>CM057458.1:203712500-204962500 GCA_016271365.2 Neoceratodus forsteri
CATTGCTCACGTGAAAACTAGAGATCACTTATGGCATCAAGCACGAGCCACAAGCAGGCAAGCAGATATTCAAGGCTATAAAAAAGTAGGGAATGAATGTACTTGGGCTATCCACCTTGAAAAAAAAAACAGTACTACAGGGAAGTGTTTACTGACTCCTGGGGTGATGGCAGGAAGTTCTGGAACAGCACTGAGGATGTCACAGGGAAAGACCCCAAACTGGCACCTATTATGCTCAACATTGATGGCACCCCGACAGTTGATCCACAGATCATCACTAGCACATTTAACAATGCTTTTATGGACCTCAGTAGTGTCCTTCCCCCTGGTTTCTTTGAGACTACAACCTCTACTAATAATATAAGGAGTGATGACCAGCCTCAGGTACATCTCCATTCCATTTCAAAGCGGTTTCTGAATGGGAGGCCAGAAAATACATACATAACGTACTTGGAAAATCAAGATACAGTGGGGATACATTAGATCTTAAATTAGTTGCCCTCACCTTGGAATTAACACTAGTACCCCTAACCAAGACATTGAATTCATCGCTAAGGCTTGCCCAATTCCCCTCAAAGTGGAAAATTGCCTTGATAACCCCAGTTCATAAAAGCAGTGACAGGGCTCTACATGTGAACTATAGACCTATCTCCATTCTCCCCCCACAATCCAAAGCTCTTGAGTGCATAGTGGCTGACCAGTTGGTTGAGTATTTGGAAAAATACCAGATCCAATGCCCCCAGCAGCATAGGTTTAGAAGAGGGTATAGCACCACCTCTGTGTTACTTGAACTTACAGACTTCATCCACAGTTCACTGAATCAAGGCCAGTTAGTGGGAGAAGCCTTTATAGATCTGACTAAAGCCTTTGATATGGTAAATCACACCCTATTACTTGAGCAACTGTCCAGCACAGAGCTTTCAAAGGAAACCACTGATCGGTTCAAAAGTTATCTAGAAAACCATACTCAACAGGTGAAGATATCTAATGTCCTCTCTGAAAGAAAGCTGGTCCACTCAGGTGTCCCACAAAGGTCCATATTGGGCCCCCTCTTGTTTAGCCTCTTTTTGAATAACCTCCCAAGCTCCTGCCATGATCATATCCTATTTTATGCAGATGACGCTGTTATCTTCACAAGTAACCCTGATCCCAAACTCCTTGAGAACTGATTACAGCTCAGCTTTGCGAGAGTGGAGGAATGGTTTGGTAGTCACAATCTGATACTAAACTACAAAAAGATCAAAGTTATGCTATTCAATAGCTCCCATAATAAGCATAAATCCCACCCACTGACCATTAGAAACTGCATTGGCACACCCCATGAACAGATTCAACACTTCAGATACCTTGGGATAATAACTGATAGCACTTTATCATATGCACACCACATAGAAAATGTTGCTAAAGCAGTTAATATACATATTGGTCTGCTGCACAGGCACAAGTGCAGCCTGACTCCAGAGGCACTAAGACTGGCAATACACAGCTCAGTCATTTCTATTGTAGGCTATGGACTGGTCATTTATGGCTGAGCCACTGATACATCCCTCTGACAGATCTCCACAGTGTTTAACAAAGCCTATAGACTCATCACTGGAGTGACTCGCCTCACACATATGTGTGACCTTTATGCTCAAACAGGTTGGCTACAGTTAAAAGGTCAGATCAAATACCAAACCTGCCTGCAAGCTAAAAAAAACAAGCCTTGGACTCACTCCACCAGGGGTTCAAAAGCTGCTAAGTCTCTTCTGTAACCTGCACCATATGCAAGACTCAGAAAACCATCTCTTCCTGGTCTCTCAATGCCACACAACTCAAGGGCAAAGATCGTTTGCATATTGAGCCCTACTGGTTTAACTCACTTCACAGAGGCATCTCTACTGAAGCCAAATTGGGCCAGTTCAAACATAATTTCCGATGACACCTCACAGCAAACAGTAGTTGTGGCTGTTTCTCCTAGCCGTCCCTGCTACCTCTTGCTGTCTCCATCAAGCACTTATAAAGCTGTCCTAGCAAGGGAGCCCTGATCTCCCTCCATCTTCTTTTGATCACCTCTTACTCTAACTCCACCTCCTAGCCTCCCTTATCTCTCCACTCCTCTCACCCTTCCCCTCCCCCTTGCACTTTCTCTACCCTCTCCCACTCCCCTCCTAGCTCTCCCTCTTATCTATATGCCAGTCTTGACAAGGCCTCATTGGATGATTCTCATAGTTTGCCCCTCAGTGTATCTCCTGTTTTAAAACACAGAGTGCTTTGCTGTATACCAGGCATTCATTGTACAATTCCATTCAATTTTAAAATGTTTGTTCCTATAATAATTTGTTAATATGTTCTATTCTGTTTGTTGCCTCTGATATCTGTGCTTAAATCTACTGACATGGAACCTGTGTAAAATAGTTCATTGTTCAAAAGTATTGTAATCCAAAAGATCAACACATAAATAAATAAATAAATAAATAAATAAATAAATAAATATAAATAAATAAATAAATAAAAAAGCACTGCACATTAAAGGGTACATTTTCAAAGGACATGCGCTTGCACATTTGAGATGCACGGAGCATCTCAAGAAATGCTCCGCAGCACGATATTCAGAGGACCAAGATGCGTTGCACATGTCCGGCTGTGCTCAAGCACAGTGATAATATATGCAGTGCATCTCAAGGAGGTGTGCCCATGAATATGCAGCACATCCCTATATTCAACAAAAATGTGCGGTGTAGCTGCCCATGCATCTCGGATATGTGCCGCACAACATTAGGCATGGAAAAAACATGCCTAAGTCCTGGCCACCCACAGGCAGGTTGCTGTACTGCACACAGGAGCACAGCAGCCTGCCCCCCCCAGCCCAATTTTGTTCAACAATGAACCCATCCCTGTTCAATAGTATAGGGACCCCCCTTCCCGTCCCAAACCTGGTTAGAAATAAAATAAAGTCATAGCCCCCATCCCTTTTTCCATAGTGTAAGGACCCTCCCTCCCTGTCCCGAACATGGCCTGAAATAGAAAAAGAATATATCCCCCACCAGGTTCTATAGTGTAGGGAACCCTCTCCCAGCCCAATCCTTGTCCCTGTGCTAGGCAATGAAATGCTCCCATTTTCCATAGTGTAGTGTACCCACCTCCCTGCCCGATCCCTGTCCCTTGTGCAAGACAGTGAAATCCCCCCTTTTCTATAGTGTAGGGTCCTCCACCCCATACCCAAACCATGATCTCCATTTTTATAAAAAAAATTTGCAACATACCCACCACATTCGTATAATAATCCCCTGCCACACACCATCTCCATTCAAATAAATAATCCTCCACTGCATACATTTCCATTGTGTAGTGTCTCCCCACTCCAGAAGGCATGACCCCCTCCCTGCAGTCCCTCCACACCACCTGAGCCAGCAACTGGCTCAGCCCTCCACTCATCACCACAGCCAGCTGCTGACTGAACAGTCCAGGAACAGAACTGTACAGATGAGGCACTCAACCAACAAGCATCTCATCTGTACAGTTTGGTACTTAGACTGTTCCAGTCGGTGGCTGGCCATGATGGTGAGTGGAGGGCTGAGCCAGTTAACTGCTTGGGTGGTGAGGGGGGTGCAGAGAGGGGGTCATGACTTCTGGGGTTGGTGGCTGCTACACTATGGAAACATATGTGGTGGGGGATTATTATTCAAATAGGGATAGTGTGTGGCTGGGGATTGTCATACAAATGAGGTGGATATGTGGCAGGTGTTTTTTTTTTATCCGAATGGGGATCATGGTTCGGGTATGGGGTGGGGGGACCATACAGTATGGAAAAGGGGTAATTTTACAGTCTTGTACAGGAACAGGGATTGGGCAGGGAGGGGGGTACACTACACTACACTATGGAAAACGGGGGTATTTCTCTGCCTTTTACAGGGACAGGGATTGGGCATGGAGGGGGGCACACTACACTATGGAAAATAGGGGCTTAGGTTATGTTTTATATGGATGGGGATCGCTGAGGGGTACGGGCCAGCCCGGTGCAACTTGCCGAGTGCAGGCAGGGTAATGTATGCTAATGGGGTCATAATGGGCATGCAAATGGCCCATTTGTGCCTTGTATGCCTGATGGCTCCATTTGCATATTCTGGCTGAATATCGGGAATTATGGGCCGGTGCATCTGGGGATGCACCACGCATCCCCATTCCAGGTATTCAGGCCATTCCCTGGGATGCACTGGTGCATCGTCAGCAGTCACCATTTGTGCCGCCTGCACTGGGTGCTATATTCAGACATGATGCATGATCCATTGGGATTGCACATCATGTTTGAATATATCACTTTTTTGCACCGGCCCATTTATTTGGGCGGTGCATCTACTTGCGCCTTGCATCACCTGGGTTTTGAAAATGGGGGCCTAACACTGCATTTTTAAGTTCCATTTCATCTGTTAAGAATAGTTAAACAGTCAGTGTCTAAAACTGTTAACTAACATTCTGTGAAAAAAGATTAATATCTTTATATAATGTTTTATTTGATTTAAAACATATCTCAAGGCATGTAAAGTTGTTAAAAAAAACATGCAACTCAATGCTGCATTCTGTGCTTACTTTTGAATGAGTTTTAAAAATGGCATCACTTACTTTATGAATAGCTCAGTTCTAAAAATGTGCACAGCTTGTATCCATTTTGTAAAAGGTGCTTTCTAAAGAGGGTATAAATGTTGTTGCTTTAGTTACAATGTTCATGTTACTGTTTTTAAACATTGAGTTCCTTGATATGTGTAAAATGCTCCAGCTCACCTTTTTAATGTTTAGACATGAACCTAGTTCTGCAGCTACTGCACTTCACTAGTGCCTCAAGGCTATTCTATTGTGCTTCATTTATATGTGTGTGTGGGCCAGGGGGTGGATAGGTGGATCCAGATAGTACTGAATCACTGGCAGGCTCATGGGTTTCTAGGCAACCCAAATGCTGCACGTCATGAGTGCAGAAATTGCACTCAGCTGAAGGCGCTTTCCGCCCCTGGCCTCCTTGATTGTCAGGACATCAAATTAAAGGGACATTGCACTATTACATAGATACATAGACAGTGTCGGCAGATAAGGGCCTATGGCCCACCCAGTCTGCCCATTTGAGCTTGTAAATTCAGTTTATGTTTTCCTAGAAGTCTGTTGCCCCTTACCCGACCTCCAGAATTCCTTTATGGCTATCCCATGCATTCTTAAATCCCATGATTGTCTCAGCCCCCACCACTTCCTCTGGCAGGGTGTTCCACTTGTCCACCACCCATTCTGTGAAGAAATTCTTCCTCATGTTTCCTCTGAATCGTCCTCCCTCCAACTTCATCCCATGCCCTCTAGTCCTGGAACATCTTTTTTCTTAAAATAGTGTATTCCTGCACCCCTATTCCTCCCTGTGAGATACTTGTATGTCTCTATCATATCCCTCTCTCCTCCTCTCCTCCAGGGAGTACATGTTCAGTTCCTTCAACCTGTCTTCATAGGGACTTGTGATGCAATCCATGCACCATCTTTGTTGCCCTCCTCTGAACCTTCTCTACCCTGTCTATGTCCTTACGTAGGTATGGTCTCCAGAACTGTACACTGTACTCCAGGTGGGACCTCACTAGTGTCTTGTATAGCGGAATTATGACCTCACTTTTCCTGCTGGTGATGCCCCTGCCTATACATCCTAGCATCCTATTTGCTTTACCTGCTGCCTTGTCACACTGTTTCCCTGCCTTGAGGTCATCAGAGATGATAACCCCAAGATCCCTTTCCTGCTTGGTGCATGCTATATCCTCAACCCCCAACTGATATATTGTGCCAGGGTTTTTGTGCCCCATATGCATTATCTTACACTCTTTGCATTGAATTTCAACTGCCAAACCCCTGACCATTCTTCAAGTTTCTGCAGGTCCCTTCTCATTCTGTCTACACCCTCTGGTGTGTCTACTCTGTTACAGAGCTTTGTGTCATCAGTGAACAGTGAAATTCTGCCTTCTGGGTCCCGTGCAATGTCACTGATGAAGATGTTGAATAGGACGGTCCCAGCACGATTCTGTAGTGCCCACTGGTCACTCTTCCCTCTGTGGAGTGACAGCCATTTACCACCACCCTCTGTGTCCTGCCACCCAGCCAGTTACCTACCCACCACACTACTGTCCTGCCCACACCCATATTCCCCAGTTTGTGTAATAGTCTTCTATGTGGTACAGTGTCAAAGGCCTTGCTGAAGTCCAGATAGGCCATGTCCACTGCCCTCCCCTGATCCACCTCTCTAGTCACCCAGTCAAAAAATTCAACGAGGTTGGTCTGACATGACCTCCCCCTGGTGAAACCATGCTGCCTTGGGTCCTGTAGTCCATTGACAACCAGATGTTCCACCAATCTCTCCTTCAGTCATGCTTCCATGATCTTCCCCACTACCGAGGTGAGGCTGTTTGGTCTGTAGTTCCCTGCTTCCTCTTTGTTCCTGCTTTTGTATAAGGGGACTACATCTGCAGTCCTCCAGTCTTTGGGTACCTCCCCTGTTTCCAGTGATCAGCTAAACAGGATAGCCAGAGGTTCAGCCACCACCTCTCTTAGTTCTTTAAGGACCCTGGGGTGCACCCCATCTGGCCCCATTGATTTATCAACTCTTATTACTTCCAGTTCCTTCAGGACTCTTTCTTGTGTAAAGGGACTTGTGTCCATTTCTGCACCATTCTCACCCCTTGTACTCCCTTCAGACCCATTACCCTCCTCTTCCTCAGTAAAGACTGAGCAGAAATACCTGTTCAATATGTCAGCTTTACTGTTGTCATCCTCCTATTCTTGTAGCTTACTATTTAAATTCATAGCGGCCATTGTTTTTGTTGACTGTTCTATGTATTTAGTGTTTAAAAAAGGCGTATATTCTCTAGGAAGTATATTCTCTCACTTATGTTTTATTATGCATTAAAATGTTGCATCAATGTATATTTCATGGATTTCCATTATTTTTTAAAGCAGTTATAAAGAATGAGCTGTCCCTATAATTAATGATGCAGAATGTATCATTTTGTTTTAAGTGTTTCAATTCCTCAGACTTGAGGAAAATTAAATGTAATGTTACTGAATTTTTTCGCTTTTTAATTGTAACGTTACTGTATTTTTTCACAGTCTGTCCTCTTCTAACTGAGACCTATGCCAGCAACTCTCTATCCTCTGAACCCATGGTCTTCATTGCCTTGAGAGCCCCCTCAAACCATGGAGGTCTCAAGAGAGAGGACTTGGGTCATATATGGACCAGTGTGGTGGTGTAGAGTGCCCAGGACACAGCCCTATTAGATGCTGCCACCATCTCACCAAAGCCAGCTACAGAAACAGCACTAATACCTGAAAAATCAGCTACCACCATCAGTCCCTCTGGGGACAATCCCCTTACAGGGCAATGGCTGATCATCTCAACAGGAGAGAGACTATCAGGGGATGCCCCAAATGAGAATTTCACTGTACAGTGATTGGACCAAGCAACCCAATCAACCCCGAGGTCCAGTGACCTCGAGACTCAGTGAGAACACCAAGTCCAAGGTGTGGCCATGTTGGTGGGTCACAGAGGCAACTGCCTCTGTATGGCCCAGTGATGTCATCACCTGTAGGAGGTCAGAACCAAGTTGCAAGGATTCATCATCTACCCAGGCATTGAAGTTCCCCAGAATAAGCCATCTGGGTGACTACAGCACCCTGTCGGCGATGAAATCCACAACCTCCTGCAGACATTCTCCACCCAACACCGGTGAGCGGCAAACCAGGAGAATTCTGCATCCCACACCTGGATCACCATGCACCGCCACACATTCAAATGATGAGGTAGAACCCACTGGTTGAATGGAGAAATTCACGCTGGATCTAAACAGATGGCTACACCCCCGGCCCTGAGATCCCTTCTCAGGCACTGTACCACAGAGTACCCTGCCGGAATGATGCCTCCAAAACTGGACCTACATCATCCCCCAAACAGGTCTCCATGATGCATGACAGGTTGACTGAAGAAATGAAGTCCAACATAATTGCCGTCTTGTTTCTCATCGACCTGGTGTTGCATAACACTGTCTGGAGGGGATCAGTTTAGGCTGTAGGCCCTCCAGCTGCCTGCCCTTGCAATCCATTGGTAACCCTAGGAATGGAAACCAAACACACTGGGCCTCTCTCAGGGCTCTGATTTCTCCTAGAGTTCCTTCTGCTCCTTACCAACCCAATCCCCCTCACCTCCATTGAGACCCCGGCACCCACCACATACCACCATGCCCCATACCAATATTTATCTTTCAGGAAGACTGCTGTTCCACACATATCACACCCATATGTTTAGCTTCCATTTCCATGTCTGTATGAGGCATAGCACTGAAATCATTCATTTGTAACAAATGGTACTAATAATTACAGTTTAGCTTATTCTGGATGTGATAGTACTCAGCTGGATAAAGCATGAGGAAGCAAGCAACCTGCGGATCATGGATTTCACTTGATGTCTTGTTATAGCAGTAGCCATAAAAACACTTTCAAAATGAAACGTTTAAAAACATTTTAAAATCTCACTAAGTGCTAGCTCAGCTTTACACTAGATATAATTATGTCTAGTGATATTTTGTTTCAACTCAGATAATTATCTTATTCCTGTTACTACTAAGATAATTATCTTAAAAATATACACCGAACTATAATGCAATGCATTGGAAACTACATTTTGTGGCCTAGATTTAAATACAGTATATGTCACAGTGGCACAGTGTATGATACTGCTTAACATTTTGATAAACACCAAATCTCACACTTCCCTGTAAACTTCATAACTACAGTGTGGTATCTACATGAAAACACTAAAATCATGATGGCAGAAAAAGGCACATTGGTCCTTCCAGTCCTTCAATTCTATCTATATTTATTTATTTAATTGTTGTTGACCAGGTAAGTGAACTAGACAGATTCTGCCTATTTTCAGGCATTACCTGGGGCAGGGGATTACAGATGAATGCCAACTGACATTGAACCAGATTATGCTGTTGGTGGTATTTTCAGTGACTATATCCAACACTGGTGCAGTCCCCACCTCCTGTCTCTCCACTGAACCGTGTAACAACTCCCACATGCCTGTCCGAGCATACTTTGAAGTCATCCACTGTTTCTGCACTCACGACGACTTCAGACTACTCAGTGTTTTCACCACACATTTAGTGAAAAAATAAATCTGTATTTTATAAATGTCTTATGGGCTACTACCTTTCTAATCATAATATTTAGACAAGTAATAAATATGTGGGAATCTAAACTCATCCAGATATTGAATGTTCAGATTCAGTTGTTCAGAGTTTTTTGGCCAGCTTTTCCAAGTCATATTTCTGGTAGTTGTGGCAGTATTCAAATAAAGTCTTATTTTTGTAATAGTGCAGGAGATGCCAAATTGTGAAGGTACTATTAAGAAAGTCTTGGCAAGGAAAATGTTACCCGTATAGCAAGGCAGTCAGTAATAGGGATTGGGTTTTGACTATGGCTTCAGTGGATGCATTCAAATCAGCTTTAAAGAGCATCTGACAAGGCTCTTGAATCTCTAGCAAGCTTTTGGAGCTTTTCAATGCTGTTTGATAACAAGGCTTAAATTATGCCTATAGTTCAGATCTCAGCCAGAAGCTTGAATAGCTCATTAAACCTGAATCAATTTTGCTTCTGTGTCTTTCATGTGCTCTCATTCAGGAAGCTGCTCGATGTGATGCTGTTTCTGTTTGTGACACAAACAGACTCAGTGCCTGTTTTGATTGAGTGCTGCTCCAGAGGATGTTGATAGGGTCTACAAGAATGACAAATAGCATACCAAACTTTTCTTTTCTATATACATTTTTGTCCTCCAGTCACCCCTGGCACGTACTCTTCTTCCCGATCCCCCAGCTCCATCACCTGGCTTCCTTGGGACTTACCTTATTCCCAGCATCTTGGCTTGCTGGATATGGTGGTAGCATATTCATTGGTGTAGGGCCTGTGAGGGACTGAATGTCATCCTGCCACCAGAGGAGTTCTTTCCTCCTTAGTTTGGTGCCCTCTGGACCCACCTGTGCAGTGGTGTAGCAATGAGCTCCAGCTCCGTGGAAATGCCCTTAAGTGCCTTGACCAGGTCTGCCTATGCAATGTGCCATGACCAGCACTGCCACCACATGTAAACTCCCCTCCCCAAGGGAGGAGAGCTGTCCTCCAGATGCTCAATCCTCCCTCTACCAGCCAGCCCTCAAGCGATTGACGTCCATTCCCAAAAACAGGTAGCCAGCATGACAGGAGGTAGGGAGCTGGGTGTCACCATCCTCCACACCCCTGGGCTAGCTATGAAAGTAAACTTTTGATTGAGTGTATATGTGTATATATATATATATATGTCAACAAATAATTCTTTAGTGTTAGTGGGACTCAATCAGTAACACTCTTGACTACAGATCACAAGGTTCTGGGTCAGGTCCACTGTTGATGGCAGAAGCTATCACTATCATTTATTTATCTGAATTTTTTTTCCAGGAAAATCATAATCATTTCCAGATGTGTCCCAGGGGAAAGGGTAGAATGGAGAGACACATGGATTTACAATGGTCATTTGGAAAATATGTCAACCGGAACAGTAAATGCAAAGTACATCTCTCTGAAGGACCAGAGAAAGAGGGAGGAGGATGTGAGACTGGGGAGGGGGAAGGTGAGAAACATGTTGGGGTAGGGGAGCACACTGGAGAGAGAGGTAACATACAGGAGCAGGTATGGTAATATTTTCACATTATGTAATATCCAACGTTGACACCACAGTGCAGTACTCAGGACTGTTGAATATATTGTATACAGAAGAGTCATTAAATCATTCTTATAAACATGAATATTTTATTTGATTTATTCTTTTCATAATGTCATAAATCTATATACAGGGAGATGCACATTCAAATAATTGAGCTTTATTCATTTTGTTTATTTAAAATGTTTTGGATTGGGTAGTCCCAAGAGCATTAGAAGTCCATTTTCAAGGAGGACCTGATGTCTTAATCACTCTGGTATAGACTGTAAATTATCAGCTGTAACACGGGGATAGAGCACTTGCTCATTAAGGTAACAGGACACTGAAACTAACCAACATTCCATTAGGGAACATCCTCAGTAGATGCTCCTCCCTGGGGCAAAGGATTGCACCATGTTGCTCTCATAGTTGCTGCTGCTGGTGTGGTAGAGTTGCACAATTATAAACTACACACACAGCAGCTGTTTTTTGGATTGGTGTGGTAGAGGTGCCCTTAGCAATGTGGGTGACTTAGGATGCTGTTGCATGTACATGGATGAGGGAGTTGGGTGGGACAAAGAACCTGGATGACAGCACCTGTGGGCACCTCTCATGCCACCCAGCACCTAAATGCACTGGCTCTGCCCTCCTTGACCACTGGCAAGGTCAAGCTGGACACTGAAGGAGACTCTGAGGATTTTGGGGAGCCTGGCTGTGGAATCTGGCCTTGGAGGTTTCTGGTTGGCAGTGGGATAGTCCAACAGCAAACCATGTTCCAGTTGTTCAGCTGTGCCAGGTAAGAAACTAAATTCCAGAAAACAACAAATACCGGCAACAGAAATAAGTGATGATAAGGTTTTATTGAGTGTTCAAAATAATGTTATACAGCTCAGGCTCAGAACATCCTCTTGACTGATTTGTTGTGATCTACAGTGTCATCAGGAAAGATTGACATATCAGCCAGTATACTTAATTTAAAGGGCTGTATTTAAAGTGACAGTGTTTCAATAAAATTACAAGTAACCAAATACTTATAGTGTATATACACATTTGTAGTACAAAATATTATATATAACTATATCACTCTATAAAATACTGTTTAGAGACCAATTAAAATAAAGAAAGTAAGTTTGGCAGCAAAAAATATTTAGCAGCATGGTTGCAGTTTTTGATTTCTCCATTGTAAAGGGATTGTAAAAGGAGCAGGACAGAGAACTGTACCAGTTAAAGCAGAAGGATGCAGAGAAGGCAGTCAGAATAGCAAAGGCCCAAACTGAGGAAAAGATATCCGATTTAATTAAGAAGGGGGATAAAACCCATGTATAAGTACATTAGGGAGTGGAGAAAACCAAGGGAGGGATAGTGAGACTTAATAAAGGGGAGGTGGGCGGGCAAAGGGTGACAGTGAAAAAGCAGGGATACTGAACAAATACTTCTGCTCAGTATTCACAAAAGAAGAGGAGAGGGAGGTACCTCAACCAATCAATAGAAGCACTCTGGATTGGGAGGTCGATACCAGTCCATTCACAGAAGAAAGGGTCCTGAAAGAACTCTTAAAATTGAAAGTAGACAAAGCAATGGGGCCTGACAGGATTCACCCCAGAATTCTAAAAGAACTGATGGGAGAACTAGTAACACCACTGACTATGTAGAAACATGGAAACATAAACTTTGATGGCAGATAAGGACCACTTGGCCCACCTAGTCTGTTCATTTCCCTACCTACATGATAGGCCGCATATCCTAGCTAACCAACAGCCTATTTCTTCCTACCCCCCGAAAGAATTGCCTTACGTCTGTCCCATGCATTCTTGAATTGTCTCACAGTTTTAGACCCCACAACCTCTTCAGGAAGGCTGTTCCATGCATCCACTACCCTCTCTGTGAAAAAATACTTCCTCACATTGCCCCCGAACCGCCCCCCCATCTTTAAGTTGTGTCCCCTTGTGCTTGCACGTCTCTTTTTCTGAAAGATGCTACCCTCTTGGACTTTGTTGATTCCACTGAGGTACTTAAAAGTTTCTATCATGTCCCCCCTCTCCCTTCTTTCCTCAAGGGTATACATATTAAGCTCCTTTAGTTTCTCCTCGTACGGCTTCTCTTGCAGACCCTGCACCATTTTAGTTGCTGTCCTCTGGACTGCCTCTGTTCAGTGTCCTTGCAGAGATGGGGTCTCCAGAACTGGATGCAGTACTCCAGATAGGGTCTCACCAACTATTTTTACAGAAGGATAACAACTTCCTATTTTCTGCTGGTGATGCCTCTCCCTATGCATCCCAGCGTACCCCCAGCCCTCCCTACTGCCTTCTCACATTGCTTGCTAACCTTAAGGTCATCTGATATGATTACCCCCAGGTCCCTTTCCTTTTTTGTTGTTGTTACTACCTCCCCACCCATTGAGTAATCTTCCCCTAGGTTCTTGTTTTCCAGGTGCATTATTTTGCACTTCTTTGCATTGAATTCTAGCTGCCATACTTCTGACCATTTTTCCAGCCTTGCCAAGTCCCTTCTCATCCTTTCCACACCTCCTTGTGTATCAACCCTGTTGCAGATCTTTATGTCATCTGCAAAGAGACTTACTTTTCCTTCCAGTCCCTCTGCAATGTCACTTATGAAGACATTAAAAAGGACTGAACCCAG
Source organism: Neoceratodus forsteri (assembly GCA_016271365.2). Taxonomy (NCBI): domain Eukaryota; kingdom Metazoa; phylum Chordata; order Ceratodontiformes; family Ceratodontidae; genus Neoceratodus; species Neoceratodus forsteri. Next base: position 203,725,864 of record CM057458.1, read on the forward strand.
TACTGAACCCTGTGGTACCCCACTAGTAACCCCTCTTTCTTCAGAGTGGACTCCATTTACAATTATCTTCTGTGTCCTGTTGTCCAGCCAATGTTTTACCCAGGCTACCACCCTGGGACCCACTCCCAGGCTGGTTAATTTGACTATTAATCTTTTGTGTGGGACAGTGTCAAATGCCTTGCTAAAGTCTAGGTAGGCCATGTCCACAGCCCCTCTCTGGTCTACTATTTTGGTCACCCAGTCAAAGAAATCTATTAGATTCATCTGACATGACCTTCCCACTGTGAACCCATGCTGCCTTGGGTCCTGTGCCCCACTGGCCTCTAGGTACTCAACTATTATTTCCTTCAGAAGTGACTCCATCACTTTCCCTACCACAGAGGTCAAACTGACAGTTCTGTAGTTTCCTGCCTCTGTCTTGGTCCCACTTTTGTGAAGGGGAATCATATCCGCCTTCCTTCAGTCCTCAGGTACCACACCATTCTCCCATGATTTATTAAAAAGAGTAGTCAGTGCTTTCACTAGTTCCCCCCTTAATTCTTTTAGAATTCTGGGGTGAATTCCATCAGGCCCCATTGCTTTGTCCACCTTCAGTTTTAGGAGTTCTTACAGAACCCTTTCTTCTGTGAAATGGCTAGGATCAACCCACCTATCAAGAGTGTGTCTGTTAATTGGATTAGGCACTTCCCCCTCCTCTTTTGTGAATACTAAGCAGAAATATTCATGCAGTATCCCTGCTTTTTCATGGTCCCTCACTGCCCACCCACCATTCATTCTATTCAGCCTCACTATCCCTCCCTTTGTCTTTCTACGCTCTCTGATGTACCTATAAAAGGTTTTATCCCCCTTCTTAACCGAGTTGGCTATCTTTTCCTCAGTTTGGGCCTTTGCTATTCTGACTTCCCTCCCGGCTTCCTTCTGCCTTAACTGGTACAGCTCTCTGTCCTGCTCCTTCTGTGTTTCCTTATATTTCCTGAATGCTATCCTTTTCTCCCTGACTTTCCCAGCCACCTCTTTTGAGAACCATAGTGGCTTTTTCTTTTGTTTTGATTTGTTTATTTGCTTCACATAAAGGCTTGTTGCTTACCTGTGATGGTGGTTTTGATGATTCCCCATTGTTGCTCCACCCCTCCTCCTAGCCTGTTTGCTAGTGATTTTCTGAGGCAGTCTCCCATCTTGCCATAGTCAGCCCTCCTGAAGTCCAGTACCCTCACTTTTGTGTGGCTTGACTCTGTAGCTGAGTTTAACATGAACCACACTGTTTGATAGTCACTTGTTCCCAGATGGCAACCCACTTCTAGATTTGAGATCCTCTCAGTGCCCCATTTGAGAGTAAGAGGTCTAAGATTGCTCCCTCATGAATGGGTTCCAAAACTAACTGTCTGAGGCCTGCCACCTGTAGGGCATCGAGAATGGCCCTGCTCTTGGATATGGCTGCAGCAAATGTGCTACAGTTAACATCTGGCATATTCAGGTCTCTCATCAACAGTATCTCCCCTTTCTCTGCCATCCTATGAATGCCTTCTATCATATCCTTGTCCATTCCCTCCCCCTGACACGGGGGTCTGTACACAACCCCTGTGAGGATTGTGGTGCCCTTTCCAGTCTCCAAGGTGACCCACAGTGCCTCTTCTCCTCCTTGTTTACTCTTTTGTTCAGTTGCTTTTATCCCTTCCTTTACATAGAGAGCTACTCCTCCCCCTCTTCTCCCCTGCCTGTCTCTCCTGTAGGTTATGTACCCTGGTATGTTAACATCCCAGTCATGGTTCTCTGTGTACCATGTTTCTGTGACTGCTATGATATCCAGGCATCCCTCTTCCATCAAGGCCACCAGCTCAGGGAGCTTGTTGCCCAGACAACGTGCATTGGTACTCATTACCCTTCATTTTCTGATGGCCTTACTCCTTTTTGCCACATCACTTTCCTTCTTGCCTTTGTTACTTTCCCCATTTACCCCTGCCCCCTCTCTCTATCGCTACCTCTATGTTGGTGTTTACTGCACTTACTACCGTGATTTTTTGGGGGAGGCTAGGATTTCCCTGCTCCTTTCCAGTGCCTACCCCCTTGGCTAGTTTAAATGCTTGCCAATGAAGCATTTAAACCTATCACCTAGGATCCTGGTTCCCCTCCTGGGCAGATGCAGCCCATCATGCCAGTATAGGATTGCATCACTCCAGGTGGACCCCCAGTCCCCAGTGAAGCCAAATCCCTGAGCTCTGCACCAGTTTTTCAACCACTGATTGAATCCTTTTTAATAAATCATGGGAAGATGGCGTGGTGCCTGAGGACTGGAGGAGGGCAGATGTAATTCTCCTTCACAAAAGTGGGGAGCAAGGCAGAGGCAGGGAACTACAGACCTGTTAGTTTGCCCTCAGTGGTAGGGAAAATTATGGAATTACTTATGAAAGAAAGAATTGTTGAGTACATAGAGGTCAGTGGGGCACAGGACTCAAGGCAGCATGGATTCAGAGTGGGAAGGTCATGTCAGATGAATCTAATAGATTTATTTGACTGGGTGGCCAAAGTAGTAGACCAGGAAGGGGCTGTGGAAATGGCCTACCTAGACTCTAGCAAGGCATCTGACACAGTCCCACACAAGAGATTATTAAACAAGTTAGCCAGCCTGGGATTGGATCCAAGGGTGGTAGCCTGGGTAAAAAATTGGCTGGATAACAGGACACAGAGGGTAATACCAAATGGACTCCACTCCAAAGACGGGGGGGGGTTACTAGCAGGATACCTCAGAGTTCAGTACTGGGACCAGTCCTCTTTAATGTCTTTATAAGTGACATTATGGAGGGACTGGAAGGAAAAGTATGCCTTTTTGCAGATGACATAAAGGTCTGCAACAGGGCTGATACACAAGGGAGGGTGTTAAGGATAAGAAGGGACTTGGCAAGATTGGAGGAATTGTCAAAAGTATGGCAGCTTAGATTCAATGCAAAACAGTGCAATGTTATACACTTGGGAAACAAAAACCCAGGGGAAGAGCACACAATTGGGGGGGGTTACTAAAAAAAATGGAAAGAGATCTGGGGGTAGTCATATATGATGACCTAAAGTTAGGCAAGCAATGTGAGACAGCAGTAAGAAGGACTGGGGGGATACTGGGATGCCTAGGGAGAGGTATCACCAGTAGAAAACAGAAAGTTGTTATCCCTCTGTACAGACAATTGGTGAGATCCCATCTGGAGTACTGCATGCAGTTCTGGAGACCCCATCTCCACAAGGACATAGACAGGATGGAGACAGTCTAAAGGAGGGCAACTAAAATGGTACAGGGTTTACAACAGAAGCCATGTGAAGAGAGACGGAAGGAGCTTAATATCAATACCTTGAGGAAAGGGGGGGCTTGATAGAAACTTTCAAGTACCTTATGGGAATCAACAAAGTCTAAGAGGGTAGCATCTTTCAGAAAAGGAGATGTACAAGAACAAGGGAACATAATTTGAATATAGAGAGGGATGCTCAGGGGCAACGTGAGGAAGTATTTTTCACAGAGAGGGTTGTGGACACATTGACAGCCTTCCTGAGGAGGTTGTGGGATCAAAAACGTGAGGAAATTCAAGAATGTATGGGACAGACATAAGGAAATTCTGGTGGGTGTAGGAAGAATTAGGCTGTTGGTTAACTACAATCTGTAACTTATCAAACAAGTAGGGAAACTGGCAGACTGGGTGTGCCAAGCGATCCTTATCTGCCATCAAAGTCTGTAGGTGGGATATTCAGACATGTGCCAGGGATGGGCGCAAGCCTGGTGCAGAACAACCAGGTTGTGCCACTGCATGGCCCGGGTGATATTCAGCGGTGCTGCGCAGTGGCTCAGCACTATTGACTATGGCACTGAGGCTGCCTGCACTGAGCATGGTGCAGTGGCACTGCACCAGCGTAAGTGGGAGGAGAGGAGCAGGGGGCTGCGACAGTGCAAGTGCTGCTGCGCTAGGTGCAGCAAGAGCGACATTCAGACATGAGCATGCAGATGAGTCCATTATGAATGCAAGGTGCAAATGGGGCCATTTGCATATCATTATGGTCCCATTTGCATGCAGGTGCACTGATCCCCGACGACTTGCGCCTGGTGTCCTGCCAGGCTTCAGCTGATGGGGACCAATGCCTCCTACCCCTCGGCAGGCAACACTCCCCAACACCCGATCACAGGCATCAGTTACATCTAAATTCCCTGGTGGTCCAGTGGACCCACTCCCCAGCCTGATCACGGGCTTAAGTAGAATAACATATTCCCTGGTGGTCCAGTGGACCCAATCCCCAGCCTGATTGTGGGCTTAAGTAAAATAAAATATTCCCTGGTGGTCCAGTGGACCTGCTCCCAAGCCAGATTGTGGGCTTAAGTAAAGTAAAATATTCCCTGGTGGTCCAGTGGACCTGCTCCCCAGCCCGATCGTGGGCTTAAGTAAAATAAAATATTCCCTGGTGGTCCAGTGGACCTGCTCCCCAGCCTGATTGTGGGCTTAAGTAAAGTGAAATATTCCCTGGTGGTCCAGTGGACCCACTCCCCAGCCCGATCATGGGCTTAAGTAAAATAAAATATTCACTGCTGGTCCAGTGGACCCAATCCCCAACCCGATCGTGGGCTTCTGTTGTAAATAAATGCCCTGGTTGGCCATAGGCACCCCCCTTTTCTTCTGCACACTCAGACCCACCACCCTGCTCCCTTCCCTCGGTCAGCAGTGGGCAGCAGCTCCCTACCTGCAAGCTGCCTGGCTGCCTGCCGACTGACAGCGTACAGTATGGCTGTATGCCCATTGGTCCACTGCGTGGGTCAATGGGCGTGCAGACCGTACTGTACTACACAGTCCCGAAATGTGTTTACAACAGTGAACAGCCAGGGTGTTCCTGTCATCACCTCTTAAAATACTATGCATGTGTTCACCTATTCTAACCTTGAATTGTTGTGTGGTTTTACCAATGTGAAATGCCCCACATGTGCATGTAGTCAGACAAAATCAAATTCTCTGTAACGCAACTAGAGAAGGAAATCATGGAATACAATTTTGAGGCATTAACTGATGTAAAAGTAGAGCTTTTAAGGACAGTAGCACAGTATTTACAGTTTCCACATGTAAAGGTATCCATAGGCTTACAAGATAGTCACATGTTCCAATCCCTTGCCACCCTAAGGGTGGGCTGATAACTATTGGTGAGCACATCAGCCAAATTTTTACCATGACGATATACAATTCATGGCATGTTCTTTCCTATTTCCTGAAGTTTAGGATCCAAACATAATAATGCCCAATGTATTTTGATGACATCTGTCAAAGCTTTAGACTATTTGCAGAAAGTGGCAACAAAATGTATATTTTTATCTTTGTCTTTCATTTGTTTGCTTTTTGGTCTCATAACTTCATTTCAACTGGTACTTGAGACCTCATGCATTGCATCTTCCACCAGTTCTCTAGAGTACCCTCTATCTAAAAACCTGTTACACATATCTGTACCATGTGCCAGGAAGTCACTATCCAAAGTACAGTTCCTGTGTACCCTAAGTAATTGGACTCTGGGAATGTTATTAATGATGTGTCAAGGATGACAGCTTGGGGCACATAACAGAGAGTTTCTGTCAGTTTCTTTTCTATAGGGGGATGCCAGTATCCCATAATCATCTTGTTTGATTTCTAAATCCAAAAATGTGACTGCATTGATGTTACTCATGCCACTAAATTTCAGGTTACAATTGCTAGTTTCCAAATATTGAACAAAATCTCTCAGTTCTTTTTCTGTGCCCTTCCAAATCATGAAAATGTAGTCAATATAGCGACGCCACAGATCAATCCTGTGGTAAAAAGGATTGACCTGTGCATCATAGACCAACAATTTCTCCCAGAAACCCAAATACAGGTTAGCATAATTGGGTGCAAAAGTAGCACCCATTGCTGTCCCTTTAGTTTGAAGGTAATAACTGCCTTGGAACAAAAACACATTTTTTTCTACTACAGCTTCTGCACAGTTGAGAATAAATATCTTTCAATATTCCCCTAAAGCGCTATCCAAATTAAGCCAATGACATAAGGCCAATAATCCCTGTTCATGTAGTATGTTGTTGTAGTATGTATAATGAGGCTACAACCATAGAAACAAGAATAGAATCTGGATTCAATTGGATTTCACCCAATATACTTAAAATATCAGCTGAGTCCCCGACATAAGAGTGTAATGTTGGCACATATTGTTTGATATAAGAATCAACAAAACAAGATAGTGGTTCAGTAACAGAGCCAATGCCAGATACTATGGGTTGACCAGGAGGGTTCTCTAAATTTTTATGAATTCTAGGAAGTGTGTAAATAGTAGGCCTCACTATGAGCAAAAATTACAGGATACCATCATTGGAGAAGAGAATAAGATCAAACTAAGGAAGCTTGAGAAATTCGAAAGGGATAAACAAGACTATCTTCTGGATTATGTTTTCTCCTGTAATAAGAAGCCTAATACACCAAGGAGGCAGAGACATTCATGTGGCAGGAGACAAGAATATAACATGGAAGCTAGTACCAGCACTAGATCCATCCTACGGAGTAGAGATGTTTCTTCCTCTTCATCTTACTACACTAGCACAGATGAATTGGATAACACTGAGGATATACTGACAGAGTGTGAGCAGGAGATACCTCCTATTAGACCAGCTACCCTTGCCCCCCAACCCCTCTATATCTCCGACAGAGAAGGAGTGAGCAAACAGTACAGTTCCAAGAACCAAGGAATCAGGAGATTAATAATCAACAAGAGAGCCAGGGAAAGATGGGGTGCCCCTACCACCAGTACCAACTTCGAAATTCAAACATACACAGGGGGGCAAGCAATTCCAAGCTAGGAAGAGGAGGCTGCAGAGGCAACTGGAAGGGGCTATAGAACGGACACTAGAAAACATTGTGATTAACCTCTGACAGGTAATTCTGACTGACATTGAAATCCAAGTACTACAAAAAGGTTTGACCTTTGTGCCAACTACTAATATTAACCCTTTTGAGGTTTATCTGGACATTAAACATCTTTCTAGAACTTTAAACTGTAGAGCTTTTTTTGATACCTCTAAAAAAGGTTTAGATACTACAGTTGGTTTACCTATGTGAGATGATAACCATACAGAAACAGCAGATGTGGTACTTACAACATCAATAGATGGTACTGGCCTAAGGGCACCTTCCACCTTTAATCCTCCATATACAGATGTAGTTAAAATTTTTGAGTCAGCTTGTCTGAATGATGTGGAATTTTTGATTAATAGTGATGGGTCTGCTTTTATAAACCTATCAAATGTTGAAAGGCTGGCTATACAGGCATTACAAAATAATCCATCATTGGTAATCAAGCCAGCAGACAAAAGAGGGGCTATTGTTGTCATGGATATAGATAAATATATCCATGAGATCAACAGGCAATTGGGAAACCAGGATTTTTATAGGCTACTTCAGAGGGATCCAACAAATATTTTTAAGTTGGAAATGACAAAATGTTGGACTCTGCCCTGGTAGAAGGCATTATTGATCAGAAGGAACATTCATTTCTGGTTGTAATGTATCCTGTGAGGCCTAATATTTACAAACTTCCTAAAATTCATAAAAATGTTAAGAACCCTCCTGATCAACCCATAGTATCTGGCATTGGCTCTATTACTGAACCACTATTTCATTTTGTTGATTCTTATATCAAGCAATATGTGCCAACATTATGATCTTATGTCAGGGACTCAGCCGGTATTTTAAGTATATTGGGTGAAATCCAATTGAATCCAGATTCTATTCTTGTTACTGTGGATGTAGCCTCGTTATACACCAACATACCACATGAACAGAGATTATTGGCCTTACATGATTGGCTTGATTTGGATAGAGCTTTAGGGGAATATAGAAAGAGATTTATTCTCAACTGTGCAGAAGCTGTACTAGAAAAAAATGTGTTTTTTTTTCCCAAGGCAGTTACTACCTTCAAACTAAGGGTACAGCAATGGGTGCTACTTTTGTACCCAATTATGCTAACCTGTATTTGGGTCTCTGGGAGAAACTGGTGGTCTATGGCATACAGGTCAATCCATTTTACCATAGGATTGATATGTGGCATCGTTATATTGATGACATTTTCATGATTTAGAAGGGCACGGAAGAGGAACTGAGATATTTTGTTCGATATTTGGAAACTAGCAACTGTAACCTGAAATTTAGTGTCATGAGTAACATCAATACAATCACATTTTTGGATTTAGAAATCAAATGAGATATTGATGTTGAGATACTGACATCCCTCTATAGGAAAGATACTGACAGAAACACTCTGTTATGTGCCCCAAGCTGTCATCTTCAACACATCATTAATAACATTCCCAGAGCCCAATTGCTTAAGGTACGCAGGAACTGTACTTTGGATAGTGATTGCTTGACACACAGTACAGATATGTGTAACAGGTTTTTAGATAGAGGGTACTCTAGAGAACTGGTGGAATATGCTATGCATGAGGTCTCATGTGCCAGTCGAAATGAAGTTATGAGACCGAAAAGCAAACAAATGAATGACAAAGATAAAAATATGCATTTTGTTACCACCTTCTGCAAACAGTCTAAAGCTTTGACAGACATCATCAAAATACATAGGGCATTATTATGTTTGGATCCTAAACTTCAGGAAATAGGAAAGAACATGCCATGAATTGTATATCATCGTGGTAAAAAATTGGGTGATATGCTCACCAATAGTTATCAGCTCACCCTTAGGGTGGCAAGGGATTGGAACATGTGACTACCTTGTAAGCCTATGGATACCTTTACATGTGGAAACTGTAAATACTGTACTGCTATCCTTAAAAGCTCTACTTTTACATCAGTTAATGCCTCACAAGTGTATTCCATGAGTTCCTTCTTTATTTGCATTACAGAGAATTTGATTTATCTGGCTACATGCACATGTGGGGCATTTTACATTGGTAAAACCATATGACAATTCAAGGTTAGAATACGTGAACCCATGCATAGTATTTCAAGAGGTGATGACAGGAGCACCCTGGCTGTTCACTGTTGTAAACAATGTACAACTATGTTCTACTGTCTCCTGATATATGTAACTCTTGATAATCTGTGAGTTATCTCCCACTGTACCCCCACCCCCCAGGTCACACCGGGAGATGAGCATCTTTTTGCTCAATGTGCCTTCCTGGTGAAACAATTTCAATACATAAATAAATAAATAAATAAAGTAAACACAGTGTGGACACAATGAAACATGATTTTAAATTCTGTGGGATTGAGTTGATTAAATTGGGTCCTTGAGGGGGTAATATCAATGACCTGTTATTAAACAGGGAGGCACACTGGATTTACACTCTTGGTGGTGTACTGTCACCTGGATTGAACAAGAAATTTGATGTTATGCCCCTGATCAATATGAGAAAGAATAAAAAATGATAAAAGATGGCTATTATTGATGATATTACATGCATATTATTGTTTTTTGAGAAATGAGAAATGTTCTAGTCCCAAGTTGTTGCATGTAAAACTGATCCTTATTGATGCTGTCATGTAGCTCTTCTAACAAAAATGTTCTCCCTTTTTTCCCCTAGATGGCATTCATTCTGTTTGTTTCTTTTCAAATAGTGTTATTCAGCACAAATTCAAGACTATGGATTGTGGCTAGTAAGTTTAATTTTTGCCTAGTCATTACAGCAAATGAGTAAAACTAATGGTTAAAAGTTGACCAGGTATGTATATGGTCTTTTTTATGATCATTTCTATAACATATCTTTATGATGAAAAAGAGGATATTTCTTTCTGCTGTGTCTAGTGCAGCTGCATATTATATGAATAGTCTAAATATACTTTTTCTAAAGGTGATGATTAATTCAAAATCTAAAAGAGTATGTGATGATATGCTGTACTGATACATTTTAAGTATTTTGTTACTTTCTTAACTGTTTTTTCTCCGGTCAAGACTACGTGATATGTGGTTTTGTGACTTTAAATCTGGGCTTTTTAAGGGCGTGGATATGTGTTTTTTTTCATCCTCCTGATGATGCACATGTAGTGCCAAACTAGTTGAGGTTGGAGCCTGTACTGCATGGGTGGCCTTGTGACTGATCGCTTAATAAATAAAAAGTTTGCTTATTTATGTAGACCTGCGGTGCCGTTGTTTTTCTATTTCTGTGCATACTGTAGGCAGGACCTTCTCTAGTAGGTAGCACACTCGCCTCTGAGGCCAGGAGATCAGAGTGCTGTGGGTTCAGTTCCCACATCTGTCACTTGGGTTAATATCCCAGTACTAACACGGCAGTTCAGCATGAGAGGGGTGCTGCACTTCTGAGGTGCCGTCTTTCGGATGAGACTTTAAACCGAGGTCCCATCTGCCTGGATTGGTGGTACTTAAGGTGAGTGTTAAAGATCCCATGGCACTTATAGAAAACAGTAGGGCAATTTCCCCAGTGTCCTGCCAAATTTCCCTCATTTGCTAAAAAATACCACCAACAGCTTAAAAAAAAAAAATAAATAAACAAGGTAGACAGTTATGTGGGGAGTAGTACAATGTAATGGCTGTGGGGCAGCAGTCTTCCAGGAGTCTTTCTGGAGGCTGAGATGCTGCCCTGTTTGCAGACAACTATCTGCCCTGAGGGAGGAAGTTGCCCATCTTCAGGCCGTACTGGACAGTGGCAAGGGAACCTCCCCCATCCAGGGAGCACCACAGCCACCACCACTACCTCAGAGGTTCGCGAGCACAGCAGTTGGACCACAGTGGACTCAGAGGGTAAGGGTGGTGGAACAGAGGCACACCCAGTCAGTTGTTACACTCCACAATCCATACACCATTCTGGGGGAGCATAGTTCCCCTATGGATGCACCCGCAGAGGAGACTAAGGAGGGTGCAGACAACTGTCACAAGGGAGGCCCTCAGGAAGGAGGCAGAGGGCACCACAGGGAAAGAAAGCAGCTCCTGGTGGGGGACTCAATTATTAGGGGGATAGAACTGGGGGGAGCAGGGAAAACTGAAGTAAGGTGCCTGCCTGGTGCCATGGCTTGGAGGGACAGGAAGCACATCCTTAGGATCACGAGAACAGTTGCACGGGAGTCTGAGCTGGACATCATTGTCCACCTAGGGACAAATGACTTGGCTCATCATGAGATTAGAGCAGTGCAAAAGGACTTTGTAGAGTTGGGGAGGGGCTTAAGACAAGTAGCACACACAGTATCCTTCTCAGAGGTGCTGCCTGTCAGTGGCATGAGTGAGGCGAGGGTACTTTGCACCATGCAGTTTAACAAATGGTTAAAAAAATGGTGTGGAGCACAGGAGTTTGGCTTCATTGGGGACAGGGGTTCCACCTGGAAGGACACCAGCCTATACTGGCAGGATGGTCTGCATCTGTCCAAGAAGGGAACATGTCTTTTGGGCAATCGGTTTAAATGCTTCATTGACAAGCCTTTAAACTAGTCAAGGGGGGAGGCACTGATAAGCAGAAGGAAAAGGCCAGCCTCCCCCTACAAAACAGGGTACTAAATGAGAAAAAGACAGAGGTAGAAAGGTCAGTGGGGGTTGCCGCTACAGAAGGTAAAGCCATCAAAAAATGGAGATCAATGAGTACCAATGCCCGTAGTCTGGGTAACAAGCTTCCTGAATTAGTGGCCTTGATGGAGGAGGAAGATCTGGATATTGTGGCAGTCACAGAAAATGGTACACACAGAACCATGACTGGGACGTAAACATACCAGGATACACTATCTACAGGAGGGACAGGGAGGGTAAAAGAGGAGGAGGAGTAGCTCTCTACATAAGAGAAGAAATCAAAGCAACAGAACAAAAGGGTAAACAGGGAGGAGAAGAAGCACTGTGGGTCAATTTGAGGCAGGCAATGGCACCACAATCCGCACAGGGTTAGACAGACCCTCTCAGGGGATGAAATGGACAAGGAAATGATAGAAAGTATACTTAGAATGGCAGATAAAGGGAGATATTGCTGATGGGTGATCTGAATATGCCAGATGTTAACTGAGTGCAGTTGCAGCAGCCACTTCTAAGAGTGGGTTATTCTGGATGCCCTATAGGGGCATGCCTTAGACAACTAGTATTGGAGCCCACTTGAGAGGGAGCAATCTTAGACCTGGTTCTCTCAAACGGAGATGAAGAGAGGATCACAGATGTAGAAGTGGGTAGCCATCTGGGAACTAGAGACCATCGAACAGTATGGTTCACAATAAACACAGCAATAGAGTCAAGCCATACAAAGACAAAGGTACTGGATTTTAGGAGGGCTGACTTTGCCAAAATGGGTGAGTGCCTAAGGAATGCACTAGCAAATGGGCAGGAAGGAGGGGTGGAAGAACAATGGGGAATAATAAAAACTGCCATCACAGAGGTAACAAGCCTTTGTGTGAAGCAAATAAACAAAATGAAACGAGGTAAGAAACCACTAAAGTTCTCAAAGGAAGTGGCAGTGAAGGTTCCAGAGAAAAAGAAAGCATTCAGGAAGTACAAGGAATCACAGAAGGAACAGGACAGAGAACTGTATCAGTTAAAGCAAAGGGAAGCTGGAAAGGCAGTCAGAACAGCAAAGGCCCAAACATAGGAAAAGATAGCCAACTCAGTTAAGAAGGGTGATAAAACCTTTTATAGGTACATCAGGGAGCAAAGGAAGACCAAGGGAGGGATAGTGAGGCTTAATAAAGGGAGGAGGGAGGGTGGGAAGAGGGTGACTGTGAAAAGGCAGAGATACTAAACAAATATTTTTGCTCAGTATTTACAAAGGAAGAGGGGGAGGTACCTAAAACAAACAGTAGAAACACTCTGGATATAGAAGTTGATACCAGCCCATTTACAGAAGAAAGAGTTCTGAAAGAGCTCTTAAAACTGAAGGTGGACAAAGCAATGGGGCCTGATGGAATTCATCCCAGAATTCTAAAAGAACTAAGGATAGAACTAACGACACCACTGACTACCCTCTTTAACAAATCATGGGAAGATGGGGTTGTACCTGAGGACTGGAGGAGGGCAGATGTGATTCCCCCTTCACAAAAGTGGGAGCAAGGCAGAAGCAGGAAACTACAGGCCTGTTAGTTTAACCTCAGTGGTAGGGAAAATGATGGAATCACTTCTGAAGGAAAGAATTGTTATGTATCTAGAGGCCAGAGGGGCACAGAACCAAAGGCAGCATGGATTCACAGTGGAAGGTCATGCCAGACAAATCTGATAGATTTCTTTGACTGGGTGACCAAAGTAGTAGATCAGGGAGGGCTGTGGACATGGCCTACCTAGACTTTAGCAAGGCATTTGACACAGTCCCACACAAAAGATTAATATACAAGTTAGCCAACCTGGGAGTGGGTCCCAAGATGACAGCCTGGGTAAAGAATTGGCTGGAGAATAGGACACAGAGAGTAATAGTAAATGGAGTCCACTCTGAAAAAAGGGGGGTTAGCAGTGGGTTACCACAGGGTTCAGTATTAGGACCAGTCCTCTTCAATGTCTTTATGTTTACATTGCAGAGGGACTAGAAGGAAAGTATGTCTCTTTGCAGATGACACAAAGATCTGCAACAGAGTTGATGCACAAGGTGGGTGGAAAGGATGACAAGGGACTTGGCAAGGTTAGAGGAATGGTCAAATGTATGGCAGCTTAGATTCAATGCTAAGTGCAAGGTAATGCACCTGGGAAACAAAACCCAGGGAAGAGTACACAAAGGGGTGAGATACTAACAACAACAAAATGGAAAGGGACCTGGGGTAGTCATATCAGATGACCTAAAGGTGGGCAAGCAATGTGAGAGGGCAGCAAGGAGGGCTGGGGGATACTGGGATGCATAGGGAGAGGCATCACCAGCAGAAAACAAGAAGTTATTATCCCTCTGTACAGACAGCTGGTGAGACCACATCTGGAGTACTGCGTGCAGTTCTGGAGACCCAATCTCCGCAAAGACATAGACAGGATGGAAGCTGTCCAGAGGAGGGCAACTAAAATGGTGCAGGGTCTGCACCGGAAGACATATGAAGTGAGACTTAAGGAGCTTAATATGTATAGCCTCGAGGAAAGGAGGGAGAGGGGGGACATGATAGAAACTTTCAAGTACCTCAAGGGAATCAACAAAGTCCAAGAGGGTAGCATCTTTCAAAAAAAGAGGTGTGCAAGAACAAGGAGGCACAATTTGAAGATAGAAGGGGCGCTCAGAGGTAATTTAAGGAAGTATTTTTTCACAGAGAGGATTGTGGATGCATGGAACAGCCTTCCAGAGGAGGTTGTGGAGTCAAAAACAGTGGTGGAATTCAAGCATGCATGGGACAGTCATAAGGCAATTCTAAGGGGTGGGGGTAGGAAGAAGTAGGCTGCTGGTTAACTAGGATCTGCAGCTTATCCATCAAGGAAATGGGCAGACTGGGTGGGCCAAGCGGTCCTTATCTGCCGTCAAATTCTATGTTTCTATGTTTCTATGGTTCAAGGTCAGTTAGCATTCATCTGTATCCTCTCCCCTGGGTCATGCCTGAAAATAGTCAGGATTTGTCTAGTGCACTTACCAGGTCAACAAAAACTAACTAAATAAATAAATAACAAAAGAAGGGATTTTGTCCCACTACAGGTCACTGGGGAGGCTGCACTTGGAGTCTTATTTGCAGTTCTGGAATCCTCACTTTAAAGTGACAAGGCTTGCAGTCAGTCCAGAGAGGGACAACCAAACTGATTCACTAGAGACTGATTGATTAGACTATGAATTCCCTGCAGGCCAGGAAGAAATGGGGGGGGGCATGATAGAGACAACCAAATAGCAGAAGGGAATGTGCAGAGGGGATTACCAGAAACTGCTCAGCATATACAAGAGGCCTGCAATAAAAGGGAAGAACTATAAATATAATATGTGTGTGTGTGTGTGTGTGTGTGTGTGTGTGTGTGTAGGTGGGAGGAATTCAGGAAGGATATGAGAAAGTACTTCTTCTTGAAAAAGGGCGGTAGATTGGTGGAACCACCTACCAGGAAACTGGTTATCCTACAGACGATTGCAGGCTTTAAGAGAGGGTGGTTTAGTACAGTGTGTATATGGGATGAATTAAAATGATGGTGGGAAGAGAGACAATCGGGAGTGGCTGAGACATTGTGCAGGACATAGCCACCAGCAAGGAGCCCAGCCAAGCCACTGCCAAAGCGGACAGACTGAGATATGGACCAGGAAGACTTGATGGACTGCAGTTCTTTATTCAGCTTGTAAAATTCAGTACTTCTATGTTTACTGATTCTAAGAAAAACATTGCTGAGGAGTTCAGAACCTTGCTACAGAAACAGGAAGAAAAAGCAGGACCTCCTTGAAAATTAGATGCTGCATCTCATCTGGGCTATCCTGGGTAAATAAGTTGTAAAACAAAAGAAGATTTGTTAATAAGTATAGCAGGCTACCTCCCACTCCCTAGAACCTCATTTTTGGGGGTGTTATGCAATAATTTATCAGAACTCAGTGTACACTTAAAAGGACAATGAATACAATGTTGTTTTAGTTTTTTTTTTCCTTTAGAAATACACATAAAAAAAAAGTATTCTAAAATCCCAGGGAATAAGAATCTCCCTTTTGCCAAATGGTTTTGTGATTGGTACTGTGGCGTTTTGGTTTGGTATGCCACTAAGAGATCCTTACCTTCTCTCTGGTCTGCCAGACCCTTTGGATGCTGCTGGTGAGAACCCCTTGCTGGGTGCTTGCGAATAACTCACGGATGCAGAAAATAATGAATAAAGGTATATTCTGTACAGCAGACATGTTCTCTTCCTGAGGTCTAGCCCTAGACTGACTAACAGGCAGAAATCCAAGGGGATTCTTAGGATCCCCTGCTAAGACAGCAATGATCATATTTGCTACATAGTTTTTAGAGCATGTAAAGGGATGGCAACTGGCATTAGCCCCATTCATAAGTACAGAAGTGTACTCTACATTATCCTCAAGACAGTTAATGTGAGCACGACTCAAACAAAGCAATATCACACTATAAACTTGAATCTTTTTTTTTCAGTGCAAGGCATGACACATTTAAAACAAAACAGTACTCCACTGCAGGGAGGGGGGAAGGAAAGAATCTGGACAACACCGGTAATCAGTCAGAGTAGTGCCAGGGAAAGGGGGTACACTATAGCATTTGAAGCTTGGTCATGCCACAAATGTTAAAGTGTGGGGGAAGGGAAAGGGAAGAGAGGGAACGATAGCAGCTGGAGAATACGCAGAATGCAAGATAACAGTTTAATAACAGTTGCAGAACAATAATATTTACATGAAACCAGAAATACAGAGGGCGTACATAGAAACATAGACTTTGACTGCAGATAAGGACCGCTTGGCCCACCTAGTCTGCCCATTTCCCTACCTACAGGATAAGCTGCAGATCCTAGTTAACCACCAGCATATTTCTTCCTACCCCCCCACAAGAATTGTCCTATGTCTGTCCCATGCATTCTTGAATTCTCTCATAGATTTAGACCCCACAACCTCCTCAGGAAGGCTGTTCCATGCATCCACCACCCTCTCTGTGAAAAAATACTTCCTCACATTGCCCCTGAACCTTCTCCCTTCTATCTTCAAATT
The DNA here is from genome assembly GCA_016271365.2 of Neoceratodus forsteri. Lineage (NCBI taxonomy): Eukaryota > Metazoa > Chordata > Ceratodontiformes > Ceratodontidae > Neoceratodus > Neoceratodus forsteri. Next base: position 203,742,401 of record CM057458.1, read on the forward strand.
GTGTCCCCTTGTTCCTGAACAACTCTTTTTCTGAAATATGCTGCCCTCTTAGACTTTGCTGATTCTACTGAGGTACTTAAACACAGAAACATAGAAACATAGAATTTGACGGCTGATAAGGACCACTTGGCCCACCTAGTCTGCCCATTTTCCTACCTAATGCATAGGCTGCAGATCCTAGTTAACCAACAGCCTACTTCCTCCTACCCCCACTCGTACCACCACTGAGTCCAGTTAACAAAAGTTGAAGGCCTTTGTCGACTTTTCTGTTCAGTGGGAATGAAGGCATGTGTAGATTGCACCAGTGCCTGACAGAATGGGGTCAGGTCTCTAAAAGTGACCCAGGAGTTCTACCCACTGTCAAATCCACACCACTTTACTCTGTAACCATGATCTGTTTGTGTACTTCTTCCTTAAGATCTTCTCTCTCTGGTACACTGGTGCATGTAGAAGAGAGTTCTGAGAAGAAGAAGTCCCAGAGAGGTCATCTGACAAATCAGGCAAAACAGGAATCTGGCTGGAGACTGTCAGGAGTGAGAAGATCTGTAAAAAATGGTTGCAAGTTGTCTGAAGGGATCTCAGCTTCAGAGAGGATGGCAGATTCAAGTGCAGTTTCATTGGTTGACTGTGGTCAACTGGAAGGGTGTTACTCAGGAACCCATGTTTCAATTGGTTGATGTGGACTTTGTTGAATACCAGCTTTCCATCAGACTTGCAGTGTAGATGAATGTGCACTGGAGGAAGTCTTTCTACAATGTAGAAGGGACAAGTCCAGGGGTGAAGCAGTTTCTTGGTGGTACCCAGAACAGGGCTAGATCGGTACAAATGCACAGTGTCCCCAGTGGAGAATGAAGGCTCATGCGACTTGGCTGCTGACATTTTCTACATTGCAGATTTTCTCTGGCTCAGCCTGGTGACTGAAACACATCTGTCAAGTTCAAGTTATTCCAGCATAGAAATAATGAAAGAAGAAGCTGACTTAGGAACTTCTAGCAGCGAGAGATCCCTGGTCAGTGGAGTTCTTGGGTGACACCCATGGACTAAGAAGAATGGCGTGTACACTGTACTGTTGACACAAGGACTGGAATTGTAGGCAAATTATGCAAAAGGAACAACGCGTTCCCAGGTGTCGTGAGTTTCATCCAGATACTTGGAGAGTGTGTTGAGAAGGGTAGACATTCTTTCACTCTGTCCATTGCTCTGTGGGTGGTAATTTATTGTGTGTGTCTTTTTTTATGTCAAGAAGTTTGCAAGTTTCTCAAACAATGGTGGAAAGGTAGTTAGTGCCTCTGTCTGATTGCAGGTACGATGGAATACCATGATGACAAATGACTGTTGAGGAAGGCACTTGACACTGTGACAGCTTTAATGTCTTTCAGGGGGATCAGTTCCAAATAGTTCGGTAGTCTAAAAAAAGAAGGATGTATTTGTTGCCAGAGTCAGAACATGTAGGTAAAGGCCCAAGAATGACTTCAAGAAAGACTGCTGCTCTTTCTCTGAGTAGCTCTCTGGGTGATTCTTCACCCACCTCTCTTCCGCCTCCTTCCTTTATTAAATACACTATCTCTCTCCCCAAGACCTGCCCCTACTTTTCTCAGGTTTCACTTTCTCAATCTCTCTTAAAAGGGTAGTACCTCATTCCTGAGGCTTGTACATCACAATGTTGATTAGGACTTCTGGGACCCTAGTATGCATCGTCATACTCACTCTGTTATCCATAGTGAGACCTCCTTGCACTAGGTTGCCTCCTTCCTTGCATCTAAACCACCAGTAGACAGTCCTTAATGTGTATGTCTCAATCACCTCCCTCTACCAGTGATCCAAAAGCTACACCCAGCATGAGCGTCCCAGGACCTGGTCACAGTGCTGTCACCCAAAAGATCCCTTCTTGATACCACTCATCCCAGTATTATTTGCTACTTTAGCACCACTAAAGTACTTCATCCAGCAAAAGGCAATGGTCCAAAAACTTTAAACTCTTACTGGACCACATTACTCACTTGCTGCTGCTATTACTCCTACCTTCGGGCAATACTCACAAAATGAAAATGCAGGCATCCAACAGACGAGTAAGGCAGTGACAGAAAAAATTAATACTGAAACAGCTCCTAAGACTGCTCTTGCTTCTCCTACTCCTGATGTCTGGCAATGTGCATCCCTACCCTGGCCCTCCAATGACTCTCAATGCTAGACAGCTTATGACTACAGGTCTCATGTTCTCATCCCTAAACATCTGCAGCCTCATCCCAAAGATGGACAGTCTCAAAGCCTGGGTCTCTAAATACCACCCTGACGTCATATCTGTTGTGGAAACATGGCATTCCCAGAAAACACCAGATATTGCCATGTCCTTGCCCAGCTACACCCTATACCGACAGGACAGGTGCTAAAAAGAGATGAAGGATGTGTCATTTACACCAGAAATACACTCCAGGGATGTGTCATACCCCCATCACCCAGCAATAACTATTTCCAGGTACTGGCCATCAAATTAATTCTAGGAGCACACAACAGAGTGCTCACCCTACTATTCATATACATCCCACCTAAGCAGACCATACCTTGCATCAATAACCTAGTGGACTACATCAGCAAGCTGAGCCAAAATTCTGAAACAATGCTGTTGGGAGACTTCGATATCAACTGGATCTCACCTGCTGCTAAAACCATCAAAGATACCCTTGCCGAAATCCACTTCTCCCAACTGGTGGATGTGCTGACTCAAACCAGTTTACAAGATGGGCACCAGCACACTTCTGGACTGGGTTCTGTTGAACTGCCCTTCTCACATCACAGGTCTCACCATGCTTCCTGACTCATTGAGTGACCACTCCCCTGTCAAGTTCCTCTGGAACAACAACTACCACAAACCCCCTGCCAGAACAGTAAAAAACTGCCTACTACTAAAGGGCCATCTTCCACAACTAAAGGATGACCTAAAGTAGCAGGACTGGGCAGACCTGTATGGAACCATGGATGTGGACACTGCACTAGATCTCTTTATCTCAAAATTCATTGTGGTCTGTGACAAACACTCTCCCTTCATAGAGAGAAAAACCAGAGGACCTATAAATCCCTGGATTACCCCAGAACTACTGATGCAACTAAACACAAGAGGCCAACTCTGGCAAACAGCATGAGCACATTGCACACCAACTAACATCCAAAGATATAAAAAGGCCCACAATGAGTGCACAAAGGCAGTCTATGAGGCAAAAAGCAAGTTCTACAAGGAAGCACTCACTAACAACTGGAATAGCAGCAAATCATTCTAGGCAAGTTTAAACAATATCACTGGGAAGGACTCTAAAATAGCCCCAGTCATGCTAAATGTTGAGAACGTCCCTACCTTGGACCCTCTGCTCAGTGCTAATGCTCTGAACCTCACCATCTCAGATCTCAGTAGTGTGCTCCCAATGAACTTCTTCAATACTCCTGCATCAGTGGTCAGTGAGAAGACCCCAGCACAACCAAACCAGCCACTCTTCCATTTCAAACTGGTCTTCAAAGTCGCTGCTGGAAAATACTTTGAAAAAGCCCTCAACAAATCAAGATATGGTGTTGACTCTCTGGACTTAAAATTTGTTAGACTAACACTAGACGAAGTACTTGGTCCATGGACAAAGACAATTAATCTATCCCTCTGCCAGTTCAAATTCCTCCAAATCTGGAAAGCTGCCATGGTCACCACGGTACACAAAGGTGGTAACCATTCTGTTCAAAACAACTATAAGCCAGTCTCTCTACACCCCCACTCTCCAAAGCCTTTGAAAGGATTGTGACTGACCAGCTGGTGGAGTGCTTCAATCAATATCAGCTCCTATTGCCCAGAACAGCATGGTTTCCGAGCCAGCCATAGCACCATCATGGATCTCCTGGAATTTACCAGATTCATACATAGTGCTCTTGACAAAGGGCACATTGTAGGGGTGGCCTTTGTTGACAAATTAAAGGCATTTGACACGGTCCATCATGCCCTCCTCCTTGAACTGCCTTCAGACATAGGGCTAGCCCTAGACACCATAGCATGGTTTTGTAGCTACCTTAACCTGCGATCACAGCAAGTAAAGATCAGGGACATCCTATTAGAAAGTCAATCAGTCAGATCAGTGGTACCACAAGGATCAATACTAGGTCCATTACTCTTTAGTGTCTTCCTAAACAACCTCCCGGCTGCTTGCAATGGCCGCATGCTCCTCTACGCAGATGATACGGTGATCTTTACTAGCAACCTCAACTCTGCACTGCTAGAATATGACCTCCAGAGTGGCTTTGCAGTGGCTGAAAAGTGGTTTGAAGAGCAAAAACTGGTCATGAACTATAAAAAGACCAAGACCATGCTCTTCGCCTCAGCCCAAAACAAGCTAAAAGGCTATCCCCTGGCAATTCAGAATTACTCTGGTAACACCCTGGCACTAGTCCCCCATTTCAAGTACTCAGGAATCACACTGGATGCTGCCGTGTCTTACACACAGTACACTGGCATCACGGCCAAAGCCTTTAACACCGGGATCGATATCCTGTATAGGCACAGAAATTGCTTGACTTATAAAGCTCTGAACTTGGCAATTAACAGTTCACTCATCACATTGATTGACTATGGTCTAGCTGTCTATGGCTCCACTTCTGACATAGTGTTCCAACACCTCTCAGCAGCCTCAAACAAAGCCTGCTGCCTACTCACTAATGCCCCCAAACTCATCCACACCTGTGAGCTTTATGTGCGATTGGGAAGGCTTCAATTGAAAGAGAGAATACTTTATCAAACTTGCCTACTCACAAAAAAGGTCTCACTTAGCTTACTTCCTCAAGGAATTTTGAGCCTTCTATCACCACCTGTACATGCCAGACACACCAGGAGCTCGACTACACAAGTATTCCATGTGCCCAGGTGCCACACAACTATGGCCCAGTGATCCTTTGCTCACTGGGCCCCTCTGTGGATAAATGGTCTACCACCAGACATAGCTGGAGCCACAACCCTTGGTTCTTTTAAGGTCAAACTCTGTCAGCACCTCACAGGCAATAGCACCTGTGGGAGCCCCCATTAGTCTGCACCTACAGTTTTAGTCTGCCTCAGCACTTTGAACTCCTGACCTGCCAAGTTAAGTCATTGCCCAGGAACTTGAATCCCACCTCTTTTTGCCCTAGGCACTTGCTTCCCACCCCTACCCTTTGTCTCTTTTCTGTCCCTCTGCCCTTCCAATCCCCAGCTCCCACTGCCCCTCCTTACCTCATCTTAACAGTCTGGCTCTGCCTCTCTCTCTCTCTCTTTTCCTAAGGATGCTGGCATGCCATGTGCTATGACTAGCACAATTTGTGTAACTGTTTGTCATTGCAACCCATGTACTGTTGAATTTTTTTGTACTCTGTATGTGTAATTTACTGTAACTATATTGTGTCTTCTTGTGTTAATGTATCTGACATGGAACCTCTCAATGAGCATCCGCTTACAGGTGTCATCCAAGATTTCAATAAATAAAATCAAGGATGTCTGTGCTGACTCTTTGGAATGGTTCAGTGGCTACAGGCATTGGAATAATGTGTGCTTTTGTCAGTTCATCATGAGAATTTCTTTGGGAGCAGGGCTGGTAGGATTTGACAAATTGGACAATGTCATTGTTTATGTGAGGCCAGAAGAAGTGAAGCCTTGTCTTTTCAAGAGTTCTGTGGATTCCCTTATGACCTCTGGAAAGTTCAGAGGCATGAGTGGAGAGAAGAACTTGATTGATTAGAGAGGCTGGCACAACTAGCTGTACATGAGTTCTATCCGTGGGATGACCTTTGCCTTCCTTGGTCCAAATGTGGGAAAGCACACAGTCATTGAGGAAATATTGAAAAGCAAAGAAAAGTACATCCTGGTGATGCTTCTTTTGTTGCAGTAAGGTTCTAGACTCTAAGTATGTGCTTATGTTTGTGAATTGAGGATTAGTTCTTTGTTGCAGTTTGACTATTGCCAGGGACAGATCAGAAGTAGTGGAGATGAGAAGCTCTTCAGCTGCTTGCAGTAATTGAGGATTTGTGTGTCTTTCTGTAGAAGCAGTCGGTAGCAGCAAATCAACTTGAAGTACTGTAGGAGTGTCCACAGAAGCACATCTGTGGCATGGAAGGGAAGAGCTTGCAAGCAGGATTCTTTGTCTGTTCAGGAGGAGGTGGAGGGATATCAACTGTAGCTTACACCATTGGCATTTGAGTGAACTCAACCTGGTCTGTACTGAATTTCAAAATTGTAACTTTGTAGCATGGCACTCCATCAGGTGAACTTGCCTATTGGCTCCTTCATTTCGAATAACCATCTGAGGGCAGAGTTATCAATGACAGCTGTAAAGGAGGAGTAGTGAAGGTAACAGTCAAATGTCTTTATGGCAAATACCATGGCTAGACATTCTTTTTCTGTGATGCCATAATTCTGCTTAGCTGAGGAAAGAGAGCACTTGGCATAGAACACAACTCATTCTGTTCTGTCTTGTATTCGACAGAGTACAGCACCCACTTCAAAGGAACTAGCATCTAAGTAGAGTTTGAAGGGTTGGTTGAACCTTGGGTAGGCCAATACTGGAGAAGATATTAGGTCTTCTTTCAAAGTTTCAAAGGCCTCTTTGCATTTGGAAGTCCCAGTGGAGCTGCAATCTTGGCATAGCTGCAAATGAACTTTTGGTAGTAGCCAGACAAGCCCAAGAAAGCTCAAAGGACTTTGAGATTGTTAGGTTCTGCATAGTCTTTGATGGCTGAGAGCTTGTCTGGATCTGGAGAGAAGCCTGGAGAACTAACCACATGTCCCAGGTAATGGATCTCATGCTGTGCAAAATAACACATCTCTGAGCAAAGCTAAAGATTGGCTTGTCTGAGACATTCAAACACTTCTTTGAGATGATAGAGGTACACTGGAAAAGTTTTGCTGAAGACAATAACATCATCCAGGTAGAATAGGCAAGATTTCCAAGACAACCTATGTAGTATGGCTTCCATAACATGTTGCAATGTGACTGGACTGTTCCAAAGTCCCATAGGCAGATGTTTGAATTGAAAAAGTCCCAAGTGGCAGCACCATGCTGTGTATGGACAAGAATCTGGACCAATGGAGACTTGGTAGAACCCACTCTGAAGGTCTAGATTGATGAAGTAAGCAGGGCTGGCCACATCAAGACTCTCTAAGGCATCTTCAGTTGTAGGTAAGGGATGATCATCCTGCACCATATAGGTACTGAGTTTTCTGTATTCTACCACAAAGTGATACCCTTTGTCCTTCTTTACAACCAGCAGGCAAGGTGCATCCCAGGGACTTGTAGATGCTTTAACAATGTCTTGTTCCAGCATGCCTTTAATTATGTCCTCAAGGACTTGTTTCTGTTTGTGTCCCACTTTGTAGGCTCACTGATGGATTGGCTTCTGGTTGGACTGCACTTCGATGGTGTATTACAGGATATGGCAGCATCCTAGCTTGTTATCTGGACCTACAAAGACATCCAGGTAATTCTTCAGGAGTTTCAAAAGTTGATGCTTTTCTGTTGGCGATGATGGAAGTTTTGAAGAGGATAGCAACTGATTGAGGGGCAACTCTGTTGAAGATGGAGTGGTTGTGATAGTACTGACAGGACTAGAGTTGGTGGAACCAGGCTGAGGTTCATGCATGAGATGGAGTTGGTCCCCTGTGGACAAGCAAACAAACTTTCTGATGTTGGCACCCTTTGAGTTGACCACTGACTCATCTGTGAAGTTGCAGCAATTTTGGAAGACTGTGCCACCATGCACCACCGATAAGGTATTTTCTGGAAGGAGACCTGAAGAATGCAACATAGGGGATCCTGTGATGATGTCAATAACACCTTGTGGAAGTGGTTCACCTCAAATCTTGGCAATCAAACCCATCTCTGACTGAGGAGGCACAGCAACTGAGTCTATAGCTGCAAGTTGCCACTGAGGATTTAGTGAGTTTGTTTGAGGCAAAGTCTTGGATGGCTTTGTGAGCTTTGAGGAAGTCCAGGCCAAGAATCACTGCTGGTTGTAGGTTAGGCACTAGGTAAGACTTGACAGTAACTTGCTGTGAGCCAAAGTGGAGCTTGAGATGGACCACACCTGTAATATGTACTGTAGCTGTACTTGCTGTGGTAATGTACTTTAGGTCAGCTTGAGAGACATTAGGTACATGATGAATTGCATGGTTGTTCAGAATACTGCTGTCGATAAATGAGATTTCTGTTCCAGTGTTGATCAAGGCATGCATGGACCAATCTCTGATGGTTACAGGCACATAGTTTGCTAGAAGAGGTAATCTGATGACAGGTACCTTTGCCCCAGGAAGTGAGAGGGTGCCAGAGTGGGCAATTGGAGGATGCTGTTTGTATGAGTAGCAAGAGTCAGAGGGGTGGTCAGTTGCTGTGTTCCCCTGATTCTGGGAGTAGTTGCAATTATCTTGCTGATTGTGCTGTGGTGTGTGTCCTTGTGTCCCTTGATTTCTGTTGTGATACTTCAGCTTTTGGCTGACAGCAGCAGTGTGTCCTCTGAATCCACACCACTGTCAGGTCATGGGCTCGTATGAAGTTGGAGGCAGAGCAGGTTGCTGTTGAAATGGTTGAAGAGCATTGACAGAGATAGCAGAAGAAACAGTTGAGCTGTGGTGCAGACTATTGACAGTTATAGTGAGCGTCTCTGTCATTGATTGCTGCTGTTGGACACATGTTGCGAGTGCCGCTAACTGTGATGACTGAGGTACTTGTACACTGGTGCCCTGGGACAGTAATATGGACTCTTGTGCAAGTCATGCAGCTTAGATTGTGTCCATCCAGGTTGTTGGTTTCTGCTGGATTACATAAAGATGGAGTTGAGGGAGCAGTCCCCAGGCAAAGGTTGTGATTTGCTCTTTCTCAGATTTCTGAAGACATTTGCAGTAAGACTCAGTGTCTACTATGAAGGCTTCTAGAGATTCAGAGGGTTGCATGGTATGTTCCCACAGCTGTTGTTTAATACCCATGGTGGATGTGCTTGGAGGAAATGGTGTTTGACAGTTGCACACAGGGTGGCAGCATCACCTCTGACTTGTTGCAGAAGTGCGTTGAACCAGGAAATGGCAGTCCCTCTCAGAAACAAGCACAAGGCATTGGAAATATGCAAAGGATCAGTCCAACCGTGTAAGGAAATTCAGGCTTGGAATTATCCAAGCTAGTCAACAGCGTCTTCGTAAGGCAAGGCCGAGAAGAGTACTGGCTGTAAGCTGGTATGGATCATGGACTGTGGTGAAATCGCTTTAATGTAGGCCAGGTCATCTTAAATGGCTTGCATGGTTGGTGCTCTGTGAGCTGAGATGGATGACTTGATACCATGCAGGATTGTTTCAATTTTGAAACCCAATCCCCTTGAGGTGGGTGAAGGTAGAACTCCAGATGCTCTAGTGCCCAGATCTGCATCATTGTTGGACACTGTGGTTGGAAACAAGCTGTGTTTCACTGATGGAAGGTCGTATAGGTGAGAAGGAGTTGCTGGCATGCAGGCTACAGGACATCGTGGAGTAGATGACGTGCCGAGAATAAAATATTTTTGTAGACAGAAGTACAATTATTTGTAGCAAAGTTCATTAAATGATGTCTTAATAAACAATTCCCACTCAATTCTGTGTTGTCTGTTATTTAAATAAAGATTTTATTGCAAAAAAATCAGTTATTTGTTGCAGTGTTCATTCATTTCAATAGGTTTGCCATTGGTTTCAATGGAGTGAGGTCGTTTTGTGCCCTTCACAAGATGGCCGCTGAACTTTGATACACAGTTCCTGCAGTTTTGACTGGCTCAACTGTAGCAAGACGGCCACCAGCAAGGGTGGTTAAGAGTCACTTCCTGTCTTGCTGTTTTGATGAACACAAGATGGAGGATCCTTGCCACGAGGCTGCCTGGCTTCTTCTACAATGCCCACAAGGGCAATTGCCACCCTGCTGTCCTTCTTCCCCACCAAGATGAGAAAAATGGTGAACTTTCTGACGTTTGGGTGAGTGGCACAAGTTGAGGGGGAATTTACTATATTTAGCTGATTGCTCTCCAAGTTTGGTTTATAGAGCGTTTGTTTCCCTTTAGTTTATTTAATATTGCCTTCTTTTTGATGCCTTGTTTTGTTTTCTTTTTTTTCCCAATGAGCCCCTCAGTGTATTTATTGATTTATTCTTTTGTAGAATGTACCCTGCCTGAAGTTGCTGCTGTGTTTCTTTTTCTATTTATTTATTTAGTTGTTCATTCATTTTGTTTTACAGTCCCCCGTTTATGCTGTCATTGTTCCAGGTTACTTTATTTGTTCCATGTGTGCTCCTGTGGCTCCTTGCAGTTATCCCTTTTACTGATGTAGTGCCCCAATTTACTCATTGTTTGCCCTGTTTGTTTTTTGCATTTTTATTTAGTATTTTGCTTTTATCCTTTCGGAAGCATGGCAGAGTGGGGAGACTGCAAGGCAGCCTTGATAGGGAGGCTGATGCTGCAGTCTGGGCCTGTGGGAGGAGAGGAGCTCCGAGTAGCAGCAGTGGCAGTAGGAAAGCCACAGTTGAAAGGAAAGCAGAGCAGGCAAGAGTGGGACTGTCTGTTGAGGAGCTGTGGACTGTTGCGGCATGGAACAAGGCCAAAGTACTTTCTGGAGCTGTATTTGCTGGTATGGCTCCCTGGGAGAAGAACAGTCTGTGAAGGGGTTCTGAGCTGCAGTTTGGCAGCAGGCAGTTGGGGCGAGGGGACTAAAGCTGTGGGCCTGAGGGGGAGCTGGGCAGATGGTAGTGTACAAGGCATTCTGCCACAAGATGCTGGGGAGGGTTGCACGTAAGAGCTCCATGGAGCAGTGTAGTGTAGTTGCTGAAGCAGGGATTGTCAGTGGGAGAGGCATTGGATTGATACCTGTAGCTGGGAGGCACAGAGGGAGATTGGCTGATAAAATGGAGCAGTTTGACATTTTTGTCACAGGCAAAGAGTTCTCAACCAGGAAGGCTGCCACAAGGTAATGTTGCTGGGTGGTGGGGTTGCAGGTTGCTCTTTGCAGCTCCGTGATGCACAGATTTTGGAAAATGTAATTTTTAGCAGTTCTGTCATGGAGTTGCTGGCTAGCAGTGTCTAACAATGGTACTGTTCACTTTCTTGTTACAGTAGGCTGGCTGAAGGCTGCTGTACAAAACAGGATACAGTTCATGGTTTCCTCTTTGCAGCCAGGGCTGTAGTTCAATTAGCATTCAGACAAGTCAAGCATACTGGGGTGATGACTTAGGATACCCTGTGATGCAGACAACCAGATGGGATTTGTGCAGAAGAAGGGCCACATTCTCCACCACATGTGGCATTTTTGTTTGGTCTGCCACTAAAAGACCCTTACATTCTCTCTGGTCTGCTAGACCCTTCGGTTGCTGCTGGTCAGGACCCCTTGCTGAACTGTGCAAATAACTGACAGACGCAATGCAGAAAATAATGAATCAAGGTTTATTCTGTACAGCAAACATGTTCTTTTACTGAGGGCTAGCCCAAGACTGACTAACAGACAGAAATTCAAGGGGTTTCTTAGGAGCCCCTGCTAAGACTGCAATTAGCATAATATTTGCTACTTAGTTCTTCGAGCACTTAAAGGGAAGGTGGCTGGCATTATCCCCATTCATAAGTTCAGAAGTGTAATCCACAGTACGTAGCTTCAGCAAGTCAGCAGGACTGGCAAATGGCTGACTGGAGCTGTTGAAAGCTCAGCATTAAACTACTGTAAATGCAGTTGAATCTCCATCAGCAGCAGTCCAGCTCTGATGTCAGTTGCAGGGATTCTGGTATCCCAACTGAGCATCTCTATCTTGTAAATGCTGGGACTACAGGCTGGCAGGATCAACCAAATGCAAGTGGTTCTAACATGACAGCAGTGAGTACAAATATTTTTAAACATGCAGATTATAACTAAGGCCCATCCCCATACTTCAGTGTGGAGATTTAAATTATGACTGTGCCCTTTTTAAGCAAGCATTTGTCAATGCCAAATGTTTGCTTGCTAGCATTAGCATTGGAAGTGCAGGAGTTAGGCAGATGCAGAATAGGAATGGCAATGAAATATTGAACTGACGCCAACCCCACCCCCATTCTGCAGAAATGGACAGGCATTGGGTGTGCCTTTGGGTCATCACTCATAACGCTCATGTCATTTCACCTCACTCTACCCTGCAGACACTGACAAGTGTCAAGGTGTGCCTTGGGGTGTTCGGGCTTTACACTCACCCCATTCCATAAGGAAATACACTGAAATAGATTCAGTATAGGAGAATGGGGTGAACTTTGAGGCCAAAGAGTCCAAGGCACAACTCAATGCCTGTCACTGGCTGCAGGGTGGGGGTTGGGGTGAAATGGCATGAGCATTACTGCCAAGAATCCCAAGTCCAATCCCTGATGCCTGTAAGTCTCTAGAGGGTAGGGCATTATTGTCAGAAACTCTAATGCCCTGGGCATTTCTTGGTATTTTCACTCCAAGTTTTCAACATGGGCTTTCTGTGACACCGCCACATGAACAGTGACATTATTAGTTTGTTAACCAAAAGGTGATTTTGCAAAGCGACTATGCCATTTAGCACCACAGGTGCGAAAACACATTTTGGGCAGGATGTGAAAGATGATAGCTTCACTAGGAGGTGTAAAAAAATGGTAATGTTGAAAATCTGGAGTGAAAATATAAAAAAATTGGTGAAATCAAGAGCGTGCATAGGAACTGTGCCATGCACACCTGTAATGCAATTATTCTGGGGATTTTTTACACCAGATTTTTCAACATAGACATTTTGTGACCCCAGCTCATGCAAAATGGCACTGTAATTTTCTTTATTTGTCCTGAACATTGATTTCACACAGTGATCATGCCCATTGTGTGCCACAGATGTGAAACATGTTTCGGGCATGATGTAAAAATTGACAGCTGCATGCAGCGAATTTCTTTCAAGTTGACGGCATGTTTATGAGCTGCTGTCATAGACAGTGTGCTCATTCATTGGGGCCACAGAGACAAGCCCCAAACAGCAATGGTGGCATTGGCCACAACATTGCAGCACCTCCTCAACCTGCTACTCCAGCAAGCTGTCGCAACATGTTTCTTGTGCAAGCGTGCAAGCAAACATAAAAAGGCAATGGGCTCCACCATTCCAAGTCCACTCCTCTTGACTGGCAAGTAGGTAATACTCCATTTCACTGAGAAGAGCTAATATTCTTCAAGTGAAACTACCTCTGGCTGAAAGCTGAAATACTGAACATAGCATTTACAAGAAAGCGAGTTGTGCTCACAACAGAGGGAAGTGAACCTTACAATTGTCTTTGGTTTGTAGCAGATATTCTGCAGGTGGAGGCTACTTTTAACTGAAAGGAGAAATAAGGAACTTAGAATTATCAGGAAAAGACAGTCTTTCAAGCAACAGAGGGAGGTGGATCTAGCTTTACCTTTGTTACAATTCTTAGGATTTTCAGTGCAGGAAGAGTTTAAATCCTGGGCTAAGAATTTGTCATAAATACTGAAATAAATGCAGGTACAGGTTGTGTATTTGACCCAGACAGTGCCCTAGGGGGTGGAAACTGTTTTTTGTGTTTATCTGTGTGTGTATTAAAAGGCCAGACCAGACTTTGTCAGGAAGTGCTTACGTCATAGCTACTTATCAGCCAATAGCTTTGGTAACAGACCTGTGAACAATAGTATTATAAGCAAGTGTTTTATAGCAAACTCATCAGAACAGCTAATATTCTTCAAGTGAAACTACCTCTGGCTGGAAGCCACAATATTGAACATAGGATTTGCAAGAAAGTGAGTTGTGCTTACAACACAGGGAGGTGAATCTTACAATTGTCTTTGGTTTGTAGCAGATATTCTGCAGGTGGAGGCTACTTCTAACTGAAAGGTGAAATAAGGAATTTAGAATTATCAGGAAAAGACAGTCTTTCAAGCAACAGAGGGAGGTGGATCTAGCTTTACCTTTGTTACAATTCTTAAGATTTTCAGTGCAGGAAGAGTTTAAAGCACAGCTGACTTATTTGGGGGCTGACTGCTTTCAGAGCACAAACCACTAGGCCGTTTTGGGGCTGGGGAGGTTTACCTGTGTCTGACTTGGATGTCTGGATTTTTTTCTGTTTGATTAGCAGGGTATTTTCTCTGTCAAATTGTTGTGTAGGGCATCTTGCTGACAGGAAGGGATCATCGCAGTGGTGGGTCAGAGCTTTTAGCTGATTGTTTTGTGAGGGCACAGTTTAGGCCCAACCCTTACCACCCCTCACCCCACCCACCCCTGAAATAGTTCCTTTATACCTTGGGTTCTGACATCATTTCCTCAAGAGTGCAAGGTGCATATCACTGTCATATCCTCTCTAGCACACTGCACTGACAATATAAGCATACATGTTGTATAATATATATATTTCTACATAACAAACCAATCACACACACACAAAAAAAGTAGATAAACATGTGGGGAGTAGTGCAATGTAACCGCTATGGGGCAACAGTCTTCCGGGAGTCTTTCTGGAGGCTGAAATGCTGCCCTATTTGCAGACAACTCTCTGCCCTGTGGGAGGAAGTTGCCCTTCTTCAGGCCACACTGGACAGTAGTAAGGAACCTTCCCAGGCCACACTGGATGGTAGGAAGGGAACCTCCCCATCCAGAGAACAGAAACCACCACCACTACCTCAGAGGTTGAGAAAGCACAGCAGTTGGACCACAGTGGGCTCAAGGAGGGTAAGGATGGTGGAACAGAGGCACACCCAGTCAGTTGTTCCACTCCACAATCCATACACCATTCTGGGGGAGCATAGCTCCCCTGTGGGTGCACCCACAGAGGAGACTAAGGAGGCTGAGGACAACTTTCACAAGGGAGGCCCACAGGAAGGAGGCAGAGGACACCACAAGAAAAGGAAGCAGCTTCTGGTGGGGGACTCAATTATTAGGGGGCTAGAACTGGGGGGAGCAGGGAAAACTGAAGTAAGGTGCCTGCCTGGTGCCATGACTTGGAGGGACAGGAAGCGCATCCTCAGGATCATGAGACAGCTGCACGGGAGTCTGAGCTGGATATCATTGTCCACCTAGGGACAAATTACTTGGCTCATCATGAGATTAGAGCAGTGCAGAATGACTTTGTAGAATTGGGGAGGGACCTAAGACAAGTAGCACACATAGTATCCTTCTCAGAGGTGCTGCCTGTCAATGGCATGAGTGAGGCGGGGTACTTTGCACCATGCAGTTTAATGAATGGTTGAAAAAAATGGTGTGGAGCACAGGGGTTTGGCTTCATTGGGACTGGGGTTCCACTGGAGGACACCAGCCTATACTGGCAGGATGGTCTGCATCTGTCCAGGAAGGAACAAGTCTTTTGAGCAATCAGTTTAAATGCTTCATTGGCAAGCTTTTAAACTAGTCAAGGGGAGGCACTGATAAGCAGCAGGAAAATCCCAGCCTCTCCCTACAAAACAGGGTATTAAATGAGAAAAAGACAGAGGTAGAAAGGTCAGTGGGGGATGCTGCAACAGAAGGTAAAGCCATCAAAAAATGGAGAGCAATGAGTTCCAATGCCCGTAGTCTGAGTAACAAGCTTCCTGAATTAGTGGCCTTGATGGAGGAGGAACATCTGGATATTGTGGCAGTCACAGAAACATGGTACACACAGAACCCTGACTGGGACGTAAACATAGCAGGATGCACTATCTACAGGAGGGACAGGGAGGGTAAAAGAGGAGGGGGAGTAGCTCTTTACATAAGGGAAGGAATCAAAGCAACAGAACAAAAGGGTAAACAGGGAGGAGAAGAAGCACTGTGGGTAAATTTGGAGACTGGCAATGGCACCACAATTCGCACAGGGGTTGTATACAGACCCCCTTCTCAGGGGGAGGAAATGGACAAGAAAATAATAGAAATTATACTTAGAATGGCAGAAAAAGGGGAGATATTGCTGATGGGTGATCTGAATATGCCAGATGTTAACTGGAGTGCAGTTGCAGCAGCCACTTCGAAGAGTGGGGTTATTCTAGATGC
Source organism: Neoceratodus forsteri (assembly GCA_016271365.2). NCBI lineage: Eukaryota > Metazoa > Chordata > Ceratodontiformes > Ceratodontidae > Neoceratodus > Neoceratodus forsteri. The sequence goes on from CM057458.1 coordinate 203,758,381, forward strand.
CCTACAGGGGGCATGCCTTAGACAACTAGTATTGGAGCCCACTCAAGAGGGAGCAATCTTAGACCTGGTTCTCTCAAATGGAGATGAAGACAGGATCACAGATGTAGAAGTGGGTAGCCATCTGGGAACTAGCAACCATTGAACAGTATGGTTCACAATAAACACAGCAATAGAGTCAAACCATACAAAGGCAAAAGTACTGGACTTTAGGAGGGCTGACTTTGCCAAAAGGGGTGAGTGCCTAAGGAATGCACTAGCAAATGGGCAGGAAGGAGGGGTGGAAGAACAATGGGGAATAATAAAAACTGCCATCACAGATGTAACAAGCCTTTGTGTGAAGCAAATAAACAAAACAAAATGATGTAAGAAACCGCTATGGTTCTCAAAGAAAGTGGCAGTGAAGGTTCAAGAGAAAAAAAAGCATTCAGGAAGTACAAGGAATCACAGAAGGAGCAGGACAGAGAACTGTATCAGTTAAAGCAAAAGGAAGCTGGGAAAGCAGTCACAACAGCAAAGGCCAAACCAAGGAAAAGATAGCCAACTCAGTTAAGAGGGGATAAAACCTTTATAGGTACATCAGGAAGCAAAGGAAGACCAAGGAGGGATAGTGAGGCATAATAAAGGGAGGGAGGGTGGGCAGAGGTGACTGTGAAAAGGCAGAGATACTAAACAAATATTTTTGCTCAGTATTTACAAAGAAAGAGGAGGTACCTAAAACAAACAGTAGAAACACTCTGGATACAAGTTGATTCCAGACCATTTACAGAAGAAGGGTTCTGAAAGAACTCTTAAAACTGAAGGTGGACAAAGCAATGGGGCCTGATGGGATTCATCCCAGAATTCTAAAAGAACTAAGGGTAGAACTAGTGACACCACTGACTCCCTCTTTAACAAATCATGGAAGGATAGGGTGGTACCGAGGACTGGAGGAGGGCAGATGTGATTCCCCTTCACAAAAGTGGGAGCAAGGCAGAAGCATGAAACTACAGACCTGTTAGTTTAACCTCAGTGGTTGGAAAATGATGGAATCACTTCTGAAGGAAAGAATTGTCGAGCATCTAGAGGCCAGAGGGCACAGGACCCAAGGCAGCATGAATTCACAGCAGGAAGATCATGCCAGACGAATCTAATAGATTTCTTTGACTGGGTGACCAAAGTAGTAGATCAGGGAGGGATGTGGACATGGCCTACCTAGACCTTAGCAAGGCATTTGACACAGTCCACACAAAAGATTAATATACAAGTTAGCCAGCCTGGGAGTGGGTCCCAAGATGACAGCCTGGGTAAAAATTGGCTGGAGAATAGGACACAGAGGTAATAGTAAATGGAGTCCACTCTGAAGAAAGGGGAGTTACTAGAGAGGGTACCACAGGGTTCAGTATTAGGACTGTCCTCTTCAATGTCTTTATAGCGACATTGCAGAGGGACTAGAAGGAAAAGTATGTCTTCGATGACACAAAGATCTGCAACAGAATTGATGCACAAGGTGGGGTGGAAAGGATGACAAGGGACTTGGCAAGGTTAGAGGAATAGGTCAAATGTATGGCAACTTAGATTCAATGCTAAGAAGTGCAAGGTAATGCACCTGGGAAACAAAAACCCAGGGGAAGAGTACACAATGGGGGGGTGAGATACTAACAACAGCAACAATGGAAAGGGACCTGGGGGGTAGTCATATCAGATGACCTAAAGGTGGGCAAGCAATGTGAGAGTGCAGCAAGGAGGGCTGGGGGAATACTGGGATGCATAGGGAGAGGCATCACCAGTAGAAAACAGGAAGTTATTATCCTCTGTACAGACAGCTGGTGAGATCCCATCTGGAGTACTGCATGCAGTTTTGGAGACCCAGTCTCCATAAAGACATAGATAGGATGGAAGCTGTCCAGAGAGGGCAACTAAAATGGTGCAGGGTCTGCACCGGATGAAGAGACTAAGGAGCTTAATATGTATAACCTCGAGGAAAGGAGGAGAGGGGACATGATAGAAACTTTCAAGTACCTCAAGCGAATCAACAAAGTCCAAGAGGGTAGCATCTTTCAAAAAAGGTGTGCAAGAACAAGGGGGCACAATTTAAAGATGGGGGAGGTGGCTCAGAAGTAATTTAAGGAAGTATTTTTTCACAGAGAGGGTTGTGGATGCATGGAACGGCCTTCTGGAGGAGGTTGTGGAGTCAAAAACAGTGGTGGAATTCAAGCATGCATGGGACAGTCATATGGCAAGTCTAGGGAGTGGGGGTAGGAAGAAGTAGGCTGCTGGTTCACTAGGATCTGCAGCTTATCCATTAGGTAGGGAAATGGGCAGACTGGGTGAGCCAAGCAGTCCTTATCTGCCGTCAAATTCTATGTTTCTATGTTCCTAATTAAGCCTCCTCCCCAGAGCACTTGAAAAGAGAATCTGTAAATTCCTGCTTCCAGGGATGCCAGGGGCAGGGAACACATAACTAAAGAATGAAAATACTCATACATTATAATTTAATCATAAACACCTACTTCTTCTTAAAAAGCTGATATGCCTTCTATATGATGACCTTAGCATTACTTTCTGCAGTTTTTAAGTCACAGTTCAGCTTGGCAATGGCATCATCCACACAATCCCTTAAAATGGAATTGGTTCTGAAGTTATACCAATCCCTATAAGATCAGCAGGTTGGGGACTACCCTCCAAGTCCAATAAGTGGTCTTTACATTTATTATTATTAGCACTTGAGCAAGAATAGGTGGAAAATCTTGAACCATGAAAGCATCTGATGACAGAGGATATCTCTGATCCATAAACAGCAATTATTTGCATAAGCCAGGATTTCGAGGTGACAGATAAACCTTCTGGGTTTCCTTATCTGTAATATGGCATCTACCTGATTCAACTTCTCAGGAGAGGTAAATTCCCAGTACAGTATGTAGAGCAAGTGAGTGAGGGGCCAAGCGAAGCCAGGTGACTGGTCTGGGGAGTGGGTGGGGGGTAGGCTCAGGAGATAAATGAATGATAGGAAAGAAATGCATAACCATAATAATAATGGGAGACAGCATAGCCTAATGGTTAGAGCTCTGAACTTTGAATTGCAGAAAAGGAAGATATGGGCTTCCGTGTCCCAACTGCTACTTGCATACTGTGTAACTCTGAGCAAGTCCTAACTTCCTTGTGATTACTTCTCTCCTGGGATGTACCTGAAACTGAGCTTTAGCTCAGCATGCCTTTCCAGGCAAACAGACAAATGAATCAATAAATAAATAAGCCAATAAATACATGAAATATGCATACCTTCTTTAGGTCCGGCTCACAGATGCTTACGTGGTGGTCAGACCCATATACCTGCATTACCAGACATAAAGACAGTGGCACTGGGACAATGCTCTATACACCACTGGAAAAAAACTACAGTTCACAGGACACTAACACCAGCATATGTACCAGCATTGGGACTGAGAACATAGCACCCATACTTACCAGCAACCTGACACAGGCAATACTGGACATGACTGTGACACCACAAACCCCAGTCCCTGCAGCAGTACCCCCAAGACACTTGCAGCAACAGTCAGAATACTAGCATCATAGTGCATGCACCCCACACTGCACAGGTTATACTCTGGGGAGCAGCATCAAAAAGACAGCAGTGATCCCCAGGAGGGACCATTATAGCCATGCCAGCATCCCCTGATTACAGGGGACTGGCTTTTCAGAATATGTACCCCAAGTTGGGATTTGATGTAATATCAGTGGCTAAGACAAGCAAAGGCTAGCCAATAGTATCTGTGCCATGTAAGCAGCAGTGTTGCTGCCCTGCAGACAGAGATTTCTGATATGTTCATAGAGTTGTGCAGCAGCAGCCACAGCTGGGTTATAAACACTTTGAGATAGGTGCAGTCAGACAGTCTATGAAAGACAGCTTATGCAGACTGTTGTGCTTGAATGTAGCCTTGCAGCCCTATATAAGCTATCATGGCTAGCCAAGGCTCCTAGCCTTGTTCTTCTAGAACATCGGGCCCATCAAACACTGTTTCTGCTTACTCAGCTGCTGAACCAGTGAAAGGCACACTGGTGCAAGGCAGGCATACATGATGCAGAGCCCCCTGAAGGTGCACAGAGCAATGGCATGGCTCCTGGTAGGAGGCACAATGCATAACTCCATACACCCACACTCATGGAGTAAGTGTCACTCTGTTGGGATGCAAGCATGAACACCCTTCCTTTTAGGCATATGCACACAGCAGCACATGACAATACACCACTGCACAGTACAGTAAAAAACAGTACAATACAGGGGAAGCTACATGCAACTGTATTTGGATCACTTGAGTATGACACTTTATATCACAGCACATATGCATCACCACATCACCACTGTCCAAACCGTCCTGCCGATTCTCTCACAACCCACTAGAAGTAATTGGTAATGTTCCTTAATCTACATAGGTCTATTTGCCCTGTGTCCCACAGCATGCCTATTCTGTCATGCAGGGGCACATAGAACCTTAGGATCCCAGGGTGGAACATCATCTGTGTCATGGTCAGCACCCAAAAGGAATGGAATCTGTTTATTTTTTCATTCAACATTCTTTATTAAATGTATTATCATAACCATGACCATCAAAATGAACAATCATACCCAGGAAAACAAATGTAATACATTACAAAAGTCAGCAAACTAAAAAGTCAATACAATAAAAAAGAAGTCAGCACACTGGGGAAAACCTAAGCTGATCCAAAAAAAGAGAAAAACACCACCATCTCCTCCCTCCACACCCCCCCCCCCATCCACAGCCTTATCTACAAGGTTCAAAGTAGAATAGGTGTGATATAACACAAATCAAAAACTGAAAAGGTAAGCCAGGGTGATTAGGGTGTGTGGGTACTCTGGTAAACTAACAAGAGGGTATGAAAGTGTTCCCATGTCATGCTATAAAGATGGGCCCTCTTTCTCATAGTAGCAATATGTTTCTGCAGCGTAAGAGCCAGCACAATCTCCCAGTGCTATTCTAAAAAGGAGGATGGGATGGCATCCTTCCAATGCTGCAAAATAATTACTTTCACTGCGACTGCTATCAAAGACATATGGGTTTACCGAATATTTAGGGACTCTGGCAGGAAATAAACAATCATAGAGACAGAGAGGGTAAAGCAGTCACTCAGGCCAAGCAAGGGATTAAGGGCATGTTTGATTGATGTCCAGAAAGGTTTGATTTGGGGGAAATACTATAACATATGTTAAAGGTGCGCGTCTGTCTCTCCGCACCAGGAACAGATTGGGGAGGATAATTTGCCAATTCTATACAGTTTCATCAGGGTAAAGTAAAGATCATGTAAAACATTAAATTGTGTCAACTGCAACTGATCCTGCTTCACATATTTATATAAATCCAACCATATAGAATGCCAAAAATCCTTCTGATCAGGAAGATGGAGCATCTGTACCCAGTAATAACAAATGCTTGTAGGTAACTGAGAGTCCAAAGTCTGGAACAATTTATATAGTGAAGATACAGCATGAGGCTTCACTACAGCCTGAAAAAAACCCTCTACCTTGCTAGATTCATGTGTTCCCATGGCTTAGGACTCATATGAGCAATAATGACTCTGGTAAGCTGCAAAAACTTAAAATAAGCCCACTGTGGGATATGGAAGCAGGACTTGAGTAGTTGAAAGGTCAAAATGTCATCCCCTTCGAGAAAGTCGGCATTTGTACAGAATTTCAACTGGGGGCAGAAGGAGTTGTGTAGTGGCCTATTTGCAATTTTAAAATTCAGATTACCAGATATGGGTTGATTTTTAATTTTACTCTAGTGCAAAGACAAATGTCCTAGCATCTGGGACCAAACTCTCAGGGATCACTCTAGAGGAGTAGAACAAAGGGTGCCAGGAAGCTAAGAGGGCTTAATATAGAGTATGCTGGGCAATGTGCACCCAACTTGGGAGACTAATCTCCAACCATAGTGGTATATAGGGCACGGACTGTGTCTGTATGTCAGACAGATCCTACATGAAAAATGTCCTTGCATGAATGGCTCCATAGTATAAAAAGATTTTAGGGAGTGCAAGGCCTACCTGTGTCTTGTGGGCTGGTAATTTGGTATATGCTCTACAGACCGATGAAGTCTTCCACAAAAAAGTATTAAACAACCGTTGCAAATGAGCAAACCAGGATTTAGTAAGACAGAGGCCTAGCATACCCAAAGAGTAGAGCAAATGGGGCAGAATGTTAATTTTAACTATACTAATCATGCACCATAAAGACATAGGTAACACTGATCCAGTTTTAACCGATCCACCTAACAGGTAAGGTTTTCTTTTATCATACCAAGGATGGTCCTGGCTAGGCAAATACCCAAGTAGTTAAGTACATGTGGCTCCCAGGCAAGACCCAAATTTACGATCTCCCTCTTGCTGATCAAATTATTAAGTAAAAACACTTTCGGCTTAGAGATATTAAGTTTGTAGGACAATATATTGGAAGAATGGGATATTTCCTGTAATATGACAGGGATGGCATCCATAAGGTCCACCAAATGCACAATAAATCATCTGCATATGCAGATAAAACATTTTGTTTCTCAGCTATAGGAATCCCTGTGAGCAATACAAATTACTTAATTTTTGTATTAGTGGTTCTAAATAGAAATTAAACAGTAGTGGGGACAAGAGGCATCCCTGCTGAGTGTCACATTTTAGAGGTAAGGGGTCTGATAAATTGCTATTATACAAAAAATGAGTTGTTGGAGTACTATACAGGATTTGAATCCAGTGGAAAAATTCAGCCAGAATCCCAAATTTAGTCAGAACTGCGAACAAATACAGCCACACAACATGGTCAAAAGCTTTTTCCGCATCCGGGGAGACCAGAGCCACAAGGATTTTGGTCTCCCTCGATGCAGAAATGAGATAATGAAGGTTTCCAGATGGTCACTAGATAGCCACCCTTTCATAAAGTATACCTGCTCATGTCCTATTACCAAATCCATAACATGAGCCAACCGGGTGGCTAGTATTTTAGACAAGATTTTAATGTCCATGTTTAAAAGGAACATTGGGCAGTAGTTGTCAGGAGAAAATGGGTCTCTGTCCGGTTTCTTAATAATGGTGATTGTGGCGTAGAAGGCTGAGGTGCGGGCGCCTTACCTCAACCCACGCGGCAACGGAACCGAGGCGGTTCGGGTTGCTGGTGGTCGGCAGGGGACAAGAGAGGATCGAGCATCCTAAGGACTGATATCCTCCCCAGGGGTGGGTTAGGGGAATGCCTCACTCTGTAGCGGCCCCTGGTGGAAACTGGGGGCACTACAAGAAGCAGCGCGACAGGGGAAAAACAGAAAAGCGGAAAAATGGCATCCGAGCGACCGGATGACGGCCGCCTGGATCCCCCACCTCCATGGAACCTTCAAGAGCCAGGGAAATCCCGATCCCAGCAGCATCAGGGCCGAGACTAAGAATGCCTGAAGGCAATTTCCCTCCAGAAGGAAGGGACCCGTCCGACGAAGGGATACGTTGGGCTACCCTGGTCGGCTGCGATCTGGGATCCGGGGGAAGCTGGCATCTGGATGGGTTTGGAATGGAGTTAGCGGGGGCAGTCCTTGGCAGAAGGCCTGAAGGAGAGGCCAGTCGGGCGCAAGAGGCGATAAATAAATAATGCAAAAAAAAATAATGGTGATTAATGCCTGCAGGAAGGTGGGGTCACTGACCCCACTGGAAAACCAGAAGTTGAACACTTTCTTGAGGAAAAAGTTCTAATTCAGGAAGGCAAGCAACATAGAAATTAGTACTCAGCCCATCAGGGTCAGGGTCTTATCAAGGGGTACCTGCCGGACTGCTTGCTGGACTTCTATCAGAGTTACTGGGGCACCCAAAAGGGCACCCTGTGTTGGGCACATGGAGGGTAAGGGGATCGAATTCAGAAACTCCGATATGTTCTCGAGGGTGGCTTCCTCTGCTGGGCCAGGTGATTATAACTCGGAGTAATAAGAACTAAATATTGCCACCATTTACTTCAGCTGTGTAATAATCTGGGCTCCAGGATGTGCACATAACCCGGGGATATACTTAGACATCTCCATTTGATGTAATGTGGAAGCCAGGAGTTTCCTGGCCTGATCACCTGATTCCAAGTACTTCAACATGATGCAGTGAAGAGCCAATTCGGCCCTCTGGGCCAAAACCTCTGTGTGTTGAACATGGAGGGCATTTAACATTGTCCAGTCCTCTTCAGCAGAGGCCCTGGTCAGGAAGCCTCCCAGACAATGGATTTCTCTAAAAAGGGAATACAATTTGACTTGATTACAATTAGTACGAATGGAGGAAAGCTGTATAAATTCACCCCTTATCGCACACTTAAGGGCAGACCAAAATATATCAGCATGTGCCACTGGCTCTTCATTCTGCTTCAGAAAGGACTATAAGAAAATCTTTTATGTGGGCAAGAGTATCAGGGACCTGCAGCAACTAGGAGTTAAGGTGCCACAAGGTATCTTGGAGCTGGTCTTCCCCTAGGGGAACAAATCACACTAACAGGTGAGTGGTCAAATAATACAATGGAGTGGATATCTGCTGCTAGGACACCGGCCAAACTATGGGCATTTAACAGAAAATAATCAATTCTGTAGGAAGTTTTATGAGGGGGAGGAGAGGGAAAATTGTCTATCTGAGGGGCGAAGCTCCCACTAGACATCCACAAGTCCTCAACGCTAGGATGAGTGTCCGCCTCCCCGGGCTCAGCGCTGCCTTCTTGACCAGTTTTACTAGATGCCCCACCTTCTCCCCTACCAAAATCCTGTCCTTACTGACCCTCTGCCCAACCTAACCTAACCTCTAGTGCCTCTGCACCTTTCCTGCACTTGTAATCAACTAAAGTTGATGTCTATATACTGTATTGTGTTTTTAAATGTCTAAGAAACTCTGCAAGCTTTTCCTGATTGTTGTGCTGTTCAGTGTCTCAAATGTCCTAAAACTCTGTAACCTTCTTGATTGAATGTCGATACTCTGTTCACATGACATGGAACCTTTGTAAAAAGAACCTTGGCTCAAAGGTTATTTTCCGAATACCAAATAAATAAAATAAAAACAAGTCCAATATTATCATCATATCTCGCTGTCCACTTTGTCCTGGGGGAAATCTGCATCTTGATTGCAAATGTGTGCAGAATGCAGCATGACAAAAATATTATGAAGATATTTTCAACTATCAACAATAGTGTTCCTTCTGTCTTTCTGTGGCAACAATAGTGCATTTTCAAAATGTCAGAAACATGTTTCATGATGTCCATGGACTGTCTGTGGGTTTAGTTGCATTGTGACTGTGTCTCATTCTGTGGTTGAAGGTATGGCTTCAGGTGGAATGTTACTGAAAAACCACTGTCAGCTATATAGCAAACAACACTGCATAATCAGATCTGGTGTATGTAACATATGTAGACACACATCAGTTCTGCAGCCCGGTACACTTACTGATGAACCACCCCAGATCTTGATGTATGGAATGCAGAAGGGGCCAGAGCCATGAATGTTTAGGTATTTTAGCTTCATGGTCCTGTGTACATGGCAATATCTGTGTGATGAGTCTTGGAATCACACCACCTGCATACTCATGCTGTGGAATGCCTTTTTATTCTGGTACAGTATGCCTCTTCATCTCCAGTGGTGCCACAGTGGTTGCTTGTGTACAATCAGTGGCACCAGTCGCACCCATCATTTCCACCATTGCATAAAAGTTGACTTTGATGTGTCTTAGTACTACCTTTGATGTAGGGAAAGTGATGTAGTCCCATCTTGGTGCCAGTAGCACTTACGTTAATGCCACAGATATTTGGACATGAAGGACTAGCTCATACCAGTAACATCTCCTGTGATACATTGGAATTACCCAACGGTATAGTAAGGCAATACTGTATGTACATGGCATGTACATTTGGTGCATCGCTGCACTGATTTCTGGTTTGCAGTCATGGTGGCAGTAGTGTGCAGCACTTGTCAATGCTGGCATAGTGCAAACAGAACCATCTAATGTATTGCAACTTAGAATGTCAGGATTAAGTCTAGGTCTATACACACATGGATGTCATGCTCAACATCTCCTCATTCTCCAACTTTTGTTCCATTCCATGGAGGACGCTATTCAATATGAACCAAGGACATATCCCATATGTGGATGCTGCATGAACTATAAGGTTCAGTTGTGCTATGGTCAGTCAATTCCCAGTAAGCTCACAGTGGGACTGTAGTTATGACCAGCAGGACTGTTGCATGCTTGCCTTGTATCTCAGCATGGCCCTCAGACTGACCAATAGTCATGCAGCATAGTGAGGGGGGGGCACAAGGGAGTGTCACTGTGCTGGGCTGGTCAAGCACACAGTTCTCCTGAACCATGTAAGCACTATATCCCAGAGGTTAGAGCACCAAGCTGTGAACCAGAAGACACAGCAGACTTGGGTTTGAAACTCACAGTTGCCACTTGCATACTGTATGACCTGAGGAAGTCACTTAACCTTACTTTGTTCCCTGAAAATGAGCTTTGACTCGGTGTACCTTCCCCCACTGGAAATGCAAAATGAAATACATATAAAACTGTAATTCCATTTGCCATGAATGAAACCAAGCATACCTAACCTTACATTACTCCATATGCCCATGAGGTCTACCTCCCTGCACACTTATACTAAAGGGTAATGGGTATAAGGATTAGGATGGGGAGCACTTTTAGGTGGTGGAGACCAACTGAGTAATGCAGTGAATACAGTGAATATGTTTGTAAATGTTCAGTGACTGTGCCATGACTATGTGTTATCTGGTTGTGGCACGTGTGATAATGTCCACTTCTATTGTTGTAGGCATCCACTATGCTGCTTAGGACCCTCATGCTCTGTTGGGGGAGGCCTCACAGGGCACAAGATCTGCTGGGACCATATGACCTCCTGTGGGACAGAGATGAGGGGGACTGGTCACCAACAGGGGATTGTGATGAAGGGCTGAGTGACATGGCAGGAGAACCAGCAGCAGGGACAGCACCATAGGAACTTCCATTTAGGGGATTAGAGTTGGTGAACAGAATACATGAGAGATGCACAAGATATCATGTGGGCATGCTCAGGGCCTGTTGTATCCCAGTGGCCAGGGCAAACACTCATGGAGTTTATTCTATTTAGCTCTCAGTACTATAGGGGCCATACCCACATGGACCACAGGCCTGTTACTGAGACAAACATTCTGGGCCATGATTCTGCTTTTTCTGTGAACCTGCAGTAAATGCATACTTTTATGATGTATGCATGTCACATGCGGTGTCCTATGCACACACGTGACTTTGGGTTTTGTGGGCTGATGGCAGAAATATTTTTTTTTTTTTGCAAGATCTTAAGCACAAGTTCTAGTGCATGTATGTATGTCACCCACTGCTGTGAAGGTGCTATGCAGTCACTATAGCAGTCCCCTGGTGGCATAGCTTTAGGGCCTGGGAGTTGTACATGCTGACAGCTATCTCATGCTTTGTGTTGGCACCCACATGTGCTAATCATGTATATATCTGGAAATGCTTATGTGTGGAGCAGTGCTGCTACACTGTGTGGACAGGTGCATATCACTTCTACAAAGCACATAGCATGTTGAATAGGTTGGTGACTCACTGATTCCCGCATTTTTTGCCATGGATTCCACTAGTCACTTCAACTATGTGGCCATGAAAAATACCTGTACCCATCATGGATTGGGCCATAAGGAGATATGTACAGCTAGAAAAGCCACAAAAAAGAAATTACAAAAAAGACCAAATGATCTATGTGGGTATAGAGGTTTTTTTCTGAAGCAGGTAAGTAGAGGTGGAGTCTGAGTCTGACCCAAAATAGGTGATTGTAAATATTGTATCCAATGAGACACCATAGTAAGGCAATATAATGAGGAACAACAGGGAAAAAAATGCAGAAAAAAAGGTAAGTAACAGTAATTCACATTACAGGCTACATGAGACTCTAAAAACTTCACTATAGTATACACAGTTTTAACATTTTTGGAATGTAATATGAAAAATCTGGAGTACTAACTGAATTTAGTTTCCTCAAGGATATAAGATACTCTTCCCCAGCATCTTATCAAAGTGTATATGATGAAATCAAATCACAATGTTACAGAAATAAAGTAGAACTTTTTCCAATGACACAATCAAGGGTTATGGACATCATTTTGTTTATTTTGTATTCTGTATTATTCTGTGAGCCAAATATCCTTTTTTAATTTTTCCTCCCTGTCCTCAAAACAGTTATTGGTGCTTTGCCCCATCCTCTGGTTGGGAGGATGGACTTGCACTTCCTTCACATCTTATGCCAGTGCCACTCTGCTGTCATCTAGCAGTGAGTGCAGATATGCTTGGTGTCTAGTATCTTTCCTTCTTGGGAGCTCAGTGCGTCACCTCCATGATGCTACGTGTTCACTGCTGGTCATAGTATGAGAAAGCCACATGTAATGGTGAACCCACGTTCCCATGCAGTGGTTAACTGCTCTTGAGACAGCTGAGGCACTTTTCTTACATAGATACATAGATAGATAGACAGTGTCGGCAGATAAGGGCCTATGGCCCACCCAGTCTGCCCATTTGAGCTTGTAAGTTCAGTTTACGTTTTTCTAGAAGTCTGTTGCCCCTTACCCCTGACCTCTAGAATTCCTTTATGTCTATCCCATGCATTCTTAAATTCCATGATAGTTTCAGCCCCCCACCACTTCCTCTGGCAGGGTGTTCCACTTGTCCACCACCGTTCTGTGAAGAAATTCTTTCTCACGTTTCCTCTGAATCGTCCTTCCTCCAACTTCATCCCATGCCCTCTAGTCCTGGAACATCTTTTTCGCTTAAAAATAGTGTATTCTTGCACCCTGTTCCTCCCTGTAAGATACTTGTATGTCTCTATCATATCCCCTCTCTCCCTCCTCTCCTCTTGGTAATGTCCTTCCAGCCCTTACTGCTCCTGTCATTCCCCTCTCTGATTCCTCCCCTGTTGGTGCCCCTACTATCCCTGCTGTTGGGCCTCCTCCTGGGTTCCACCTCGGCCTGAATCTGGCTCCTTCATTTTCTACATCTACACTGCCATTCATTCGACCAAGTTTTATTTCATATATTTGCACATCAAAGCTGAACATAGTCCCTTTGCTAAGATCTGTTTACTTTGTCTATGTATTTGTAATTTGTTTAACTGTATTCTGTTTGCACTTTATTTTGTAATATTTCATTAATACTATGCACATTTTTATTTTCCATTCCCTCTCCCTAGGGTTGCACCTGGAAAAAAGCTACCAATTTTCAAATATATAATAAATAAATATTCTCATTGTGAGTTGTTTCCTCTCCCCCTCCAACAATCAGGTATATCCTTTTGGAACAACACCCATCCAGCTGCACAAAGTCAAGGCTAATAGAAAACTCTAAACATTTAGATCTCTTCTTCAAATTGAGTGGCACAGGGATCCATGCTGTACAACTGCACATTGCAGGACAGGTTGTATAGTGAGTTACCCTGAGGGTGTGGTGAGTCTAGTTATTCCGACTGTGACAGGCAGGGCTGTGATAGAACATTCAATGGGAAAACATGCACTATCTTCGCTCCACTCACCATAGACCCTCCATCTGCAGCAGTCTGGCTCTTTAGCTTTATTGCTAATCAAGACTGAGGGATAAATGAAAATGATTCTTGAGATCATTCCATTTCTTAGTCCTGAACAAAATCTTGGAAAGGTTATGAAATCACTTCTCCTGTTTCTCTTCTCTGCTAATTGTCTGAGTATTTATGGAGGCAGTGGTTTAAGGCTCTGAGCTGCAAATCTGGGGACCTGGGTTTGAATCCCACGGCCCCCACTTGCATATTGTGTGACCTTGAGCAAGTCACTTAACTTCCCTGTGCTCCCAGGTTGCACCTATAAACAAGCTTTCAGCTTACTGTGTCTCACTTAGTTTAACAATTGGAAAATATATATTGTATGTTCACTGAGAAAGTGGGTTAGTGTTGTGAGAACTGACATAGAAGCAATGCAAAATTAATTAGACTAAGCCCTTGATTGAATTGTAACCTAGAGGGCACCACGGATCCTGCTTACAATGCATGTGCCCCTGTATGAATGAAGAATAAGCAGTTCCTCTCACAGGGCTCTCAGAAATGCCACTGGAAGAACTGTTGTGTAGTATGGCTGAGGAATTTTTTTTTTTTGTGTAGTTCATCTAAAGCTTTATCTTAAGAGATATACTGTTGGGCCACGTTTTCAAATGCTGCAATTTTCAAACTAATTTTTCAGATTTAGTTTTAATTTGTGGCCAAACGTTTGCTTCATATTGTGGATACAAACAAATACTGTGTATAGTTGTTACCACACAGTTCATGCCTTTACAGTGGCATGTAGGTCAAAACACTAAACTGATCAACAACACACTAAAGGATTGTTTTAAAAGAGATGATATAAAATACATAGTTCATGTGTTGCTGGCCTGTATTGGTCTGTATTGTGATGCCCTGGAGCAGATGTAGCATGCCAATGATCTTCCCTATTACTAACCACCACATATGTTCATGCAGGACACTGCAGCATGGCAGGGGCAGCCAGGAATGAAGAGGCTGATCTGAACAACAGGCTGGCCACCCACTGTTTCACTCGCACTGCATCTGTAAGAGGTACTGGACTTTAGCAGTCTGTTGAGGGGACTCCCATATCCCCTTTGTAAGAGGAACATTTAATAAAAGAAATAAATGTCCAATATTAGTTGGCTCAATGGCAAGGAGGTGGGTCTGGCAACGACCCACATTTCCAGTGTGGTCTGTACTAACTCTTGGAAATTATGATGATGGGAGGTGCAGAGGCACTGCTAGCAGAGTTCATCCTGCATAAGATATGCACCCCCCAGACTGACTTCAGCCACCTGTATGGGGCATCCATGATGCCACATCTGGTGTCCCCACTGAATACCTCTCAACCTGGCCGCTTGCACTGCTCCACAACACAGCCATGATTGAGTTGGTGGGGGGCATGTGTGACACCATCACAGTATGGTAATGAATGTCGAGGGGGGTTTTGGGCCCCATTTTAAAATACCATCTGACAAAGGATGTGTCCCCCCCCCGACCCTTCATGTCTCTGGTTCCTGGCATTCCAATACTTCAGTTACATCCCCTTTTATGTGCACTCTCTGGAGGTCCAATGGAGCACTTAACACTCCCTCATGTGTCTACACCTCTGGTGGTCCAGTGGACCCCTTCCTAAAACCCAGCACCCATATCTCCCTGATTGACCACTTGAGCCTCTCTTAACTGTGGCTCACTCAGCTGCCACCTGGCTGCCATTAGAAACAAATCAAAATCTGGCACCACATTGTTCCAGTTGTGGAGCATTACCTCTTTGACACAGTGGTATTTTTTTTTCCTGTGGCTACAGTTATAGCCTGCTTCTCATCCTGTAGCTCTGTTACTGACATTGTATGGTGGATTACACTCAAATGTGGTGGAAAGAGGAGCTTTGCAACTCCTATGATTCTGCTGAAATGGGACCTTATAACCCCGATGATTGTAGTGACACTACTGGCCACTTGAAATGAAACTGATGAAATAACTGAAGATGATGCAGTCCTATCTTTATTGTTATGGATCGTGATTTAATGCGTAAAGTGATACAATTTTTAATTTTTTATCCTAGCGCCCTTATGAAAAACAAAGTTAGTAATAAAAATGCCCTGACTATATCCTATTCATCTTCAGTACAGTAGTACAGTATTTTGCTTATTAACCTAAAGTACTTTGATGCCTATTCCCTTTTTTTGATGTCATCTATTATGTAAACTTTCTTTTAACTCAAAAAAATACCAGGTGTTTTCATGTTCCAGAATTTAAAGATAACCAGTTGCTAACGTAGCTATATCCTATCTTTTAGAGTAATGATCTCTGAATGAGCTTGGTACACCCAGCAGCCCTGGGTTTGATTCCCACAACCTCCACTTGCATACTGTGTTCCTCTGAACAAGTCACTTACCCACCCTAGTGCTCCCAGGTTTCCCTGAAAACAGGCACTTGTGCCTAGTGGGCCTTACCCGGTTACCAAAGAATAAATACATGGCAGAATTATTGCATAGAAACATAGAAACATAGAAACATAGAAGTTGACGGCAGATAAGGACCGCAAGGCCCATCCAGTCTGCCCATTTCTTTTTCTACCTTATAAATGTGCCATTGGCCTTTGCTCTGTCAGTGACCTATCTATTCATAGTCATTTGTATTGCTCCCTTATGCCTATCCCATGCCTGTTTGAAGCCCTGCACTGTATTCATAGCCACCACTTCTTGTGGTAAGCCATTCCATGCATCTACCACCCTTTCTGTGAAAAATAATTCCTCACATTCCCCTTAATCGGCCTCCCTCTAATCTCATGCTGTGTCCTCTTGTCCTGCTATTTTCTTATATTTAAACATGTTAGACTCTTTCACCTTGTTTATGCCCTTAAGGAGTTTAAATGTCTCGATCATATCACCTCTCCCTCCTTTGCTCAAGGGTATACATGTTGAGCTCCGTTAATCTGTCCTCATATGTCTTCTGATGCAGTCCCTGCACCATTTGGTTGCCCTTCTCTGGACTGCCTCAATTTGGTTAATGTCCTTGTGAAGGTGTGGCCTCCAATACTGCAGCAGTACTCCAGATGGGGCCTAACCAATGTCTTGTACAGAGGATTATTACCTCCCTCTTACGACTTGTGATACCCCTACTAATACACCCTAACACCCCCTAGCCTTACCTACTGCTTTAGAGGTCTGCTTGGATGATTTTAGGTCATCAGTGATGATGATGCCCAAGTCTCTTTCTTCCTTTGTGACTGCTAGCAACTCCCCTCCCAGCCTATAAGTGGCTTCAGGGTTTCTCTTCCCTATGTGCATGATTTTGCACTTCTTTGCATTTGCATTGCGTTCATTATGTACATTTCTTTATATGAACCTCTCAACCGCTGCCTCATAGAGGCAAATGACTAATATACGATATCATGACACATCATACAAAATTGATAAAAATGTTGTTTCATAGGTGACTTCCTCTCGAACACATTTTGTGAAGAAAACCTAGAGACAGTAACACTAATAGCTGGCATGATATTCTGCTTCTAATCCTTCTCTTCTGTAATGGAATCACTACATTTAGCATAGAGATATTAGACAAATTCATGGTCATCCCTAAAGTGTATTCATTTATTGAAACTAATTTAAAATTCAGGCAGGCAAGCAGATATTGGTGGTTATGTTGACTTCATCACTGCTGCGATGTGGGGTATGGGAAAATGAAGTAGTTACGAGAAACAGTTAAGTGGTATACTAGGAGTTCAGTTTATTAACCATTCTTTATTGACCTATCTTATAGTCATGTATGCTGCAAATGTTCTCATTACTGTATATGATTGCTTGATAGAAGGACCGGTAACTCACAAATTATTTTTGGCAAGAAGCTTACATTCCCTAAAAATATTTTACGAAAATACCCCATCAACAATAATTATGCAAACTGGTCAGCAGGGTCCACTGACAAGGACCTAGTAGGGATGATGAAATTGAATGCAGAGATGACCCTTCTCCTCTCTGTAATTCCTAGTAATGGTAAAGGCTGCCTTCCATCTGTCTGGAAGCCCATAGCTAAAAGGAGTTTCCAAGGAGATCTTTAGATAGGATTAGAACTGCATGAGATGAGACTGCATTTCAATGTAGAGCCACATTAATCTATAAAATATGGACTTCATAGCCTTTCAACATTAGCATTGTCACGTGAAGAAAGCTCATATGCTGGTTTGAATTTATACTACAGCCTATTTACTTTCCTGTATTTTTATTTTAAATTAAACTTTATTAATTGATTTTCTCCAAAACAGACACCATACAAGCATAATAAAATAACTTGTGCAGCAATGCATCCAATATCAGCATTCTGTTTATGCATTAATGATATACACAGCATAACAGACAAAGAAAATCAAAGGAACAAATAGTACAACAGAAACAACTTTCAGTAGGGGTCCTGACACAGGCCTTCCTGTGATTCTTATATTGGACCAACCATCCTAGCCATCTGATTGGTCTGGGGGAAACCAGGAGTTAGTTTTGAACCTGCATAATCTGATGTTCAGCATCTGAGGTCCTACTGGGGGGTGGGGGTGGGGGTTTTGTGTTACTGTTTAGACAGGTATGATTTAGTGGCAACCATTGTCTTTCTCCTAATATAGCTTATTTCTGAGCAATCCCTGTACTAATTGTTTAATAAATAATTTTTGTAGGAACCATTTGGTTACAATGAAATCATAGTGCATTAATGAAATACTTAAGCGCTGTGAATTGTTTCCCTATCTTTGGTGGAAATTGCTCTTCCTGTCAAGGGTAGATGTATTCATAGGTTTAAGACTGTTTAGAATCTGCCATGGCCCTACTCATCCACATTATTTCTCATCTAATGTGGAAAGAGAGGAATATATATTAAATTAAATATGACTGGAAATTGGTTTGCAGTTCTTGTAGGAACTTAGTGCCCCATGTTGTAGGTTATACACATATAGTATGCGAGTTTGAAGAAGTTCATATGATAAGAATATGGCATCCCACACAGCACCTTCTATGTAATGTGAGCAATCTGCTCATTTTAAAATGCCTCACCATATGAATGCCTGGCCCCCCCAACATACACATTTTCACGACTGCAGTGAATTAAAAAAAGTGCTACAGGAAGGTGTTTCTTTTCCCGAGGTCCCAACAGTATGACAGCAGCGGTAGCAACAGAACTGGGGCAGATTTTACAAATTTGCATGTCAGGTGCTGGCTGCTTGTCTTTTCTTACTTAAATAAATTTTAAAATGGGATAAATTACCAGGAATTAGGGGGAAGGCATGAGAGAAGAATGGCATTGCAGAGTCACATGATGACGCTGTAGTGGAAGCAGCTTGGGCGATCGCCTCCCCTCCAAAGGGCTGTTTTATTTTATGATCTAACAAACCCTCAATCCCTACGACTACTGTTAAGTGGTGAACGACAGTCTGACCCACCACCTAATTATTACCGGAGGAGAAGTTGGACTCACAGCGAAAGTTTTAGTGTGTATCTGCATAGAAGTGTTCTGGCCAAGGCCGCAATGGAAGCTGAAATGAGACAGGCTCCTCCACCTCACACACCTCCGTCCACGCCGGAAAAGGGAACGAAGAGATCGAAATCCCAGTCAGGGGTCTCACAGAAATCTGCTGGAGGTTCCTCCAACGTGCAACCTAATGCCCCGTTAATGGAGAAATGGTTCATAGAAGAGCTGCAACCTTTAAAGTCCGCCATGCAAGAGCTGACAGCGGAGTTAAAATCACTTAGAAGCGACTTGGCAGAAACGAAAAGAGCCACATCGGATAATTTGGCCCGTATAACATCGATAGGAAATGGGTAGAAGTTACTGAGAGCGATATAGTGAATATCAGAGCTAAACAACAAAAATGGATTCTAAGCTGGAGGATCTAGAGGCAGAAACAGACGAAACAACATCCTTATAATGGGTTTGCCAGAGGACGTGGAGGTGCAATGCCCATTACTTTTATCCAAAAGTTACTTGTTAAAGTCGCTGGTCCATCTCCAAACAACTCCACATATGTTATTGAGCGAGCGTATCGCTCCCTACTCCCTAAACCTGAAGTGGGAAAACCGCCTCGACCACTTATAATAAAATTCTTGAATTATCAAGATAAATGGCATGTATTGAAGAAGACCAGGGAATCACATCAAGTGTTGTGGGAAGGTCGGCAACTCTGTTTCACACAGGACCTACCGGTCACTGTTAGACAGAGACGTGCAGAATACCACCCAATTGTAATGAAATTGATCGCTGCGGGGATCCAATATAGAGTCACTTACCCATCACGTCTCTCAGTAAAGGCAGCTGGCTCTTGGCATAATTTTGAAGGTGCCCAGCAAGCACTTCCAGCACTGCAATCTCTCTTGCCCGATCTCTTTGTAACTCGTTGACTTTATATTAACCGAAGACCGGTTAGTGTCCTGGACTAACAATGGATCGAGAGGGACGGCGGTAGAATATGTCTATGAATGATAATGTAATAGCAGCGGGTGAAGACAAGTTGCTGTAGCCAATTTCCACGGATGGTGACATAGTTTACCACATAGCTGGTCTGATATTCCTATCTTAGCTATAATTCTTAAGTAGGGAAGTAAGTTCATGGATCCCTGTGATACTAGTCTGTGTTAATGATCAAGCTGTGAGCAAAGGCCCGTTATTGTGTACATCGGGTTCTCAGTTTATTTTCTTTTCAGACATGGACCTCGACTGGTTGAAGGAGCCCCATGGAGACATTGCAATTAGTTGGACAGAGATGAGACTGGGGGCAAGTTCTGTGCAAGAAGATCAGGCAGCGGCTCTTTACTCCTTAAGGTGCGCTGAATATTGGGAGCTTGTGACGTTCTATAGTTCCAGCAGGAAACCTAAAATCTGTCAGATACGACAGGTTATCCGTCGCTAACATCAGCATAAGTGGGAGCCAACTGCACTATACAGGGGCGCGCAGCGGGACCTGAACATTTCGCCTTGTTCTTCGTGCTGATTTTTTCTTAAAGACACTGCACCCCAAATGGTTGCTCAACCTGCGCTGGCACCCCCTTCAACTTTCCCTTCTTCCCTTTTCCTTTCTTCTTCCTTCGCTGTCGTTGGAACTCCAAGGAGTTCGGTCAGCGCACAAGACGGACTTCTACCTTTACCAAGAAAGAATATTACCGCAATTTTTCTTTCGGGACACTTTCACTTTAATTTCATTGGTACTATTAGATTTTGGGGTGCTTATTTACCCAAGGTTTCTTTAATAAATAATAAAAAAGACTAAATGGGGAAGTACCCTAGAGAGTTGGGGGGTTGGGGAGGGGGCTGTAGGGAGGTGGGTTTTTCTTTCTTTTTCTCCTCCTCCTCTGGGATCTTCGCCATTCAGTGGGTCCCACACTTTTGTTATGAGAGCCAATACATTACTGGTCAGATGCGGCACGTAGTGCTGGTTAACCTGGGTTATGCTGGGTCAGAAATCTAATGCCTAACTAATGCATATACTTCAGATTACTATACTATGCTTGTTTACTTACATACCCAAGGCTGCAGAGTAGATTGGACTACCAACAAGCCTCTTCAGGAGAGGACTAGAGTGTAGGGGGGGAAGGGAGATCGGTCAGCAAATGGCACACTGACTATGCATTATGTGCTATGGACGTATGGGGAAGGGCATCACAGTCAAATCTGACCCACGGCATGAGTATTCACTGTACTTATGTTTGTTTAAGGTTTTTGGACATTTAATATTTAGTATAGACAGTTATTTTTGTCTTTTTTGGGGAGATATGACTAGTGATTCTGATCTATGTTACTGGAAATGTATACATTGTTATGACTTCGGGGAATGGACGATGTTTCCATTTTATTATGGTCTGGGGTTAGTCTCTTATGCTATATGGGGGTGCAGGGAGGGGGGAAGTGGGGTGGAGCATATGGGGTTGGGCGGTCTGCCACCAGGGACCGATACATTGCTATATTATACCACTATTGTTTTAGTAAAACTATCTGGTTACTTATAATCTATGTAGCTAAGATCCATAATGGGATTAAGATATGGATCTTGGAATATTAAGGGAGCGCACTCCCCCGCTAAGCGTTCTAAAATTCTAGTTCATCTTAAAAATCTGCAGATTGACATAGCCTTTCTCCAAGAGACACATCTTAAGTCAACAAATTCGAACTACTTTCGTAGAAACTGGGTAGAGCAAGTATATGCGGGTAAAGAAACTAAGAGAGGTGGGGTGGCTATTCTCATTGCTTATGAGATTCCTTCCAATTACTACAATCTATTGTGGATCCTGAGGGTAGATATGTCATTGTGAGGGGTCTGTTGACTCACACAGAAGTGATAATGGGCTCGATTTATGGTCCAAATTTGGACAACCCACAATTCTTTACTTCCATAATGACCATATTGGCATCTTGGACCAAATTGCCAACCTTACTGGGGGGTGATTGGAACATTGTGTTCTCAAACATCTTAGACAGATCAGGGATCTCCAGGCCACGTTTATCTCCCGGTCAGAGAGCACTACACGAATTAAGTTCCACCCTGGGACTAGTAGATCCCTGGAGGATTGCGAACCCAAAGGAGAGGGAATATTCATTCCATTCTACTCCTCATAACACTTACTCCCGAATAGATTACTTTCTCCTATCAATAGATTGCAACCCAGGGGTCATTAAAGTCCAATATTCATCTCAGGCTATGTCTGATCATCGTTTAGTTTATCTCCAAGTTGATCTATTCCAAAATAATCATGGAAATCAGATATGGAGATTCAATAACCAGATCCTAAATTCGGATAAACTTGTAGAAACGTTACAGTCTTTTATCCAAACGTATATGGAGGAAAATGCCCTATCTGTGTCCAAGAAAGATATTTTGTGGGGTTCTCTAAAATTCGCCCTGAGAGGTGAAATAATCAGCTTATCAACCATACGTAACAAGCAACGGAGAGCGGAGGTAGCTTTTAAAATACATCAGATTACCGAATTAGAAAGGTCCTCTCTCAACTTTCCCAGAAGATGACTGGATTAAACTGGAATCTCTTCGATCCCAATATAATAAGCTACTTACTGAAAAAGTGGAATTTATGATCACACGTTCAAAGATTAATTATTTTGGCCAAGGTGAAAAGGCGGGTAAATTATTAGCTCTACGCTTACGCACCCAATTAGCCGAGAGAATAATCCCATCTGTTTACTCCCTCTCGGGTACCCTCCTCAACTCACCTTCAAGTATTGCAAAAGCCTTTCAAGAATATTACCAGGAGCTTTATACAGCTCCTCCTAATCAATTTTCTTTAGGTCAGATGGACTCTTTCTTCAAGACATTACACTCCCTGTTCTAACTAACTCACAGATAGACTTATTAAAAACCCCATTGTGATATCCAAGTTGTCAGGCCATAGGCGATCTTGCAAGTGATAAATCTCCGGGCCAGATGGCTTCATCACCAATTTTACAAGGCCTTAAAGGTCACCATAGCGCCCATATTACTTGACACATTTAACTATTTATTTCAGAATGGTTTATCGGACTCTTCATTAACGTCCGCCACTATAATTCTCATTCCAAAACCCAATAGAGACCCTCTCAGAATGTCCAGCTACAGACCAATCTCCCTTACTAACGTAGATTTCAAGATTTTAGGTAAAATTCTCTCGACAAGACTTGCCCAGGTGTGGGAACATCTTATTAGTCCTGAACAAGTAGGTTTTGTTAAAACAGACACTCCTCAGATCATCTTAGGAAATTGGCATATCTCCTTTCCGCATCCAGGGACCTAGATACTTCCGCGGTCTTGGTATCCCTGGATACGGAAAGGACTACTGATAGAGTTTCATGGGAGTATCTTTTCTTTTACTTCCTGAGATACCGAATACCAGAGGAATTTATAAATTGGATCAAGATACTATATACCGTTCCATCGCCAGAATACAATGTAACGCATTATGTCCTGCCGTTTACCTTGACACAAGGCACAGCAAGGCTGCCCCTGTCACCTTATCTATTTAATTTATACTTAGAACCTCTTATTAAAAGATTAATCTTTCCACAATGGTCAGGGTATCATGAGTAGGTCAAGGCGAATACAAGGTCTCAGCGTATGCAGATGACCTGCTGTTATATGTTATTGATCCTGGGCATTCATTGCCCAAGGTATTCCAAATAATAACGTAATTTGAAGCCTTCTCAAATTATAAGTTAAATCGGGACAAAACTGAGATTCTACCCCTAAATAAATACACTGTGAAAGCTGAGGTGATGCACCTGGGAGTACAATGGAGTCAGAGTAAGATGAAATATCTCGGTATCTACATCCATCCTTCCCCAAGGGTTATGAAGCAACTTAACCTAGATAATTTGGTTCAGATCTTGATAGAGGATTTTAAACGGTGGTCTAAGTTACCATTAACTCCTTGGGGTCGAGCGAACGTTATTAAAATGAACGTATTACCACAGCTGTTATATCCACTTCAAATGTTGAACTTAACACTACCACATTCCTGGTTTAATCGGTTACATGGTATTCTGAGTAAATTTATGTGGCAAAACAAAAAGGCTAGGAAAAGTTATCTGAAACTCACAGGGAGGAAACTAGAGGGTAGCTTACAGGTACCCAATTTTTATACTTATTATTTAGCAATACACTTGGCCTGAATCCAACATTGGCTACCGCCTAGTCAAGATAATTGTCAACCACCTTCTTGGCTCAAGATAGAGCGAGACCTTTGTCAGGACATGGGGTGGGTACCAGAGGCCTTACCATTTATCCCACTAAGGAAAATTCCCAAAAACTTGTGAGATACCCCCTTTTTTTCCTTGGTTCAGACCCAGCAAAAACTTAGCGCTTTCCTTAAAGCGGATAGAGTGAAAGACATAGCACAGCCTATATTCGGTAATCCCAATTTCCAAATCGCTGGTAAACCAATAAAAGCTCGGATATTCTGGCCTCAGATAGGTTTGGAGAGAGGATCAGTTACTGTCTGATCATAAAATTATCTCCTTCCAGGACGGGTTGCGCTTCGATTTCACTGGAGAGAACCACAATTTTCAAATATTTGCAACTAGTGCATTTATTGCGGCAACATTTTGGAGCAAAGGGATGGCAGGACTCCTTATCTAGGAAACTAACTCCATATTTAGATACCATTCCCCCCTCACATGTAATATCGTTTTCATATAATTTTCTCAGATCATCGATGGAGTCTATGGACAACCACTGTCTTACCCACTGGGACAAGATCTCTCGGACCAGTACTAGTCCTATTGATTGGCCTCATGTTTGGATACATCTTTATAGGTATCTTAAATGGGATAAATATAGATATATGCAATTTCGTATAATTCACAACTTGTACTACTCCCCACTCCAAATTACACGATTTGGCCTTCAGTGTAACAGTTGTTGTCCTAGATGTCAACAGGAATGTGCTGACATGATTACATGTTATGGTCATGTGAGAAAATAATTATTTTTTGGCGAAGTATAGAGAGCAGGCTAAATCCCCTTTTGGCCTTGACAGGGCTCTTTCGAATTGAAATATGTATAATTGGGGATTACACACTAATACCTAGGGGTAATCAGAGAGCGCATATGGCCTTGATATCGGCATGTGCGAAAAATGTGATATTAAGGAAGTGGAAAGACCCTGCTGTTCCTACTTATCTAGAATGGTTTCAGGATATAATGTTTGCCCTGCAAGCAGAGTACACTATCGCTAATCTGGCCAAAATATCAAGAAATATGCAAAGAGATGGAGCCTCTACACTTTGCTAACAGGTAATTAACGACTTTGGGGGTTGAACTTCAATGTAGTAATGCCTTAGTAACATAGATAATTTAGTTTAAATAAGGTTTCAACTATTTGGTTGGTGGCAGACTGGGAATTAAAGGTGGGGTAAGGGTGATTGGGGAGAAATCAGTAAGTTGTAGATCTTATATTGTGAAGTTGATCTACCAATGGTTTGTATTTGTTGTCTCGGATGATAGACAGTATACATGTCATCTGATATCTGTTCACACTTACTGAAAATTGCAATCAAACATATTAAACGAAAAAAAAAAAGAATGGCATTGCATAGTCCACTGCAGCTCGGGTCTTAGAAGGGATGGAAAAAGAAATTATACGTTCAGTACAGTAAGTCTGAACTTCCAAGCTTACTCTGGTTCTCTATGAAAATCCCTTCCCTTGGCATTACAGAAGTTCTGCAGCCACAAGAGTTGTTTTTTCCTTACTAGTTATTTATACTTGCTTGAAAGAAAAAGTAGGCAGAGCAAAATAGGGCCATTACTTCTGACTGGTACTTAATTCTTTAGTTCAGAGCCTCAATTGTGACAATGCAGCTCTCGACACTGTGAGGACTCCCCTTCATCTTAGCAGAAGGGTAAAAAGAAATCAGAAAGCCCATGCTTACAACAGCTATAGAAACCAGCCCCTTAGTAGCTGTTTAGGCTTCAGGTCTCTAGGATCTATAGTTTCATTCTTTTCAAATCTTAACAAGCCTCCCTGCTACCACTGCCGGTGCTTGTGGAGGCTCATCCGAGGTCCTGAAACTCCCGGTCTCACCAGGCCGGCTCAAGCGCTGTGCTCTGCTCTTCGATAGCAGTGTGGAGGTGTACCAGTGTGGGGGCTGGGCAGCAGTGATCCTGTACATGGAGCTAGCACTGCACAGCCACTGTCCCCGCTGCATCAGGGCACACTGCCACACAAGCTGTGCTAACTGCACTGTCTTCGGGCTCTCCACCAGCACTCCTGAACCTGCTGAAATGAAGCCCAAGCCCTTGTACCACTGGGAGCCAAACCTCACTTGTCCCCAGGTGCTGGGATGTTACTTACCCCGGGAGCTGGCCTTTGAGAATGGGTGCATGATCTACTCTTCCAGCAGCTGCTTCACTGCACCAGGTCTGAGTGTCTCGTAGCTGTGAAGCAGAGTGATTCAGTGGTCCCTCTATGCTGTACCAGTTGGGCCCAGAAGTGGAGAATGAGTTCCCTAAATGCAGTCCCTACAACTACCTTCAGATGGCCTACTTTAAGGTAAGGGGGTAGTGGACTGGAACAGAGTACCGGTGGTGCAGGGCAGGGTAAGGGCTCAATAGGGTCAGTGGTACCGTGGAATTGCAACAGATGAGGGACAGAGGTAGGGGCAGGAGACCAGAGAGAGGTGGAGGGTGACAGACACACCATGTTTATTGAAATATTACACCAGGCAAGGCACGCCCTGCAATGAGGGGGCACTCCCTCATTGCAGCAGCTAAATTGTTTCAAGTTGGTGGCACGCTTCTGAGCTGCTGTCATAGACAGCATGCTCATTCATTGCTGCCACAGAGACAAGCCCCAAAAAAAGAAGGGGCATTGGCCACAACACTGCCACATCTCCACAACCTGCTATTCTAGCAAGCTGTCACAATATGTTTCTTGCGCATGCGTGCATGCAAACATAAAAAGTGTATTGGTATTTTTTGAAGAAAATGTGGTTTGTAGAGAACATAATTCCTAGTTGCAGTGGCTGTTATTATCTATATGTGTGTAGTTTGGGCTAGGTGTGCACCATGATCTAATGAAAATGTGCACACCCTAGGTGACCAGTGTCAATGAATCAGGTTATTGGATTTTCCCTTCCAACTTTATAAGACAAAGTAGAATACATCTGAAAGTGGGGAAAGTCTACCCTCAGTCCCTTTAGAGAAATACCTGGATATGCTGGATTAGTTTATGGGTGATCTAACATTTCTGCCCATCCATCTCTCTGTCTGTCCTTCTGAATGTGTGTCACAAATAGTTGCATACTGAGTTTGTATCTAATTGTTTAATGAAAGAACCACAAACTGCATGTTTGTTCATCAATTAATCATTTAAAAATTAATTTCATTTTATTGTAGCAATGTAATTTAGCTTATGCCCATTTCCAATGGGGCCCATAAGTATACTTAATACATAAATATATACTATCCATCATGACTAAAGATATTTGGATACTGCTGTCAGGATGTCCTTAGTCACAACTAGTTATAATGCTTGGTGTCACTTGGTGCCAGTATTTTTAAATGATAAAAAGATACAGTGCAATTTGAGAGCTTGGTAAAGAGTCAACAGGTGGCATAGTACACAAACAATGCTGCATATGTGAGGGCCAACACATGCCTGTTAGCCTGTGGCTCTATTAGCTGGAGTGCAAATTGCAAGAAGACAAGGAAGCGCAAAGTGCTAAAAAACAAAAACAAATTGGAGATAGACACACACCAAGAGCTGATGAAGAGCTGTTTATTTAGTTTTGTAACATGGCTGTAAACAACACAGTGACATAACTAACACAGATTGGTTAAACAGCAGCAGCTGACCATGAACCAACCATGGATTAATTCCACAGTAGAACCATGGTTGCTTCTGCACTACCATTTTCAACCACAATAAAATATTAGCAGAAGCTGTCTACATGAGGTAAATAAAACTAGCATTGGGAAACGCTGCCTATTAATGATATAACGTCATGAAATCAGTCCCAGAATGCATTGTACCTGTTTGAGGAATTAAGAGCGGTTGATGCAAGCACTGATAACTATGTTTAAATAAATGTTGTTCCGAGTAATTTTTTCAAGCAATTTACATATGTTGTTAAGTGACCGAGTGTAGTGTTGACATAAAAGTTTCAATTTTTCCTTGAAGAGAACCGCAATGTATGTAAGTAGTACTACGTTTGCGCTCCATGTTAAATTAAATACCTAAACTAAGTCTGTTTGCCTGGAAAGTATTCATTCAGTGTTATGTGCAATAGCTCAGTACATGTAACAATACTTGCAATAATTGCTATGTTACAAGAGCATCAAACCACACTAGACCATGGTTCTACTATGGAATTAATCCATGGTTGGGTGGTTGGACGCATTCAGCCTTCGGCCTTGTGCCCCAACCCTCCCCAACCATGGATTAATTCCACAGTAGAACCATGGCCTGCCATGGTTTAATGCTTACATAATGAAGCATTGAAAGCATGTACAATAGTGGGATAACACCTCTCTATACCACCTCTGACTGCTGAGGAAGCCTCAGTCAGAAGCAATATATAGGGGTGTTAGCCCAGTATTGTACATTTTGACTGCATTGTTACAACTAAATAAACAGCTGTTCAGAAGCTACTGATGTGTGCTTATCTCCATTTTTTGGTTTTGTCTTGTCCCCTGGATGGACCACCTTTACAGGTGGTGGTGTGTATCCCTCCATCACAGTGCTGTAAGCACAAAGTGATGTCATTGGCTTTTCTTGATTGTTCTTCACTCACAATACTGACTGACACAAGGGAATCTGACACAGGGCACCACCACTATGAAACAGGAATCCCTTAATTTCAAACCTTAAAAATCCCTTAATTTTACCATTTATGACCCTATTGAATTTTAAGGGAATTATTTTTTTTCACTTTATCTTTTTATTGAAATTTGAGTATATAAGAAAGCACACATCTTATGCAATAGAAGAATATCCTCCATATAGGGTATCGATTATCACTTAAACACAGTATTTCAGGTAAATATATGAGCAAAGCCTTATATACACATATTGATAATAAAACACAAATCTAGACAAGTTATAAGTGGAAAGCAGAAGGGTTACAATCAATAGGGTATTATATAATCAGAAATGGCAACCATGTGCAAAATAAATGCTAGGGCAGGCATTCAGTAAATTATAAAAAGTGATAAATGTGGTAATATGAACAATGTTCAGTAATGGAGAGGTAAAGATAAGAGAAAAGTGTGCAAGGAAAGAAAGAAGAGAAAAAGCAAGAAGAAGGGAAAGAGAGAGAGGGAGGGAGGAAGGAAATAGAGAAGGAGGAAAAAAAGAGGAGATATCTGTGCACAAAAGTTTCAGGAAAACATAATCTGAGAGCAAAATAAGAAGAGGGCTTAATATCCCTAAGAATTAAGGTCTAGAAGAACTAGGTTTGATGTACTTGAAGTAATGCTACCAACATCTGGCATATACAGTGAGTCGGTTATGACTAACATGAGATAATAGGTCTAGGGAGGCATACTGAGAAAGGCTTTGAAGAACATCTGAAAGAGAAGGCACTAGAGTTGATTTCCATTTCATAAGAATCAGATGTTTGACCAGAATAGAAAGTATGTTTATCCATCTAAAATGTGCATGCGAGAGGAGAGAGCTATTGGGGATAAGGATGCCTAGAAGGAATAGCTTGGGATCAAAAGGTAGTTTTTGTCCTGTTACTCTGAAGGCAAGTAAATAGACTTTATGCCACAGCTTATTAATGGGGGCACATGACCACAGGATATGCAGTAGATCCATGTTAGCCAAATTACAGTGCCAGCAGTTATTATTATTTAATAGGCCCATTCGTTGAAGCACAGAGGGGGTTCTATACCAAAGATGTAGGATTTTAGTTTGTATTAAAGGACTACGGGCATCTTTAAAGGTATTATGTGCAAGATACCAACAATTACTTCATTGTGAGTCTGAAATATTTTAGTTAAGAAGAGCACTCTATTTATTTTTGGCTTGTATAGACTGATCAGGTAGATTATTAATAATGTCTTTGTAAATGGAGCTATTCAATTTTCCTGATAAATGAGTCCAGTGTGAAATTTATGGGTTTAGAAGAGTATGCTTATACACTAAGCTAAAGAGAGAGTTATAAGCTGCCTGAATTTGTAAAAACTTCCAGAAGTCCTGTTTAGGAAGTTTCCATGTAGCCTGCAAGTCCAAGAATGATCCAAGAGTGAGTGAATTCTGGTCCAAGATATCTCCAAGAAAGAAAATGCCTTTGTTCCGACACGTACAACAGAAAATTGGGTGATCTTCTAGAGTGAGGAGTGGATTGCCCCATAAGAGGGCATAAAACCAGGGTGTTGGATTGGATTTCAGGAATTTGTGGGTTAGTTTCCAATAAAGAACAGAGGATGATATTGTCGGGTGAGATTTTATTTTAGAGGAAATTGGATTAAAAATAAAGGAAGTAGAAACTCCTCCCGGGCACAATGTGGATTCCATTGCAACCCATAGTGATGAGTTAGGGGAAGGTTTCTGTGACCATTTAATGGTTTGGGCCATTCAAAAAGCCCTGAAGTAGCCTTTGAACCAGGAGAGTCCAAATCCCCCTTTTTCCAATGTGATCGAAGTTTGCTGTGGCTAAATCTCGGTGGTTTCCCATCCCAGATAAAGTTGCCTATTAATTTATCAATTTTACCAAAAAAGGAGGATGGTAAGACTAAAGGAATATTGGCAAAGAGGTAAAGAATCTTGGGATATATGGATATCTTGATGGCTGTGATTTTGCCCATGAAGGAGAGATTAATAAGCTTCTATCTGTCCAGAATTGTTTTGATGTTATCTAGTAAGGGATTAAAGTTTAATGTCCCATATCTTCCCTAAATTACTTGTGATTTTGATTCCTAGATATGTTATACCCTGTGGTGACTAACAGAATCCAAGAGGTATGGTCATAATGGCTTTACAGTGGTCGTTAAGGGGCAGAGTTTGTGATGTACCATCATTCAGAGCAAGGCCAGAAATGTTAGTAAAATTATTATTAAGGGAATTTTTACGTTGTTTTCATCCTTATTTTTTGCTGAATTCAGCCTTAATCAAAGCACACAATTTAAACCTTTTTTCCCCTTATTTTTTTTAAAATTAATGATGTTTTTCTTCTTACCTGCATGTTTAATTTGTACCCTTATTTTTTTAAGCATGAACATCTCATTGATATTTTACTTAATCTGCACCTCTTAATTCTTAAAATTAAATATATTTACATTCTTAATTTTACACTTAATTTTAATCCCTTAATACCTAAATTAAATACATTTTAGTACTTAATTTAATGTTTAATCTGTGGATTCTTTCATCCTTAAATTCTGCTTAATTCATCCTTAATCAAAGCACACAATTTAAACCGTTTTTCTGCTTAATTTTGTAAGATTAATTACATTTTTCTTCTTATTGCTATACTTAATTTATACCCCTTAATTCCTCAAAGTAAGCATGAATTTCTAATTGAGTGTATACATAATCTGCACCCCATAATTTTTTAAAACTAAATATATGTAAATTCTTAATTTCACTTTAACAGTAATCCTTTAATATGTAAATTAAATATATTTTAATACTTAATTTAACAATTAATCTCGATTAACTCCTAAAATAAAAAAAAACATTTAGTACTTAATTTAACACTTAATCGTACTATAAATAAATGTATTTTAATACTTATTTTTATATTGAATTTACCAAAATTAAATAGTTAAATATACAGTAATTGTATCATTAATTGATTATTGCATTATGGGGTCCCTATGAAAAAGTAGTATATTATTAGTATATCTAAGTGTACTTCAATATTTAGTATAATAAATATGTAAGGATACAAGTATAGTTCAATTTTTAATTAATAAATATACTTGAAATATGTAATGTCTGAAAACACCAAATATATTAAAAGCATAAATTATCACTGTACTTTCTATTATGGCCCAGTTTAGTATTTTAAGTATACTAAGCAGTGTATGATTATTGTACTGAAGTTTAATAGCAGCATAGAAAATACCATATTACAAATGTACTATTATATGAGGACTGTACTGACAGTATATGATTGCTGTACTGAAAATATTTTATTTATTTATTTAGTTTTTGTTGACTGGGTAAGTGCACTAGACAAATCCTGCCTATTTTCAGGCACAACCCGGGGGAAGGGAATACAGATGAATGGCAACTGATCTTGAACCAGATTAAGCTGTTGGTGGTATTTTTTTAGTGAATGAGGGAAATTTGGCCAGGACACCGGGGAAATTCCCCTACTCTGTGGAGGCAGAGGGCACTGTGTGGCTAAGCAGCAGTGTTACTCAGTGGTGACTGAGTTCTGAGATGAAGCAGATGTGCAGGAGGCTGAGGAGTGTGTCTCTTCCTTAGCTTCCCTGGCATTTTTTCAATGGAGACTGACGCTGAATTTGTGGTACATCCTGAAGAAATCTTACTGTTGGAGGAACCTGAGGACATGATAGATGCAGCAGGAGATGAGATTCTTTGTGGTCTGGCGATGTTGAGTGAACCTGGTTTGGAAGCTTTGCAGCTGGAAACTGCCTTGCGGTTGCGACTACAGGAGGTGGAACAATGCTGCACAGACGCGAGGAAGAGTTTGCAGGATGCACTGGAACATCGGAAGACACAAACACCGGAGCAAGAAGCGGAATTATGGGAGGACGAAACAGCTGTGGTAATGGAGGACGACGTGAGAAAGAAAATCGGGGTTTTAGTTGAGAAAGGATTACCTGTAACCCCACCACATTTCTCAGAAGTAAAACAGTATGAAGAGGGACAAAAGAAGTCAGAGGAGCATGTGGAAGCTCCGGGGGAGGCAAGCTGTGACCAGCACTTGTTTTCTGAGCAGCAGTTGGAGACAGGTAGTGTAAACTCCAACAGACTTGGTTTGCCAACAGTTAACTTTTCATTTAGAGCCTCTGTAGGAGGCCCAAAACGTCTCTTTACTGAAAAGGGGAAAAGTAGAAGATTGCAAAGCAAAATGGGCGGGGGCGGACTCAAAGAAACCCTTGGATCATTTTTTGTGTGAAAGGCATGACTCAGAGGACTGGGTGGACACAGCCTTATAGGCTACAGGTTGGGTAAAAAAGCCCATCTGGACAAAGTTGGGATGCAAACCTCAAGGATGACTCTCTTACTGTACTTTCTGAGCCTTTCATTCCCCCCCTTTGCCTGGGGTGGTGCTATCCTCTTGCTTGCCTCCGGGACAAGCCTCCCCTGAAGAAACTGAGATGTTACAGCAGCAAGATGACTCTCATCCTTTATTGCAGATTATAAAAGACCAAGAAACAGCCAATTTAAATGATTCAGTTCAGGGGTTTATTTTGAACCAGAGGTATTGCCTCAAGGTCTTATTACTGTAGAAAGGCCTGAAAATGTTTCCTTAGGGCCAGGACCTGAAAAAGTATGGCATGGGAAAATCGCAGAGCATTTGTTTCCGGCCGGTACAGGCCCCTTGTTAGAGCCTGCAGAAAGGCGTAATGCTGTGCGTTTAAAATTCAAGGGGTGATTTAGATATGATCCCAGACAGGAAATTTGTAGGTAGAGCATTGTTGAAGGATAGCATGAAGTTCTTTGCCTATGAAATTTATGCTTTAATACATGTGCCGGGGGATGTATTATTTGATGTTAGTTTTAAACATCCGGTTGGGTTAGAAAGGTTCTGAAAACAATACCGTTTACTGAAGCTTTCCCCTTTATGGAAACCATTTTTAGCAATCCCATTGACTAAACCCTTAACAAAAAAATTACAGTTCTTTTTCGGAATGAAGGGGTAAATGTAGCTGATATTACTTATTGGCTACAGCAGCATTGCACTGTACAAGGGGCCCCGAAACCTATTTTGGATGAAGAACAATTATGGACGGGGGGTGGAATTATCAGATAGTTTTGA
Organism: Neoceratodus forsteri; assembly: GCA_016271365.2. Taxonomy (NCBI): domain Eukaryota; kingdom Metazoa; phylum Chordata; order Ceratodontiformes; family Ceratodontidae; genus Neoceratodus; species Neoceratodus forsteri. The sequence continues at coordinate 203,792,373 of CM057458.1, forward strand.
GATTAATCAATGGGAAAACACATCATTTACTGAATTGTTTCTTTTTGGGCAGAGACAGGGGGGTGATCTTCTATCCTGGGCAGCCGAGGGCTTGTTTTAAATGTAGGGCAGTAGGTCACCTGAGCAATGTCTGTGACAAACAAAAGTGTGGATTATGTGGAGATTTGGGGCATGTTGGGGCTCATTGTCGGCAACCCATGAAAGATAACCTTTGTGATGAAAAGGGTCACTCTTTTCGTACCTGCTCTTGGGCCTCACATAATAGCGTAGATGCTTTAGTTCGGACTGAGCAGGACGTATATGTAGCCACAGCCCAGAAAGAAAAGCTACGTATGATGGAGTTGTTAATGAAAGGACCTATTAGTACCCCACTACCTCAAAGGGTTTCTAGGGAAGCAGGAGAGGTGATGATGGAAGAGGTGGACAGGACACAAATTTAGGAAACCATATCGCAGTGTAGTTTGAATGAGAGAGGGGAGGATGTGACAGTGGAGGGGCCTTTAGAGAGCGACAAAGTTCAGGATTCGGATCACATAGTGCATACGGAGGAAAGTCATGTTTTTATGCCCCCCCAGTACACACAGATGCAGAGTTCAAAAGGGTCACTAGGTCTAAGGCAGGGAAGTTGGGGACAGCTGCCTTAAAACAAACCAAAGAGGTTGAGGAGGTAATGGTGCAGAATTCTTATGCTTTACCGTTTGAGGATGGGATGGATGAGGATGGTTGCGAGTCAGATTTCTCCTCAGTAGCCTCCTCTCAAACAGATGGGATTTTAGAGATAGGCCCTACAGAGAAGCTAAAGACTAGGAAGAGGAAAAAGAAAAGATGAATGGTGTTAGCTATTTTTCTTGTTTCCTCTCTATTTTTTTCCGGGTTTTGATGGCTGTGACTTTTTGTACAATCAATGTTAATAGCATCAAGGCCTATGAGAGATGGCAGAGCACTTTTTTGAGCCTTAGTATTGGGGATGGACATGTTTTTTTATTAGAAGACGTTAGACTGCACTCTCTGGCTGAAGTACAACAAGCACAAAAAGATTGGAGGTGGGGAGTTTCTTTTTGGTCTGTTGGTGAGGGCGCATGCTCTAGGATAGGGGTACTTTTCAAAAGTGAGGTTCAAGTCTTACATGCATATGATTTAATGCCAGGGAGGGTTTTGATTGTAGATGTAGTCTTGCAGAAAGAAGTGTTCCAGGTGATAAATATATATGCGCCACAAAGTAAAGCAGAAAGATCTGGTGTGTTTAGACACATAGAGCCTTATCTACACACTTCAAAGTTAGTTTTATGGGGTGGAGATTTTAATTGTGGACTTGCAAATAGGGACTGGGGGAGAAATACAAAAAAAGTGTTTTGTGATATGAATTCTTTAAACACGCTTCTGCATCGTCATCACATACGAGATGTGTATGATATCTTACAACTAGAACCAAGTCATACTTTTTTTAAAGGTAGATTATCCACTCGGATTGATTTCTGGTTAGTATCTGCATGATTAACCTGCCAAACAGTGAGTGTTTGACCTTTGGAAACCTCCGATCATTTAATGGTAGTCTTGCATTTAGGGATCACACAGAAGATACAGATTGGGAGAGGGTACTGGAAAATGAATATTTCCAAACTTCAGGATGCTTTGGTAGAAAATGGTGTTAGAACTTTGTTGCATGCCAGGAAAGATTTATGTTTCCTGTATGATAGTCCCATAGAGTGGTGGGAAGATTTTAAGAGGGATCTACAGGATTGGTATGGTGCAGTTACGAAACAGCATGCAAAAAATGAATATATTGCATGTCTAAAACTAAGGGCACAGTATTTACGAAACTTGACTCAGGTAGGAGATAGTGTGGGGTATCGTACACGGCTTCAAGCTATAAAAAAATCAGATGTTGCAGTATTTGGACGGTGTAGTTCACCAAAAAACAGCACAGCAGAAATATAGTACACAAGGGACGAAAGACGAGGTTAATCCTTTTGAGGTCATAGCAGGTGAGGTGACTAGTAGGACTTTGACAGGTCTTAGGGATAAGCAGGGAATTTTAAAAGAACATAATCAGGATATTATGCTTCTTGTGCAACAACACATGGCAACTACTTTTCAGGGAAAAAGGAAGGAATCCTTTAATTTTTTTCCAAGGCATAGATATACCGGCTTTAAACAATGTAGAGGAGGATGCTTTAGTTGCTTCCATTACTCAAACAGAAATTTTAGAAGCTATTTCACAGTTATCAAATAGGACAGTTCCAGGTAAAGATGGGATACCTAATGATTTTTACAAGCATTATAGAGATATTTTAGCCCACTGCCTTGAGATACTTTTTCAGGCCATCTGGGAGGAGGGAAGACTTGCACCCTCTATGCATCTGGGGATAATGTTTTTTCTTTTCAAGAAAGGAAATCCACAGGACTTACACAATTGGAGGCCACTAACATTATTAAATGCTGACTATAAGATACTGGAGAAAATACTTAACAAGAGATTAGCACAAATAGTACAGAGGGTGATTCTTCAAGAGCAGACGTGTGCCATCCCAGGCAGGAATATTGTGCAGAACCTGGCAGTTATTAGGGAACTTGTAGAGCAAGGCTTGAGGCAAAACTTGAATGGATACTTGATGGCAATAGATCAGGAAACTGCTTTTGACGCAGTTAGTCAAGATTATCTTTGGCAGGTTTTAAGTCATTATGGGATTCTGTCAGGGTTCATAGACATAGTAAAGGTTCTATATAAGGAAGCTCAAGCAGTGCCTTTGGTGAATGGGTTTTTTGGGATCCCGATTTTTTTGAAGAATGGGGTGAAGCAGGGTTGCCCAATGAGCCCCTTGTTGCATGTTTTTGGTCTAGATCCTATATTGAGGAAGATTGGGCAAAATACGAGAATAGTGGCTATCAAAAACAAAGATGGGTATGAGTTCTCAAAAATATCAGCTTATGCAGATGATTGCATTTTTTCTGTAGCTGATGGTGAATCTGGCCTGGCTGTTATATCCATGATACAAGAATCTTCTAACATAACAGGTATTAAGGTTAATATGATTAAAAGTATTGTTCTGATTCTCGGAGATAGCAATATTGCACCGAATTTTCCCATTGTGTTGAAAAAAGAACAGATGAAAATTCTGGCTATCTATTTTGGTACTAAGGAATCGGAATCCTATAATTGGAATCTGGCCTATGATAAAGCGCATCTGAAAGTGAAAGACTGGCTGAATTGGAAAATGTCAAGGAAGAAAAAAGTGTATCTTTTAAGGGCCTATTTAGCGCCTGTTTTTTTATATTTATCCCACGTATTTCCCTTGCCATATGACATGCATACAAAAGTTTTAGGTTTATTCTTTCACCTTTTATGGGGTAGCAGATTAAATCCGGTTAAAAGGAACCATACATATAGAGCACGGAAAGAAGGGGGTTTAAACATGATACAACCCATGATATACCTTTTTGGGAATTTTTTCTATAGTTCTATCCTCCCTTTATTAATACAGACATCTATTTCAGGACAAGTTTGTTTCCAGCTTTGGGGTAATTCCTTTTTTGAAGCATGAGGTAGGGGGAAATGGCACCCTGCAGAATGCTTACTCCTAGTTATGTACAAACAACAGTTCGATATATACGTACTTGGAAAATTGATCTAGCTTGGTGTAAGGGGAAGAAGAAGAAGAAAGGTTTTTATCAGGCAATCTTAGATTCTTGGTATCGGGAAGATCCAATATTTCAAGTACCCTCTCAGACTAAAATTACCTTATTATTGGATAATATGTTAGAGAAAAGGATCCCTTGGAAGATGCAAGATTTTGCCTGGGTTTGCGGTCACCAAAAGCTACAGGTGAAAAGCAATCAGAAACATAAACAAATAAATGAGCGAGAATGTGGAGAACAACCATGTGCTGGAGTTGTGGAGACAATGCAGCATCTTTTTTTTGACTGCATTCAGGTACAAGGTTTCTGGACATTTCTGTCAGATCTCTGGGGTGAAAAGTCATTTTTACTAACTGATTATAATATTTTGGTTTTAGGACAAATCCCAGCTTCGTGGGCAAAATGGGCAAACAGTACATTACACGTTATTTTGGTAAGTATTAAATGGTCCATTTGGCATGCAAGATGCTCACGATCCTTACAAGGTAAAATAGTACAATAGCAGGATGTTTTCTTTCATATACAGCAAGAATTAGACAGTATTTATGCTTATGAAAAATGTATTTTTAGTAAGGAAGTATTTGAAAACTTATGGAGAAATGTTGACTGGGTGGGGTAGGGTTTTTGGTCCTAAGTCAAGTGGTTACTGAACAGACAGGATTGTTAGAAAATTTCGACAGGCAATATGTATTTTTTTTGCTCTGGTCCTTACATTAATGTTACTGTTATAAGGTTTTGGGTTTTTGTTTCTGAATTTTTGGAAAATTTTTCCCCTACTCTTATAGAATGGATGGTGGCGGGGTGTGCTTCCTTATGCTCAGAATTCCTTTTTCGTATGATCTCATGCTTCTTTAGTTTCTGTTTCTTTCCTTTTTATGGTTAGTTTTTGATGATAATGATTTGTATTTTTCCTTGTGAAGTTTGCTTTTGATTTCAATAAAAATTTCCCCTACTCTTTTCAGTAAGTGTCATGGGATCTTTAACATCCACCTGAACTACCACCAATCCAGGCAGATGGGACCTCGTTTTAATGTCTCATCCGAAAGATGAATATACTATCATTCTAGGATTATTGTACTAATAGATTGCCATCAGCATATGATTACTGTAGTGACAGTATTCCATTGGTACATGATTATTGTGCTGAAAGCATACCATCAACATTGTACTGAAAATATACTGTATTTAATATGTGATTGTACTGAAACTTCTGTTAGGAGGCTGTTCCAGGCATCCACCAGTCTTTCTGTGAAGAAGTACTTCCTTATATCACCCCTGACACTACACCCCCAGCTTCATAGAATAACTGTTTGTTCTTGAGTAGCTTTTTCTCTGAAAAATGCTTCCCTCTTGAACCTTATGTGTACCTGTGAGATATTTGAAAGTCTCTATCATATATTTCCCTCTCCTTCATTTCCTCCTGGGTGTACATATTGAAGTCCTTCAGTTTCTCCTCATAGGGCATTTGATGCAGACCCTGCACCATTTTAGTTTCCCTCCTTTGGCCCGCCTGTACTCTGTCTATGTTCTTCCAGGGATGTGGTCTCCAGAACTGGATACAGTACTCTAGGTGAGATCTCATCAGAGATTTATACAGTAGTATCACCACCTCCTTCTTTCTACTGGTGTTATCCCTTCCTGTGCACCCGGGCATCCCACTGGCTATCCCCACTGCCTTGTCAAACTGTTTAGCCATCTTTAGGTTATCAGATATGACTACCCCAGTTCTTTTTCCTGTTTGGAGGTTGCCAGTACCACTCCTCCCATTGTGTACTCCACCCCTAGGTTTCTGTGCCCCACATGCATGATTTTGCACTTATTCACATTAAAACTTAGTTGCCACACTCTTGACCACTCCTAAAGCTTTCTTAGATCCTCTTAATCCCCGGAGTGTCTACCTTATTGGAGATCTTTGTGCCATCTGCAGCAAAGGCATACTTTCCCTTCTAGATCCTCTGTAATGTTGCCAATAAAGACATTAAAGAGGGTCAGTTCCAGTACTGATCCTTGTGGCACCTTACTGGTCACTCTTCCTTCCTCTGCGTGAACTCCATTTATCACCACCCTGTCATCTATCCCCTAAACAAATTCCTACCCAGTTTACCATCTTTGGATCAACTCCTAGGTTGCCCAGCTTATTTGAGTTTTCTATGTGGGATAGTGTTGAAGGCCTTACTGAAATCTAGGTAGGCCACATCCACCACTCCACCCAGATCTAATTACCTGGTCACCCAGTCAAAGAACTCTATCAGATTTGTTTGACATGACATCACCCCAATGAATCTATGCTGCCTCAGATCTTGTAAGCCACTGGATTCAAGATATTCCACAATGCTTTCCATCAGTAGTGATTCCATTAATTTCTCTACCACTGAAGTCAGGCTTTCTGGCTTCTAATTGCTAACCTCCTCCCGGCTTCCACTTTTGTGAGGTGGGACTATATTTGCTCTCCTCCAGTCCTCAGAACCACTCCAGTCTCCAGTGAGTGACTGAACAGGACTGTCAGAGGTGCAGCCAGTACCTCTCTGAGCTCCCTCAATATCCTTGGATGTATCCCATCTGGCCCAATTGCCTAGTCCACTTTCAGATTTGCAAGTGCCTTCAGGGGTCCTTTTTCTGTAAATGGAGTAGTATCCACCTCCCTTTTTTCGATGCCCCTGACATTTATCTGTAGTCTCCCTCCTTCCCTTTCCTTTGTGAACACTCAACAAAAGTAGTCATTCAGGATTTTCCTTGTCCCCTTCCATACAATTCCCCCTTCCAACCGTAGGCTTATAATTCATCTCCTGGACTTTCTTCTTTTAATTACATACCTGAAAAATTTTTTGTCTTCTTTCTTTACTGCCTCAGCTATTTTTCCTCTGTTTGTAGACAACTCCTAGAGTGGAGAATGGCTCTCTTTCTACATTGTCTGACCAGAAATTTTCCTATCAAGTAGAAGAACTTGTATGTGCTCTGACTTCCCCTAGCCTGCTGCTGGTCCTTCACCTGCACCGGCATACAGGAACTCTCCTAGATCCTGCCCACAGGGCTACACCACCTTCTGCATACTCCCTCCTACTCCCATTGACTCTCTCAGTCAGGGTATTATTGTATGCAGTGTCAGGAAAGCTGGGAACTAGCCTCAGAACTCCCTATACTGCCGCAGAAAAATCACGTAACCAAAAGAAGACCCAGTCACCCACACTTCTTCTAGGACTCTGCAGGAAACTCTTGTTCCTGCTTTTACTATGCTCAGGAAATGTTGAGCTTAATCCAGGCCATCTGGCACCCATGGAATCCCCAGCAGAGATACAAAGCCTCAAGGGGCTTACATTCTTGCATGTTAATGTATGTAGCCTATTAAAAAAAATCACTTCTGTTCAGGCCATGGTATGTCATACTGCTCCAGATGTTCTGGTGATTACGGAAAGTTAACATCCCCTCCTACTCTTTGTTCAGAGCCGACAGGCAAAAAAGAGGTGGTGGGGTAGCTATTTACATCAAGGATAAATTCCCAGCCTCCATAATTGACTCAACCTCTGTCCCAAAAGAATTCAAAAGTTTGCCATTAAAGATTGAAATTGCCACCGGTGTCTCATTATGTATAATAGGATGCTACAGACCCCCATCAGCTGGACTACAGTGGTTAAAACATCTTGAAAACATCCTGGGTTCAGCATCTTCAGAATGTATCATACTAGGGGACTTCAACTTAGACTGGCTCTCCAGTGCATCCACCCCACTTAAAATGTTCTGTGATTCTCTTGGGTTGTCACAGGTAATAAATGAATCTACTCATCCTAACAAGCTCAACCCTAATAACAGTACTCTCTTAGATAACATTTTAGTTGTCAGCATGGCTCACTTGATAGCACATCCGCCTCTGGACCAGAAAGTTGTGGGTTCTCGTCCCACACCAGGATTGTACTTGCACCTAAAAATCGCTGGCATCTGAGTGCAGTATTGGGGGTGCTGTGCTGCTGGGGTGTGTCGTCCTTCGGATGAGATGTTAAACCGAGGTCCCTTCTACCCATCCTGGTGTTGTCCTGGTGGGTGTCCAGGTGAAAATAAAAGAACCCAGAACACTCTTTGCAAAGAGCAGGGAACATTCCCGGTATCTGGCCAACATTCCCCTTCCCATAAAACCAGTTCATGCAATTATTCAGGCTGTGTGTGGGTGATGATGTGCAATATGGCCACCACCGCACATTCAGTCACTTCACTACCAGTCTAGCATTGCTTGTAAAGCACTTTGGGATACTGTGTATGAAAAGCGCTATATAAATGCTGATTCTTCTTGATTCTTCTTAGTTAACAAACCCTTTTATTCTCCCATGCTGGCATCTTTTTCTCTGATATTAGTGACCATTGCTTCATTGCGTGTGTAAGATCCACTCTTAAATCCACAACTGTACCAAAATTCTCCTTTAAAAGGTGCATACGCAACTTTGATCTCCATGGGTATATATCAGACCTAAGAGACTCCATGCGATGGCAGGACTTCTATCTAGCCAAGTCCCTGACTACGGCTTATGATAATTTCTCAGAAGTTGTACTAGGGGCTCTCAACAAGTATGCTTCCATAGTAAATGTTCGTGCCAGAAACAAATCCTGTCGGTGGTTTACAGAAGACCTGAAAGATGCTTTGCGGAGTAGGGATGTACTCTGGAGAACTGCTAGGAAAACTAATTTATTAAATGACTGGAATTCTTTCCGGAGGGCGAGGAACCTCTGCAACAAAATGGTCAGAGAAGCCAAAGCTAACTTCTACTGCTCTCAGCTGGAGAGTAACTCAAAGAATGCCTCTAAATTCTGGACGACCATCAAAGACATTGATGGTCACACCACTGTAAATTCCCTACCTATTAAATTATTGATCAACAATACTGTCATCTCAGACAGACCGTCTGTCCGCGATGCTCTCAATAATCATTTTGCCACTGCAGGGCTAGCCTTTGACTATTCTCCCATGAATATCCTCTGCAAACAACTTAGATTGGATACACAAGAAAAACCCATCCCCAGTCCATCCTTCTCTCTGCAGCCTACCTCCCTGAAAGAAGTCGAAGATCTTCTCCTTCAGCTGGACACTAGGAAAAGTGCTGGGGCCAACCTCATTGACCCTTACTTCTTAAAGGTTGGCTACCATGTCCTTGCAGTCCCAATTACTCATCTCTTCAACTTATCCTTGTCCCAGGGTGACCTACCACCCATTTGTAAAAATGCACTTGTGGTCCCTTTGTTTAAGTCAGGAGATCCTAGTGACCTCAATAACTACAGGCCAATCTCCCTACTTCCAATCCTGTCAAGGATGCTGGAGAAATTAGTGAACTACCAGCTTCGGAAGTACCTGGAATCAAAAAAATTGCTCAGCCCGTTACAATCCAGTTTTATAGCACAGCACAGCACAGTACAATCTCTGCTCTAGCCAAGGTGACAAACGACTGGCAGCTTGAATTAGAGAAAAAAAAACTTTGTCTGCGCAGTTTTTTTGGACCTAAGCAAGGCATTCGATACTGTTGATCACAGACTGCTTTTGTCGTTCCTCCAGAACATTGGTTTGGATTCCCTATCCCTTAAATGGTTCTCCAACTATCTCTCAGGAGGACTTCAACAAGTAAAGGCAGAAGGGGAAGTTTCTCCACCAAAACCCTTACTGAGGGGTGTACCGCAAGGTTTCATTCTTGGTCCCTTTCTCTTCGCCATTTATACTAACAATGTAGATGCGCCCATCAAAGAAGCACAAATACACCTATTTGCGGATGATACGGTACTCTATGCTAGTAGCCCCACACCTGAAGTGGCCTGTAAAGCCCTTCAAAATGAATTTAATCTGCTGCAACATCAGCTTATAAACCAGAAACTGCTCTTAAATAAAAAAAAACAAAGCCATGTTCCTCTTGCCCCTTCAAAATGCAATAAATCCTGTAATTGCTGGGACACTTCCGCAGATCACTACCATTCTAGGTGAGCAGTTGGACTACATACCAATGTTCAAGTACCTGGGGGTCTGGTTAGACCATAGACTTATTTTCACAGATCACTTAGAAGAACTGGCAAAGAAACTTAGACAAAGACTTGGTCTGTTCTTTAGGATTAATAATCTCCTCACAAGAGACGCTAAACTGAAACTGGTTCAAACTACCTTTCTTTCCCTGTTGGATTATGCAGACTTTCTATATAGTCAGGAACCTGCAGGTAACCTAGCCAAACTTGATATGCTTTATCACAGAGCCATTAGATTTATTATGGGTCTCCCATACTCAACCCACCACTGTGCATTGCACATGGCAGTGGGATGGTCATCCCTTGCTTACAGACAGCAAAAAAATGCTGCGGTTTGGGCATACAAAGCTATCTCAAATAAATTGCCCCAGTATATCTCTGTCTGCTTACCTCTGTGCACTCTGGGGAAGTATGCCCTGAAAAGCACCTCATATATCTACCTTTATGTTTACAAAGCAAAATCTCGCATTGGCGGAGCAGCCATCAGCTTTGTTCTCCTTCAACTGTGGAACAAGCTACAAAAAACTTTGAAATTAACTCACCCCATCAGCCTAGCAGCTTTTAAATCTCTATATCTACATCAAAATAAGGAGTCCTGTGCCTGTCTACCCTAAATAGTGACTCCTACAAGTCCAAGCACACTTTAATTACTATTATTAAAAGACTGATCACATCTATAATCGACTCTTCCCTCTCCCCTTTTTCTACCCCATATCTGTCCCTTCCACATTTCTTTGACCCTGGTTCCAGCTCTAAATTCTCCATACCGTATCACTTTATATCTTTTTTTATTAAGTTTTATTTGTGTTCAGTGCACCTGATATGTATATTTCTTTACTTTTATAAAAAATTGTGTCCTACCCAAAACTAGCTGTATCTTCTGTTCCAAACATATACTATTGTCAATGCTACCTGCTGATACTTTGTATATACTATATTATTGTATCTCACTTTATTTGTATTATTACTATTTTCTTGTGTGTTGCATCCCATGTATATTGTCCCTTGTTCCTTGTTAACAAACCCAGGTCCACCTCAAAAATGAGCTTGCTCAACGGTGATCGCCTAGTTAAATAAAGACTTTGGTTGATTGATTGATTGATTGTACCTTTGCACTTCTGACTGCTTTCCTCTGCCTCCCTCTGCTTCTCCTGATAAACCTCCCTATCCTCCTCCTCCCTGTGTGCTTCCCTGTACCTTCTGAATGCTAACTTTTTTGCCCTTGACTTCCCAGCAACTTTGTTTGAGAACTATAGCAGTCTTTTTCTCATCTTGCTTTTGCTTACTAGCTTGATGCAGAGGTTTGGTGCCTTCACTATCAGCACTTTTAATTTTGCCCACTGTTCCTCCACTCCACACAAGTTCTATCCCCCTGCCAGGGCATCCTGGAAGCATTCCCCCATCTTTGTAAAACTGGCCCTTCTGAAGTCCTGAATCATCACCTTTTGTGTGGTTCACTTCTGACAAGGTCCTTACATTGAACTCCACCATAAGGTGACCACTGGTCCCCAGATGGCCACCCACTGTGATGTCTTCAACACTGTCCCCATGGTGAGTACAACATCCACTATTACTTCCTCACAAGTGGACTCCTTTACTAGTTGCCTGAAGAATGTCTTCTGCAGGGAGTCTAGGAAGGGAAATGGAATGACCACCACATAGTGAGGTTTAACATGGGGACAGGGATGCAGACTAGTGGTATACTGATGGTGCAGTGATGCAAATACCATGAAGACCATCAAAGTGACATTTTCAGCAGTTCACTGTGATGGTCTCCAGGTATTCAGACACTGCTGTCGCCCGGGTGTTTGCTCCCCTTCCTGAACTAACTCTGACTGGAGTTAGAAATCTTTAGTGTGGGGGTGCAGGGGCAAAGCCCCCTGCATGGGGGGTGGGGGCAAAGCCCCCCAAAGAAAACACTTGTTCCCCCAGTGATGGCACAACACCAGTTGGTGATGTTGTGCTGCTGCTGTGCCGAAGGTCAACAAATTTCTTGTTGTCGTGGCATATCAGAACCCAGACTAGTCACACAAAGGCAAGAGTCTTGGATTTCAAGAAGGCAGATTTTGCTAGTATGGGGAAGGGCATCAAAGAAGCCCTGGCAAGGAGGGAGTTAGAAAGGGGAGTTAAGAAGCAGTGGGAACACCTGAAGATGTAGTTGTGATTGAGTGGTTAAGGCAATGCACTTGAAATCCATTGGAGTTTCCCTGCACCAGTCTGAATTCTGTCAACTACAAAAATCCTGGTGTCTTTCACAATTTGAAGATAGAGGGGGGACAGATCAGGGGCAATGTGAGGATGTATTTTTTCACAGAGAGAGTGCTGGACACATGGAACAGCCTTCCTGAGGAGGTTGTGGGGTCAAAAACAGAGATGGAATTCAAGAATGCATGGCACAGACATAAGGCAATTCTGGTGGGGGTTAGGAAGAAGTAGACTGTTGGTTAACTAGGATCTGCAACTTATCCAATAGGTAGTGAAATGGGCAGACTAGGTGGGCCAAGCGGTCCTTATCTGCCATCAAAGTCTATGTTTCTATGACCATACAGGATGTTATGAAGCAGTGTATTAAGGTGGTAAGCAAAGGCAAGAAAAGGAGGAAACTACTATTGTTCCCAAGGGAAGTGACAGACAAGGTAAGTGCCAAAAAGGTGAGTTTTAGGAAGTATAAGGAGACTCACAAGGAGGAAGACAGTGGGTGTACCTTAAGAATCTAAAAGGAAGAAAAAGGCAGTAAGGAGGCAAAGGCACAAACTGAAGAAAGATAAGCACAGACGGTGAAGAAAGGAGACAAGGCATTCTTTAGGTATATCAACAAAAGGAGGAAAATCTTGGGGGGGGGATTGTAAGGCTTAGAGAGGAAGCAGGGGAATGTCAAGATGGGAGACCTGGAAAAGGCAGAAATACTGAACAAATATTTCTGTTCAGTATTTACTGAAGAGGGAGAGGGTCACAGACCACAACTGAGTAGCAGAAATGAAGGAGGGGGGAGGTAGACACTAGTCCATTCATAGAGGAAAGAGTCCTGGAGGAACTCACAAAACTGAAGTTGGAGAAACAATGGGGCCAGATGGCATACATCCAAGGATATTAAGGGAACTGTGAGGGGAGATAGAAGTGCCCCTGGCAGTCATGTTCACTGAGTCACTCAACACAGGAGTGGTTCCAGAGGACTTGAAGAGGGCACATGTAGTCTCTCTATACAAAAGTGGCAGCAGGAAGGATTCAGGGAACTATAGGTTGGTCAGCCTCACCTTGGTAGTGGAGAAGAACACAGAGGCTCTGCTAAAAGAAAGAATAGTGACACACGTTGAATCCATCGGTGCCCAGGATCCAAGAAAGCATGGATTCACAGTGGGATGGTCATGTCAAATGAATCTGAAAGATTTTTTTTGACAGGGTGATGAGGAAAATAAATCAGGGAGGGGCAGTGGACATAGCCTACCTTGATTTCAGCAAGGCCTTCGACACTGTCCCACATAAAAGGCTGGTAAACAAGATCAAAGTCTGGGCATCGGACACAAGGTGGTAAACTTGGTTAGGAGCTGGCTATCGGAGAGAAAGCAGAGGGTGGTGGTAAATGGGATCCAGTTTGGGGAGAGGAGGTGACCAGTGGGGTGCCACAGGTTTCAGTCCTTGGGCTAGTCCTGTTTAATGTCTTCATTAGCAATATTGCAGTATGACTAGAGGGGAAGATCTGCCAGTTTGTGGATGACACCAAGATCTGCAACAGGGTGGATACCCCAGATGAGATGGAGAGAATGAGGAAGGACCTGGGAAAGCTTGAAAAATGGTCAGAAAAGCAGCAACTGAAGTTCAATAACAAGAACTGCTAAATAATTCACCTGGGACAAGGGAACCCCGGGGAGAGCTATAGGATGGAGGAGGAGGAGTTACTGATGATCATGAAGGAAGAAAGGGCCTGGGGCGGTTATCATTTTGGATGACCTAAAGGTGTCTAAACAGAGTGCAGAGGCTGCAGAGAAGACCAGTGGCATGCTGGGGTTGCATAGACAGAGGTATCATGAGCTGAAGGCAAAAGGTGGTGATGCTGTTGTATAACACACTAGTGAGGCCTCACCTGGAGTACTTGTACAATTCTGGTGGCCGTACCCTCATAAGGACATCGACAGGGTGGAGGCAGTCCAGAGAAAGGAAACTAAGATAGTACAGGGCTTGTACCAGAAAACCTATGAGAGATTAAAGGACCTCAATATGCACTCACTGGAGGAGAGGAGGGAGTTGGGGAACATAATAGAAACATTCAAATACCTTAAGGGCATAAACAAAGTGCTGGGGAAGACATCTTACAGCACAGGAGGAGTACAATAACGAGGGGCATGATATGAAATTGGAAGGTGGCAGGTTATGGGAAAATGTGAGGATGTTTTTCTTCATGGAAAGGGTGGTGGACACATGAAGTAGACTGCCACAGGAGGTGGTGGGAGTGAGCATAGTGGAGGGATTTAAGCCATAGGGGAATCTTAGAGGTGGGAAGGAGGGGTGAAAAGCCAATGACTAGGTAGGGTCGGAGGATACAAACTAGTGTAGGGCTTATGGGCAAACTGGATGGGCCTGGCCGTCCTTATCTGCCGACAATTTTTCTATGTTTCTATGTCCCTGTTCCTAGCTGATGCTGCAGCTAGGATACTCCAATCTACATCAGGCAGTTTGAAGTCCCCCACCAGCAGCACTCCCCCTTATTTACTATCTTTTGGATGACTTCCACCAGAACTTTATCCATCTTTTCCTGCATTGGAGGTCTGTAGATTACACCAGTGTGGATGGCGGCTCCATTAACCATCTTTACGGTGACCCACAGTACCTCCACCCCTCCCCGTGTTCCTTGTATCTCTGTTGATTTTTGTGCTATCCATCACATAAACAGCCACTGCTCCCCCTTTCTTACCCACCATGTCCTTCCCATGTTTCTATGTGTCTCCTTTGTGAAGGGGGGTTCACATGGCATGCAGCTTATTTACCGCCTGGAGATGTCCAGGTAGCAATGCATGTGAGACAATACATGGTTAAGAGGCCACACAAATAGGGTACCAGGGGTGTCTCCAGAGGTGGAGCTCATACATTGTCTCCACTGTGTGTGCTGTGAGTCCAAGGTGAAAATGGAGGGGAAAAAAACTCAGACCGCAGGATGAAGACTAACCCCTCGCAGGCCCTGCTCGGGTGACCAGTCACCCCCACAAGTCCTGTGGAAGAGGATGACTTCCTGGTGAAACATTTCAATAAATACATAAATGAATAAATAAATAAAGGGGGGAAGATGAGCCCTGGAGAAGCCAGATGATGGGGTGGGGGTCAGTCAAAGTGATGCGGACAGGGCAGAAAGGTGGATTAAAAAAAATATTTGGGGGAAAAGCACAATCATATGCTGGGCTGGACTGGAGGCAACCACCTTCAAACAAAACCAAAAAATAAAATGTGGCACTCCAGAGACAACTAGCCCAAGATAGGTAGAAAAACAAATGGTAAACAGAGGTGTAAGCAGCATATCTTAACGGAAAGCATAAAGCATCCTTTGTTGTACTTTCCACTGGAATAAAAAATTCCTGCTTCTAATACTTCTTAATTTGCAAGTTTCCATTTTTTTATTTCTACCTGTCTTGGTTGGACGTTTTAGTAGTATTCAGATCTGTTTGCCTTCACCATTTCAGACTATAATGATAACCTATTTCCTTACTTTTCTCTGCTAGCTCTGTGCCCAGTTATTCACCAGTAGGCAGTATGTGATAACTCTCCTAAGAGAGCGAGGAAGCAGGTTGTAGAAGTGGTTACAGTTCAGAGCTGAAGATTCTTCTCTCTGTCAACTTGTCTCCTGGCTGTGAGATCACACTAACCTGTCACCCCTTGCCACAAGAGCAGACACAGAACTGTACTAACCTAGAGACCCAATTCAAAATCCCGCAAGTTACCACACATTCACAAGGCAACCCTGGGAGAGCCACTTAACTACTTTCTACTTTCTCTCTGATCATATCTGTGTTCAAGTCTCCCAGTGTGCCTCAGTTTTCATCTCCCTCTCCAGGATTGTAAAGTGCTTTGGGATAGTTTGTATAAAATGCACTTTATAAATCAAAATTTTTTTCCTTCCTTTCCAACTGCCTCTCTGTGCCGATGCCTACCAAATAGGCTAACACAAGAAGATGAAGAATCAGCATCAGACTCTGTTTACCATTTATATAGTGCTTTTCATATACATTGTATCCCAAAGCACTTTACAAGCAATAAGAGACTGGTACTGAAGTGACTGTAAATGTGCAGTGGCGGCCATTTCACACAACAACCACACATAGCCTTTTGACACTGTATGAATCAGTTTTCAGAAAGGGGCATGTTGGCCAGGGTACATGAGAGTCCAACAGAAGTCTGGTGTGGTTAAGAAAAAAGATGTAAGGTGAGTGCAAAGGACAGATCACAACATGAAGAAATTATGAGAGAGCTCAGAAAAGTGTGGGGGTATGTGTGAGGTAGTACAACACAGGTCAGGTCAGGTTTGTGTTAGAGCAACAAGATGAGTGCATGGGATTGTGTCTGTGTGTATGAGGGAGTGCAACATGGGGCAGGAATGTAAGAGGACAACACATGCAGGTGTGTGTAACAGAAATCACAAAACAAGATGGGGTAGAGGAAACAGCATAATATGGAAGAGGTGTGAGCAACAGAATAACATGAGGTGGGTGGGTGAGTGGGATTGAGTACACTAAATTGGTGCATACAAAATAACACATAACATGGGTGTGTGGTACAGTAAGACACACAACATAAGGCGGATGCATTCAAGACATTGTACAACATGAGGCATGTTTTTGTGGGAGAGAATTACATGAGGTAGGTGTGAACAATGCAGGTGCTGGGAGGACTGGGGGAGACTGAGGCACTGTGGGTCACCCTTGAGCAAGGAAATGGCACAGCAATTTGAACAAGGGTGATCTATAGATCTCCAGCATAAGGGGAGGAGATGGACAAAGATCTAGTGGATCAAACTCAGGAGATGGCAACAAAGGGTGAGGTATTACTGCTGGGTGATTTCAATATTCCAGATGTTGACTGTACCATCCCAGCAGCTGCTTCAACCAGGAGCAGGGACATCCTGGATTCACTGCAGGGGGCAGGACTCAGACAGCTGGTAGGAGATCCCACAAGAGAAGGGCAATTCTGGACCTGGTACTGACCAATGGGGACAGTATATCAGACGTCCAGGTGGAAGGGCAGCTGGGATCCAGTGACCACAACACAGTGTTTTTTTTTATCATGTCATGTTTTATTACAGTTATTCCATAATACAGTAAGCTTTCCAGAATAACAACCATGCAAAGTCATACATCAAGTACAGCAATGAGTACGTTCTCCAGCAAGTACACAATTCAATAGAACAATTGAGTTAGAACAGTGCATAAAGCTAGAAAGGGCTAACCATAACCCTACCTAAACAAATAAGAGGTACACTGCCTCGTCAGAAGGAAGAAAGCCTAATTCAAATTACTACTAGTTTGTCAGAAGTGAACAATGAACTAAAGGAGAGCTCCATCCAGGGTGTGTCCACAGGTGCAGTCCAGAAGGTTTAAAAGTTAAGTTGTCATATTGAGTTAGTAAGCATCAGTGGGGGATTAACAGGGGGAGGAGGTGGAACCATGCAGAGGTGAGATTGCAGATAAACACCCCATTTACTCTGGTAACTGGAATGCTGCCCTAGCTGTGAAGAAGAAAGTCTTTCAAAGGTAGCAGCTTGCACCAGGGCCACTCTCCACATTGAGAGAGATGGCTGGGGGGGGGACTTTCCTCCAATGCATCAAGATCACCCACTTGGCTTCAATCAAAGCCACTAGGACCCACTTCTGAAGGGCTGGGGGAGCATTTCAAGTGGGGAGGGGTCACCAAGGAGTAGTGTAGTGCTCGAGTGTTTAATGGTGCACCCTACAACCCTGGAGCAGTCCTCCAGGACCACCTCCCAAAAGGAGAGAATCTTCGGACATTCTCATAATACATGTAGCAAACCAGCGGAGGGTTGTAGCACCTCCAGTAATTAGAGTGATTAAGAAGGCCCATTTTCTGTAGGACAGTGGGGGTCCTGTACCACCTGAGCAAAATTTTCTGCTGGATGGTCTAGCTCTTAGCGTCCCTATAGGCTGTGTGAGCCAGTCGTAGGCATTGGCTCCAGATATCGTTGGTGAGTGGTGTGTCCTCAGGTCTTCCTCCCAGCATGCTCTACACGCTCCAGTGGGGTTGGGCTGAGCATCTCTCAGCGTTCTGTAAAACCCTCCAGCAACACCCCGCTGGGAGAGTGATTTATGCAATCCCTCCAACCACTGCCACTTTGGGTCATTATAGGCCTGTGCTCTGAGCTCTGCGATTGAGCTGTGAATTTTCAAGAATTCCTAGAAATCTTGGACCGGTAAGGCAAATTGAATTCAGAGCTGTTCAAAGGACATTAGGTCCTGTGTGCCGGGAATATACAGGTCCTGCAGAACTCAGATGCCCCTGTCTGCCCAGCCTGCCCAATGGACGGACTGACCTCCAATAAGTAGCCTCTCATTGTTCCATAGAGGGCAGTATTGTAGTGGTGGATACCAGGCTTTCTGTTTGGTGTGGGATAAGGACATACATTTCTTCCAGGCCTTCACGGTTTCCCCTAGCCCAGGGGGTAGATCATGAGGCAACTGTGCCCTAGGAGTCAGCAGGGACCAAAGTGGGGTGGCAGGTAAGAGGTTCTGTTCCAGACCTACCCATACCAAGGCGGCAGCAGGTGGGGATGAACCATTTGACTGCCTGCACAGCTAAGAAGGCCCAGCGGTAATTCTGGACACAGGGGAGTCCCAGACTACCCAGGGACCAGTGCGCTCATAGTTTGGCCCTATTCCATCTAGGCACTTTCTCTTCCCAGAGCAGCAAGGAAATCAGCTTGTTGATGGAGCAAAACAAACGCGTAAACAAATCAATATGGAGGTTGGTGAATAGATATGCCAGTCGAAGGAGGACAGCCTTGTGGACTGCTTCCACCTTGTGGCAAAGGGACATATAGAGTTTGTGCCATCTGTCTACTTCTGCTGCAAGGGAGGCAAGTAGGGGGGGAAAGTTGGCTTTTTTTGGGTCACACCACCTTTTGGAAAAAACCACCCCCAGATATGTAAAACCACTAGGGGCACAGGCAGTGTCAGTGTTCTTCAGGCACTCTTTGGAGCAGGCACTATTCAGCAGGGCAAGGATGGTCTTTCTCTGATTAACCGTAAGACCGGAAACCTGAGCGAAGGCCCCGAGGATGCCAAGGGCTGTTTGCAGTGACCTGCTGGGCTGCGTAATGGTAAGCAGGAGGTCATCTGTATAGGCTTTGACAAGATAATCTGAACACTTAACCGAAATGCCCCTCAGATCTTTGGTCTGAATAAACTTCCTGATAAGGGGGTCAAGTGCCACCAGGAAGAGTAAAGGGGAGAGTGAGCAGCTTTGTCGAGTGCCCCTATGAACTTGGAAAAGGGGGGAAAATGTTTTTGTTTGTCATAATTCTAGCAAGGGGGCATTGTATAGGGTGGAGACCCAGTCCCAAAAATAAGGGCCAAAGCCATAAACCTTCAGCACTTCATGTAGATAGCCTCATTCCAAGGAATCAAATGCCTTGGTGAAATCAATCGCCAAAGCTGCTGCTGGGTCAGAGGAGCGTATAGCAAGTCACTCAAGGTTTAGCACCTGGCGGAGATTGTCAGCCCCTGCCTTCCCCTTCATAAACCCCACCTGGGAGGGGTGTACAATATTTGAAGAACCAGGAGCATCCAGGTGGCAAGGATTTTAGCTGCAATTTTTGTATTCACTGATAGGAGTGAAATGGGCCGAAAGTTGGAGCAATCATGGACATCGGAAGATTATTTTGGCAGCAGGGTCACTAGGGCTTCCTGCATAATGGGAGGGAGAACCTCATTATTGTGCAACTCCTGCAAGGCCACCAGCATGGGGGGAGGCAATTTCGTCCACCACTAGGCGATATAGTTCGATGGGCATCCCATCTGGGCCTGGGGCTTTCCCCCATTGTCATTTGAGAAAAGGCCATACATAGCCTTTATTCAGTGAGGGGCCGGTCCAGAGCTGCAACAGTGTCAGGGGTCAATTTGGGGTGATATATGGAGGTACAGAAATCAGAGAACCTCCGGGAGAGGCTGCTAGATGTCCCAGTCACCTGGGATTGATACAGCTCTCTGCAGAAGTGGCTCATGACTTGATTGATGCCCTGGGGGTCTGAGACAATAGTGCCCGAGGAGGCTCAGAGTACCTGTATCCAAGAGGCAGCTTGCTGCTTCTGAAGCTGGTATGCTAGCAGCTTACCACCCTTGTCCCCACCCTCCCAATATTTATGTTTTGTCTGTAAGAGTTGCCATTCTGCTTTTCTCTGTAGAATACTATTAATTTTGTACTTGAGGCCCGTAATGGCAGTGACAAGAGGTTTGTCATCATGAGCTAAAGAAGTGATTTTAAATTTAGCCTCTAGGGAGGACAACTCTGCTTGTAGCTTGTGAAGTTTGGCCTTCCTTGCCTTATTTTTAGAGGCAGCATAAGCAATGATTCTCCCCCTCAAAGCTGCTTTAAAGGCCTCCCACACAGTACCTGCCTTGACCTCAGCTTCTGAGTTATGCCAGAAATAGTCCTTGGCCTCCACCCAGACCATATCCTGAAATACTCTGTCTTGTAAAAAGAGAAGGTTACAGTGCCATCTGGTGCTTTTGGACCCTAGCAGGCACATAATGAAGTAGGACAGGCACATGGTCTGAAATTATGATGTTGCCAATTTTCATGCCACTAATACCTTGAGAGGCTCCCCCATTGGCTAACCAGAAATCAATAAGGCTATGCGATGAATGGACCAGTGGAAAAAAAGGTGTCATCCCTACCAGTAGGGTGATCCCTTCTCCACAGGTCAATAAGGCCCCATTCCTCTATGATCTCTTGGAGAGCGGCCCTCGCTTTGGGGTGTGTTTGGGTGGTGGGCCTAGATTTATCCAAAAAGATGTCCGACACTTGGTTGAAATCTCCCCATACAGAATGGGAAGGTTGGTATAGTCCTTTGTGATGGCTGTGAGGGCCTGTCCTACTCCCAACAAAGGCTCCACTAAATCTGTATTGGAACCATACATGTTGACCACCACTGCCCCACCACCCACAAAGGAAAAGCAAGCTACTACCCACCTACCTAATGCATCTGATTTAACCTCTTCGAGGACCCAGGGGTAGTCTTTGTGCACCAATATGGCTACCCCTCTGGCTCTACTTTGTGCCAAGCTGGCTAGCACCCTGCCCACCAACATCTTTTTAAGCCAGGTCACCATTCTTGCCATGAGGTGAGTCTCCTGGAAGCGGAGGTATTGTAGCACTTTTGTGCTCTTCACAGGGTGATTCAGCTCTTTAACATTCCAAGTAACCAGCTTTATACCTACAGAGTTGGTCCTATCCATGCGAACACTAGGTGGGCTATGGGGAGGTGAGAAAAAAAGAATGGAGCACTTACCTGCAACCAATACCCCTGGGAGAGGCAGAGTAAAGAAATTATGGAGGGGCCTCCTGACTATACCTTTGCCAACACCTGAGTAGGGCCTCCGGAGGGAGCTGCGTTAACTGGAGGGAGCTGCGTTAACAGACCAAGACAACATGCTATCTGTATGATCCAAGCCTTGAAAGGAAAGAGAATAACAAGGTTTATAAACAGGAAGGAAAGAACAGGATTAACACTGAAGAATGCATATTAACAATAATGGTATCCAAAAATAGCAACTGTTGCTAGAAAACAAGGAAAAGAACAAGCAAATAGTGTAACCACTAAGGGTGATGAGGTAAAACACGTTCAGGGTTGTACCACCAAATGAACTGGTACACCCAGGCAATGCTGAATCGTAGCGCCCAGATGGGGTAGAGCAAAGGATCACAATTATTATGGCCTGTCCCTACCCAGGGCTGAGGTCCCCTAGCATGTGATCTGCTGGTTAGGATATAGATGGTTAGAGGGGACATGGGGGGCAGGGAAGGAGAAGGGGGAAGGGAAGGACTTGGATGGGAGGGTCCCGACTACCATGGGCCGAGGACTATGATGGGCCATGCCCATGACAACCCCTGCGGTCATTACGCAATCAATGGTTAGCCCCGAAGGAGGTGATAAATCCATATAGGGCCATTCGGTGCCAGAGTGGGGTACCACATACATTTGAGGGTCCACCAGGGTGGAGGTGAGGGCAGAGGAGCTTCGAGAAAAACCTTGTAAAGGAGGAGGGACCTACAAGTAGTCAGTGGCTACCTGGCCAAAGGCCAGGAAATACCACCCCACCAAGGGGGGGGTGCAGAGGGGGGACTCCTCAGGTTGACTTATTGTAACCAGCAACCACCACAGAGATAAGACAGAGCTGTCAACATATAAAAAAACAGATACAAATACTCAAATTCAAAATAATTCTAGATAGCCAGTCTATTTCAGCCCTCAGGACCAACAGGGCTCGCATTCAAGGAGGTTGCATCAGTAGCCGAGCTCTGTGGAAGACTCTGTGAGAGTGCTGCTGCAAAGGATAGCAGTCCCGGTTTAAAAGGCACAGAGGGGAGGACTTCGTCTTCAGGGCCCAAGTTGGCTTCAGCCACCCAGTCCAACTGTGTGCTAGTGTCCATCTTGTCTCCCTTCATGCCAGGATCTTGCGGTTGATCATCCTCCGAGCTGGAATCTTCTTTCAGTAGCTTGACTGGCAGGGAAGCCTCTGCCAAACCTGCCATTGGTCTCCCCTTGCTGCAAGCTCGCTGCTTCAATCGATGCCCATGTCCTCCTTTGGCTTTTTTGAGAGGGGATGATGTGGGGACGTTCAGGTTCTGGGAGGAGGATGAAGGGTTTTTATGCTGATCCTCTGTAAAGTTAAGCCGGTTTCTAGAGCTGATGCTGGGGGACCTGTCTGATTGTGGCACCGTCTAGTTTGAAACGCCTTCCCCTTGATGTCGGGCTGCATCCTTCTGGTTCCTATGCCTTGGGGCATGCCCCTCAGGTGCCCAGAGATGTCTCTGGAAGAAGTAATACCTCACAACACTTCAGGCCATAACCTTGCCAACCAATCCTCCACCTCATCAGGATGCTGGTCCACTAGCTCCTTCCCATCTTTGCCAACATATGGCAAGATAAGACGGCTCATTTGGTATTTGAAACCATGTGCCTGCATTCATTTCTGATAGGTATGAAGGCTTTACTTTTCATTGCCACCTCATGTGAGTAATCTCTGAAGAGGGAGATACATGCTCCCTTCCAAGTTAAGTCTCCCATGTCTCTGGCTGCTCTCAGCAACTTTTCCTTGATGCAGTAACATAGCAGATACTCAGTAATAGGCCGAGGAGGAGAGGAGTGGAGGTCAGATTTAGTGTGCAGCCGGTGGGCCCTTTCCACATTTACAGGCTCTTTCTGTCAATCTCCTAGCAGCTTAGGCAGAAAGCCATTTAGAAATCTTTCCATATTGGACCCCTCCACTCCCTCAGAGACACCCAGAATCCGGATATTGTTCTGGCATACCTGGTTCTCCTGGTCCTCTGCCCTTTCCCACAACCTGGCCAGTCTGAGCTCATGTTCCTGTATTCACCTCCACATCTGCTCCTGGTGATCATCCAGACCCTCCACTTGTTGCTCCAAACATTAACTTTATCCTGCAGTTGCTGGACGTCAGCTACGTCACCTCTCAGTGCAGCATTTATATTATCAACTCTACACAATAATGTCTCCAACATCTTTGTAATATAGGTAATTGGGTCCCCCCTTGTAGCTGTTGGAGGGGGGGCCAGACTTAGCCCAGGATTTGTAGAGACCAGCTCCACACTGGATTCGGCCATGGTGAGTAGCGTACTGACAGGTTCTCCACTTAGTACCCAGCTAGCAGTAGAGGGAGTAGAAAAAGAGATCTTGTGACTGGAGAGGCTCGTCAACAACTAGATGTGCACTCCAAAGGCAAATTGGGCCCTATGCTGCTAATTCCACAGGAGAAATAATAGAACTCACTACTGGGCCCGAGAAACTTACCAGGATCACAGGAGCAAGAGGCTGGGGGGCGGGTCATAGGGAACGATAGAAGATTACATGCCCGGTGAACAAAGCAGACACTACGGCAATGGGGGGGGGTAAAGGCTAGCAGTAAATTCTTATAAGGACCAGATGGGGATACGGATCACATTTTAATTCTACGGATGGCACCTGAATAGGGACAGAGCTGTGGAGTTAAGCTGCCGCCATGTCACTGGTCAGGCCGCGCCCCCCCCCCCACAGTGTGGTTTAACATGGGGACAGAGACACTGTCAAGTAACACTTAGGCAAGAGTTCTGGATTTTAAAAGGGTAGATTTTGAGAAAATGGAGAGGTGTATCAAAAAGGTCATGCCAGGACTGGAGATGGAGAGGGAGTCGAGGAGAAGTGGAAACGTTTGAAAGGGAGCCATACTGGAGGTGACAAACCATTGCATCAAGGTGGTAAGCAAAGGCAGGCAAAGGAGGAAACCACTATGGTTATCAAGAGAGGTAGCAGGCAATATAATGGCCAAAAGGGCAAGTTTCAGGAAATACAAGGAAACTCAGAGGGAGCCAGACAGGGAGAAGTACCTAAAGAATCTTAAATAAGCAGGAATGGCTGTAAGGAGAGTAAAGGTGCAGACTAAAGAAAGATTGTTGCAGACAGTGAAGAAAGGGGACAAGACTTTTTTTTTAGGTACATCAGTGAAAGAAGGAAGATCGGGGGATTGTAAGGCTCAGAGGGGAGATATGAGAGTGCAAAGAGGGAGACCTAGAAAATGCAGAAATACTAAACAAATACTTCTGCTCAGTATTCACTCAGGAGGGTGAGGGAGGAAGACCATAACTGAGTAGCAGGAACAAAGGGAAGGGAGATGTAAACACTAGTCCATTCACAGCAGAAAGAGTCCTGAAGGAGCTCACAAAACTAAAGGTGGACAAGGTAATGGGGCTAGATGGCATACATCCCAGGATATTAAAGAAATTGAGAGGGGGAGCTAGTGGTGCCACTGGCAGCTTTGTTCACTGAGTCACTTAACAGGTGCTGTTCCAGAGGACTGGAAGAGGGCACATGTAGTCCCTCTACACAAAAGTGGCAACAGGGAGGATGTGGGGAACTATAGACCCATCAGTGTCACCTCAGTTATAGGCAAGATCATGGCGGCACTGCTTAAAGAAAGGATAGTGGAGCACCTGGAGTCCATCAGAGCCCAGGATCTGAGGCAGCATGGATTCACAGCAGGAAGGTCATGTCAGACAAATCTGATGGACTTTTTTGATTGGGTTATGATGAACATCAATCGGGGGGGGGGCAGTGGATGTCACTTACCTAGATTTCAGCAAAGCCTTCAACACCATCCCACACAAAAGGCTGGTCAACAAAATGAGTAGTCTTGGCATAGGGCACACAGTGGTAAATTGGGATAGGAACTGGCTTACAGATAGGAAGCAGAGGGTGGTGGTAAATGGGATCCAGCCAGGGAGAGGGGAGGTGATCACTGGGATGCCTCAGGGATCAGTTCTTGGGCCAGTCTTGTTTAATGTTTTCATTAGTAACATTGTGGTAGGGCTGGAAGGAAAGGTCTGCCTGTTTGCAGATGACACCAAGAACTGCAACAGGGTGGATACTCTGGATGGAATAGAGAGAATGGGGAGGGACCTGTAGAAGCTTGAAAAATGGTGTGAAGTGTGGGAACTAAGATTTAATTCCAATAAGTGCAAAATAATGCACCTAGGAAGAGGGAACCCTGCATAGTGCTACCAGATGGGGTGGAGAGTTGCTGCCTATTATAAAGGAAGAAAGGGACCTGGGGGTTATCATCTTTGATGACTAAAAAGTGTCTAAGCAGAGTACAAAGTACTACAGGGAGGGCCAGTGGCATGCTGGGATGCATAGGTACAGTAGAGGTATCACAAACAGAAGGCTGGAGGTGGTTATGCCATTGTACAAAATACTAGTGAGGCCTCACCTTGCTGTTTCCTCCTCGGTACTCTCCCTGATGAACTATGGGATAGTGATATATGGCACTGCTGACACTACTGCTTTACACCACATCAAAATGGCTCTCAACAAAGCTTGTCAGCTAGTCATGGGTTGTGATAGACTGACATACACTTGCGACCTCTACAAACTCACGCAGTGGCTGAACTTTGAGGGGAGACTTAAATACCACACTTGCCTGCTTGCCAAGAAAATTTGTCACAGGCAACCCCCCCCCCCCGGACTTCACCCCCTTATCCAACTGGCCCCTCCCCAAGGGTCTCCAGAAGCTCAGTCAAAGCATCTCTCTTAGATCCCCACTGCAGGACCTCTCTGGGACAAAGGTCTTTCCTCTATCATGCTCCCCTCTGGCTCAATGGCCTCCCAGCCTATATTTCACTGGAACCCAAGCTCAGACTCTTTAAAACTAACCTAAAGAATCTACTTCTTGATTCTGCTGCTGTGACTACTCTTAGCCCTCTCTCCATGCCCTCCCCCCAGTTGACCTTTACCTCCAGTCTCCCACTTGTCCCAGTCTCAGTACTGGGTACCTCTCTAAGGTACACAGCTTATGCTAGCTTTTCCTTAACATTTGCTCATTATTCTGTTTTCTGTATTATTAAATATGTGTCTGTAGATGCTGGGTTACCTGACCCTAGAGTTTTTGTTCTCATTTATGTCCACACTGAATTGCAATGTTCACCAAGTTCTGTAACCTCTGTACCAAGACGTGGAGCCTTTGTAAAGGAGTCTGTTATTGAATAAGTTTCTGTAGACACTGGGTTACCTGACCCTAGAGTTTTGCTCTCATTTATGTCCACACTGTATTGTATTGTTCACAATGTTTTGTAACCTCTGTACCAAGATGTGGAGCCTTTGCAAAGGAGTCTATGATTCAAAGGGTTGTAATTCAATTCAATTTATTTGATCAGTCATGATGATTTATTTATTTTATTTATTTCAAATAATCAGCTTTACAACCTTTGAGTCAGACACTCATTTACAAAGGTACCTCATCGCAGGGAGGGTGGACAAACAAAATGTGAGGTGAGACATTGGTAACAATACAGGTGAGATACAAGGTGTAAATAAGGCAAACACAAGATGCACTAACTATACAAGGCTTATTCGTACTCTGTGATAGAGACCAGTGCTTAGTAGGCTGGGATGTCCAGGGGTACTCTGGGAGGTACTAGTCAGGACAAATACAGTTCCAATTATCAACAAGGTATTTTCGTAGGGCTATTTTGAACTGGCCAATTCTGGGGATGTTTGTGACGTGCGCAGGGAGAGAGTTATACCAGGCAGGTGCTTTATGGTGAAAAGATCTTTGGCAGAGTCCTGGCTCTAGGTACTAGGAAGGTGGCTTTAGTGGCATTAGGGGTGTGTGCTGGCCGGGAGGCCTGTTGCAAGGGTATAGTGACCCCTGGAGGGCATAGCCCAGATAAGACCTTTTTTGCCAGCAAGCAGGTGTGGTATTTCAGCCGTTCATCAAAGGTGAGTACGTTAGAGGCAGAATAGAGTAGACATGTGTGGGTTCTGCTATGGGCACTGGTCAGGAGCCTGCAGGCTGTGTTGATAGAGGTCTGGACTTTAGTAAGGGCAGTAGGGTCTGCAGCTGCATAGGTAGGGAGTCCATAGTCTGCCAAGGACAAAACGGACGAGGTGATGGCAAGTTTTAAGGCAAACTCAGGGAGGCAGTCTTTGTGGCGATAGAGGAGACCAATCCTGGAGTTCATGGCTGATGACAGAGCTTTAAGATGGGTATGGAAGGTAAATGCTGAGTCGAAAGTGATTCCCAGGTACTTGTAGGTTGATACCTGTTCAAGGGGGTGGAGTGTGCTAGGGGTGATGAGAAGGGGAGCATCACTGGAGTTGTTTTGGCGGTGTGCAAAAAGCATAGATTTAGTTTTTTTCAGGTTTAGGACTAGCCGGTGGTTGATTAACCATTTTTCTGCTTGGCTAAAGCTGTGTTTCAGGGTGCTTTGGAGCGAGAGTGGGTCCGAATGTGAGGCAATGAGGACAGCGTCATCAGTGTATAGAAGTATTTTACCTGTGCAGGAGCTAGGGAGGGTGTTTAGGAAGAGGCTGAAAAGGGTAGGCCCAAGGATGGAGCCTTGGGGGACCCCAGAGCGTACTGGTAGGTTTGTTGACAGGGTCCCATTCAATTTGACCCTTTGGGATACAAACATCATGGTTATTTCAGTAAGAAAAGGACATACAACACATCACATACATATCAAATACATTAATACATACAAAAACAACATTTTTGTTACTCTAATCCAAAGCAATACATTATTATTAAAAAATGCCATAATAAATATGCCATATCTAAAATAGATTGTCCCCAGTTGTTTCAACATTGCACTTCTTAATATCATGATCCTAATATAAATACTTTCCAATCAAGACTTTCCAAATACCTATTACTTTCCCTTTTCATTTTTTCTAAACTTCTCTATTGTTCCAAATCCTAAATCTCTTTTTTTAGCTGTGACTACTGATGCCAGAAATTAAGAGATTCATTCTGCCTCTGCAAGAGTTTGAGAATGCATCAGTATAAAAACCACATCATAGTTGGTGCTTGTGTAACTTCTAGGTAGCTTTGTAAATAAAGTTTCCTCAATTTGTTAAATAATGGACAAAGCAGTATTATGTGCTTTAATGTTTCAGCATGATCTTAATTACAAGAGCAGGTTTCTCCCAATTCAGGATTCTTCTTAATTTATTAAAATATGTATATCTTGAATTAATAATTTCAAACCTAGCCCATGTGATTAATTTCCTTTGTTCTGGACTCAATGGTAATTTTAAGTAAGTCTCTAATTAATGGTCAATTTTCTTCAACCACTGAGCACATTTTTGTTCTCTAATATTTTTCATGTCCTGATTTTTCCACACATGAATCAGTTTCTCTTTAATCCTTCTCCTAAAATGAGTTGAAATTAAGATCTGTTTTTGATTATCATTCAAAAGATGAAGCTTTTTAATTTTCTCCAGATTATTTTTTAATACAGTAAATCATGGTGAGGACAAACCCTCTTGATGCCATCTAATCTTTTCCAACAGGCATTTCTTGGGAATACTATTTTTATTATTATTCACTATTTTAACCAATATGAAATGTGGGATAATTCCCTTACATAGCCAATTGGGAATCTTCCCAATTTAGCCCTTACCATAGTATTAGAAGTTGAGGAGGGTGTTTTAAGAAGGGCTTTGTAAAAAAAAGACAAAGGTTTTTCTAGAGCCTCAGTTTTTGCATGCCTCCAGACTTCTGCCCCATATAATAGCAGAGGGTTCATTTTAGCCTCTCCTGCTTTTAATGCAGGGATGATGGAATTTCCCCCATATTTATAATTAAATTTTATAAGGGCTTTTGCTATTAGCTTAGCTTTTGTAATCTGTTCTTTAATATGATTTGCCCATGATGTTGAAGAGACCAATTTTACCCCTAGATAACAATATTCCTTAGTGACCTCAATCTTTTCTTAACCAATCAGAAATTTAGATTTATTAGAATTTCCAAGACCTTTCCCAAAAACCACTACTTTTGTCTTATTAATATTAACTTTTAATTCAAGAGTATTACATTTCTGAGCAAAGTAATCGATTTTTCTTTGCATACCTACTTTAGTTAATGAAAAAACTCACATCGTCAGCATATGCTTGCGAGTGGACCAATAATTTATATATTTTAGGAGAGTCCAGAATATCGTTTTCTGGATATTCATGTAATGAATTTATATAAACATTAAACAATATTGGGACTAATTAACATTCCTGTTTCACCTCTCTATTTGTGGGAAAAAAAGGAGTCAATGAACCTTTATTGTCAAATCGTATTGCCATCGTGGTGTCTGTATACAAAAGTTTTATTAGCTTAAATAATGAGGGGTCTATCCCCTTTGCCCCAAGAGAATACCACAATATTTGTTTATTTATTGAATCAAAAGCTGATTAAAAATCAACAAAAAGTGCAAATAATTTACTCCTCCTCCAAAAAACATATTTTTTAATAAGGTGATATAAACAAAAAGCATTATCAATTGCTGAAAAAACTTCCCTGAATCCTGCTTGAAATATGGAAATATGATTAGAAGAATCTGCCCACTTCGTTGATCTATTAAACAGTAATCTGGAGAAAATCTTAGAGCTAATATCCAAAAGACTAATGGGTCTAAAATTATTGGGTAAATAAACTGAGCCTTTTTTATGAATTGGGACAATTATATTCTGCTTCCAGGAAACTGGGACATAATTCTGAGATGCACACACATTAAAAAAAAAGTTAAGATTGGAACCCAGAAATCTTTTTATTCTTTATAAAATTCAGGAGGAATGAAATCTGGACCAAGGGCTTTCTTATTTTTTAATGTTGATATTACTCTATCTACTTCATCTGTGGTAAAAACAATCAGGAGTTCTATTAACCTGTCAGATTCTTTAGTTTCAATGCCTAATGATGTCAGTGCGGGAACTTTAAAGAAAATTTCCTCAAAATGCTCCACCCATTCTTTCTTCGGTACATACACTGCCAATGAAAGCTGAAATGAATTTGTTCCCAGAGCCACCATTCTCCAAAAGGCTTTTGAATCTTTCTGGATAATAACATTATACATCGCATCCCAGTTTTTATATAAGTAATCCTGTCTCTTATTTTGGAGAAATCTATTATATTGTTTTGTAGCCTTATTTAGTATATTATGATTTTTCCTATTTTTTTTTTTAATCAACTCAATTAATTTCCTAAGTTTCTCCTTTTCTACAATCAGAGTCAAACCATGACTTTGATTCTGGGATTAAATTATTATCCTTAGGGAAGTAAATTGAATCCGTAATCTGCTGGTTTAATTGTTGAAGTTTTAAATCAAAATTCTGAGCAGTGATCAATAAGGAAGATTCTCTAAAAAAAAGAGTTCATCAGGATTCCCTAATATTTCACAAACTGCCCCTCCTATAATATGATTATATTTTAATTGTTGTTTACCCGTGGAAGTAAGTTGTGCCAAAGGCATACTAATTTCTAAGGGGATATGGTGTTCTTTATTTGTTTTTATATATAAGCTTAAAGGGGCATGATCACTTTCTGTTCTCATTTGGATTTTAAGAAACTTAAACATCTCATAGGTTTCAGGGCTAATTAGAATGTAGTCAATAGTGCTTTGTCCATTTGGGGAGAAAAAAGTAGTTTCTCTGTGTTCATCACACTTCAGTGTTCCATTTAATATTAATAATGCATTCTCCTCAATCAATTTAATCGTCTCTTTCCCTTGTTCATTAGACCCTTTATCTTTACTTTCTCTATAATTACAGTCCCAAAGATACAACTGGGTTTCTAAAGTGCTTACATTATCATATTTAGCTATATGAGCATTAAAATCTCCTGCCATTACAATAATACCTTGTGGGTATTGTAAAAATGCAGAATTAATGTCTGCAGGCAACAAATTCCAAGTGCTTAAATCACTACATACAGAATTTTTTGGAGGTAAATAAATGTTCACAAGAATAAAAATATGTTGATCCCAAGAGATTGTGATAATAATATAATTTCTAGTATTTTTAAATGTTTCTCTAATCACAATAGTGTGGCTAATTTTAACACTAATTGCCGAACCTCCACTTGGTCTCCCCAATTTTTTCTCTTTTTTAGCAGAGTTTGTAATAGTTTTATATCCATTGAGGTTTAACTCTCCCATTACCCAAGTCTCTTGAAAGCAAACTATTGTGTGAGATTTTATAAAATCACAGCATTCCTGATTGGTCATAATACCCGAAAGGCTTGCTACATTTGGTACTGGGTCATAATGTCACACGCTTAATAGTGTACGACATTATGGCTAACCCAGTACAGCGCTGCACCAGTAAGCAAATGGTGCAACACCATGTATACTGCTGTACGTGGTATTGCACCATTCTCATTCTCCCAGGCAGAGGCTAAGACCTCTGCTGGGAGTGGGTTCTGCTGACCAGCTGCTGTGGCTCAATGGACAGAGCCACAGCAGCAGGGAACCCAGGCAGTGCTTCTGGGACCGGGTTTGATTCCTGGTCCCAGAAACTTTTATTTATTTCTTAACTTTGTGTGCTCCCCAACTTGAAGCCCTCTGGAGTTGAGAATCTATACTGGGGGGGTCAGGGGTGCAGCCCCCCATAATGGGGGGTGAGCCCCCCACAGAAAACAGAGATATGCCACATGGAAAAATCACTTTGTAATGGCAGTGCAATTTTGCCATACGGCATAATTTTGTGCGACATTATGACCCTGTGCCACTACATTCCATGATAAAAAGTTACAATCCCATTCATTAATTTGAGAGTCCTCTAACCTAGTTCCTGTCTCCAGGATAGAATTACCCAATACCTCATGTCAGTGATTTATTGACAGGGAATTCTGCTTCTCAGTTGGAGGTTCATTCATAACAACTAGGAATAATTCCTCATTAACAAAGATCTCCTTGTTACTTAACATTAGATAGTAAATTGTGGAGCTTTCACAATATAGATCAATTTGTGTTCCTTGGTTTTCCAATACTGCTCTCGCAGCATACTTAATGTAATTCTTCTCTGTCTCCAAATTCAATTTTGAGGCAAACAGGGCATTAAGGTAAGAAAGCAAGACAACCTCATTCTCAACAGGCAATTTATTAACTCCAAATAATGAGAGAACACCATGAGTTTCTTCATTATTAGTTGAACAAAGGGGACTAAATTCCCAATTTAAAGATGTTAACGTATTTCTAAAAGTATATCTGTTAATGGTTACAGTAGAAACTTTATCATATAATGAATTTAGAGTTTTTGTTTTCCACATTATAGGTACCCAGAGTTCAAAACCTAAATTATTTAATCTGTATTGTTTAAACCAAACCCTCTTAGCTAGACACATGTTAGTAAGAAGAATATATGCTCATTTAGATTGAATAACCTCATCCCTAATGGACAATATAATCTTACCTAAGTTCTGAGGAATACCTAGTTCTACAAACAATAGGTATTCCATGAGTTCTTTAAGAGCCTCCTCAGTTTCATAGTGATTATCAAAAATTCCACCTCTCCTTAAACACACCACTTCTCCTGTCAGTAACCAATGATAATTTTCTTGCCTGTTAGAAATCTCCTGCCCTTGCCCAATTTCTTTTTCTATCTCAGACCCTGTTGTGTGCTTTGAATGGGAGATATCCTTTGATTTTCTTCTATTCCTATTTCTATAGTTCCCTTATCATGTAATTCTAATATCCCCTCCCAAAGATCCTTGTTGTTAGTAGGTTCTATGTTCCCTCTTCTCTGGTTTACTCATAACTGGGAGATTTATTGTATCACTCTCTAATTTTGCTGATATCAAGTAACCATTAGTGCCATTTTTCTTGCTTTTACCTTTACCTTTACTCCTTTTTTTCTTTTTAGACCTTTTCCTCTTTCCTTTCTTTTGAACTTTTTCTGAAGCCTTTGGAATAGCAAAGGTTGAGTAAAAAGATTTCTCCATTTTAATTCCGTGGATTTGTTGCATAAGTTTCTCAATCTTAGTGTCACAATTATGTAACTTATCATACACTGTAGAGACAAACTCCTCAATACTATATTTCAATTCTTTCATCTCCTTCAGTAATACTACATTGGCCATGACCGGATGAGCAAGGGCCTTAATCATATATTTTGATAATGTATCAGGGCATTGTGCCAAAAAAATCAGCTTCTAGTTCTATCTCTTCTACTTATTTATCTAATCTAGGAAAAACTTCACTAGTGGAGCCAGACAGACTAGCTACATCCACCGCTGAATGAAAGTCTAAATGATCTGAGCAATCCAGTAAGACTGAGAAACAGGGAAATATTTCCAGAGTGCTATACATCTCCATAAAACATTCCCTGGGGTCACTTATATGGCTAAATGTTGAGCTGGGCAAGACCCCATCAATTATTCCATTACAAATAGTGGTTATATTAGAATCCTCTTATTAATCTTTTAGTTTTTGATTGTTGGTCAGAAGGGAAATACTCCGTTCTTTTCTGTTCTTTCATTTTAGGAGTTTTAGTTTCTTTTTCCATCCCTTTTCCTTCCCACCCTTTAATTGCTTGGTTCTATATAATTCCTGATAATGAATACTATAATCCTTCTCTACCTTCTCTCCCTTCTCAGTTCCAGGGATCGGAGCAATTAAGACCTCTGTGATATTCTTATTAACTCTATCCACTGCATGTTTTACACCTTTAGCCTGATTCTGCAATTTTTTTGCATCATTGTACAGGAATTGTCTCTCATCAGGCCTCATCCCTGAAGGAGTAGAGGTAGTTATGAGGAGAGATGCGTTACATACATTCCCATTTTTTTTGTTTTTGCAGTTAACATTTTCCCACTCCTAGTATACATTTATTCTACAGTGAAACAACAGTAGGAAATAATTTTACAGTCTCAAATATAAATTCTTAAAATGAGAACCAAATTACTGTCACATTACTGGTATAAAAAAGAAGTTGTTACATAAAGCAGTATCGAGTCAATATCATTGCCAATACAATACCATTACCAGTATCAAAGGTTCAGAGTCCAATATAGCCAAGGAATCCAGAAAGAATAAATAGAATAATAGATAGAGGACTATGTATTATAAGGCAGTAAGACCATCGAGAGGTTTTGGGGACTTGGAACCTCGAGAGCGAAGCTCGAGAGGTTCCTAAAGTCCCCAAAACCTCGAGATGGTCTGACTGCCTTATAATACATAGTCCTTTATTTGTTATTTTTTGTAATATATGGACCCCATTGCGGAGATTTCTTTTTCTGATGTGCTTTTTGTTAAACAGGCTGGCCCACCGCCGCACTCAGCACGCGCTGTCTCTGAACTGCCCACAGCACTAACGAGTGTCCCATCGCTCGTTTCAAAAAAAATTGGTTTCCCTTAATTTAGTAGGCAGTCCTACCTTTCAGCTTTTTGTCGTTCGGGAATGCAGGATGAGTGACATAGTCATTATTTGTTCAAAAAAATGAAAGTATTAGAACAGATTCCTCTCGCTAAGCGAGAAAAAAACGCCATGTTTTTCATGCTGTTATGCCCGCCTACTAAAGAAAACCGCCAATGGAGATGCACGCCGTCAGTACGGTTGTGCAGGAAGGGCGGTGTGACCATGGCAACTGGGTTTGTTGGCAGGAAGATCTGGACATGCGCTGTGGCATTTTCATGATAATACTATCGTTCGTTCGAACGATAGTATTATTGGCAGTGAAGTGTGGTATTATCGGGAGTGGAGTGCTCTGTGCTATCAATTACAAGGAATTTTTTGGATTGTTTTCGATAGTATTATTTTAACAATCCATATATTACAATAAGATATATACACTTGGAAACTTGATTTTCAGTCCCATGGGGTTCAAGAATAAGGCGGAATGGGCAGGCAGAAGAAAAAAGACACTCAGAACCCTGCTCCGAACCACAATAACACAGAGTCTCCTGTAGTGTCCTTCTTTTAAAGGCTGCCCCATACACATAACTTTTCAATCCAGAATGGGCGCAGGAATTTTTGCATGAAATCATCCACTGTGTATAATGCTCTTCTGTAAACTGACAATCTCTTCCTCTCATTCCACTTTTCTCCCAGCTTTCTGGAGCAAACTTGGGAGTACTCGTAGAAGATACGCAAACAGAATGACTTTTGTACTCCTAATTCCCTCTATCCTTCCTGTGCTTTAATAGCCGTGACAGGGCCCTAGAGAGAACAAAGAGTAAAAAATAAAAATATCCTCAGAATATTTTCAACTATTTGCCATATTAAAGCTATTCACTTCTAAAGATCACTTTTTCTGTTTTAAAATATAGAAACATATTAATAATCTACTGAATGTCTAAAAATCATCCTACAAACTTAAATTTAATAAAATAAATTATTTAAGAACAAACTTTTTTTTCCCCAACACTTCTATAGTCTGGGACTTTGAATTGTTTGTTACTTACAGAGATAGAAGTATTCTAAGGGCTCCCAGCGTCAATCAGTGCTGAAGTGTGAAATGCAAAAAGTGCAAAAAATGCAGCGATTTAGAGCAGTAGAATAAATGCTCGAGTAAACCCAGAGCAGCTTAGAACCTGTGGCGTAATACACTTCTGGAGAAACTTAAATCTTCTTTCCTCCATGACTTCGCAATAAAGGTCATGGTAATAACTCACTCTGGCTCACTCTGCTACTTGTCATTGCAAACTCTTGATAAAAATGGCAATTTGAAACATAGATGCCATGCATGCATATTTTAAGGCACCAACCATGTGGGCAGAAAGAGACACTCATATGCAAGGATTTTCCAAGTGGCACCAAAGGATTAATTTAATTTTTTTTTTCTAAATTGAGTAATCGGATCAAATAAACAGTGAACTTAAAGTGATTTAGAATATCATATGCATTTACAGCACAAAATAGGCATGGAAAACAAATGGACATACAAAAAAAAAACATCCACATCTATCAGGGCTTGTTCCTACTATTCTCAACTCATTGTTTCAAACCCTGTTTGTTTTTCCTGTAATCTCCTGAAATTCCTTTCCTTCTACACTGAAACCTCCAATATCTGAACATATAAAATGTGCATAAAACACAGAGCAGAAAACAAAAGAAGAGGGAAAGAGAGGGGAGAAACTCAGTTTGTATTATTGTTTTATAATATAGCCGATCTCTTCATTACAAAGCACTTTTATCTTTATCTTTAATTTCCACACTCTTTTTTTTCCCAATTATCTCACTCCGTTCTCTTTTTTTCACTCAACTTGCATTTCAGACTGCTGTCTCCAAACTTGCAACCTTTATTTCAGTGCCAAACTTGAATCCCAGGCTTAGGCCTTACCGGAGAGCCTGCTGTCTCCTACAATCCAGCCTCCACCATAACGACCTTCTTCCTGTAAGGGAGACAAGCACACCAGGGAGCAAAGACAGCAGCCAAGAGAATTACAAGTTCTTCTGGAAAGACCCGCAATATTTAAAAACCAGTGGCATACCTGTAGTAACTAATTAGTAGACTTATAGCAGGTCCTGCTAGCAAGAGCTTCTCCACAGCGCTGCGGTGTGCAGATCCTCTCAGCTCTCCGGCGTAACAGCAGTCTGACTATCACCTCCGTGTGTCTGTCAGTGGAAATTGTGTGCTGGTTGATTACTGTGCCACTCTCCGAGTCAACTTTGCAATTCTGATTGTAATAATAAATAAAATAAATAAAAGGACATTGACGGAGTAGAGGCAGTCCAGAGAAGGCTGACTAAGATAGTACAAGGACTACACATAAAGACATATGAGGAGAGACTAAAGGACCTCAGTATGTACTCACTGGAGGAGAGGAGGGATCAGGGGGACATGATAGAAACTTTCAAGTACCTTTAGAGCATAAACAAGGTGCAGGGGGAGACATCCTCCAATATAAGAGATGTGCAAGAACAAGGGGGGCATGACATGAAATTGGAGGGCGGCAGGCTGTTGGGAAATGTAAGAAAGTTTTTCTTCACAAAGAAGGTGGTGGATGCCTAGAATAAACTGCCACAAGAAGTGGTGGGAGCAAACACAGTGGAGGGTTTAAACATGCATGGGACAGGCATATGGGTACATTGGTGGTTGGAAGGAGGGGGAAAAGCCATTGACTAAGTAGGGTCGGTGGAAACAAACGAATGTAGGGTTTTCAGGCAGACTGGATGGGCCTGGCAGTTCTTATCTGCCAAAAATGTCTATGTTTCTGTGTGTGTGTGTGTGTGTGTGTGTGTGTGTGTGTGTGACAGAAAGCACTACACAAGACAAATGTGTGAAAGAAGGCTTAACACAAAGCAGGTATGTAACAGAATGCAACATAACCCATACAGAAAAAGGCCTTCAAACTCAATTCACGTATTCTTCTGTTTTTTTAAAAACTGATCCAGTTATTTTCATGTTTTTGAAGTAATTCAAATTGACGTCATTTGTACCTCAAACATCAGTTTTTATCCATTGAAAAATGTCTCCATTTGTTCTCAAACACCCTTAAAAAAACACGAAAAATGCGAATTAGCCTTCAAAAAGAAAACTGAAATAATGGTAATTAAAAGTTATGAACAAGACCTTCAACTGTGCCTGAAATGCCCTTTTAAAGTACAAATTTCATACAGTCCTAAAACATAAGAATCAAATGGCCATCAAATCAAAATAAACTATGCTTCCCACCTATGGGCCCCATTTTCTTCCACCCAGAGCAGCCCTAGGACCTCTGACTAGCATCCCTTACCTACATGTCCCCTCTCTGCCCATCCTGACCAGCTACTGGAATCCAGACCAGTCTTCCCCACCTACATTCTCCCTGTCCCCCACCCTGAATCAGCCATGGGACTGCTGGGCTGGCCTGCCTCACCTATTTGTCTCCATGGTATCCTCAAATGGACCAGCATTGAGATGACTGGAATGGCCTCCCATGTCTATGTTTCCATTGCGCATCCACTCAGACCATGCCTGGGAGCACTGGATCTGCCTCCAAACCTACATGTGAAGCTTGCCAGGATTAAACCCAATTCTGTAGCATGCTGCAGCAGAGTTACTACAGTAGACAATGCAATTTCAATGGTAGTCAGTCCCTTTTATTTATTTATAACTTATTTATTCTTAAAAGCATATGGAGAGTGATTTTTACTGTGATTTTACTGTGATTGTATTGTTATTATTGTTGTTGATGTTATATGTTTGTAGATTTTAATTGCCTGCCCATTTGTACAGCGCTTTGGTTTTGAAAAGCGCTTAAAAATAAATTTTTACTTACTTACTTTTGTCATGCAGGAAGCTGTGACACTGCGCTTCATCCTGGCGGGCTTCACTGTACATCCTCCATGTCCCTCGATCTGGATCAGTGTTGGGATCCAAGGTCTAGGTTTCCCTAGGAAAATCTCCTCTTTTTGTCCACTTGGACTATCTCTGGGAACCCATACTGGCTGTCCCCATGTGTATCACCATGTTCCTTCATCCAGATAATCCCTTGGACCACAAGACTAGCCTTCCACATCTATGACTCCCCTGTCTGCCCACCCAGACCTGCCTTGGGACCCCTGGACCAGCTTTTCCCACCTATGTCCCAATATCATTCCACCTGGACCAGTCCTGAGACCACTGTACTGAACTCCCTGATTTAGGTCCCTTTTCCCCCACCTACACCAGCTCTGGAATCTCAAACTGGCATTTCCCACCTACTGTATGTCCATCGTTCTGCCCACTGGGACCAGTCCTGCAAACCCTAGAAGTGTATTTCATACCAGCCTCCACATTCATTGCCCATGCTGTCCAGCACTTGAACTCCCAGACAGGGTTCCATGTGATAACGGTGACCGCGTAATAGCGATTGCCATTTGGGCGAGTCTACATCCCCAAAAATGAATGTTGGCAAAGTAGACTTGCAGCAAACAGCAAGATGACATTGGAGACTTCAATTTTATTTGTTTTATGTGTCCCCCCCCCACTAAAGGATTCTCAACTCCAGGGGGATGCATGTCGGGGGGGGTGCAAATAATAATAAAAAAAAAAACACAACCCATGGAGCGAAAAACAAGTGTGCCCAGAAGCGAACCCAGCACCCTTTCAACCCCAGCCTGCCACCAACCCATCACGCCACATGGCCAGATCAACAGACCACTGCTGCACTAAGCATCACAGACCGTTCCACCCATCACGGTCCCAC
Source organism: Neoceratodus forsteri (assembly GCA_016271365.2). Classification (NCBI taxonomy): domain Eukaryota; kingdom Metazoa; phylum Chordata; order Ceratodontiformes; family Ceratodontidae; genus Neoceratodus; species Neoceratodus forsteri. The sequence goes on from CM057458.1 coordinate 203,831,643, forward strand.
CCCACCCCCACACGCGTATATACATAGCGACATCATGTCGCTATAGTCATCGAACCCCCTGTCCGGTCGCCCTCCCTGCCCGGTAGCCCTGTGTAAAACCACCATGACTGAGTCACCCTTTTTGAAAGCATTAATCGCAGTCACCTAATACATGGGATACCCCCAGACAGGTTTCCTAAACTGCCCTCTACCATCTGCTTCTAGCAGGACCAGACAATGGACCTATGGAAGTGTGTCCAACTCACATCTTTTCCCTTATTTTCTAATTGGATTAGCCATTGGACTCCTACACAAGGGTTCCACATTTGCCTCCACCCCCATGTCCCACCTGTAGCACCCCTTGGTTCATAGAACTTGAGTCTGAAACACATCTGCATCCTCTTTTCCCACTCATACCATCCTTAGGACCCTAAAACAGGGGCCAGATACCCACATGCACCATCGTCAGATTTATTACAGCACACCAAAATACCAAATCCAGAAACCCAGGAGCCCAAACATTATAGCCTGATAGTCAGTATTCCATAAGTCTGGAATTGCCAGCAGCTGAGTTTTTTTTTGTGTTTTGGGGGACTTCACCACCCACAAACCCCCTTATTAATGATTGCCAACTCTGCTGTGGGCAATTCCAGATTGTCAGGATACTGACTGTTGGGCTGTAATTTTCGGGCTCCTGGGTATTGGGATTCAGCAGTTCAGTATGCCGTAATACTCCTTCATCTTCCACTTGGATCATCCTTAGGGTCATCATGGTAGAATACTGACACCACCTGCACCTTATTTCACGCCATTCTAGAACCCCAGAACCAGGATTCAACAGCCACCATACTCTGCCCCCCCCCACAGACCACTTATAGGCTCCCCTGGAGTCTATTTACTAATCTGAATCACCAAAGGACCCCCCCAACAAGGCTTCCCCTTCTATGGCCTCCTCTTCACCCACTTAGTCCTCCCAGGGGACCCACATAATAGACTGCCTCACATACTTTCACCCTCTCCACCCATCTGGACCACCTAGGGGACCATCCAAACCATGCTGCCCCCATCCAGGACACTGGGGGATTGGAAACCTATGGCCATGATTGGGGGCAGTCAGAAGCCTAACAACATGGGGAAACCTGAAGCTGGGGATGGGGACTGAGAGCCTGCTGCCAGGGCTAAGATGGGTATGACAGTGAGTATGACACCTCGGCTGGGGGGGTGCTCAAGAGCTAGTGGCCCCACCTTCAGCATGTAACGGGTGTGGGCATACCATTACAATCAACTCACCCAATACAGATTAAGTAGAGGGTCTTACTTGAACACTATAGGAGCCAGAGGTAGGAATCACAAAGGGATGTTGTCCACGACACCTGTAAAAAAATAGAAAAGGGGGTCACAAAGGATCCATACCGCTTAGATGGTACAGTAGGGATGGAAAGGACAGGTTATGCATATATATATTTACTTATCTGGTGGTTAGGAGTCCATGTCCCTTCAGACATGTCAAATAAAATAAAATTAGGTTCCCTAGGGAAAAATGGAGGAGCAAAAACTGAGAGGAAAGGAAGTGTGGTTTAGGAAGGGGATTAACCAAAACCCCCTGTGCTCCTATTGGTGTCTCTGTGACCAGTATTGTACATGATAGCCATGTGGGCGAGTGGAGGCTTTTCAGGGGCTAGTAGGCCTTTTGATAAGAGTGGTACTGGTGGTCTTGCAGGCTAGGAATGCCGGGGGGGCTACTAAGTAAAATGGTAGCCCTGACTATCTAGTACCCTGTGGCTAAGGCCAATTTTCCTTTGAAATGAATTAGTACCCTTCTCTGGGGTCTAGTGGGGGCTCTTTGATCCCTAGTATTGTGTGGGTGCTGCTCATGTGGAATAGTGGCAGGAGGAGGATAAGCTTGAGTTGCAACTGCAGCCAGCCGCATAGCACAATTGTGCTACAGTGAAAGTTCCTGCAGGCACTTGTAACTCCCAGTCCACACAGATCTCAGGCTGCAGCCCACTCTGCATTGGTGGGGGATAGAGACAGAGACTAGAGAAAGAGAGAAAGGAGACAAATGGAAGTAGAGGATGCAATAATAGAAGCACCTCCACCCTTACCTTCCCAAATCATTACTTCAGCAGCAAAGTTTGTTTATGCCCCAAGGGGCTGAAGCAACAGCAATGAGGCAGCCATGGAAGAGCAACATCACCTGGCTGCAAAAGCAGTTTTGGAAGTTAGGGCTGGAAGGTGGCAGGAGCTGCCATTGAGTGAAACCAGTCCCACAGTAATGCTGAAGCCAGGAAGGGAGTGGAGAGGTGGCAGGAGCTGGCAGGGAGTAAAACCAGTCCCGTGGCAATAGTAAAGCTTGGGGGGGGGGTTGTAAGAATGGGAGAAGAGGGATGGCAGCAGTAGCAGTGGTAGGTGTTTATTTATTTAGTAGAGATTCACCAGGAAAGTGACATGAACTGTAAACCAGCTAATTTCCAGAAGCGTCCGGGGGGTTACATAGGAAAAAGCATGGGACAATCATTTACAAGAAACAGAGAAAATAATCATAGACATTACAAGTAGTAGATAATTAAGAACTAGTGCAGCATACAAAATATATACATTTCAATTACAGATCAGGTAAAAAAACATGAACATAAGTTACATCACAGCCTCTTGGTGAGCACAGCAGCAAACGTTATGGGATATGACAGTTGACTTAAACCAGGCGATAAAGTATGGAGAGACTGAAAGTAGATTACTATGCTAGTACTTTGAGATTGTAAGTAGTCCTAGGGGGTAAGTGCTTGGTTGGGATGACCTAGACCCAACAAAGATAGTTGCAAGTGGCAAGATTGTGGAAAACAAGTCCCTAATCCTGGAGGAACTTAACTCCCATTTTGCCACAGCTGGATTAGCTTTTGACTCATCACCTTATGCTGGTGCTGTGGTGAGCCAGCATACCCCTTCCCCTACATCTAGTCCTGCACCCAGCCCCTTCCAACTGCGCGAGATAACTTATAAAGAAGTAGAAGATTCTCTTCTTAACTTAGACACCAAAAAAAGCGCAGGGGATGATAGCTTGGAACCCTTTTTCCTAAGGTCAGGCTATGCCCATCTCACTGCCCCAATTCTCCACATCTTCAGTCTTTCCATTACATCTGCTACTGTGCCGTCCTGCTGGAAATCAGCACATATCCTCCCTCTATTTAAATCTGGTGACCCATGCGATGTAAACAACTATAGGCCTATCTCCATATTGCCTATCCTTTCTAAATTTCTCAAAAAACTGATCCATATTCAGTTAAAATCTCACTTGGAAACCTTCTCTCACATTAACCCAGCTCAATCTGGCTTCTGGGCTAATCATAGCACAATCACTGCACTAGCAAAAGTAATCAATGATTGGATCTCTGCTATAGATGCTAAGAAGGTAACTGGTGCAGTCTTTTTGGACCTCAGCAAAGCTTTTGATACTGTTGATCACAAACTATTAGTCAATTGCCTTGTAAAGTTGGGTGCCACATACCATACCACCGAGTGGTTCTCTAGCTACCTAACTGGAAGATTCCAAAAAGTAAAGGTGGAAGGCTTTTTTTCTGCTGCCTTGCCAGTTGCAAGAGGAGTCCCCCAAGGATCCATCTTAGGCCCTATCTTGTTTTCTCTGTACATTAATGACTTAGATGCTAACATATCTACGTCCAATCTGCACTTTTTTGCAGATGATACTGTGTTGTATACTTCTGGCTCATCGTTATCTGAAGTCAAGGAGTGCTTCAAGCAGACTTCGCACAACTTGAGCATAATCTAATAAAGGCAAAGCTTCTGCTCAATGCTAGGAAGACTAAAGCGATGATATTCTCCCGCAGTGCTGTCACAGGCCCCCCAATACCCTTGCCCAAGACTTCATTGTCACCACGCTAAACGAGCCTCTGGAAGTTGTAACCAAATTTAAATATCTAGGTATCTGGATCGACAATAAATGATCTTTCAATGACCACGTCGAAGGTGTCTGTAGAAGGTTAAAAGCAAGATTAGGTTTCTTCTACAGAAATAGGCCCCTTTTCCCCCTTGAAACTCGAAACAAGCTTGTACAGGCCACTTTGCTCCCCCTACTCGACTATGGTGATGTAATCTATTCCTCCACCACTCTTGCAAATCTAAGTAAACTGGACATCCTTTATGACCATGGGCTACGGTTCATTACTAACTCCCCTTACCGTTCGCACCACTGTGACTTATATGCAGCTGTTGGTTGGACATCCCTTACTACTAGACGCCTGCTCCATGCTGGGCTATGGACTCTTAAACTGCTCCTGCAGAAATTGCCAAGCTATCTCTCTTCCCTAATTAGTATCTCACATAGTGCATACTCGTTAAGAAAATCTGACTTTATTATGCTTGACATACCAAGGACGGACTTCCTTTGGTAAGCGTGCTGTGCATATGCCCTTCCTCCATTTGGAACCAATTACAAACCGTACTGAAACTAACTAGCACAGTTTCAATAAACTTCTACAAATCGCTAAGTTCAGCCAAAATAAAAGACACCTGTAACTGTCATTAAGTCTCTTCCTTCCCCATGTGTGCCATATTTATCCACTGGTAAGGTATAATTGATTTGTCATATTAACTGCTTTCCCTTCCCCTTCTACTCCTGGCTTTATCTATGCTTACGCTCCACTGCTACTCTATCAAATCACTTCCCCCCCATATCAGTTGTAGACTGTTGTTTGTTCTAGCTGCCAAAATATATGTATTGCACACACCAGTCATCATGTTTCATTTATCAGTACACAGCTGTAAGTCGCCTCTGTCTCATATCAATGTTTACCACCTGCGGTCACCCTATGTGGTACCCTTGTATGTATTTCCAGCCTGTATCATGTAACGTGCATTTCATGTATATACTGTTATTACCTATCTGTGTTTGTACTTTAAGGCCCAGATATTCAAAAGGGTTGCGCCATGCGCAACAGGGTTGCGCATGCGCAAGCCCTACATTGCGCCATTCTGCGATATTCAGCAGGAGGCAGTTGCACCACTGAAAACAGGTTGAGCAACAGCGCAATGCAAATGAATGCATGCTCAACAGGAGGGGGAGGAACCATGCATAAACTGCGCAACCCTATATTCAGTTGGGTTGTGCAGAGTTGTGCAGGCGCAACCCCCAACCTGCGCCTGCACAACTTTGAGCCAAAAAAGGATCAAATTGAGGGCCACCCACAGGTGAGCTGCTGTATTGTAGGGCGCAACACAGCAGCTGCCACCCGTGGCTGGCCCCCAACTCAGTCCCTGTGCCCTCCCACCAGCCCGATCACGGGCAGAACATAAAAACAACCCCCCCCCCAAACATCTCCCAATGCCCGATCGCGGGCAGAACGTAAAACAACCCCCAAACATCTCCCAATGCCCGATCGCGAGCAGAGCGTAAAAACAACCCCCAAACAGCTCCCAATGCCCGATCACGGGCAGAACGTGAAACAACCCTCCAGTGCCCGATCGCGGGCAGAATGAAAAGACCCCCAACCCGAATATCTCCCTGGTGGTCAGTGGACCATAATGCCCGATCGGCGGGAAGAATGTCCAGTAACAACCCCCAAACATCTCCCTGGTGTCTAGTGTCCCCCACCCACCCACGAAGCCCCACCACCCGCTCCCCCGGCAGCGGCGGGCGGCAGCATCCCACCTGCCTGGCCTGCCACCCGCCGACTGACTGTACTGGTAGGGCTGCACGCCCATTGGTGCAGAGCTAGAGCAAATGGGCATGCAGTTCATATCAGACATGACAGTCCAGATTTGTGAATGAACCCATTCACAAATCTGGACTGTCATATAGTAGTAGGCTGCACGCCCATTGGCTCTAGCTCTGCACCATCGGGCGGCAGCCCTACCGGACAGTCAGTCGGCGGGCGTGTGGGCGGCAGGCGGTGGATGCTGCCGCCTGCTGGCTGCCAGGGGAGCGGTGGTGGGGCTCGTGGTGGGTGGGGTGGGGGACACTAGACACCAGGGAGATGTTTGGAGGGGTTGTCACTGGACATTCTGCCCGCGATTGGGCACTGGGGGGGTTGTTTCACATTCTGCCCATGATTGGGCATTGGGAGATGTGTGGGCGGGGGGGGGGTTGTTTTCACATTGTGCCTGCGATCGGGCTACAGGGTGCGTCGGTCCCCGATGGCTGCTGCCTGGCAGGGCGGCCAGGTGCAAGTCCACACCTACATGCTAATGGCATGCAAATGGAGCCATAATCAGATGCAAATGGCCCCCCCTGCACCTTGCATGAATTATGGCCCCATTTGCATGTCACCTTTTGAATATCGGAAATTTGCTCATGGCGCAATGGTACTTGCGCCACCGCAAGTTTAATGCTCAACTCTGACAACTTGCGGTGGCGCAAGTTCCACTGCACCATGCACAGTGGCTGTGGCTGGGGGGTGATATTCAAAGGAGTTGCTCAATAGCGTAACTCCTTTGAATATCGCCGCGGCCACACCCCTGCACAACTATTTTGAGTGGCGCAAGGGCTTGCGCCTCAGAATGGCGCAGTTTGAATATCCGGGCCTAAGTGTTTATGTCACAGGACCTCCTTGTGAATGAGCTTGCTCAATGGAGTTTTCCTGCAATAAACTTGAACTTGAACTTGAACTTGAATGTAAAATACCAGGGGTGGGTATAGGAGGAAGGGGAGGGGAGAGGCCTAGGCCTTCACCCCCCCAGGTGCTGCAAACCCCTGTTAGGGAACATTGTTTTACCAACTCTTGTGGACAAGGGAGTGGACATTAGAAAAGATAAAGGGGAAAGGTGGAAAAGGATAAAGGAACATGGACTCGGGTGGGGTTACTAGGGATAGTGGGGGGGCAGTCAAGAAAGAATTTGGGTAGAATGTTGTAAAAAGAAAGGAAGACATTGCCTTCACCCCTTCAAGAGGCAAAGAATCCTGCAGTGGCAAGGGGATGGGGAGCTGGCAGAGGAAAGTAAAGTTGGACTAAGGGGGGATGGATAGGGAAGCCAGTGCTTACACCCTCTTCGGGATGCAGAGAACCCTGCAAGTGGGTGGGGGGTTGGCAAAGGAAGGAGGAAAGTAAGTTGGGCTAAGGGGAGAGGGAGAGTGAAGCCAGTGCTGACACCCACTTCAGGATGTGGAGAACTCTGCAAGGGGATGGAGAGCTGTCAGACAAGAGTATTGATGGTCTAGGGGGAGGGAGATGAGGGCTTGGGTGGAAGGGTGACATAGAAGGGAAGATGGGGGAGTGGGAAGCCAGAGCCTTCACTCCTGCAGGATGCAGTGAACCCTGCAAGGGGATGGGGATCTGATAGAGGAAAGTGGAGCTGGGCAAGGGGAGAGAGACGTGTCACATAGTTTAAGCCACACTGTGGCTTTAGGAATGCCAAGGGGTTAAATTTCATTGTAAAGGTCTGCAGGATGCAAGCAAAATTGAGCGCTCCCCAAAGGGAGTAATAGACAAGCCACCTGCAGCTGCAATCAAGCCTGAGAGGGTCAGTACATGAACCAGGAGTGGGGGGGAATGGTAGTGCAAATTAGGGCTGGGAGATCCCAGAGATAGCCACGGCAGACACAGCAGAAGCCCAAAAGGGAATGAAAAAACTAAAAAAAAAAACCCACAATTACAAAAATATATAGCTTTAATTAAGTGGCTACCAGGGGTTGGGGGGGCAAGCAGTCCTTCAGGTTAACATCAGGCAGGCCATGTTTGGTACATGCTGGCTAGTGCTGACATTACTAGGATATCTTGCTATTGGCAACAGGATCAGTCAGATAGTAAATGAAAGTTGGTGGGGTTGGGTGCTATTATTTGGCTGTTCCTGACAGCTAGAGGATATAACTTGAAAAAGTATAAGGTAGCGTGTCTAGGGAATCACCAGACCTATCCATCCACACCATAACTTGGCAGTGTTTACCTCACAAAGGGTCAAAATAAGCGGCTCAAAAGAGGTAAAGACAGTAGTCAGGAGGCGCTACCTTGACAGATTCCCACCTGGGGGGAGCTCACTCCTGATTGGCTGCAAGGGGCCTTGGCAACTTGAAGCACCAATCAGGAGTTGAGTAGGGTTAGCTAAAAAGCTGGGGAGGAGTCCATGTTGAAAAAAGCAGTACTGTCCAATGTCTGCACATTGCCTTTTCTTTGCCTGCTTAGTACCTGTCCTATACCTGTAGCATACCTGCAAAAGGATGCCTTGTACAGGCCCTGTAAAGACACAGTTCACCCCCTGTCCTTGTTTGTGGGGGTGGGACCTGCATGCAGTATGTATCATACATCAAGGAACAAGGCACACATACAGCCTCCCCCCCAAAAAAAATTACACCACTAGAATCATGGAGGACATTAGGACACAGACCAAAGATGGAGGAGATTCACGTAGTGGGTAACAGGAAAATACATGTGATGCAGTATGAACATAGACAAAGATGACAGAAAAGACCAAAGGTTCATCCAGTCTGTCTGTAGTTCCCTATTAAACCCAGAACCAATTACCCATACAGGGGACTAGCCCTCATTATCTACCCCGTTGTTACCCTACATACTACAGTCATCTTGAGTAACCACTACATCCTTCACTGAGTCCCAGCCATACTTGAAATCATTTATGGTTTTGGAACCCACCACCTTGGCTGGCAAACTGTACCACCCTTTCTATAAAATAAATCTTTCTCATATCCCTCTTGAACCTCTTTTTCATCATTTTCCATTCATACCACCCGTGTCTCAATTGTTGCTCAGGCTAAATAGTTTCTCACAGTTTACCTTGTTTATTCCTTTAAGGGATTCCCTAGTGAGGGGCACATGGAGGGAAGTGAGTCCAACAACACATGACCAAGAGGTGGTACATTGTATCCCAAGAGTAGAGGCTTTTAAACAGGGTCAGAAAACTTTGTTCACTCATGCTTTTGGTGTTTAATCATCCCCACAGTGTTATGTACCCAACACGAGCCCCCTCCCTCCAAAGCACCGGAACCTATGCCACCTGCCTTTACAGTATCCAGTACTAGCTTCCTCGCTCCATGGCTCCAGACACTAGCCCCATCCCTCTACAGCACCCAGCACTAGCCCACCTGCCCCCACAGTACCCAAACCAGCTCACCTTCATCGAGAACACCCAACACCAGCCACCACTGTCCACAGCATCCAACACCTGCCACCTCCCTCCACAGCCTCCATAATACTAGCCCCCTCCATCCACAGCACCTGACACTAGCATGTTTTACTTACATCCCCCCATGACAGTAGCCCATTTGACTGTACACCTTCCACAGCCCCAAACACTACCCTGGCTCCCTCCATCACCCCAGACACCAACCCCCTTCCTCTACTTCACGACTCAACCCCCGCACACCACCCCTTCTTCTCTTTCACCACAGTCTCTCTGAACACCCTTCCCTCTCTAGGCATCCCACTTTTCTAAGCCCGTGGATATCACCTCTCTGCCTCCTGGGCCCCCTTGACTCCCAGAAACCACAACCCTTCCTCGTCAGCTATTTTAGAATCATATATACACTTGTTATCCACCTGCCTCAGACACCTGAGGCACACACACATGCACCCTCCTCTACACTCTCCCTCCACAGGTTCTGAAACTAGCCCCCTCCCTCCTTCCACAACTTCTGACCCTAGCCGACTCATTTTCCAAAGCCCCAGACACTAGCATCCCACTTCTCCAGACACCAGCCCCCCCTGCTCCCAACAATAGCCCCACTTCCTTCCTTGGCTCAAGACACTAGCACCGCCTCCTTCACTGGCATCAAAATTGGCACTGTCCCACTAGCTAAATGTAGCTAAATGTAGCAGATTTTGTATCTAGCTAGTAAGATTTTCCTTTAGCTAGCCCTGTGGACTCATGCTGGAGAAGGTAACACTTCAGTAAGTACACCAGCAGGGCCAGTGGAGAAGTCTGTGGGGAATTTTACCTGGTTACCAAACAAGAAAATCAATTTTCCCAGTCACTAACCCTGCTGTCTAGTGGCTGCAAAACCTAATTTTGACCCTAAATTAAACATGACTTACATGATCTGTTCGAGTCACAGTGTTCAGGGTTGGATTGGCATGGGTTTGGGGTATTCTGATAGTATCTAAAAGGAAAACAGAGAGAAGGACGTGGAGACAAAAGTGTCTGAGGTTCTAGAGGACAAATTAAGGGTTAGAATTAAACAACATAAGATACTTATCTGAAAGGTAGACAGTCAACATCTGGCCAGATCTGTTAAAATAAAGGTAAAAATGATGAACGTATAGTAGTTTGAGTAGAGATAGATAGCAGCAGAGACATACAAATGGCAATACAACATAGGAGTAAAGAAAGCAGAGTTTTAATGGAAAAGACAGAGTTAAAGAGAAACTACTATATTATAAGAAAGAGTTAAAAAACACTAGATTTTCACCAATTGTATTTTGACTTTATTGTTTCTAGTTTTTTTTTTTTTTTTTACTTTCCCATGCTGTTGATCTAGTAAGTATTGTAGGTAATGCAACACTTATTTCATTAAGTCTTTCAAAACCTAGAGTTCCTTCCAACCTTAAATTAGTGTTATTATGAAATTATATACCCACATACCCTGTTACACCCAAATCAAACTGTACTTATCTAATAGGTAAGGCATTATAAGCCCCATATTCAAAGTCAACCAGCTGCTCAGTCACACAGGGATGCCACATGAAAAAATGGGGACAACTGGCTCCAGCACCATATTCAAATGAATAGTACTATCTGAACTGACAGCACTAGCTATTTGAATATCAGCCATGGTAGCGTGGCACCCAGCCAGGGTTCACCATGCTTTGTGCTGCACTACAAGGGTATGGGCTGAAGACCTACCATAGGGTAATGCGCAGCACACACTGGTTAGTCCTACACCCCTATGGGTGAATATTCAAGCAAAGATGTAGATGAACCCACTGCACTACAAGGTCATTTTCATGCCCATTATGGACTCCTCTGCATGCTACCACAGCAGCTGAGTGTGCTGGACCACATCCCCCCCTCCCATGCCCAGATTCCCATCCTTGTTTAAAAACAATACACTCCATGGTGGTTCAGCAGTATTTCACCAGCCCTGATCCCCATCATTGTTTGGAAAATGAAAGAATTCCCTGGTGGTCCAGTGGTTCCCCCTTCCTAACCCCTACCTGTCTGTAGCAGACAAACCCTGTCTCTGGTGGTCTAGTGGGCCTCCACTCTGGCAGGCAGTTCTCTATCACCCTACTGGCCCCCTCTACCCAACACCTAGAGCCAGCGACTAGCACAGCCTTCTGATCACCTCCACAGCCAGCCATAGACTGAGTTCTCCCAGCACCTGTACTGTACAATGCACCATAAGAATGCAGTACAAAGCCCCCACCCCCCAAAATTTACTTTGGAAAAAATGTAGTGGACAAGAAGAGTCATGGCATTCCCATCCCCCATACTGTTTCCATCCGCTGTGATACCTGTGTCAGAAATTGTAGTCGCTCCAAGAACACTATAAAATTCACAGTATATATAAACATAAAATCCATGTCAGATATTAGTGATGTAGTCTAGTTTTCTTTCACAAAATACTATGCACACATAGCCACAATTTCTTCAGCTAATATTATTTTGTTAACCCAGATGTTTCTGATTTTGACCCCTTGTTCCAATAAAAAAATATATTTCTTCAGCTTAAATGGCACAGGATTTAGAAGTAAATTGCCTAGTAACATTCTCTGGCTTACAACATACTACAGTATATAAACACAACAGCATTACAAATGCTATATTTGAATTCAAAGCCCGGAGGAGAAAGTCTGTTCTCCTACCACATACAAACACATGTTAGTATACATTCTAATAACTGCAAATGCACACATTTCTTAGTCTAAAAGTCCAGTTTCTGTATGACAAAATGTTAAAAATACAGTAAAAACAAAGAAAGCACTAATTAAACATATGCAGCATGTAAGTGAACATATGCAGCAAGTCAAGAATCTCAGTTGCAATCTGACCCATCACAGCAGTTAGAAACTTTGCAAAACTGCACTGTATTTAAGCTAAGAGACTCTCTAGAACTATTCTAGATTAAAAAAAAAAACTTTCTGAGTTAAACTTTTTAAAAAACTGTAGAAAACAAATACCTAAAAAGTCTCTGTATATCTTTTCTCACTGGTCTCATAAAGAAGCTGCAACTGCCAAGACTGTTTTCAAACTAGGAGGGGACTAAGAAGTGCCTTCCTCTGGCAGTATCACATTCTGCTAAAAAGCAAAAGAGTCATGGGAAATTAAGTCTTTGCTGGGTAGATTTTTAAAGCAACATGCAAGTGCAATCCATCAGTTTTGCAAGATGTTCCAAATTATTTATACAAAAAATGAGGGTCATAAGGACAATTACACAAGGGTGTATCTTAGAGGACTGGCTTTATTTACCCATTTACTTACATAGGGTTGTCAAAAATGAAGGATCTCTTTATCAGTGAAGTCCTGCTTTTTCTGCACATGTTTTCATAATTGAATAGAGTCTTGGGAGATCAAATATGGTCACAGCTGAGAAAGAAGCTACTGTGGCAGGCCTGAAATATTTAAGCAATAAGGAATGACCAGGGGTTGCATTAACCATATGTAAATCACACCCTTGTGAGGTAATGTGGCATAAGGCAAAGCCGAGTACCATGCTCCAAGGGTGTAACTGACAAATTTGCAACCCCTGTGAGTACCTTCTTTTTTTAGCAATGTGAATAAAAAAACTTTTCAAACTAGCTATTTACAATTTTTTTTTATTTATTGTAGCTAGTTTTATATTCAAACAGTCCTTCCACCATCTGGTCATCAGTTCATCCACAGTCTGTTTATGTTCCAAATCAGCTTGCAGATGTTCAAAGACATATGTGCTTCTGCAGAGCTGTAGAGCACATCAAGAACATCTGTTCAGTTGCAAAAGATTATGTCAGAGTCTGACATCATGGTGATGTAGATATTGGCTAGCCAGCAAGTTTGTCTGACTAGGAAAATTAAAAACAAACATGTCAGTTTACTGTAAATGTGTAGGGTTAATGACTTAGATGCCAGTCCTGAGCTGTAAAACAAAAATCACACTGTTACCATGGCAACACTGACTGACTTAACATGCCATCACAGAGGGGAGATTTGGGTCAAGAGCATAGCACAGGAACAATGACAACATTGTTTCCATGATGGTTGTCATGGCAACAACCTATGGGTTTTTGTGAGCTGTTTTTCACTCTACATGCTCTACCCCCACAACACTGCCCTCCCCATTGTAGCCAACTATCATCACCTGGAGTAGCATCCTAACCATCCTTACTGTAGCTGAATCAACATCCTCCACCTCATCCACTCTCCACCCCCAAAACTCCCTGCAACTAGACCTGCCCCAAGTTCACCATCCTCCCAGCTGACCACTCTCTCTGTAACTGAAGCCCTTCCCCATGGCTGACTACATTCCACACCACTGCATTCCCCTTCCAGATCCCTGACTGGACTCCCCTCTTAAACCTCTCTTGGGCAGTATCACTGGTGGCATAGTGTGGACTGGTGATAAAGAAGGTGGGAGACTGTGGAGACAGCAAAGGTGTTGGAAGAACTATGGGGAAATGGGCCTGGAAGTAGAAGGTAGTAAGGGGACTCAGAGTTGGGTTGTGGATGGAATGGCTGCTGTGGAGGGAGCTGTGGAGGGATGTGGAGGTAGGGCAGTCAGTGTTAGAAGCCATGGCAGGAGATGAGGGTAGTATCTGGAGCTGTGTAAGAAGACTTAGCTAGTGTCAGGCAATAAAGGTAAGGGATGGAGGCTAGTGTCTGGAGCTGTGCAGGCCTGTGGAGAAAAAGTATCTTGGCAGTCTGTATGGGGTGGGTGGGTGTTTAATGGGTCTGGGGAGTGTCAGTGGAGGGCCATGCAGGGAGCTAAGAGGTCAAGGGTATGAGGGGGTCTCAACTGACCAGAGAGGAACAGGAATGTTAAGGTTGCTGCAGCTGACAGGTGTTACTGGTTAGAAGAAGGGCTGTGGGGAGTACCCGGGGACTGTGAAAGGAGTACAAAGGGCATGAGAGAGGATGTAGTGATCTGTAAAGAGAGGGGGGGGGACATCAAGTGTTGGGGGTAATTGACCAGTCTACCCCCACAGAAGGAAACCCCCTTCACACAGACCAGCCAGCCCCAGACGCTGGACCCACTGAAGAACATACTGGCAGTGTGCCTCCATCCCACATCTTGACCCCCCCTTTCCACAGAGGGGGTTTGGTGGGGTGTAAAGAGAGTTTATGTCAAGGGTTAGGGGGAAGTGGACTGGCAATCCCTAGCATCCATTGGGAAACACCTCTCTCCTCTCATTTTATGTAAATTAAGTCATTGGCATCCAGTGGCACCTCTTCACTCTCCCCATCCCATATTAAAAAAAAAAACAGTCTGCTGTCCAGGTATTTCTCATACCCCTGCTCTGTCACTCAACCAAAGGCAACTAGTAAAGCTCTCCAACCCACTTCTTCAGATGGATGCTGTTTAATGTGAGCCTTTAACCAACACTGATTACTGTGAATACAGAAATACATGCAGCACAATCAATTTTTCGCACAATGAGCTGAGTAGTATGTATTTATGTAATTGCCATTTGCGACAATTACCCATGGTAGTGGTGGACCATACATCTCAACTTTTTGCCACTGGAATGAGGGACACAGACACTCTGAATTCTTATTCTTTATTCCTCCCCCTGTGACTTGCATATACCCCAGATGGGAAAGGGTGATTATCAAGGACATTGCTTAGCTGGGGAGGCTGGTCGTGGGTCTGACAGTGGTCCTGGTTCATGAAGGATTGTCGTGCAGGGGAGGTAAATTGGGAGGATGCAGATTCAATGGTTGCTGAGGTGTCATCCTTAAGATGAGATGTTAAACCAAGGTCCCTTATGCCCATCTCTGGTCTCCATCCAGATGGAAGTAAAAGTCCACATGGCTAATTAAAAAAAAAGGAGCCACAGAGGTTCGAAGTGCCATGGTGAACAAAGGTATCAGTGTAGGAAAAATCATCTTTTAACAAAAATCCTGTTTGAGAAAGCTTATATTCACAGAAATGCACAAAACAAGAACTTGATCACTTTAAAATGGCTTACACCTTGGGTGCATGTGACAAGATGAAAATAAGTATCGTATAAGTGAGACTAAAACACCCAAGCCAGAAGAGTGAGGGCACTCTCCGAGTCAGATGAAGTAGGGCCATACCTGCCCCCCTGGGCCAGAAGAAGCAAGGCCATCCTCCTGATCCAGGAGAAGCAGGATCATCCTACCTTGAGCCAGGAGAAGTGGGGCCATCCCACCCCTTTCAGCAGCTATCAATCTCCCAAATTGTTCCCAATGGATTGCTCACCCACAGTGGCAGGGTCAGGAGATAGAGGACCATGTGCTTTCTCCCTTGAGTCCTTCCACACCCTACAGTACAGAGACATTTTCAAATAAACACAGCCACTTACCTCAACAAAAAGGCACAAGAAGTCAGGACCCTGTGTCTCTGGTTCTGCAGGCAGCTTCTCTCTTGGTTGTTGTTGCTTTTGCTGTTGTCTGGACTTTACTTGAGGGACTGACTCTGTGCTGCAGCAACTGGCTGGGCAGGGTGGCTAGCTGCTGCTACTCTATTCTGTTACTGATCAGACCTTGCTCTAGTTTTTGTAACAAAAGTACAACAGAGTCAGTACAGCTCTTTCAAGGTTGGTTTTACTGCTGGGTCATGGGGGGGTCTATTCCTGCTATTCTGCAACACCAATATAAGGGGGAGCAACTGGCTAGACTTGGCTGAAGGGGGATCCATTGGACTGGTCATGGGTACTAGAAGGATCCACTGGGCTGGGCTTGGGTGCAAAAGGGGCCCACTGGGCTGTGCGTGGGTGCATGAGTAGGACTCAGTGGGCTGGGCATGTGGGCAGGTAAGGAACCCAGCAGGCTAGGATTGAGTGCAACAGGAATTTAGTGGGCTGTGATTGGGAAAAGATAAGGATTCTTCACCAACACCAACAATGAGCTGCATGGTATGGAGAGTTTTACTGAGACTGCTGCAAAACAGATAAAAACAATTAAGTGCCTCTTTTGTTATCAAGAAGAAGTAATTGTCTATTGTAAATTTTTCTAACTTACTGCTGCATGCTTGTCAAGCATGCTACATGTGAACATGATAAGCTTTATCAGGTTTGCTTAGGTTCACTTGGTGTATGTGAACCACCCGCAGTCACTGAACGATTTTGTGTGTGGCATACATTCTGTATGCATATTGCACACTTGATTTTTGTAGGGGACTGGAAAACTCAGGAGCCTGCCAATATGGCTATGTGGGCTGAGATGCCAGAGGCTGGTGTTGGAACTGGAAAGCCACCTGCCAGGGCTAGGAAAGGGTGGAAAATAGAGCATGTCACCATGGTGGCTGTGTGGTTTGAATGCACCAAATGCTGGTATTGGTGGCAGTGCATACCTGGATTAGATTTACCATAAACAAGTTATATGTATGAAGCTAAGATGACAGTAGTATTAACTGTATGATGGCGAAAGGATAAAAAAATGAACAAAAATTAGTTTAAATTGAAATAATGTAAAGAAATGTGCATAAGGGAAATTAACATTTAAGCTCTGTTAGTAAAACCAGAATAGCAAAAGCAATTTGAACATTTACAAGGAGTTTCCCCTAGGCTAGCAATAACTATTGACTATAATGTGGGGAAAAAGTGTATGGGAATTATCTAAAAATTTGCACTAAGTGTGTGCAGTGCTACTACAGTGTGCATCTACAAATATCAAAAGTATTGCAGTCGTAAAGAAGTGTACAAGAAACATTAAGAGTGTGCAGTGTTACTACAGTGTGCATCTAAAAATAACAAAAATAATGTAGTAGTAAAGGAGTGTAATAGAAAGTCAATGCAGTGTAGTTATAATGCAGTTAATAACAGCTGTGATATATGTTAACACTGAAATGGGACTCTAGATCATAATGTGCATTTCATTTCCCTCTGGGTTATCTCTTTAGCTTTATGATTCCTCCATATATAATAGAAAAATGCCTTAAACCCTTGCTTCAGCCCGTCAGCTCTTCTTAGTCCCACCCTCAATTTTTTTCACTCAACCATTGATTTTACTTAATATCAATTGAGAAAAAGCAGTAAACTGAAGCAGCCAAAATAAAAAAAAAACATGTAATGATTAAAATAATTTAACTGCTACAAGATGGGACATTTCAAGGGTATTTGAATGGATACTGGGTGCAGTTTTGACAATGAAAGATAAAACATTGAAAATAAATGATTCAGAATAATAAAAAATGGAAAATGAATGGTTCAGAATAAACTGCTGAAAAAGATGGGTCATTTGAAGGGTATTTGAAGGGATATCGGAAGCAAAATAATACCATTTCTATTTTGTTATTTTGCTGCTTGTTTCATTTACAATCATGTACTTGTATTAAATTTTTACTGTAATGTTTCTTGATGTTTGTCATGTAATCTCCTGGGTCGTGCCTGAAAATAGTCATTGTTATGGCTAGTGCACCTACCCTGTTAACACAAACTAAAGAAATAAATAAATGAAGGTTAAAGATAAAAAATAGAAAATGAAAGGTTGAATGGCACAAATACTGAGAAATGAAGGGACTTGGAGAATAAAACAACTGAAAATCCACCCTTCTTTTTCTGCATGGGAAAGGGTGTGTGGAAAAGAAGGTAGCATGCAGGTGAGTGTGAGTAACAGTAAAGTGAATATACCTGTGTGATATCAATGTAGGAAGATGCTTGTGACAGAGCAGTACAATGTGGGTATGCTTACGTAAGAGTAGTTCAAGGTGAGCTTACTTGTGAGAGGACAATGATTTGGCTGTGCATGAGGAACAGCCAGACAAAGCAGGATATGTAATAAAATGAGTAGTAGATTGAAAAATGGGCATACACAGTACCTGGTAAAAAGCATGCTTACCTGAACTATTGATGATTTGCTGTCTCCAAGTGTCATCACCATTCTTTAATGTGTGCATCTGCAAAGAAAGTAGACAACATCTTAAGAAACTTGCATCTGAAACAAAACATCCAAAATCACCAAGTTAAGCTCATGTTGGGTTTAATATCTCAGTTGATAGAGCACTGGGTAGCATTCTGAGGTCCTGGGTTCTATTCCCAGTTAAAGCCTCATTTTTGTGACCCAAGTGGTGCTAGCTGATAGTGAGTCACACTACAATGTGGGAGACCCAAGACCAACTCCCAATCCCAATTCACATCCACCAGGTCAGAGGGGCCACTATAGTATATGGAGGTAATGTGCTGTGGCTCTGGAAAAGGAGGGGTGTAGGCAGCTTGCTCTTCTGGTGACACTTTTGGCACAGCTAGAGTATAACACTGTGTGTGAGGAGGGTGCAGGCATCCATCTCTTCTGGCAGCACCTATGGCACAACTGAAGAATGACACTGGTGTTATTAATGCACAATATCTTCCAACCAATGGTCGAAACATAAGGGCTAACATCCCACCCTACAGTGCATGATGCCTGTATACTCTCCTCCCACCTTAGATCTGCTTACAGACTCTACCACTCTGTATTCTTCGATATATTATACTGATGCGTATAATGGCGAGGATCAGTCTCTGCTAGAGATGCAGCGAATTTAAAATCCGCTGGCGAAGTGAACGCAAAGTGGCCACTTCGCGTTGGCACTTCGCTATGTGGAGTGCCCCATAGGAAAGGCTCACGTCACTTTGTTATTATTACTTTGCATTGTCATTCTGACTTAAACATGAAGTAAGGCAGAGTGACAACAATACTGACAGCATCCTACCCACACAGTCACCAGAATTAATGTGCATCCCCAAAGTGTTACTGTCTTGTGTCCAGAAAACTCCCCCAGTGCTGATGAAGTAAAATGAGAGTGTAACAAGAAATGCAAAGTCTCCCAGAGTTAATGGCGCACTCAGTCATGTGTGCAGTGGTCAGGTCACACGCAGAGTCACCAGAATTAATGTGCATCCCCAAAATGCTACTGTCTTGTGTCCAGAAAATTCCCCAGTGCTGACAAAGTGAAATGAGAACATAACAAAAAATGCAGTCTCCCAGAATTAATGGTGACATGCAATTTCACAGACAGATTAAGATTGCATTGCACACTCAAGAGATGCATTCGAAAAGGCACAACTACACCTAACCAGTGCTCACAAGTCACAAATCCAAATCTGGAAATGTACATTTTGCCAGTTGGGGGATTAGTGCACAGCAGTAACAATCCACTACCAGTAAAAATACCACAAAGCAGTATAAAAAATTCATGCAGGTGTGATAGATAGCAGGTTCACACTGTTGCAATTACTCTGTAACACAATAAAAGGTGTCTGATTTAATGGCATGCATCACACACACCCTCACACACACACTCGAGTAATGCATAGCAAATTGAAATCCTTTAGTAATATAACCAAATGTTTTAAACAGACAAATTGTACATTGCTGCACCACAACAATCAGCAAAAAAAGTCAAGAATTACTGAAAATGTCACTGTGTATACATTAACACAGTTATACAAGAAAATATAACCAAAACAGAAAGACTATCTTTTTCTCCCAGTTAATCTACCTACACTTCAAATACGCCCCTCACCCAAAACGCACTTCACAGTACACAGACTGACTGCTCTAAATTAACATTCAAAATCCACACACAACAATAAACACTCAATGATATGAGCACCGAAGGGTTTCCTACAATCGATGTACTAAATTTTGAGCAAAAAAATAGTACTCAAAAAGGTATTTTAAACAGCTTTTAGAGGTTCTGAATAGCAGAGCTCCGAGAGCAAACTGTCTCCAGCTACCACTGCACACACACTACCCAGGCCAGAACTGAGGCTGTGCCAAACAATCTAGAGCCCATGTGACCTGCAATCCTATGAATAACTGCAGAATTTAATTTGGAGCTCAATTACAGGGCAAAGTGATGTGAATTACATTGATTTCAAAGTACTTCACCTTATAATTGGTGGAGAAGTGGTTTGAGGAAGGCGGAATAACGCAAAGTCATTGGTTTCAATGGACTTCACGTTCCTCATTATGAAACAAAGTACTCCGCTTCACATTGTGGATTTCTCCGAGGATTCCAAGTTACTCAGTGAGTCACTTCACAGAGCAAACTGGGGCCACTTTGCCCACCACTACTTACAGTACAGGTAACTCACATGCTGTACGGGAAGGAACGCAAATGCCTATGGATGTACTTCCCCAATGGGCTGTGGCACAAAACTTCCAGACTAAAAACGCCTATTAATGAGTACAATGGTGGAATGGTGAAGCCTGGAGAGATACTACAAAACATGCTTACAATACATCCAAGTAACTGGTCAAATAATTAGTGTTGTGATTCGTGATGTGATTGTGAATCGTGATTTGTGACTGAATTTGTGACCGTGATGATGAAGAACGTGATTCGGTGTCGACGGTGTGAGATAAACAATATGGAACTGTATTGGGAACACAAATGCCTGTGGCTGTACTTCCCCGATGAGCTGTAGCACAAACTCCCTGACTTAAAAGCGCTCATTAATGAGTACAATGGTGGGGTGGTGAAGCCTGGAGAGATACTGCAAAACATGCTTACATGTACAATACATCCAAGTAACTAGTCAAAAAATGAGTGCTGTGATTCATGACGTGATCGTGAATAATGATTTGTAACTGCATTTGTGACCGTGATGATGAAGAACATGATTTGTATCACGAGTGAATCATGATGATGGTCCTGACTTAAAAACACATATTAATGAGTACAATGTTCATGCAGAATTATGCACCACACCTATCCAGTACTCCGAAGAGAAACCAAAGAAACAACTGTGATTTAAGTTACAGATGGAGATTGGGCCCTAAAGAGATGCAAAAGCACCGACAGATTAAGATTGCGCTGCACACTGAAGAGATACAGGTGCAAAGGCACAACACCTAAACAGTGCTCACCATCAGAAATTCAAATCTGGAAAAGAATACCTTTGCCGGTTGGGGCAGGCTGTGGGGGGGGGGGGGGCAACGTACTGCACTGCTGCAGTAACAGTCACTAGTACTAGTACCACTAAAGATACCACAAAGAAGTACAAAAATCACACAGCTGCAGTGTATAGCAGGTTCATATTGCTGAAATTATTATGTGGCACATTAAAAGGTGTCTGATTTGATGACACACATCACACACTTACTCACACACACACTAAGTAATGTGTAGCAAATTGAAAACTTCAGTAATATAACCACATATTTTAAACAAACTAAAAGTATGCACTGCTGCACCACAACAATCAGCAAAAAAATGGCAAGAATTGTTGAAAATATTATTGTGTGTACATTAACACAGTGTTATACAAGAAAAATGTCACCAAAACAGGAAGCACTGCCTTTTTCTCCAAGTTACTCTACCTATACCACAGAAATGCCCCTTCCCCAAAGCACACTTTCACTGTCTCTTAGTACATAGGCTGAATCATACCTCTCAACTGTACCACATTATGAGGAACGTTCCTCATTTTACTTCACAAAAGCTCCCTGTTCCACATTGTGAGGACTTGTTCCACATTAAAAGTCAACATTTTAAAGCAAAAATCCATAGTAAATGATGCAACAAAATATATTATTTGGTTAATAACAGACTTTATGAACATAAAGGCAACATTTTAACAATGTTTGAGCTTCTTAGGTAAAGATTTGATTAAGTGTTCCACATTTTGCTCATTTGTTCCACATTTTGAGAGGCAATGTTCCACATTTTGGGGACAAAAGGTTGAGAGGTATGGGCTGAATGTTGCACATTAACATTTAAAATCCACACACAAACAATAAACACTCAATGATATGAGCACAGGAGGATTTCCTATAATAGATGAACTAAAGTTTCAGAAATAAAATTACTCAAAAAGGCTTTTTTAACAGCTTTTCGAAGGTTTGACTCACAGAGAGCTCTCAGAGCAGATTGTCTTCTACAGCTTCCTACACACACTACCCCAAACTGAGGCTGTGCAGAACAATCTAGAGTCCATGTGACCTGAAATCCCATGAATCACTGCAAAATTCGCCTTTGGAGCTTAAAAACAAGGAAAAGTGAGGAGAAAGACATTGTTTTCAATGTACTTTGCCTTAAGAATTGGTGGAGTAGTGGTTTGGGAAGGCGGAGTAATACGAACTCATTATTTTCAATGGACTTCGCATTACGCATTATAACGCAAAGTACTCTGCTTCACATTGCAGAGCACTCCACGAATTTGCCTTCTCTCTGTGAATCACTTCACAGAGCGAATTGGGGCCACTCCACCCATCTCTAGTCTCTGCTAGGCTGTGCTTCAGATTTATATGGCTACCCCCATCCCCTCAACAATCTTTCACCATTGTTCTCACCCTGATAGTCTATCCCCATCCCACATTTATCTGAACCCTTTAATGGCAAAAATGTAGGGAACACTGTGCCCCAATGATTTCCACCCATAGCTGGGAGTGGAAGAATATAGGTAAATCCTGGCTGTTCAGTTTGACTCCCTGTTCCCTCGACATCATCTTGACATCAATACCCCCCTGCCAAATGGGCCATGCTCAAGCCCCTTACTGTACAAAAGATGGAAAGGTAATGGCTGGCATGATACTTTTAGATGCACCATTATATCCTAACATGGAAAATAAAGAGCACTTACTTGGGTCCTAGGGATTCTGGAATGGGGGTTGGGTGATTTCAGGAAACATCCAGTTGTACCTGTAAAATAAGAATAGCAAAAGGGTCAGAAAGGTTCTGCAGCTCTTCAGTAGCTAACTGGACAAACAAGGTAATATAATTCTAAAACAGTACTTATCTGATACACATGGTCAGTGTCCTCACACACCAGAAATGGTGTCCTGTTACAGTGTGGTAATTGTTTCATGAGACCTATAGTCAAAGCAGAAAATGAGTTACTGTTAGTGATAGAGATTCTGATTAGCTGGGTTGGGTGGATGGTTTAAAACTTAAAAAGGTCTTTTTTAAGTGCCTTTTTTTTAAGTTTGTTGGGAGGGAGATACCAGTGCCAGGATAACAACCTGAGTTAGGTGACAGAAGCTGGTCACTAATGTAGACTAGCATGGAGGAGGTTGACAGGATTCAGCATCCCTCAGACCAGTCTCCTGTCAGGGAGGGATGATGCTTGAAAGAAGTTATACTTACTGACCACCACTAGGGAAGATTGAAGCCACCAGTGCATGGACAGGGCAGTGGACTAGTAAACTGGGTGAGTCAAGGAGAGGCAGCATCTCTGGGGAGGGTTATCTAAGGTACAAGGTAAGTCCCTTGGATGGAGGGTGAGGGTTCTGGGTGGCTAGAAGCAGTAGGGGGCCAGTCGGTGGTGCATGGCCTGCAGCAACCAGGCCTTCATCCTGCCAGCTGCTCCTTTCCCCATTTTTCATGCCAACTCACTTCTCGTGATGCAGTGTGGCCCCCATCAGGCCTCGACATACACTTCAGCCCCACAATGGCTGGCACAGCCTACCTCTCTTCTCCTTGGCTGGCCACAGACTAACAAATGCAAACTGCAAAAATATGTTTTTGGTTTGCATTTGTTAGTCGGTGGTAGGCCAAGGAGGAAAGAGGAGGGCTGTGCCAGTCACCGAACTGTGTGACTCAATATTACTTTTTGGACAATGAAATATACAACTGAATGGCATAGGAGATCCACTGGATACCAGGAAATAGACCAAAAAGAGTAATATGTTTTACAAAACAAAAAGACAGTGTGAAAAATGTCACAAGGCAGCTGACTGAGGAGAAGAGAGGAGTGCTGTGTCATCCGCAAACTGCATGACTCAATATTACTTATGGAACAAGGACATATTTAATAAAAGGGTGCAGGGAGGATTACTGGACATCAGGGAATAGAGCAAAGTTAGTGATATATTGTTTTACATAACAAAAAATGAACAGGGACATGATATCAGGTTTTTTTGCATATTCAAATGTATCATAAATGACTGCAAAAACAAATATTCTTCAGGCAAAAAGTTGAAAAAAGTGCAAAAGCAGAGTGGCAAGATTCCACTGTGCTTGAGCCCAACCCAGAGGCAGGGGTGTAGCCAGGGATTTTGGATCTGCACACTAAGTGGACTCACTGCTACCCCACCTTGTTAGGGTGAGCTACCCCCGGTGTAGTCAGACAATATACAAATTTACACCAGGACCGTGTTTGTTGCCTCATTTGGCACGTTAAATACAACTTTTGTATCTCATGGCAGTGGTTGTTGCCATGCATGGGTAAATACAAATGCTATGCATTGTTTCCTAAGACACTCACATACCAGCCTACAGCCTGCAAATTTGCATTGTCCTTGGGATGCAAAGAGAGTATTAGTCCTTCTAGTTTTGACTCCAATGAATAAAATTACAGAAAGGTTCAGCATTTTCTTTGTTAGTTTTCATGGAAAAATGAAGCAGTTCAGAGCCTATTTGTTACCCACCCTCAAATAAAATTGCACACCATGGAGTGCTTGGAGTATGCCTGCCTACACCCATGCCCAGAGGTTTCTATATTCAGTCTGACAGTACATGACCACTATCCGACTGAATATCAGCCCGTGTCGGCAAAGTGCTAAGTCAAGTTGCCCTGCTCTGACATGATCTGGGTTGCAGCCTGTTCATAGGGAATTGTACCCCCAGATCACAGAATACCAGGATCTGAGGCACAATATTCAGCAGCACCATGCAAATTAATCCATCGGGAATGAATAGCACTAAGGGGCCATTAGCATGACCATTATTGGTCCATCTGCATTGGCAGTGGCAGCATGCTTGTGCTCGACCTGACATCCTGTCATCTCTGGTGGCTAGTGGCACTCCCCACCCTCCAATCCCTACCTGGGTAGTGTGTTGGATTCCCTGGTGTCTAGTGACATTCCCCTCACCAGCTGAGCACCTGTCCTGTAGACAATACCCATCACTGGTGGCTACCGGCATACTCCCAAATGACCATCCTGTTGCTGAGAAGTTAGTCTGTTGACAAGTGGCCACCCCATGCACACCTGTACCAATGATGGTGGGTTGTATCCCAGTGATTACAGGAACTCCCCTGGACACCTGTTCCATAGATTGCCATATGGTCCCTGGCATCTCATAGCACCCCCTGCCCCTGTTCACCTGTCTGAGTAGCTCCATAGCCTTGGTGTCCAGTGGCACAACCCACCCATCTGAGCTCCCTGCACATGTTCCCTATATAATCCTTGACATCCAGTGGTACCTCTGCCCCACTCCCAAATGCTGGGCAACAGATGCCCTGATGCACAGTAGCCATCCTGGGTCCCTCAACTGTCTCGCCTACACCCAGTGAAGCACCCACCCAAACTCATTCCCTTTACCTGGCGGGATGGGAATGTGCAGTGAATCCCTCTATGTTAACCTATAAAGCCATCCTCTCACTTTCACCTCCAATCACCATACAAGCTGCAGTGAGCACTCATACCATGTGTGCATGTGGTGGGGGCACTTGTCAACAGTTACTATCTTCTCAGCAATGGGACAGTTGTTTGGGTAATGGGGGTGCTACTAACAATCATTGATGAGGGGTGTTGTCTACGGTATGGGGGAATCAGACAGTTTGGGGTGTCAGTGGACACCATGGCAGACAGTTACAGTACTGGGATGGTAGATCGATGAGTTGGGGTGCCACTAGTCACCAGGACAAACAGTCACAGTACCATGACAGTAGATTGGAGGGTGGTGGTGCCAATAGACACCAGGGCAGAGAGTCACAGTACCGTGACAGGGGATTGGAGGATTGGGGGTGCTACTTCACTCAGGGTTATGGTGATGCTTACCCTGACATGTGATCTGGAGGAGGGAGGAGCCACCAGGCAACAGGGCTAGGGTGATGCTCATCTGTACAGGTGATTGAGGGAGTGGGTGGTGCCAGACACTAGGATCTACGCTGCATTTCCTGGGACAGGTGGTCAGGGAAGGGGTGCCAATGGACACCAGGGCATCATATATATGACCAAGGATGGGGGTTTAGAGGGTGGGAGGGTGCCACTAAACACCAGGGTATCTTTTATTTTGCCAGGATGTGGGTTCAGAGGTTCGGGGTAGATGGCTGCAGAAACGCCATCTTGCCACCAGGTCTTTGTGGCCAGTTAAGACTAGGTTTGCAAAGGCAGAAAATACGCCCCTTTAGATGTGTGTTGGCTGGTGGTTTGGCAAAAAAAGATGATGAAGGATCTCATTTTCAGTGAAGTCCTGTATTTTTTGCTCAATTTTCAGAAGTTGAATAGAGCCTAGGGAGATCAAATATAGTAACATCTGAAGAAGAAGCTACTGTGGCAGGCCTGATGAACAGTATTTAAGCAATAGGGAATCACCTGTAAATAATACCCTTGGGGTATAAAGTGCCACATGCCCCTGGGGTGTGATTAACATACAGATAATGCAACCCCTGGGAGAACATCATTGCTTTTTTAGAATGTGAATAATAAATATTCGTAGTAGCTGTTTATTTTTTTTATTATTTATACCTGTTTTTTATTTAGATTGTCCTTCCACCATCTGAGCATCAGTCCTCAGTCAGTTTATGTTCCAGTTTAGCTTGCAGACATTCGAAGACAAAGCCTATTTATGTAGCATGCTCCCAGCATCAGTTGGGTGGCTGGTGGTCGAGGAGGTGTGCGGAGGGTTGTGCTGCTGGCTGTCTATGCCTGTGGCACCATCTTTCAGGTATGGGCTTGGGGAGGGGATGTCAGTGCTGTGCGGGGGCACTGACCACAAATGATGCTGCTGGGCACTGGGTTCAGGGGTTGGGGTTGTGTGGACTGGAGCACCTCAGTGTGTGCAGGGGGGGTGTCATGTTCTTCACCGGGGATGGGCAGACATATGTTGCGGGGGTGCATTGCTACATTGGGGACAGGGCAGACATGTGTTGGGGGGATGCATTGACACTATGGGGATGGGACAGTCATGTGTTGGGGGTTCATTGAAACTGTGGGGATAAGGCAGTCATGTGTTGGGGTTCACTGAAACTACAAGGATGGTGCAGTCATGTGTTGGGGGTTCATTGAAACTACAGGGATGGGGCAGTCATGTATTGGGGGTATGCTTTGCTACAAGAGGGATGGGGCAGTCATGTATTGGAGTATGCTTTACTAAAAGGGGAACAGGGCAGATGCGTGTTGGTGGGTGGTTTGGCAGTGTGGCAGGTGGCCGAGGTGCACCAGGGACTCGGGCAGGGGGTTCTCCAGCCAATGGGGTATGGCCCCATTTGTCTGGGTGCCTGCCTTGACTATTCACATACCCAGACCAGCCCCTTCACACGTATGTGATTCACTATGGGGCCCAGGACAGGCATCTGGTTGGATTCATGCCTGGGTCCGCTACTCTGCCCCGGGCTGCCCTGCACAGTCCTGCACACTGGTGGGGGAGCCCACAGACAGGTGCCCTGTGGGTGCATGCAGTAGTGAATACAGTGCACCCTGCACCTGTCCGGGGCTGCAGAGCTATGTGTAGGCAGGGTACATGCCTTTGGCATGTACCTTCCACCCCATTCATGCATAGTCCCCATTTAGTGGGCCATAACCAGGACCTATGAATATGCTGTGTGATGATTCTACTGACATAAGAAAACAACATATATTCAGTTCAAAATGAGTTAATTAATGCTAAAATAACTTTGCACATTTTATAGTTTGAGGGTTACTGTGTTGGTTTCTTTCTACTGTGTTTGTAAATGTATGACACATAGCACATAGTAATTGAAAGGATATACTGTTATCCCTAAACTTGAGATCCTGAGTCTCATGATCCTGAGTTTAGTGGCCCGAAATGCACACTCCCGAATCAATCAGATGCCCAACAATACAATGTCAGGCATCTGACTGAAAAATGCAAGATGGAATTGGGGGGCTTTGCCCCCCAAACCCCCCAAGTGCAGGGCTCTTCCCCTACACCCCCAGAACTAAAATAAACTCCGAGGGGAAGCGGACCTGGAAGATAAAAAATATTAGATACCGGGGGGGGGGGGACAAACAGACGCAGCGTGGACCAGAACCTGGACCTTCCAGGGCATCCTGGCAAAGCAACCAGTGGTTTAGCCCTCAACACCACTGGGGCAGCTCAGCCAGCTTCCAGATCCAATCACGATTTGTAGACCACCAGTAGGGGTAAGGTAACAACCCATCACATCCGCTACCTTACCCATGTAAATGTCTGTCAGGTTTACTTTTGCTGGGATTCTCACTATCTGGATAGTGCACCTGTCAGCAATACTGCACAGGCAGGTCAGTGTCAGGATAGTGAGACTCAGCATAAGTATACTAATTGGGACCACACTATACAATTGTAAACATTGTAACAAACATGTCAATAAAGGATGACACAAAAATAGAGAAATGCAGTCTTTTCATTGAAATAAGTACTACTAAAATGCTGGAGAATTACAGCAATGCAGAAGTAGATTCCAGGGTTTGTTATTGTAGCTATAAATATGTGGGTGGGATGGACACTATGGTGGTAGTGCTGTGCCCCACATGTTATTTTATCTTTACTTTTTCCCCATACACCTCCAACCCCCCCTTCAGCTACTGCCCTAGTACCGTTCCCACCTTCTCTGGGTCTTACTTCCATCTCTGACACTCTCCACAAGGGCTATCAGTTTGTTGCAGGCCTTCTTTGAAGACCAAATTGAGTAGAGCAGGGTCTGAGGTCAGCAAGCATGATCCTGCACAGACCCAGCCTTTTATCCTCTGATTGTCCTTCCTACACTCAGGCAGCAGCACAATGCTTCCATTGCACATGTAAAGAATACACAGAGATGAACTATAATATATGTACCTTTCACTTTTGCAATTCCCCAAAAGTGTGAATGCTTACCTTCCATGTTGCAGAGCCAATCTGATAATTCTTGCTACCCTTTTTTACTCTCTACAGCCACGGAGAACTTTTTTTTTATTTCTTTTTCTCTCCAGTCACCAGTCCTCAGGCATCCCTCAGACGTTACCTGGATGTCCCGCCCAGCCTAAGATCCCCCAATCCCAAGGTTCCCCTGAAACCCCATCCTGACACCTCATCCCACCACAACGCCCCCCCCAGCTTGTGCCCTGAGGGAAAGGCCACCCTTCTCTGACCTTGGACACTCCTTTAATCCAGTCTTTGTGGATGTGGTGCAGGCCAGCAGATATTGAGATCAGAGAGGGCCAGGTCAGATAGTGGGCCTGGGGCTGGTACATTGTCTCCTCAGGAACCAGGGTTTTTCCATCTTGCAGGAACATGAATGTGGCCCCTTCCACCCAGAGGTGAGAACATGCAATGATGTCCAGTGTGGAACGGCGTGCTCCAGCCCCAACCCATGGACATCCCCTGCAGCCTCCCCACAGATCCAATGTGACCCTGGCTGTTGCACCCCCAGTCTCCACAGGGAGTTTCTGGTGGCAGGGAGTTACAACCCACCCCACCCTGGAGAGGATAGCTGTCATTGGATGCTCTATCCTCTCCCTTCCCGACCAACCTCCAGCAACCCAAGTTTGCTCCTGACCCCGGGTCACCAGCGTGGTAAGAGATAAGGCCACTAGGTGCCTCAGCCCTCTACACTACTGGGCCAGTGACCTGAGAACTTCTTTGTGGTAAGAGAACAGAGAAATGCTGCTGTCAGATAGATGAACATACTAAAACAAAGAAATGATAAAAATTATCTTGGAGCTGGCCAGTGGTGCAGCGGTAGTGCTACCATTCATAATGCCAGTGACTCAGGTTCATAAGCAAGCACCGAGCATCAGGGGTCAGCTGGGGGAGGAGGATTGAGCCTCCCAGAGAATGATCTCAGGTCTCTGCCTCCCCACTACACTGCTGCCACCTAGGTGACCACAGGTGGCAGAGCAATGGAGATAAGCAGGTTAGGGTCTGGATGATGGCTGGTTTGAGCACCACATGCCATCATGAGTGAGTACACCTGATCCCTTGCATGTCATCTTCCAGTGGGGTGGAAACGAGTTAAAAGAACAGCCCTGGAAGCCACAGGTGACAGGACCCTGGTAATCTAGGCCCTTGCAGCATTCATCATGCTGCCCATCTGATAAACCTGTAAGAAGTCAGGGATACATTCCCTACCCTCAACTCCACAGTGGTGGTGGTGGGGGGGCAAACCATTGCTCCATTAAGGAGCATGTAAGAGATGGCATCACGAGGCGAGTCAGTAAGTACATTGGGATCCCCAAGAGAGGTGGCAACTAGAGACCAGCAGGGGGCAAAATCTATATGAAAAAAAGTTATAAAAATGGTATTGGAAATGCTACATTCTGATTAGTTGTTTGCATTTCAATAGACCACATTATTCTCTATTATTTTTTTAAACAGGAGAGACCCACTACGCTGAAAGTTTGTTTACAGGTGCAACCGGGGAGCACAAAGAAGTTAAGTGACTTCCTCATAGTCACACAGTATGCAAGTCAGGGCTGTAGGATTCATACCCAGGTCTCCAAGTGTGCAGCACAGAGCCTTAAACCACTGCACTATACTGACCTCCTTGAAAAATGTCATGACACTGACATTTACACTGTCATGAGCCTGATTGTGGTGCATGAATTCTTCTTGTCAGCTTTTCATTCTCTAGTACTGCGATGACTAGAATGATCCATTCAAATTTCAAACAACCATTTAAACAGAATTAACTATTGTATTATGTTTGATACACAAGGTTTTATTTTTAACTTTTGGTAATGTGTGCCTCAATGTATTACAATAAAATATGTGATGCATATAATAAATATATGAAATGTTTTGTGGTAACTTGGGCACATTGAACATTCTTGATTTAACTGTTCACAACTCTGTACTTTTTATCAATTTTAATATATAAATAATGCCTATTCAATTTTCCTAAATTTTAAATAAATGCTTTGGGTGCTATGCATGAACATGTGGAGTGACTACGCACCATGGATCAGCAGAGGGTAGGTTCCCTGCACCCATTGTGTCCCCTGTGTGGGATGCACGAAAGGGGCATGCATCCCATACACACCCAATCCCCCAGCTGCATGGACAGCGATGTGCTGGGGGTGGGCCAACACTACATGCCATTCACTAAGGTGCATAGTGCTGTGCACCGGGGGTGTAGCAGGATGCTGGTTATGCTAAGGGGACTCTACCATAATGAATCAATGTGCACAGCCTGTGGCACACAGGACACCAGCCCAGTCCTGGTCATATAGTACAGGACCCCCCACATGCCAATCTCCCTGCTCTGTTCCAGATTGGCAGGCCCCCCACACACACACACATCAGCACACCGTCCCCATCCATATGCTGCTATCCCCTCCTGCCACACATCGCTGTCCTATTCTCTACCATATGTGGCACCCCCTCCCCACTACACAGCTCTTCCCTGACCCGATCACTGTGCAGGAACTCCCCCTCCACCACACATCCACGCCCTGTCCTGCAGTGGTAATACCCGCCCCTCCTCCCCAAAGTCACATCAGTGCCCCATTCCCAAGGTACCTGAACCCCCCCTCAACAAGGGCCCCAATGTGATTTGTCTGGTGAAGTGCAGAGCATCCCATACACCCCCTAATTCTGGCACCCCCACCCCATCAATGATGTTCAGTGGTCTCTCCTCACCCTCCCACAGCACCGACAACCCCCCAAACCATGTATCTGCCCGTTGATGAGGCAGCATGGGATGGCCAGCAGCACAGCCCTCCTCACACCTCCTCAGCTGTCCAAGTGATGCTGGGAGTGCACCCCTATATATATATATATATATATATATATATAGGCAGCATGTTCCCAGCATCAGTTGGATGGCTTCAAATATTAAATAAGTGTGAGAAAGACTGTACCACTGGTGGTCCCTGGCTGTGGCACCGATGGCCAGGTACAGGGGTTGGGGGGTTATCGGTGCTGTGGGGGGTTGGGTGGAAAAAGGCCATGGAACACCAATGAGCGGGTGGGGTACTGGGGCTGGGGATATGGATAGTGTGGTCCAGGGCACCTGTATGTGTAGGTAGGGAGGGGTCACTGCATTCATGGAGCCAGTGCCTCTTCATGTGTTGGGGGGTGTCTGCATTCACAGGACCAGTGCTCTTACCTGTGTTGGGGGGGGGAGTCTGCATTCATGGGGCTGGTGCCTGTGTGTGTGTTTGTGGTGGCTGCATTGCTGGGGATGGGGCTCTGCTGTGTGCTGGGGCAATGGGCAGGCATCAGGGACCAGGGCAGGTGCTTTGCCATGTGTGGAGGGCAGCTGTTCACCAGGTGTGGGTGGTGCCATAGGGGCAAGTTTCAGGCAGGGGGTATTGTATCACCAATGGGGACCATCCTTTCCTGAGGTGTCTGTGTGAGATGCAGTTACCAGGTCCTGTGCCGGCATGAATGGGGGATCCAGTTCAGGATCTAGGACAGGCATCCAATTGGCTGCCTGCCTGCCTGGATCTGTTACTCCACCCCCACCTGCCCTGCACATACCTGCGCACTGGGGGGGTCAGGTCCATGGACAGGTGGTGGCCACTGGTGAATAACAGCCTGTGCACACCTCAGCTGCGGAGCTGCACAGGCAGGGTACATGCCTCTGGAGCACACTTTCTGCCTGTTGGTGCATTGGCATCTTTGTTATTAATGTATATCTTTACAGTATTCTTTGTATGCATACCTTCACTGTATTGTCATAATTTGAATTCAGCATACTTTTTTTTATTAATGTAACCATTAATTAAAATTAAGGAGAAAGACGGTTTCCTATGGCATTTTAATTCAGCAGATTTTTTATTCTTAATCTTCTGATTATTTTAAATTAAGCACAAAAGGCTTCATTAATTAGTACCTTAATTTTAATTCAGTATATTCCGTTCAAGTGATTAAGGATAATTAAGCAGTTTGAGTTTTACAAACTTATTTTTAAGGCACCCTTAATTTTAAATAAAGGGGCAGATTCTAAATTCAGGGGTCAATTAATGGAACACTAAGAAGATTTTAAGCACGTTTTGTCCCATAGTGCACTGTTACATATAAATGTTACAAACTTTACATAATATGAATCACCTTTCCAATACAATCATAGTCATAGTATACATTTAGGACAAGATAGTCCCTGTTGACAGATTAGGAACTATTGCCAAATAAAATTCTTAGAGGGAATTTTCCTTATAAGTTTTGAAACTTAGCAGGTAGAGCATTTCACATGGAGGAACAAACAAAATTAAATGCTTGTCTGCCATGTTCTGTCTTGACCCAGGGGACATTGTATGCAAGGACATCTGCAGATTGAAGCACCCTGGTGTGAGATCTCGGAAACATCCTAGAGGTCAGGTATTTGGAGGTGGGCAGCCCAAGAGCACAGTGGTATGCTACCGCTTACAATGCTGATGACCTAGGTTCAGAAGTGAATCCAGGGTGTCAGAGGATGGCTGGGAGGATGTGTATGGAGCATTCATAGGGCTTCTGTCTTCCTTGGGTGGGGAGGGGTGGGCAGAGCCTGATGCTTATCTGTCCCCTGGCAGAAGCCGGGGGAAAGGCAGCCCAGGTGAGGAAGGGCGGGAGGCGTGACAGATGTCAGTGCATGTCATGAGGGAGCATGTGGTGTGCACCATGCCATCACTGCATACCATCCCTCCCAGGGGGATGAAAAAGCAGAAATGTCCACTGGCAGGATGATGAAGAGTGCCCTCAGGCCCAGCACCCAACCAGCTGGGCATGTCGGCCCAAACTGGATCAGTTCTGCAGCAGGGCTTGGGGAATCCCACCGACCCTGCTATGGGGCAAACCCTAGGGGAAGACAGCTGGGTGGTAAGTCCCAGCAGATGTTGGGGTGACAGAGCTGGGGCACTCTTTAGAAGGAGGGCCAACTGGCAGAAAGGGAAAAAAAAAGTATTCAGGGTCATCTCCCGATTAATGAACATAAGATGCAAATTTGAATGCAGCAGTTGTCTTTTCTGAAAATCATCAAGCCCATGGTGTCTGTTTTCAGTATTTTGATGCAGTTGGAGCAATTGGGCATCATGTTACAGAAATGGAAGGGAAACCATCCCTGCTGTGATAGGGTACCTTTGCTTTGGCACATATTGTGTTGTTGAAGACCTAAATTGAGAGATGAAAGATTCAGAATGCTAGTCACGTGCATCCATTATGAGGTTGTGTATGATTTTAGTTTGACATACAGTATAGGATGGAAAACGTTAGAAACATCTAAAAGAAATGCAGACACACCAGTGCCAGTCTTTACTACAATGACTAGGGAAAGCAAATGGAAAAAGATGGTGGACCTGTGAGTATGCTGCAGGATGTGGGAGGCTCTGCAACATAAGTTATTTTGCTTGACTGTATTTAAAGCAGATATACCATGTTTGCCTAAGGGGGACTGTGAACATGTTTTTCCTGCTCTAGTCTTTGTATTCTACAATGCTTAGCAAAGTGCAACTGTGCTTTGTGTTACTCACCAGATACCCAAATTCAGTTCCTGTGACCAGGAGAGAGGTATGGGTGGTTGGAGGAGAAGGATCCCTGGATGCTGTGCGGATAACTAACAGCTAGGGAAAGACTGGAAAGTGGTGAAGTGTTGCCACGGGGAAGAGGTGAACTGCAAATGAAGGATTCTGGAGTTGAAGAGGAAGGAGTACTGTGTGTGATGTTGGAAGACTGCTGGGTGACTGTCCCAGTCTGCCTGTGAGTTCTCAGACATGGGAATCTTGTGGCATAATGCACTGAAATAAATGGTTTGAGTTATTGATCTGGTGGATTCTGCTAAAATACTACATTTAGAGGATTGCTAAAAGAGGTACAGTATCTTGGACTGTAAGTTCAATGCCCCACTTATGCGCTGTTGTAGAAATTTTTAGTAATTGGTTTGGCTAGTGTAGGAGTCATTCACTAATACTTTCCATGATTTTGTTGATGGAGCTGTGATGCACATTGATTTCTTGGTTTCGAAAAGGTAGGAATACAAAAAACAACTACATTAGTTTATATATATATATATATATATATATATATATATATATATATATATATATATATATATATATATATATATATATATATATATATATATATATATTATAGTAACAGTAGTGCTACCATAATTAGGAATTGAGGAGCCATTTACATGTTAAACCTAAAATTTTGCACCTTAATAACTTTGCAACCATTCAATGGATTTCCTGAAATTTGGAATACATGATCAAGAACCAAAGATCTTGGGATCTGCCAACATTCGTACTGTTCGGATATACGGCTGCGGAGTTATTAAGCGTGATCTGTGCACGCGTTTATGCTTTTTTGGAATTCTTTGGTCGTCTCTAGAGGGCGCATGGTTTGTGTGACCGATCCAAAAACTTCAGAGAACGTGCAGCCGTGGTCTCCGATGTGCCTTTTGAAGATTTCGTGAAAAAATATTAAACGGTTCAAACATTATTCAAAAAACAAGTTCCTTTTATAAATCAATGGGAAAAGTTAACAAAAAGTTCGACAGTGTCACAAATGCAGTTTTTACTTTCACAAATGGCCCTTTTACTGTTGCAAATCCAACATTTTGTTTTCAGTTGGTCATCAGAAAAATGCTTGGCATTTAAATTTGGGACCCTCTAGCAACCTAATTCTTTTTGTATTCACCTAGTCGGACCCTGAGGATGCTAGGCATGTCTTTATTTTGGGGTAAAACACCCCAGAAATATGTTTTACAGATTTCTGGAAAAAGTACTTTTGCAAAGTACTTTCACACTTGTGACAGTGTCAAATTAATTTGTGAAAGCTTTCGCAAAGTTTGACAGTACTTTTCCAGGCTGTGTGAAAATGACAGCAATTTTTTGGCACACTGCTGCAAAAGAACAGTTTGGTCTTTTGGCCTGAAATTTGGAGGAAAAGCAGTCAACTACTCACAGATGTGCCTTTCAGTATCTTGGTGAAAAAATATTACAGGGTGCAAAAGTTATGGCACTCCAAAGTTGATGCTTTTTCCCCTAGGATAACATTACGGCATCCGCCGCATTACAGGAATCCTTTGCCGCCCTGCTGCAAAATAATGGTTTGGTCTTTTGGGCTGAAATTTGGAGAGAAGAAAGCCAACATCACACAGATGTGCCTTTTACTAGTTTGGTGAAAAAATATTACAGGGAGCCAAAATTATGGCACTCCGAACTTCTCTTTTTTCTCATAGGATAACATTATGGCATTCTCCACCCTTTCAGGGCCCATATCTCGGAAACGGTGCGAGATACAGACTTTTCATCAGAAAAAATGCTTAGGGGGCTAAATACAAAACTAGCCAGGAAATTCATAAATCATATGACTTTTAAATTTTTTTTCTACGTCGTACGGTTCCTGTGATATAAGCAATTTAGTATTCCAACTCCTCATTTTTTGCTCCAAGAACCATTAATATGCATAGATTCTTTGTACTCACTGTCTTTCTCTATGCAGCTTTTGGGGAAAACTAGCCTGTGTGATTACATTACTGTTACCCTTACTGCTTCTGCTTGCAGTTCCATAACCGTTTCACTTACTGGTCCCGTCTACGGCACCATGTGTGTTACCCATCACATTTCCATTTGTGCGTGTGTTTGCATTATTTTAACCATTTCTGTCTACAGTACTGCTTATCTTTCCGTTCCGCTTTGCGTCACCATGTGTATTACCATTTGCATTTGCGGGCACTGTGTTACTATGTGACAAGACATCACGTGGCGGGAGCGAGGGGCCCAAAGGGCCCCACACTCCCGCTGCCACATTACATTCACTATTTCTCATTATACTTCTCAAAAAGAAGGGAAATTAGAGGCAAAAAATTCCATCTAATGCATTAGTTAGGATTGTTCCACAGCGACAAAAGCGAGGAAATTCAGTGTTACGGTTGAAAGCCCCCCTTGGACCACCCCACCAACACCCCCACCCACAATTGGGGTGTGCTTTGGGGTTGCCGGCCCTAACTCTCACCCAATCAGATGTGTGAAGAAGCAAAGGTATAGGAGAATGGGGTGAGAGTTAGGACCGACAACCCCAACATGCACCCCGATGCCAGGTGGGGATGTGGGCAGGGAGGTCCAAGTGGGGCTTTCAACCCTAATACTGAATTTCCTCACTTTTGTCACTGTGGAAAAACCCTAACTAATGCATTAAATGGAATTTTTTGCCTCTAATTTCCCTTCTTTTTGAGAATGATAATGAGAAATAGTGAATGTAATGCATCGGCGGGAGGGCCCCGTGCTCCCACCACGTGATGTCTTGTCACATAGTAACACAGTGTCCACAAACACAAATGGTAATGCTCATGGTGATGCAAAGTGAAACACAAAGATAAACAGTACTGTAGACACAAATGGTTATAATAACGCAAACACAAGCGCAAATGAAAACACGAAGGGTAACACACATAGTGCCAAAGACGGGAACAGTAAGTGAAACGGGTACAGAACTGCAAGCAGAAGCAGTAAGGGTAACAGTAATGTAAGCACACAGACTGGTTTTCCCCAAAAGCTGCACAGAGAAATACAGTGAGTACAAAGAATGTATGCTTAATAATGGGTCTTGGAGCAGAAAATGAGGAGTTGGAATAATAAATTGCTTATATCTCAGGAACCATATGACATAGAAAAAGAATTTACAAGTCATATGATTTATGACTTTCCTGGCCCCATTAGGGGCCTAAGCATTTTCCTGACGAAAAGTCTTTAACTCGCACCGTTTCCGAGATAAGGCCCTGAAATGTGCTGCGAACGCTGTAATGTTATCCTATGGGAAAAAAGAGAAGTTTGGAGTGCCATAACTTTGGCTCCTTGTAATATTTTTTCACCAAACCACTGAACAACACATCTGTGGGATATTGGCTTTCTTCCCTCCAAATTTCAGCCCAAAAGACCAAACCGTTATTTTGCAGCGCGGCGGCAAAGGATTCCTGTAATGCGACGGATGCCGTAATGTTATCCTAGGGGGAAAAATGTCAACTTTGGAGTGCCGTAACATTTCGGCCCTATAATACTTTTTCACCAAAATACAGAAAGGCATATCTGTGAGATGTTGGCTGTGTTCCCTCCAAATTTCAGCCCAAAAGACCAAACTGTTCTTTTGCAGCAGGGTGCCAAAGAATTGCTGTAATTTTCCCACAGCCTGGAAAAGTACTGTCGAACTTTGCGAAAGCTTTCTTAAATTCATGCAACACTGTTGCAAATGTGAAAGTACTTTTTCCAGAAATTTGAAAAACATATTTCTGGGGTGGTTTACCCCAAAATAAAGACATGCCTAGCATCCTCAGGGTCCGACTAGGTGAACACAAAAAGAATTAGGTTGCTAGAGGGTCCCAAATTTAAATGCCAAGCATTTTTCTGATGACCAACTGAAAACAAAATGGTGGATTTATGAAAATAAAAACTGCATTTGCGACACTGTCAAACTTTTTGTTAAGTTTTCCCATTGACTTATAATGGGAAATTGTTTTTGAATAACTTTTGAACTGTTAAATATTTTTTCATGAAATCTTTAAAAGGCACATCGGGGACCCTGGCCACACGGTCCCTGAAGATTTTGGACCGGTCACGCAAACCGTGCTACCTCTAGAGATGAGCAAAGAATTCTAAAAAAGTGTAAATGCGCGCAGATCATACTTAATAACTCCGCAGCCGTATATCTGAACAGAATGAAAGTTGGCAGATCCCAAGATGTATGGCTCTTGATCGTGTATTCAAAATTTCAGGAAAATTTGTTTAACAGTTACAAAGTTATTAAGGTGCAAAATTTTAGGTTTAACATGTAAATGGCTCCTCAACCCTAACTATGGTAGCACTACCGTGATACCATTATATATATATATATATATACACATTTCATTGCAAAAAAACTTCTTTAAAGCACTAGTTAGGGTTAAAGTGACAAAAGTAGGGAAATTTGATGTTAGGGCTCCCAACATTACAGTTTGATCTCTGCTGCATCTTCACAAATCAGGTGTGGGGTGAGCCTTGGGGATGTCAACCCTAATGCTTACTTCATTCCAACAGTAAATAAGCTGACATGTGTAAAGTATATGAGAATGGGGTGATTCTTAGGGCTGACAACCCCAAGGCACACCCCATGCCTGATTTTTGAAGACACAGGAGAGATCAAATCACAATGATTTTTCCTATTGCTGCCTGCAGGGTGAGGTGCTATGGTTGGGAACCCTAACACCACATTTCCCTAATTCTGTCACTTTAACCCTAACTAGTGCATTAACAAATTTTTTTGTAATTAATTTCCTTACTTTTGGAGATAATATAATCATATCCTCATTTACGCTTCCATCCCTACATAGATGCATATATCTATGTTGTTGTGGAAGCAGAGGCTCCTCTGGACCCTGGGTTCCATTACTCTTAAAACAGCAATTTCTCTCCTTTATTGAATGGCTTGTTAAAGTTCCAATGTTACCCAATGGGAACTTGCATTTTGTAAGCTGTTTTTTTTTTTAAATTGCCCATAATGTTGTTTTTTTGGGGGGGGAGCATGTATTATTCTTGTAGTACCCATTAAAACCTTTATTTTGATATATCGATTGTCCCTTATGTACAGATATTGAGGGAGTTTCGGCTTGCTGAAGATCTAATGTTATCCTATGGCAATTTGCATTTTATTTTTAGAATACCTCTTTATTAAAAAAATGAAGCACCAAACAGCATATACAGAAACAAACACAGGGGTGTCTATGCTCCAAATGGTGATTTTATATTTTTAGAGTGACCCTAAATGTTATGGGGTGAGAAGTATGTGTTATTCTTGTAGTACTGATTAAGGTCTTTGTTTTGATATATACATTGTCTGCTAAGTCCAAATAGTGACAGAGTTATGGCTTGTTGAAGTTTCAGTGTTATCTTATGGGAATTTCCATATAAGAATGTGGAAAAAATCTAAGTCCAAATTCTTTTTTTGTATGAAGACATTCTTTTTTTGTATGAATGAAAAAAAGCATATGAAAAAGGATTGCTTTATACGAAAAAAGAATTTGGACTTAGGCCCAGATATTCAAAAGGGTTGCACATGGCACCATGCACAACCCACTGTGTGCCCAGTGCAATATTTAAAGGGGAAAAGTGCACCGCACAAATCCCGATGCGCCGGGGCACATCACTAATGCATGTAGGCACAGGTGGGGGGCATGCCCA
The DNA here is from genome assembly GCA_016271365.2 of Neoceratodus forsteri. Lineage (NCBI taxonomy): Eukaryota > Metazoa > Chordata > Ceratodontiformes > Ceratodontidae > Neoceratodus > Neoceratodus forsteri. The sequence continues at coordinate 203,871,666 of CM057458.1, forward strand.
TGCATAAACTGCACAGCCCAATATTCAGCCCAGGCCATGCAGAGTTATGCAGGCACAACCCCTACTTGTGCCTGCACAAAGTTAAGCCTAAAAAAAAGAAACAAGTCAAGGGCCACCCACAGGTGAGCTGCTGCATTGCAGGGCACAACACAGCAGCTGCCACCTGTGGGTGGCCATCAGCTGTTCCTGCCACACCTGGTGGCTCCCCCCATGCCCCAATCATGGGCATAACTGTATCCCCCCATTAGCCCAATTGCGGGCATAACTGTAACCCCCCCGAGTAGCCTGATCGTGGGCATAACTGTAACCCCCCCGGGTAGCCCGATCACGGGCATTAGTATCCCCTCCAAGGTCCAATATCCCTGGTGGTCCAGTGGACCACACTGAGCCTAATCGCGGGCAGCATTCCTCACCCCCCAAGTCCAAAATCCCTGGTGATCTAGTGGACCCCCACCTCACCCGTCCACTGAGCCCCACCACCCGCTCCCCCGTCAGCCAGCGGGTGGCAGCACCCCACCCACCTGCCACCCTGCAGCCCTCTGACTGACAGCTCGGTATGGCTGCATGCCCATTGGTTCAGAACATGAGCTAATGGGAGTGCAGCCCACACCTTACTAGTCAGTCCAGATATGTGAATGAATTCATTCACATATCTGGACTGATTAGTACAGTATGGGCTGCATGCCCATTGGCTCATGCTCTGAACCAATGGGTGTGCAGCTATACCGAGCTGTCAGTCGGCGGGCGGTGGAGCGGCAGAGGTGTGCTGCTGCCTGCCAGCTGGTGGGGGAGCGGGGTGGTGAGGCTCAGTGGGCAGGTGGGGTGGGGGTCCACTAGATCACCAGGGATTTTGGACTTGGGGGGTGAGGAATGCCGCCCGTGATCAGGCTCCGTGTGGTCCACTGGACCACCAGGGATATTGGACTTTGCTGGGATACTGATGCCCGTGATTGGGCTACTCGGGTAGGTTACAGTTATGCCCGTGATCAGGCTACTCGGGGGGGTTACAGTTATGCCCATGATCAGGCTACTCGGGGGGTTACAGTTATGCCTGCGATCGGGCTAATCACAGTCCATTGGACCACCAGGGATTGGAGACTTTCATTGTCCCTTACGGGACGTCCCACGATCGGGCTGCAGGGGGCGTCGGCCCCCGATGGATGCTGCCTGGCAGGGCACCAGGCGTAAGTTGTCAGAGATTGGCGCATCTGCATGCTAATGGCATGCAAATGGGGCCATAATCAGATGCAAATGGCCTCCCATGCGCCTTGCATAAATTATGGCCCCATTTGCATGTCACCCTTTGAATATCGCAGGTGCTGTGCATGGTGCAATGGAACTTGCACCACCGCATCTCAATGCTCCACTCTGACCACTTTTGCTGGCGCAGTTCCACTGTGCCATGCACAGTGGGGGTGGCCAGGGGGCAATATTCAAAGCAGTTGCGCATGGCGCCCAACTCCATTGATCTCGCCCTGGCCACACCCTGCACAACTATTTTGAGCGTGCATAGGCTTGCTACCACAAACTCGCGTAGCTCTGGAACATCTGGGCCTTAGTGTTTTCTGATTCTTTTTTGGTATGACGGTATTCTTTTTTTGTATGCTTTCTTCATTCATACAAAAAAAGAATACCTTCATACGAAAAAAGAATCAGAAAACTAAGTCCAATTTGTTTTTCGTATGAAGCCATTCTTTTTCATATATAGATCAACTTGTTTTTTGTAATCCCATATGAATAAAGAAAATTGACTCATGAAAAAGGATTTTTAAATGTTAAATAAATACATTTCTGAGTAATTTTTCCAAAATCTAAGTGCAGAATCCAAAACTTTTTTCACTACCCAGATCTCAGAATCCTCACATCAATCAAACAAAACTTGGCATGTCATATGATCTACCCCCCCCAAGACTGTGCATACACAATTGCATACAAATCCATTGAATGGTTGCAAAGATATTAAAGGGCAAAGCTTGGGGTTTAACATAGGGCTCCCCCACTCAACTCTAACTATAGTGGTGCTACTGCACCACTATAATATATAATTTGAGATTCACACCATTCTATGCATGTGCTTCTGATAGCCAACTTAGGAGCTGGTCTCATCAGCACACTATGTAAGAACACACAGGAGTGGTTAACGCTCTCAGAGAATTTTAATTATCACTGCTGTTTGCACATAGTAGTTAAAACTGCAAAGATCTGCTAGTTACGCTAGCAAAGCATCAGGGAGTTGCTGTAAGGAGACATCCAGTTTACTCATTCTAACCTACAGAAGTAAATCCTTACTTTTGCAAAAAGCTGCAGTTTTCAAATAGGGGTTGACTAGGATTTAAGAGCAATAAAAATTTAGATTATTTAGAAATTCAGTAGCAAAACGAAAGTGTCTGTATTTTAATACTTATCCTATAGATCTTTGTAAGTGGTGGCCATCTGTCTTTCAGATGAGACATTAAACCGAGGTCCCATTTGCCTGCTCAGGTAATAGTTCAAGTGGATGTTAAAGATCCCATGGCACTTCTCGAAAAGAGTAGGGGAAAATTTTATTGAAGAAAGCTGAACATGACACAACACAAAATATGACAACAGTAAATAAATGTACAGGAACAGAATGAACAGGATACATAGAGCAATAGTGTCATACTTAAACCAACAAATCATCATATTTTGTCTTTCATAAATGGGACTACTGTCCATCTAATTTTCCATGCACTCGCAGACATATACTGTTGTTCAAACTGACATTATTTACTAATTTCAGTTTCAATGAGTCGAATAACCATCCCTGGATCCTGAAATATCTGTTGTAATACAAATGTACATCTTACTTGCCATAAAATAAACTTTATGAAGGAAAGAACTAATCGGACCATATTATTCGGTAAACCTAAATCTGTTGTACTAAAACCTCCTACCACTTCAACATAAGTAAGCCTACCCCAATAGGGATGGTTCCATTCCTGTGCCAACAAACCCACATTTCCTTTATGAATGGACAAAGGATAAGAAAATGAATCATTGATTTTTCCTGTTCCACACAACTCAGTCTTGGACACATTCTTTCCTCCCATTTTTTATGCTTCGCATTCCCCTTAACACATAAACGGCCACGTGCACTAAGCCAAGTGACATCCCAAAGTCTAGGCAGGATGCATGGGTCCTTCAAGGTTTCCAAAAGTTTAGGAACATGTTGTGAAGCCACTCCCTTAAATTGGACCTGTGGTATATCAATTGTATTTTGTATCTTATATAATACTTTATTTGTAGTGGAGGACAAGACACTGAATTCAAATCTCCACTGTTTTAACTTTCTGAGAGCCGGTCTAAAAAACACACATTTCATTTTAACTTGTGCAGTCAACACTCTCTGTTTCTCCCATATTTGGTAAAGAGGTCTTATCCAATGTTCAGCAAACGGGATCCACAGTGCTATATGAGGTTTAGACAGATCAGGGAAATTACTACGGAAAAAATATAGTAAAAAAGAACACAATTGGGTTTATCAGATTCAAACCACCTTTCTCTATTGAAAGATACAAAATAGCCCTCCTTATGGGGTTCAGCCGGCTGCCCCATATGATCTGAAATACTAGTCCCAACAGGTGTGTTTTTAACGTCTGAGGCAGGGGGTAAACTGCACTAATAAATAAAAATATTGGAATAAAAAATGTCTTGACCACCGACAATTTCTTCTTTTTTGTTTGGTTCCATGATTTCCAAATGGCTACCTTAGTAGAAGCAAATTTTAACTTCTTGTTCCAGTTTAATACACTATTGTCCCCATTCCCAAACCAAACCCCTAAATATTGAAACGGATCATTAGAAACTGTAATATCATGCCAGGTCTCATTCTTGGTAACCAAACCTTCCAAAGGATAAATTATACTTTTTCGTTTATTCTAACATGCCCCTGTCGGTTGAGAAAATTTTTCAATCAAATTCAAAACTCTATCTCCCGACTGTTCATCAGCTATAATAACACACTCATCATCTGCATAAGTAGTGTCACGTACCTCCACCCACCTCCTGTGGCCTAATGCCCCTGATTCCTGTATTCTGTTGTATTAAACGTAACAATGTATCCAAGCAAAACACATACAGCAGAGGGCTTAGTGGGCACCCCTGACGCACTCCCCTAGAGACAGTGATCTATGTTCCTAGATGTCCATTCACCGTGAGAATTGCCTGTGCATGTTTATACAATAAAGTTATCCATTGCACAAAACAACTTGGAATGCCATAAGATGTAAGAACCCATGTAATAAAATAATGTGGAACCCTGTCAAAGGCCTTTTCCTGGTCCAGTGACATAATATACCCCTTGATCCGTGCCTCTTTACCCTGTTCCACTAATTCTCAAATCAACAACAAATTATACTGTATGGAACGATTAGGTACTGTACATGTTTGTGCTGATATAATTAAATAAGATGTCAAGGTTAGTAATCTAAAATGAATTATTTTCATCAAGATTTTATAGTCTGAATTCAATAGACTACTTGATCTCCAATTGTCTAGATTAGACCTGTCACCATGTTTATACACCATAATTTGTACTGCAATACAAAAATGAAAATCTATCTGTAAGGTTCGCAATACCCAATTAAAAACAGCTACCAAAATTTGTGTCATCAAATCCTTAAAGGTTTGATAAAATTTCACTGGGAGTCCATCAATACCAGGGGCAGTATTCCTCTTGAGACTGCCAATTGCCTGCTCAATTTCTTCAATGGAAACAGGAGCTGTAAGTACCGATAACAATTCTGATGGCACATCAGGTACGTCAAAGAGAGATAAAAATTCATTCAATACTCCAACATCAATTTGAGGGGCTGTGTACATATCTGCCAAATACACCGACACTGTTTCCAAAATACTAGGACCATTCTGAACTACTGAACCACTGAACCAGTACGTGTTTTAAGAGAAGACATGAATCGGGCTGTTACCCTCTAGGAACAGCTTTTAAAAGCATCCCCCAAACCTGATTTTCCCTAAGAACATATCTTATGTTCATGTAACATGGCTGTAGCTCTAGAATATTGTAGAGAAGACATAGCTTTTTTAACATTCAAGGCCTGTGCTGTCAGACTGAGGTGATACAGATTAATGGTTGAGGAAATTTTGCTTAATTGTAAACGCAACTTAAGATATTGTTTATATTGATCTTGTCATCTTCTTGCAGAATACATTTGAAATATTTTCCTTAAGCCCGTTTTGATGTTTTCCCACCACATACTCACAATAACAGTCAAACCAGCTACTGTCATTCATGATCTAAGAAATTCAATAATCTTTACCTGTAACTGTTTCTCTATTAGGACTGCTGTATTCATTTTCCAATAGCCCCTTCCATAACTAGGACCATTAATGTTACTCAAGAAAACCTGTAGAATAACATGGTCTGAAATCTCCAAAGGAATCAGCATTGCTCTTTTTACCCCAATATTAGATTTTGTAAACACAAAATCAATCCTGGTTGACAGAGCTCCTTGAAAATAAGTATGCCTTCCCTTCTGATGAACAGATCTATATGAATCTTGTAATTAGCTATGGGCCAATATATTGATGAGACAATTAGAGTCACAATACATTTTTGTTGTTCTTGCACTCCTATCACCAACATCCACCACACAATTGAAGTCACCCCCCCCCCACAGATCACTGACTTTGTTGTTATTAGGAAAGGTTTAATAGAGTTAAACAAAACCATCCTTTCCTTCTTAGTGAGAGGGGCATAAACATTTATCAACCTCCACCCACCTCCCTCATATGTGAAATCTACCAATAAAGCCCTCCCCAGTGAAATCTCTACCAACCTAGAAATTCTAAATGTATCCCCTTAAACAGGACACCAACCCCTTCACAGACATCTGTGCCAAAAGAAAAAAAGGACAGGCCCCAATACCACAATTGTTGGGCCGATCTAACCAATGAAATGGTATTCAGCCTAGTGTCCTGCAAAAGGCTGATATCACTCCCTAAATCTTTTAATACTGAGAACGCTATCAACCTCCTTTTTGCATTTTTTATGCTATTAACATTAATAGTAACTACACTCAACTGGGGAATAAATGTAGTCTGTGATGAAATTATTTAAGACAATTAAGGTGGCTTTCTCACTCTAGTACTCCTACGTACTCTTGTTCTAACCTTAGTTTCACTGACAGCAATATCCCCTTTTTCATGAGACTCTCAATCAGTATCAGAAGATGGAGGGGCTAAGGATGAGACCTCCGAATCACTACCAGGTTCTGATTCCTGGGAATGATGCAGCAAAACCTCATATTTATTTGAGAACACTGTATTCTCATCTTCTGTGAAATTTGCCTTAGCAACCTTGGATCTAGGTTTGGTCTGCTTCAGGGTTCACTTTTTTGCCACACTTTTAACCACTCGGTGGGGGGGCATCTCAGTTATTTTTTGCCCTTTAGCAATAGGGGGCTGTTCCACAGGTAATTGAATGGCCTGAGCTGCAATTACATCTGGTTCTTCCGGCATTATGGTGGTTGTTTCCTCAAGTCTTTCAACTGTCACAGGAGAGGGTGGGTGGGTTGGTGCATCAGCCCTGGGTTCGGGGGGAAATTTTTGGGACTGTGCTTTCCTTTTGGACATCTCTCATTTCTGTGCTTCCCGAATAATGACATCCTGACTTTTCCTATAAGAGCGGTTATGGGTAGCCCATGGGCAAGATCTATAAGTATGCCCTGTTTCAAAACACAAGTTGCATTTTAAATCTGCCTGACACTCTGAACTATGATGACCAAATTCCAAACAGAGGTTACACCTCAGTCTATCACATGCTGAGTCCAAATGAGTGTGTGCCCCACATTTAAAACAAGCTCTTGGTTGACCTGAGTAAAAGCAATGCCCCCTCTCATTACCTAAAAATATACTATTAGGCAATTGAACTGGGCCCAAACTATTATTCCTGAAACGTACTTTAAATATCCACCCCCATTCCATATACACTCTTCGTCAAAAATGGGGGAAGGAAAACCAAGTACTTCACACTTTTTTTGTAACCAATATACAACATCATGGACTGATACTGATTCATTACAGAACAATAGAGTCACATTTTTAACAGATGGTTTTGTCAAAGGTACCACTTTAAAGGGCGGCCATAATTCAGTATATTTAAGAGAATCCAATTTTGATCAGAAACGGTCTAGGCCCTGTGGAGAAACAAAACTGACATCATAAATCATTGAGCCTGATACTTGAATCAAAGCCTGGATTTCATTTGAAAAGAAACCCATTGAACCCTTTAATAGTGATCTCCCCACATACACACGGTCCGGTGCTATGTCCAGACCACCCAGATACTCCAAACGTACAGCATTCCATCTTTGTTTGGGAAGGGATCCTGAAAAAGGATCTTTCCAGCAAAAGGATTCTCATGCAGTTTTTGTCTATTTAGAGAAGTCAGGTAATGTGTCAGCCTGCTGCAATTCTGTCTCTACAATGTCTCCCCACTCTGTGGGTTTAGTAACAAAGCCCTCTGACTCAGAGGAGGAGGATTCTGAAATGTGAAGAATGTTTGTTACATTTTTACTTTGTTCTATCTAGTCGCGAAGTACAGGCTGTGGTTCTTCTGTTTTTTTCTGTGGATATCCAGGGCCTCCTAGGTCAGTCTTCACGATGACAGAAGCAGTAGTTTGTCCCAGAATCGGATTGTGGGCCGGGTCAGGGATTCACACGCCCGACTCCCCAAGCTTCCATCCTGCGTTCATCAGAGAACACTCTAATGAGGACAGCGAGCATTTACAGGTAGGGAAGGGATGATTTTCCTCAACTGTACCTTTCCTTAAACTGAAGTTTTTACTTTGAGCGTCAACAGGTTCTGTAACAGGAGGCAAAGAAGTACTCACTGACATTGGAAGCCGCTCCAAAGAAGGAACTGTGTGTTCTATTACACCAGGCCCTGACTCAGATGTCAGTTTCAGCATTCCAGGGTTTGACTCTGTCAGTCTGCTTCCCTTTGATGATAGTGCGTCATTTGGCTGACTCATACAGCACTCCATTTGCAATCTGCCAGCCTCTGCTTTAGCCAGCTCAGCCTGAATCATTTGTGCTGCTTCATGTACAAAATCACTATCTACGATTTCACTCTGTACTTCAAAAATGTTGGAAACTGCCTCACCAGGCAATGCAGTTTCAGTAGATAATTCCACATTTAGTTGACAACATGCTTTATTTTGCTGCAAAATGGAATCCAGTCAAACTGCATCCAATCCGAACAGCCCTTTTGGTACACTTATAGAAGTTGAGACTTTAGTAGTCACGCTGTCTTCTGTTTCCATACAATTATTCAGAACGAAATTGGTCTCTTGTGCTGGACCTGAGGGCTGGGAGACCTGGTCTCCCCCAGGTACACCAGCTGAATGAACTTCCACCACTTCAGCCTCCATAGCAGCAGTTCCCCTACTGCAAGAGTAGGGGATTTCCCCAGTGCACTGGCCAAATTTCCCCCCATTCACTAAAATACCACCAACAGCTTAATCTGGTTCAAAGTCAGTTGGCATTCATCTGTATCCCCCTCCCTTGGGTCATGCCTGAAAATGGGCAGAATTTGTCTAGTGCACTTACCTGGTCAACAAAAACTAAATACAAAAAATAAATAAACAAATAAACATTGGAGCGTTGGAGGCCTTGGTGGAGTTCTTTTAGCAAAGTGATTTGGAGTGGTTTTATATGGCTGATTCAGAATATACTGTACTATACAAATGCATCAGTGCCACTGCTAATTGTAAATGCTTTGTGTACTGCTCTAAAACCTTACTAAGTATATTTCATACAGTGACTTATTGAGTGTTGGTTTCTTTTAATTTTAAGGGCTGGCTTGGAACATATTCTAGCTGCTTCTGCTATTTTTCCATGGTCTGCCATTAATACTTATAATTTATTTTTTCCTCCATTTCCCTCTTCACTGTTCTGTTCTGGTTGCCCAAGAGCGGGGGGAAGGGGAGGAAGTGGAGAGGGAGATAAGGTGCCTGCGTGGTGCCATGGCTTGGAGAAACAGGGAGAAAATCCTCAGGATCACTGGAGCAGCTGCACAGGGGAGGGAGCTGGATGTCATTGTCCACCTAGGGACAAATGACCTGGCCAAGAAAGGGATCAGAGCAGTGCAGGAAGCATTTGTGGAGTTGGGGAGGGATCTTAGACAAGTAGCAGGCACGGTAACCTTCTCAGAGGTGCCTCCTATCTATGGCACGGGTGAGGCTAGGGTGCTACACACCATGGGATTCAATCAGTGGTTGAAAAACTGGTGCAGAGCTCAGGGATTTGGCTTCATTGGGGACTGGGGGTCCACTTGGAGGGATGCAGGCCTATACTGGTGAGATGGTCTGCATCTGTCCAGAAGGGGAACCAGGGTCCTAGGTGATAGGTTTAAATGCTTCATTGAAAAGTATTTAAACTAGCTAAGGGGGGAGGCACTGGAGAGGAGCAGGGAAATCCTAGCCCGTCCCAAAAAATCAGGGTACTAAGTGAGGTAAACACCAAGATAGAGATGTCAATAGGGAGAAGGGCAGGGGTAAATGGAGAAAATGACAAACGCAATAAGGACAGGGATGGGGCAAAAAGGGGTAAGGCCATCAAGAAAGGGATGGTAATGAGTACCAACACCCGTAGTCTGGGCAACAAGCTCCCTGAACTGGTGGCCTTGATGGAAGAGGGATGCCTGGATATCATAGCAGTCACAGAAACATGGTACACAGAGAACCATGACTGGGATGTTAACATACCAGGGTGCACAACCTACAGGACAGACAGCAAGGGGAGAAGAGAGGGCTCTCTATGTAAGGGAAGGGATAAAAGCAACTGAACAAAAGAGTAAACAGGGAGGAGAGGAGGCACTGTGGGTCACCTTAGAGACTGGAAATGGCACCACAATCCACACAGGGGTGGTATACAGACCCCCACGTCGGGGGGAGGGAATGAACAAGGATATGATAGAAGGCATCCTTAGCATGGCAGAGAAAGGGAAGATACTGTTGATGGGGGACCTTAATATGCCAGATGTTAACTGGAGTACCTTTGCTGCAGCCACATCCAAAAGCAGGGCCATTCTTGATGCCCTTCAGGTGGCATGCTTCAGACAGCTAGTTTTGGAACCCACTCATGAGGGAGCAATCTTAGACCTCATGCTCTCAAATGGGGACAGTGAGCGGATCTCAGATCTAGAAGTGGGTGGCCATCTGGGAACAAGTGACCACCAAACAGTGTGGTTCATGATAAACTCAGCTACAGAGTCAAGCCATACAAAAGTGAGGGTTCTGGACTTCAGGAGGGCTGACTTTGGCAAGATGGGAGAGTGCCTTAGAAAAGCACTAGCAAACAGGCTAAAAGGAGGGGTTGAGCAACAATGGGGAAACATCAAAACTGCCATCACTGAGGCAACAAGCCTTTGTGTGAAGCAAATAAACAAATCAAAATGAAAGAAAAAGCCACTATGGTTCTTAAAAGAGGTGGCGGTGAAGGTTAAGAGACAAAGATAGCATTTAGGAAGTATAAGGAAACACAGAAGGAGCAGAACAGAGAACTATACCAGTTAATGCAGAAGGCAGCAGCAAGGGTAGTCAGAATAGCTAGGGCCAAAACTGAGGAAAAGATAGCCAACTTGGTTAAGAAAGGGGATAAAACCTTTTATAGGTATATCAGGGAGTGTAGAAAGACAAAGGGAGGGATAGTGAGGCTGAATAGAATGGATGGTGGTTGGGCAGAGAGGGACAGTGAAAAAGCAGGGATATTGAACAAATACTTCTGCTCAGTATTCACAAAAGAGGAGGAGGGGGAGGCCAATCCAATTAACAGAAGCACTCTAGATAGGGGGGTCGATCCCAGTCCTTTCGCAGAAGAAAGGGTTCTGAAAGAACTCATAAAACTGAAGGTGGACAAAGCAATGGGGCCTGATGGAATTCATCCCAGAATTCTAAAAGGATTAAGAAGAGAACTAGTGACACCACTGACTATCCTTTTTAACAAATCATGGGAGGATGGTGTGGTACCTGAGGACTGGAGGAAGGAGGATGTGATTCCCCTTCACAAAAGTGGGAGCAAGACAGAGGCAGGAAACTACAGACCTGTCAGTTTGACCTCTGTGGTAGGGAAAGTAAAGAAATCACTTCTGAAGGAAAGAATTGTTGAGTACCTAGAGACCAGTGGGGCACAGGACCCAAGGCAGCATGGGTTCACAGTGGGAAGGTCATGTCAGACCAATCTAATTAATTTTTTTGACTGGGTGACCAAAGTAGTAGACCAGGGAGGGGCTGTGGACATGGCCTACCTAGACTTTAGCAAGGCATTTGACACAGTCCCACACAAATGATTAATAGCCAAATTAACCAGCCTGGGAGTGGGTCCCAGGGTGGTAGCCTAGGTAAAACATTGGCTGGACAACAGGACACAGAAGGTAATTGTAAATGGAGTCCACTCTGAAGAAAGAGGGGTTACTAGCGGGGTACGGCAGGGTTCAGTACTGGGTCCAGTCCTTTTTAATTTCTTTATAAGTGACATTGCAGAGGGACTGGAAGGAAATGTGTGCCACTTTGCAGATGACACAATGATCTGCAACAGGGTTGATACACAAGGAGGTGTAGAAAGGATGAGAAGGGACTTGGCAAGTTTGGAGGAATGGTCAGAAGTATGGCAGCTTGGTTCGTAAAAGAAGTGCAAATAATGCACTGGAAACAAGTCCCGGGGAAGATTACATGAGTAGAAAACAACAAATGGAAAGGGACCGTAATCTACATGACCTTAAGGTTAGCAAGGAAGTAGGAGGCTGGGGATACTGGGATGTCTAGACATCACCAGAGCACATGCTGTGTATGTTGCATTTAATCTGGCGTCGCATCCAGTTCTGAGACCCCTTCTCCACACAGACATAGACAGGATGGAGGCATTCCAGAGGGGAGCAACTAAAATGGTGCAGGGTCTGCAAGAGAAGCCATAAGAGGAGAGACTAAAAGCGCTTAATATGTATACCCTTGAGGAAAGGAGGGAGATGGAGGGACATGATAGAAACTTTAAGTACCTCAGTGGAATCAACAAAGTCCAAGAGGGTAGCATCTTTCAGAAAAAGAGATGTGCAAGAACCAGGGGGCACAATTTGAAGATAGAGAGGGGTCGGCTCAAGGGCAATCTGAGGAAGTATTTTTTCATAGAGAGGGTGGTGGACACATGGAACAGCCTTCCTGAGGAGGTTGTGGGGTCTAAAACTGTAGAACTCAAGAATGCATAGGACAGACATAAGGAAATGTTTGTGGTGGGTAGGAAGAAATAGGCTGTTGGTTAAATAGGATCTGCAGCTTATCCTGTAGGTAGGGAAATTGGCAGACTAGGTGGGCCAAGCGGTCCTTATCTGCCATCAAAGTCTATGTTTCTATGTTTCTATGTTAAAGGGCTGAAGATTTTTTATGACAGCAAAAAAGTTTAGAATACTGAATTTCTTTTCCCCAGGTCATAGATACATAGATACATAGACAGTGTCGGCAGATAAGGGCCTATGGCCCACCCAGTCTGCCCATTTGAGCTTGTAAGTTCAGTTTGTTTTCCTAGAAGTCTGTTGCCCCTTACCCCTAACCTCAAGAATTCCTTTATGTCTATCCCATGCATTCCCAAATCCGTGATTGTTTCAGCCCCCACCACTTCCTCTGGCAGGGTGTTCCACTTGTCCACCACCTGTTCTGTGAAGAAATTCTTTCTTATGTTTCCTCTGAATCGTCCTCCCTCCAACTTCATCCCATGCCCTCTAGTCCTGGAACATCTTTTTTGCTTAAAAATAGTGTTTTCCTGCACCCTGTTCCTCCCTGTAAGATACTTGTATGTCTCTATCATATCCCCTCTCTCCCTCCTCTCCTCCAGGGAGTCATGGCGTTTGACTTTGACAGACTGGCAGAAGTGGAACATGAATCTAAACATAACTTGTGTATATAAAAGACTTAGTGCAGTGACTATTTTGCACTGCTTTTTATAACATTATATTATATGAGCTATAAGCTTGGGTAATTGAAGCTTTCATTAAAGTGTTTATTAGTGGTTTCCATTTGTCCCCTTTTTTCTGCATATTATTGTGTTATTGTGAAAGTTACAACTATAATTCCTGCAATATGGTTAGCACAAGGAAACAAAAAATGTTGAATGGACCCTCTATATTACTGTCTGAGATAAAGAAAGGCAAGAAAAAAAATAAACAAAAAGGAAAGGGTAATTGTGAGAATTGTGTAACTGACCGATCATTTAAAACCTGGCATTATGCCAGGGATAACAGTCTTAGAGAATAGCTCAAGAAAGGACATCTACACCTCATCCACAGGAGGGTGAGAAATTAAAATTGCAGATTGTGTCCCCCTATTCTGAAATGGCTGTTACTGCTTCTAAGAATTTAGCAGCTGGAGGAGATTCTTTGGAAAAATCCCCTGAATTACTTATTAATCCAGATTCTTCAACATGTTTTATAGACAAGAGTTACCTACAATGGGTGTGGGGCCGCAGTGTTTCTAAACATGTTGTGGAATAATGATGGATGCCTAATATACAGGCAGCTGGGCCAACTAAGAGGAAATAAACTGGCTGAGGTGGGAGATGGAGAGAGAGGTGCATGAAAGGGATAAGGATCAGTGGGAGAGAGGAGGCACTAGTACAGGCAGGGTTAGAGATTGTAGCAGGATTTAAGTTGCTGGAAAGACAATGGGAGGGCAGGTCTCTAATGCAAGAAGGGGAACTGGCTGGTGAGTAGTGAAGGGTATACAGAGAGTGTCACAGGCACAGGCACAAAACATGGGAAGAACTTTGGAAAGCTCAATGGGGAAGTGCTGCAATGGTGGGGTAGAGGATGGAACAGGTTCTTACCATTAGCAATTATAGAAGCAGAGAACCAAAGGGGAAAGAATGATCTCTGGGGCTTGAGAAAATGACAGGGCATGGTAGGAGCAGAGCAGGTAGAAGAGGGGAAGGAAGGAGGGGTACAAAAGGTCAAACCAGTCTGGGGGTCAAATTGGACAAGGTAGGGTGATGAGGCTGGGAGAGAGGATAGCCCTATGGCAGGGGAGGGAGGATGCCTAAGGGAGGATAGGCATGAGGGTGATCACAGGCCAAATAAAGGAATGTTGGTCAATGAAGGGGTCAGACCAGTGGGTATAAGTAGGGAGAAAGGACTTGAACCATGAAGAGAAGCGAAATTGTTGATTATTAGGGACTCAATAATAGACGGCATAAATTGGACAAAGTGATGGGACCCCAAAAAATGGAGGATGGTGGTATGTATTCCTGGGATGGAGGCAGGAAGGGCAGGGTCTAGGGTCATGCACGAGGCAGGAAGGGTGGGGGAAAACTGCACTTAATAATACACCTAGGGACAAATGATCTAGCAGGGAATGTGGCACATGAGGTTCAGAAAAGGTTTAGGGAGCTGGGGGAATGCTGCAAATTGGTAGCCAGCTCTATAACCTTCTCGGAGGTTCTCCTAGTCTCCTGCACCAGCATGGTGAGGAAGGATAGGATTAGGGAGTTTAATGTATCGTTAAGGGACTGGTGTAAGGAAGAGGGATTTATATGTCTAGGGGGATGGGGAAGCATGTGGCTGGATGAGGGTCTATATGCCAAGGATAGGCTTAACCTGAGGAATGAGGGTTCCAATATCCATAGGGAAAAGATAAGAGGATACATGATAGTGTTCCTGCAATTAAACCTCTAAGGGGGGAGTACAGTATGTAGCTAGGATGACTGGGGGGAGGGATGGTGGAATGAAGTCCTGGCTGGCACTCCCTCTCAGGATGGAGAAAGTAATATGGCAGGGTTTTTTTGGGGGGAGGCTCACTGATGGTGGGCCACGTGTCCAAATACATGGAGTTTGGGTAATAAAATCCCTGGAGGCAGCCATTACAAAGGGAGGGTTGTGGACTTGGAGGCCATCATGGAAACCTAGTGAAAGGAACACCAGGACTGAGATTTCATCATCCCGGGGTTTACCGTGTTTGCGCAGGACAGAATTGGGAAAAGAGGGGATGGGGTGGCACTCTATGTGAGGGACTCCATAAAGGCTTCTGAGGCACTGTGGGTTAATTTAGAAAAGGGGAAGGGGATAGTTCTGAGACTGGGGTTGATATACAGGCCCCCTAAGCAGAGCGAGGAGATGGACATGGATCTGATACAGGACATACATAAGATAGCAAGCAAGGGCGACTTGCTGCTGGTGGGGGATTTCAACCTACTGGATGTGGATTGGAGTCTCCCAGCAGCAGCAGCCTCTAGGAGCAGGGACTTCTTTAGCTCGCTTCAGAGAGCAGGCTTCAGTCAACTGGTGGAGGAACCAACTAGGGGGCAGCTGTACTAGATCTGGTCCTCACCAATGTGGATGGTACTGATAGGGTAGAAGTGACACTGGGAACCAGTGATCATAGAACAGTGGTTTTTGAGATAAAAAACAAATTGAAGTACAGCTGTACAAGAACAAGGGTCCTGGATTTCTGGAGGGACTGATCTTGGAAAGATGATGCAGGGCCTGAGGGATGCCCTAGCTAGGATGGGGGAATGCAGGGAGGTGGAAGAGAAAAGGAGAGGGATAAGGGAGGCTACTGAAATGGCTACCAGGATGGGAGTCAGGAATGTCAGGAAAAGTAGGAGGAGGAGAAAGAGGTATATGTGGTTTACAGGGGAAGTAGCAGAAAAGGTGAGGGCCAAGATCATTACCAGGCTTTACAGAGGGAGGTGGAAAAAGCAGTTAGAGTGTCAAAAGCACTGGCAGAATTAAGTATTGCAAGTACAATCAAGTAAGGCATTCTATCGATGCATAGGAGAGCGGAGGAAAACTAAAGCTGGGATGATATGACTGAGAGGGGTAGCATGTGTAGAGGAGGATGATCAAAAGTCTAATATGCTAAATAAATACTTCAGCTCAGTTTTTGACAAGGAGGATGAGAATATGGGGCTGAAACTGAATGGAAGGGGGTTGGGAGTAGACACCACCCCCTTCATGGAAGATAGGGTCATGAAGGAACTACTGAGGCTTAAAGCAGAAAAGGCAATGGGACCAGATGCAGTGCACCACAGAGTACTGAAGGAACTGGCGGCACCTGTGGCAGAACTGTTTACCCTATCACTGGAAATGAGAGAGGTCCTAGAGAATTGGAAAAAAGCAAACATGGTTCAACTATACAAGGGTGGGGAAAGGGAATTTGAGGGTAACTACAGGCCTGTCAGCCTGACGTTGGTGGTTAGGAAGATAATGGAGTCACTCTTAAAGGAGCGTATAATGAACTACCTCAAGAGGAGAGGGCTGATGGACCCCATGCAGCATGGATTTAAAAGAGGGAGATCCTGCCAAACAAACTTAATAGAGTTTTTTGACTGGGTAACAGAGGTGGTGGATTATGGAGGAGCAGTGGACGTCACTTATCTGGACTTAAGGAAGGCTTTCAATACTGTTCCTCATTAAAGGCTATTAAACATGGTGGTCTGCCTATGCCAATGAAGATTAACTGGGTACTCTCTAGTGAGGAGAGGGTGACAAGTGGGGTACCACAGGGGTATGTCTTGGACCCGGTCCTATTCAATGTCTTCATTGGAGACATTGCAGTAGGGCTGGAGTGGAAGGTGTGCTTGTTTGCAGACATCATGAAGATTTATAACAGGGTGGATGGACCAGAGGGTGTTCGCAGGATGAGAGAGGACCTTAAAAAGCTGGAGCAGTGGTCTGATGTGTGGAGACTGGGGTTCAATGAGGGGAGTGTAAAATTATGCACTTGGGGTATAGGAACCCTAGGTCAAAATATGTGCTTGGGAGGGAATAGCTGTTACAGAGCAGGAGAGGGACCTTGGTGTCATTATCACGGCTGACCTCAAAGTGACAAGTCAATGCCAACAGGCATTAGGGAAGACAAACAGAATGCTGGGATGCGTAGGTTGGGGTATTGCTAGCAGAAGGGTGGAAGTGGTTGTGCCCCTGTAGAAGATGTCGGTCAGGCTTCACCTTGAATACTGCATCCAGTTCTGGAGTCCACATCTCAAAAAGGATGTTGAAAGGGTGGAGACTGTCCAAAGGATGGCCTCCAGAATGATTTATGGGCTTCATGGGAGGGTATATATAAGGACGGACTGAGGGATCTGAATAAGTACTCCCTGGAGGAAAGAGGGGGAGGGGGGACATGATCGCCACTTTCAAATATCTAAAAGAGTTTAACAGGGTACAGGAGAGGAGCTTATTTTACAGGAAAAAGGGCTCAACAACTAGGGTTCACAGCATGAAGCTGGAAAGAGGAAAATTTAGGGGAAATATCAGGAAGTACTTTTTAATGGAGAGAGTGATGGATACCTGGAATGGGCTACCGGATGAGGTAGTAAGGGTTGAAACCATCACTGGTTTTAAGAATGTATGGGACAGACACAAGGAGATCCTGGGAGTGAGATGGGGGAGGCATTGACTTAACTGGTGGGGTAAAGTGGAAATCAGGCAATAATTAAAGGGGGGGCAAGGGGATACTCAATAGATAAAAGTATCATCCAATTCACTGAAGAATGGTTGTTGGAAGTTCCCAGGGTTCTCTTGATGACATCTGGTGCTAGAGCTTTCTCTTTGTGTGCCCTAACCTTGTGGAACTCTCTCCCTAGCTAAATTAGGGACTCCCAATCTCTAAAAATGTTTAAAAGGGAACTTTAAACATACTTGTTTAGTCAGGCTTTTTTTTCTACTCGCTAATACAGCCTTTGTATTTTAGACTTTGTATATTGCATGTTTTATCATATTTTAATATTATGTTTGTATATATGTATGTAAAGCGCCTTGAGTTGCAATTAAGAAAGCGTGCTCAATAAATAAAGTTAATGATGATGATGATCATCATCATGGGGCAGACTAGGTGGGCCATATTGGTCCTTATCTGCTAGCAATTGTAATATTAATATTAGGGTAATATTAGAACCTCAGATAATTTCCTTCAAAATAGTTTTTTGACTCTCCCTGTTGCAGGAATTGAGAAAAGTACTTAACAGAGGTCATGTTGGACTTACAACAGAGGGACTGAAAGAATATGAGAAAACCAATAGAAGTAGCATCCCAGGCCTAGCTCTAAGACAGAGTGTGAGTCTTCAGGAAGAAAAGGAGAGATATATTGTAGTAGCCAGCAGACTGCTGCCTCACAGGAGTCTCCCATCTTCACAATATTTTCTGTCATACCTCAGTGAGGAAATAATTAAGCTTCTGAAGAGTAAATACATAGCTAATTTTATGTTAACGGCACAATTAGTAATTATTCATAATGACTTATAAGCAACTAGAGAGGATATTGCTGTAAACAGAGACAGATTAGACAATGTGATTAGAAAACTAGATAAGATTTAGCCACAGAAGGAGTCATCCTGTGTTGAAGACATTAAACACCAGTGAGACCAGACTTCAGAAGTAGTTTTATACTAAAATCTCCAAAAGGAAATCTGAAGACAGTTGGCATTTCAAAAAAGGAAAAGAAGAACCCATCCTAATGAATGATGAAAACTCACAAAAGGAGTCCAGGAGTCAGAAAAAAAATAAGAACTAGAAAAAAACTAACAACAGAAAAGGGATAATTCTGTATGGGTAACTGGGGAAATACAGAAAACTAGTATAATCAAGGGGATTGACCAACTCAAGGGGGAAGGCTCCCCTGAGAAAGTTATATTACAGGTAGGAGTTCAAGCTCAGATAATACAAGAAAATAATGTGTCATCTGATCTGAAGACAATAAATGGCAAAATATCAGATCTTAAACAAATGAGATGAATTGACAAAGAAAATGCTAAAGGGGGCTATTGTAAATGAGCTGTCAGCAGAACAACAACAAAAACCCAGCAACATGAATACTATGAAGAGTCAGTTAGCAGCCTCAGTAGTTCCTTCATGACCCTATCTTCCATGAAGGGGGTGGTGTCTACTACCCAGCTTCATTTCTGTTGGTGGTAGAAGTGTCCAGAATGATGCTATCCAACTGAGGAAGACTTATGACTCAGTTACTGCTAGTAAAAGTAATCCTGTGGAGATACAGCATTAAAGAGCTAGTGTACTGCCTAAAAGTAATATTAGATTTTAAAATCAGCAGACCATTAGCTTTTATATCTGAGATAATTTTTATTTTCCCCTTTCTTTAATTAGAAGATTGTTTACCTGATGTTAGGTGTGATGTGTGGAATAGCTCTTAGCCTGGCAGCTGACATATCTTGCTGTATTGCCCCACACTACATCATCAGCATTGTGATCTCCCTGACTGTGACATCACTGCTACTTAGGAACAGCAAATGAGTGACTGTCAGGTTATTCACCTGTGATATCACAGTCAGTGAGATCATAATGCTGATGATGTAGTGTTGGGCAGTAGAGTTAGATATGTCAGCTACCAGGCTTAGAGCTGTTTTACACATCCAGCACGATATCATTACATACAATTCTTTCTGATGAGAAAAATGAAAAAGAAAAATAATTCAGAAATAAAAAGTTACAACTGACTACTACTTAAAATTTGTATTGTGTTCCTGTCTGCCTGTTTTGGCTCCACTAGTTCTTTAATAGACATGACCATATTAATAAAATCAGGGAATCCAGTGTATTAGAAACAAGTAAACCTACTGTACCCTGACATTTAGTGGTTTGGTGAAATGGCTGGATCTTCACCCCCTAGAAATTAAGGCTCCAATTGTGGACCTTATCAGGGCTGAGATGAGTTTGGAAGTTTCTGAGAAGATGTGAAAATGTAATGTCAGTAACATGTGAACCATCTAAAAATACTATTGATGTATTTTCCCCCCAAGGGTTGCCAACTATGTGTCGATAAATGCTACAACTATTCATAGCAGAGGAATACGAGTACAATTCCCCAATAGATCACACTTTAATTTACCTGGTGTTATCTCATGGATTGTGCATAATAAGCCATTTACCTTGAGCTTGTTTGGAATGCAATTATTGGAAAGGGAAAATAATTACAAGGTAACACATTCACTTGTCAGCTTCTCAAAAAAAACTATCTTCCAATACAGCTTTGTACAAATTGAATCATAAGAGCAGAATGCAGAGAAGACCTTTTTGATGGGGAAAAGATTAATACTACTGTTAAGATAGAACAATTACATAGAGGCTACTGTCCAACAAAACAAGAGAGATTCAGTCGCACTTTTGGCAGGACAACAGTTCAAATAGTTCAGTTCAGTAACAGTTTGAACAATTTACTGAGAGAAATAACTGAAATTCGGTTGCTTTAATAAGCAAAGTTTTTAAATACAGAGGTGGGGGGGGGGGGTCACAGTTTGCAGCCCTTCCAGCTTTTGAATCTGTTACACCGTATTTAAAAAATGCTTATTAAAGCAGCCGAATTTCAATTATTTCTCTCAGTGAAATTTTCATATTGTTACTACTAACTGAACTAATTGAACTGTCATCCTGGCAAAAGTGCGGCTGAAACTCTCTTGTTTTGTGGTATTGCTTGATCGATGGACCTCAGCCAGCACCTCCAAACCTGTAATGCACAGCTCACCCACCTGTTTTTCATCAAGGCTACTATCCAAAACTGATAAAATGAACTCCTTTGGATTATATTTGGTCAATAATGATGTATGTGAGGCCAGAATATGGGAAAAATGCAAATAGAATACAGTAGAAGTCCCTAAATCTAGAAATTGTTTTGGAAAAGGGATACAACCCATTCCAGTCACATATAGACTCATGGTACTGGCAGGTTATGAAGAGTGACTGGATTACAGAAAGGGTGTGAGCTTAAAAGAAACTCAAGATCTATCATACAGACAAGTAGGGAGTAGCTAAGAAATGCTATTATTTTATGGAACATAGCAGGACTTGAACATAAACTCTCAGATTCTGAGTGGATTAAATTTGTTTCCCCTCAGGATATCATATGCCTTCAGGAAACATGGCATGATACGAGTAATTATGTTTCAATAACTGGGCATTCAGTATTCCAACAACCACAGAAAAAAAGATAGTTTGGTATATCCTCTGGGGGCTGTCAGTTTATCTTAAACTTGGACCTTAAAAGAAAGCTTTGATAATAATTGGGTGCAATTCTAGAAGAATGGTGCAAGTCACCACCAAAAGAGACTTGTGCCAAACGCTGTTGCGATGTGGACCCTGTACCCTATTCTAGAAGGGGCAAGGTCACTGCGGCTAAGTCCCATGACTTGCAACAGGTGGAGGGGTATGTCAACCAAAGGGCGTACCTGACGGGCATATCGCAAGTCGCATCCCTCCACTGGCAAGCGCATGTGCCCCCACAGCCCGCAGGGCAGCTGTGTCCCCCCAGCCCCCTATCCCTCAAACAACTATGCTCCACAGAGGCAGCTGTATCATCACCAGGACCTGTTCCCTGAACCCCAAACCCAGGACCCTGCAATGCCACACAATGTACCTTCCCACATATTCCCTGGTGGCAGTGGCCCCCCATCCCCCAACCCAGCTGTGCCAGTCCACCCCACACCCCAACCCATTCCCAGCTGATGACTGGCATGCCACCACTTCACCTCCATGGCCAGCCACTGACTGAGCTCCCGAGGGAGCGCTCACTGATAACGCGCCAATGTACTGTGCATGATTATACAGTAGGCTCCCTACAGAGCTCAGTCGGCGGCTGGCCATGGAGGTGAGAGGTGGGCTATGCCAGTTGCTGACTGGGGATGGGTCGGGGGTGTGTGGGGTCACCTGGCACAGCTGGGTGGGGGGTTGGGGGCACTAGACTACCAGGGAATATGTGGGTATGTACATTGTGTGGCATTGCAGGGTCCTGGGATTGGGGTTTGGGAAACGGATCCTGCGGGTGATACACAGCTGTCCTGCAGAGCATATAGTTGTTTGGGGGATAGGGGGCAGGAGGGACACAACTGCCCTGTGGGGCACTAGGTGATGTGGGGGTTCAGGTGTGTGGGCAGCCCTGCAGCGCATGGACAGGTTGGGGATTGGTGGGCCGGGGGGGTGAGATGCCCTATGGGGCACCTACTGTGGTGGTCAGGGCATGGGGGGTGACCATATTGATCGGGTGCTGGTCTGCTGGCAGGTCTATACAAACCCTGGAGGGTGTATGTACAGTTATGCCAGCTAAATGCTGGTGTAACTTACGTTGACAGTTCTCCTCCAGGGGTTGTTGTAGAATCCCGACTTTGGGGACTTTGTTGCTGCCCTTCCAGAATAGGGAGCAACTGTGGCCGTAAACCCCCTAGCGCCATGACACAGGTGGTTTAGGGCATAAGTGCTGGTGTAAGTCCACTTTGGTGCAAGTGGCCTGTGGCATGTCGCAGGCCACTTTGTAGAATACCATATGTCGCAACTCCTGGCTTGACTCGCTACTTGAGGAATTTCTTGTGGCACAAGTCAGGTTATGCCAGGTGTAACCCTTCTAGAATAAGGCCCAATGATGATACTGTATATTTATTGTAGTCTTGCTAGATAGACCAGAAATTAAAGGAATTTAAATAAATATTTTTTGTTCCACTATTTGGCTCCAGGTATTATAAGAAGAAAGTGTCAGTGGCTCAGCAGGTAGCACACTAGCCTATGAGGCCGGGAGATCAGAAGGCTGTGGGTTCTATCCCCACACCAGGCTCTTGGGTTTATATCCCAATACTGACACTGTAGTGCAGCATGAGGGGGCTGCTGTCTTTCGAATGAAATGTTAAACTGAGGTCCCATCTGCCTGTTCTGGTGGTAGTTCAGGTGGATGTTAAAGATCCCATTGCACTTCTCAAAAAGAGTAGGGGAATTTTTTTATTTGAATAACATCAAAAAAAATAAATTATTAACAGTGTTAAGTCACACGAAATCATACATAATTAAAAGACATAAAAAAACCCAAAAATGTTACAATTCTACATCATCAAGTCATTGTGTGGAAGAAACTTTATAACAGCATCCCTCCCCCCCAATAAAAAAAGTGGAGAATTTTTTTTCATAACATCAACAAAAATCATCCTGGCAGCATTATATCTCACATACCTATAATAATAGAAAAATAAAGTATAAAATCCTAACAAAACATAAGGGCCCAGATATTCAAACTGCGCCCAAAATGTGCGCAACAGCAGGAGCAAGCACAAACCAATTGCGCATATGCGCAACAGGCGCGATATTCAAACATGGAGCAGAACAAATTGCACAAGCAGCCAACGTCTGAATATCGCACATACTGCACCATAGCACAACCAGGAAGGAGAAGCTGAGCAGAAAGGTTGCGCTATAGCGCAACCAGGGCAGCCCAGCTGAGCAGTCCAGAGGTGCCATAGCGCAAGCAGAGCCCCCCCAGAGCAATGGAACTGCACATCCAGGGATGCAGGCTGGGGCCCACCGCCAGCCATGCCACACATGGGCACAGGAACACACTGCAGAACCAACAAGACACCTGCACACCCCAAGCACAGCATGACTGGGGGTGGGACAGATGATTTACTGGCCCATGGGGACAAGCCAACAAAGCACAGCAGAGTCATGACGCCCCAGCACAACCACTGGCAGGCTGAGAGTGCCACACACAGGGGGTTGACAACCACAGTGCACATCAGCCCCCCATATGCACAGCACACCCTGCACCATGACCCCAAGACACCACCCATGTGCAGTGACTGGCACTGCAGGAAACCATGCATCCCCGCACACGTCAACCCCATGCAGCAGAGAAGCATACAAGCCAGACACACCCTGTGCACCCAGCAGTGGGTGGCAGCAGATGGCAAGACCAACAGAAAGTCACTGCCATGCTGGAGATACCTCCCCATGCACACACACACACACACACACACACACACACACACACATACCCAGGACCATACCACCCCAGATGGCATGTACACCACTGCAACTGAGCAACCATAGCCAGCTGCAAATCAGAGACCAACACAGTATTCATATCAAAATATAAATGTATTATCAAAATGTAAAGCACAAAACAATCAACCATAACTATTTACAAGGGGCGGAGTACGAGTACCAGGTAGGGGTGGGCAAGGGATAGGGAGGAACAACTTGGAGAGGGAAGGCAGGGTGATAGGGATGGGTGAAGTGGGAAGGGTAATGTGGCCTAAGGCCCAGCAGGCTGGTCCTCCTCCGCCCGGTGCCGCTGTTCCCGGCGATGCCTCCTCCGCAGACCATGTCTACGGATGTCACTGAGGATGGCCTGGTTGTCTAGGGACACTTGTATCAGCCCACGTATCTCCCGCTGTATCCTCCTGAGAACAGTGAGGCCTAGGAAAATGGGAACACAGTCAATGGCTGTGACTGACCACAACCCTGAACACCACCCAACCTGCAAGCCATATAGCCCAATGTCCCGCACCTGTGATGGCATGCACCCACCCACAGTGAACATGCACATGGCCATCACAAACAGGCAGCACCAGCTATGTGCACCACTGCACACACACACACTGCCCATGTCCATCACAGCACAAACAAGGCTGTCAAGTGATGTGGCAATGTGGTGTGATGCCAGTTACACAGCTATGTGCCCAGTGCATGCATGGACCACCAGTGACGCATACACAGACGTGCTGTGACACTGGACAGTGATGCATGTCGCCTGTGTCGTGCATGGTTGTGTTGTGCATGGCTGGTGGTCTTGCCCCCCCCAGCATGCAATAGCATCCATGAAGTAATGATACTCACACTCCTCAAGCAGCTGGGTCTGCCGCTGCTGCTGCTGCTGCTGCTGCTGGGGCACACAACCCACAGCACCACCGACCGGCACCGGGGCCCTGGCACGGCCCTCCTCACCCCGTGCCTGCATCCTCACATCCTGGCCTGTGGGAGACATATGTTGATAAAAACATCAGTGTGACTCCAAAGCAGACTGCCCCCTGCCACAGTGAGAGTGCCTGCCCACACAGCCAGACCCATGCATCTCACACCTGCACACACTGACACAGCCAACCATGGCAGAGCCATCACCTATGCACAGCCACCAAAACATACTCACACCCCTACAGAGAATACAGGTGCATAGATGGTACACCCACCTGGCCTAGGCACCACGCCCCTCCTGGCACGTGACCGTAGCCGCTCCAGAAGATGTGGATCCCGCCTGTGGAGGTCACTGTACCGGTGCCGGCACTGCTCAGCTGACCGGCACCGCCCAGTGACCCCCACCAGGTCACTGGCCACTTGCTGCCAGACCTGGGTCCTAGCAATGGTGAGGGTCACCTCACCATGCTGTGCGCCCCAAAGTGGCTCCACCAGGGCCACCAAGTCGGCCACTTCTACAGGGCTCCACTGCACTGCCCTCCTGCGTGCCATGGTACCAACTTTACAGCAGGCAATATGGTGCCCTGCTGTGCCGTAACCCCACGTGGAGATGTTGCGCGATAGACCACCATAGGTTCCAATCGCGCTGTTTGAACAGCGCTGTCACTTCACATAGCGCTGTCAAAAGACAGCGCAATAGGGCCGTACACATGGCAGCCGAACAGCGCCAGGGGGCAAAGGTTGGACACCAGGTCATGGGCAATGACGCAAGGCCACGCACAGCGCCATCTGACGTATACGCATCCTGCGCGACTGACCACCTGTGTAACAGTGCCACAGTGGACTATTGCGCAGTAGTGCCACAGCGCCATATAGTGCCCAGTGCTGTAGCGCCACTGGCACAATGGTGGCCATGGCCTGAATTGCCGATCGCGACAGCACGCCAGCAGCGTGCAGACGCCGCGTGCGCTATCTGGGCATGCTCAATGCAGTGTACCACACAGTCACAGATCTGTGCCATTGGCTCAGCCGACTAACTGCGGTGCGCGCAGCGCAACCGCGATATTCAGCCGACACATGCAAATCATCTGATCAGCCATTCAAAGGCGCAGTGGAGCGATTTGCATCTCATTAGTTGCGCCACTCCTAATTTGCATGCATTGCACTATAAATGTGCGACATTGGGCTGCGCTGGCCAGATTCCGGTACTGCAGGTGAGAGGTGAGTTGCATGCTGTGTGATGTTCTGGACAATGGTCATAGGAAAATGCTGTAGACTGCACAGTGACAGATGTCCACTTCCCCCCATACAGATCGCCATGACCAAGCAGAGACAAGGTGAGGGTGAGGATGGTGGGCGTAGGAGGAGGCCCAACTTTCCCCAGCAGAGACAGAGGCCCTCTCCGCCTACTGGAGGAGGAGCCACTACTGAGTGGACAGAGGGGCACCTCAGTCCTGCAAGGCTGCATGGAGGGGTAGCTCGGCCATGAACTGCATCAAGCCACCAGCCTGTGCAGAAATGCAAGAAGAAGATGGGGACAGACCGCAGGAGGTTGAAGGAGAAGGTGGCAGCCTTCAGGCGGCGACGCTGGCACTGGCGGGGCCAGCCAGCGGTGTTGGAGCTGACCCGGCTGAGGAGAGACTGGCTGGCATCAATGCAGTGGCGCTATTGAGGGTGTACCAGGAGGTGGATTCCAGACAGGTGGAAGCCCATCACTGCATGGTATGACATGGTGGTGGTGTTGGGGGGGTGGGGGGAAGGTTGTTCACATGCACCCACATGTACTCTCTTTCTGTTACAGATCCTGTTTGTCTTCAGGAGATGGTGGTGGTGGGTCCAGGCAGTGATGATGACCTGCTGGACATGGAGGAGGGTCCATCCACCTCTGTCACCAGCCAGCATGCACTGCAGCAGCATGTACACTGGGCCGCCAACTCTGGTGTCGGTGATTCGGGTGTGGGGGGTGCACAGCCTGTGTCTCAGCAGTCTGGCATGCAAGCATGCCAGCACGCTGTGACTGTGGCTGTAGCACGTACCTGCACCATTGATGATGCAAGGACTGCAATGGGCAGTGATAGGTGTGTGTCCCATGACGGACACACATCAGGCCAGCACGTGCCCCTGAGCCTTTCTGGTTCCAACTTGTGTACCAGCATGTTGGCACAGTCCCAGGCTGTGCCTGTCAGCATCGGTGGGGCAGCACCGGTGGCTGTGCAGGTGTCTGGCACTGTTGCAGACACAGCGGTGGAACGAGTGGACCCTGGGGCACAGCGGTTGGAGGGGCAGCAGCAGCAGTCACCCACCAGGTCTGGGGGTACAGTGTCAAATGGTGGCACATGTCCGCCGCCCTTTGATCCACCCATTCCTGGTCCTGGCGAACAGCGCCCACCCTCAAGGGGTGTTGTGCATCAGGACCTTCCACACCCTTGGGGACAGGATGCCATTGGGGCACAGTACCCATTGGACAAGCACACCCGCCTGCTGCAGGAATCAGTACAGCAGCAGAGGCGGGTTGCAATGTCCATGGAGGCACTGGTCTGTGGCTGTGGAGCGCACAGCAGGAAGTGTGCTCTGGACCGTGCAGAGTTGGTTCGATGCGGACGGATGTGACCCGCCATTGACAGGCTGACCCAGGCAGTGGTCTCTGTCGTGGACGAAGGCACAGTCAGGTGCCCTGCACCGCACACACCACACAGTTCACTCTCCACTCCCCGCTTCCCGGCGTCGTGCGACACCAGGCCTGTCGATGCCGGGTTCTGCTATGGCCATCCCGAGCACCCCTGGTGCAGGTTTGTTCGGCATGCTGCAGACCCCCGTGTGGGCAAGGTCGCGTTCATGCAGTGGGACCCCTGGTGGTCCAACAGTGCCACCCCATGTGGCCCCTGCTCAGCCTGCCAGGGCTGTTGGGTCACGGCGGGGCCGCCCACGCATCTGCGGTGGCCGTGGGACAGTGCTACATGACTGACCTGCCTCCCAGTGCGGGCCCTGTCTGGTGCTGCCCTGTGTGCAATGTGTGTCATGGTGGGCAGTGCACTGCTGGGTGCTCTGCTCAACACGCCGACACATGGACCACCTGCACACCCTCCCAACTGCTGTCCACAGGTGCATGTGCATCATGATGCCTGCATTGTACTGTACACCAAGGTGCAAGGGTGCCCAGCATCTGGCACACGTAAATGGACAGTACAGGTGGTGGGGGTGGTCAGTGGTTCTGTGTGTTAGCAATGTTGGTTCTGCTGTGCTGTGCATCTGCCCATGTACGCTCTGTGCCTGGTGTGTGTGTGTCCATATGAGTATTCACCCCTCCCTGATGGTATGTTTGCATGTCTGGACCCTTCCACTCCCCTGGCCGTCATGCACCCTGGTGTGTTACCCTGTGTGCCTGTGGTTTATGCGATGGACAGTGTTGGTTGCACATGTCCCCTTGACTTACCTGTGTTCTGCATAGTGCTCCTCTGTGATGGTGTCCCGTGCAGCTGGGCCTGCCGGATCAGTCGGGGTCCCCCGTCCTGGGGGCTGCTCATCACCATCAACACTCGCACCACTGGCGTCCCCATCGCTGTCCCCCTCTTCAACCTGTAGGGCTATCCCATAGTCTTTGGCCATGTTGTGCAGAATGCAACAGGCCAGGAATATCCCACAGGCCTTTTTTTGGGGCTGTACTGTAGGGCACCGCCGGAGGTGTCTAGGCATTGGAAGCATGCCTTGAGCATCCCAAACACCTGCTCTATGATGTTGTGTGTGGAAGCATGTGCCTCATTATAGCGTTGCTGTGATGGGGTCATGGGGCGCCGGTACGGTGTGAGCAGCCAGGGATGGAGTGGGTATCCGCTGTCACCTGTGTGGAGATAGTGGAGATCAGTCCTCATGTTCAGGTCCATATGCCCATATCCCTGTGTGCCACTACCATGGCACCTGGCATTTCCACCCTTGCCCGAGTTTGCATTCCATACATGCATACTCACCCACTAGATGGCCTGTGTGGATCCCACTCTCAAATCGATGGCACAGTGCGGACTGATACCATATGAAGGCATCATGTGCTCCACCAGGTGTGTGGCACAGACATTGATTATGCGCCCAGTGGCATCACACACCACCTGGCAGCTGACAGTGGAGAAGCCCTTTCTGTTCCTATATGCAGCCCCATCAGGGCCAGGTGATGCAAGTAATGGCCACATGGGTGCAGTCTATAGCCCTAGCACGCCAGGCATACGTGTACACCCTGTGGAACTCCTGCATGTTTGCTGTACGCCTGCTGCGGTGCTGGGGAAATGGATGTACTCCACAGCATGTGGCAGCAGTGTGCTGAGGAATTGGGTGAGGATGCATGACGTGGCCGACTGTGTGATGCCTGTGGTGTCCCCTGTTGGCCTCTGGAAGGTGCCCGTGGCGAGCAGGCACATGCAGGCTGTCACCTTGGTCTCCACCGACAGAGCGTGACTCCGTCGTGAGGGTGCCTACATCACATCACTGCACAGCTCACAGAGCCATCTCAGTATTGCCCTGTTCAGGCGGTACCGGACCACGATCTCTACATATGTGTACAGCTCAAAGCTGATGCGGGCACGGTACTGCCTGTTGGGGGCATACCGCCGACGGGCCCTTCCACGGCCACGTCCCCCTGCAGCATGCATTCTCACCCCCCTCATTACAGCTTCCGTGTGGAAGCTGGCACTGTCCATCTCCCTGGCTTCTGACCCCCCCTGGCTGCTGTTGCTGTGTTACCCCCGCTGTCCTCACTGCTACTTCCACTGCACCGGCACCCCCGCTGGCCTCTACAGCCTATGGCCCACGCTTGCCTTGCCTGCCCTAGCCTGTCACTGTCTGTCTGTCTCTCTCTCTCTCTCTTTCCCCCCACTTGGCATCCTTGTAGCGTTCTGGCGCCGCTTCATTGAGCCTTTTTATTTTGGCTCATTTCACTAGTGCGCATCTTCCGCCGTTCATTGTTGCGCATTGTGCAAGTCTTTGAATATCGCAATGTGCTCTTTATGCATGGATCCACCCCCTTCAGTTGCGCATGGCTTCATTTGCATTGCGCTGTTGCTCAGCATGTTTTCTGTGGCGCAACTGCCTCCTTCTGAATATCGCAAAATGACACATTTTTGGACTTGCGCATGAGCAACCCTGTTGCGCATGGTGCAACCCTTTTGAATATCCGGGCCAAGATGTTAAAGCAACATCAGGGTACCTAAATGAGCATCCAACACTAAATACATAATGCTACCTAAGAAGAAAAGTCTGCACAATCTCCCCCTGTATATTTTTGATGCCTTAACAAAGTCAGGTTTAACCAGATCATCCTATTTATATTTAATAAACATTGTAAATCCCTTCCACCAATTAATCACCTTCCAAGCAGTAGCCCTTTCACAATCCTTAAGATAAATCTGTTCCATTGCCCCATGCACTAACAATCCCATAGTATCATAAGACATCATTTTTTGATATAATACCCACTGGCATCTAGCCTGCCACGAATTATAGGTTAAACAGCAACAAAAAATTTTCCAAGTCTCTATATCATACCTCCCCCCCAACAGAGGATAATTACCCCAAATTAGTATGTTATAATCTAAATATAATAACCATGTCATATTCCACTTTTTGGCCAGGAATTTCCACAAAGAACTAGCATAAGAACAACAAAATAACAAATGCTCCATCGTCTCGTCCTGAGCTATACACTCAGGATAGGGACAAAATCTCTCAGTCAACGCTTTATGCTTTGCATTCCCTCTGACACTTATCCGACCATAGAGTGATAGCCAAACAAATTCCCACATATATTCAGGTAACCTAAGATTATTCAGTCTCTTAAGAACCCTCTTTATCGATCGAGGGGCAGTTTTTAAAGGCCGGTTCAGTTTGATATAATAAGGACATCACTATTTTATATAATTGAGGACCTGTACTATTTCTTACCACTTGAGCTGTTAGACCCCATTTAAAAAGTTTTTTTGCCACCGACAAAAAATAATGTGGTAAGATCAATTTCTGAAGGGGGTTTTGGTGGGGTTACCTGCCAAGCTAAATAATAATGCACCAAAACCTGTTTTGTTAATAACCCGTACAGAGTCGTGATTGGTGACAATCCTATGCGGATGTTTTGTGATATGAATAATGTATTGAAAAAAATCACTGGATCCTCCATCCCAAGTCCCCCCTTGTTTTTTTCTAGGTATGTATATTGCCGTTTAATAGGGTTGAGCCTATTACCCCATAACAGTTGAAAAAATAAACTATAAATTCGTGTTTCCAAATGCATGGGTAAGGGAAATACCATAGCAGCATACAATAAGCTAGGGATAACACATTTTTTTAATATCTGTACCCTTTTCAATTTTGATAATTTCCAATGTTTCCACATATTAATTTTTCCCTCTATCGAGGCCAATGCATTTTCCCAGTTTAACTCAGGCAAATTTTGTGGCCCATATAGCAAACCTAAGATTTTTATTGGATCAGACGAAATTCGAAGTCCCTGAATAATAATATCAGATGTACCACTAATCCCTATAAACAATCCCTGACTTTTTATTTTTGAATTTTAGAATTAGACACCTTAGAATAATAACTCATATATTCCAAAAACACAGCTACTTGCTCATAATTAGAAAAAAATACACAAAGATCATCAGCATAAGCCTGTATGTAAAGATCTTTCGATAAGGGAGGACCTAACACCCCTTCCCATTTAGGTATTTGTGACACTGATTGAATCAATGTGTCTATAATAAAGGAATATAATAAAGGGCTCAAGGGACATCCTTGATGAACCCCAATAGGCAAATGAAACCCCTTCCCACTAACGCGTTGCACAATCGGATGAATAACAGCCCCAGCATAGAGTAATTTTATCCAATATATAATTACATTGGGAACCCCATAATGCTGTAATGTCATAAATAAAAATGGGTGATAGACTCTGTCAAAAGCCTTCCTTGGTCCGCTGATACAACACAGCCTAGTTTTTGTTTTAGACCAGCATACTCAATCAAATCTCGAAGGATCATATGGGCATGTTGGATTTTCCTTCCCGGAAGTCCACAGTATTGATAAGGTGAAAGTACTGTTACTGCATAATGTTTTAGTCTATTATTCAAAATTCCCGTAAAAGTTTATAATCTGTATTTAAAATTGTAATAGGTCTCCAATTTTCAATTAGTGTTTTATTTCCTGATTTATAAAGAAAATCACTAGCTCTTCAGAGAAGCAAACAAGAAATGCCACTGCGAATGAGAAAAATTAAAACTAATTCTAAGCATTGAGAAACCTCGAAGGAAAAGCTTTATACAGCTTGGAGGTTAGTCCATCCTGCCCAGGTGAAATACCAGATTTTTGAGATTTAATGGCTGCTTCAATCTCCAATTTCATAATTTTACAAGTTAACAAGGATTTATCAAAATGAGAATCTGAAATTTTTATTGTATTCAAAAATTGCCTCATATCCTCAGCACTAGGGGGCACTGTAGGTGCATGAGACAGTAAAAAGGCCTTAATAATCCTCTGTAAACCTTCTGAATCCTCCACTAATCTTCCCTCCTGATTTATTAATGCAACTAAATAGGTGTTAGTTTTGTACTTTTTAAAAGCTTCATGTGGATCACCATGGGGCTGTTTTTTTAAACCAAATTGGAGAAGGACTTGTGAAGTTTTTGCTCTATTATATTGTACCTGTTGTAGTTGCTGCTTTAAAGCCTGGATTTGAGTAGAGTAATCAAATTTTGAGGTATTTGCTACAGAAAATAAATAATACAGTTGCTGCCTGAGTTTTAAATAGCTGAGAAATCTAAAATTTTCCTCGGACCTCCCTTGATTTTTTAGTAACTTGCATAAATCATTTTTTTTATCACCCCACCATTGTCCCAGATCCTCATACAAAAAGAAAACTGACAGACGTGCTTTAAGTAATGTAACAATCTTATGAAGCAATCCAGGGGACTTTAATAAAGGAGCACTCAGCTTCCACCGGGGTTTCTGCCACTGAGGGAATGGGCCAGGGAAAAATTACACT
Source organism: Neoceratodus forsteri (assembly GCA_016271365.2). NCBI lineage: Eukaryota > Metazoa > Chordata > Ceratodontiformes > Ceratodontidae > Neoceratodus > Neoceratodus forsteri. Next base: position 203,904,386 of record CM057458.1, read on the forward strand.
GGAGTAATAAATGGTCCGAAAAGGAAACTGGAATTGTATAAAATTGAAAAGGCAGATTATCTGACAGAAAAATGCGATCTATGGTGGATGTATATGTCTTTTTTTTATAAGAAACCTTTGGCCCCCCCCTGCTGGTGACTACTACCATGAACTAACCCAGATGAATGTATTAGAGTACCTAATGCATGAGAGTCACAATAAATTTTTTTCCCCGAATCCCTTGGGGTCTTCCCACCCAATTTAAGCTCACAATTGAAATCACCCCAAAGGAAAATTTCCAAAGAGGCAACTAAAAAGGGTTTTATCATTTGAAACAGCGCCACCCATTCAGCTTTTATTTGTGAACAGTACACATTTATAAATCTACAAGTCATAGACTTCCACACCCCATCTAAAATCATTAGCCTTCCTGGAATCAGATCCATCGATTTTATCAAGGAAAACGTACAAGAATTGAAAAGGAACCCCAAGCTATTGGCTGATTGTTGTCCAAAATACCAATATGAAGGGCCCCAGCACCATTCTTTTTGAAAATACCTGGCCTGATCAACAGTATACACCCAAGTTTCTTGTAACAAACAGATATCCAAAAAATTGTTATGTATATAATCAAAAATGACCTGTCGTCTTTTAAAGTTTAATTAACTATGGGCGTTTACTGAACCCAAATTAAAACTAGCCAGTTGAAAAAAAATAAGAATTTAACTATCTTTTTTTCACCTCTTTTTCTTTTTACTTTTATATCCTTCCTGTACCACACAAGGGGAAGGGGGGCTATCCCGTATGGGTCGAGAGTCTGGCTCTTGACAATCCATAACTGAATCACCCCAGTGAGTCGATAAAACCTTGAAAGGATTACTGGTTTCCATTTCCACAGAAGAAGGAGGAGCCACTAAAGGAGGTTTTAGATTCCTGGAAGACCTTCTCACCTGAGGCAATACCAAAGTAACAGACTCCTGAAGTAAATTCTCCTGTTGTTCAGTGTAACAAACTGGAGATAGAATGGGAAATTTATTTACTGGAGCATCCATAGAATGAACTTCAGATTTCTCCATCAAGGGTTGCGAAGCAGGGACATCCATTCCACTACCCGAAACCTGACTCACTGGAACAACAACTGAGGCCAAATCTTGGGCTTTTTGAATGAAAAGATCAGGGCTGCTAATAGAGGCTTTATTTTTTGCAGCCCACTCACATTCTGAAAAAACATGGCCTGTGTCTTCACAAAGATCACATTTTGTGTGATTCACGCATTGAAAGGTTATATGTCCAGTCTCCCCACAGTTATCGCAACGAGGTTTGTCGCATGAGCTAGATAAATGCATCCGGGAACCGCATTTATAGCAGGCCCTAGGTTGCCCAGCATAAAAACAAACACCCCTATCACGGCCTAACAAAAGGAGTTTGGAATATGTAGAATCCCATTATCAGTCTGCCTGAGCTTGACCTTAAATCGCCAACCCCCAGTACAAAACTGTTCGGCATCTAAAATGGCTTCTGGAGAACTCAAAACATCACATTTTTGAGATAACCAATACAAGATATCATCAACATGCACTCCTTCATTTCTGAACATTATAGTAACAAACTTAATTAATGGTTTCGTTAAAGGAATTACTAGAAATGAGGTCCACAAGAGGGAAAATTTTACTTGATTATACCGTTCCCAAAATAAATCTAGGGCATAGGATGAGCGAAAGCTCACATCAAAATTATCCTCACCAGAAATATTAATAAATGCAAAAACCTCCCGGGGAGAGAAATGAAGGGATTCTTTTATTAAACATTTTCCAACATAAAGCCTATCAGGCCTTACTTCCAAACCTCCCTTATACCTTAACCTTACTGCATTTCTACGTGGAGCTGCTTCTTTTTTTATTTTTGAAAATAAGTCTGACATCAATGGTTTATCTGATTCAGAAATACTTTGTGCTGTATGAGTGTCTGTCTCAGGTCTCAAGTCAATCAAAACATCAGAAGGCTTAATTTGGACACTCTCCTGAGAAGGCTCAGGTTCCCTTTGTTCCACCTCCGGTTTACCAGGGGTATCAGGTAATTCAGGCAACCTTGGCCACCATGAAGGCTCATTTTGTGAGAAATTCAGTTTCGGGTCCCAGTCAGGCGTAGGTCGCCATGAGACATTATTTAAAATCCAACTCGCAGCACTCAAAGCTTGCTGAGGAATCCAATTGTCCTCAGTTAATGGCTGTAAAGGGGGGACAACCTTCGCAGCTGCAGAGGCAGAGGTGTCTCTCAGGGGCCCCGAGACAGTCTGCATCCCTGGTATTACCCCCAAGTTCCTTTTTGCAGAAATTACTGCCGCTCGTCTCTCTTTCCCTTTCTCACCCACTTTTTCACTATGGGCAATTGATCGTTTAAGAAAAGAAAATTCAGACACGCCCGTCTGGTTATAAGGTTCCGTTTGAAAAATGCAGCTTACCTCGGACTGTTGAGGCTCTGTGGAGGCGCTGAGATGAGGGGCTCTAAAAACAAATTCAGCGTCTTTTGATAGCGTATGCACCTGTTCGGTGCAAACAGAGCCCCCACTCTCCGCGGTAGGCACTTCTGGGATTCCCAAAGTCTCCGTAGCAACCGGAGACATGATGGGAGTGACTCCAGCCTACTGGCCTGCTGATACCGGCTCTCGGCACTGAATTGGGACTGATTCACTACTGCCAGCCAAGCAAACGTCAGTAGGGGATTGCACTGACTGTGCATCCGAAGCAACTTTCCTCAAAACCACCTCCGGTGGAGTCGGAGACTCCTGCTCATGTGAAATGCTCGGAGAAAAAGACGTAACCATAGGGAGCTCTTTACCAACATAAGCGCTCAATTGCTGCTTCACTCGCTCATGTTCCTAAGCCAATTCCGATAGCTGCTTCACCAGCTGTTCCTGTCGTCTCTCTGAGTTTCCCAAAGTAGATAAGGTTCCTGTAGAACCAACAATAAGTGACAAATCCTCCGTAGAAACAAAAATCTCTCCTTCCTCTGTAACATTCTCCACAACCTGATGCCCAGGCAACGTCGTAGATTCATTTTTCCTGCTAGTGCAGCTCAACTGTTCTCCTCCCTCCATGCTGACCGTCCACCACCAAGTCTGATCCAACAATGAATCAACTCCAGAAGCAAGTTCCCCTACTGCCAGCAATGCAGTAGGGGAATTTCCCCAGTGCCCTGGCCAAATTTCCCTCATTCACTAAAAATACCACCAACAGCTTACTCTGGTTCAAGGTCAGTTGGCATTTCATCTGTATCCCCCCTCCCTCGGTCATGCCTGAAAATAGGCAGAATCTGCCTAGTGCACGTACCCGGTCAACAAAAACTAAATAAAATAAATAAATAAAAATATGGATGAGGCTAAACATTTTTTTTGTAAGATGTAACCTATGAAATCCTAAGTAGAAATATACTAATATTAGGGGATTTCAATGTAAGAAAAGGCTGCTTTGATGGTTTATTGATAGCACTGTCTTGAATTGCATGAGCACGTTAGCATAAATTCCAGTATGAAATACTGAAGACAATAAATTCAATAAGGCAAGCATAACTTTGATTGAGATCTTAAAGGAAGATAATTTGTTTCCTTGAAATGGGAGTCTAGAATAGGATTTTTTTTTTATTCTTTGGTTACCAGGTAAGGCCCACTAGGCACAAATTGATGGCTGAGGGCTGTCCAGAGTTGAATGGGTGGAGCAACAAACCTCTCCCCCAACCAGGCCTTAAAAGGCCCTCCTCTGGGCCAGTCCTCTTTCTTTTTCTTCATAGCAGCTGGAGGCTCCATTGGCTGTTCTTCCGCTGCCTTCCCTCCTTAGCTCACATTTTTGGTCTCGCCTCTGGCTGTCTTCACTGTAGAATCTGGCACCGTTGCTCCAGCTGTACCCCTGTCTCGGCCCTGCTATACACCCTTCAACCTTTTAATCAGCCGGGTCCTATCGTAGCAGCTACCCTGCCTGAAACTCCTCTGCACTGCTATATGGCGTGCTCCACTTGACTTTCTTCAGTGTGTGTCCTGCAGCTCCCAATGGAACCCCCCTCCCCGCTCCCATTTTGTGCCTCCCACGGCACATTGGCTGTGTCTGCTCCTCCATCATTCTTCTCCCTTCCTCCCTCTCCACCTTTCTCCCATTCAATTCCTGCTACTCATAGAGCATTTTCCCTGCCTTCCTGGTCCTGGCCTACTTGTCCCTCAGTTGTGGTGCAGCACCATGTTTCCTCGACTTGTTGACTCTTCTGTCCACTGCAGCAGCTCTCTTCAGCTCCTCACCCTGCCACAAACACCTCACCTCACCTCCTGGCCCTGCAGACTTCTCTAGGATGCTGCCACCTCCATTGCTTCCTTACCTTCCTGCCACCTGCTGGCTGGGGTCTTTTCCATCACTTGCCCTTGCTATGCCAGCTTCAGCACTCTGCTGGTATCCTCTGTGCTGGTTTCGGTAGCTACTGCTTTTCCATTGCTCCACCCCCTCCCTCAGCATCTATCTCCACCTCAGCGCACCCATGCCCCCTGCTCAACTTCTCCGGGTATGGCTCAGCTTTCCCTACTTTTCCTACTCCTAGCTCCCTTCACATGTGGGTTGCAGTCCTCTCTGACCCTCAGCAGCCTCTGGGCATTTTTTTACCTTTTGGCCTGTGTCGTCATTGTTGTCACCTGCTGCCATGCTTCTATGTGTCTCCAATATCTCCTCATCCATCGCAGTTGCTGGTGGTGCCTATTATCGCCTTGTTTGGGTCTGTCCTTGGCTCTGCATTGGGGTCTCTTGAGGCAGCTTCCCCATTTGTTTTTCTTGCAGTATATTTCCTTCTGCCAGGTGCTGGTATTATGCCATGCCCCAGTTGCTGGTCTGTTCTCATTTTCTGTTCTACTGCTAGTTTTCCCTAGCAGGTGTTTGCCTCCCTGCCTGTCAACCCAGCTACCCCCTCTATGTCTGCCAACTCCAGCTGCTGGCATTTCCTAGATTTCGTGTTCCATGCTGGGCCTCGCCCCTATTCCTCATAACCCTGTTCTTTTCCCATCCTAGTCTTCGGGCTGGACTTTGCCTCATTGGTTCCCTGTCATGTGTGTCTTGCTCTGTACTATTTCTGTGGCATTCTGGCACTCTACCGTTGTTCAGCCTGTCTACAGCTGCTGACCTTATTCTCATTGTTCTCACTTTGCTTTTCTTGCCACTGTTGGTTTTGCAGGTTCCTGCCGTACCACTACTCCTTCACTGCTTGCCACTGGATAAACCCCTTGCTTCATTCATTCCTCTTCCCATTCCCTCTGCCCTACTTTCGTCTCCTTCTCTGACCTCTGCTTTCTTTCAGGGGCTTCCCTATCCTGCCGTTCCACTATAACATCATAGTCTACTCATTCACATTGCCTAATATTCCCTCCTGCATATCGCCCTAGCTACTAGTTTCCTCCTCCGATCCTATTCCTTCATTGAAGTCAAACCAATTCAGATGTCCTCCTGATACTGTCTACCTTACCGTTGACTGCCGGCTTTGCCCAGCTGCTGTCACTCCTACCTTCATGCAATTCTATCCATTCCTAATTTGACTCTCAATGTACTCATTTGGCATGCACTCCCATAGTTACCAATCATGGTAGCTTCCTCATGACATGAGTCTGGTTCTCCTTCACTCAGTCTGACCTCAGGGTCTACTCATTCACATTGATTAATTGAGCATACCTCTCATTGGGTCTTATGCTACCTCATTGAACTGCTCACCATTCGGAGACATGCCTTCCATGTCCATTACTCCTTGGCTTGGGGATAGCCTGTAGCCAACGGTCTTGCTCTGCACCCACAAAGTCTGCATCTAGAGCATGTGAAGCTCAGAGTGGGGTTCTTTTCCCTGGCTCATAGTGAGAATGTCTTTGCTCTGAGTGGACCTTCATCTTGGTGACACCTCTGAATGTAGAATTTATGACTTCCAGCTGCGAGGGGTGTGGGTTCTCATCATCAGAGCCCCTTCGGCTGCCCGAGTGGGGTCAAGGCACTGTCTACACTATTCTCCATCAAGACCGCCTCTGGTTCACCTGGTCTGTCTTGTAGGCTCACATAGGCCAGCTGAGTGCCTTAGCAGTCATCTCTCTCTCCCCCATCTTGCTTTTGAATGTCTAGTTGCAGAGACATCGCTTGCAGTCCTCAACAGATGTCGATTTAGAAGGTCTGAGTGAGAACTTCCTCTAAACTGGAATATTTTCCTCCTCCTCCTCCTCCTCCTTTGATCTCGACTCTAAAATTGCAGTAGCTGAGCCATCACTAATCAAAACATCCTTTGGCCTGGAGGGAAGGCGACCTAGGCCTTGGCTCCCCAGAGGTTTCCTCCTCAAAGGGTTTTTTCCTCTCCTCTGTGCCAATGGTCATAATATTAGATAGGGTTGGAGTTTCCTTAGGTTCTGTAGTTTAGTTCCACTGTTGGATGGAGTCAGATGGTGGCCCTGGCTGTTCCCTATCTCCTAAGGAAGTCCAACCTTCTGCATCTTGTCTACTTTCATTTCATTCATTGTCCTCATCATATCTCATTCTTCTGCTGTCCTTCCCATCTACGTCCATCACCTTAATTTCTGGTCTCAATAAATTATGATTTCTCACCTCTTTGATGTTCGACATCCTTTTGGGTATTCTTTTTGGGCTTCTTCCTAAGCTACCTTTAGCCAAGGGAATTATTCCCGTGGTACTTATGGGGTGAACCATCCTCTAGAGTTCCTTGCATCGTACCACTACAGGGTGGTATATCCCATGGATAGAGAGGCGAACAGCCACAATGTATTGAAGTCATACAAGCATACATCTCAGTTGTGCAAGCCCATTGAAACTGATGGATGAGGGCTGTCTGGAGTTCAATGGGTGAAGCAACAAGCCACTCCCCCAACCAGGTCTTAAAAGGCCCTTATCCAGGCCAGTCCTCATTCATTTTCTTCATTGCCCCACCATCCACCCCCTCCTCCTCCAGCGACTCACTTCTCTTTCCCATGAACTTCTTCCTAAGCTACCTTTAGCCAACAGAATTACTCCCACGGCACCTATAGGGGAGGAACCCTCCTCTAGGTTTCCTTGCGATGTACCCCTACATGGTGGTATATCCCATGGATAGAGAGGTGAACAGCCACAATGTATCGAAGTCACACAAGTATATGTCTCATCCAATTGGGCAAGTCCATTGAAGTGCCTGTTTATAGTGGCAACCTGAGAGCACTGGAGAGGTTAAGTGACTTGTTTAGAGTCACACAGTACATGAGTGGTGGTTGTGGAACTCAAACCCAGGTCTGATGGATGCACCAAGCTCATTCACAGCTCATTACTCTAACCTCTGAGCTATACTGCCAGACCAGTATAGAGGGCAGACCATCTTTTTATCTGCAGTGGGTGCATCAGTGCCAGCCCAGTGACATTGAGGGTTGAGGTGCTGAATGCCACACCTCACACTACACCAGCAAGCTGGGTTCAGGAGCAAGCTGGAATCATTGGGGGTTGGCTGGGGGAAATGCTCAGGTCATCAAGGGTCAGCTGGGGGGGAAGGAGGAGCAGGATTGAGCAACTGCCAGAAAGTGCTCCTCTCCTGTGGAGGGTTTCCATGGCTCCCAGCACAGCAGTGGCACCCAGTGGTGACTGGGAGCCTTTGCAGCTGGTACCACTTGAGAAGGGCACAGGAGGGGTGGAGGCCTATGGGAGTTGTGCGGGAGTGCACAACTTGGTGTGCTGGCATCATTGCACAACCTCCTCCTCTTGGTAGTACAATAAAACAGGTGGATAACCTTGGCAACCAGCAGAATGATGGTGGACCCTGATGGAATGGCACACATGCCCACCGCCAATCCCAACTGGACTGGTTCTTCTGGATTCTCTCCTCTGTCTGGGGCCATGGTAAGAGAGGTTTTGTCCCCAATTTCCTGGTCGGGAGGGATTCAGACAGGGCTGTAGGAGCCACTCGAAGGGGGTCTCAGCTGATGGAGTTCTTGGCAGCTGATGACTGGAAGGAAAAAGAGTTAAAAAAATAAAATACTGGTAGGTGCATCAGTAGTAGACCTAGCAATGTGGTCTGGGTATGTACATTACTGGGGACATTTAGCATTTCCGGTGAGATCAGAAAGTGATCATTTTCCAGTAATATTAAATTCTTATGCTAATGGACCTCAAATGGAACCTGTTAAGTGGATATTGTTTACAGAAATGAGAAATAACAAGCATTTGTCAATGCCAAGTGTTGCTTCCTGTCATTAGCAGTGGAAGTGCAGGAGTTAGATAGATGCATATAGGAATAGCAGTGAAGTACTGAACTGATGCCAACTCCACCCCACCTTGCAGAGATAGACAGGCATTGCGGTGTGCCTTTGGGTCATCACCAATAACGGTCACAACATTTCACCTCACCCTACCCTGCAAACACTTACAAGTGTCGAGGTGTGCTTTGGAGTGTTTGGGCTTTACACTTACCTCATTCCATAAGGAAATATGCTGAAACGGGTGCAGTATAGGAGAATGGGGTGAACTCTGGGGCCAAAGGGTCCAAGGTGAACTACGATGCCTGCCACTGGCTGCAGGGTGGGGGTGGAATGGCATGAGCATTATTGTCAACAATCCCAAATCACACCCCTGACACCTGTCATTCCCTACAGCATAGAGAATTCTGGTCAAAAACCCTAACACCCTGGGCGTTTCCTGGTATTTTTACTCCAAGTTTTCAACATGGGCTTTTTGTGACCCCACCACATGAACAGTGACACTATCAGTTTGTTAGCCAAAAGGTGATTTTGCACAGTGACTGCGCCACTTGGCACCAGAGGTGCAAAAACACATTCCGAACAGGATGTGAAAAATGACACCCGTACTGTTCATGAATAGGTGTAAAAAATGGCAGTGTTGAAAATCTGGAGTGAAAATACAAAAAAACTGATGACGTCACAAGTGTGCATAGAAACTGCGTAAGGCACCCCCATAATGCAATTAGTTTGAGGATATTTTACAGCAGATTTTCAACATAGGCATTTTGGGACCTCCACTTATGAACAGTGTCCCCGTGATTTTCTTAATCTGTCCCGAACACCGATTTCCCAGAGTGCCTGCGCTATTCTGTGCCAGAAGTGTGAAATGCATTTTGGCCAGGGTGTGAAAAATGACAGCTGTACTGTTCATAAGGAGGTGTGGAAAAATGCCAGTGTTGAAGATCTGGACTGAAAATATTATGAATTCATGAACTTACGAGGGTGCGTGGAAATTGCACAATGCATGCTCGTAACACAGTCATTTTATGGACGTTTGTCACCGAATTTTCAACATAGCCAGTTTAAGACCTCTACTCATGAACAGTGTCACTCTGATTTTCTTAATCTGTCCCAAACATTGATTTCACACACTGACCTTGCCACTGTGCACTACATGTGCAAAAACACATTTTGGGCAAGATGTGAAAAATGACAGCTGTACTGTTGATAAGGAGGTGTGGTAAAATGGCAATGTTGAAAATCTGGACTGAAAATATTAAAATGCTACCACAGACAAAGGTGGCATCAGCATGTGCCCATACCCACACAAGAATGGCAAGACATGGAGCCCTGTGTAATGCTCTGTGGCCTGCACAGGAGACAGACCACAGCAATGTGATGTATGTGGGACACAGTATACATACTGGAACAGTACAGCACACACACACACACACACACACACACACACACACACTCACACAATGCAGCTGGACAGGAGATGTACACACATGTACTACAAGGGAAACAACGATGCCCAACACTGACACAGTTGCCTGACTATGGGATGTGCAGTAACAAAGGGGGCAGATGTGGTAGATGGGGGGAAATCAACAGAGGTGAAAGAGCAGATACAATGTCATGTGGATGGTGTAGAAACATGTCATGGCTGTAGTGGTGTGGGTGCTGAGACAGACACTAGGTGAAGCCAAGTATCTATGTGTGGGAACATAGGCAATGATAATGTGTGGTGTAACCAGGCTGATGTGTCAGTTGCATCTGCAACACAACCATGACCCAGGTGATATGAGAGTTCCACCCCTGTTGCAAGGTGAATGCTGAAATGTAGAACAGGGAATGGCATTCTCCACTGCACATGCAGGACTGCATGCAGACTGGTGAATACTGTACCTGTACAATGATGAAGGTTCAAAGCACAGATAATGAATGGCACACATGGTGAATGGACGAAGTGTCAGTGCACAAAGTGTGATGTTGGCCTGTGGAAAATTGTGCAAGCACATACTGTGGATGTACGTGCCACTGCCACACATGGGTCTCCACTGTGAATGCACTGTGATGCACAGTATGGTGTGGCAGATTGAGCTGCACTGTCACATGTGACTGGAACATGACCAAAGGAGGTGGTGGCATGTGCTATGCAGTGTGTGCTGGACAAACAGCACTGCAGAACTGCACAGCAATGTGTCACACCACACATGGCAACACTGTACACATGCATGACACTGGCTGAGGTGAAATCACTCAGGTGTGAAAACAACAGCATCCAAATGAGGTGGACCTTCCTTGAGAAGGTGCACTGGTCTGTTGTGATGGATATCTGGACCCAGCAAAAAACATGCCTGGGATAACATATTGTCGTTCAGGGGCAGGATACATGGAAGGCAAACACACAGGGCCCATAGGGACAGTACAAACTGAATGAAATCAGGGCCATGATGTGCATAGCAGGGGATGTGAAATGGGGCTATGCCATGGTGTACATGTGTGCACAGGGCTGAGTGGACAGGACTGTGAATCAAAATGGCTGCAGCCACAGAGGGTGGGGCATATAGTGACTTGTGTGGCATGATCCGCTGGCCCACTGAGCAAACCCAGCAAAGGGACAATAACAGTAGATATCCAGACACAACAAAGGAAATAATGCAACTGCAGACATGCTGTATGTATGGCATGTGGAATGTGGAGAAACAGAATATGTGTGGTAACACATGTAGAGGTACAACAAATCACAACACACAGCAACACATGTGAAGACACAACTGCATGGTGAGCACTACAGCTATACATATGCCTGGCACACTGATCCCAGATGTGAACAGCTGCAAGGGCATTGTCAACACATGAGCAAAACATACACTGTGGGGTTGGTGTACATTTGTGTAGGGCAACACAGACAATGATTGGACAGGGTCTGCCATGCACACACTGCACAATGCACTGTGTACATGCAGCAACACACAGACCACCAGCAATGCCTGCAGCAGAGGCAGAATGGTCAGACCAGTCAGTGTGAATGCCATCAGCCGCACAGAGAGCAGATATGTCTGCACACCCCCCATATGTGGAATGATGTCCTCAGTCACAGATGCAGCAGCTGCAGTTGACCATGTCAGATGTACCCACACCTGTTCCGACCACACCCAACCCAGTCACAGTACCCACCCATATCAGCACCCTTGACAGCTCAAACCATGGTGCAAACCCCATTCCAGTGACAGAACACACCATCCATGCCCCTCTATGCCTGCCCCCAGGCAAGTGATGGGTGAGCAGCTGCCATCCATCAGCCTTCTCATGACACCCTGATTGTGCCCCTGTAATGATCCCTCTCACATCCTGGAGACCCTCTGGCATGTTACCCATGACCACCCCCAGTGTGTATGGCCGAGCACCCTGGGCCACTACCCATGGATCCACACCCTGCTCTCTGGACCATGTCTGTTGCTCTCCACTGAACCCTCCCTAGGAATGTGACATCCATCTAGAACTGTTACCAAGACTGCATACATATCCCGAGGTGTTGCAGTGCCAAACCGTAGTACAAGGGTAGGAACAGTGCCACCCTTTCAGGGGTCATCCCCATGGTGATACAGACCAGCATCCTAGGTGCCCTTGCCATTTTCCATGTACATGTCTGGCCAGTGTAGCATGATAATTACCAATACCCCCATGACCCTCACACACCCCAGCACAGAAATGACATACCCACCCAGTGTACAACCATGGTGGGTAAACCGTCTCACAGGTGCAGATACGTGCAGTGACCTGCATGAACCCACAGTGTCCTGATATTTGACAACCCTGCCAGAGGCACAATAATTGCATGCAAGACTACCAACACCACACACCCACCATGACACCTAGCCCTGAGTCATCTGCAAATGGACACCATCCACACCCGTGCACTGGTCCCATGACTAAGACATAGGTGTGACTAGTGTTGTCACAGTACTGGCTCCTGTGCCAACACAGTAATGACACACTCTGGGGATGAGCCCAGCCTGCCAGCACCACACTGTGAGTATGCTCACTGAACACCACCTACCCCATCCCCATATCTGTCAGTGTAGCCAGCAGGCCATTGTGGCACACACGCTGAATTGCATGCTGATGCATGGAAAGTGGTGGTCCCCTAAATACAACCCCAGTCCTGGGCCTTTGGTGCACACACACAGATGTAGACAAGGGTAGTATAACACATACAGTCTGCGCCACAGCAATGCCGCCAATCCTCCAAACACCCACAACAGTGAAGGACACTCCAGGGCCCATCCATTCAGCAAACTGCCACCATCATGCAGAGAACAAATGCCAGCTCACCGAGCCACCCTCACACATGTCAGTCCAGTGGAACATGGCTGGAACTGTGATGCACAGTGGTCGTGATGTGTACTGGACACATGTCCCTTAGTACATGTGCAGTGCAACAACACTGTACACACCACAAAGGTGGTATGTAAGTGATATGCACTGGTGCACACCACTCTGAATAGATGCCACTGAGCCATACACAGTGCCACATACATGCAATGCGTGGACCCAGTACAGACATATGGATGTGCATGGTGTTGCTGCATGTGTGTGTGTCTCATGTGAGCAACAGCATCTGTGATGGGCAGTAGCCAGCAGTGTCTCATACACGCTACAGCATTATGTGATGATAGGACGACAGTCTGTGAATGATAATGGAGTAGCTGACAGAGCACAGGCACAGATGGGCATGTGTGACGAGTGCAGGTGTGAGCACCGTGCTGTGGTATGATGCACACTGTCCTATGTGCCACAGAAATGCAGGGACTCTGTGAGTAGTACCATATGTAACTGTACAATGTCAGAATGCATTGAATGTATGGCTTAGGAAGGGATGGACTACCATGGTCAGGTCATAATGTGTATGTTGTTGTACACCTACAGGTGATATTGGGAGACCAGTGCAGCAATGCCCATGACCACAACCTGGTGACAGCTGGTCACAGCAACAGGTGTACACCCAACACACCACAGCAGCCAACCTACACACTGCAGCAGGGTGTTCAACAGAGCCACAGACAATGGATGACCATGGTGTGGCAGAACCAGACACACAGCTGCATGAGGAGGAGCATGCGGACAGTGTCCCCATTGAGAACATTGCGAGTGACATCCCACCATCCACCCTGCATGGGTCCCTGAGCATGGGCGCGCGCCTGGACTGTCAGCTAGATGACCTTGGGTGAGGGTTCCCACATCACTGCGACACTCAGCAACAGTCCGAGGAGGATGCTGATGATGATGCTAAAGAGCGACCTTAGCCTGGCTATGGGGATGTCATCATCAATGCAGAGCTGCAGATCAGTGTAGCCATAGGAAACCTGCAGGACACTCTGTCACAACAACATGACAGTATCTCTGAACACACCCATCAGCTGATAGATGCTGTGCAGTCAGTAGCAGCAGCAGTGAAGCAAAACAACCAGACACAGTGTCAATTGAGTGCAGATATAGTGGTGCACTACATGCAATCTCTGGTAACACAGCCAGGCAAAACACTATAATCCAGCAGCACACTGAACTGTTGCATGCCATCAATGAGACACAGATGTCCTTCATGAGGGAGATGAGTCAGATGCTGGCAGGGCAGCATGCAACACAGGTGGAACATGTGGTGGCACTCAACAGAGAGACTGGTGCAATGTAACAGTTATGCAATACACTGACAGCAATGGGTGCACCCCATGATGGCATGGCTGAGCCAGTGGCCATGCACACACAATGCCTGAGGTGTCCACCACCAGGGGCAAGTCTCTGCCTAAGTCAGCACCCATAGCCCACCACATGCACGTGGACCCACACATGTACAGACACACACAGCAGGGCACACTGTGCAGTCACATGATGTGATAGCAAGCTGCGAACCAGCTGCAGGTGTGCATATGGATAGGGATGAGCAACACCATGCACCCACATTGAGCGTGCAACATGGGGAGGCCCAAGACGCTACTGCACAGTGCCAAGGCACTTACCGCACATGTGTGATGGCAACCATGGTGGAAACACCACAAACAATGCAGGTAGGGGACAGCGGCAGCACACAGTCTGAGCCCATGTCACAGTTGAAACACACCAGTGACAGTGGAAGCAGACAGGGACATGCAGGCACAGGGGAGGCATGTACTGCGTAGGCGACAGACACGTCACCAACTGAAACTGCACAAGCAAAGCAAAAGAGAAAGAAGCACAACACTGGCAAGGGGCTTGTTGGCAGTGATGGGACACAGGCCTCACAACAGCAGGGACAGAAGAGATGGTTGAGTGCCCATCAGGCACAGAGGGCAGCAAAAACAGACAACGGTCAGGGCACTCAGGACACACAGGGTGTGCCCACAGCTGAGCAGGCACCAACACCAACAGCAACAGTGACAGAGCCCCTAGCTGAGACCACACAGATACAGACAGTGCCTGAGAGGGGGGATGGGCAGGAAACAGTGAAACGTGTTGGCAGGGGATGTCCACCAAAGAAGAGGGAGACGCTGTGATGTCATGTGGCACACCAGGCCCCTGAGTGCTGTGCTGCCAGGGACAGGCATACGTAACGCAACATGGGTCACAAAGATGTAAGCCTTTGCCGGATCACAGGAACCTGCTTGGATGGGCATGGTAGAGCAGCTATATCATGCTGGAGTCAATCCAGACCCCAGTCCACAGCCCTGAATGACTTACACATGTTGAGCACTGTATGATGGTGTATGTAACTAGTGATGCAAACATGGAAAGTCTAGTAGTGCATGGCTCCATGGCCAGTGCAGTGTTCTGGCATGACATAGCTCATGCTGGTATGTGATAAAGTACGACATGACCACTGATGGCATCATGCCTTAACGATGTTGCAGATGGCAAGGAGCCTGATGGATATGTTCACCAGCTACATTGTGTGTGTACAATGTGGAATGTGACTATGTAGCGATTGGTGGCCAGTGTTGTTCCCCGGTACATACAATAAATGTGTGTCAACCATTACTATGTGTGTGTGAGACTCTGTTATATCCCATAAGGGTGTAATGGCTGTGTGTAATAATGCAGCCTGTGCCAGTCTCTGACACACTGCTGACAAACAGCCATGTGTTATGTGGCAGGACTCAAAAGTGCGTGATGGCACAGATATGTATGGTATGAACAGCACCAGTGCCACTGTGCACATCCCAGACATGTTTCCGGCAAGCTGTATGTGTGACAACACATGTGCAATAATCATACAGGAGTAATAGACAGTCACTGGACTGTGGCATGCACCAGCCTACAGGTGTGTGTCCGAGGGAGGTGATGGCTGCTGGGATGTGGAGGGGTGTTTATGTAGGCCCATGAGGTTTGTTACCACAAGAATACTGTCTGGACATGTAGGTCACTGACATCAGTGTGCCAATACAAAGGGCAGCGTGGATACAACACATCAGGATCCAGCATCATGACACATGGTGGTGGGCAGGGTGTCACCATCCCTACAGAGCTGTCCCCCCAGTGACACCATGCCTCATTGGACACAGTTACTACACCACCCCAACAGCATGGGTGCGGACCATCAATCATGGCTATTTAGTGCATGCTCATGGTGATGTGCACATGTGGATATGTACCACCTGGTCTGGGAACCACATGCACTAAATAACGCCCATGTGCTGCACCTGTCCACAGGCCATATGGAAAAGTCAGGGGCACAGACAGGACATGCATTGCCCAATCAGCAACAGTAACTGAAGAACACTGTCATGCCTGTATGGACTGTGAACATGTGCCCCATGCAGTCTGAGAGTGCCCAGTCCACATGCCATGTCAATCATATGGTGCCGGGACAATATGGCTGATGTGTGCAGCACCAGGTCATGGTGGTCCTGAATGGGCTGGCCAATGAATGGCAGAACTGACAGACTGGAGAAGCTGTGACCACTGCTCCTGACAGGTATGGCTGCATGGTGCACAAAGTAATGACAGGACCAAGACAAGGTCTGTGAACTGTGTTTACTGACTGTTACACTGTACACTGTTTGATACACATGTGGGAGCATTCATAATGTACTGTGATGTGCCATACCAGGTGAGTTCGGTGTCTTGACATGCATGTGTAGAACCCAGCAACCATTCACATGGCAGGTGTTATGTGGTCCATCGGTACATGACACCCCAGGTGATGTACCTGTACACTGGTCAGTTATAGGGATTACAATAGACTACCAGAGAAGGCTCCCCGCAGCAAGTACACAGTTGATCCATCATGGGTGCTGACCAATGTACACACACTCAGTACAAGCCAGCCATGTCCATAGCACACCGCAGCATGCAAGGGGCATCCAGTGCTGGCACTACTGGCTGAGACACTGTTGGCTGCGTCACTGGTAATATTTCTAGAACCAGTGTCTGATGAGCCTATCCCGTGCCTGGTGTGCCAATGATGCCTGACTTGACTGGCACCTTCCTGGTGATGGTGGTGATGGTGGTGCTGGCATTCCATGGGCAACATCATCATCAGTCAGTTGCAGGTCCTCAGGTGCTGGGCTCCGGTGGGACGGGGCAATGTTGTGCAGTATGCAACATGCAACGATCATCCTGCATGCCTTCTCTGGTGAATACTGCAGCGCACCCCCTGAGGTTGAGAGACAGCGGAACCACATCTTCAGTAGCCCAACGGTATGTTCAATCTCAGAACATTTTCGTGCATGTGTAGCATTGTACCTCTCCTCCTGCTGCGTCTGTGGAGCTGTCACTGGTGTCATGAGCCATGTCCTTAGTGGATATCCACTGTCACCTGCAAAGGAGATGGATACAAATCACATGAGACATGCAATGGGCCATGAACACCTGCATAAGCGCACCAGATTGATGTCTGTACATCCACACCCCACCATGATAACAATGGGATGGCACACACATGCAACACAACACTACGTGGCCCTCACTACTCTTGTGGTATACACATGGCAGGGCACAGGCACACATGTCACTGGTGACATAGAACACTGCATGACCCATCATACAACATGGGCTAGGTATGGGTTGCACACAATACACACCGGTCCATCATGCTATGCTGGTTGACTGATGCACCCTAGGGTGGGTGCAATGCCATGATGGGGACCTTGCTGTGCTGTCCGATCACTGTCATGTATGCACGGGCACCAGGTAAGGGAGCAATTCCCACCCTGCAGTGAAGGGCAGTGTTGAATGTGATGTATCCCAGCCCCTGACCCAGGTTCTACAGCCCCCCTGAGCAGTCATCTCCACCCCTTCTGGGAACTGTGCGGCCTCCCCAAACCATGTACCGACCACATACATTAGCATCAGGTGGATGCAACTAATCCTGTGTGTGAGATAGCAGCAGCCTGATGGGTCAGGACAGATCAATGCCTGCTACCATCCCACTGTGGTGCATGTCCACATGTACAGTGGTGTGATGGGGTAACGTCCACTGCCAGTGTCACACCTGCACGTCAGCACACCCAGCTGGTGGCTGCAGGCCCAGGGGATCGTGCCATTGCCTGGCATGGTGTACAGTGTGCCGGACATGCACAATGGCCATGCAGTTGCTGTGCATGTCGCACCTTGGGTGTGGCATGGACACGTGCACCACTGCATGCACATGTGTCCATGCTGGTAAGGCTGATACCACACACATGTTGCCACAGGATGGGGGTTGCTGACATGGGCATGCCTGCAGGAAAATCCTCCATCACAGGCCAGTGCTGCTGCTGCTGATGGGCTATGAAGGACCTGCAGCCATACCTCTCAGTCTTACCACAACACAATGAACGTTCCCCAATGTACTGCACAAATACACCCTGTCCCACATTGTGAGGACATGTGCAACAGGCAGTATTGACAGTGTCAGAGTGGCCATGTAAACAGACATTTGATGCTGATGTAACATTGTTCAAATGATAACATACTCTCTGCACCCATATGTACCCATTATACCTATGGTCGTAGCTCCTAGGAACAGATGAATCAGTGATGTACATCTTTCTCATCTGCCACATTATGAGAGAGGGGCAGTGTAACACATTTGTGGGGACAAAAGGTTGAGAGGCATGCCTACAGCCGCAAGCGTGAAAAACAATGGGATTACCGCACGCAGATGAAATGGCAGACATGTCTGCGCACGTTTGGGAAACAGCCGTGCTTTTCATGCATGTGCGTGATTTCACTGTGGAAACTGCGCACATGCGTGAAAAGTACAGGCACATGTCACACGTGCGGGAACATGTGCATGTGCTGCACAGAGTTACACTGGGATGTGTGAAGCCTGCTGAAGGGGTGTGTCAGTCTGTGCCACGTCCAGCCTTGCACGGTCACAGATACAAGCATCAGACCATGGCAGAGAGAGGCAGGGTACCAAACTTCAGTGATGCAGAGACAGCAGCATTGCTGGATCTCATTAGGGATCATGCAGCCATCCTGCTGCCAACTGGGAGGACCCTGAATTCACCAAGAAAGAGGGACAGGGTCTGGCGTGCGATTGCCAGGAATCTGTACATGTCCAGTGGTGTGCAGAGGACTGTCAATCAGCTGAAGCATAAGTGGAACTATGTGGAGCGGAGGGAGCCACACTTGTGCTGGCTGGTGGCACCCGAATGCCAGGAGTCACAAGGGACAGCGGAAGGTGAGTACATGGCTGTGATAAGTGTGATGTCATATCTGCATGGTACTAGCACATGCCACGTCCACATGGTATGGTGACTGTCCTCATAACAGTGTGGCACAGACAGCTGACTATAGCCATGCATGGTTGTTGGGGGTGTTCCTGGGTGTAGTCCATGGTGCGTGTGGCCATGCCCTGCATGGCACAGCATATCATGACTGCATGAGCCCCTGTTCAGTGTGTAATGCACTCCTCACACTGTGTTCCACAGTACTGTCACATCCAGAACATGCCCATGGGGCCATGACATCCCCAACCAACAGTCACAGGACTGCATGTCTAGTGTGTGGTGTCACCTGTGCCATGATCAGGGGAGGTGCACACCAGTGCTGTGGTGTGTGCTACATACAGTGGTGCTGGCCCGTGTCAATGGGTGTCTTGGATGTCACTGGGTGCAACATGCATCAGGCACAGGTAGACCATGCTGGTGATGTGCTACATGGTCCATCCCCATGCCCAGGACTGTGCCATGGTATGGATGTTGACCAGACATGCACCCACCATGCTGCCTATGGACACACCATGCATGCCACTGAGTCCATGTCTTGTACATTGCTCACAGACACTGTAGTACTCTGTACATGCAGGATAGCTGGTGCTGTCCTGTCAGTGTGTCATGGCTCACCACACAGTGCATGTAACAAGGGCACACATGACGGGTGGTGGGTGGGAAAGCATGACTACATGGTGCACTGCCCATCACTGTCACAGGCAAACACCTAGTTGGCTGGCTGGTACCATACAGCTGTGTCATGGCTATGGCCAGTCAGAATGTGCATGTTCTGTCAGTGTGTGGTGTCACAGCTCCACATGCCTTGATGTGGTACGGTGTGGTGCAGTGGACAACAGTGGTCATCTGGTACACTACACATGCTGCATCCGCACGGCCACAGCTGTCAACCATCTACAGTTAATGTTTAATTCCCCTGATACGTATTTATTCATTTGTACTGCTTATTACCTAAGTCCATCCTGCGCAGTGCATATGTCAAATGGATTTGTTCCTCTTATCCTTTGTAAGTCCCACATATTGGTTGCTCTTCACTGTCACTCGTGTTAAGCCCACGCTCGAAATGAGTTGAATGGATATTGGGAATAAGCAGTACAAATGAAAGATATAAGTATCAAGAGAATTAAACATTAAGTTCGGAAAATGCACCTCCTGAGGAAGCTAGTTTTAGTTGTTGAAACATAGGGGATATGGGCCCGAAGACTACAATACAGGAATATAGTTATGGATAAGAAGTTACCTGTCCAAGTGTGTGAGTATTCTTGGGCATCCCCTTCTTTGGAAGGAAAGGGACTGGTATGCTGAACACATCGGGAGAGGCAGCACTTAGAAGGAGTGAAAACTAGGGTTACATTACCCATGGACTATCAGGAGTTATTCTTGAACATTTTTGTTTAACCATCTACAGTGCAGGCATGCATAGCCATATGTGTCCTGTGCACATACCTACACACTGTGCTACCTATGCAGTTAACATTCAGTCCCACATCCAGGGTACCCAAGGGTCATGGTGGCAGTCACCCATCATCCATGTGTTGCCTGCACTGCCAGCACACGGGTTGTGAAGCTACACTGGTGTGTCACCCGCCCATGTCCTGTGCACATACCTGTGTGATGTGTGGGCAACAGTCAGCACCCAGCAGTGCCAGCTATGTATCATGTTGTACAGTGTACCACACCAGCATCAGTCACTGTTGTGGTGTAGGTAGGGGTACCAGATTTTGGGATGCCAGAGGAGGACACTTAGTCCCTCACCCCGATGAGCCCCTGTGCCAGACCCCTGAGTAGATAGGTTTATAGTCTCCACCACTTTCACACCTCATTTACAAGGTGATCCTGGGTAGGAGAGAGTAATATGTTAGAGGATATTAAATATTAATAACACAACAGGATAGAGAGGGTACATGAAGAGTATATGACAGCTGGAAAAGAGGGCATGTCCTCATAAAAGTGGACATCTGGTAACCCTAGGTGTAGGAGTGTAGTGCAGCATGCAACTTTGTGGACATGGTGTGACCTGCAATGCTTTCCCCACACAGGTGTGTCCAGTGTCAGGGTGACACGAGCAAGCCAGAAGCAGGTTGCAGCAGAAGGTGCCACACAATGACCACAGCCAGTGACCACTGCAGTTCAGCCCCATGAGTAACATCAACCTTGCATTATAACATTGGGGGGCAGCTATCAGCCAGTCCCAGTCATGCCTGCCTGTTGTGGAGGCTCCCTGGGTCACAGTCACACCATGTGCATGTGTATAGGTGCACATCATACTGTGTAGTGGGGTGTCCCGTGAAGGGGGGGACTGACCACTGGCAGTGGGACTGGTGCCATTCCACTGCGCATGTGTTATGCATGTGCAGGGGTCCACAGTTGTTTGGTACGGTGACATGCACAGAGGCCATGCTCTGTTGGGGCAGACATGGAGGGGGTGTTCCTGTATGGGTACTGTGCTCCAGGGTGACATTTGGATATACACCTATGGTGTCAGTGTACAGGCCTTGCTGGTGGGCAGGGGTTACACTGTAATATGCTACACATGTCCCCCTCCGCCCAAAAGGTGTATGCCCCAGTGTGGGAGCACTGGTGTGGCATGTGTGTAGGCTGCACAGGACTGGTTCTGGCTCACTGTTGCCACAACTGCCAGTGGGGGGGCATGCATATCCACATCAAAGCCACAGCCACTCTGTGCAGGTGTGAGGCAGACCTTTGTGTACATAGCACATAGTATGCATGCACATCACCGGATGTATGAAGTGTCATCTATTGTAGGCTGCCACCTGGTACATGGTGAGCAGCTGCTGAGGGTGAGAGTGCATCATAGGTGCTGACTGTCTGTACATTTTGCTCAGCGGTGTCTGGGATGCCAGTATGTAGGCCATATGGGACCATTGCCTTGGATCCGTGTGTTGTCTACAGTGCATGTGGCCCACCCTCTGGCACTGACACAGTGGGACGGGACGGGTGACGTGTAATAGGTCACAGTGGGAGGTGTTGAGGAACAGTGGCTACAGTGACAGTGAGTGTGGTGGGACTGGCTTTGTTTGATTGTGTCATGACATGCAACACACAGGCATGTCTGCAGGCCATGGTGGTGATGTGGTGGTATGGTGCCCGGTGCCACTGTGCTGTGCAGCAACTCGGTACGGACATACCGGTACACATATCCTGGTTGTGTGATGGTGTGAGGGACATGCCTATGTCCTGTCAACCTGCTGGGAGTGTGCATCCTCACCTCTTGGGTGTGTCACATTGCCAACAGCACTGCCCCCTATTGGCCAATGTCCCTGTACACTGACTAGGGGGTCATGGTTCAACATGATGGGTGTTGGTCAGCTGGAACAGCTGCTGTGGGCTGACCTACAGGGAATTACTCCATATGTTGCTGAACAGTACACCCATGCAGGGATATGCCACTGGGACGTGTACCTGGGACGGGTGTATGTCGTGATGGCCGCAGTTGGCCATTCAGCTGTGCTAGGGGTGACTGAGGTATGTGGACAGCTGGTGGGATGTACGGTGCATCCAGGGATCTATCACATTGGTCATACCATATGGTGTACCATGACGGTGGTCATGGTGGTACAGGGTATGGAACCAGCACAGTGGCATCGGGATCGCTGTGCCATGGACCATGCTTTGGGGGGTAAGTGTATTGGGATGGCTGATTGATTGTTAGGATAGGATGTATGCACATGTACACAGGTGTGTGGGCATACATAGGGGTGTGTGCATGGATGTTGGGGGATCGACAGCACGCACAGCATGTATCCACTACACCTGTACCCAGGGTTGTGTGGCCCTTACACATGTCACATGTGTCATAAGGGGTGCCCTGCATGGGTGATTTTGTGATAGTCTGTTGTCCTACAGGGGACATGGCTCTGACATGGCATGGGCTGCATGTGTGGACACATGTCCAGGTGACATCTGTGTTCCCCTGCAGTTGGCCAGGTCACTGTCAGCATGCTTCTCAGGACCAGTGTCTGTCTTGTGCAGCACAGCCCTGCACACGGTGTGTGTCCTTGTCTGTACACCTGCACCATGTGGTGACTACTCACATGTGGGCTGACTAGTATTGCAGGTGCATCCAGACAACTGCTCCACACTTGTTTCCTATGGTGCCTCATGGACAGCAACCTGTACAGTGATGCAGTGCCATTGTGTATGTGTCTTTGGATCCCAGGACAGGTGGTGACATAAGTTCCTCCGTGACCAATGTGCATTGTCAGACAGGGGTGTGTACTGTGCTATGGCCAGCAGGCACATGTGGGCAGTCCATGCAGTGCACATCCAATACATAGTGTGTGTTGGGTGCACTGTGCCTATGCTCCATGTGTTTCCAGGACCTTGCTGGTATATTGCTTGTTGGATGCTTGGGTGGTCACGTGTGACAGTGATTTTCCACAGGGGATTATGGAGGCACTCCTTAAGGAAAGGATAGCGCAACACCTGGAATCCATAGGGGCACAGGATCCAAGACAGCATGGGTTTACAAAAGGAAGGTCCTGTCAAACTAATCTCATAGATTTCTTTGACTGGGTAACCAGAGTGGTGGACCAAGGGGGAGCAGTTGATGTCGCCTACCTTGACTTCAGCAAAGCTTTTGACACTGTTCCACATAGAAGATTGATAAATAAGCTGGGTAGGCTCAGGGTGGGTCGAAGTTGGTCAACTGGGTGCAAACTGGTTGACAGGCAGAAAACAGAGAGTGGTGTTAAATGGTATACAATCAGAAGAGATGCAAGTCACAAGTGGGTACCTCGGGATCAGTCCTGGGGCCAGTCCTCTTCAACATCTTCATTAGTGACCTTGCAGATGGACTAGAAGGTAAGGCTTGTCTGTTTGCAGATGACACCAAGATCTGCAACAGAGTAGATGATCCAGATTGGGTAGGCAGAATGAGAAGAGATCTGGATAAACTAGCAAAATGGTCAGAAGAGTGGCAACTGGGATTTAAAGCAAAGAGGTGCAAGATCATGCACATAGGGAAGAGAAACCCTGAAGCCACCTATAGGCTGGGAGGGGAGTTGCTAGCAGTCACAAAGGAAGAGACTTGGGCATCATCATCACTGATGACCTGAAATCATCCAAGCAGACCTCTAAAGCAGTAGGTAAGGCTAGAGGGGTGTTAGGGTGTATTAGTGGGGTATCACAAGTTGTAAGAGAGAGGTAATAATCCCTCTTTACAAGACACTGGTTAGGCCCCATCTGGAGTACTGCGGCAGTATTGGAGGCCACACCTTCACAAGGACATTAACCAAATTGAGGCAGTCCAGAGAAGGGCAACCAAAATGGTGCAGGACTGCATCAGAAGACATATGAGGACAGATTAACAGAGCTCAATATGTATACCCTTGAGCAAAGGAGGAGAGAGGTGATATGATCAAGCATTCAAACACCTTAAGGGCATTAACAAGGTGAAAGAGTCTAACATGTTTAAATACAAGAAAATAGCAGGACAAGAGGACACAGCATGAGATTAGAGGGGCCGATTAAGGGGAATGTGAGGAAATTCTTTTCACAGAAAAGGTGGTGGATGCATGGAATGGCCTACCCTCAAGAAGTGGTGGCTATGAATACAGTGCAGGGCTTCAAACAAGCATGGATAGGCATAAGGGAGCAATACAAATGAGTATGAATAGATAGGCCACTGACAGAGCAAGGGCCGATGGCACATTTATAGGTAGAAAAAGGAATGGGCAGACTGGATGGGCCTTGCGGTCCTTATCTGCCGTCAACTTCTATGTTTCTATGCATGCAGCACAGGCTGCTGGTGTGGGGTGTGGCATATTCCCATGGCGTATACATGTTTGTCACCACACAGTATGTGGATGGTATGTGTGACGCTAGTGATGCTGACTGTGGTGGCCCGACATTGGAAGCAGAGTGTGTGCACTCAGGCTGCACGTGACCACTGCATGTGGGCTGTGGTGGCAGACATGGAGAGATGCAGGTGTCCCCAGTGTGGCCGACATTGGCCACCGGTATGTGTCACCCCTATCCCTGTCTGGCCTATTGAAAGGTGCTGCATTGAGCTATGGCTCATGGCCTGTACCCAGTGTATCTGCTAGCTGTTTGTTGCTGTACTGTTGTAGTGCATACTGGCAGTACGAGACACAGTGGTGTCCACATACCAACCAAGTGCCAGCCCACACAGTAGCAGTGTAGGCCCCTTGGTCTACCATGTCTGCCACTGACTCCCCACCCTGAATGTCTACCGTGGCTATCAGGCTGACAGCCGCCACTATATCTAGTCCCCTTCACCCATCCACCAGGTGGCCTTCCACATGGTATCCCCTTACCTATCCCCATCCAGCAGACAATCAGGCGCAGCCACAGTAGCATCCTACACCAGCACCCTGTGCAGTGCATCACATAGATTCTCCACTCCCCTGTGTGCTGTACCCCCACCCCCCTCCCCTGTGTTCCCCTCATGATCCTACATCCAGCTGTATCATGTGGTTTGTACCCCCTCCGTGAGCACTTGTGGCCACATCCCGGCCTACTATGTGTGTGCAACTAGGCCATACATGTCTAGTATGCAGCACCATCAGCAGGCCTGGCGCCATCCACCTCGGATCTCTCAGCATGCCATTGTGATGGCTGGCTGCAGATGCCTGTCTGCATGCCTAGTGCTGGGCACCCATAGCTCCCCCCTGATGAGTGCTGATGGCTTCCCACCCATGGCATTGTGCAAGGCTGGTCTACACAGTGCACATTGCACATGCAGGCACTGGCATGCATCCAGGTATCCCTTGCCCTCCATGGCACCAGACATCCCCAGCCTTGGTGTGCCCACCATTGTCCTACCCAGCATCTCTGTTTACCTGTTGGGCACATGGTTGCCTGTCACACCCCTCAGTCTCCCACACTGGAGTGGCACCACATGCACCTGCCTTCAGTAATTGCCACCATCCCCATTTGCAGTGACCTGTGCCAGTTAGCCACCGGTGGCGCGGCCTTGACATCCGCCATCCATCACAGCACCATGGCACACATAGCGGCCATCACTGGAGAGTGGTCCCTGATGCTGTACCTGGGAACCTCCCCTCACATCCAATGTTGATCCCTGTGGCATCCCCCCCATGCCGTCTAGGCCACATACTCCCATTGGTGTTCACATCCACAGCACTGTGCACACCAGTTGGAGCCTCACTGGGCAGCTCAGCTTCCCCAGTCATGTCCTGTATCACCAGCACTATTCTGCTGCCAGCCTCTTTTGTAGTGTGCAGCAATGTGTTGAACCTGTTCACCATCTCTGGCTGTGCCCCAGCCCCTTCCAGCCACACCCCATCTGGCCTGCACCTACCAAACTAGTGCTGCACCTTCATCCACACCCCAATGTACCTCATGTAGCCTGGTACCATGTACCATAACCCCTGTATCCTCCCCATCCATGCCTCCTCCCCTAACAGTGGCCTTGTGGGCAGCCTAGTTGCGCATGATTGGATTAGCCTATCCCTCCCACCCCATGTATCTGTGTCACATCAGTAGGTAGTCTACTGCCCCTTCAGTGCCTCTTAGATCTGACCATTCCTCCTGCATGCCCTGCGTGTCCCTCACCCCTTGTGGCCCAGCCTTGCACAGGTCCTTGTACCTACCTCTATTCCCTGCTGTGTGTTGTCCCAGCTGCCATCATGATCCAGAGCTGTGCCTGGCCTCTTCAGATGAGCCTTAGGTTTGTCACACATGACTGCCCAGGTCTCCCCCCTTCTGCATTGTCACATTATCTCTGCACATTCCCCCCCCATCATGCGAACTGCAGTGTGTTACAGTGTCATGCAGCCATGGCTGCTGTCACTACCATGTTCTGCACACAGTCCCCATCCGCTAGGGACAGGTTATGGTTGGCAATCATGAGGTATGTCAGTAGTTGCTTGTGGAACACAGCCAGACAGCCAGCCAGGCAGCCTCTGCTCATGGGTTTCTATTGACATCAGGGTTCCACACTGTGCCACCTACAAATTGTGGTACCCTATCAACAACACTACAACCACCTCACATCCATTTTGCCCCTACAGGTTGCCAGCACTCAGTCCTGTTGGTCCTGTGCCATGCCCTGATGCTTATGCACCACCCCCAACAGTATCCTCCCACCTGCATGTGCTCTCACAGTGGCTCACAGGGCCTACATGCTGCCTTATGCTGCCTGTGCCCTGCCACCCTCACTGTGCTGCATGCTGTGGCCCTACCATACACAATTGTCATCCCAGCTCCTGACAGGTGGACACTGCGTGCACCTAGATGACACCCTCCAGTAGCACACTGTCAGCGTCCAGCATTGTCTCCCTGAGTTGTGCATGACATCCACCAGCTGGTTGGCACACTATCCATCATACTGGTGTGTTACATCACCACATTGTGTGCACTCAGTCATTGGCACACCTCCACAGCAGCCCTCTTGGTCCCTTCCATGTATATCATTGCCACACCTGTGTCCATGCTCCCCACCATGTTCAAGGGTCTGTTTGTCGTGTACACAATGCCTATCCCCACATATCTTTGTCCTGCTGCATCACTGTCATTTACATGGCTTTGCTGTGTCACCTCTGCAGTATGTGACTGGGCATGTCACCTTTTGTTCACTGTTCTTACACCCTATGCATGCTGTGTGTGTGTGTGTGTGTGTGTGCCTCATTTGTCATGTTGCATGTGCGGTATGTCACCCTCCATCTGTCACCTGTGCCCCCACCCATTGCTAGACTTCACGGCACTGTACATCCAGTGGTCATCACTGCATTTGGCTGACTGTCCATGTGTGGTCACTGTGGGTGTGTGGGAGTGCCACGGTCTCACTGTCAGTGTATTCATACCACTGTGTTGATTGGTGTTGCTTCCGTCCCAACCTGCCATGGGCTGACATCTGTGTCTGGACTGTGTTTAGAGGCCATCCACCTGCCCTGTGTTGTAGCCCACATCACCTGTCACATTGTGTCCATCATTAGGCAATGCCTATGCCATACATGTGCTACGTTTAAGCAATAATGCCTGAGAGGGTGTGTGTCGTGCTGGGATGACATCATGCCTCAGGTGGTTGGGCACAAGGCCACAGGCCAACTGCGTCCGATAACTGAGGTGTGACATTATCCCAAATGACACACACCCTGGAGGGCATTATTGCTATTGTACAATGGCTCCTTGTTATACAGAATGAAAGTAATCATTTTAAAAATGTTACTGTGTGGGACTATATTTATTGTTTTTTAAGAGATGATGAAACAATCAAGGACAAGCACAATCAAATGCTCATCTGCAGGTTCACAGTGAGGGTGAGACTAGACCAGTGATGTTGTGCTGGGATAACATCAAGGGTTCAGCCCAGGACTGACCAATCAGAGTTCAGTATATTTCCTGCCATTGTGTAATACAGTACGGCTCAGATATTCAAACTGCGCCCAAAAAGTGCGCAATAGCAGGAGCAAGCGCAAGTCTATTGCGCCCGTGTGCAAGAGACGGGATATTCAAAAACGGAGCAGACTAAATTGTGCCTACAGCCAATAACTGAATATCACACCACCTGCGCCATAGCGCAACAAGGGAGGGGAAGCTGAGCAGATCTGATGCGCCATAGCGCAACAAGGGATGTTCAGCTGAGCAGTCCAGAGATGCCATAGCGCAACCCGGGAGCCCCCCCACTGCAGAGCAATGTAACTGCACAATCAGGGAGGTAGGGGCCCACCACCCATGCCACAGATGGGCACAGGAACACACAGCAGAACAGATATCGTCCCCCCACACCCCAAGCACAGCACAACTGGGGGAGGGCTGGAATAACCACTGGCCCATGGAGACAAGCAAACAACCCACAGCCTGGCCATGGTGCCCCATCACACCTACCGGCAAGCTGTGACTGGCACACAAGGAGGGCAGACCACCCTGTGCCACACCATCCCCCTCAGTGCACAGCACACCCTGCACCGTGACCCCCAGACAACCCCCATGAGCAGTGACCACCACTACAGGAAACCCCATGCATGCCACCACCCCCCTTGTGTCAATGCAACCCTGTGCACCACAGAACCATGCAAGCCAGCCCCACCACAAGTACCCATCAGTGGGTTGCAGCACACAGCAATGCAACAACGGCAGACACAGTGCCACCATGCACAGTCCCCCCGAGGTACTGCTGAGAGACCGACCATGCATTGGCACAAGAGGTGCCCCACATGGGATGGGCATGCCCTTGACATCACCACCAGTGGTACAGCGCCCTGCACAGTATTCCAGTGACACACCCCAACCCACCACTGGCCACAACAGCCAGCACAGACACCCACAGTGGTGCATAGAAGCATGCACCACACCGGATGCCACACAGGGTATGGACAGACACCCACCCATACCCAAGGGCACAACAACACAGGGACGCAGTGGTGGGGCAACCAAGCCCCCATTGTGGGCCCATGTAAGCCATGTACACACAACCCACAGTCCACCATGGCACTGGAGTGCCAGCCACCCTGCGCAGGCACTGTGGACCCATACACCACCAGTAGTCACCTAGAGCACAAGCCACAGACAGTGGGGCACATCATCTGCAACACACACAAGCCACAGCATGGAGGTGGGACAATGACTATGTTGCCCACAGTGCCACCCAAGCCAGGTATGCACCACACCAGTGACAGGGGCAACCCAGAAAAGTGATGGGTACAGTGTCCGCCCTGCAGGGAATGCCACCACTGACATGCCAGCGGACCGTGAAGGTCACAGACAGGCATGTGTGTCGGCAGCACAGGCCATGGATGGGCCAATGGGTGCGCCATGGACACAGAGCACATGCCATGGACCACTGCACACAGTCATCCAGTGCACAGGGAACAACACACACAACACAGACACTGACTGATATCTACCCCCACACCATAGTCACCTCCACACGGACACACACACATACCCATGACTGCACCACCCTGATGCCATGCACACCACTGCAGCTGAGCACCTATAGCCCGCTGCAAATCAGAGACCACCACAGTATTCATATCAAATTCAAATGTATTGTAAATATAAAAGTGAACTATGTACAACAATAAAACTATATAAGGCTTGGGGGGACAAACAAGGTGGGGGTGGGTAGGGGAAGGGGTGGACAAATGGGATGGGATAGGAGGGGTGTGAGGGTGGGTCCAGGGGGGTAGGGGAAGTAATGGACCAAAGGACTGTCATCTGGACCACCGTTTCTGGCTCTGGGACCTCCGGCCTCTGTGCCTCCGCAGCACCCCCGTTGTGTCAAGCCTCCTCAAGATATCGAGGGACTCGCGGGCCAGCTGAAGGAGCTCCCATACAGTGTCCTGAATGTCCCTGAGATGGTGTGTACCTAGGACAAGGGAGCACAGTCAATAGGTGTGAATGCACAACCCCATACAGCCTGCCCACTGTGCATGGCATATGGCCATGGGACATACCACTGTGATGGTGTGTGACCACCGCAGTGATCATGTCCACAGGACCTGCCCACCCAGGCGCATACAGCCATGCGGAATGCTGCACACACCCACCGGTCAAGTCACGCACAGCACCACCGTGGCCATTTAGTGACATGGCTATGTGGTGCAAAGGCAGTGGCACAGCCATGCACCTGATGCACGCATGGACCTCCAGTGATGCACACCCAGACATGCATTGCCACTGGACAGTGTTGACTGTAACAAGTTGCGTGCATGGCAGTGATGTCGATGAATGGTGGCCATGCCCCATTGCCCACCCTGTCACACAGCATGCAATACTAATCATGGATGTATGGCACTCACCCTCATTGGGCCGGTCAGGTGGGCGTCGATGGCCCTCGCCCCACCTGGCTGCATTGTCCTCCCCACTCCGCCACTCTGCCCACAATCTGCAGAGTTTGTCCAGGCCTGTGGGGGAAAAAAAGGAGAGAAGAACATCAATACATTCCCTAAGCAAAGTCCCCCTGCCCCAAGGTTTGTGCCTTCCCACCCAGCCAGACCCACCCACCCCACACCTGTGAACACTGCCACGGCGAACCCTATATGGTCCCTCCACTATGTGCTGGACACATACAACACTGTGACTCATATGGATGATAAAAGTGTGTTGACAGAACCCCTACCTGGATGTGGCACCTTGCCCCTCCTGGCATGTGACCACAGTTGGGCCAGTAGCTCCGGCTCCCTCCTGCACAGGTCACCATAGCAGTGCCTGCACTGCTCAGCACTATGACCCTGTCCTGTGGCCTCTTCCATGGCAGTGGCCACCTCCTGCCACACCTGGGTCCTGGCCCTGTCCAGGGGGGCCTCCCCAAAGAGAGGCCCATGGTATGGATCAACAATAGCCACCAGATTAGCCAGCTCAATTGCTGTCCACTGTGCTGCCCATCTGCGCACCATTCTAGCAGCTATAGTACGCAATATGGCGCTCTGCAGCTCGGCTCCCCACATGCAGATGCTGCGCGATACAGTGCTGCCATTCCCTATCACGCTGTTACCGAACAGCGCGATAGAGGTGCACCTGTGCCTGATGCATGGTGCCAAGGGGGCAAAGGTCAGGCACAGGGTCAAGGGTCTCTGGCGTAAGGCCACACACAGCACTATCAGATGACAATGCATGTAGCGTGATTGGCTGCCTGTGTGCCAGCGCCATAGTGGACTACCAGGCAGCTGGGCCATTGCACCTATGATGGCCCAGTGCCACAGCGCCATGTAGTGACCATCGCTACAGCGCCACTGGCACAATGGTGGCCGTGACCTGCATTGCCTACCGTGCACAGCACGTCATCAGCATGGCAGACGCCTGCGTCAGCAACCCAGGCATGCGCAGTGAGGTGTACTACACATGTCACAGGACTGCGCCAGTGGCTCAGCATGTTTAACACAATTGCTCAAAGCACAACAGCACAATATTCAGCCGTCATATGCAAATCATCTAATCAGCCATTCAATGGTGCAGCACTGCAATTTGCATCTACTTAAAGTTGCTCCTCGCCTCATTTGCATGGATTGCGCTATAAAGGTGTGACAATGTGCTGCAGTGGCCATAGTCAGTTACTGCAGTTTATTGGTGAGTTGCATGCTGTTTGGGAGTGTGGACTGTGGATTCAGGGACATGCATGGGACTGCACAGTCACAGGTAACAACTGCCATTCTTACAGGCTACATAATGACCGAGCAGGTTGTTGGAGAGGAGGAAAACAGCGGTGGGAGGAGGAGGAGGCTGAATTTTACAAAGGCTGAAAATGAGGCCCTGTTCGAGGCCTACCTGGATCAGGAACCACTGCTCAGTGGACGGCGGGGAACCCCTCAGGCCCATACTGCTGCATGGGAGGAGGTGGCACGTGCCGTGAATCTGCATGGCAGCCACCAGCGCTCCGTGCAGGAGTGTAAGAAGAAGATGGGCATGGACAGGAGGAGGGTAAAGGAGAAGGTGGCTGCCATCAGGGCAGCATGTGCTGCAACAGTTGGGGGACAGCCGGAGGTGGTACAGCTGACCCCAGCAGAGGACAGACTTGCTGGAAGCATGCAGCGCAGTGCCATTGAGGGTGTTCCGGGTGGTGGCTTCCAGATGGGTGGTGGCCCATCACTGTATGGTAAGTCATGGTCTGTCTATGGGGGGGGCAGGGTAGGTCACACGCAGTAACGCGATTTTGCTTTCCCTTACAGATTCTGAGCATCTGCATGGGTCAGTGATGGTGGGCCTGTCCACTGCAGACAGTCGGATGGAGTCGGAGGTGGGACCATCCACCTCCACAGGTATATGTGGAGCATTGCGACAGTGGGGCCACCTGGCTGTTCACACTGATGTCATTGTGACAGGTGTGGAGGAAGCCCTGCCTGTGTCCCAGCATGCTGGCATCCACAGATGCCAGCATGCTGTGGCTGGGGCAAAGTCCGGCACCAGTGATGATGACACGACCATCATGGGCAGTGACACGTGTGTGCCACAGGATGGCCACACAGCAGGGCAATTCGCGCCCATGGCTGTGGGTGGTGCCGCCGTGGAGGTCTGCGTGTCAGCACAGTCCCAGGCTGTGCCTGTCAGCACCAGTGGGGCAGCACTGGTGCCTGTTCAGGACAGTGGGACTGTTGCGGCCACTGCGTCGGCACCACTGAGCCCTGGGGTGAAGCAGCCAGAGGTGCAGCATCAGCAGTAACCCACTGTGCTTGGGAGTACAGGGTTCAGTGGCAGCATCTGTGAACTGCCTGTGGACATGCCCACACCTGGTCCTGGTGCGCAGCACCCACCCTCAAGGGGTGCTGAACATCAGGGCCTTGCACACCCTGAGGGACAGGATGCCGAGGAGGCTGATGACCTCTTGGACGAGCACCCCTGCCTACTGCGAGCATCGGTCCAGCAGCAGATGCGGCTTGCGACATCTGTGGATGCACTGCGTGTGGCTCTGGAGTGGGCAGAGGAGCGTCGCAGCAGGGACACCGCACTGATCTTGGCAGGGATGAACCATTTGCGGGAGGATGTGACCGCTGCCATTGACAGGCATGCACAGGCATTCATTGCTGTCATGGCCACAATGGGCACACAGTCAGGTGCCCATGCATCGCAGACACCACGCAGTGCACTATCCACCCCCCATTCCCGGCATCATGCGACTCCCACCCTGTCGATGCCAGGTTCAGCTGTGGGCATCCCAAGAACTCCTGGTGCAGGCATGTTCGGTGTGCTGTAGACCCCTGCATGAGCATGGTCACGTTCACTCAGTGGAACCCCTTGGGGACCATCGGTGCCACCCCATGAGGCCAGTGGTCAGCCTGCCAGTGCTGGTGGGTCTCAGCGGGGCCGCCCATGCATCTGTGGTGGCCGTGGCACTGTGTCGTGTGACTGACCTGTCTCCCAGCATGGCTACTGTCTGGTGCTGCCCTGTGTGCATTGTGTGTGTCAGTGGGCAGTGCATGGGTGGGTATCCAGCCCTGTACACGGACACACAGTCCACCTACACACCCTCCCGGCTGCTGTCCGCAGTTGAGTGTGCATGATGATGCCTGCATTGCGCTGTACACCAAAGTGCAATGGTGCTCAGCATCTGACACACGCACATGGACAGGCAGTGGGCATGGTGGCCTGTGGACATGTGTGTTGCTAGGGTGTGCATTCTGGGTTGGTGTGCCTTCTGCCCTCTGTGCACGTTTGTTGCGTTGTGTGTGTGTGTGTGTGTGTGTGTGTCCTTCAGCGTGGCATGTTAATCCTCACCCATATCTGGCTGTGTGTGTGCCTCTGTGCCCTGCCACTTCCCTTGACGGCATGCACCCCTTGTGTGTGTCCATGTGTGTTTGTGGGTTGTGCCTTGACACTGGTGGTTGCGCATGGCCCCATGACTTACCTGAGTTGGCTGAAGTGCTCCTCTGTGATGGTGTCCCGGTGCAGCTGTGCCAGCCAGAGCAGTCGGGGGTCCCATTGGCCAAGTGGGGCTGCCCATCACCATCGCCACTGGCGTCCTCATCGTCCCCATCACTGTCCCCCTCTTCGACCTGTACGGTTATCCCACATTCGTTGGCCATGTTGTGCAGGATGCAACAGGCAAGGAATATCCCACAGGCCTTTGAAGGGCTGTACTGTAGGGCACCGCCGGAGGTGTCCAGGCAACGGAAACGTGCCTTCAGCATCCTGAACACCCACTCGATGACATTACATATGGTGGCATGTGCCTCATTGTAGCGTTGCTACGATGGGGTCGTGGGCCGCAGGTAGGGTGTGAACAGCCAGGGATGGAGTGGGTATCCACTGTCACCTGTGTGTAGAGGGCTGAGGTTAGGTTTGTGATCAGCATCGCCATGCCCCAGGCCATGTAGGCCACTACCCATGCCACCTCTGGCCATGCCCCCCCAGGCCCTGTGATTGTCCATGTGGTTTGCATACTCACCCACTAGGTGTCCAGTTGTGATGTCCCCACTCTCGAATCTGTGGCACAGTGCCGACTGGTGCCAGATGAAAAAATCGTGTGCTCACCCAGGGTGTGTGGCACAGACATTGATGATGCACCCCCTGGCATCGCACACCACCTGGCAGTTGATGCTGGCATAGCCCTTGTGATTCATGTATGCGGCCCCCTCAGGGCCAGGTGGTGTGTGTATGGCCACATGGGTGCAGTCTATTGCCCCTAGCATGCCAGGCATACGTGCTACCCTGTGGAACTCCTGTATGTTTGCTTGCGCCTCCCGCCAATGGGGAATGGACATACTCCTCAGCATGTAGCAGCAGTGCACTGAGGAATTGGGTGAGGTGGCATGACGTGGCTGACTGCTGCGCCTGTGGCATCCCCAGTTGGTCTCTGGAAGGTACCCGTGGTGAGCAAGCACATGCAGGCTGTTACCTTGGTCTCCACTGACAGGGCATGGCTCCGTCGTGTGGGTGCCTTTATCACATCACTGCACAGCTCACAGAGCCACCTCAGAATTGCCCTGTTCAGGTGGTACCGGCCCACAATCTCAGTATCAGTGTACAGCTCAAAGCTGGTGCGGGCCTGGTACTGCCTGTTGGGGGCATACTGCCGACGGGCCCTTCCACGGCCATGCCCCCCTGCCGACCGCCTTCTCACCCCCCTCATTACGGCCTCCATGTGGAAGGTGGCACTGGCCATGTCCCTGGCTTGTGTCTCACCCCGGCAGCTGTTGCTGTATTTCCCCGCTGTCCTAGCTGCTACTCTCCTGCACC
Source organism: Neoceratodus forsteri (assembly GCA_016271365.2). Lineage (NCBI taxonomy): Eukaryota > Metazoa > Chordata > Ceratodontiformes > Ceratodontidae > Neoceratodus > Neoceratodus forsteri. The sequence goes on from CM057458.1 coordinate 203,939,894, forward strand.
GGTACACCTGCCTGTGCTGGCCCTCTGTGCTGTGGTTCCCTCACCCTTCCTGTGCCTGGCTGTTCAGAGTGACCTTTTCCTGGCCTGCCCTGTTTGTGCCTCCTGCCCTGTCTGTCTGCCTCTGCCTGTGACACATGTGGCTTCCCTGTAGCGTTCTTGCACCTCTTCCTTGATCCTTTTTATTTTGGCTCATTTCCGCTATGGCGCAACTTCCGCTTGCTACACTATTGCGCATGGCACAAGTCTTTGAATATCACACTGCACCATTTATGCATGGTTCCTCCCCCTTCACTTGTACATGCCTTCATTATCATTGCACTGTTGCTCAGCATGATTTTGGGGGCGCAACTGCCTCCTGCTGAATATCGCAGAATGGCATAATTTCGGACTTATGCAGGCACAACCCTATTGAGCATGGCTCAACTCTTTTGAATATCTGAGCCTATGTGTTCTACACAGGGTGTGTCACGTGTCTGGTGGCACCTTGCTTCTCTATGTTGCGTACTGAGGGTGTGTTGGGGTGACACAGCACACACCTGCAAGTACTTGCACTTTCCAGACTGTTACAGTTCCAGGTGATGTGGGGCAATGGCATGAGGAAACACCTTCAGTCATGCCAGCAGTGCACATGGCACCATCTGTGTGGGCATACATTCCATGCCACACTCATTACATACACAGGGAAGGCCCACTGTGCTGGGCATCATGTTGGCATGCACATGCCCTGTGCTTTCTACACTGCTGGTGTGCCTGTCATCCATTGGGTTGTGCATTTCCAGCTTAGGGTGGTGTGCCTGCCATCCATCAGGTTGTGCATTATCTGCACATGGCGGTGTGCTAACAGTATTTGTACAGCATCTCATATGTCATGCATGCTCTGCACTCCATCATGGCCTGCATTACACATGCTGTTTATTTTGCATTGCTGGTCTGTGACTGTGGGCCATACCACACTGTCATGTGTGCTATGTTGTTAGGGTGTATTGCTTGTTTGGCTGTTTCATGCATTCTGCTCTGGGTACACTGCATGTTCACTGGATGGTATGTTGGTTGCCTGTATGTGCACATGTGGCATGCACCTGTTATTTGCCTGCAGTCCACACTATGTCCTGTGTTCCTGCAGGCCCACATACTGTCCTGGATGTTGTTTGCACTGTTCGCCTCATGGGTGCCATGCCTCTTGCACTGGGGTTGCCGCACATATGCACCAGATTCTGGTGCATGTGACAGTGTGCTTCCTCAGGTGTGTCTGCATAGTGTTACCCATGTTCCCGAGGTGACCTGTATCTCACTGCAAGTACTGTGTTAATGCTTCTGACATCACAGGCCTGTGTATTGCTGTTCACAATTCTGTGCTTTGCTTGTTTGTAAGTTGGCCTGTTGTTCTGCTGGCCATGCTCACCTTGTGTTTTCTCTGACATTGCAGGTCACCTGATTGGTCGCCGGGAGCAGGATAAGCTGTGGCGTGTCCTTGCAGCTCGGAGAAGGCTGTCAACCAGGCGTGCAAGAGGTGTTCTGGCTCGCCATCGCCAGAATGTGCCTGCAGCCCACCATTCAGCAGACACCATGCCACACACTGTGGAGGCAGCACAGGGAGCCCAGCAGCATGTGTCACCAGTCCAGGGTGGGTCTGATGATGCTACTGTTCAGGACAATGTGGGTGGCATTCTGGAGGATGTTGTTGACCTGGACCCTGTCCCTGAGGTTCCAGGCCCAGTGGCAGCAAGAGATGTTGCTGCACCAGTGCCAGTGGTGGCTGCCAGTGCCATGGTGGTGCTTGAGGGGATGCTGGGAGGCAGCTGTGACTGCAATCGCCATTGGGCACTGTTATAACACCATGTACAGGAAATAGCATCAACCTGTGAGAGACTCACTGCCCAGTTGCATGCCCTTGGTGAAGTGCTGGCTACACCGGCCACACATGAACACTAGTGTTGGGCTCCATTTCAGTGGCATTTGTGTTTCTAGCCTGTGCCTTTACCACTGATGATGGTGACGTACTGCTGTTTGGACATTTCTGCTTACAGTTACATACTTTCTTGTTGGAGTTTTATGCTGTTCATACTGTTGTGTTGTATTTATGTACATCAATAGTTATTCGTATTGTCATTGTTATTAAACCTATATTCCATACGTTGTGTCTCTGCTTGTTGTGTGGTGTATGTCATTATGTCCTCCTGGGGTGATGTCACATCTGTGCATCCATGTTAGTTCTGTGCCCCTGCATGTTGCACTGTACACATGTACTTTTGTTAGGTTGATTCACTCTACATTGCTGTGTCCTACTCTATTGTGGGTTCTGTTGTGTCATGCACAACATTCCTCATCGTGCAGGGCACATCCTGTGTGGATGGTTCTATCCTGCAGTACCATGCTGTTGTGGCATGGCATTCACATGTGTGTACTGCACACTGTGGAATTACCATCCACATGTGTCCATTGTATGCAACCAGTGTTCCATGCTATGTTGTTGGTTAGAGGCCCTTTGCACGTGTCATGTGTGGTGTACATGCAGTCTGCACCATGTCAGGTGGTGCACATGTTCTATATTTCCACCTATAACTACCAGCATGTTGTGCATTGTTTCTACTGTGTTGTTGCCATGCTCTGTGTTGCATGCAGTACACATGCATCTGTGCCATGTCCTTGTTCCTGCTCCTCCTTGATCTGACTGTGTACAGGCCCACACCTGTATGTCAGTGGTGTATCATTCCTGGTGGGCCATTGTGTTTCAGGTGGTCAGCCATTGGGGTGTGCTATGTGCTACACCAGCCTGACAGTCCTTTGATCAGTGTGTTCCTCTCTCCATGCAGACATCAGCTTGTGTTGTGCTTACCCATTCTGCAGTGTCCATTCCTGTCCTCTGATCCCTTACTCCTCATGTACAGGTCATAGTGCATATGTGTCAGTACAGCATGTTGACCACATGTCTTGTGACATTGGTACACACATCCCTGCACACCTGTCTGTCATTGTTTTCCTCACATCTGTGTATCAGTCCATTATCCTGTACATCCTCCCGGGGTGGTTTAGCCATGGACTCTCCCTCCAAGCCTGCTCTCGTGCTTCCAGCATTCCCACCACCTGACATCACTGCCAATCCAGTCACCCAGCATTGAGGGTGTACCACCATCCCATTGCACACCTACTGAGGCTGAGCACTGCCATGACATCAGGATGGTGCCCTCCACATTGTCATTAGCACTGTGCCTGCCCTGGGGTGTGGGTCTGCTACTTGTGCCCCCTTTTGTACCACACAGCCACAGCAGGCATCCTGGGTGTTTACCATGCGTGTGTCCACCATCCTGGTGTGGCAGCAGGCAATGACATAGTTGCACACTGCAACCATGCTGATGGGTGCAACACTACACCTTCCACTGTTTGCAGCCTTGTACTGTGATATTCCCAATTGCCATTGTGCCTCACCAAGTTACCAAACAATCCCAGTGGTGTCCCTCAGGGTGTGGTGGGCTGTCTGCCTTTGCTACCTGAATGGCCTCTCATGCCATCCTCTAGCAACCCATGTCCATATTCAAACATGGGCAGCCCCAATCCGAGGTGCATGGCATCCACCACCTCATCTAACATTAGGATAAGCTTTCAGGGTTACTGCATTTATTGTTGACTGATTGTTTCTGCTCTTACCTCCTTGTTATTTCATCTGTGGTTCTTCTTTTTCAGCAGGGGAAGGGCCCAGCCAACCCACCCCCATACCCAACCACCCCACACTACACTCCTTTTATAGGGTACCACAGTTGTGACATTTCCTGTGGCAGAGCAGGAAGGGGCAGATCAGTGGGGCATCCACAAGGTGAGCTCATTTACAGGGGCACTAGTAATTTTCTTGTTATAACAAGTTAAACAAAAACAAAACACAATCAAACCTTTACTTGCATTTTTTTTCCTTCTAATTACTCTGACTAGGTTATAAACCCAGCAACTTATCTGGAATGGCTATCATTAACTGCAGGTACTGTGGAACAATTTTCAGAACGACAGTCTTACAGGATTTAGGACACTGTCCTACATGCTGGGCCATTGGAGATCTTAGGGCTCAGCTCCGGGCAGCATGGGCAGAGATTGCACGCCTCAAATTTCATATTCAAGAGGAAATACATTATAAGAACCACCCATCATTTTCCCAGCATCCAACAGAAAACCTCGACCGCAGAGGGTAGTTGGACCAGGAGGTTGGCAGGTGGTTAGAGGGGCAAATTGTGCCCCATCACCTCTGTCTCCAACATATTACCTCCAAAACCATATAAACACTACAACAGGTATCTGCCTCTATCTCTGAAATCAAACAAAGAGGCAGAAGACACTGCAGAGCAGGACACTGCAGCACAGGAGCTAGCACAACAAAACTCACCCAAATCAGGAACCAAAACAAAAAGCAAAAGGAAATCCTAAAACTTTGATCATAGGAGACTCCATGATTCGGGGAGTTTATACCCATCTCCAGCCAGGGGTAATGGTCAGATGTCTCCCAGGTACATCAGCATGGAGAGAGACACTGATCGCATTGCTAAAATTGTTCACAAAGCAGGAGAAAACATTGATGTCCTAGTACACATAGGGACTAATGATCTCACCAGCTGGTCAGTTGTGGAGACCAAGGAACACCTGACCAGGCTGGGTGACAAACTATCATGCATTTCATCTGGCATCTCCTTCTCTGAGATCCTGCCTGTCTGGGAGAGGGGCAGATGGGACGGAAGGTCAGAGAAGGAGATAGGAGATAAACGTTCACAAGGGTTGAAAGCAGAAAAAGGGCATGATTGTAGGGAACTGGCAACAGTTCTGGGGAGTGAAAGTTCTTTAAATTTGATGGACTGCATCTGACTAAGGAGGAGTCAGTACATTGGGGCAGAAGTTTGACATATTTGCAAAATATTTAAACTAGCAAATGGGGAGAGGGGTGCAGCACCCCATAGGTTGAATGGGAAGAACACCCCTCCCCCCTCAGCTAGTGGTCAAACAGGGATTCAGCATGTTTGCAGTTCATTTGCATCACCAGGTAAGAAAAAAGGTTTGTCTCCCCATATGATGCACAGGGGTAATGCCAAACCTCACCCAACAACTAACACACCGAAATCTGGCCAATGGAAAATCACGTACACAAATGCTTACAGCCTGGGAAATAATATCCCAGACCTGCAGGCAAAAATGTTAGAGGCTAAACTGGACATAGTAGCAATTAGTGAGATGTGGTTTACCAGTAACCACAATTGGGAGACTTCAGTACCTGGCTATGTATTGTTCAGAAGAGACCGAGGTGCAAAAAGGGGGAGGAGTGGCCCTGTATGTCAATGAAAATATCAAAGCTACAGAAATTCAGAATACACATAAAGAGCCAGAAGAACTGTGGGTCACCCTGGAAACAGGAAATGGGACAGCCATAAGAACTGGGGTTGTCTACAGGCCCCCAGACCAGGGGGAGGACATAGACACATTACTGTTAGAAGATATACAAAACATGACAGCTAAAGGGGAGGTTCTGATAATGGGAGACTTCAACATGCCGGATACAGATTGGTCAATACCAGCAGGAACATCTGCCAGAACTAGACACATAGTGGATTCCCTGCAGGAGGAGGGCCTCAAACAAATGGTACAACAACCCACAAGAGACAGGGCTATCCTACGTCTAGTACTGATTAACAGGGAAGGGATCACAGATCTCCAGGTAGAAGGTCACCTGGGGGCCAGTGACCATCACATGGTATGGTTCAGTTTGGCTACTACATCTAAATCATCCCATTCCAAGGCAAAAATATGGGACTTCAGAGGAGCTGACTTTGATAAGATGGCCAACAGAGTTAAGCTAGCCCTGGCAAAAGAAACACAGGTGAGGGGTACAGGCAAAGTGGGCAAGCATTAAGGATGCAATACTTGAAGCAACATCCCATTGTGTGAGACAGAAAAGGAAGTACAAAAGAAGAAGGAAACCACTTTGGTTCTCAAATACAGTAGCAGAAAAAGTCAGAGCCAAAAGGTTGGCCTTCAGGAAATATAAGGGAACACAGCGGGATGAAGATAGGGAGGCATACCAAATGTCCCTAAGGGAAGCAGGGAAGGCAGTAAGGCAGGCAAAGTCCCAAACTGAGGAAACACTAGCACGAACAGTAAAAGAAGGTGACAAGACTTTCTATAGATACATTAGTGAAAGGAGAAAGTCCAGAGGGGGTATTGCTAGCTTAATGGAGAAAAGGGAGCATGTGAGGAGGAGGACCATGTAAAAGCATTTATCCTAAATAGATAATTTTGCTCAGTATTTACTGAAGAGAAGGTAGGGCAGGGCCCACAGCTCAGCACCATGGACACAGGGGGGAAGGAGGTGAGCACTACTCCCTTCACAAAAGAAAGGGTCCTACAAGAGTTTGCTAAGCTCAGGGTGGATAAGGCAATGGGACCTGATGGCATACATCCCAGGGTACTTAAGGAGCTAAAGATAGAACTAGCAGAGCCATTAGCAGAACTGTTTAATGAGTCTCTGAGCACTGAAGAGGTCCCAGAAGACTGGAGAAGGGCTCATGTGATCCCGCTCCACAAGAGTGGTAGCAGGGAGGAGGCAGGGAACTACAGACCAGTCAGTCTTACCTCAGTAGTGGGCAAGATTATGGAGGCACTCCTTAAGGAAAGGATAGTGCAACACCTGGAATCCATAGGGGCACAGGATCCAAGACAGCATGGGTTTACAAAAGGAAGGTCCTGTCAAACTAATCTCATAGATTTCTTTGACTGGGTAACCAGAGTGGTGGACCAAGGGGGAGCAGTTGATGTCGCTTACTTGACTTCAGCAAAGCTTTTGACACTGTTCCACATAGAAGATTGATAAATAAGCTGGGTAGGCTCGGGGTGGGTCAGAAGTTGGTCAACTGGGTGGCAAACTGGTTGATGGGCAGAAAACAGAGAGTGGTGGTAAATGGTATACAGTCAGAAGAGATGCAAGTCACAAGTGGGGTACCTCAGGGATCAGTCCTGGGGCCAGTCCTCTTCAATATCTTCATTAGTGACCTTGCAGATGGACTAGAGGGTAAGGTTTGTCTGTTTGCAGATGACACCAAGATCTGCAACAGAGTAGATAATCCAGATGGGGTGGTCAGAATGAGAAGAGATCTGGATAAACTATCAAAATGGTCAGAAGAGTGGCAACTGGGATTTAATGCAAAGAAGTGCAAGATCATGCACATAGGGAAGAGAAACCCTGAAGCCACCTATAGGCTGGGAGGGGAGTTGCTAGCAGTCACAAAGGAAGAAAGAGACTTGGGCATCATCATCACTGATGACCTGAAATCGTCCAAGCAGACCTCTAAAGCAGTAGGTAAGGCTAGAGGGTGTTAGGGTGTATTAGTGGGGTATCACAAGTCGTAAGAGAGAGTAATAATCCTCTTTACAAGACACTGGTTAGGCCCCATCTGGAGTACTGCGTGCAGTACTGGAGGCCACACCTTCACAAGGACATTAACCAAATTGAGGCAGTCCAGAGAAGGGTAACCAAAATGGTGCAGGACTGCATCAGAAGACATATGAGGACAGATTAACAGAGCTCAATATGTATACCCTTGAGCAAAGGAGGAGAGAGGTGATATGATCGAGGCATTCAAACACCTTAAGGCATTAACAAGGTGAAAGAGTCTAACATGTTTAAATATAAGAAAAATAGCAGGACAAGAGGACACAGCATGAGATTAGAGGGGGCTGATTAAGGGGAATGTGAGGAAATTCTTTTTCACAGAAAGGGTGGTGGATGCATGGAATGGCCTACCTCAAGAAGTGGTGGCTATGAATACAGTGCAGGGCTTCAAACAGGCATGGGATAGGCATAATGGAGCAATACAAATGAGTATGAATAGATAGGCCACTGACAGAGCAAAGGCTGATGGCACATTTATAAGGTAGAAAAAGAAATGGGCAGACTGGATGGGCCTTGCGGTCCTTATCTGCCGTCAACTTCTATGTTTCTATGTTTCATCCCTTCATGCCACCATGCCAGCTCACATCACTGCACACTTTGTCATGTGCTATCCATATGCCTCCATTGTCCTCTGCCACTGTGGCAGTCCAGGGTGTACTTCTTCAGGGACTTTTCACCATGTTTGTGCCTCCTTCACTCACCTGAACCTGTGTCCCACCACACATGTCATGGCTACTGCCATTTCTGTACACACTATCCTGTGCCATGTTGCTTACCTGTGCCATTAGGGGAAGCTGTGATTTTGTGACTTGGGTACCACATCCATGGCACGCATGCACCACTGGTGCACTAACCTGTGTTACCTGTGACACACGCCCAGTACACAGTGTGTTCTGTGTGGGTGTGCACCATAGCAGGCATTCAGTGCTGTGATACTGTCTGACTGCATGGGGTGCTGTGGCATTGTCCTCTATGTGTGCATCTCAGTGTGTGTGTGTGTGCTATATCACACGTTGCAAGGGTATATGTGTCTGTTCTCCATGACATGACTGCCATTAGTGCATGTGTGCCTGGCATGTTACACTGTCTCATGACATTCTACAGTCACAGGCATGGCCTGTGCTCATTGTGTTGTGCCGTTACTGTGTATCGTCACGTGGGGTGTACTGCTTTACTGCTATCCACGTTCCAGACAGTTCTGTGCCATGCTTTAGGTGACACATGCCAGCATGTGTTGGTTTGTGACACTGTGTGGTTACATATGGGTATCATGTGCATGCATGTGTATGTCTCCACTAGCAGGCCTCTGCTGTTGTCACATTGACTTTGTGTACTGCTGTGTATTACATGTGTTGCTCTTGGGTCACTGCAAATGGTCTGTTCCTGCTCAGCTATGTCTCTCTGTGGACCACTGGTGTGTTCAGTTGTTTTACCTTTCTGCCTGGTATGTGCCTGTGCACTAGTAGTGTGGTCCATACATCCTGCACATCAGGCCAGCCTTAGCTTTACCTCTGCCTTCAGCTCACAGGTTTGTCTGCACCATGTGCATGTGGGATTGTGTTTCTGCACATGTCTCTGTGTCTCACCACGATGGTACTTCATTGCTACCATTGCCTGTGTGCCATTGTGTGGTTTGCATATGCACTGTTGTGATCCATTGTACAGTACAGTGATGACACTGTGTATTGCTTCGGCCAGCTGCATTGATACATGGACACTGCCTGCAGTGATGGCACTAGGCCCATCAGAGTGTGGTTGTGTTGTGTTGTGTGTGCCATGTATGCTGTGTTCCTGTTCTGTCTACCCTTGACCTGGTTTTCATGTCACCCCTTTTGTGTATCACATGGGGTCATGGCACCTATGGCTGTTGGGTGCCACACTATGTCCTCTGACAGGGTATATGTGCATTCCAGGTCCCTTTCTCTGTGGCTATTCATGCCCCCACTTCCACTGTGACAGCACCCCGCATACCTCTCCCCATGCACTGTTCACCTCTCATTGCGGACTGTGATGGCCTGAGTACCTGGGACCGATACCTCCCTGTTGTATACATGTCCCTGTGTTCTGTCCTGTCCCTACCTTCATTCCTCATTGGGGTGCATGTGCAGGTCCATGTTTCTGTCATCATTGAACATGTGCTGTCCACCCTGTGCCATGTGTGACAGACTACCATGCACTGTCTGTGCTCTGTCCCTGTCCTTACATGGTGATTGTACCCTTGTCTGGGAGGTCTGTCCATGGGTATACTCTCCTGTTGCTTGTCTGGTGCTATGTTGCTCACCATTTTCCCACAGGTCTTGGCCAGTTTGTGCATCTGAGCATCCTACATTCCTGTTCAAATGTCATTTGGCACCGTGTCAGTTCCTTCTGCTCAACATTGTTCCTGCCCCATGGTGTCATTGCTGGTTTTTGCTGTGTTCATGTCCCACTTTCTGTCTTGCTAGGGTGTTGCATGCTGTGTGTGGGCCACATGCTTGTCCCAATGCCATATCCTTGCCCATTGGTGTCATTTTGGCATGACCCTGCCCCGTGTCCTACACTGTGAGGCATGTCCCTGCCCCTGTGTCCTGCACTGGGTGGCATGTCCCTGCCCCGTGTCCTACACTTTGTGGCTGGTTCACACTGTTGTAGGCCTTTGTGCCATGTAGCTGCAATTTGGACTGCAGTCTTGCTGGTGCACACTATCACAGCTGGTGGTGTTACACTGCTGCCATCACATCACTGATCCCTATGTGTGACAGTTGGCACTCTGCCTACTGCAGTGTGCTACTCACCATGCATCTTCATCTGACTCTTGTCACACACCCACTGTCCCTGCTCCACATTGGTGTCCTCCCCATCCCCATATTCCCCATGTCCTTTTCTGTCCTTCTATCTTGAAAATTGTCTTGTCACATTCTGTTTTCTGGGTGTCCATTGTCCACTGCAGTCCATTGACACCTCCCATGTTGCCCATTCCTGGAATTCACTGGTATATATTCTCCCTGTGGTGCTGCATGCCAGCTGTTCTCTCCTTGTCTGCTGGCAGGCTGCCACTGGCCTGGTACATGCTCTGTCTCCTACTGTGCACATGTCAGGTCTGTCAATCTGTGTCACTGTCTTGCCACACTGTGGATGACTTTCACTATTGATGGTGTGTCATGCATATGTCACAGACGTCCATGACTGGCTCTGCACCTATGTATTGCATTTGTGTGTCTCCTGCCATTGCTCACATCGTCACTGTTTGGCATTGCCATTGCTGTGCCCATGGTTGCACCAGCTGCCACCCATGGTTTCTCATTGGCATCCCCTGTCTCATGACTTGTCACATATGTGTACTGTGTTTCTAGACATGTCCTGCACTGTCATTCACACCCTGCTCAGTTGGTCCCAGTGATTTAGTTCACACATCATGGGTGTTTGTGCTCCGTGTAGCTTGCCTGTGCTCTGTTCCTGTGCCCACCATGCCCAGATGTGTACTTACCAATCAGCCATCCATGCTGTATGCCTCCCCGGTCATAGAGGTTGTACAATATGCTCTGTGTCAGGATGTAGGCATCGTGGCATGACATAGGGACCCATGCTCACACATCCAGGATCTTGCAGTCACTGTCGCACACTACCTGAACATTGATGGAGTGGTACCCCTTGCTATTCACATATGCTGCCTCATTTTCAGATGGTGCCTTGATTGCTACATGTGTGCAATCTATTGCACCCAATGTTCTTGGGAATCATGCCATGGCATAGAATCTTTCCATCACCTCCTGCTGCTGTTGTGCCTGTAGTGGGCACCTGATGTACTGATGTGCCTTTGGTATAATGGCATTTAGGAACTGTTCTAGGCACCATCACACTGCAGCTTGGCTCATGCTGGTGGTGTCCCCTGTTGGTGTCTGGAATGTGCCTGTTGCCAGCACACACAGGGAAGCTGTCACCTTTGCCTCCACTGTGAGTGCATGGCCCCTGTGTGTGTTCTCTGAAGATCACCACATACTGTGTTACACAGGTCAGTTATGGTGGACTTGTTTAACCTCTACCTGGCTATGCACTGTTCCTCTGTGAGGTCTTTGAATGCCAACCTGTGGCAGTACTGTCATCTGGCAGGTTATCTTTGTTGTACACCATGTTGCCGTTCCTCCCTTCCTGCATGTGGTTGCAGTGCTTCCCCCTCCTGTTGTCTGTGCCTTTGTCTCTGTATGTGGTGGTACCATGCACCCAGTGGCATGTTGGCCTTGGCATCTGTTTTCCCTTGGCCTGCTCCTGTATCACACACTGTTGGCCTGTTCACTGTGCCTCTGCTTACTCTGCCAGTGGCCCTCTGGTGTTGTCCTTTCTCTTGTGGGTTTCCTCTGTGTGGTGTTCTGTGTATGCTGCACTCACATGTCCTTATATTGCCTTATCCCATGTGGTTGCTGTTGCCTGCACACAGCTTAATTGATGTTTGTTTGGTGTTTCACTTCTTTTCTCCTCAGGGCATCCTACTCCACTGTTTCTATGGAGTAGCATTTGTGCAACATTCTTTCCTCAGTTGCAGGATTTCCATGTCTGTGTATAGCATTTTGTGTGTTTCAGCTCCCTGCAGGTATTCCGCAGCTGCGGTTTTCCCGCAACCTCTAGTTATTTTTTGCCGCAGCTGCGGGAGTTTTGTGCATATGCCGCAGTGCAACTCCTTTGTTTTTCCTGCAGCTGCGGTATTTTTGGTGACTTGCATGAATGTTGCGGGATTTCTTTCCTTTGAGAATCCTGCCCCATGAATCCAGCAGAAAGCAGTGCTTTACAATCAGTTCACAACAGTAGAAATGGCTATATTTTAAAATCTATAGAATTCAGCTTAGTGACTACCCTCATCATAAAGATCTTACTGTACTGAAGAACTTTGCTGCTGGCAATTTTTGTGCTGCTTGTAAAGCTTCCAAGATATTTAGTTTGTTTGGCATGGGTGTGCTGAATGCTGGGTCTTTGCTGCATCACTGTTACATGAGACAAGATGCACTGTGGGAACAAGAAATACAATGAAGCTGTCTAAGATGAAGATCCCCAGGGGTCGTAAAACTAGTATAAATCTAGCAGACTAATTTAGAAAAAACTCCTAATAGCAGTCAGAGGGAAGAAAACACTAGAACTTCACATACAAATTAAAACACTCAGCACAACATATATTTTTTGCAAGTTTTGGGTGGACTACTCCTTTAAGAAAGTCCTGGGGTAGTGCAGAGTTGAGGTCTGTAAAAGCTTTATTGAAGGAGTCAGCATTGGTGAGAAAGTCTTGGGTGTTAGTACTATTTATATTGAGCATTGTAGGATGCTTTTTTTCTTCCTTCCCTAATGGTTCCTTTATGTTCCTCCAAAATCTCCTGCCATCACCCCATGACCTCTCAAGTTGATCCTTATAGAACTTTGTTTTTTCAAGTCTTATAAAAGTTTGTACACGTATTTCTGGCCACCCTACATCTCTGATAATCATCTCTCTTGCCTGTGTCCTTGGCCCTCCTCCACAGATTGTCCCAGTCCCTCATTTGGTCAGACAGGTCCCTGGTGATCCAGCCATTGCAGGCTCCCTGGGCTTTTCGCCTCCTTACTGGGGCAAAAATGTCACAAGTTGCATTGAACTTGTCTATGAAGTACTGAAGAGCAAGTTCTATGTCCTGGATTTTGTCCACAGGTAACCAGTCAAATTGGGCAAGCACTGCCTTAAAGGAGTTAAGCAGGTCTCTCTTGAGGACCCTACTTTCTATCAAGGTGGGGGCAGCCTTCTTGATTTTATTAGACCAAAGGCAGGTGACAGGCGAGTGGTCACTTATGGAGTCTGAGTGAATTGTGACCCCCGATATCCTTGAAGGGTATCTGACCAGAACCCATAAAGGAGTGTGCTAGTGCCACTCTTGTAGTTCTAGTGGGTTCAGTTATCAATTGGGAAGAGGTAAAGACTGGTACCCAGGTCTTTCTGAGGATCGGTTTCTTTGCTGAGCCAGTAAAGATTGAAGTCGCCCATTATTTTGACTTAATTGTTCAATTTGAGCTGACTGAGCACCTCAATAACTTTTTCAAGTCCCTCTTTTGCCTTTCTGGGAGATAAGTAAACTGTGGCTATTGTGAGGGACTTGTATTGTGCATGGAGTATGAGCTTAACTGCCAGCAATTCAAGGTTGCTAGAACTCACTGATAGGGGGAGCAGGCACCCTTGGATAGTATCCTTGATGTAGATCAGGTACCCCCCTTCCCTTTTACCAGACCTGTCTTACCTGTATACCACACATCCTCATAAGGAACTACATTATACTTAATTTTTGGGGTTAACCACGTTTCAGTGAGACAGATGATGTCCGGAGAATGCATGTGTGTCCATGTCTGAAACTGTGCCCATTTTGCCAGCATCCTTTCGATGTTAATGGATGCTATCTTCAGCTCTTCTTGTTCTTTTCCTACCTTAGACTGGTAATTTGGCAGACCAGGATTGGGATGCACCTTGCCTGATAGCAAGAATAGTAATACTACTGCCTTTTTCCTTGAGAAGCAAATACAGTATATATCTGAGTCTTAAGCATTTTTTTCGGTACTGATTGAGTGATTTTGGTTACAGTGAATTTATAGGAAGAGTCAGGGGTATGGTGGCTCTGATAAGGCTGACCCCAGTTGTTAGTTGCATTTCCATAGTCAGGGGTAGTGTGAGGGATGCATTCAAACAAGGCATTATCAGGTGTGTCCCTTTAGTGATCCAAAGTGCTCCATTATGAGATATTACAATGTCCTGATATCCCTGTGTGGACTCAGTGGATAGACAATCCAGGGGTGTATTAAATAGTAGAAGCAGGATGTACAACACAATTAGGGGGTGCACTGTTGTGCCCTTGGATTGGGGCAGGCTAAGATAGTAGCCCTATGACCCTGCAGGCAGCTTGCAACTGTACCTTAAAATTACCTAGAATAAATGCAAGCCAATCGGGTGGGTAAGTGGACTTCAGATAATGATTTTAAATTCAGGGCTGCATTCATTGGATTCAGTCATTAGCTCTCTTATGGTATAGTTTTAGATCCACCTAGGAAAAATTAGAGTTATTTTTTCTTGAACCCAGGACCCCTTCAACTACTCTCTGGTGCCCTACCACTGAGTTATCATTCCACATGGTAAAATAGATGGGGCCCAATTCCAAGTCACATGTTACAACTCTAAGGCTTATGCGAGTTGCAGCATGTGCCACTGCACCGGGGACCCTGTGCCCTATTCCAGAACAGGCAGGATCCCTGGCACTTATGCCTGTGACTTGCAGCAGTCACAGGGCTGCACCACGGGAAGGGCACACCCAATGTGGGTGCTGCAAGCTGCAGACTTCAGGACACAAGTGGTGCAAGGCATGACCCCCCAGAGCCCCATACCACAACACTATGGCACTGCCTCACAGGGCTGGGGAGGGGCTAGGGGGCCACAGGACCATCCTAGGGCACCTGGCATGCAGGGGGACTTGAACTTCCACATGGGGGCACTGCATTGGGACGGGGCAACGGGGTGCCAGTAGCCCACAGAAGGCTGCTCTGCCAGGGGGTTGTGATGGGCACACATGGAGGACCAAGGGGGGTTGGCTGGAGGGGTGGCAGGCTCTGTGGTGCATCCCTGGTGGACGTAGTTGCAATTAGACCAGCTAGTAGCTCTGGTCTAACTGTACTTACGCCATGGTCTGTTGGGTCCTACTTGGAATCGTGATTTGGGATTCTGCCAGTTGCCCTCTTAGAATACCAGCGTAATTGATGCTGGACTCCCCTTTGCACCTTGTTGCAGGGGGTTGTGGGTGTAGTGAGTGTCGTAACCCCCCTTTGGCCCAGGCGGCCTGTGCCATGTCACAGGCTGCCTCTTGGAATTTGCGATGGGCGTATTGCATGTCACAAAGTGCGATTTGCACCATAGGATTTGGCACAAGTCACCTTGTAATAGGCATAACCCAACTTGGAATCGGGCCCATGGTTTCTAGTGAGAGATGCATGCTAACAACATAAATTTTAATGAGCAGGAAAACTATGTTCACAATCGAAAATTAAACCCAGTCCCCCTCCCAATTACTGTCCTGGTGTTCAGGAACTGTGGTGTTGTTTCACCTGGTCAGATTGATGGTATCTACAGGATGATGCATGCTAACACTACAAATTGCAGAGAAAAAAAAAGGTACAAGACTGGGACCTTCTGCCAACTATTGTCCTAGTACCCTATTTTCAAAAGATTTGGGCAGCGCATCTGTGCAGTTCAACCCTGGAAATATGTCAGCTGTTGGTGACGTGCTCATATTCAAGGGGCACAGATGCACGGTGCACCTCTGACAGCACCGACTCACACAATATTGTCCTGTGCCTATGCAAATGAGGGGTCCCCATGCATATGCAGTGCAGCACAACATTGAAAAGTTTCAGAAGCACAAATTGTCCCCCAGCAGTGGTACAGATTTGCACTTCTGAAACCCTGCCCTAACTAGTGTGCAGACCCTGCTTCCCACTGTTTATGGCAGAGAGCCCTGGCAGTACAGCAGTCCCTCCCTAACTCTGATCACTGTGCTAATGTTAAACAGCCCTTCTAATCCCCGTATATGTGGTAGTCTAGTTGTCCCCGCTCCCCAACCCTGATCATCACATTAATTAAAATATCCCAGTTTTTCCTGTTAGTCTAGTGGGACTCCCCTTCCCAGCTCTGATCTGTATATGAATAATGAATTCCCCAACCCATGGTAGTCTTGTGGGATCTCCCTTCCCAACCATAATCCTTATATGAATAATGGATTCCCAGATCCATGAGAGTCTAGTGAGACCCCCTTCCCAGCCCTGCTCCGTATTTGAATACAAAATTCCCCAATCCCTGTTAGACAGTTGGCCCCCACCCCATTTGGCAGTGACCCACCACCCTGCTCCACCACCAGTCTGACTGAGGCTGGTGAGTGGCACAGCTCACCTAACACTGCACTGGTCAGCTGCTGACTAAACTGTACAGGAACATGCACAATATTCAGTACACACCCATTGGTTAACCGGTCGACCAATGGGCACGTACTGAATACTGTACATGCTCCTGTACAATTCAGTCAGTGGCTGGCCAGTGCAGTGTGCAGTGGGCTGTGCCAGTCACCAACTCCATTCGGGTTGGGGAGGAAGCAGGGTGGTGTGTCACTGCTTAATTGGGTGGGGGGGCACTTGACTACCAGGGACTGGGGAATTTTTTATTCATATATGGGTTGAGGCTGGGGAGAGGATCCCACTAGACTACCATGGATTGTGGAATTCATTATTCTTATATGGAGCAGGGCTGGGGATAGGGTCCCACTAAACTATCATGGATCAGGGAATTCATTATTCTAATACAAATCAGGGCTGGGGAAGGGGGGGTCCCACTAGACTACAAGGGAAAATGGGAATATTTTTATTAATATGAAGATTGGGGTTCAGGGAGGGGGACCACTAGACTACCAGGGATATGGGAGCAGGGACTTTATTATTCTAATATGGATCAGGGCTGGGGGGTTCTGTTCTGGCACACTTCATGGGAGTGCAGGCATGCAGATGAGCCCATAATGGGCATGAAAATGGCCCCATTGCGCTGTACATGCCCAGTGAGCTCATCTGCATGTTTGGGCTGAACATTGCCCATTGGGGCCATGGCACACACCAGTGTGTGTTGTTCAGTGCTCCTAATGGTGGTCATTAGCCCCCCAACCTGGTTACACTGCACAGAACATGCCACTCTCTGCTGTGTGCCACACATCCAGGGTCCTATATTCAAACAGATTGTGCAGTTGGTTCAGATCATGCAATCTGTTTGAATATGGCACCAGAGTCGGCCAGCCCAAGTTTTATACGCAGTGCACCATTTGTGTGTGCATCCAACCGGCTCTGAATATGGGGGCCCTAGCGCTATGTCACTGTGCTATCATTACATATGTTGAGACAGAAGGTTTCTAAAGAGATTTGCATGATAACAATAAATTTATGTAGTGAGAAAGAAAACAGTAATCTAGACTGTGATACAAGCCAAGGCCCCCTTTAACTACTGTCCTGGTGCTAGTGTACTACCATTCCACATGGTGTGAAAGAAGACTTATAAAGAGAGATGCATGATAACAGTCTAAATCATAATAAGAAAGAAAAAAATGTTCATAACTAGGATTGGAACCAAGGCCCCCTCCTAACTACTGTTCTGGTGCTCTGCCACTGTGGTATCCACATGGTGAGAGACAAAGTTTCTAGAGAGTAATGCATGCCAACAAACAAACAAACAAAAAAATTGTATGGGGAAAGAGAAAAGGTTCCAGACAAGGAATGAAACCAAGGCCCTCTTCCAACTACTATCCTGGTTCTCTGCCACAGTGCTATCATTCCACATGGTGAAAAATGAATTTTCTTGAGAGAGAGATGCACAGTAACAATATAAATTGCAGTGAAGGGGAAAAAAACTGTTCCACACTGGAAATTGCATCCTGCCCCTGTCTCAACTACTATTCTGGTGCTAAGCCAATGCACAATCATTTCACATGGGGACATAGAAGGTTTCTAGAGAGAGAAGAATGCTAAAAACATAAATTGTGGTGAGAAAGAAAAACATTTTCACAACTGGGAATTGAACCCAGATCCACTCAACTACTGCTTGGTACTCTGCCACTGTGTTATTGTTCCACATTGTGACACAGAAGTTTTCTAGTGAGAGATGCATGCTAACAACATGAAGTGAAATGAGAAACAAAAATGTTCACAACTAAGAATCAAACTCTGGACCCCACCCAACTACTGTCCTTGTGCTCTGGAACTGTGGCATTATTCCACATGGGGTGATGGTCGATTTCTAGAAAGTTACACATGCAAACAAGGTAAATTGTAAAGAGACAGAAAAAAAGGTTTCAGAAAGGGAATCAATTATAGACCCTCTCCCTGCTACTGTCCTGCTGCTCTGCCATTATGTTATCATTCCACATGGTGAGACAGAAGATTTATAGAGAGAGCTCAGATGCATGCTAACAAGAAACATTGTATTAAGAAAGAAAAAATAATACAGACTGAAACAAACTCAGACCCCCCCTTCAACTAAATTCCTGGTGCTCTGCTATTGCATTATCATTCCACATGGTGAAATTGAAGGTTTCTAATGAAAGATGCATGCTAACAACATACAGTGCTTTCAGAAAGTATTCACCCCCCTTGGATTTTGTCACATTTTGTGATGTTGCAAACTCAAATTAAAATACATTTATATGGGATTTTTTTGTCACGTATCTACACAAATTGCTCTATAATCTCAAAGTGGAATGAAACTTCTGGAATTTTTTGTACATGTAATTTAAAATAAAAACCTGAAATGTTTTGATTTGATAAGTATTCACCCCCTTTGCTATGACACTCCAAATTGAGCTCAGGTGCATCCAATTTCCTTGTGAGATCACTCTAAAACTTGAATGGAGTCCACCTGTGGTCAGTTCAAATGGTTGACATGATTTCAGAGGAAATACACCTTTCTATATAAGGTCCCACTGTTGACAGTGCATGTCAGAGCAGAAACTCTACCATGAAGACCAAGAAGCTGTCTGTAGAACTCCGTGATAGAATTGTGAGGAGGCATAGATCTGGGAAGGGGTATAAAAACATTTCTAGGGTGTTGAAAGCTCCCAGGAGCACAGTCAAGTCCATCATTAGGAAATGGAAAGACTACGGAACCACCCAGACTCTTCCTAGAGCAGGCCGTCCTCCCAAACTGAGCAACCGGGCAAGAAGGACCTTGTTCACGGAAGTGACCAAGAACCCAATGACCACCCTGACAGAACTACAGAGTTCCATGGCTGAGATGGGAGAACCTGTCCAGAGGACAACAATCTCTGCAGCACTTCATAGATGTAGCCTCTATGGGAGAGTGGCTAGACGGAAGCCGCTCCTGAGAAAAGGCCATATAATAGCATGCCTGGAGTTTGCAAGAAGGCACGTGGCAGACTCTGAGACCATGTGGCAAAAGATTCTCTGGTCTGATGAAACAAAAATTGAACCCTTTGACCTGAATGCAAAGCACTATGCTTGGCGCAAACCGAACACAGCTCATCACCCGTGTAACACCATCCCTACCATGAAGCATGGTGGTGGCAGCATCATGTTATGGGGATGCTTTTCAGTGGCAGAGACTGGGGCACTTGTCAGGATAGAGGGAACAAAGAATGGAGCCAAATACAGGCACATCCTTGAGGAGAACCTGCATCAGTCTGCAATAGACCTTGGACTGTGGCGAAGATTTACGTTCCAACAGGACAACGACCCCAAGCATACAGCCAAAGCAACACTGGAGTGGCTTCAGAACAAGAAGGTGAATGTCCTTGACTGGCCCAGCCAAAGCCCAGACTTGAATCCCATTGTGAATCTGTGGAAAGACTTAAAGATTGTGGTTTACCGACGCTCCCCATCCAACTTGACAGAGCTTGAGCAAATCTGCAAGGAAGAATGGGTGAAAATCCCCAAATCCAGATGTGCAAAGCAGATACAGACATACCCAAGAAGACTCAAAGCTGTAATTGCCGTCAAATGCGCTTCTACAAAGCATTGACTCAGGGGGGTGAATACTTAAGTAAACAAGATATTTAAGTTTTTAATGTTTCATAACTTTTTGTTACACAATAAAAATATTTTTGCCCCTTTAATTTGTTGAGTATGCTGTGTGAATCAAGGGGGAAAAATCATTTCAATGCATTAAAAATTCTGATAGTAACACAACAAAATGTGACAAAATCCAAGGGGGGTGAATATTTTCTGAAGGCACTATACATTGTATTGA
The DNA here is from genome assembly GCA_016271365.2 of Neoceratodus forsteri. Lineage (NCBI taxonomy): Eukaryota > Metazoa > Chordata > Ceratodontiformes > Ceratodontidae > Neoceratodus > Neoceratodus forsteri. The sequence goes on from CM057458.1 coordinate 203,960,071, forward strand.
GAAAGAAATAATAGAAACATAGTAACATAGAAATTGATGGCTGATAAGGACCGCAAGGCCCATCCAGTCAGCCCATTTCTTTTTTTACCTTATAAATGTGCCATCGGCCTTTGCTCTGTCAATGGCCTATCTATTCATACTCATCTGTATTGCTCTCTTATGCCTATCCCATGCCTGTTTGAAGCCCTGCACTGTATTCATATCCACCACTTCCTAAGGTAAGCTGTTCCATGCATCTACCGCCCTTTCTGTGAAAAAGAACTTCCTCACATTCCCCCTTAATCGACCTCCCTCTAATCTCATGCTGTGTCCTCTTTCCTGCTATTTTTCTTATACTGAAACCTGTTAGACTCTTTCACCTTGTTAATGCCCTTAAGGTGTTTGAATGTTTCAATCATATCACCTTTCTCCCTCCTTTGCTCTTGGGTATACATATTGAGCTCTGTTAATCTGTCCTCATATGTTTTCTGATGCAGTCCCTGCACCATTTTGGTTGCCCTTCTCCAGACTGCCTTAATTTGGTTAATGTCCTTGTGGAGGTGTGGCCTTCAGTACTGCATGCAGTACTCCAGATGGGGCCTAACCAGTGTCTTGTAAAGAGGGATTATTACCTCCATCTTCCAACTTGTGATATCTCTACTAATACACCCTAACATTTCCCTAGCCTTACCTACTGCTTTAGTGGTCTGCTTGGATGATTTCAGGTCATCTGTGATGATGATGCCCAAGTCGCTTTCTTCCCTTGTGAGTGCCAGCAACTCCCCTCCCAGTCTATAGGTGGCTTCAGGGTTTCTCTTCCTTATGTGCATGATCTTGCACTTCTTTGCATTAAACCCCAGTTGCCACTCTTCCAACCATTTTGCTAGTTTATACAGATCTCTTCTCATTCTGCCCACCCCATCTGGATCATCTACTCTGTTGCAGATCTTGGTGTCATCTGCAAACAGACAAACCTTACCATCCAGTCCATCTGCAATGTCGCTGATGAAGATATTGGAGAGGACTGGGAATTGAACCTAGGAACCCTCATAAATACTGTCCTGGTGCTCTGCCACTGTGCTTTCATTCCACATGGTGAAATAGAATGTTTGTAGAAAGAGATGCATACTAACATCATGAATTGTAGTGAGAAATAAAAACTGTTCCAGACTGGGGATCAGATGCATGCCTCTCCAACTACTGCATGGTAGAGCTGCACTCTACCTCAGAAATTGTGCAGCACTCAGGGACATATTTCAGTCTTTTCCTATTCATTCTGTACAGTCTGTTGCAACAGTGCCTTATACTTTCTCTTTTGTCTTTTCATTTTTCTACCTTGGTAGATCAACCACCTACCTAAGTACCCTCTCCTCTCACTATCCTATGTCCTACTCTTTATATCTTTTGCTGTCCCTCTGTCATGCTGGAGAAAAGTGATTTGGTGATTATAAAGTGCTTTACAAATATATAATGAAAATTTAATGTTTGTTCAAACAGCATATATAAGGTGCAGATAAAGTGCAGCATGCTTAAATAGAAATAGATGAGAAAACTGCATATATATCACTGAGAGCAGTTAAACTGTAAGAGATAGCTCAGACAAAAAGGAGCTTCAGTTTGTAACACAGAGCAACTTTTACTTTCACTTTTATTGCAGCAAGCCGCTCCATGAGTGAAAGTTCCCCCGTTTGCCTCAATGTTGAGAGTCTATGAACAAAGGCTTAGAGAATCATGAAAAGAACCTGCTTGTTTGCCATATAAAGGAAAATGTCCTTGGAGCTTGAAGAAAACAAACACTGTCCTTGTGCAGCTTCACTTTTACTTTTCAATACAGAAGCCGCTCCCATGACATGCCCTTCCAATCTGATTTATGGGTTACTGGCATTTAAGCTGTTAGCAGGCTGATTGTTGCCAATTCAGGGGGAATTAGATACATTTTTTTTTTTTACTTGTTTAACCAGGAGTAGCACACTAAGCTGAAAGCTTTTTTACAGGAGCGACCTGGGAGCACAGGGAAGTTAAGTGACTTGCTCAGGGTCACACAGTATACAAGTGGAAGCTGTGGGATTCAAACCCAGGTCTGGTCTGCTGGATGTCACCAGATTTGCAGCTCAAAGCCTTAAACCACTGCACTACACTGCCTCCAACAAGCATTTGTCAATGCCGAATGTTTGCTTGCTGATATTAGCATTGGACATGCAGGAGTTAGACAGATGCAGAATAGGAGTAGCAGTGAAGTACTGAACTCATGCCAATCCCACCTCCACCCTGCAGAGATGGACAGGCATTGGGGTGTGCCTGTGGGTCATTGCCCATAATGCTCATGGCATTTCACCTCACCCTATCCTGTAGACAATGACAAGTGTTGAGGTGTGCCTTGGGGTGTTCGGCTTTACAGTTTCCCACTTTCATAAGGACATACGCTGAAATGGGTGCAGTACAGGAGAATGGGGTGAAGTCTGGGGCTGAAGAGTGCAAGGCACATCTCAATGCCTGTCACTGGCTTCAGGGTGGGGGTGGGATGGCATAAGCATTACAGCTGGTGAGCCAAAGTTACACCTCTGATGCCTGTCAGTCTATACAGGGCGTTACATTATGGTTAGAAACCCTAAATTTGCACTACAAATTTTAAACATGGCCTTTTTGTGACCCCCACCTCATGAAAGCATTTGGGACCTCTTCTCATGAACAGTGGCAGTGTGTTTTTGTTAATGTGTCCCGAACTTCGAGTTCCCACAGCGACCGTGCCTTTCTGTGCCAGATGTGCAAAAACACAAATCAGGTTGGATGTGAAGAATGACAGTTGTACCATCCATAGAGAGGTGTGAAGAGATGGCAATGTTGAAAATCTGTAATGAAAATATTAAAAATGCTTGAAGTTACGAGGTACATGGAAACTGCGCAACACATGCTTGTACCACAGTCATTTAGTGGAATTATTTCACCAAATTTTCAACATAGGCATTTTGTGACCTCTGCTCATGAACACTGTCACTATGATTTTCTTAATCTGTCCGAAACATTAATTTCCCACAGTGACCTCGCCATTGTGCGCCAGATGTGCAAACACATATTTTGGTCAGGATATGAAAAATGACAGCTGTACTATTCATATGGAGGTGTGGCAAAATGCCAATATTGAAAATCTGGAGTGGAAATTTACAAATTTGTGCACTTCCGAGCATATGTGGAAACTGCGCAACACACGCTTGTAACAATCATTTTATGGACTTTCGTCACCAAATTTTCAATATAGGCATTTTACATCCTGTGCTCATGAACAGTGTCACTATGATTTTCTTAATGTATCCCGAACACTGATTTCCCACAGTGACCACAATATTCTGTGCTGGAAGTGCAAAAACACATTTCAGCCAGGATGTGAAAATTGACAGCTATACTGTTCATAAGGAGGTGTGGAAAAATGCTAATGTTGAAAATCTGGAGTGAAAATATTACAAATTAGCGAAGTTATGAGCACGTGTGGAAACTGCACAATGCTTGCTCGTAACACAGTCATTTTATGGACTTTCATCGCCAAATTTTCAATATATGCATTTTAGGACCTCTGCTCATGAACAGTGTCACTGTGATTTTCTTAATACGCCCCAAACACTGATTTCCCAGAGTGACTGCGCTATTCTGAGCCGGAAGTGCAAAAACACATTTTGGTCAGGATGTGAAAAATGACAGCTGTACTGTTCATAAGGAGGTGTGGAAAAATGCCAATGTTGAAAATCTGGAGTGAAAATATTACAAATTCATGAAGGTACAAGCATGCATGGAAACTGTGCAATGCACGCTCATAAAACAGTCATTTTTTTTTACACCAAATTTGCAACATAGGCTTTTTGAGAGCCCACCTCATGAACACTGGCAATGTTGTTTTGTTACTCAGTCCTGAAAGGTGATTCTGTGCAGTGACCGCAAAATCACCTTTTGGGACTGAATAATGCCATGACAGTGGTGGAATTCATGAGGAGGGGTCCCAATAACCCCATGTTAGAAATTTGGTGCCAAAATTCCCCAAAATGCCTGAGATATGCACCAAAGTTGAAAAAAAAAACTATTTATGCCATTATACAGCTTACCAGCATTTCTTCAGTTCCCGGTCAGCTTTGAAGAGTGCAGATGTGTTCCCATCCACCGAAGATCGCCGCACTGGGCTCTGGAGGTAAGTATTGGGTGAATGTGTCTGTGGGAGAGGCAGGGTGTGCAGAGGGTGGGTGCGGGTTGGGAGAGGGGCCACCAAACTCAACGAGGGTTCGTTTTCTGTTTTACAGGGTTATTAAAAAAAAAAAAAAAACATTGCAGATGTTTTTTTTTTTTACAGAGACATTTGGCACGCTGAGGTGGGCTCCCAGTGTGCTATCTGAGTGTTTTTTTGGTGGGCTGTAGCTGATTGGGGATTGGGCCCCCCCATCAGTACATACTTGGGGGAGAGCCGAGGGGGATTGGCTCCCCTCGGCACCTAACAAATTGGGGGGGACATTATGCTGATGGGGAGTGACTCCCCCATTGGCAAATTGAACTGGGAAGGGGGGACCGAAGGTGATGGGGATTGAGCCCCCCATCAGCAAAGAAAGACTGTTAGGAGCCGCATGATGCTGAGGGGGACTGGGCAACCCCCTTGGCACATAACAAATGGGGGAGGGGGTTACAGTATGCCGACAAGGAGTGGGTTCCCCCATCAACAAATGAACTGGGTTGGGGACAGCAAGGTACCACTGTGCAATTATGGGTTGCTCCCTCATTGCAGCAGCAGATTCGTTTCAAGGTGGTGGCACACTGTCTGAACTAGTGTCAGCAGCAGTGTGCCACAGCATTGGGGGAAAGTGGGCCAAGCCTCAAAAGGCACTGGAGCCATTGGCCATCATACCTCCAAAACTCTGCTTCTCTCCTAAGCTGTGATGAAATGTTTCTTGCGCATGTATGCAAGCAAACATAAAAATAGAGCACAAAGCTGTTCAGGGAGTTGTAGGAAGTTACCGGCAGCTCCATGCTATTTGTGCATATCTCCCCACTGGAACATTGCTGAAATCAGCGAGGTGTTTTAACGGGCTGACCATTGTTTTTTAAAGTGTATTTATTCTCCGTACAAATAGGGAGAGTAAAGAATACAAAAAATACTGATAAGCCCATTTTTACCATGAGAGAGAGCTCTGCATTTGATAAACAGGAGTATACTCACTGCTTGCTCTCTCTCTCTCTCTTTATCCTAAAGCATTTTCTGGCTCTGTAAAAATGGAGCAGCTTCCCTTTCACTTATTAACTTTGTTCCCAATGTTAAGGACTGTGCTCCTGGTGCCCCTTGAAAGAAGAAATAAAGTACACAAGAAAACAGCTCAGAGCGGCTTCACTTTTCCCTTGTGTGCAGAAGCCGCTCCTGTAAAGAAATGCCCAGATTTAATAGAGTTGCTGAAAATGGCAATATGCTACTGTAGAAACAGGACTGATACCTACAAAGTGTGCTGGTCTTTTCATTCAATAGTAAGACTGATTTCTCTACAGAAATGGTATGCCATTTTTATTATGAGAGAGAGAGAGAGAGCTTGAGACTAATGCAAGTAGGAGACCACTCACTCTTCGCTCTTTCTTCTACTATAGATTTGTAAGCGTCCTTTGACGCAGTAAAGAAAATAAAATACTGTTTAAATAAAAGAAATGAAGAGACACTGAATTTCTCTAAGGTGCCCTCCCTTTCAATAGTAAGCACTGCCAAAGGTGTTTTAAAGGGTTTTATGAAATTATGCATTAAGAAAGAGAAATGCTGGGAAAGAATGTATTAAACAAGATATACAGGCAAGCTGATGAAATGTAGAGCTTATCTACAGGAGAAATAATTCTGACTGTTCCCTTTAGGGTGACAGCAGCCTCTAGGGGTTCTTTTTATAGTAAACAAAGCTATAATAAAGCAATGACCAATTATGTATTCCTGTGGCATCTAAAGGGTTTTTAATGATGTTACCAGTTACAGCTTTGGATAATAGTTTCCTGGTGTATGACTTATCTGAATAATGGGTCACACTGGTCTAGAATGTCTGTATTAGAGGAAGAAAATGTTTGTGTTAGAAAAGGGGCAGATCAGGAGACCAGACCTATCAGTATATAACCCCCTTCTTTACAAACAAGTTCCTCAGATCAGCCTGAGAAAGGAACCAGGACATATAGAGTTGTGTATGGTCCTGTGAGATCACAGAAGTAAGAGGATCTAAGCTTTGATATTGATCCAATCTATGGGAAGTACTACAACAGGTAGTGCTGAATTCATGAAGAATTGATTTTTTATTTTAGATTATTATTTTTATTCTTACTTTTGCATAAAAATAAAACCACACTGAGGTACGTTGGACCAAAAATCTGTTGTCATGTGTTATTCTTACCCACAACCCATCACATACTGTTTAGGTGCTCTGCCACTGTATAATTATTCCACGTGGTGAGATAAAAGGCTTAGAGAAAGAAATGTGCATGATAACAAGAAAAATTGTAGTGAGAAAGAAAAAAAAAATTTTCACAAATGGGAACTGAACCAAGGCCTTCTCCTAAAAACTGTCCCAGCGTTCTGCCACTGTGGTGTACTTTCACATGGTGAAATAGAAGGTTTCTAGAGAGTAATGCATGCAAACAAAATAAATTTTAGAGAGAAAGAAAAGAAAAGGTTCCAGAGAAGAAATGAATCCCATGCCCTCTCTAAGCTACTCTCCTGCTGCTCTGTCACTATAGAAACATAGAAACATAGAAACATAGACTTTGACGGCAGATAAGGACCGCTAGGCCCATCTAGTCTGCCCATTTCCCTACCTACAGGATAGGCCGCAGATCCTAGTTAACCAACAACCTATTTCTTCCTACCCCCCACAAGAATTGCCTTATGTCTGTCCCATGCATTCTTGAAATCTCCCACAGTTTTAGACCCCACAACCTCCTCAGGAAGGCTGTTCCATGCTTCCACTACCCTCTCTGTAAAATAATACTTCCTCACATTGCCCCTGAACCGCCCTCCTTCTATCTTTAAATTGTGTCCCCTTGTTCTTGTAAGTCTCTTTTTCTGAAAGTTGCTACCCTCTTGGACTTTGTTGATTCCACTGAGGTACTTAAAAGTTTCTATCATGTCCCCCCTCTCCCTTCTTTCCTCAAGGGTATACATATTAAGCTCCTTTAGTCTCTCCTCATACGGCTTCTCTTGCAGACCCTGCACCATTTTAGTTGCTCTCCTCTGGACTACCTCTATCCTGTCTATGTCCTTGAGGAGAGGTCTCCAGAACTGGACACAGTACTCCAGATGAGGTCTCACCAACTGTCTGTACAGAGGGATAACAACTTCCTTTTTTCTGCTGCTGATGCCTCTCCCTATACATCCCAGTATACCCCCAGCCCTCCCTACTGCCTTCTCACATTGATTGCTAACCTTAAGGTCATCTGATATGATTACCCCCAGGTCCCTTTCCTTTTTTGTTGTTGTTACCTCCTCCCCACCCATTGTGTATTCTTCCCCTGGGTTCTTGTTTCCCAGGTGCATTATTTTGCACTTCTTTGCATTGAATCCTAGCTGCCATACGTCTGACCATTCCTCCAACCTTACCAAGTCCCTTTTCATCCTTTCCACGCCTTCTTGTGTATCAACCCTGTTGCAGATCTTTGTGTCATCTGCAAAAGGCATACTTTTCCTTCAGTCCCTCTGCAATGTCACTGATGAAGACATTAAAAAGGACTGGACCCAATACTGAACCCTGCGGTACCCCACTAGTAACCCCTCTTTCTTCAGAGTGGACTCCATTTACAATTACCTTCTGTGTCCTGTTGTGCAGCCAATGTTTTACCCAGGCTACCACCCTGGGACCCACTCCAAGGCTGGTTAATTTGACTATTAATATTTTGTCTGGGACTGTGTCAAATGCCTTGCTAAAGTCTAGGTAGGCCATGTCCACAGCCCCTCCCTGGTCTACTACTTTGGTCATCCAGTCAAAGAAATCTATTAGATTCATCTGACATGACCTTCCCGCTGTGAACCCATGCTGCCTTGGGTCCTGTGCTCCACTGGCCTCTAGGTACTCAACTATTCTTTCCTTCAGAAGTGACTCCATCACTTTCCCTACCACAGAAGTCAGACTGACAGGTCTGTAGTTTCCTGCCTCTGTCTTGGTCCCACTTTTGTGAAGGGGAATCACATCCGCCTTCCTCCAGTCCTCAGGCACCACACCATCCTCCCATGATTTATTAAAAAGAGTAGCCAGTGGTTTCACTAGTTCCTCCCTTAATTCTTTTAGAATTCGAGAATTCCATCAGGACCCATTGCTTTGTCCACCTTCAGTTTTAGGAGTTCTTGCAGAACCCTTTCTTCTGTGAAAGGACTGGGATCGACCCCCCTATCAAGAGTGCTTCTGTTAATTGGATTAGGCACTTCCCCCTCCTCTTTTGTGAATACTGAGCAGAAATATTCGTTCAGTATCCCTGCTTTTTCACTGTCCCCCTCTGCCCACCCACCGTTCATTCTATTCAGCCTCACTATCCCTCCCTTTGTCTTTCTATGCTCGCTGATGTACCTATAAAAGGTTTTATCCCCCTTCTTAACTGAGTTGGCGATCTTTTCCTCAGTTTGGGCCTTTGCTATTCTGACTTCCTTCCCTGCTTCCTTCTGCCTTAACTGGTACAGCTCTCTGTCCTGCTCCTTCTGTGTTTCCTTATGCTTCCGGAATGCTATCTTTTTCTTCCTGACTTTCACAGCCACCTCTTTTGAGAACCATAGTGGCTTTTTCTTTCGTTTTGATTTGTTTATTTGCTTCACACAAAGGCTTGTTGCCTCTGTGATGGCAGTTTTGATGATTCCCCATTGTTGCTCCACACCTCCTTCTAGCCTGTTTGCTAGTGCTTTTCTGAGGCACTCTCCCATCTTGCCAAAGTCAGCCCTCCTAAAGTCCAGCACCCTCACTTTTGTATGGCTTGACTCTGTAGCTGAGTTTAATGTGAACCACACTGTTTGATGTTCACTTGTCCCCAGATGGCAACCCACTTCTAGATCAGAGATCCTCTCACTGCCCCCGTTTGAGAGTACGAGGTCTAAGATTGCTCCCTCACGAGTGGGTTATGAAACTAGCCGTCTAATGCCTGCCACCTGTAGGGCATCAAGAATGGCCCTGCTCTTGGATGTGGCTGCAGTAAATGTGCTCCAGTTAACATCTGGCATATTCAGGTCTCCCATCAACAGTATCTCCCCTTTCTCTGCCATTCTAAGAATGCCTTCTATCATATCCTTGTCCATTCCCTCCCCCTGACATGGGGTCTGTACACAACCCTGTGCGATTGTGGTGCCTGTCCAGTCTCCAAGGTGACCCACAGTGCCTCCTCTCCTCCCTGTTTACTCTTTTGTTCAGTTGCTTTTATCCCTTCCTTTACGTAGAGAGCTACTCCTCCCCCTCTTCTCCCCTGCCTGTCTCTCCTGTAGGTTATGTACCCTGGTATGTTAACATCCCAGTCATGGTTCTCTGTGTACCATGTTTCTGTGACTGCTACGATATCCAGGCATCCCTTTTCCATCAAGGCCACCAGCTCAGGGAGCTTGTTGCCCAGACTACGGCATTGGTACTCATTACCCTCCACTTCCTGATGTCCTTACTCCCTTTTGCCCCATCCCTGTCCTTCTTGCCTTTGTCACTTTCTCCATTTACCCCTGCCCTTCTCCCTATCGACACCTCTATGTTGGTATTTGCCGCACTTACTACCGTGATTATTTGGGGCGCTGGGATTTCCCTGCTCCTTTCCAGTGCCTCCCCCTTGGCTAGTTTAAAAGCTTGCCAATGAAGCATTTAAACCTATCACCTAGGATCCTGGTTCCCCTCCGGGACAGATGCAGCCCATCATGCCAATATAGGCTTGCATCACTCCAGGTGGACCCCCAGTCCCCAATGAAGCCAAATCCCTGAGCTCCACACCAGTTTTTCAACCACTGATTGAATCCCATGGTGCGGAACACACTAGCCTCTCCTGTGTCATAGATGGGCAGCACTTCCGAGAAGGTTACCGTGCGTGCTACTTGACTAAGGCCCCTCCCCAATTCCATAAACTCTTCCTGAACTTCTCTAATCCCTCTCTTAGCCAGGTCATTTGTCCCTAGGTGGACAATGACATCCAGCTCCCTCCCCTGTGCAGCTGCTCTGGCAATCCTGAGGATTCACTCCCTGTCCCTCAAGCCATGGCGCAGGCAGGCACCTCACCTCCTCTCCCTTCCTCCCCCAGTTCTACCTTCCTAACAATGGAGTCCCCACCAGGAGTTGTTTCCTTCCCCTGCAGGGTCCCCTGCCACCCTCCTGTGGGTCTCCTTTGTGGAGGTTCCCAGCATCCTCCTTGGTCTCCACTGCGGGTGCCTCCAAGAGGAACCACACTTTGCCAGAATGGCATAGGAATTGTGGAGATGTACAACTGGAGGGATGCACCTCTGTTCCACCACCCTCACCCTTCCTGAGCCCACTGTTGTCCAACCGCTCCTCTTTCTTGGCAACCTCTGAGGCAACGGCAGAGGCATTGGTGGTCCCTGGATGGAAGAGGAGTTCCCACAAATCCTGGCCAACTCAGCCTGTAGATGAGCAACCTCCTCCCTCTGCCCAGAGAGGTGCCTGCAGATGGGACAACACCGCATCCTCCAGAACGTCTCCCGGAAGACTGCTGCTCCACAGCCACTGCACTGCACCACTCCAATCATGTCTATGTTAGTGGAACAGAATATTTCTAGAGATGCATACTAACAACATAAACTGTAGTTAGAAGGAATTATGGTTCCAGACTGGGAATCAAACCCAGGCCCCCTCCCAACTATTTTTCTGGTGCTCTGCTAATGTGCAGTCTTTCCACATGGTGAGCTAGAAGGTTTCTAGGGTGAGACATGCATTCTAATAACATAAATTGTAGTGAGAAAGAAAACATTTTCAAAACTGGTAATTGGACCCAGGCCCCCCTTCAGCTGCAGCCTGGTGCTCTGCCACTGGACTTTCATTCAACACAGTGAGACAGATGTTTTCTAGTGAGATATGAATGCTAACAACATGAATTCTGTCTCACCATTTTGAATGAAAGCTCAGTGGCAGAGCATCAGACTGTAGTTCAAGGGGGCCCTATCACATTATGGATGGATCACCCCTGCTGGCCCTCATTAAACAAAGGGATTCTGACTTCCAGTAGCGTCATGGTGTAATAGGCAACACGGTGTGTGAACGTTCCCCCTCACATCTACATTATTTTGATTTTTACCCTCCAGGATACCCTGTTTCTTGTCTAATTCCCCAAGAAATCAATAATCTGCCTACTTGTCCACCTCTATGCTTCTCCAGCCTGACAGGAACAATTGATTCTGGGTCTTTACTTCTGATGCCTCCGATAGCGATGAGGAGACCGGGGTGGTGGGTTTAGAAGACCCGAAGCAAACCAGGCAGGGGAAACATAACTCAGGGAAGGCTTCAGCTACAGCCATTATCTCCTTTCTGGATTCAGTACTTTCAGCTATTCCAGGAGTTCCGATCGGAGGTAAAAGAATCCATCCGGGACCTCCAATCGGATTTGGGCTTTCTACAAAAAAGGCTTGATGAAGCTGACCCACAGATTACTACAAATACAGTGTGCCTAGATGGTTTACAGGCCTCTCTCATGGAATAGGCCTGCACTCAGTTGGCTATAGTTCAAAGACAAGAGGACTATGAAAACAGGGCAAGAAGAAAAAATATTCAGCTTTATGGGATTCCACAGGGCAAGGAAGGCCCTGATATGTTTGCCTTTTTGGATCATTTTCTACGGACCACATTAGCTTTGGGGCCTGACTTTCCTGTTGATATTGAGCGGGCGCATCATGTCCTGGGCTCCAAATCACCAGTGGGTGCTCACCCGCGCTCTATTATAGTGCGCTTTCTGAATTATGCAACTAAAGAGACTCTCCTCCAGAAGGCTTGGTCCCTAAAACAAATCTTCTACGCCAATAAGTGGGTCTTTTTTGATAATGACTTTGCTGCTGCAATGCAGAGGCTCTGGAGAGCATATGCTCCTTTATTTTCTTGCCTGCGGAAACATAAACTTAAGTTTAAAACCCCTTACCCAGCCAAGCTTGTTTTCTTTGAATCTGGACCTCGCTTGTACTCCACGGTGGAGGAGGCACGATAGGACTTACAACTACGGGGCTTGCTGGGAGAATCTGAGGCATGAGGCTATACAAATAGAAACTGCGATCCTATGAGATTGGATAGGGGTACATCTCCCCCCAGAAGGCCTACAACCGGAGAGCAACCACGCTCACTAGAGGAGATTCTGTGAAGCATCCAACAATTTTGGAGTTCTTCAGCAATGGCAGATAGACCATCAGAGGCACCCTGAATACCTTACCACTGTTCTGAATTCTTGAGACTTCTTACAGCATCAGGTGGGTGTTAGCAAGCTGCCGATAGGGGAATGATGGGGGGGCCTGGGGGTGAGGGGACTGAGGTGGGGTCCAACGTCCACTTTAGGACCCTCCATTCATGGTTGAATTTGATAAAAGAGGGCTGAGACAAAGGATGGGACTGAGTATCCTACCTGAATGTATTATCTGGACACAATGGCATAATGGTCTCCACATTTCAACTGGCTTGTTGAGGCTTCCCAATGGCGAGCCTTCAGGTTAGGCCGAGAGCCTCATACTAAAATACTTAACTGGGGTGATCTGTGGATTGGGCCTACGTGGCCCCCGCCCTGCCCTCCTTTCCCCTTGTTGGGCCACTGCTTTCATCCCCTGCACTATCCAGTGCCCTGAAAACCTCCTTCCCCTTGAAATGGAGGTGTACCAAGACAAAATACCTCGGAGTACATATCCCACTTAACCTGCAGCATTTGGAATTAGTGAACTATGAACCTATTTCTATCCAAATCCAGGAAGATCTCAAAAAATGGGGCTGCTAAAACTGACTTTTTTCCAGTGAATAGAAACAATTCACATGAATATCCTTCCTAGATTATTATACTTTTTTGGAACGTTCCACTTTTCCTAGCCAATTATTATTTTAAGTCTTGGAATAGAACTGTTTCTTCCTTTGTATGGGAGGGGCAGATACCAAGGGTACATTACTCATTGTTATGTCTTTCTCTAGACTTGGGGGGTAAACCTTCCAAACTTAAGCTTTTATGTGACCACAGCTTTTCTCAAAATATTAATTATCTGGCTTTCGTCCACAAATTCTTGTATGTGGAAAGATACTATATTTTTAATTAACGATCTCTATGATATTGAAAAGATACTTTTTGCTTCCAAGGCATGTCCCCTCCCCCCCACTGAGGGACTATACAGACTTTACCACACAGGTCTTGAAGATATGGTATAGGGTTAAGCAACATAACAAGTTAAAACAGATTTCTTTCTTTTTCACACTGATATTGGCTGATGAACACTTTCTACCTGCTGGTTTTGATAATAGACTGGGCATCTGCTATTACTATCAGTTTCTTAATAGTACTGGTATCCATTCTTTTTCAGCACTCCAAAATATTTTTTCTCTCCCGAGTAGAGATTTATTCTGATACACTCAAGTGAGAAATTACATTTCACGACAAAGGGAGATCACAGTGTTCCCTCCTCCCCCTACCTTTCCTCCATCTTTCTGGATCTTACTCAGGGGTACCCTGGAGGGCAATTTTTTGGGAAAACTAATTGGTCATATATACAAGATGCTCAGGGCCACTTTGGGTGACACTTACCTATTAGTGTTAGAAGCTTGGAATAGAGATCTAGCTCTACAGGTCCCCTTCTCACTTTGGAAGGAGGCAACTTTAAAAGCTATTAAAATTACGTCCTCCAACATATGGAGGGAATTTGCATGGAAGTCCTGGTTTCATTATTTTTGGTCCCCAGCAGTCTTGGTAAAATATCTACCAGTGTCATATGGAGTCTGCTGGAGGGAATGTAATTGTAATTTGGCTGATTTGGGCCATGTCTTCTGGTTTTGTCCTAAATTGACTCCATTCTGATGTATGTTACAGCTTGCATGGGGAGAATGTTTAGGGGAAAATATTGAATTAGCTGTGGAAATAGTGCTTCTTTCAATCTACCCTTGTCATTGACCTCATTGGGATCACACCCTGCTCCCAGTATACCTACTGGCAGCCAAAAAGGCAATAACTTGAAAGTGGATGACGGCCCAGATTCCCTCATTAGAAGACTGGTGCCATATAATCCAGATCTACAAGTCAGAGCACTTAACAGCCAAATTGCACAGTGCACTACCTTCTTTTGAGATCAAGTGGTGTAGATGGGTGCTGCATATGTCTGCTAAGGACCCAGATTTTGTTTCCTAAAGGGGGTGGATGGGGGGGCCCACAGGGACCCATGGGGACTATAATACACCTGCCTTAGGTAGGGAAAAATAAGGTCATATCCAGATTACATCTAACATGGCCTAGTATTTAATTGTTGTGTGCTACCTACTATGGAGTAGCTAACTGTTATAAAACCATTATTGTACATATAGATATTCAGCTTCTGAAATGGAATGATGGTCTTTCTAACCAATTGTGCTAAGTCTCTCTCAATAAAAATAAACTTAAAAAAAAACAAAAGGATTCCAGCTGGTCTATATACAAAGCCACCAAGTATGCTGCTAATTGGGCTAGCTATAGAATACTCAGAAATGAATGCAAGAAGGCCATCCAACATAGTAAAAGTCTTCATTTAAATCCCTGTTTGATGCTTTGACTCGTAACCCAAGACAATTCTGGAAAAATGACAAGCAAGTGCTTGGTCAGACTAGTAACTTTATGCCCAAGGATCTAAATATTGTTGGAGTTAACCTCAGTAATCCTGTCACCATAGTTAATGCCTTCAACCAAAGTTCCACTGACCTCTCTGCTTCCATTGGGGTTTTCTCCCGCCCCCATCTCTCCCTCTTATCCTTCTACCATTGAGACCTGCCCCATGATGCCCCTTTTTTACTTAAAAGTGGTCACCTGTGGTAAGGTTCACAGACTCCTCATGCAAATCCCTATATCAAAGTCTGCCAGCTCTGATGAACTAGAGTCTAAATTACTGAAGATTGCTGCCACAAACCTTGTCTTTCATGTCATGAGAATCCTTAACCTATTTGTTACTTCACAGCTGGTCACTGATATCTGGAAGATCTTGCATGTTGCCCCAGTTTACAAGAAAGGTAACTGTATGAGTATTGGCAACTGTAGGCCAATTGCAATACTTCCAGTACTTGACAAATTGCTTGAAAATTGGTTGCATACCAACTGACTGAGTAACTCACCAGTCATATCCTCCTGTCCTCGGCACAGCATGGCTTTAAGAAAGACCACAGCACCACTACTGCCCTTCTGACACTAACCTCCTCCATCTCCTCTGCCATGACTAGAGGTGAGCTTACTGGTATGGTCTTCATTGATATTACAAAGGCCTTTGATTTCACTGATCACACCCTACTTAGTGGTAAATTAAGTTCCTTGGGCATCTCCTCCACTGCCCTGTCATGGTCCAAAAGTTACATGGGCAATAGGTTTCAGCAAGTTAAATTTGGGCACACCCTGTTGAACCCAGCTGCAGTTACAATTGGGGTTTCTCAAGGCTTCATACTGGGTCCCTCCTTTTCTCCTTACACATAAATTATATCCAGACTAGTCTCAGGTACTGCACTCCAGTCCTATACACTGATGACCTTGTCCTTTTCATCTGCTTGTATCTAATCCAGAATTAAACTGTCAACTCTCTTCAGATCTTCACTAGGTACAAGCATAGCTCCACTCAGACAGACTCCTTATGAACACCACTAAGACCCCGCCATTCTTTTTGGCTCAGCCCCTAGGATAAAAATGTGTAATTCTACCATAGCAGAAGCATGCTTCAGTGGATCCTGTCTTATCACAGTCTCCTCCTATAATTACCTCAGAGTTACACTTGACATCTCACTGGACTTTTCAACTCATATCTCTGCTGCTTGAAAGGCTGTCAACACCAGACTGGGGCTCTCCTTTAAGATTATCGACAACTTTACACCCAAAGCCTGTACTGCCATTGCCTGGGTCATCCTGCTCCTCAAAATGACTTACACAATGGCAGTCTACTATGCAGCCTCCAAAACTACTCTACAAAAATTGGATGTGGCCCATAACAAGATTTGCAGATTTGCCTTGGCCACAAACAGATACACCACTGTGATCTTTAATCCAAACTGAGATGGCTTCCTCCACCAGCATTTTGCAAACTTACTATGGGAGGTGCGATACATACTGTTGTGACCAGGTGATCCCCTATGTCTCTCTCAGTGCTACTCACATGTAATAGCTGATCCTATCCACTAAGGTTTAATGTTCCTGGTTCCTTAAATATAACCAAAACCAAGACAAAACTTGGGAAAATGTCCTTCTCCTTCTCTGATCCTAAATTTTGGAACTCCATATTTATCAAGATCCATCAATGTCCCTACAGTCAAGTCTTTAAAACAGCCTATCTCACACTCCTTAACTTCTGTATGTACCTACCATTAGGCTGCTAGAAACTGTGTCACCATGCCTATTTTGGAAGTACATCATATTAATTGTTATCCTATAACTGTATCCTGATTGCATGTATAATGTTGTATATTGTACTGTGTTGTGCACAATGCCCTTTATACATTGTAACTTGAGTATTATTTCCCCTGTGTCATATAGGCATAGGTCAGAAAGCATGTAGTCAAACCAGGAGAAGTAAAATTTGCAAGTGGCATTTTATTACTATTAATAATAAAATAAAGAACAAAGTTGTGCAGTATAGCTATTAATACAAGCAGTTCAAGCAAACAGAAGTCCTTCATCCGAGAGTCTCTTTAAAATCTCTAGCTCTCTCTATCTCTAAACAAAACATTGCTCTCTTTTCATAAGGTATTTTCCCTGGCAATTAAATTCTGCAACCTGTTTATGTAAAGTACACCACCTGTGTTCTACAGAATCTATTAAGACTTTGTCAGTTTATTTCCTGTGAGCAACCTGAAGAGTACATTAGTCTTCTTAACAGGAGTAACCAATTAAGACATCCCGATCCAGGGCTGATTTCTTGCTGATAATGCTGCAAACAAGCTTGTGGAGGTCAAAATGCAGGTACCACAAGAAAAATTTGGTTGTACAATTAGACAAGCAAGAGAAGCAAGTGACAGAATAGGAAAGGACAGAACAGATATCTGTTTTTAACTGTCTCCGCATAACAAATCAGACAGAGTTGTATCCCAACCATGTCACACCTTGCTCTACTTGATTCTCTGTACTACTGCATGATTATTTGTATTGCACCATGTTCTTTTGTTATTTGTATACTGTTATGTTGACCTCTATGTAGTAATCTCCAAGTCATG
Source organism: Neoceratodus forsteri (assembly GCA_016271365.2). NCBI lineage: Eukaryota > Metazoa > Chordata > Ceratodontiformes > Ceratodontidae > Neoceratodus > Neoceratodus forsteri. The sequence continues at coordinate 203,977,380 of CM057458.1, forward strand.
CCTGAAAATAGGCAAATGTTTTGCCTATTACACCCACCTGATAATTAAAAACTAAATACATAAAGGAAGAAAGAAAGAAATATGTGCACAACTGAGAATCAGACCCAGGCCCCTTCCAAATTACTGTCCTGGTTCTCTAGGACTGTGGTAGTTTTCCAAATAGGGAGACAGATGATTTCTAGAGAGTGATGCATGCTAACAAATTAAATTGTAAAGAGAAAGAAAAACTGTTCTAAAATGGGATTAAAAACCTAGCCCCCTCACACTTACTATTATTGTGTTCTGCCACTGTGCAATCATTCTGTGTAGTGATATAGAAGATGAATGCATAGAGAGAGATGCATGGTGCCAACATAAATTGTAGTGAGAAAGAAACATGTTCCAGACCAGTAATTGAACTCATACCTCCTTCAACTTTTGTATGGTGCTCTGCCTTTTTACTATCATTCCACAAGGAGAGACAGAATGTTACTAGGCAACAGATGCATGCTATGAGAAACCACATCTTGCGCTGAGTGCAGTCCCCCCTTCCCCATTCACAGCTGCAGTGGAGTTTAGTACTGAACTCTTTGGCAACTTAAAGTAATGCTTCTCACCAAGTTTCAGTCAAAGCTAGACACACCTTAAAATCTCAGCCAGAATTTATTAAGGTGACTGTCACAAAGAAGCAAAAATTCAGTGATCTGTAAGTCTGCTTCAAACCATGCTGAAACACTATCACTGACATCAGCAATGACATGTAGCAATTTCTTTCATACTGCATAAGTTGTGATAAAGATAAAATGTTCCATACTGGGAATCCACCCCAGACTCCTTTCAACTACTGTTCTGGTGCTTTGCCACTATGCTATCATTCTACATGATAAAGCAGACAGTTTTTAGAGGATCCATGCTATGAGAAAGCCCATCCTTAATTAAGAGCAGACCCCCATTCACAACTGCAGTAGAGTTTAGTAGTGAAACTTTTGTCAGCTGGAAGTAATGTTTCCCTCCAGTTTGCATTCAAACTTACACAAGCCTCAGTGTGTCAGCTTGAACTAATTAAGCTGACTGCAACAAAATAATAGTTTAATGTTCTGAAAGCCTGCCTTAAACCTTGCTGAAATGTTATCACTGAGATTGGCAATGGCATCAAACAAATTCTCTTATACTACGTACATTGTAGTGAGAAAAAGAAACAATGTGCTTCACTGGGGATCAGTCACAAGCCCATTTCAGTTACTATCTTGGTGCTCTACCACTGTGCTATCATTCCACATGGTGAAACAGAAGGATTCTAGACAAGGGGTCCATTTTGTCAACATGAAGTTATGTTTCCCACCAAGTTGCATTCAAACCTAGGCAAGCCTCAAAGTGTCAGCCAGAACTAATTAAGTTGACTGCAACAAAGTAATAGCTTAATGTTCTGAAAATCTGCATCAAACTTTGTTGAACTTGTCACATGACATCAGCAATGACATCTAACAATTTCAATCATACTACAAACATTGCAGTAGTAAAGAAAAAAAGTGTCCTTCACTGGGTATCAAATCCAGGCTCCCCTTTAACTACCGTCTTGGTGCTCTGCCAGAGCACTAGGGTTACACACTGAAAAATAGAAGGTTTCTAGACTAGAGACCCATGTAATGACAAAGCATATCCTGCAATGAATCTGGACTCCCTACACAGAGCTGTAGTGGTCTTTAGTAAGGAACTTTTTGCCATCTTGAAGTAATGCTTTCCACTAAGTTTCATTCAACTAATTATGTTGACTCTAACAAAGAAACAGTTTAATGTTTTGAAAGTCTGCTTCAAACCTTGCTGAAACTCTATCACTAATATCTGAAATAACATTTAACAATTACTCTCATGCTACAATAAACTGTAGTGAAAAAGAAAAATTTTCTTCACGGGGATCAAACCAAGGTCCATTCAACAACTGTATTGGTGCCCTGCACTGCCTCAGTACAGAATAGCTTAAAATTTGTCATGCTTGGAATCAGTGACTAGTTCAGCTTTGCAAACATTCTAGAAGGTTTAAAGAAAATAAAAAATATGTAAATTAAGACTTTTGTATGCTTACAAATAGCACACAAGCATGAAAATAAAATTATAGGCAATATCATTTAGTGATGATTTGAGGATTTGTAGGTTTTTAGGCACTGTACTCAGAAGCTGTTCTGCTATTCAAAAGGTATAGTACACTCACTAATGTAACTTACCTTTTGCTCTGATGCACCATACATTCCCCATTGACAATCCAGTGCTAATTCATTGTGCTAGTATTAAACAAATTATTTTAATAAGTTAACATGACTCTGACTCAGCAAAATTGCATACATTGTCCAGAAGTGCTAATGATGAAGAGCACTTAGTTGCTAAAGGGTGTTGAAACCAATGAAGTAGTATCATTATGGAGGACATTCTGGCAGCTAAAGAAATAGTTTGTGTGTTGCAACTGACTTTTAAAACACAGCGGGCTTGATTTTCAAAGCCCATGATTGCTGCAAGCCCTGGGTGCACCAAAGATATGGCGGACAGGGTTTGTGGCAATCCCCTGGCCAGTCATTGGGAATTTCAACCAGTGTGCCAGGTGCTACAAGTTAGACCAACTTTTTTTGTGTAGTTTGCAGCATTTCTGGGGTTGTTTTTATGGAGTTTTCACCAGATATTTGTTACAAGCTGCTGTAAAAAGTGGAAACTGTTGCAATACAACATCAATAATTCAAGGACCATCTATTTTCAGTGGCATTTTTAAGCAAACAACTATGATTTAAATTTAATCTAATCATGGTCCTTATTTAATGGCTATACTTTATTAATAAACAATGTTTAAATATGGGGAAAATGGAGGTGTTTTGGGAGAAAATGCTTCATACTCCACAGAGTCACCCTACCCTTATTTTAAAAGAGACAACTATATATATATATATATATATATATATATATATATATCTCAATTACAAATATACTTTAGACTGTCAAAAGAAAAACTGGGGGTGGGTGACAAACTCGAGAATCTAGTCCTCCATATGGCACTATAACTACCTCATACTTCTTCACAGCTGTTTAACAAGATTCATTACAGGAAATAATTCAATCATTATAATACTTTACAATCAAGGATGTTGACAAGGCATAGTGCACATGCATCACATATGGAACACCTGATTCTAGCACATTTAATTAGAGGAAACCAGTAAAATTAATATCGACACTGAAACCATTTGAGACTAAGGCAGTCAACACAAATATCCACTGTGTCTTCCATTGTTCTACTCTTTTTCCTCTGTTTCCCCTTGTGTACAATAATGGTACACTATCAAGTGGTGCTGTCTTTGTGTAGTTTTAAAATGCTGTCCTACTGTGCTGTCATATTTCTCCTGAAATACTGCCCTTAGATGTTTACAAATACTTAGTCTTGCTTTTCTCACTGTCTTCCCAGTATACACTTGATAACATACACACCAAATAGCATAAATAATAAACAAGCTTATACAGATAGAAGACTGTTGTACCTCTATAACTTTTTTAAAGATATAGACCTAGCTATTCAAAAGTGAGCCCTGAACATGCACAAGTGGATGCACCACACAACCCAGATGTGCCATAGAACAATAATGCAATATTCAGAAGATGCGCAGTAGAAATGTGCCAATGCAACCAATGCTGAATATTGCCAAGATGCGCCACAGCACAACTGGTCTTGCCCCGCCACAACCTGAACTGCACGGGAGCAACTCTGCAGGCTGAATATAGCATATGGAGCAAGTTGTCCCAGGTGACAGAGAAAACAGTCAGGGCTGCTCAAAGGCACAGGACCATGGCACAGGAGGCAGAGGAGGCAGGGCAGAAACACAATGGCAAAGGACAGGTGGATGGCACAGAAACAATGCAGAGAGAACACAGACCCAAAGCCCCCAGACATGGTGCAGAGCACCACACTGACCTGGGCAACCAATGGGACAGTGTGCGCAATGGGCATGGTGCAGAGTGTTGCAGGGAATGAGCAACCCAGGACCAGAGGCTCAACAACCGACAAGGAATAGCTAAGCATGATTGTCAGTGTATGAAGGCACCATGCAGGAGTACACTGGGTGCTACAGCACAGATACAGTGGTCCACAGGCAGACTGGCAGACAGGCACGCGGTGGTATGCAGCACACGCCGAACAGACACACAAGGACACAGGGTGGGGAATAGCGCAGCACAGCAGCATGGGGAAGAGGAACACAGCAGAGGTAACCACCATGCTGGACATGCAGACATGGGCACAGGACACTGTGGCAATCACAGAGCCAGAACCCTCAGGCAACCCATCAGAAAACCTGACAAACAAAAATGTGAAAGGCAAGGATATGAGTACCCTCCGGTGTCACACTGCAGATACACCACTGGCCAGGACATGCCTGGGCCAGAGTCCAACCACAGACAACAACAGCATACTGAGGTAACAGGCATGCTAGGGAGACACACAAACACACACACATATAGGAAACAACACTTTAAAACAAAACTGGTAAAACACAGTGGAACAAATGAGTATGAAACAGGCAAAGAAAGGCAAACAACATGGAATAAAGCAGAAAAAAACTAAACACGTACAAAAGACCAACCTGGGACTGTAAAAAGGAAGCATAAACAGCTATGTACAATAAGCAATGGGGATGAGTGTGAGAATGGGCAGCAATGGGAGGGAAGGAACAAGTTCACAGGAAATGGGTTTGTGGGGTTGCGAATACTGGGGCTATGTAGCGAAATGTCCATGGCCTAACACCTCTGCTGAAGGAGGTCCTCTCTCAGGTTGCACACTTCTGCAATGAGCATCCATGTGGCTGCCAGCAGTCATCTTGACAGACGGATGTGCACTGCCTGCCAGTGGTATACCCCAAAGGCCATACGGTGCAGGTATACGGTGCCTCCACCCAGGATGCCCACATGGTGACAACCTCTTCCTGCCCCAGGATGACCTACGCAGGGGGAACACAGAACAAAAACTGAGTGTCAGGGCCCACACATGGACAAATCACCACTACCCAATGGGCTGTGTGTATATGACTGATGCTGGGTGGCCCCATGGACAAGGCTCCCAACAGCATACACATAACGTACAATGACAACAGGCCAGGATACAGTGACACACAATGAAGGGGAAGTGTTGGAGTGAGTATTTTGCAAAGGGACATGTACACGTATCCCACACAGTGTGGGACTGATGCCCACATGTGCAATACTAAGGGAGGGCCAGCAGTATCCCCATGTGTGCACTGTGGGGTACACACAGCTACCACCAGTGACAGCAACTTGGAAACAGCACACAGGAGCCATGTGCACGATGGGACAACCACACACTGCTGGCTAACACTGCCAAGTGTGTCGGAAAACCAACACATGGACAACCACAGTATGCAGGCTATGACCTGCTGTGTGTATGGTCCCTCCACCAATACCCTACCCCAGGTACAGAGGACTGCTGCATATGTCACACACTTACCTGCTGCCTGTCCATCAGATCCAGCTGCTGCTCCATCGCCTGCCTGGCAGCCACGCATATCTGCCTCTTCCCTGGCCCACCTGTGTGCCTCTCACCCTGCAAAGGAGATACAAGGAAAGGGGACAATGAGTAGTATGCAAACACAGAACAAACCTCCCAAGGCCAAACAAGCCTACTAGGAAGCATCACTGTGCAGTGCACAATGCTGGGAACTGAGTCTACAACCAACAAGGTGGGCACAATTTGCCAGGCCAATGGCACAGTGTGACACGGGGCCACACAGTGCGTAGCAATGCCTGACAACAGCACTGCCACACCCAAACAAGGCATACCCACCCTGTGTGCACACGCAGATGCACTTGCCACACACCCCAATGCCCCCACAAGCATGCAGAAGAGACATGCACAAAGCATAGACAGACATACCTGATTGTGGGACCACATGCCTGCTGGCATGATCCTACAGTCTCCGTAGCCGTGATGGATCTCTGTGGGGCAGGTCACCATACCAGTGACGGCACTGTTCCCCCTCTCCTGGGGATCCCTGTGTGTTCCTCTAGGTGCTCTGCAACATGGGCCCACACCTGGGACCATGCATCCTGTAGCCCACACTTCCAAACAACTGGTCCTGTAGTGGGGCAACCAGTGCCACGAGGTTGGCCATCTCCACCTTGCTCCAGTTATGGGCCCGGGGCAGACTTTCACAGTACGTGCCATGTTTCCAGCACACTCAATCAGGCCCACTGTTCTGTCTGCTGGTGTACTGAGGCCTGTGTTGCACATCCATGCTGATTGTGTGATAGGACTGCACAGCAAACTGCCACACAGCATGCACATGCATGATAGGCATGCACCAGTGGGACCTATTGCGCATTACCACACATGCGCAATACCCGAAGTATGGGTGGGAGACTGGAGTCATAGCTGCGACCCATGTCCACACATCAGTGCACCAGCACCATCTTCTGAAAGTCAGACACTGCCATACATACAGCATGCCAATGGTGCAATTTCTGCACCTGTGCAGTGAAGGCCAATAGAGCAGCTGCCCCGCATGCGTGATAAGGCCAACATGCACAGCAATGGCAGATACACAATATACTGACATGAACATCATGCAGCAGGCCACGTGCATACCAACTGCAGTAAAGCATATCGTGCATGCACGGAAGCTGCACCAGAGAAATGCTCTGGCGCATCCCAGTTGCGCAGCACATAGTAAGTTGTGCCAGGAGGAATTCTGCAATATTCAGCCAGGATATGCAAAGTGCCTCATTAGCCAATCCAGGTGCAAGTCAACACATTAGCATCTCATTACTGGTTGCTCCACAGCTCATTTGCATGAGTTGAGCCATAAAAGTGTCACCACACAGCACAGGTCACTGACAGGAATTGCAGCCTGGAAGGTAGGTTTGTTTACATTACGATTGCTAATGGCTCTATTGCAATAGCGCATTTTCAATATTGCACAGTACCAGGAGATGCTACCATACTGCTCATTTGTGCACTATCCCTGTTCAAAGGTGGCAGTATCTTGGAATCAGAGAGTGAGGAGAAGCAGCGACAGGCCAGAAAACGCAGGCCCAACTTCACAAAGGATGAAAAGCATGCCCTGGTGGAGGCATATGTTGCTAGGGAGGAGCTTCTGAGTGGGGCCACAGGGATCCTCCAGTAGTGAGCTGCAGGCTAGGAGAAGGTGGCCACATATGCGAATGCCCATGAACGCTACAACTACACTCCCCAGGAGTGCAAAAGAAAAATGAACATGGACAATCATCGGGCAAAGGAGAAAATTTCTGCCATTAGGCTATTGCTCTACAAAACTGGTGGTGGACCCTCTACAGAACCCATCCTCACTGTGGAGGAGGAGATGCTGACATCATCATTCACCAGGGCATCCATTGTGGGTGTCCCGGGGGAGTTCAGACAGGTGGCATCCCATCACAGCACTGTGAGTATACCTGTGGGACACCTGGTGGGGGAGCAGTGTGTGTAGGCCATTGGTGTACCTTGTACACCACGGGGGGGGGTCAATAGTGTGTTCACATTGTGCCTTGGGGTGGTTCATTGCCTACACAGTGACATCAAGGTCCCACATGGTCATCTGTGTGCTGTTTGGCAGCTGCAGGCAAACAATCATGGTCAGGGGGTTGCCTGGTCCAGGGACCATGTCAATGGTGGCACCCATGTCCCCTGAGTGATCGTTGCAGGTTGTGCATGCACATGGCCATCCTCAGTGGTCCACTCTGAAGAAAGAGGGGTTACTAGTGGGGCACCGCAGGGTTCATTACTGGGTTCAGTCCTTTTTAATGTCTTTATAAGTGGCATTTCAAAGGGACTGGAAGGAAAAGTATGCCTTTTTGCAGATGACACAAAGATCTGCATTAGGGTTGATGCACAAGGAGGCATGGAAAGGATGAGAAGAGACTTGACAAGGTTGGAGGAATGGTCAGAAGTATGGTAGCTTGGATTCAATTCAAAGAAGTGCAAAATAATGCACCTGGGAAACAAAAACCCAGGGGAAGATTACACAGTGGGGGGTAGTAACAACAAAAAAATGGAAAGGGACCTGGGGGTAATCATATCAGATGACCATAAGGTTAGAAAGCAATGTGAAAATGCAGTAGAGAGGGCTGGGGGGATACTGGGATGTATAAGGAGAGGCATCACCAGCAGAAAACAGGAAGTTGTTATCCTGCTGTACAGACAGTTGGTGACAACCCATCTAGAGTACTGAGTCCAGTTCTGGAGACCCCATCTCCACAAGGACATAGACAGAATGGAGGCAGTCCAGAGGAGGGCAACTAAAATGGTGCAGGGTCTGCAAGAGAAGCCATACTAGGAGAGACTAAAGGAGCTTAATATGTATACCCTTGAGGAAAGGAGGGAGAAGGGGGACATGATAGAAACTTTTAAGTACCTCAGTGGAATCAACAAAGTCCAAGAGAGTAGCATCTTTCAGAAATAGAGATTTGCAAGAACAAGGGGACACAATTTGAAGATAGAGGGGGAAGGCTCAGGGGCAATGTGAGGAAGTATTTTTTCACAGAGAGGGTGGTGGACACATGGAACAGTCTTCCTGAGGAGGTTGTAGGGTCTAAAACTGTAGGAGAATTCAAGAATGCATGGGATAGACCTAAGGCAATTCTTGTGGGGGTTAGGAAGAAATAGGCTGTTGGTTAACTAGGATCTGCAGCTTATCCAGTAGGTAGAGAAATGGGCAGACTAGGTGGGCCAAGCAGTCCTTATCTGCTGTCAAAGTCTATGTTTCTATGTTTCTATTGCACTGGCCAGTCACACTGGACAGGGTATCCCCGGTTGGGCTGTATGCCATTGGGGGGGTTTATGTGCTGGCACAGCCTGTCAAGTGTGGCCCATTGCCACACAATGCCATGTGTGCTCACATATGCAGACCATTGTCCCGATCAATGCCTGTGATCTCCCAGGCAGGGGCATCAGTGCTGGCACCAGACACGTATGACAGTGCAGGCACACCTGTGCCCACATGCGGACATAACACTGTATAGCTGTCTAGCTGTAATGCATCAGTGACACACTAACCACTCTCCATTTTGTCTTACAGCTCCATCACCCCTCAGAGGCACTGTTCAGGACTGTTCCAGACCTGTGGCACAGGACGATGCTGTGCCATCTACGTCCTTTGGCAGTGTGGCCATTGCCAGGAGATGATGTCCTCTAGGTGAGTTGGTGGACCTAATGGGGTTGACTGATGAGGACCCTTTGGCTAACATCCTCATGCAGGATGACCTCCCTGTGCCAGCCACACAGGACAAGGATGATTATGACAGTGATGATGACATCACCCTTATATTGGGGTGCACAGGTGTCACCATACCTCCCCCCATTCCAGTAGTCCCACAGGTGGCAGCAGGCAGCACCGGTGGGCCAGGGATCATGCATGCACACCCCCAGTGTGCTCCCCCTGCACCACAGACACTGCTGCTGGTGTTGGACAGTGATGGGGCACAGGTGTGGGCACTGGTTCTGCCAGAGAGGTCCCGCTGGGTGCTGTTATGCTGCAACAGCCTGCGGAGGACACTGTGCAGCAATCCCCAGGGGCTGAAGTTGGTGCCCGCAACCAGTCCCTGCCCACTTTGCAGACTCCTGTGCAACATTCACAGTTGAGGGATGTGGCATAGCAGGTTGCCACCCCCAGCTTGTTGGTGTCAGGCACATGATACACCACCCGCCGACAGGCTAGATGAGCACACCTGGCTTCTGTGGGACTCTGTGGAGAACCAGGCAATGCTTAGGGTGGAGCTCTGTACGCAGCAGGTTGAGGTGCATCAACTGTATGAGCTTGGGGCCATGGGATGTGCCCAGCTGATTGGCAAGATCCACCAACTGTGGGAGGCCATGACTGCTTCACTGGACTGCATTGTGGAGACCATTGCAGTGGGCTTTACAATGCTGGTGTCTAGTGGTCTCAGCAGGGTGTGCAGGACTCCCCGCAGCAACACGAGCATACCCAGGGCTCAATGTCTGATGTCCCCAAAGTGGCTGATGCTGACCACTGCTATCCTCATCCCTGACACACCAGGCAACAGTTTGTTCACCGGGTTGGACACACCCATTAGGACCCAGTTGCATTCTCAGGTATCTACCCCGTGGATGTGTTGATGACACCCCCTGTGGCTGTTGAGCTGCCTATGGCTGCCACACAGTCAGGGCGTGGCTGCCCCCGTGGCTGTGGCAGTCATGGATCTGCATGGTAGGCCTGCTGGGTACACTGCCCAGTCCAGTCCCCTGCTGCTGTTGCCAACCATGCACAAGGCTGGCTGTTGTCTGGTTCATATGCTGTGTCATACGCTTGACCTGGGTCACAGCTGCCTTATGCGTGGGCAGTGGTGCCAGACCAGATTGTAGTTTGGAGTGAGAGAGTAGCTGTACGCTGTGAGAAGCTGTGGATAAGCCAAGCATCAGGACTCTTTTCATGCTTTTTTTCCTTTTATAAAAGGTATGCCACCGGTTCTTTAAACAAGTCTTACTGGACTATCTTGTGCCATTCTATCTCTGGTTCTTGGCTCCTGGTGTTTTTTGTCTCCTGCAGGAGGAAAGCCATGCGGTGGCGGTGGGATCGCAGGAAGGCAGAACGGCCCTTCGGTAAGATTGAAAATTGGGAGATCCATAGAATCCTGTTTAGCCTGCTGAGAAAGGAGAAAGGAGAAGGGAGAAGGAGGTTCCCCATGCTGTTCTCTGGTCTGTGACTTTTGGGACTTTTGGGAAGGAGAGTACAGAACAAGTGCCATTCTGCAATTTTTTTATTACTACAAAGAATTGACTTTCTGTCTGTAGAAAAGCTATTTAAAGAGGGTTTGATAGCATTCGGGGGACATTTGGCAGCATAAGCGGCATGCACTGTATAAATTCAGCACAGAGTGTTTGAGTCTGTTCTCCTGTATTGTATTGTATTGAGCTATTTATTTATTCAATTCCGTTTTAAGTTATATGTGTAAATATTAGATAGTATTTGTATTTTATTTTTAATTTTTAAAATTTTCAAGCCACGAATCAGGTCTTACTTGAGGATTGGTGCTCTACAGTCAGGTGATCCTAGCTGCCCTAAGAGAATATACGCATGCGTGGGGGTTTAAATGGTTAGAACACCACTGAGATCCGAGCAAGAAGCTGTGCATGGCTGAGGTTTCTAGCTTGTGTGTATCTTGTGTTTACCTCAGGTTAGCTCACGTTCAGCAATATTCAGAAATATTTTAAACAGAATTCTATTTTCTAAGAGGTGGTGAGAGAAGCAGTAGAGCACTACTCGTGAACCTTTTTCTAACAATGACTAGTTGCCAGTAAGTATACTATATCATAGTTGTACTTGCTAAATGAAAAAAGGGTAAAAAGAAAGTTGTAATTTCTGGGCAATATGAGTAAACATAAACATAGCAGCATTTAGTGAATTAGAACTTTAGAGATCTAACATAGGACTTGAAGCTACATATCATTGGTCTGTACTGATATAATTTATTAGTTTAATAAATTTTTATTTAAAAATTATTTTTAGCTGGTATTGGATTGACTTTGCATTTTCCTTAAAAACCTTTTATACTTTGGTTAAATAAGAAACAAGAAATTATAAGGATAGGATTCTCTGCTTTTTTAGGATTTTAAGAATTATATTTGGCCCTATTATAAGGAACAAAAGAGAAACTACCCTATTCTATTTTAGTTTTAGGGTTTGTCTGAGACTTCATTTTAAAAGGGAAAATTACTTGTGTAAAGGAACCAGTGGAATGTGGGCTGCTAATTTAAACCACCACTGGAAAATAAGAAGGAAGGGCCATTTTTAAAGCTCACGCTTACTATTACTGCCATTTGTGATATCGATTGGTGTTTTGACTTCACAGAGGATTGATTCTATAAAGGGATAAGAGAGTGAGGAGCTGATTAGACTATAAAGGAAGGAAATACACAAACTTGTCGAGGGAAATTTCTTCTGGGGGACTTAAAAGCATTTTAAAGAAGGATATTTGTTGGATTATTGGAATCTGGAACTTGTAAAATCCCTCACGTTACTTCGTGGAGTCGTTTCAAGAGTCAAGGAGATATTCTTTTATTCCTCATATATAAAGAAAAAGACATTGAGAGACTTTGAGACCTTGAGTGACTTTTTAATTAGTGGAGTCTCTGTAAGAGTTAAAGAAGCTATTTATTCACGCTTGTATAAAAATCTAAGAGTCTTCATGATTTTGAGATTTCAAGTGACTCTTGACTTTTTATTGAAACATATTGAAATATAATTGACTAAGTGATTAAGCTATTATTCAATTGCTAGTCAATTGTTTAAATGAGTAAATATTGTGTATTCAAAAATTGAAACAACAGCAGTAAAAGTGAAAAAAATTAAGACTATGAAAATGTACACAAATAACCAAAGAAAAGGTCTAAGGAAAGGAGGACAAACAAATCAGGGAGAAAGGAAAATAACAAGTTATATCCTAGCTCCTGGTAGCCAGTTAAATGTGGTTAGTAACAACAAAAAGCTTAAAATCCAAAGTTCCTCTTTACCCCCGCTGTGTTCTTCACCTATTCCCTCACTTGGGGAGGAAATGGGTGAAAAAAAGATTGAACATCCATTAATGAAAACAATCAGAGATCTAGAGAACAGTAGAGATGGGATTGAAACTGAGGAAAATCAAGTAGAAATTCAAACTAGGATTATAAAGAAAAGTAAGGATGAGGTATTTAAATTAATAGAAATATAGAATTTGACAGCAGATAAGGACCGCTTGGCCCACCCAGTCTGCCCATTTCCCTACCTACTGGATAAGCTGCAGATCCTAGTTAACCAGCAGCCTACTTCTTTCTACCCCCACCCCCTAGAATTGCCTCATGACTGTCTCATGCATGCTTGAATCCAACCACTGTTTTTGAATCCACAACCTCCTCTGGAAGGCCATTCCATGCATCCACAACCCTCTCTGTGAAAAAATACTTCCTTAAATTACCTCTGAGCCGCACCCCCTCTATCTTCATATTGTGACCCCTTGTTCTTGCACACCTCTTTTTTTGAAAGATGCTACCCTCTTGGACCTTGTTGATTCCCTTGAGGTACTTGAAAGTTTCTATCATGTCCCCCCCTCCCTCCTTTCCTCGAGGCTATACATATTAAGCTCCTTTAGTCGCTCTTCATATGTCTTCTGGTGCAGACCCTGCTCCATTTTAGTTGCCCTCCTCTGTACAGCTTCCATCTTGTCTATGTCCTTGTGAGATTGGGTCTCCAGAACTGCACACAGTACTCCAGATGGGGTCTCACCAGCTGTCTGTACAGAGGGATAACAACTTACTGTTTTCTACTGGTGATGCCTCTCCCTATGCATCCCAGTATCCTCCCAGCCCTCCTTACTGACCTCTCTCATTACTTGCCCACCTTTAAGTCATCTGATATGACTACCCCCAGGTCCCTTTCCATTTTTGTTGTTGTTAGTATCTCACCCCCCATTGGCCATTGTGTACTCTTCCTCTGGGTTTTTGTTTCCCAGGTGCATTACCTTGCACTTCTTAGCACAGAATCTAAGCTGCCATACATTTGACCATTCCTCTAACCTTGCCATGTCCCTTCTCATACTTTCCACCCCACCTTGAGCATCAGCTCTGTTGAAGATCTTTGTGTCATCTGCAAAGAGACATACTTTTCCTTCCAGTCCCTCTGCAATGTTGCTTATAAAGACATTGAAGAGGACCAGTCCTAATACTGAACCCTGCGGTACCCCACTAGTAACCCCCCTTTCTTCAGAGTGGACTCTTACCCTCTGTGTCCTATTCTCCAGCCAATTCTTTACCCAGGCTATCATCTTGGGACCCACTCCCAGGCTGGCTAACTTGTATATTAATCTTTTGTGTGTGACTGAGGCAAATGCCTTGCTAAAGTCTAGGTAGGCCATGTCCACAGCCCCTCTCTGATCTACTACTTTGGTCACCCAGTCAAAGAAATCTATTAGATTTGTCTGGCATGACCTTCCCACTGTAAATCCATGCTGCCTTGAGTCCTGTGCCCCTCTGACCTCTAGGTACTCGACAATTCTTTCCTTCAGAAGTGATTCAGGTCTGTAGTTTCCTGCTTCTGTCCTGCTCCCACTTTTGTGAAGGGGAATCACATCTGCCCTCCTCCAGTCCTCAGGTACCACCCCCTCCTCCCATGATTTGTTAAAGAAGGTAGTCAGTGGAGTCACTAGTTCTACCCTTAGTTCTTTTAGAATTCTGGGATGAATCCCATCAGGCCCCATTGCTTTGTCCACCTTCAGTTTTAAGAGTTCTTTCAGAACCCTTTCTTCTGTAAATGGGCTGGTATCAACTTCTGTATCCAGAGTGTTTCTATTGTTTGTTTTAGGTACCTCCCGCTCTTCATTTGTAAATACTGAGTAAAATATTTGTTTAGTATCTCTGCCTTTTCACCGTCACCCTCTGCCTCCCCTCCCTTTATTAAGCCTCACTATCCCTCCCTTAGTTTTCCTTCACTCCCTGATGTACCTAAAAAAGGTTTTATCCCCCTTCTTAACTGAGTTGGCTATCTTTTCCTCGGTTCAGGCCTTTGCTGTTCTGACTGCCTTCCCAGCTTCCTTTTGCTTTAACTGATACAATTCTCTGTCCTGCTCCTTCTGTGATTCCTTGTACTTTCTGAATGCTTTCTTTTTCTCTTGAACCTTCACTGCCACCTCCTTTGAGAACCATAGTGGTTTCTTACATCATTTTGTTTTGTTTATTTGCTTCACACAAAGGCTTGTTACCTCTGTGATGGCAGTTTTTATTATTCCCCATTGTTCTTCCACCTTCTTCCTGCCCATTTACTAGTGCATTCCTTAGGCACTCACTCATTTTAGCTAAGTCAGCCCCCTGAAGTCCAGTTGCCTTTTTATGGCTTGACTCTATTGCTGTGTTTATTGTGAACCATACTGTTCGATGGTCTCTAGTTCCCAGATGGCTACCCACTTCTACATCTGTGATCCTCTCTCCATCTCCATTTGAGAGAACCAAGTCTAAGATTGCTCCCTCTCGAGTGGATTCCAATACTAGTTGTCTAAGGCATGACCCCTGTAGGGCATCTAGAATAACCCCACTCTTAGAAGTGGCTGCTGCATCTGCACTCCAGTTAACATCTGGCATATTCAGATCACCTGTCAGCAATATCTCACCTTTATCTGCCATTCTAAGTATACTTTCTATCATTTCCTTGTCCATTTCCTCCCCCTGAGAGGGGGGTCTGTATACAACCCCTGTGAGGATTATGGTGCCATCGCTTGTCTCCAAATTGACCCACAGTGCTTCTTCTCCTCCCAGTTTACCCTTTTGTTCTGTTGCTTTGATTCCTTCCCTTATGTAGAGAGCTTCTCCTCCTCCTCTTTTACCCTTCCTGTCCCTCCTGTAGATAGTGTATCCTGGTATGTTTACATCCCAGTCATGGTTCTGTGTGTACCATGTTTCTGTGACTGCCATGATATCCAGATGTTCTTCCTCCATCAAAGCCACTAATTCAGGAAGCATGTTACCCAGACTATGGGCATTGGTACTCATTGCTCTCCATTTTTTGATGGCTTTACCTTCTGTAGCAGCATCCCCCACTGACCTTTCTACCTTGGTCTTTTCTCATTTAGTACCCTGTTTTGTAGGGAGCTGGGATTTTCCTGCTGCTTATCAGTGCCTCCCTTGACTAGTTTAAAAGCTTGCCAATGAAGCATTTAAACTGATTGCCCAAAAGACTTGTTCCCTTCCTGGACAGATGCAGACCATCCTGCCAGTATAGGCTGGTGTCCCTCAAAGTGGAACCCCAGTCCCCAATGATGCCAAACCCCTGTGCTCCACACCATTTTTTCAACCATTTGTTAAACTGCATGGTGAAAAGTACCCTCGCCTCACCCATGCCACTGACAGGCAGCACCTCTGAGAAGGATACTGTGTGTGCTACTTGTCTTAGGCCCTCCCAACTCTACAAAGTCCTTCTGCACTTCTCCAATCTCATGATGAGCCAAGTCATTTGTCCCTAGGTGGACAATGAGGTCCAGCTCAGACTCCCATGCAACTGTTCTCGTGATCCTAAGGATGCGCTTCCTGTCCCTCCAAGCCATGGCACCAGGCAGGCAGCTTACTTCAGTTTTCCCTGCTCCCCCTAGTTCTATCCTCCTAATAATTGAGTCCCCCACCAGGAGCTGCTTCCTTTCCCTGTGGTGCCCTCTGCCTCCTTCCTGAAGACCCCCCTTGTGATAGTTGTCTGCAACCTTCTTAGTCTCCTCTGCAGGTGCATCCATAGGGGAACTATGCTCTCCCAGAATGGTGTATGGATTGTGGAGTGGAACAACTGACTGTGTGTGCCTCTGTTCCACCACCCTTACCTTCCCTGAGCCCACTGTGGTCCAACTGCTGTGCTTTCTTTGCAACCTCTGAGGTAGTGGTGGTGGCTGTGGTGCTCCCTGGATGGGGGAGGATCCCTTACTACTGTCCAGTGCGGCCTGAAGATGGGCAACTTCCTCCCTCAGGGCAGATAGTTGTCTGCAAACAGGGCAGCATCTCAGCCTCCAGAAAGACTCCTGGAAGACTGCTGCCCCACAGCCATTACATTGCACTTCTCCCCACATGTCTGTCTACCTTGTTTAGTTTTTTTTTGTGTGTGTGTGTGTGATTGGTTTGTTATATAGAAATATATGTATTATATAATGTGTATGCTTATATTGTCAGTGCAGTGTGCTAGAGAGGATATGACAGTGATATGCACCTTGCCCTCTTGAGGAAATTATGTCAGAACCCCAGGTATAAAGGATCTTTTTCCAGGGGTGGATGGGATGAGGGGTGGGAAGGGTTTGAGCCTAAACTGTGCCCTCACAAAACAATCAGCTAAAAGCTCTGACCTACCACTGCGATGAGTGCCTTCCTGTCAGCAAGATGCCCTACATGACAATTTGACAGAGAAAATACCCTGCTAATCAAACAGAGAAAAATCCAAACATCCAAGTCAGACACAGATAAACCTCCCCAGCCCCCAAAACAGCCTGGTGACTTGTGCTCTGAAAGCAGTCAGCCCCAAAACATGTCAGCTGTGCACAAGGACAGACACAGTAAACAGTATGCAATCCCTGTGGGTTTAAACTCTTCCTGCACTGAAAATCTTAACAATTGTAACAAAAATAAATCAATGTCCACCTCCCTCTGTTGATTGAAATACTGCCTTTTCTGATAATTCTAAGTTCCTTATTTCACCCTTCAGTTAGAAGTATCCTCCACCTGAAGAATATTAACTTTCCTAAGGAATCTGCTTCAAACCAAAGACAATTGTAAATTGTAAGGTTTACCTCCCTCTGTTGTGAGCACAACTCACTTTCTTGCAAATCTTAAGCCCAGTTTTGCAGCTTCCAGCCAGAGGTAGCTCCCCTTGAAGAATATTAGGTTATCTGATGAGCCTGCTAAAATTAGTACTGTTATCAAGGTCTGTAAGATTCTTCCAGAGCTATTGGTTGATAAGTAGCTGTGATGTAAGCACTTCCTGACACAGTCTGGCCTGGCCTTTTAAGGCACACAGAGATAACAAAAACAGTTTCCACCCCTTAGGCACTGTCTGGGTCCAATACACAGCCTGTAACCTGCTCTCAATTCAGGACTTATGACAAATTCTTAGCCCAGTGAATAACTCACAGTATTACAAATATTGCAATGCAAACAGTCAATCAATAACTCCAATTAGGTCAGCTGTGCACAGTAAACAGTATGCAGTCCCTGTGGGTTTAAACTCTTCCTGGATGAAGAGAGGAAAGAGTATAATTTAGATGAAAAAGGAAAAAAGAAAACAGATTGTCGGGAAAATGAAATACAGGGAGGCAAGGATAAATCCCACCAATTTTCTAGTAAATCATTCTTAAACAAATTTGATAATTTTATCACACCCTATACTAAAAGAGAAAGATTAGAGCCACCTACTAGTCATCCACCAGATATTTCATTTATATTGAACTCTGCTATAAGAAACCCAAAAATGAGTAATTTGGAGAGTAATTTAGATAGTAATACTAATGAAGTGACAATACAAGGAGAAGTAATAGTTAAATTACTGAAAGGGATAAGAGATGGGATTATCTTGAATAATGAACTACTCCTGAATTATACATCCTTAATTAGAAAAAGAGGATTACTGAACGTAGTGGATCAAGAATCCAGGGTGGGCAGAAGGATAACTAAAGAAGAAGAGCTATATAAGGAAAATAGACAAGCCAGAGAGCAAGGGAATAAATCCAATAGAAGAATAAGTGAAGAAATAGGAGAAAAGGAAGAAAGAGAGACAGTTCAGTTAATCCAACAGTTGAAAACACAAGGAAATGAGAAAAGTAAGGAGAAAAGGATGACACAAATCAATCGGGAAAGAAAAAATACAAAAGCTCTTGAAGTAACAACTAAAGTAGGGAAAACAACTAATGAAGTTTTAGAAGAAGGAATGAATAGAGATAGAAGAATTGTCATCCTCGAACAAGATGGCAATAGGCAAACTTATCAATTGATAGATAATTTGCAAGAAAGACACAACCCTAATAAAATAGGTTTAAAGAAGTGAGAAAAAGTGATAACCATAGTAAAAAGGCAAAAAAAACAGATAGTTATTAATAGAGAAAGGTGAAATCCTACCCACAGTGTGTGTATATATATATATATATATATATATATATATATATATATATATAGTATTCCCAAAACCAAGCATGAGAATAATATGACTATCAGAATAGCAGTCTATAATATTTGCAAGGGAATCCTGGGTAAAGATTTCACATGGGCAGATATAAGTTCAACCTATAGATATCAGGTTGGACAAGAAAAGGGATGGATCTGTTTGGTACTAAAAACACTCAGAGCAAGACAACAAATATTAAAAGAGAAAGAGGAATTTTCCAAGACTGGTGTCCAAGTAAGTGAAGTGACAGCAATCTTGGAAAGAAAAATAGATTAAAAACATATAGGGAACCCAGAGTAAGATCGGAAGACAACAAGATAAATCAAGAGAAAAATAAGGTTAAAATACAACGAAGGGTTACAACATATATGGTCCCCGATGTGCAAGAATATGTACTGATACCGGAAGAAGAATGTGTGTTTAGGGATCAAGCTAAAGTTATAAGAGGAAGATTAGAAAGGGGGCCAAGGATAAATAATAGTGTTATAATGGAAGAAGAAGACACGGAGGTAACAGTAGAAGAGGGAGGTGAAAGTGAAATTGATACAAATACCATTTATTGCTCCTCAGTACAAGTCAGTAATCAATTCCAGGTTTTGGAGGAATCCATAGAAATATACTAACATAAGCAAGACAAAGTAAAGTCCATGCAAGAGAACTTAGAAATAATAAGCTGGAATATTACGAGGATTGTGAGGAATCTCAGAGACATAGGTTGTACAAATTTTCTGAAGAAATATCCTATAATAATCTTACAAGAAACTTGGTCTAATTGTGCAGATGACTGTACTTTAGAAGGATACCAATGTTGGTCAATTGATGCAAGAAAAACAAGTAAATTTGGAAGATCATCAGGAGGCTTGTGTATATTGTTAAGTATAGGAAAAGAACTAAAAGGAAAATGTGTTGTTAAAGACCTAAATTATTTCATATTAGAACTATTGGTGTACTGCAGGGAAGTTGCAATTGGTATTATACTAAATATGTACTCCCCTCCTTTTCTACCTATATCCCCCATATTTAAATCTTTCTTAGAAACAATAAAACAAAATATTATACAACAACAGATGAATTATTCAGGTCTGATGATAATACTGGCAGGAGATTTTAAAGCACATATAGGGGAAAAATTAGAGGAAGAAACAGGTAATTGGAACCTGGATGATATTTTGTCACTTCTACTAAGGAATTCCAAGGACAAGAAAATTAATAAACAAGGGGAAACATTACTAGGTTGTTTGAACCAGTTGAATATGAGAATCTTAAATGGCAGATGCAGAAGGGATAGAAATGGAGAGTTAACACATAACCATAGTCATGGTGGGAGTACCTTGGATTGCATTATGATGGATGTATTTTCATAGGAAAGATATCCCAGCTAAAGGTACTTGAAAACTGGGACAGGGATCACAGACCTATTGAACTAGTGGTTTTACTTAAAGGGGAAAGACATAGGGAAAAGCTGGAAAATATGGAATGGATAGAGAATAACATGATTGTACTCAACAAGAAAAAAATAAAATGGACCCCTTTGAGTAAATTGAAACTACTAGGCTTATTAGAAAATCCAGAAATTATGAGCAAAAAAAAAAAAAAAAAATTGCTGGATTTAAAAAAGGTAGAAAATATTAAAACACGGGAGTACAAGAAATACAGATATTATACTTTGAAATAGAAGAACAATTGTTTGATGGAATAAATGAAATACAAAAGACAATTAGAAATAAGCCTCTATAAAAAGCTAACTGGTTTGATAGAGAATGTGAAGAAGAAAAAAAGGAACTTAATCAGATGGTTAGGGAAAAGAATGATAAAATATAAGAAGTAAATGACAGGGTAGCATTAAAATATCTGAAGAAGGAATATAAAGATTTAATAGACAAAAAGTAAAGGATGTTTAATAATGGTTTATGTAATAAGCTACAAAGTGCAATCAAGGAAAAGGATAGCATAGACTTTTGGCATCTTGTTGCCTACAGCACAGGCCAAATGAGTCTTAATTTGGAAGCAGTGATAGCTCCATCTATTTGGAAACAACATTTTGAAAATATGTTTTATAACACAATGCTTAATTATACAATAACAAATGAAACCAAAATAATTAAAAGTAATATACAATATTGGAAATTTAATAAAAAGGAAGTAGTAGAGGTGGTCAAGGCACAAAAGAAGAACACAGCAGCAGGTATTAATGGAATATCAGCAGAGATGTATCAAGTATGCCAGGAATAGTGGGCTAAGATTTTTATTTCCTTATTTGAGGGTATAGTCCAAAATAAAGAAATCCCAGACAAATGGAGTATAGGGGTAATAATACCAATTCATAATGAGAGCTCTGCCCTAAAGCCAGGGAACTATAGACCAATTACCCTGACAAATATAGATGAACAAATATTCTCTAGACTTACAGGTATATTGAACAGATTACAGCTATGGGTGGATGAAAAGAACATTTTATCCATATATCAGGCAGGGTTTTGTAAAAAAAGATCAACAATGGAACAAATCTTTATTTTAAGATATATAGTGGAAAATATGTAAAAGAAAAAGGAGGCATAATTTATTCAGCTTTCATAGATAAAAGCAGCCTTTGACTCAATAAACAGACAAACACTGTGAGACATACTCTCAAATAGGGGAATGGACTGTGAGCTACTTGAGGTGATAAAATTATTACATAAAAAAACAGGTTGGTGGTAAGATATAGTAAACAAGGAACTATGACAGATGAGATAAAGGCAAATGTGAGGGTAAAATAGGGTTGTCTTTTAGTCCCCACCCTTTTCAATATTTGTATTGATACTCTTGTGAAAGATCTTGAAAATATTGGTACATTCCCACCCAAAATTAATGCTCTCCCTGTAACAATACTTTCATTTGCAGATAATGCAGTATTATTCTCCCAGACCCCCTTAAGGTTAACCAGAGCACTACTGACAGTAAAAGAATCTTTGTTAAAGCTAGATTTAAACCTCAATACTGAAAAAACAAAAATAATTGTGTTTGGAGGGGGGGTAAAAGAAACATGAAAAAAATAAAAATAAAGGAGGACATGTTGGAAGAAATCTCAGAATTTTGTTACCTAGGAGTTATAATAACAAGGAATCTAAGTTGGAAAATATATGTAGAGTTACATCTAATTAAATTAAAACCATGCAAGGAGTCACATGATTCACTAATTTAATGGCAAATAATTCATACATAGCTCCAAAAAGATGCTACAAATCAAAAGTAAATGCTCAAATATTGTATGCCTCAGAAATTTGGGGGCCAGGTACAAATATTAAAGAATTGGAGATCATGCAAAATCAGCAAATAAAAAAATGTTGGGTGTCCCCAGAGTCACCCTAAATGCAGCAAAAAGGGCTGAAACAGGATATTTGTCAATAGCAACAAAAATTCAAAAAACATGTGTCAACCTCTGCAAGAAAATAATGAAAGCCCCAAGAGAAAGTATTATATATCAGTGCTGGGAGGAAGTAAAACAAAGGTTATCAAGTAAAAGGAACAATTGGTTTGATATATTGAATTATAGTTTAAACCAGATTGGTATACAATATAATTTGATGTATGAGCCTGAAATTAACCCAGATAAATTTAGAAATATAGTAAGTCAAAGAAAAGTAGATGTTGCAGAACAACAAGATCTTAGCAGCATTGGGGAGTCTTGGGAATACACAACATATAAGAGAATTAAGCATTCCTTTGAAATAGAAAAGTATCTGATTGAGTGCAAAAATATGAAGCAAAGAAAGCATTGACAAGATTAAGAATGGGGATCTTAAATGATAGGTGGACACCTATTAGTGAATTATTATGCAGAAATTGTGGAAGTGGAATAATGACTAAACTAACAATAGAACATTTAATATTAGAATGTCCAATCCTAAAAATTGAAACAGAAAAACTTTCAAATATAATCTTGGATAGCTGGGACAACCTAGAAGGGAAATATAGGAAAACAGAACTACTATTAAACCCAACATCCATAAGAGAGACCTTTGCAATTGCAAGTTTTGTGCATAAAGTTTTCTATAAATTAAATGAAATTACGCCAAAGAAATAAGTGGAACCCTGAAGAAATGGAAAATGAAAAGCCATGTGAAAATTTTAATGCAGTCATTAAGAAATATTGTGTAATATGTGAGTTATGTAGGTACGGTGTGTGTGTGTATATATATATATATATATTATTGTGTATGTAACAAACTATGTTTTATACATACTTTTTAATAAAATAAACTGAACTGAACTGGTGCCAGACCACATGGCATGGGTGTGATGAGTGCAGCCCTGTGTTGGCATTGCCTGTGTACCAGCGCATACCCTCTGATCCATGCCACTCCCTGCAGTACTGCTGTGTCTGTCCGTGACTGTAGTAGCAGTGTTGTGCATCCCTCTGCCTAGTGCTGTGTGCCCTGCAGTGTGCCCTGTGGCTATTCTGCTGTGTGTGCCTGCATGCATGTGTGGTCGTGGGTGTACTCCCTATGACAAGCAGACTGTAAAGGTATGTATTTGTAGTTTCTTGTGGGTATGTGTGTGTGTGTGTGTGTGTGCATGCCTGTGTACCCCCCTGTGTGTCTGGTGTGTGTTCTTGTGTCCCTGCATGCTTACATCTCTTTCTGTCTGTGCCTGTGTGTGTGGTGTTGTGCATGCCCTGTTCCCCTGTGTGGTACTCACCTGTGGTTCCCAAAATGCTCCTCAACAATGGTATCCCCATGCCTCCTGGCATGTGCTGCCAGCCTTGGATCCCTCCTCTCCATGGCCGGCTGCACACCCCCATCCTATTGTTCCTCATCATCATCTGTACTGTCACACTCGTCCACCTGGACAGGTATTCCACGGTCAATGGCCTTGTTGTGAAGCATGCAACAGGCCAGGAATATGCCACAGGCTTTCTCTGGGCTATATTGTAGGGCATCACCTGACCTGTCTAGGCAACAGAAGCACATTTTCAGCATGCCAAAGACCCGCTCTATGATGTTGCATGTAGCAGTGTGTGTCTCATTGTACCTCTCCTCAGCCTCATTGCTGGGTCACTGTATGGGTGTGAGCAGCCAGGGTCAGAGGGGATATGCACTGTAACCTGTGGGGAAAGCACATGTGTTAGTAGACACCCTGTCTGGGCATTGCCTGTCCCCCCCTTGCCAGTCCACACTGCCACTACCTGCCCCCATGTTCCCTTGCCACTGCCCATATGCACAGCTCATGTGCCACCATTGTTGGCCCCACATATGTGTCCTACCCATTGGTTGCTACTCCTCCACAGGCTTGTGGGCCCATTTCCCTGCTGCTGTGTGCATTGTGCCACTGTTCTGGCCTACCATACTGATCACTGGACACATGACCAACTGTGGTGCCTCCCGTCCACGGTGTTGCAGGGCAGTGTTATGCACCTGCCATGATAGCCCTGTGGCAAGCAACACACTGGTTCCTGTATGTGTGCTTTCCTGGCATGTCATCAGGCTCCATTTCCAACCTTTCCTTGTCACCTAGCACTGTCCTTGTTCCTCTCCCCCACTTCCAGCTGCTGTGTGGTGTGCCACGCTACTGAAGTTGTGCTCCTCTTTCCCATCCTGACTCACTGACTAGGTGCCCCGTGGGGATTACCCCACTCTCAAATCTCTGGCACAAGACTGATTGGTGCCAGATAAATGCATCATGTGTATTCCCAGGGTGGGTGGTGCACACATTGATGATGCGCCTTGTGGCATTGCACACCATCTGGCAGTTGATGGAGTTATATCCCTTCCTGTTCATGTATGCTGCACCTTCAAGACCAGGTGGTGCATATATGGCCACATGGGTGCAGTCAATGGCCTCTATCATTCCTGGCATGCATGCCACCCTGTGGAATTCCTGCATGTTTACGGTACGCTCTGCCTGTGTGCTTGGGAATTTATTGCACTCTGAATCATATGGCAGCAGAGCATTGAGGACCTGGGTGAGGAGGGAGGATGTGACTGACTGGCTGATCCCAGTGGTGGTATCCACTGGTTTCTGGAAGGATCCCTTGGTGAGCAAGCACATTACCGCTGTCACTTTGGTCTCCACCAACATGGCATGGCTCCTTCAGGTGGGTGCCTGCAGTTCATCATGGCACAGCTCACAGAGCTACCTCAGAATTGCCCTGTTGAGATGGTACCTGCCCACTATTTTGGTGTCACTGTGGTTCTTGAAGGTGAGTTGGACATGGTAGCATCTCTGTTGGGCATACCACTGACAGGGGCCCTTCCACGGTCATGTTGTTGTTCCTCCCTCCTCCTCACCCCCTTATTACCTGCTCCATGAGGAATGCAGTGGCACCCATTTGTTCCTGCCTATCCTGCTCTCTGCCTGTGGGGGGAGTGCAGTTGAGCCTCCTCCTTTTATGCTCAGCTTTGTGTGGCACATCTTGTGAGTTGCTCCACAGTTGTGCCATGTGTTTGGGCTCAATATGCAGTTGTGCCCACACATCCATGGGTACACCTCGTCTAGATGCGCCACATACATTATCTTTGCACCACAGCACATCTGAAATTGTGCAGCGCATTTACCCTTTTGAAAATGGCCCCAGGGAACATTTATGGTGTGCCAGCACTTTTCAGTTGTGCCATGCACAGCTCCTTTGAATATCTAGGCCCGGGTGCACAAATTGTTTGCTGTAACTGCATATTTACAAGCTGAGCAAATTTACCCCCTCCTTGGCTGGCCACCATCTACTGAAAGAAAAAAAAACTATCAAAAAGTTAAGTCATGTAATGTGCTAACTGGCCTACATTTTCAGAATGGCCAAGTCCCCACCCTTTCTAACAACTGCATAAATGGTACCTTATGAATCCAACTGGGAATGTGTTTTGCGGGTCAACCCACCAAAACACATTTCAGGTTGGATTTACAGTGTGCCATTTATGCGGTTGTTAGAAGTAGTGTAAAATTGGGAATTCTAAAAATCTGGGCCACAAATGGCCCAACATGGTCATGTTATGAGAAAAATAAATAAAATAACTGGATAAAACTGTCCTAATGCATGCACAATTAACACATTCTTGGACTTCATTTTTATTTATTTATTTATTTTATTTTTTGACAGTTTAATTCTTTCAGTAGATGGTGGTGTACTGAGATGGAGCAGGGGTTGTGCTGGTTATCCATTGATGGATCTATATTTCAAAATGAGAGTGCAAGATGTGGATGGGATTTGGGTGCTACGTAGACTGGTGGATAGGTAGATGTTTTCATTGTTTGGGGAGGATCATATCTCTCAACCTTTTTGTCACTGAAATGTAGAGCACAGACACTCAAAATCCAAGACATTGTAGAACAGTGGCCCTCACAATAAGGAACACGTTGTCAGACTTGGAGATACAGTATAAGCTTAGAACAGTGTGGAAACCAGTGACTGTGCAAAGTTTAATTTATATTTAGTATCACAGAATATTATGACTCTCTGATTTAATATCTGAGTTAACAGATCTTTTTCTTTTTTTTGTGATTTATTTATCCTCCTCGGCCTCCATGCAGGAGGTCAGTCCACCTCCAGACTCCTGGCTGCCACTCCCCTGGTACCCCCAAACCCTAGGTCCCCCACAGAGTACACCCCATGGTGGGGCAGGAGGGGGGAGGGCCATCCTCCCCCCTTCCATGACACATATCCAGATTGGACTATATGGGCGGTCCTGAGGTAGTGGTGCCTGTGTGCTGGTGGGGACTTCATTTAGCCTGCAGCTGCTATGTTTCCACTTTTCTTGTTCCCTCCCCCTCACAGCCATGAATGCATGTGCATGGAGGCATGCACGTGCAATGCTTCTAGTCTCCCTTGCTCTAGCACTGTCCCCCAGGCTCCACCAAGAGGCAGCCATAGAGCTGGACAGCATGCCCACCCATCCCTGGGAGAAGAGAGCTGTCATTGGATGCTCGATCCTCTCCCTTCCCTGCCTGGTGGCCTGAGCTTGCTCCAGAACTGAGGTCGCCAGCATGGCAAAAGGTGTGGCATCCAGTGCCTCAACACCCAGCATCACCGGAACAGATCTTTTTCAATGAGGGTACTTTGTTTTCCATGTGAGATGAATGTGGAACAGAACAATTTTGAGGGTTAAAATGAGATGCATCTCTCATAATAAGGCAGGGTTGACAGATAATGGGTGGTATGGCTAGTTGTAGATGAGGAATGGGGGAAGAGAATATGTTGCACGTCTGGTACAATATCTGTGATGATGCAACTGCTTCTTGGACCACTATGTTTAATTGGCACTGTCTTATTACACAAAGTAAATGATACTGTACAGTAATACTTGCATTGAGAGTAAAGATATTAGGGTAACGTCAACACTGTTGTATCACATGCCTGCAGGACCATAACCCATGAGTGGTGAAAAGATTGCATGTTCAGTTTATACAACTTATTTATCTTTAATTGTCTATCAGTTATGTAGATTTTTACTGTTTATTACATAGATACATAGATACATAGACAGTGTCAGCAGATAAGAGCCTATTGCCCACCTAGTCTGCCCATTTGAGTTTGTAACTTCAGTTTATGTTTTCTTAGAACTCTGTCGCCCCTTACCCCTGACCTCCAGAATTCCTTTATGTCTATCCCATACGTTCTTAAATCCCATGATTGTTTCAGCCCATACCACTTCCTCTGGCAGGCTGTTCCACTTGTTCACCACCCGTTCTGTGAAGAAATTCTTCCTCACATTTCCTCTGAATTGTCCTCCCTCCAACTTCATCCCATGCCCTCTAGTCCTGGAACATCTTTTTCGCTTAAAAATAGTGTATTCCTGCACCCTGTTCCTCCCTGTAAGATACTTGTATGTCTCTATCATGTCCTCTCTCTCCCTCCTCTCCTCCAGGGAGTACATATTCAGTTCCTTCAACCTGTCCTCATAGGACTTTTGATGCGATCCATGTACCATCTTTGTTGCCCTCCTCTGAACCTTCTCTACCCTGTCTATGTCCTTACGTAGGTAAGGTCTCCAGAACTGTACACTGTACTCCAGGTGGGGCCTCACTAGTGTCTTGTATAGTGGAATTATGACCTCCCTTTTCCTGCTGGTGATGCCCCTGCCAATGCATCCCAGCATCCTATTTGCTTTACCTACTACCTTGTCACACTGTTTCCCTACCTTGAGGTCATCAGAGATGATAACCCCAAGATCCCTTTCCTGCTTGGTGCATGCTATATCCTCACCCCCAACTGATATATTGTGCCAGGGTTTTTGTGCCTCATATGCATTATCTTGCACTTCTTTGCATTGAATTTCAACTGCCAAACCCTGACCATTCTTCAAGTTTCTGCAGGTCCCTTCTCATTCTGTCTACACCCTCTGGTGTGCCTACTCTGTTACAGAGCTTTGTGTCATCAGCGAACAGTGAAATTCTGCCTCCTCGGTCCTGCGCAATGTCACTGATGAAGATGTTGAATAGGAGTGGTCCCAGCACTGATCCCTGTGGTACACCGCTGGTCACTCTTCCCTCTGTGGAATGACAGCCATATATCACTACCCTCTGTGTCCTTCGCCCAGCCAGTTACCTACCCACCACACTACTGTCCTGCCCACACCCATATTCCCTAGTTTGTGTAATAGTCTTCTGTGTGGCACAGTGTCAAAGACCTTGCTGAAGTCCAGATAGGCCATGTCCACTGCCCTCCCCTGATCCACCTCCCTAGTCACCCAGTCAAAAAAATTCAATGAGGTTGGTCTGACATGACCTCCCCCTGGTGAAACCATGCTGCCTTGGGTCCTGCAGTACATTGACAACCAGATGTTCCACCAATCTCTCCTTCAGTAGTGCTTACATGATCTTCCCCACTACTGAGGTGAGGCTGACTGGTCTGTAGTTCCCCGCTTCCTCTTTGTTCCCACTTTTGTATAAGGGGACTACATCTGCTGTCTTCCAGTCTTTGGGTACCTCCCCTGTTTCCAGTGATTGGCTAAACAGGATAGCCAGAGGTTCAGCCACCACCTCTCTTAGTTCTTTAAGGACCCTGGGTTGCACCCCATCTGGCCCCATTGCTTTATCAACTCTTATTACTTCCAGTTTCTTCAGGATCCTTTCTTGTGTAAAGGGACTTGTGTCCATTTCTGCACCATTCTCACCCCTTGTACTCCCTTCAGACCCATTACCCTCCTCTTCCTCAGTAAAGACTGAGCAGAAATACCTGCTCAATATGTCAACTTTACTGTTGTCATCCTCCACGTGGCCCCATTTTCCCCCTTCAGTCTCACTATCCCTCCCTTTGCCTTTCTTTTCCTTATGTACTGGTAAAGGTTTTGTCCCTCTACCCACTGATTTTGCAATGTGCTCTTCTGTCTGAGCTTTGGCTTCCCTTACTGACTTCCCTGCCTCCCTTTGCTTCTCCTGGTACTTCTCCCTATCCCCTTCTGCATGTGTCTTTTTGTATTGCCTGAATGCAATCTTTTTGGCTTTCACTTTCTTTGCTACCTCTTTGGAAAACCATAATGGCCTCATCTTCCTTTTTCTCTTGCTAACCTGCTTAATGTATAATTCTGTTGCTCTTGTAATCCCCATTTTAAATACCGCCCACTGTTCCTCAGCCCCTGATTCTTGCCCCATTCCCCTTAATGCCTCTTTCAAGTATCTTCCCATTTTCCCAAAGTCTGCCCCCCTAAAATCCAGGATACGTGTTTTTGTGTGGTTTGGTTCTACTCCTTCCTTGATTTCAAACCACAATGACTGGTGGTCACTGTTCCCCAGGTGCTCCTCCACTGTTACCCCCATCACACTGTCCCTGTTTGTAAGCATAAGGTCCAGTATTGCCTTCTGCCGAGTTGGTTCCATGACCAGTTGCTTGAGGAAAGCACCCTGAAGGGAGTCCAGGATAAATCTGCTCCTAGTTGATGCTGCTGCTGGGATGCTCCAGTCCACGTCTGAGAATATTGAGTCTCCAACCAGTACTACCTTACCCTTGTCTGCCATCCTTTGGATGGCTAGCATCAACTCCTATCTGTTTCTTCCTCCTGGGCTGGTGGTCTATAGACCACACCTGTCGATGGCTGGCCCTATTTTCCTTTCCAGCTTAACCCACAGTATCTCTCCCCCATTTTGTTCCTTTTGGATCTCTGTGGCCCTTATGTCATTATTCACATACAGTGCCACTCCTCCTCCCTTCCTACTTGCCCGGTCTCTTCTGAATATGTTGTAGCCAGGAATGGCCATCTTCCAGTCGTGGTTATCATTACGCCAGGTTTATGTGATGGCCACAATGTCCAGGTCTGACTGCACCATGACAGCCTCCAGATCTTCCATCTTGCTGCTAAGGCTCCTGGCATTGGCACACATGACTTCCCATGATTTGACCTCCCTAGACTGTTTAATTGTTCTACTCCAGCCCCTTCCCTGGTTGTCCTTTATCCCTGGTTCTCCTTGCTGTCTGCCCTTCTGCTGATTTTTGCGCCTTTTCTGCCTATCCACCTCTTGGGCGCTAATCTTCATCTTTTGTACACTGCTTTGTTGAGATATCCACTCCTTAGTTCACTGGTTCCACTGGTAGCTGTGGGAGGTGAGCAAGTAGGTACCCTCCTTGCTGGCCTGCCACCCCCCTTGGCTAGTTTAAATGCTTGTCAATGTAGCATTTAAACTTATCATTGAGTGCTTACAAAAGTACAGATTATAGATTTGAGGGATCTTGGACTTTTTTTTAATTGTACCTATATTTTCTTGGAGATCAAAAGCGCATACATTCTTATAATTGAAAATTTATTGTGGAATTGGTCTTGTGTCCTTCTCCCCCTCCCCCAAACCCACCCCATTATTTTAATCTTCAGTGTATTGGTCATGTGTCCTCCTCACCATATACACCCCACTCAGTTCATTTTCTGTATATTGTCTCTGTGTCCTCTCACCAAACACATGCCACTCTGTTTATTTTTCATCTATTGTCCATGTCATCCTCACCATACACACTTCACTCTGTTCATTTTAGTAGTAGTAGATTTTATTTATTTATGGCACCATGCCCCAGAGGCTCAGGGACCTAGTATAAAATTAGAGATAGATAAAATAATTCATATCAACCAATGTAAAAAACATAACACAAAATAAAATTACAATAGAACCAACCACTAATAAACTGACTTTTAACTAATAAATAACCAAATCACACTGCACATAACTTCAATGGTCACCTGTAGTTACCAGAAGGGAATATTAATCCCCCGAAACCTGGAAAAATAAAAACATTTTAAGACCCCTTTTAAAGACCTCCACTGAAGATGTCTCCCTTAAAACCCTTGGGAGAGAATTCTATAATATAGGATCTGCTACATCAAAAGCTTGGTCCCCCCTAGGCTTTTAACCTTGACCTAAGTATCCATAGAAGACCTTCCTCAGTGGAATGGAGGGTGTGCACAAGACTGTAGGGATGCACAAGATCAAGCAGGTAACCTAACCCCAGCCCGGCCTGTGTAGGGCCTCATAAGTTAGTAATCCAACTTTATAGGAGATACACCACTTCATCAACAGCCAGCGCAGTTCCACCTGCACCAAGGAGATGTGGCTCAACACCCTAGCAGCTGCACTCTGCTCCAGTTGCAGGTGCTGTAACATATATCCTCTGATGCCGAGGTAAAGAGTGGTACAGTCATTGAGCCTCGAGGTCACAAACACATGCACCAATGAGGGCAAGTCCTGTAGGGGGGATAAGAGGTCAAATCCAGATGATATTCCTAAAATGGTAAAAGGCATTCTGGACTGCTGCTGACACCTGAGCCTCAAATGTCAGTCCTTTGCCCAGAATGGCATCCAGATTCTTAACCTTCACAGCAGCTGTAAGTCTGCAAGTACTGAGACAAAGCCTGTCTCCCTCCCAGCTGCTGATGCTCTGACTCAGTCACCAGTACTTCAGCTTTGTCTGGGTTAAGTTTTAGCCAGCCCAATGACATCCGGTCTTGGATCTCAGCCAAGCACTGATAAGCACATCCACAGCACCCCTTGTCTCAGGTGCAGAGGACAGATAGAGCTGGGTATCATCTGCATAACAGTAAAACCCAACAACATACTTTCTAATGATCCTACCCAGGGGTAGCATGTATACCACAAATAATATGGGCAAAAGGAATGATCCCTGAGGAACACCATAGTGTGGAGCCACTGGGCATGAAGAAAAACTTCCCTTCACTACTTTCTGTGTCCTGTCCATTAGATAGGACTCAAACCAGCAGATGACTTTGCCGGTGAGTCCCACATCCTCCCTGAGTCAGTCCAAAAAAAGTCCATGGCCCATGATCCATGATATCAAATGCTGAGGGAAGATTGAGGAAGACAACAACTGAACACTCTCCTGTATCTCTCACACCCAAGCAGGTCATTGTTTTTCTTGTATTGTCCATGTCCTCCTCACCACACACACATTTCAATCTGTTCATTTTCTATGTATTGCTCTTGTGTCCTCCTCATCACACACCCACCCCATTCTGTTCATGTTCAATGTATTATCCCAGTGTCCTCCCCACTATACACACTCCCCACTCTGTTCATTTTATATGTATTGTCCATGTCCTCCTCACCAAGCACACTCCACTCTGTTCATTTTCCATGTATTGTCCCTGTGTCCTCCTCACCACAAGCACACCACTCTTTTCATTTTGAATGTATTGTGCCTGTGTTCTCATCATCACACTCACCACTCTATTCATTTTCTATGTATTGTTCCTGTGTCCTCAACACATACCCAACTCTCTTCATTTTCCATGTATTGTTACTGTGTTCTCCTCTCCACCCACACCCACTCTGTTCATTTTCCATGTATTATTACTACTGTGTTCCCTTCACCTCACAAACCCCTCTGTTCATATTCCAAGCATTGTCTGTGCCCCGTCACAACACATACACCATTCTGTTCATTTTCCATGTATTGAACCCATGTCCTCCTCACCACACACCACACACACACACACACACACACACCACCACTCTATTCATTTTCCATGCATTGCCTCTGTGTAATACTCGCACAACATCCACTCTGTTCATTTTCCATGTACTATCCCAGGGCCCACCTCACCACACACATCCCACTCTGTTAATTGTCCATGTATTGCCCTGTATCCACCTCACTACACACACTCCACTCTATTTTCCATGTATTGTCCCTGTGTTCTCCTGAACACACAAAGCCCATCTGTTCATTTTCCACTTATTGTCCCTGTGTCCTCCTCACCACACATACTCCACTCTGTTCATTTTCCATCTACTGTCCCTATGTCCGCCTCACCACACACACTACACTGTTCATTTTCCATGTGTTGTCCCTGTGTCTTCCTCAACACATTCCCAACTCTATTCATTTTCCATGAGTTGTCCCTGTGTCCTCCTTACCACACATACTCCACTCTGTTCATTTTCCTTGTATTGTCCCTGTGTCCTCCTCAACACATGGACCACATGTATTGCTCATGTGTCTTCCTCACCACATGGCACTCTGTTCATTTTCAATGTATTGTCCCTGTGTCCTCCTCACTACACACATTACACTATGTACAGTTTCCAGGTATTGTCCCCATGTCCTCTTCACAACACACACACCACTGTGTTCTTTTTCTATGTATACAGTAGTCCCTGAGTCCTCCTCACCACCCCCCACTCTGTTCATTTTCCATATATTGTCCCTGTGGCCTTCTCACCACACACAGACCACTCTGTTAATTTTCCCTACCAGGTCAATATGTCGTACACTTAATAGCATATGGCAAAACCCCAAAAATGAAACAGCATGGTACAGGACAGCGAGAGGGTGCAATACTGTGAATGGGTCTGTGCACATTACTGCACCCTCTCACTGTTCCAGGCAGAGGATAAGACCTCTGCTGGGATGTGGATCTGCTGATCAGCTGCTGTGGCTTGATGGGATGAGCCACTGGCAGCAAGGGAGGCATTCAGTGCGTTTGGGACTGGGTTAGATTCCCGGTCCCAGATGCATGGAATTTTTCATTTTTTCATGCTTTGTGTGATATTTACTTTTAACCCCTCCTGGAGTTAGTTATTTTTATTTTAGTTGTGGGGAGTTTGGAGGCACATCCACCTGTAACGGGGGGGGGGTGCAGGGGCACAGCACCCTGCAAAAACAAGACTTTTGTCACATGCAACATATTGTGCTGTATTGGCAGCATGGTATATTGCTGCGGCATAATGCCTTGTGACATGATGACCCCGTGCCTTAATTTTCCATGCATTGTCTGTGCCCCCCTCACTATACACACTTCACTCTGTTCATTTTCCATGTATTGTCCCTGTGTCATCCTCACCACACACAACTCATGCTGTTTATTTTCCATGCATTGTCTGTGCCCCCTCACCATACACACTCCACTCTGTTCATTTTTCATGGATTGTCCTTGTGTACTCCACACCACCCACACCCCACTTTGTTCTTTTTCCCTATTTTGTCCCCCTGTCCTCCTCACCACATGCAGATGCCACTCTGTTCTTTTTCCACATATTGGAGTTTGCCCTTTAAGGGGCAGACCAGGTTGTCCTGGTGCACCCCTTCCCTTCCTTTAGGGAATGGTTGTGCTCAGAGGGGGAGGGAAAAGGAAGGGGAGGAGCCAGGGATGAGAACAATAGGCAGGCAACAGGAAGGGGAGGGAGGTAGGGAGGTACATAAGGACCAGCACAAGGGGGGCTCAGCCACGTTTGCTGGAGTTTTTGATTACTTTAAAACTGCAGCACATCAGATTGGTGGAGATTGGAACCAAAGATTGGGGAAAATTCAGGTAAGAAACAAAACAACTGTGGCAAGGTTAAAGGACAGGATGTATATGGTGGAAACGTAAGGATAATAACTTGGAAGGTTATGCATTAAAATTGTGTCAGAGAAGCTGGAACAGAAGTAGTAAAACAAGGAGAGAATGATGGCAGGAAGCCTTGCTAGTGAGGGTAGACGCCAAGGTATAATGGTTTTGTGTACAACGCTATGTTTTGGAAGCAGATGGCATGTGGTAGCCAGTTAAGGTGATTGTCAGGCCAAAGAGTAGCAGTCGGGAGGAAAGGAGAGCACCATGTGGTGGTGGCGTGGTCGATCAGACAAAATGCATGGCATAGGAGGAGAAAGGAACTGGTAATCCAGCTTCGGTGGTGGCGTTAGGGAAGATGGGGGTAGAATGCGCCGGGAGAGAGGTGCGCAGTGTCTGTAGGCCGCCACGCTGCCATCGCCGCCACTTTTGGCAGCGAAGCGATGGCGGAGCACTACCTGGATGGAGGGAGAGGGTTCAGGATGTTGCTGCTAGAGGTCCAGGCCTTGGGGCAGACACCTCGGGAGCTGGCTTTGGAAGGGCGAGGCACTGCGCCCACTGCTAGTAGCGCACCAAGTTCCGGAAGCGACTGCATCCTGTGTCCACTTTAGCGGTGAGTTGGAAGGGGGGCCTCGTGGGATGGTCGGGACATGTGGCACACGCCGCAGGGAGAAAGGACAGAGCAGCGCTTATGGAGCTGTCGATTTGGGCATAGTGGCTTGAGCCACTGTTTGCAGAGCCAGCAGACCTGGGTTTCAGGTCTAGTGATGAAAATAGAATGTTCCTTGGCTAAGAGGTGCTCCGAGTTCTGGGAGAGACTGCCCCCTGGGTCCGGGTGGTGGTTCGTTGGGAGGGTTTTTTTGTGGTGATAGGCCACAGGCTCCTGCGGGCGGGGTAGCTGCTATGGCACATAATGGTGTTGGCCTTGGCACATGCTGTGGGGTGAAAGACAGAACAGCAGTTGTCATGGGAGGCTGCCTTGTTACAGTTGGTGGCTCGACAGGGGGCCTTGTGTTGGTGGGGGCGCGAGAGGTGGAGAGTATAACCACGTGTGCATGATGTCGCCCGCCGCGCATGGTGGAAGCGGGTGGGCGGTGCCCAGTCCTGAAGGCTGAAGAAGGCCTCACAGGCAGAGGGTGGGGCCGTAGAGTTTTAGCCTTGCAAGGACAATAAAAGGGTGATACACAGTTTGGGATGTAGCCACGTGGGCGTGATATCATCGCCACGTGGCGATGCTGTCGAGCTACCACTGGCCCTGGGCTATGGTGTTTTCTCACCTCACGGATACTATGGGGGTCCTGCAGGGGCGAATGGGGCAGGACAGGTCATAGGGGCGAAGTGTATGTCCGTGGAAGACAATCAAGGCAAGTCTGGGTGGGTCGGGCAGGCTGGCAGGGGCTATGGGGGAGAATATAGGGACATGGGGGTGACAGGCACCTGACGTGGTCGCACACAAGGGGGGCATAGCATGACTTGGGTGCGACTCTGTGCCGGGCCGGGGGGTTTCACAGCACGGGTGTTTTCTTGTCATCCTGCTGTACTTATGGATGGTGAAATAATGGTGTTGCATTCATATAGTTGTTTTCACAGGTGAACATGGCACCAAGGAAAAGCAAGTCATCCAAGGAGGACGCTTACAAGGCGATCATCGACCTGGCTGAGAAAGCGATCAGAATGTGGGAATTGGTGGAGGGGGAGGAGCCGGGGAGGTCAGGTGAGAAAAGGAAAATGAGGGCTGGACAAGGCGGGAAAGGGAAGAGGCTGGCAAAGGGGGGTACACGGGCCCACGAAAGCAGCACCAGAGGAGTGGGGGCACAACAAACCGAGTGACCCTGTACCCACGGCCCTCGCTGACCCGGTGACATTTGTACCCACCCCAGCAGAAAGGAGAGCCTCCCCAGCAGATCAGGTGCACGCCTCCAAGAATAGGTCTGGCCTGCCAGCCCCGGTATCTCACCCTCCATCTCCACCTCAATTGGACGAGGAAGCGAGGGGACCTCGTGAGGACTCCAGGCAGCTCAGTCAGGACAAGGTAGCAGGTAACACACCTAGTGCAGTGGGTGATAGCATAAAAGAATATGTAGGGCAGATTGTGACAGCACTGGGGACAGGAGGGCTGGGGCAGATGGAAGAGGTTTTGGCGGAGATTAGGGCAGTAAACAGGGCACTAGGGGACATGGAAAAAGGAGCCAAGGGAGAGGGGGAAGGGATCAAGAGAGGTGGGCATGCCTGGGATGAGGATTGGTGAGCATGTACCCCTAGCAACAAAGGAAAGTATATGGAGGGGAGAATATGTGGATGTATTTGCGCTGGTGAGCTGGGAGACGGTGGCAAGGTATGAGAAAGCTGAGAATATAGCAAAAAGTGAGATGGCAGCTGCCATAGTCCTCTTAGGAAGAAAAGAGGATGACAAGCTTACAAAAGGGAAGACTTGGGATGGGTGGTTTTTAGGTTTCTCAATTTTTTCGGCCATCGTGCTGGAGAAGAAACCGGAGTTGGGCATCCCACTCCTTATCTACTCCTTGATAATAAGGAAGGCAAAAACAAAGGGCGGGGTAGGTTGGATATATTATGATGAATATTTCTGTCAAAGGATGGCATCATTTGGGGATGTAAGGTGGGACACCAAGCAGATAGACCTATGGATGGATTACGTGACGGATCAGTCCACAGCAGAGGGCGGGTGGAGCAGAAGGGCTTTGACACCATAGAGGAGCTGCTGGGCTTTTAACAGGGCCATCTGCTGGTGGTCTCAGTGTCGTTTTCAACATACCTGCTCAAGATGTGGAGGGGGCACCCTGCTAGCAAATGCAGAATGGCAGGGGGATTGGAACACAGGGACAAGGGGGGCAGGGAGCAGGTCAGCAGTTTTTTTGTGAGGACCCAGTTTTTAAGGGACAAACGTGGAATAGGGGAGGGAGGAGCCGGGGAAATGGTGGTAGAGGGGGGCAAGGGCGATAAAAATAGGGAGATGAACTGGACGGGGGGGGAGAGGGTGGAAAAGGGGAACAGGTGGCACACCAAGGAACAATTTAGCATGGCTAGGAGCCCCATCAACCTAGCAGCATGGACAGTCTGCCTGGAAAAATATCCGGACGTGGACATGCGGAAAAGGATTTTAAGGGGTTTTAGCACAGGTTTCTCCCTGCAGTTTAGGGGGCCCAGACAAGCAAGGGAAGCAAGCAACCTGGGATCTGTAAGAGGGAAGGAGGAGACATTGAGGAGGAAGATTGAGAAGGAAAAAGCAGCAGGCGGGATCGAGGGTCCGTTCGAGACCCCCCCACTGGAGAACCTGCGGATATCTCCTTTGGGCTTGGTACCCAAGAAAGAGGAAGGTGAATTCAGAATGATTCACCACCTGTCTTATCCCGAAGGGGAGTCAGTGAATGACTTTATCAGTGAGGAGCATAGGAAGGTGACATACTCAACCTTAGAGGATGCGGTGCGGTTAATCCGAGCAACAAGGGATGCTTGGATGGCAAAAACAGACATTGCATCCGCGTTCAGGCTGCTGCCAGTCAGAAGGGAAGATTGGGACTTATTGGGTTTTAAAAATGAAGGGCAGTATTATTTCCACAAAGCTATGCCAATGGGATGCTCCACTGCATGTGCAATGTTTGAGGCATTCAGCACATGTCTGCAGTGGATTTTTCAAGAAAAAATGGGCTTTAGGTCAGTCATCCATTATTTGGATGATTTTCTCCTCATTGGGGAAGGAAAAGAGGAGATGCAAAGGATGCTAAAAAAATTTCAAGAATTATGCCAAGAGTTGGGAGTCCCATTGGCACCAGTTAAAACAGCGGGGCCCGCCAAGGTCATGGAATTCCTGGGGATAGAGATAGATGCAGAAAAGGAAGTTTTTAGGTTACCCGATGGGAAAGTAAGGAAGCTGAGGGAGCTAGTTCGTGTACATGCCAGCAGGAGGCGGGTACAGCTAAGACAGGTCCAGCAGGTACTAGGACACCTGAACTTTGCGTGCAGGGCCATAGGACTGGGTAGGGAATTTACAAGGAGGCTGGCCAGAGCAACAGCAGGGATCACCAGGCCGCATCACTGGGTAGATCTGAATCAAGGTGTGAGAGAGAATTTTGGTATATGGGAGGAATTTTTGAAGGACTACAATGGGTGTTCGTTTTGGCAGGAGGAGTGGCTGTACAACACAGATCTTGACCTCTACACTGATGCAGCGGGCGGATCAGGCATGGGAGGTTATCTAAGGGGCAAGTGGTTCGCTGAACCATGGCGGTCAGTTAGGTAAAGGATGGAAGAGTGGGGATATAACGTTGCAAGTCATGCCTATAGGGCATGTACCTTGAGTGTGGGGAAAATTGCAGGATCAGAAGGTGTCATTTGGTGTGACAATAGGGCAGTTGTACATGCACTAAATAACAGGAAGCCAAGTCTGAGACTGTCACATGAGTAATCGACAGCTAGTTTTAAGGCCCTACAGCTGAACATGTCTTTCAGAGCAAAACACATAGAAGGGGTGCATAATATCCTGGCTGACAGCCTTTCCCATCTGCAGCTGGACCGTTTCCGGAAGCTGGCACCAGCAGCGGAAGAGGGCAAAACACCCATCCCAACGAACATCTGGGACGTTGGCAGGAAGGAGCAGAAAAGTTGTTCCACAGCTCATGGGCCCCCCGGACTCTGAGGGCATACGATGGGGCCTGGAGGGTTTTTCAGACATTCAGGGCAGAACAACAGATGGAGGTAAGTGGGCCACTCTCAGAGGAGCAGTTAGGCATGTTCACAGTGGAACAATGGAATAAAGAGACGGCTCACACCACGATGAGGATGTATCTGGCAGGGATCAGCATCATATGCAGCCTAAAAGGCTGGAATGACCCTACTAAATCGATGCTGATCAGGAGAATGATGCAGGGATGGGGTAGGTTGAAGCGAGGACCGGGGGATAATAGAAGGCCAATAGGAGAGCAGTGGCTCTTAAAGTTAAAGGAAGTGTTGCCAGAGGTTTGCAGATCAGGGGAGGAGGCACAGCTCTTTCACACAATTTATGTATTCATGTTGGCAGGGGCAATGAGAGTAAGTGAAGTGGTAGGGCATGGAAGGGAGGACATGGAAGGCGGGGTGGACTGGGATGATGTGATTTGGGGGACAAGTGAGATAAAATCAGGCTAAAGAAGTCAAAGACAGATCAAAAAGGGCAAGGGTGAATTATAACTCTA
The DNA here is from genome assembly GCA_016271365.2 of Neoceratodus forsteri. NCBI lineage: Eukaryota > Metazoa > Chordata > Ceratodontiformes > Ceratodontidae > Neoceratodus > Neoceratodus forsteri. The sequence continues at coordinate 204,016,953 of CM057458.1, forward strand.
AGAGGGCTGTCAGAGACAGCTCTATGCCCAGTGCAGGCCCTGTGGGTTTTCGCCGCAGGGCAGAGAGTCAGGTCAGGGAAGTTATTTGTACATGGGGATGGAAAACGAGTCACCAGCTATCAAATTACAGTGGTGCTAAAAAAGGGCATGGGTTTTTTGGGAGAAAACCCAGAGAACTATTCTTCACATTCTCTTCGGATAGGGGCGGCCTCCCAGTGGCGGCATCAGGAGTGCCGTGAAGGGCATTTTGGAAAAGGGTGCTGGCGATCAGCCAGTTATAAAAGATACATTAGAGATCTAAGTTAAAAAAAAAAAAGAGGAAAGGGGGGAAGGGAGGAAGGGGGGGCGGAATGGGAAGAGGGCACTGAGATGGTATGTGATTTAATGAATGTTCTTTGCACCCCATAGGTAGAGGAAAGAGCACAGAAGTCTGGATCTGTGGCCATTCTTATATTTACTGGGCTGGTAAGAGAGCAGAGACAAAAGCTGGGGGAAAACAATTATACCAGGATGCAAGGCAGTGTAGAGTGGTATGGCACAGCCTACGAGGGATGAGATGGGCCCAGCTTCTTCCCACCTTGAAGGACCTCAGGAGACGATGGCCCAGTCCAGACTTAATTATTTTTCACCTGGGGGGCAACGACCTGGCAGACAGACATTGGGTGCACACGTACTTGCAGATAAAGAAGGATCTAATGGTAATAAAGCAGTGGTGGCCTCAAGTAAGCCTGACTTGGTCAGATATGATAACATGAAGGGTATGGAGGTGGGAACACAGCCACAGGGCAGTTGAGAGAGCAAGGAGGAAAATGAATAGATGGGTGGGGACATTGATAAAGCAGATGGGGGGACAGGTGATACTGCGGGGAGTAGAGGAATGGGTGGATGAATTCTACAGGGCAGATGGGGTATGCCTGTCAGACATAGCAACCAACATGTTCAATGCGGAAACGATGAGTTTCATAGAAGAATGGAGGAAACAGACAGAAGCGGTTAGATAAAAAAAAAGGGTATAAACGGAAGGAAAGGAGAGAAGGGGGAGGATAGTTTTTTGTGTACGTAGGAATAGGGATAGGGGACCCCTAGTTGGGGGAAGCAGTCATCCAGCGAAGCTGGAGACTGACTAGTGGGGAAAAAGGGGGATGGGAGGGGAAGAAAAAGGAATAACACAAGATAAGGAAGAAGAGGAAGGAGAAAGCGGTCTCGGTTTTCACCGTTACCTAACAGAAAAGGAGAAGAAGGCACCCAGGTTTTCACCTGGGGGTGGATGATCAGAGAGAGACATATGGATGAGTATAAATGGACACTATGGCAATATGATAATAAAGATATGGAAAATGGAATATGGATTTGTGAATATGAATAAATTAATTGCCAATCTGAGCACAACAACAAACAATGGTCTCTGTGTTTTTGTGAGGGAAAAGGGGGGAATCCAGGACAATGGAGTTTGCCCTTTAAGGGGCAGACCAGGTTGTCCTGGTGCACCCCTTCCCTTCCTTTAGGGAATGGTTGTGCTCAGAGAGGGAGGGAAAAGGAAGGGGAGGAGCCAGGGATGGGAACAATAGGCAGGCAACAGGAAAGGGAGGGAGGTAGGGAGGTACATAAGGACCAGCACAAGGGGAGCTCAGCCACTTTTGCTGGAGTTTTTGATTCCTCCCAACCACCCTAACTAGATGGCTTGCGAGGGGATGACGGTCGAATTGAGGGGCTGTACTGAGGGTCTGTCATGGTGGAAGACAGATGCGTCCAGTGGGATGTTGGACTGCCAAAGGTGGATGGCAGGTAATAAACAGGATATGGACTGCCAAAAATGGAGGGCAGATGACAGTAGGGTAAGGCCTGCCAAAGGTGGACGGCAGAAGAGGATTGATCAGGACTGCCAAGATGGAGGGCAGAAAGAAGAGGAGCATGGACTGCCGAGGTGGATGGCAGAAAGGGAAAGGGAGGGGGAAAAAGGGGGGATGGGAGGGGAAAGAAAAAAGGAATAACACAAAAGGAGGAAGAAGAGGAAGGAGAAAGCAGTCTCGGTTTTCACTGTTACCTAACAGAAAAGGAGAAGAAGGCACCTAGGTTTTCACCTGCGGGTGGATGATCAGAGAGAGATATATGGATGGGTATAAATGGACACTATGGCAATATGATAATAAAGATATGGAAAATGGAATATGGATTTGTGAATATGAATAAAATAATTGCCAATCTGAGCACAACAACAAATAATGTGTGGTAGTAAACCCCCAGGTGGTGTGCTACCTTTGCTGGAGGACGTTTGGAATGTACATTTATTCTCCCTTCCCTCCCTTTTTCTGTTATAGTAGTCAGTGTCGTTTGTATGTCTTGTTTGTTGGGCTGGCCACCCACTTTGTAAAAGAAAATTATGTCATGTCTACCCCCCCTTTCCCATATATTCCGAACACCTTTACATAAAGGTATCTGTTGCCCTGTCCTCGGGAGGCTATCTCCTTGCCCAGCCTAGTAATGGGAGTATTTAGGAAAATGGGAGGAATAATAAAAAAAAAAAAAAAAAGGAAAAAAAACAAGCAAATTCCGGCTTTGGCGATGGTCCGGAGTTGCGGTGTAGTTCCGTGCGAACACTCGCACTGCCGCACCGCAGAGATGCACTGTTCGTGCAGTGGTGGTGCTCAGGGCAGGATGGATGTGCTGCACTACATTGTTTCCTGCTTCACTGAAGAAAAGGGGTTCGGGTGTGGTGTGTTCTGAGCAGGATTGCTAGAGTGGTCCCGATTGATTGGGGGAAGGTCGGAATGTGAAATTCCTCCGGTTTTGTGTTTACAGGAACTATCCATGGATAAAATGCCTTCTTGTTTTAAAATGCATCGTTGCAACCTTGTGTACAAGCTGAAATTAATTAATGTAAGTTTGGTTCTCATACAAAAACAAATTCTGTTTAACCGAAGTGATTAATTATTGAGAAGTAAGCAGTATGAGTTTAGGAACCCAAGACGTTTTGAGTTAGAAATCATAGAGACTGTACAGCCTGAAATGAAATGAAAGAAAATAATCTCCTTATTTGGGTTATTCTATGACAGTTTAACGCGAGCGTTTGTAGTGAAATCGCCCGCTCGAACATGCGCACTGTCATAAGGGTATTCTTCGCTGTAGGATTATTTTAGTGAAATGTTCTTTTGTCAATGCAGGGGTCCTACATACCCTCCTTCATTGTGGGGAGCTGAAACGATTGCACAGAGTTGTTGGAAACTCTTCCAAATTAGAAGACATTGTTGGTTTGCTGTGGTGGGTTTTGCAGTGTCGGGAGACTCCTCCTCCTCCTGGTGCAGCGTCCTAGTGTGCCGACTGGCCACAATTCCTTTATGCTGGTAGTTGAGGTGATTCTTCCCTAATGCTTTTGTAATTTTTTTTTTTGTTCTGTTACGAATTTTCACATACGCCTGCACTTCATAGGTGTTTGTTAAGGTTTAAAACCTATTATGTTATTTAAATAAATGAACTTGATGATTCCTTTGAATTTTATGTTTAAAAGGATATGTATAAAGGCGGAGCTATTGAATCACATGTTTTGGTAACCCTATATAAAGTGTTGTTCCATGCAAGTCAAGTTAGTATGGAGAAGGGTGTGGACCTGATAACACCCTGACTTGAGTTAGCTATTTCAAGCTCTTGATTTGAAGTTCTGAGTCTGTTTATTTTTTGTTTTGTCGTTTTCAAGTCCACTGTACAAAATAAATATAATTTTGTTGCTGCTAATCTTGTCTGAGCGTCTTCACTATCCCACACCAGTTCACATTTGGTGTCAGAAGTGGGATAGTGGGTCTGAAGGGACCTATTGGATCTGAGTTCAGATCCGATTCGTATGCATTTGGACAAGGCAGGAGAGCGGACACACCAGCCACCAGGTCCATCATACAAGCTGCTAAATTATCCTTATTAGCCGGACTGGATCCAGTGGTACAGAGGAAGGTGGCGAAGGTGACGACCGAAGGAGAGATTGAAGACATGCAAGATGTGAAACCCGTTGAAAAGGGAGCTCAAGCAGCTGAACTTGAGCAGGAAGACCCTCCAGAGAATCCCCACGAACTGCTCAGATGGCTGTGCCTGCGACAGGTAGATCTGGAGAGAGAAAGGGAGCGGGATGGCATAGAGAGAGAGATTGTGCAGAGAATACGGCTAGGTGGACTGACACCTTACGTGCTATACAGGTTTTGGGCTCGGCAAGACCACCTTCAACACCTGGGGTAGGACAAAAAGATATAAGATTGGTTAAAATGACTGATTCTGACAATGTAGAAGCATATCTTTTGACATTTGAAAGGGTAGCTATTACATGTGCTTGGCCTAGAGACCAGTGGGTTATCAGGCTGGCCCCTTATTTGACTGGGAAAAGCTCAACTAGCTTATAGCCGTACGGATCTTACACATATAAATGATTATGACTATATTAAGCAAGCCATTCTGAAAAGATATGATATAAGTCCTGAGACCTATAGACAACGTTTCAGAGCTTATAAATTTCAATCTGCGGATACCCCCCAAGACTTATACACCCATTTAAAAGACTTGTGTCATAAGTGGTTACAACCCAACACAAGAACTATAGTGCAGATTACAGAAAGTATTATTTTGGAACAGTTTATACATGTTTTACCCCAGGATGTCCAGTTATGGGTCAAAGAGCATCGCCCTGATACTTCTGAGGCAGCTATAAGACTTGCTGAGGACTATCTGACTGCTAAGCCTCAACGCCCTAGAACATTTGTGAACACTAGAAGTCCATCAGCTGTAATAAGACCCCCTACAATGCCAGTGACACAAACTAGTGGTGCTCCTGGGGGTAAGGACTATAGTAAACTAAGTAAAGGATTTAGCCACGAGATTATATGTCATGAATGCAAAATCAAAGGACATATTGCTAGATTCTGCCCAAAGAAAAAAGTAGAATCGATTCATCTGGTCCTTGCTAACTGGGGCCATTACGTCACTACTGTAGAGATTGGGGGAAAAGTGGTTGAGGGTCTCGTGGATTCTGGCAGCAAGCAGACACTGGTACATGCTTCTCTGGTGGGAGAACCAGGACTGGGGGAACCTACTACAGGGGTTAAATGTATACATGGAGACATCCACTGGTACCCATTAAGAGAAATGACAATTCAAATAAATGGGACCATGCACAAAATGAAAATAGGCATAGTACCTTCTTTGCCGGTCCCAGTAATAATTGGGCATGATTATCCATACTTTGATTCTTTATTAAATATGAATATCGGAGCAGTTACCACTCGGGCGCAAAGAAAGCAGGAGAAAGAGCTGGGACATCTATTTCCTTTTGAGGAAGAAGTATTTGGGACTATTGGCAAAGACAGAAAAAGTAAAACACAAAAAAGAAAAGATAATCAGTCATGGATTAAAAGAGATACTGGACTGGACATGTTATCTGGAAAATGTATAGTACCTAACAAAGAATTTGTAAATATACAGAAAATGATGTTACCTGACCCTTTTTTTTCGCGAGTACGGCAACCAGTCCTACTGGGCCTCAGCAACCCTATTATATAATTAAGAATGACTTATTGTATAGGGTATGTACGAATTCCCATACAGGGGAGATGGCTGAGCAGTTGATGGTCCCTACACAGTTCCAGAAAAAGTTATTATCCATTGCCCATGACATACCTATGGCAGGCCATTTAGGTAAAGACTGCACGTTGCAACGCTTATTATACAGGTTTTACTGGCCTGGTATACATGAGCAGGTGGTCGAATACTGTAAAAGCTGCCCTGAATGTCAACAAGTGGCAGCAGTAGGCCGAAAAGATAAAGTACCCCTCATACCAATGCCTTTAGTTACTGATATGTTTGAAAGGATTGCAATGGATATTATAGGGCCACTACCTAAAAGTGCGAAGAGAAACTGCTTCATCTTAGTGGTTGTAGACTACACTACAAAATATCCTAAAGCAATTCCCCTTCGTACAGTTACTGCTCCCAGAATAGCAGAAGAGTTGGTAAAAATATTCAGTTGTATGGGGATTCCAAAAACTATTCTAACTGATAGGGGTACCAATTTCTGCTCACAATTACTTCAACGGTTATACCAGGTGTTAGGTATTGAAGCCATTTTTACTACCCCCTATCACCCCCAAACTGATGGGTTAGTTGAGCGATTTAACCAAACCTTGAAAAGATGTTAAGAAAGTATGTATCAGAGGAAGGTAATAAATGGGACACTTATCTACCATATTTGATGTTTGCTTACAGGAAGTCCCACAAGCATCTACTGGGTTTTCTCCATTTGAATTACTATAATGGACATAACCCAAGAGGTCCTTTAGATATTATAAAGGAAGAATGGGAAAGCAAGAAAAGTAAACATATATCGGAACCCCTAGAATATTGGCAACAACTACGTCAAAGGTTAATGGGTTATGTAAAAAAGGCTCATCAGACTAACCTACAGCAGCAAGTAAAACAAAAGGGGTACTATGATAAAGGAACTAAATCTAAGGAATTCACTACAGGTGATAAAGTGTTGCTACTTCTGCCATCCTCTGATAATAAGTTACTCATGAAGTGGCAAGGCCCCTACAAAATAATAAAACGTATGGGTCCTGTAACTTATTCAGTCGAATTGCCAGAAAAGAAAATTAAAAACAGGATATACCATGCAAATCTATTAAAAATATGGGTAGAACGGACACCTACCATATGTAGTTTTATTTTCCCAGAAACCACTGAGTCCGAACTAGACATAGCTTATGAAAGACTAGAAAATATGAGTATTCTTTCAGAAGTATGAATCAACCCACTTTTATCCACTGAACAGAGCTCTGCCTTACCAAAGATGTTAGATTCCTTCCAAACCTTATTTACTGGCATACCGGGAAGGGTTAATGGTGCTGTTCATCATATCATGGTCCCCGATGCCATACCTATTCGTCAAAAAGCTTATAGGATACCAGAAAAAGTATGGGAGGAAGTTATACAAGAGATTAGGAAAATGCAAAAGATGGGAATCATTGAGCCTTCCCATAGTGAATGGAACTTTCCTATGGTTACAGTAGAGAAAAAAGGAGGAATCAGACTTTGTCTAGATTTCAGATGCTTGAATGCAGTCTCTGAATTCGATTGTTATCCGATGCCATGAATCGATGACATCATAGACCATTTAGGAGCAGCTCAGTACATCAGTACCCTAGACCTCACAAAAGGGTATTGGCAAATTCCCCTAGATCCAAAGGATAAAGAAAAAACTGCATTTAGTACCCCTATCGGCCTATACCATTTTATGGTAATGCCTTTTGGCCTACATGGTGCTCCTGCTATGTTCCAATGAGTAATGGATAACATCTTACAACCGCATACAATGTATAGCACAGCCTATCTAGACGATGTAGTAATATTCAGTCCCTCATGGGAAGAACATATACAACACCTAAGGGCTGTATTGTTAGCCCTATGTGAAGCTGGGTTAACCATAAATCCTTCCAAATGTTCTCTGGCAATGCAGGAAACAAAATACCTAGGGTTCCAAATTGGTAATGGGAAAGTAAAACCAGAAATTACTAAAGTCGAGGCCATGGCCAATAGCCCCCGTCCAATAACAGAAAAAGATGTTAGGTCATTTCTAGGCCTCATCGGGTATTATAGACGATTTATACATGACTGCTCTACAATAGCCAGACCACTAACAGATCTAACAAAAAAAATCCAAACCAGACAAAGTAAAATGGACACCTGAGTGTGAGGAGGCATTTTGTAATCTAAAGGCTAGAGTATGTTCCTCACCTGTTTTACACACTCCTGATTTTTCCCGACCATTTATATTGCAAACTGATGCCTCTAACTGTGGAATAGGGGCTGTACTCACACAGATAGTACAGAATGAAGAGCACCCTATAGTATTCATAAGTCAAAATTACATGAAAGGGAAAAACACTATTCTGTCATTGAAAAGGAATGTCTAGCGATAAAATGGTCAATAGAAGCTTTATGCTTTTATTTATGGGGTAGAGAGTTTGAACTATGGATAGATCACAACCCTTTATGTTGGCTGCATGTAATGAAGGACAAAAACCCTCGCATAATGCGATGGTACCTCGCAATGCAACCTTATAGATTCACCATAAAATATAGGAAAGGTTTGGCTCATAATAACGCCGATTTCTTGTCCAGATATGGTACAGAAAACACTTCTACCTGTCAACAGACCTCAGGGTAAAGAGTAATAACGTACATTAGTGAACAACCAGGTTCACATTAATATTAATTCGTATATTTGTTAGGGACCCCGAGGTGGAGCCCTGGTGAGGGTGGGCTATGGCTCCATCTCTTGTTTTAAGAGATCTGATGACAGGTATAATGATTCTTTATATAATAACCAAACTCGATCTGTTTGGTTTTGGGTGGGGAGGAATGTGGTAGTGAACCCCTCCCAGGTGGGGTGCTACCTTTGCTGGAGGACGTTTGGAATGTACATTTATTCTTCCCCCCCTCCCTTTTTCTGTTGTAGTAGTCAGTGTCATTTGCATGTCTTGTTTGTTGGGCTGGCCACCCACTTTGTAAAAGAAAATTATGTCATGTCTACCCCTTCCCTTTCCCATATATTCCGAATGCCTTTACACAAAGGTATCTGTTGCCCTGTCCTCGGGAGGCTATCTCCTTGTCCAGCCTAGTAATGGGAGTATTTAGGAAAATGGGAGGAATAATAAAAAAGAAAAAAAAAACCACCAAATTCCGGCTTTGTGATGGTCTGGAGTTGGTGTAGTTCGATCGCGAACACTTCGCACTACGCCTGCAGAGAAGCACTGGTCATGCAGTGGTGGTGCTCAGGGCAGGCTGGATGTGCTTCACTACATTGTTTCCTGCTTCACTGAAGAAAAGGGGTTCGGGTGTGGTGTGTTCTGAGTAGGATTGCTAGAGTGGTCCCGATTGATTGGGGGAAGGTCAGAATGTGAAATTCCTCCGGTTTTGTGTTTACAGGAACTATGCATGGATAAAATGCCTTCTTGTTTTAAAATGCCTCATTGCAACCTTGTGTACAAGCTGAAATGAATTAATGTAAGTTCGGTTCTCATACAAAAACAAATTCTGTTTAACGAGTGATTAATTATTGAGAAGTAAGCAGTATGAGTTTAGGAACCCAAGACGTTTTGAGTTAGAAATCGTAGAGACTGTACAGCCTGAAATGAAATGAAAGAAAATAACTTCTATTTGGGTTATTCTATGACAAAAGGACAAGGAAGGCTTAGAAGAAATCGCCCCACCGAACGCATGACTGGGTCATAAGGGTATTCTTCGCTGTAGGATTATTTTAGTGAAATGTTCTTTTGTCAATGCAGGGGTCCTACATACCCTCCTTCATTGTGGGGAGCTGAAACGATTGCACAGAGTTGTTGGAAACTCTTCCAAATTGAAGACATTGTTGGTTTGCTGTGGTGGGCTTTGCAGTGTCGGGGAGACTCCTCCTCCTCCTGGTGCAGCGTCCTTAGTGTGCCGACCGGCCACAATTCCTTTTTTTTATGCTGGTAGTTGAGGTGATTCTTCCCTAACGCTTTTGTAATTTTTTTTTTTGTTCTGTTACAAATTTTCACATAAGCCTGCCTTCATAGGTGTTTGTTAAGGTTTAAAACCTATTATGTTATTTAAATAAATGAACTTGATGATTCCTTTGAATTTTATGTTTAAAAGGATATGTATAAAGGCGGAGCTATTGAATCACATGTTTTGGTAACCCTATATAAAGTGTCGTTCCATGCAAGTCAAGTTAGTATGGAGAAGGGTGTGGACCTGACAACACCCTGACTTGAGTTAGCTATTTCTAGCTCTTGATTTGAAGTTCTGAGTCTGTTTGTTTTTTGTTTTGTCGTTTTCAAGTCCGCTGTACAAAATAAATATAATTTTGTTGCTGCTAATCTTGTCTGAGCGTCTTCACTATCCCACACCAGTTCACACAATGGTCTCTGTGTTTTTGTGAGGGAAAAGGGGGGATCCGGGACAATGTCTGTGTCCCCTTCACTATTCACATTTCACTCCATTCAACTTCCACGAATTGTTCCCTTGTCCCCCTCATCACACACACATGCCACTTTATTCTTTTTCCATGTATTGTCAGTGTAGGCCTCACCACACACTCCCCACTCTGTTCATTTTCTATGAATTGTCTATTTCCTCCTCACAATAAACACTTCACAATATTCATTTTCTATGTATTGTCTATGTCCTCTTCATCATAAATGGTCCAACTCTGTTCATTTTCCATATATTGTCCCTGAATCCTCCTCATCACACCCCCACTTTGTTCATTTTCCATGTATTGTCCCCTTGTCCTCCTCACCAAAACCACCCCACTGTGGTCAATTTCCATGTACTATCCCTGTGTCCTCCTCATTACCCCCAACCCCACTCTGTTCATTTTCCATGTATGGTCCCTGTGTCCTCCACACCACAAACACCCCACTCTGTTCAGTTTCCATGTATTGTCCCTGTGTCCTCATCACCACACACACACACACACACACACACACACACACACACACACACACACTCTCTGTTCATTTTCCATGTATGGTCCCTGTGTCCTCCTCACCACACACAGTTTACTCTGTTCATTTTCCATGTATTGCCCCATGTGTCTTCCTCACCACAAACACTCCACTCTGTTAATTTTATGTATATTGTTCCTGTGTCCTCCTCACCACACACCCGACTCTGTTCATTTTCCATGTATTGTGTCTGTGTCCTCCTCACCATACACAGTACACTCTGTTCCATTTCCATGTATTGTTCCTGTGTCCTCCTCACCATACACTCTGCAGTCTTATCATTTTCCATGTCCCTAGGTCCCCATTTTCTATGTTACAGGATGCAGGGAGTGGTGCTCTGCTCTGGGTGCAGTGCAGCAGTTTTCAGGAAAATGTTCTGGGTACTGTGGTGCTGCCCCATATGCAGGCACCTCTCTGGGCTGAGGGCATAGGTGGCCAGTTTCTGGGCTGAGCTGGCAGGAGTACTGGGGACCTCCACCCCCACCCAGAGGCCACCACATCCCTAGCCACTGCCACAGTGGTTGCATAGGCAGGAGGCTGGATGGACTATGGTGGGCTCAGGGAGGTTCAAGGAGGGGGGTCAGAGGCACATATCCCAACTGGTCCAGCTTAGGAACTCTTATGCTGTCCTGGATGAGTGGGTGAGTCCCAGAAGGGAACTCAAGGCTGTGACCAGGGAAGATGTGCAGGTCCTCCAGGAGAGAGACCTGAGGGCTGGAGGGAGAGCACTCCAAGGGAAGAGGAAGCTACTCCTGGTGGAGAACTCAGTTGTCTGGGGAATGAATTTGGGCACAGGAAGCAGGGAGGAGAGGGAGATAAAGTGCTTTCTAGGAGGCAAAGCTCAGAGGGAGATGGAGTGGATCCAGAGGATGGCAAAGGCAGTAGCGAGGAGAGGGGGGCTGGAGGTCATTGTCCACCTGGGGACAAATGACCTTGCCAGGGACATGGCAAGCATGGAACAAGTGCAGGAGGACTTCAGTGAGTTAGAAGGGTGCCTGGGGAAGGTAGTATGCTCCATGACATTCTCAGAGGTGCTGCCAGTCCAAGATTGGTGGGGGAAGGCTAGGAATCTCTGCATCATAAGCTTCAACACTTGGTTGGAGGGCTGGTGTAGGGAGGAGGGGTATGGTTTCATTGGAGACTGGGGACTCACCAGGAGTGATCTTGCCCTGTACAAAGGAGAGGGCCTACATCCATCCAGAAAGGGAACAGCAGTCCTCAATGAGTGATTTAAAGGCGTCCTTGGTGAGTGCTTAAACTGGCCGTGGGGGAATTGTAGCAGGGAGATTTAAGCAGCTCACCCCCTCAGGTTAGAGTAGATAGAAATGAGAAACAGGTGGGGAAGCTGTTGACTGACCCACTGAACCAGTCTAAAAGGGAAGGGCAGAGGAAAGGAGGCAGCAAAAAAAAAACCCAAAACAACCCTGCGTTGGAAGGAAGAAACCAGAGGACAAAAGTGGGAATAGAATGAGGGCAGGCAACAAAATGTGGAAAGCCATATTTACAAATGCCCGCAGCCTGGGAAATAAAATCCCAGACCTGGTGGCCATGATGGTTGAGGCTAACCTGGACATAGTAATAACTGAGACATGGTACACTGCAAATCACAAATGGGATGTTAATGTACCAGGATATGCTCTATTCAGGAGGGATAGGGGAGGGTAAAAAGGGGGGAGGGTGCCCTGTACATCAGGGAAGGTATAAAAGCAAAAGTAGTACAGGGCAGATGGGGGAGGCCGAGGCATTGTGCATCACCCTTGAGTCAGGAAATGGCACAGCAATATGCACAGGGGTGATCTACTTGCCTCCAGCACAGGGGGAGAAGGTGGATAGGGGGCTAGTGGAGGAAATACGCAAGTTGGGAACTACGGGGGGGGTACTGCTAATGAGAGATTTCTATATGCCAGACATGGATTGGACAATCCGAGCAGCTGCTTCAACCTGGAGCCATGACATCCTGGTCTCCCTACAAGGGGCAGGTCTGAAGCAGCTTGTGCTAGAACCCACCATGGACAAGGCAATTCTAGACCTGTTACTGACCAATGGAGACAGAATCACAGAAGTCCAGGAAGAGTCACCTGAGGTCCAGCAACCACCACATAGTGAGCTTTAGCGTGGGTACGCAGTCATACCACACAAAGGTAAGTGTCTTAGATTTCAGAAGGGTAGAGTTTGCTGAGATATGGAGGTGTGCCAAAGTAGCCCTGGCAAGGAGGGAGGTGGGAGTTGAGAAGCAGTAGGCATGCCTTCAAGGAGCAATTGAGGTGACAAGCCAATGCATTAGGCTGACAAACAAAGACATGAGAAGGAAGAAACCACTATAGTTCTCAAAAGGTGTAGCAGAGAAAGTAAGGGCCAAAAGGTCATGTTTTAGAAAATATAAGGAGACACAGAGGGAATAGGATAGGGTGGCATACCTAAATTGTCTGAAGGAGGCAGGGAAGGCTGTTAGGAGCACAAAGGCACAAACTGAAGAAAGATTAGCACAGGAAATGAAGAAAAAGGACAAGACATTCTATAGGTACTGTACATTAAAGAAAGAATAAAGCCCGTGGGGAATTGTAAAGCTCAAAGAGGATGAAAGGGAGGGTGTACAGGGAGACCTATAAAAGGCAAAGATACTGAATAAATACTTCAATTCAGTAGTCACTAAAGAAGGGAAGGAACAGGGACCACAGCTTGGCTTCAGATACAAAGGGCGAAGGGAGGTGGACACCAGTCCATTTACAGAGGAGAAAATCTGGGAGGAGCTCACAAAACTGAATGTGGACAAGGGAATGGGACCAGATGGCATTCATCCCAGGTTACTAAAGGAATTATGAATGGAGCTAGCAGCACCACTGGCAGCCTTCAGTGAGTGGCTTAACACAGGAGTGGTTTCAGAGAACAGGAGGAGGGCATATGTGGTCCCTCTTCTCAAAACTGGTAGCAGGGAAGAGACCAGAAACTATAGGCCAGCCAGCCTCACCTCAGTAGTGGGTAAGATGATGGAGGCATTGCTTAAAGAAAGGATAGTGAAACACTTGGAATCCAATGGAGCCTAGGATCTGAGGCAGCATAGATTAACAGCAGGAAGGTCATGTCAAACAAATCTGAGAGATTTTTTTGACTGGGTAATGAGGGAGCTGAATCAGGGGGGAGTGAGGGATGTCACCTACCTTGATTTCAGCAAGGCCTTCAATACTGTGCCACACAAAAGGCAGGTAAACAAGATAGGTAGCCTGGGACTGGGCCACAAGGTGGTGAACTGGGTTAGGAACTGGTTAATGGGCAGGAAGCAGGGGTGGTGGTAAATGGGATCCAATCTGGAGAGAGGGGGTGACCGGTGGGGTACCCAGTGGGGTACCTCAAGGATCTGTCCTGGGGACAGTCTTTTTAACTTCTTCATTAATGACATAGAGGAAGGGCTGGAAGGGAAGGTTTGCCTCTTTGCAGATGACACGATGATCTGCAACAAGGTTGACACGCCTGATGAAGCAGGGAAAATGAGGTGGGACCTAGAAAAGCTGGAAAAATGGGCCGAGGTGTGGCAACTGAGGTTCAATGTGAAGAAGTGCAAAATATTGCACCTAGGATGCAGAAACCCTGAAGCAAGCTACAGGATGGGGGGAGGGGGGAGTTGTTGATTGTCATGGAAGCACAACTGTTCGTTGGCAGCAAATCTGCCGACATCCCCTACAGCAACAGCACAATGCTGACACGAGATATTGTGCCATCCAGAAACAAAGTGTTTTTTGCAGGGAGCTGTGCCCCCCCAACCCCACAATTATATATTATCAACTCCAGGTCAGAGTTGTTTCGGGGAAGGGGCCAAACACCAGGAGATGCCACATCAGTTAAACCTGAACCATTACAGCGACTTTCGCTGTAATGGTCTTTTTTTGGGTTTCGCTGTTGTGCTGTCGCTGTGCAGTGGGCCACTGGACATTCACCAGGGAAGAAAGGGATCTAGGGTTATCATTTCAGATGACCTAAAGATGGCCAGATCCAGAAACAAATGGTTTGATACCTTTTATTGGACCAACATAGATGTAACAAAAGAAAACAGTGCCTAAGCTTTCGGACCAACCAAGTCCTTCCTCAGAAGCTTATGCCAGTCGTTTGGAAAATCACATTCTATTAACACCCAGATCATACATAAAAAAACAGAAAGAATTCTCATTGGTTTAAAATACCTTTTTTAAAACATAACCGAGGTTTAAATGGAAGAAACCAGTTTATGCCAGATAGCTGCTGTGAAGCATACCAAGATCAAATGTCAACAGAGGCAGATAAGAGGAATCCTTTGTGAGGCCAGACAGTTTCATTAACTTGCATTATGAACAATGTATGAGTGAGTCTGTATGTGAATGCACTCTTAATTAAGAGCAAGACCTTTAGATTTCATACCCATTTAAGTACATGTTAAAAATGGGATAGTATTCCATGTTAAAAAGTACTACAAAACAGAAATGTTCTATCTATGGCCATAGGTGGGTATAAAGAAAAGTTTCCCTAGTGTGAACAAACTGTTTCATGCACTCATGCAGTGTTAAACCCATCTGGAGATATTTTCTTAACTATGTACTCAACCAGTTAATATATTCCATAAACATTAAAGCCATCAGTGCTGTAACAATTTTTTTTACAATATTATATCAATTGTCAGTATTAGTGCCAATAAAAAAATACCAAGGACCCCCTAGTAAATGAGAAATGCAACCTAATATGATTATTGTTCAATAATGTGTCAGTATATAATCAATCTACTATATGTACAGTAACAGTCTTAGGAATCTGAATTAAAAACCTAGTGGAATTAATCCCTCTTCCCCCAAGGTTAACACCATTATATAGATAACATGTTGGAAGGAAGCTTATAGTCATTATGTATGTGAACCAAGAGTCCTAATACACTGTAACATCATAATGTCATGATCCTGAATATAAGCTTTACCTCATAAAACCCAACCCCCCACCACACACACACAACGCCCCCCAAAATAACACACCATCCCCCTGCCCCAACACATAGATTTTGGTGTGAAACCAACATATAGATAACTGATTAAAAGGGACCCTATAACCACAGAAAATAAAAACAAAAGCACACTGAAGTCCCAGTATATGTCCATCCTTTGTACTAAAGGTCTGTGTAAGTTTAAGTAGGGTAATGTGTCATAAAACCCAGATCAATGTTCATGCCTTCTTCTACCATATTGAGAAGTAAAATAAGCTTGACCTCAAACGCCCATCTCTGTTGTATATTTTTGAAATGTCCTTTTAAGACCATTACCAACATAACTGAGATGGAGTGATCAGTCTGAGAGAAGTGCTGCCCCACTGGTTTTTCAGTCATCTTCATATTAATAGTATGTCTGTAAGAGTTCATTCTATTGCGGAGAGGTTGCCGTGTCTCTCCCATATACCTTGTTTGTGGACATCTCTTGCATTGAATGAAATAAACATTCCGTGATGCACATGTATAATTCCCCAGTGTCCTGAATTGTCTGTTTTGTGAAGTAACTACACAATCCGAAGTGGAAATGTTCTCACAAGTCATGCATCTGGGGTGATTGCAGGGTCTTTTACCATTTAGTGTTATGGTATTCTGTTCTGGTGTGAGTTTATTCCTAACAATCAGGTTGGCTAAACTAGGTGATTATTTAAAAGATAGTAGTGGTAGTTCTTGATAAATACAATTTAGGCTCTCATCCTCACTAAATAGTGGGTGGAGGTCCTTAATCTTACGTAGAAGTTCAAGGTCAGGATGATATGTAACTACTAAGGGCATTCTGTTGGTAGTGGTCCTTTCTTTATACTGAAGCAGCTGTTCCTTTGGTACCTGTGTTGCACATTCTACTCGTTCTACTGCTCTGTCAAATTTTCTGGAAAAGTGTCCCTGCTCAACGAAAGTATTTTTCAACATAGCCAAATGTTATCTCTGTCTTCCTCACTTGAACAGATAGGTGATATCGAAGTGCTTGACTGTACATTACAGATTTTTTTGTGTGTCTCGAGTGATTACTATTTCTATGCAAGTATATCTGTCTGTCTGTTGGTTTCCTGTAAATACAAGTATATAAGTTTCCATCCTTGATGGTGACTATAGTGTCCAGAAAATTAGTATTGGCGGCAGAATATTCCAGGGAAAGCTTTATGGTTGGGTGAGTGTATTCGTATACACACTCACTCATGCATCATTCATAATGTAAGTTAGTGAAACTGTCTGGCCTCTTGAAGGATTCCTCTTATCTGCCTTTGTTGGCATTTGACCTCGGTATGCTTCACAGCAGCTATCTGGCATAAACTGGTTTCTTCCATTTAAGCCTCAGTTAAGTTTTAAAAAAAAGTATTTTAAACCAATGAGAATTATTTCTGTTTTTTTATGTATGATCTGGGTGTTAATAGAATGTGATTTTCCAAACAACTTGCATAATTTTCTGAGGAAGGACTTGGTTGGTCCAAAAGCTTAGGCACTGATTTCTTTTGTTACATCTATGTTGGTCTAATAAAAGGTATCAAACCATTTGTTTCTAGATCTGTTTTTGCAAGAACCAATACGGCAACTAAACTAATTCTAAAGATGGCCAAGCAGTATACAAAGACAGTAGGGAGAGCCAGTGGCATGTTGGGGTGCAAAGGGAGGGGGATCACTGACAGAAGGATGGAGGTGGTGATCCCACTATGTAAAACACTGGTGAGGCCACATCTGGAGTACTGTGTTCAGTTCTGGAGGACACATCTTCGCAAGGACATAGACAGGGTGGAGGTAGTTCAGAGAACAGCAACTAAGATGGTACAGGGCTTGCACCAGAAAACATATGAGGAGAGATTAAAAGACTTCAATATGTATTCACTGGAAGAAAGGAGGGAGCAGGGAGACATGATAGAAACCTTTAAGTATCTTTAAGGAGTAAACAAGGTGCAAGGGGGTGATATCTTTCAATATAAGAAAAGTACAATAACAAGGGGGCATGATATGAGATTGGAAGGAGACAGGATAAGGGGAAATGTGAGGAAGTTTTTTTTTCAAGGAAAGGATGGTGGATGCATGGAATAGCTTGCCACAGGAGGTAGTGGGAGCAAACACAGTGGGAGGGGGATTTAAACATGCAGGTGACAGGCATAAGGGAACCCTAGAGGTGGGAAGGAGAGGCTAAATCCAATGACCAAGTAGGGTCAGCGGCCACTGATAAAGGTAGGGCTAAGGGCAGACTGGATGGGCCTAGCAGTCCTTATCTGCAGTAAATTCAATGTTTCTATGTATTGTCTGTGTACTTCTCACAACCCACACATGCCCCCCTATTCATTTTCCATATATTGTCCCCGTGTCCTCCTCACCACACACACACACACACACACACACACACACCACTCTGTTAATTTTCCACGTATTGTTGGTGTCCCCTCACCATATTCAGTATACTCTGTTTATTTTCCATTGATTGTCCCTGTGTCTTCTTCAACATACACGCTTCACTCTGTTTACTTTTCATGTGTTGCTACTGTGTCCTCTTCAGCATGGACACTCCACTTTTCATTTTCCACATACTGTCCCTGTGTCATCCTCACCATACACACCTCACTTTTGTTTCTTTTCCATGTATTGTTCCTCTGTCTTCCACACCACACACAATCCATACTGTTCTTTTTTCCATGTATTGTCCCTGTGTCCTCCTCACCACTCACACCTCCCTCAGTTTCTTTTCCATGTATTGTTCTTCTGTCTTCCTCACCACACACAACCTACAGTGTTCTTTTTCCATGTATTGTTCCTGTGTCCTCACCACTCACCCTCCACTCTACTAATTTTCCAGGTACTGTCCCTGTATCCACCTCATCTCACACACACACACACACACACACACACACACACACACCACTCTGTTCATTTTCCATGTACTGTCCCTGTGTCTTCCTCACTAAACACTCATGCCACTGTTTATTTTCCATGTAGTGTCCCTGCATCCTCCTTAGCACATGCACTACACTTTGTTCATTTGCCATGTATTGTCCCTGTGCCCTCACCACACACAGGCCACTTTGTTTGTTTTTCATGTGTTGTCCCTATGTCCTTCTCAACCCATACACTCCACTCTGTTTATTTTCCATGTATTGTTCTCCTGTCTTCCTCACCACACACAACCCACGCTGTTCTTTTTTCATGTATTGTCCCAGAGTACTCCTCACTACTCACATTCCACTCTGTTTATTTCCTATGTATTGTCCATGTGTCCTCCTCACCACACACATGCCACTCTGTTCATTTTCCATGTAGACAAGGCAAGGCACATTTTATTTATCAGGTGCCCAATCCCTGGGGCTTTGGGTGCCTTACATTAAAATGTATGGTCAGTGCAACACAATACACATATACAAGGTATAAAACAATAAATAAATGTCAGCATAGTAAAAGAAGCTTCCTGAAATTACTGTAGATTAGTCGCCTTCGCTGGGGAAGGCCATTCAAAATAAATGAGCCTTTAGCTCGTTTTTGAACAGCTTGACTGTTGGGGCCTCCCTGACAACAGCTGGCAAAGTGTTCCATAGAGTCAGCCTGGCGACACTGAAGGCACAGTTGCCAAATGTTTTAAGCCTCATCCTGGAACATCAACGATGAGGCCCCGAGTCGAGGAGCGGAGGGAATGGACCGAGGAGGAAAGTGTAAGAAGTTCAACCAGATAGCCCGGGCCCAGCCCGTATAGAGTCTTGTACTGTCCCTGTGTCCTCACCACACACACATGCCACTCTGTTCATTTTCCATGTATTGTCCTTATGTCCTCCTCACCACATACACCCCACTCTGTTTATTTTCCATGTATTTTTCCCCTGTCTTCCTCACTACACACAACCCACTCTGTTCTTTTTTCATGCATTGTCCCTGTGTCCTCCTCACCACTCACACTCCACTCTGTTCATTTTCCATGTATTGCCCATGTGTCCTCCTTACCACATACACCCCACTCTGTTCATTTTCCAAGTATTTTCCCTGTGTCCTCCTCACCACAGGCACGTCAGTCTGTTCATTTTCCATGTATTGTCCCTGTGTCCTCCTCAACACAAACACACCACTCTGTTAACTTTCCATGTATTGTCTCTGTGTCCTCCTCACCACACACATGCTACTCTGTTCATTTTCCATGTACTGTCCCTGTGTCCTTCTCACTATATACACATGCCATTCTATTCATTTTCCATGTATTGTCCTCGTGTCCTCCTCACCACACACACACACACACACACACACACACACACACACACACTGCTATGTTCATTTTCTGTATATTTTCTCTGTGCCCTACTCAGCACACACACTCCACTCTTTTCATTTTCCATATATCTTCTCTGTGTCCTACTCACCACAGAGACACCCACTCTGTTCATTTTCCATGTTATGTCCCTTTGTCCTCCACACCACACATGGACTCCACTCTATTAATTGTTGGAGTATTGCCCCTGTGTCCTTCTCTCCACACACACGTGACACTCTTTTCATTTTCATGTATTGTCCCTGTGTCCTCCTTACCACACACCCTGCTATGTTAATTTTCCATATATTGTCCCTATTTCCTACTCACTACAGACACACCCTACTCTGTTCATTTCCCATGCATCGTCTGTACTGCTCACCCTGTACACTTCACTCTGTTTATTTTCCATGTGTTGTTCCTGTGTCCTCTTCACCATACACACTCCACTCTTTTTATTTTCCATATATTGTCCTTGTGTCCTAGTCACCTCACACACATGCCACTCTGTTCATTTTCCATGTATTGTCCCTGTGTCTTCCTCACCACACACACCCTGCTATGTTAATTTTCCATATATTGTCCCCGTGTACTACTTGCCACACACACACACCACGCTTTGTTTATTTTCCATGCATTGTCTGTGCCCCCTTTACCACACACACGCCACTCTGTTCATTTTCTATGTACTGTCCCTTTGTCCTCCTATCCATACACGCCTCACTCTGTTCATTGTCTGTATAATGTCCCTGTATCATTGTCACCACACACTCCAATATGTTCTTTTTTCTGTAGCCATCTAATGAATTGCTTAGTTGACAAAGTAGGATCAAGAAGAGATCTGTGGTTCCAATTATTTACTGTGTGTGTATATATATATATATATATATATATATATATATATATATATATTTTAGCAGAAAACATAGAAAGTTATGTGACCATGTGCATGCATGACTGTTAATTAGGGTCAAACAGATAGTGCATTCAAAGGCACAAAGAAGACAGCCTGCCAAACTATGGAGGTTAGTATGCTGTTTATTTGCTACTCCAATTAAGTATTGTTCCTCCAAAATATTTCAATTCAAGTGCAAAATACAAAGTGTGTTGCAGTCTGTATGTCCTGCCCTGAGGAATTGCAATTTTAAGAAACAGAACCAATTTTATGTATATTGTTCAACTCACCAGACTTCAACTTCAACTGGTGTCATTTTGCAAATTTAGTTCCAATAGCCTGTGCTCCCTTCCTCCAGTATGGGTGAGAGAAGTGTGCCAGAGCCCTCATCACTTTTGCTGTGACTTGAGCCCTGAAAATTCAGTTTGGCTTTGTCAATTTCTGACTGTCAATGAGTGATCATGTGCTTAATGCCATATTTCAGGTTCAGTGACTGGGATGGGGCATATGTGGAGGAGCGTCCTGATCAGTTAGGTCAGGAGGGGGATGGGTAACACCATCAGGGGTGAGGTGTCCACTAGATGACCAGAGCATATACCAACAGTAAGGGAAGAGTGATCAGGAGGTGGAGGATCCACTAGACTGCCAGGGAATATCAATATGGAGCTGGATGGGTAATTGTGGGCTGGGGAGCTACTAGACCACCATGGCATGTACATACAGTAGAGGATGGGTGACTGGGGGTTGGAGGGCACAAGACTGCCGGGCATACAGATATGGTACAGAATGGATGATTACAGGGTGGGGTCCACTAGACAACCAGGTCAACATGATATTGTACAGGATAGGTGATGGGGTGGTCAAGTAGACCACCAGGGCATATAGATACAGAAAGGATAGGTGATCCGGGGCAGGGGACAGCTAGGCTATAAGGGTATGTAGCTGTGTTACAGGATGGGAGCTCAGGTGTGGGGGACATCCAGTGCATGCATGCTAATGCACCCATCATGGGCATGAAAATGGTCATAGCAGCTTGCATGTCCAATGGGCTCATTAGCGTGTTAGAGCTGCATATGGCCAACAGGATCCCTGGCACTATCCCATTTGTGCCACACTAGCTCTGTTGTGCTCCTGTGGGCCATGTCCAGTAGTCACTATACACTGAGCCGACGCAACCCCATATTCAGACAGCATGCTCTGGTCAGAGTGCACTGTCTGAATACTGCCCCAAAGAAGGCCATACCCTATTTGCCATGAAGTGCTCCTGTCTGTGTGATGCACATGGCCAGTTTTGACTATACAGTAGGAATCAATGTCTTCTACAATGCAGAATAGCTGAAGGTTAAGGGCCATCATCACTCCTCAATGAGCTGTGAAATGAGTGCCAGGACACTGTAAGTTAAGGGCAGGGTAAAAGTGTCCAAGAAGTGTGGCAGCACTGGAGCAACATGTAACTTAGGATACATGGGCTCTGCACTGGGCAGACTGGAAAAACTGAATGCCTTCCTTTGCTGGCAAACTTCCTATGTTCTTATATCCTTTTGCAACTATTGAGACTCCTAAACCATACACTGAACAGATGGCTCTGTTTACATATGCACACCTTTGCATTCTATCACAGACTGGGTTTTATTGTAACTAAGTACAGTCCAACCCCGATTATCTGACCTTCCCTTAACCGAACTCCCTATCTAATGAACCAGATTAGTGTCCTCACTGTTAGGTTCTGATCCACGCTGAGTCTTAATTGTGGCCACTTATCACCCGATTAGTTTTAAATTATGAGTGTTCAGATCACTGAAGCTGAGATATGGAGCTGTACCCCCAGTCACAATCCCAACTCATGGTGAGGTAGTTGACATGTTAGAGAAATGCATACTTTACCTTGAAAGCCAGCCTGATTATGACACAGTGCAGGTAATGTTGCTCAGAAATATGAAGCAACGGGCTGCGCGCAAACAAGTCGAGTGCTACAAGCAGAGAACAATGACTGATTTTTTTAAATGATTTATTTTTCCATTTAATGGAGCATCAAAATTGATTTTAAAGCATACAAAACAGATGTAATTAATACAGTATAAATTAAACAGTTAACATTCAGACTTGCATTGCATTGTTTTTCGATTTGTAGGTAAAGGGTACAGTTATCTTCCTCTTATCTGACCTCCCGTTTATCCGAACCATTCTACTGTCCCCCAAGCAGTTCAGATAAACAGGGTTGGACTGTATACTGTTAACATAGCCAAGGGCAGGCAATTCAGGATGACAGTTTTGAAAATATCAGGTACTTTGATTATTGCCTGAACCTTGCCATTTGTTGTAGTGCCCCATAAGGTGAGCACAAAGGCACACAAAACACCATAATCATTACTTGCAACATACTGCTTTTGTGCTACAGGGCTGTGAAATGCATTGATTTTATAACAGCAATAAGTAAAACCTCAAGTGACCGGGCACGGACATATTCATGATGTTTCTACTTTTTAGGAAGGCATATTTTATATTATAGATCAGTCCAAATGCAGTTCTACCATGCGTCATGCTCAGTCAAAATCACATACGTGGAAAAATATCCTTTATTTCCTGAGGAAGCGCGCAGACATGACACCAATCTGGGCAGTTAGTGATGGTTATTTTCTTTTCATCCAGTTTGGAGTGCTGGACTTGTAATTTGCAAGCAATAAAGGATATTTTTTCTGAATAAAAGGAGTTTGTGCCAGTCTTTGCCCCTTCCATGTTTTACATGTTGACATGGTTAGTGAAACAAATAATTCTCCTACATCATATGGCTAATTTCGGAGACATCACCGGGCATCTGAGATACAGTACATGCAGAGAGAACAGTCAGAGGAGCTGATAAGCTGCTGAGATGTTATAAGAAAGCAACTGGAATGAAAGGTTCAAGCATATGTCTAAGTCAGGCCATCTCTAAAAGGGCAGAAAGTACATTAATAAATGTATAGAAAAATAATTATGAAAGCTGATTGGCCTACAGGCATTTCCGGCCATGATACTGTCTCAGTAGAACATGGAAAGAAACACGTACATAAAAAGTTGTGGGATTTTTTTTTTGTTTTGTTTTTTTTGTTTGTTTAATTCTTCAGGATCCATTTTATAATTTTGATAAGCAATCTAGGGCATGTTTTGCAGTTTATGTCGCTTCTCAGGTCCTTGAATTTGCAAGATGCACAACACACCTAAGTTGTGACATTATACCATCATAACACATGCCCTGTGGATCATTTTGCTTAACTAGTTTTGCAGAAAAAGCACAGAGTTACTAATGCTTCTGACAGCCACAAGAAATTGTGCAGCTTGTGTAAGCAGCACAAATACGGAGACCAACTCCTCAAGTTTGCGAATGTTCTCACTGGTCTCAAATGCTTTCTAGCCACAACATGTGACCCACGGTTAAATACATTCCTCTCACAATAAGTAGCAGATGTGGTCAAGGGCTTTCCTGTATAGTGAAAAGAGAATGAACAGTACTCTATGTCTATAAATGGAGGAACAGATGTTCTGGCAGTTACAGCTGTTCTTACCATTCTTTTGCAGCAGGACACCCTATGTCATATCTGTTGCAAGCCATTTGTAGCACAGATTTTGAAGACCCATCTTTCATTCCTGTCATCACCACTGTTAGGAATGGCTCCATTTATATGACAGAAGCCAATGTTGCTGTTCAAGACATCCTTGAAGAGGTCACCCTGTCAGCATAGCAGCAGGACTACTGCTCATGCTCATGATGCTGACAACCCGAGTTCATTCCCTAACATGGGATAATTGGATAGCTGGCCAGGGAAGGAGGACGGAGAATCCCCATAGAATGCTCTTCTCCATGGGGGGGGGGGGGGGGGTAACATAACTCACTGCTCTTCCTCCACCTTGGTTACCACAGGTGATGATGCAGTTGAGAGCTTGCAGACTGCACTGGATGGGGAAAGTGAGTGCACTGGTGTGACAGGTGTGCTGCCACATGATGATGAAAGCAAACTGCCAGTTGGAGGGATCTCGAAGGGGAAAAAGGAACACTGATTTGGCAGGTGATGTCCCAACAGCCCTGGCATCATTTTGTGCTCCTGCCTGTCTGCTTTGGGGATGGCCTATGAAACTTTCACCATGGGCAGCTATATTTTATGAAAGAAACTGCATGGAACTGAGGACTGAACCTCACCTTGAGGGGTAATTTATGGGGGATGACAGGTAATTCAATGGTGTGCTATGGATCCTTGAGTTTCCAAAGGAACAGGCCAGAGGGAGCCTCGTGAATGGGTAGAGGGCACTGGCAGAGACAGATGAGCTCCTGGTCAGGGGTTCTGGCAGGTAAAAAGAATTAAAAAAATCCTTGAAGAGGAAAAAAAATCAGAAAGAGAAGAAATTACGGATTAGGTACAAGGTAGCAGGGAAGGTTCTGCTAAGGAGAAGTTCAGAGGTGTCAGTGCAAAGATATCAGTCTTAATCAATTGAAAATTCCTTTTAATTTTCTAATTAGATGATTAATCATGGTATCATTATAATAGGCTCACTGTGTTTTATCCTTAATCTCTCTGCCATATAATTCCTGAAGTTGTTCTAACAGCAAACAGTTTTTTTTCATTGTTTTAGTCAGATTTTCATTTTTGTCAGAAAGCATTTCCCTTTTCCCATTTCCCCCACTTTCTGGCAGCCTTGCTGTGGTAAGCAATCCTCATGAGTAGGCTATGAAACAGAATGACATTATATTCCCTTACACTTGTCTTTTTTATTAACTAGTATGCTCAGTGATGCTGTGGTCAGTGCCAAGATGTAGCAGTGTGTTCCATTTGCATTCACTATCTACATAATATATGACCTGGACCTACTCCAGTCTTTTCTTTTTTACCTCGGAGAAAGAGGTAGGAGATGGGTATTTTTTATTGATTCATTTATTGGTGTTTGTCCCAAGTTTTAAAGAGCTTACAGAGGAAAATACAGAAAAAGCAACACAAAAAAGACTTAGCTTCTACATAAAATCAGCAAGTGGTTCCAATCCCCAAATGTCATGTAGTAGTGACTTCCATAAAGTTGGAACATGGTGGTTTGAATAACGTCAGTTGCAATGGCATTGTCCCCAGCTGAAACGAGTCTGGAAAGATACTGTATCGGAAAGTGTGACAGCAAGAAGACTACTGTATTTTACCTCCACTAGTACACTTGTGTTGATGCTATCCAGTACCTGGGATTTTACAGGTTTGAAGTGCCCGTGATGCCTCTGAGAAAACTTGGGAAAACAGAGTAGTAGTTGTGTTTCCTAAAGTAAATTTCCTGTTTTTTAACTTCAGCTTAGTCTTTAATAATATGTAATTTTTTGGAAATAGGATCCTTGTCCTTTGGATTTCATCTGCTGGTGCTGTTTCTCTTCACATGATGTCATGCTACTGTAGCTATTCTGCAACTGTCATACAACTGTTGACTGTCTGACACATTGTAAGCAACCATTTCCCATTGTGATTTATTTTCTGTATTGTACTCTAGAACCATTTTGCAGCCTGAGTCATGCCTGAAAAGATCATCTGGTCCACTCAGTCATCAACATAACTACCTAACTAAAATAAAATAAAATAAATAATTAAATAAATAAGTCATAATCTTCTGCTTTTGACATCACAATAATTTTGAAGGGACTCAGTTATGATGTACAACCAGAGGACTACATCACATGTATAAAGGCAACAGCAGCAGATGAAGTCTAAGGAGTAAAGACAAACATTTGTCATGCTGAAAGTCTGCTTGCTTCTATTTGCTGTGTAGGTGTTTGGCACTAATAATGCAGAGGCTAAATGTAATAAATTAATAACACGAGTTGAACTTGTTTAAATTGTCATTATTGGGAAATGAAGAGGTTTGCACATACCATTGTTGTTCTCTTAGACTGTGACTTAGATGTGCCCCAGCATATGTATGTGATAAGAGTCATTTCTGAAATGTGACCCAAAACATTGTTTTGTTGACTGATCTTGAAAACAGGTTTTGGAGGGGGGGATTTGTTAGTGGTCCTATGTGATTTGAGCAACTCCAAAAGGGTGAGGACAAAAACAATGAGTGCACTTCACCGAATACCAAAATGGCAATGTGCACCATACCGAAAACCAGAAACAGCGATGGCTCCTTAGTGTCTCTCTGGGGGTGAAGGCAATTTACTTAGTATGCAGGGTGCTTCACCAATGCATCCCCCATATTAAATATAATCACCTCTGAGGGGGGCAAGGACAATGGGGGAAAGGGGAAAACTTGGGAGGAGGACTTCTCCAGAGGGGGAAACAAATCAGCAGGGGGAGCATGTTGGGGGGGAAACCTGTGGACAAGGAGGGAGCAAAGTCAGGAGGGCAGAGGAACAGGAGTGCCACAACCTAAAGTAAAAAAAAAGCAACAACAGTACAGAACCAACAAAATAATGAAAAAAAAAAATCTCTGCCATGCAGCCAGTCCTGAACCCAGGTTCTGCAGCCACAGTCAGTTATTGCATCCACTAGACTAGATGACCTACTCAGAATGGGCCTGATAAAAATAAAAAAACACTACATCCTATAAAATAACCACTCCCTAATGCAAACAAAAGCACTGAAGTTGCAATGTGCTATAAAGAGCACATCACCCATTTCACAGTCTAGTGGTGATAGTATTCTTTATTATTCAATCATAGAAGAAAGTTCTTTACAGTTCATATAAAAACCATTAAAATGTTTAAATACATACAATGCAATGGTGTAGCTTTCAATGAATTATTCTACCTTATACTTCTTTAAGTGCACTTAATACTAGAGCCCATGTATTATGTTATAATTGTTCTTATAATAATGGAGTCTTTATTTTTCCAATGCAAAAATGATGGCATTATTTGCCATAATAAAGGGATGTTTATTATGGCAAACACGTGCATGGTTTATGGCATTCTGTGCATGCGCCTGACACAACCTTATGTTCCAGACTGCTGGGTGTCTCATCTTTCCCCTTGGAGATGCAACCACCACTAAAACTTTGCAGTATGTCACTACAGAATCAAAAACTAAAATTATAACATAAAAAGAAACCCTTTGGCTCTGGGCACAAGTAAATATATTAAAAAAGTTTAAATAAAGAAATGAAAGTGATCGCGGAACGAGTACTCAAACCTAAGCGGACCGTGGCTGCACAGGGATGTCTTTTCTTAATTTTATATAATTGCTGTGGTGAAAAATGAAAACCCAGCAATTATATAAAAATAAAATATGGAGTGGTGTATAAACTTGAAGTTTACACACACCCTCAGGTTTAGATGCTTATCAAACCCCTCAAACTTTAATCCCAGGGTTTATATAGCA
The DNA here is from genome assembly GCA_016271365.2 of Neoceratodus forsteri. Classification (NCBI taxonomy): domain Eukaryota; kingdom Metazoa; phylum Chordata; order Ceratodontiformes; family Ceratodontidae; genus Neoceratodus; species Neoceratodus forsteri. The sequence continues at coordinate 204,044,917 of CM057458.1, forward strand.
TCTAACCCCTCAAATGTGTGTAAACTTCTCGTTATAGACACCACCCCATACTTTATTCTATATATAATCCTTTTCCTGAGTTTGTTGTATTGACATCTGGTAATTTGCTGTTCTTCTAATTATAAAATCATGCTCTATGGTGAATAATATTCTCAGTATTTCATTTTCATCTGTTCTCAAGATTGTAAACGAGTAGGACATAGTCATTTATTTCTAGCTCTTTTGTACCAAGGACATCTAAGAATCATATGTCTTAAATCTTCTTTTTCCCTTCATCCACAATAACATTCAGCTAGTGTGGGATCTGTGGATCTATTAAATCTGGCTGTTAGATTATTAGATTCAAATAATTCTATATTGTATTTTGCATACAATTTACATTGTATTAGATTTTCTAAAATATCTAAATAGTATCTGTACAAATATACACAATCATTGCTCACATACCATGTCGCAAATTTAGAAATAGCTATTTTTTCCAGATCACTGTATTTGTATTTTTCAATAAGCAATTTTTAATGTAAGCTTTATATTGGTCAGCTATCACAATATTATTTGAAGCCAATTCCAAGAGATCTACTAGACCCACTGAATTTAATATTATTTTCAGTGCCATCAACCAAGCTGAACTCCCACATCCTTCTTGATCCCATCATTGTTTTTCTTCCCAACACTCCCTTGTCAGTCTTTTTTTGATTGTTTATTGACTTTCAGCCAATAAGTAGTCCTGTGGGATTCTGCAAGAGCTCTTAGGTTGGCAAAACCCACCTCTATTTGAATGAAACATGCAGGGGTGGACCCTTGAAATCCAATGCTGCTCTGAAAATCTGCAAAGCTGATTTTGCCAATTTTTCCATATACTGCATTTGAGATCATATAATTCTGTACCATACAACAACTGAGCATTATATTTTGCCTCTATGGTCCTTATAAAGGGACAAATAGAAGCCCCCCCCCCATACATCACATTGAATCTTCTTAATCTATTAATTGTGCTATTAGTTTTTTTTAACATGGCATCACAATGAGACTTCCAAGAAAAGGTTTGAGAAAATAACAAACTTAAATATTAATAGTTCTTTGTCACTTTCACTGGTATGGTAACAATCAGCCATTTATAAATTTGGTTTTCCTACTTCCAAGAACCATTATTTTTGTTTTTTTTTCCATTTCGAGTTTTAGTAACATATCTTTTGAAAAGTATTTTAGTATATTAGTTTTTTTTTTTGTAAACCTGAGGGTGTCAGGAACAGTATCACTACATCGTCCACCTAAGCTAATGCTGGACATTTTGTAGTCCCAATTTTTGGGGAGCTTGCATGACTGTCTTCAAATTTTAACAATAATTTGTTTATATATATGGAAAATAAGGTGGGTGCAAGTATGCAACCCAGTCTTTCACCAACATTAGTTGGGAATTTTTCAGAGACATTATTGAAATAATTAACTCTTATTTGAGCCCATGTTTCTGAGTATAACAGTCTAATTATGTTAATAATAATCAGACAAATACCCCAGGAAGACATACTAGATCATAATTTGTCATGATCTATGGTATCGAAAGCCAAAGAGAAATCTGAATTGCAGCATACATTTTCTGTTGTCTGAAATTTACATATTTTTCATAGAGATATTGAAGTATTAAAAAATTGTCTACTGTTGAAAATGTTGGTCTAAACCCATCCTGAAGTGGGGAAAAAATCATCCACTCTCTTTATTTCTAATAACAATCTACTCTAGAAAATATGTTTTCCATAATGTCTATGAGGTTAATGGATCTGTGATTTTTTGTCACACTTTTATCACCTTTTTTAAAGATAGGAACAATCATGGACCCACACCATGATTCAGGAATTAAATTTCCTATCACACATCTATTGAAGAAGTTTACAAAGAGTTTTACCTATTGTTTTCCGTAATTTATATACCTCCGCTACATTTCACAGTTGTGATTTTCACTTTGCCCAAATTGATTCACCCAAATTGAATTGCTGTATTCACAGGATACCTTTAATAGTGGCACTTGCCATGTTTATTCAATAGGTACAAAATTAGTATGTTGAAAATGAGGGCCCTTGACCTTACTCTAAACAGGAATACCCCCAAGGTAACCCTCACTGCCACTAAATCCAGACTTACTTACTTCAAAAATTGTTAACAGATCTTGACCTTTCAGACTCCTGGAGGCTGATCCACTGACAAGGGAAGGATTTCACTTTCTTTTCCCGTAGGCATCTGACCTATAGTAGGTTAGATTATATATGTATGTTCAAAAATCTAAACAACTCCATATTGGCAGCTGGCATAGACTTCATCACCATTTTGGACCATGGCTTAATAAACCTAAGGCTTGGTTTTGGGGAGGTGCATCCAAAGTCATTCACAGGGAGATGAAACACATATTTATTGCAAGAAAAATAATTTGTAGACTTCATCACAAGAGAAACTACAGAATATCTTACCCCAAATGACACTGGAGAAGTTTCACAAGTATATATCTAGGAGGCCTACAAAGCTTTCATTAGGGGTAGGATCATACATTTTTCAACTGCTAGAAAAAAAGGAAAGACTTGAGAAGCTATTGGCCAAACGAAATGAATATGACAATTTGGAAAAACAACTTAAGAGCTCAAGGGTGCTGGGCAGGGCTCTGTTAGACAGTGTTACCCTTGCAAAATTTGAAATGAATAAAATTATTTCAGACCAAGCAGAATACGCTCTATACAGAACAAAACAGTGTTACTGGGAATCAGGTAGAACAATGCAGCAAACTATTAGGTTTCAGACTTAAAAAACTGCAAAACCAACATATAATCACAGAGATCAAAAACTCAGCAAACAAGGTGCTGACAAGTAACCTAGATACTAGCAGTAAATTTAAAGAATTTTACAACCGCATATATGTTGAATGGGATAAAATTTGGTTAAGAACAAATACAAGAATTCCTACCATCTCTGCAGCTTCCTAGTTTAACCCCCCCAAGACAGACATAACATTGGTAAAAACATCTCTCTAGGGGAGATAATAAGAGCAACTAAAGATCTCCCCTCTGGAAAAAAAACCTGGCCAGATGGCATTCTAGAGGAGTTTTATAATTAATGGAATTCACTCCTCTCCCTTAAAATTGACATGGGATACAAAACAGGGATGTTCCTATCACCATATATGTTCTTGCTATCAATTGATCCACTTATACAGGCACTGAAAAAGAACCAAGGCATTACAGGAATCCCAAACCGAAAATAAGCCCATAAAAGCTTTGCTTTTATAGACAACTGACTGCCAACACTTACTAGGCCATTAGAACCCTGTACAAATTTAATAACAACACTCTCTAAATTCAAAACCCTTTCTGATCTCAAGGTCAATTGGAGTAAAACTCAAGCCCTACATTTGAACTTATTACCCATCATAAACAATATCTCACAAAATATCCTAAATGAAAATTGGTTCAAACAGCAAATAACATATCTAAGCCTAGATGTAGCTAACAAACCAGGAAGATTATTAGAAATCAATATTATCCCACTTTTACATGATGTTGAATTGGATTTTGATAAATGGTGGCACCTTAATTGATCTATCTGGGAAAAAAATAAATGCCCTATAAATGATTTTAGTCCCAAAAATATTTTGCATATTCCAAAATATTATGTTTTTTCTAGATAGGACTGCCATAAAAAAAAAAAAACTGTACAAAACCATTAGAACATTCAACTTCACGGCAGTTTGCAAGCTGCCTATGAGGCTGAAAAACAGTTTGGGTAACACTTCATTTAAAAGGAACAAAATGCATCACACTACACAATTGTTTTGTGCAAAACCTCCTTTGCTTTACTTGTTAAATAACGAGGAATGTACTTGCAGTGCTGAGTACTTTACATAAAACATTTTTGCAGTTAGCAGTCCGAAACAGTTATTATCTCACCAGACCCTTCCCGTTTGTCCTTGTGTGAGCACAAGTTTATTCATGGCTCTATTGCCTAAATCCAACCTCCTTGAGGGTGTAGAAGTTCTGCACAAGTTCTCTTTTTATTTAATCAATGGGCATATCAGGGGACAATGTTATGTAGCTAAAATGTGTTTCCTTCTCTGTTTCATTCGGCCACCATTTTGCTACATCCAGGTCTTTAGCCATGACATGGCGGTATACACGGTAATAATTGATGTTTCTGACATTACTACATCTTCCTCAGAGCTCAAAAGAGAACTTGTGCAGAATTTCTACACCATCAAGGAGGTTGGATTTAGGCAATAGAGCCATGAAGAAACTTGTGCACACACGAGGACAAATGGGAACAGTCTGATGAGATAATAACTGCTTCAGACTGCTAACTGCAAAAATGTTTTATGTAAAGTATTTACTCAGCACTGAAAGTATGTTCCATGTCATTTAACAAGTAGAACAAAGGAGTTTTTGCACAGAAAAATTGTGTAGTGTGATGCATTTTGTTCCTTTTATGTGAAGTGACAATCAAACTGTTTAGCAGACACATAGGCAGCTTGCAAACTGATGTGAAGTCTACTTTTTATTCCTGAGGGAGTGGCACCACTTCATTTACACTGAGGGGTGAAAATTAAATATATAAATAAATGTTATACCACAGAGTGCATGAGCAAAAATGCACAGACCTAGGAAATTTCCCATTAGAACATTCATTTGGGTCCGTAAACCTCCAAGGCTCAGTATTAATAAACTTGGAGCCCAGCATGATGCAAGTGGATTCACCTTATCGTGGTGGGAGAGATACCAGTGGCCATTCATCTTCAAGAAAGCAGTCCTCCATCTGCATGTAAATCTGATCAGATCCTCTAATTCACCATTATGGCTCAGACCAGAGTATAAATTACTGCAAACCAGTACACTCTTTGATTTTATCTAAAAGCTAAAGAACTCTTTAGATCTGGTATTGTCAAATGGGGAGGCAGTAAGGGAAATAAAGATGGAGGATCCACTAGCTGACAGTGATCACCAAATGGTGTAGTTTAATATCACAATGTGTGGGGAGCCAGAGAAATCAGTTACTTGGGTGGTAAACTTCAGGAGGGAAGACTTTGGGAGGATGCAGGAAGTATGTATTTATTTATTGAATGTTGATGACCGGGTTGGCCCACTGGGCCCACGAAGGTCCCTTTTTCAGGGGTGACCCGGGGAACAGAAGCAATACAATACATACAATCAGGTGATCCAGAAGCAATACAATACATATAGTGAGGCGATACAGGGTTATGAGAAGTAGACAAGATAATGAGGATAACAGTACAGGCAATTATTCAAATCGTAGACCATAAGTGCAACACTTGAAAGATTTAAGGCAGTATTTAATGTAGGTTAAGGTGAGAAGAGAGGGGGGATGGGTGTTGTGATTAGGTACTAATTAAATTGATAATAATTACATTAAATACTGAAGGGAAACTGGAGGGCATACGGCAGGAGATGGACTCAGAGTAGAAATGGGATATTATTAAATGGTGTTTACAGAGGTAACAGAAGCCTGCACCAAGACACAGAGTAAGAGGAGCAGAGCAAGAAAACCATGCTGGTTGAACAGTAAGGTTGTGGAGGTGGTGAGGGAAAAATGAGTGGTGCATCAGAAATATAGGAGGACAGGGAGGGAAGTAGACAGGGAAGAATATGCAAGATGGTCCAGGGAGGAGACCAGAAAAATGAGAGAAGTCAAGGCCCAAAGGGAGCTGAGCTTAGTGCAGGGAATTAAGGGGGGGAAGACTTTTTCAGATACATCAGGGAGAAAAGGAAGTGCAAGGAGACAATAGTGAGGATAAAAATGAGTAGGGAGTGAGTGGAAAAGGGGAGGAACAGGCAAATGCACTGAATGAATACTTTTGCTCAGTGTTCATGGAAAAAAGGGGGGACCACTACCACCATGGGCTGGGAGGGTGGGGACAGGGGGAGAGGAAGCGACAGATGGAAGAATTGAGGCAAGTAGAGTCCTAGAGGGACTGAGGGCACTGAAGGTAGACAACGCACCATGACCAGATGATATCCACCCCAGGGTGCTGAGGGATATGGCAGAGGTGATAGCAGAGCCATTGGCAGATCTATGCAGCACCTCACTGGAGTTGGGATGTGTGCCGCTGGACTGGAAGATGACACATGTAATACCATTACACAAGAGAGGGCCAAGGGATGAACCGGGTAATAATAGTTCGGTAAGTCTCACCTCCATGGTGTGCAAACTCATGGAAATGATACTAAAGGAAAGACTGGTGTTATACCTGGAGGACAATGGCCTCCAGGATGTGAGGCAGCATGGGTTCATTTCAGAGAAGTCTTGTCAAACCAACTTGATACAATATTATGACTGGGTGACAGGTGAGCTGGATAAGGGCCATGTGGTGGATGTTGTTTACTTCAGCAAGGGTTTCAATTTGGTGTCTCATGGGCAGCTTCAGGGGAAACTAACTGCTGTAGGGGTAGGGGCAAGAATGATGAACTGGATTACAAGCTGGCTGAGTGGGAGGCTGTAACTGCTGGTGGTGAGAGGGGAGATCTCAACTCTAAGGCTGGTGATTAGTGGGGTGCCACAGGGCTCTGTGCTGGGGCCAGTATTATTTGTGCTCTTCATATCAGACATTGCACATGGGGTGGTGAGCAAGATAAGTCTGTTTGCTGGTGACACCAAAATCGGAGCAGTGGTGGATGGAGGGGAGGGATGGAAGCAGCTGCAGGGGGACCTAAGCAAGCTAGTGGAGTGGTCAGAGAGGTGGCAGCTGGGGTTCAATTCAAAGAAGTGCAAGGTTATTCATTTTGGGGTGAAGAACCCAAGAAGAGAATACTGGCTGGGGGGGGTAAGCTGGGGATCACTGAGGAGGAGAAGGACCTAGGGGTAATGATAACAGGGACCATGAACAACACTGCCCAGTGCAGGAGAGTGGCTGCAAAAGTGAACAAAATGCTGGGGTGCATAGCATGGGGGTTTTCATCCAAGTGAAGAGAGGTGATCTTGACCATCTACAAGTCACTGGCAAGACCACATTTAGAGTATTGTGTGCAGTTTTGGAGGCCATACCTAAAGTGTGATATCAAGATACTTGAGGGGGTGCAGAGAAGGGTAACAAAGATGATATGTGGAATGGAGGGGAGAGACTATGAGAGCAGACTGGGAGACCTGCATATGTACACTCTGGAGGATAGAAGGGAAAGGGGGGACATGATGAAGACATTCAAGTATCTGAGGGGAATAAATAAAGTTGAGGCAGACCGGGTCTTTAAGATAAGGAAAGGGAGGGACACCAGGGGGCATGGGCTAAGAATAGAGGGGGGAAGATTTAGGAGGGAAAAGAGGAGACACTATTTCACAGACAGGGTGGTAGGAAAATGGAATGCACTATCAGAATGGGTGGTATCATGTAAATCTGTGAACAGTTTCAAAAGGGCATGGGACAGGGAACAGGGGAGAGTGAGAGTGGGGAAGGTTGGGGTGGCAGTGGGATGAGAAAGGGGGGGTGGGGCAGCTGCAAATTAGGGGTGCTAGCTGCACACTCGAGCAGACTTAGATAGACCAGATGGTCTGTTTCTGCTGGCACATTCGTATGTTCATATGTTCATATCTATATTGCAACCCCCAGAAATGCTGAGAGAGAACCCTTGTATATCTGGGTCAAGTTAAAGTTCTTAAACAAACTAACTTAATGATCTTTATGGTCAAACCCACAGATCACATTTGATGATCTGCTTTTAGAAAATTCTGAATTGGCCAGTACAGGGATACTTAAAGTCAAGGATGTGCTAGCCAGTGATACAGAGAATCATCCATCCTTTAGAGAACTGAAAGACAAGTACAACTTGCATAAATTCAAATTTTACTACTACCTGCAGATAAGAGATCCTTAAAGGCCACTTCACTCCTACTAGACTATTTTCTCCCTAACTGCTCAGAATGAATACAATTTGTTAAAATGGGATAAATGAAAAGAGGGGCTAGTTTAACCTGTAGTGTCCTATCTAATAGTATCCCGTCTCTAACACTTCAAGTCAAAAAAAGCAGGTATTGGATCTCGGTATGAACATCACCGATCAAGATTGGGAGTCCACCTGGAGAAAAGACTACCACTGCAGTATGGAGTTGCAAGGTAAGCTTCCTCAGTACAAAATATTGCATCACTTTTAAATGTCTCCACAAAATATTTAATAATTTTTAAATGTCTCCCCAAAAAATTGAATAGTATGGGATTTATGGATAACAATGAATGCTGGAGATGTAAGCAAACCATTGTTGATCTTAACCCCATGTTATGGTCCAGCCCAAAAATAATTTACCTATGATTTGAGGTCCACTCTATATGTGAGAAAGTCACAAAGACACACTTATCTCTCACACCATCAATATTTATTTATTTATTTAAAAATTGGTAACCATGAAAGGCACACTGGCCCAGATATTCAAAGGGTTGCATGTATAGCGAGGTTCTTATGCGGCGCACTCAAAAATGCGCCATTCTGCAATATTCAGAAGGGGCCAGTTGAGCCACCGAAAACATGCTGAACAACAGCGCAATGGAAATGAAGGCATGCGCAACCGAAGGGGGCGGGTCCATGCATAAAGTGCGCAATGCGATATCCGAACACTTGCGCAATGCACAAGAGTGGCTGAGCCGGAAGTTGCGCAGTACCGGATTTGAGCCAAAATAAAAAGGCTCAAGGAAGCGGCGCAAGAACCCTAGCAGGCCGCAAACTGGGGGAGAGAGACAGAGAGAGAGAGACAGGAGCTGGAAGGGCAGAGAGGGACAGTGGGTCCAGGAGGACAGAGAGGCCAGTGGGGGGTGCCCGGTGCAGTGGAAGCAGCAGTGGGGGCAGCGGGGGTAACACAGGAACAGCAGCCGGGGGGGCAGAAGCCAGGGAGATGGACAGTGTCAGCTTCCACATGGAAGCTGTAATGAGGGGGGTGAGACACCATGCTGCAGGGGGACGTGGCCGCGGAGGGGCCCGTCGGCGGTATGCCCCCGACAGGCAGTATCGTGCCCGCATCAGCTTCGAGCTGTACACAGACGTCGGGATTGTAGCCCGGTACCGCCTGAACAGGGCAATACTGAGACGGCTCAGTGAGCTGTGCAGTGATGTGATGCAGGCACCCTCACGACGGAGTCATGCTCTGTCCATGGAGACCAAGGTGACAGCCTGCATGTGCCTGCTCACCACGGGCACCTTCAGAGGGCCGACAGGGGACACCACAGGCATTACACAGTCGGCCATGTCACGCATCCTCACCCAATTCCTCAGCGCACTGCTGCCTCATGCGTGGAGTACATCCATTTCCCCAGCACGCGCAGAGAGCATAACAAACATGCAGGAGTTCCACAGGGTAGCACATATGCCTGGCGTGCTAGGGGCCATAGACTGCACCCATGTGGTCATTCGCGACACCACCTGGCCCTGACGGCCATGCTTATCGGAACCAAAAGGCTTTTCCAGTGTCAACTGCCAGGTGGTGTGTGATGCCACTGCGGCATCATCAATGTCTGTGCCACACACACCTGGTGGAGCACATGATGCCTTCATATGGCACCAGTCTGCACTGTGCCATCGATTCGAGTGGGAACATCCCCACGGGTCATCTAGTGGGTGAGTACACATGTATGGAATGCAAACTCTGTGCAAGGGTGGGAATGACACAGGTGCCATGGTAGTGGCACACAAGGATATGGGCAATATGGACCTGACATGACACTGATCTCCACTATCTCCACACAGGTGACTGCGGATACCCACTCCGTCCCTGGCTGCTCACACCATACCAGCGCCCCACGACCCCAGCGCAGCTCGGTTTCAATGAGGCACATGCCGCAACACGTAACATCATAGAGCGGGTGTTTGGGATGCTCAAGGCACGCTTCCGATGCCTGGACACCTCCGGCGGAGCCCTACAGTACAGTCCCCAAAAGGCCTGTGGGATATTCCTGGCCTGTTGCATCCTGCACAACATGGCCAAAGACCATGGGATAGCCGTACAGGTCCAAGAGGGGGACAGCGATGGGGACGCCAGTGGCGTCGGTGATGTGGGTGATGAGCAGCCCCAGGATGGAGGGACCCTGACTGACCCGGCAGGCCCAGCTGCACGGGACACCATTGCAGAAGAGCACTATGCCCAACACAGGTAAGTCAAGGGACATGTGCAGGCAACACTGTCCATGCCAAACCACAGGCACACAGGGAACACACCGTGCATGAAGGTCAGGGAGTTGAAGGGTCCAGGCATACCAACACACCATCAGAGAGGTGAGCACTCATATGGACACACACACACAGGCAGCATACAGGGGCAGCAGCACAGCACTGCGTGAAATGACATTGCCAACACACAGCACCACCAACCACCCCACCACCTGGACTGTCCACATACGTGTCAGGACCTGGGCAACTGCACCTTGGTGTACAGTGCAATGCAGGCATCATCATGCACACGCACCTGTGGACAGCAGTTGGGAGAGTGTGCAGGTGGTCCGTGTGTCAGCTTGGTGAGCAGAGCACCCAGCAGTGCACTGCCCACCATGACACACATTGCACACAGGGCAGCACCAGACAGGGCCTGCATTGGGAGACAGCTCAGTCAGGTAGCACTGTCCCACGGCCACCACGGATGCATGGGTGGCCCCGCCGCGGGCCTACCAGCACTGGCAGGCTGAGCAGGGGCCACATCGGGTGGCTTGGTGCACCACCAGGGGTCCCAGTGCGACGCGACCTTGCCTGCACAGGGTCTGCATCCTGCCAAACAAACTTGCACCAGGGGTGCTGGGATGCCCACAGCAGAACCAGGTCGACAGGCCTGGTGTCGCTGACGACGGGAACAGGGAGTGGAGTGCGACTGTGTGGGTGTGTGGTACAGGGGCACCTGACAGTGTGGCCAATGCGTTCGCCACAGAGACCACTGCCTGGGTCAGCCTGTCAATGGCAGCGGTCACATCCGTCCGCATAAGGACCAGCTCGGCTTGGTCCCGAGCACACTCCCTGCTATGCCACTCCACGGACACAGACAGTGCCTCCACGGACCTTGCAACCTGCCCCTGCAGCTGTACCGACTCCTGCAGCAGGCGGGTGTGCACGTCCAATGGGTACTGTGCCCCAATGGCATCGTCACCCCCAGGGTGTGGACGGTCCTGGTGCACAGCACCCCTTGAGGGTGGGCACTGTTCGCCAGGACCAGGTATGGGCGGATCAAAGGGCGGTGGACATGTGCCACTGCTGACACTGTCCCCCAGACCTGGTGTGCAACTGCTGCTGCCGCCCTCCAACTGCTGAGCCCCAGGTCCACCTGTTCCACCTCCGTGCTGTCAACAGTGCCAGACACCTGCACAGCCACCGATGCTGCCCCAACGGTGCTGACAGGCACAGCCTGGGACTGTGCCAGCATGCTGGTACACAGGTGTGAACCAGGAAGGCCCAGGGGCACGTGCTGGCCTGCCATGTGTCCGTCGTGGGACACACACCTATCACTGGCCATTGCAGGCCTGCTATCATCAATGGTGCAGGTGCGTGCCACTGCCATAGGCACAGCATGCTGGCATACCTGCATGCCAGACTGCTGTGACACAGGCTGTGCACCCCCTGCACCCGTATCACTGACGCCGGAGTTGTTGGCCCAGCCTGCATGCTGCTGCAGTGCCTGCAGGCTGGTGGCAGAGGTGGATGGTCCTCCTCCACGTCCAGCAGGTCTGCCTCACTGTCTGAACCCACCACCACCACCGTCTCCTGCAGATGAACAGGATCTGTAACAGAAAGAGAGTACATGTGAGTGCATGTGAACAACAGCCCCAACAACATCACCAAGTCATACCGTGCAGTGATGGGCTTCCACACTGTCTGAATCCTCCGCCTGGAGCGCCGCAGTAACTTTCGGCTGCATGGCCGTGACCAGTGTCTCCTCTGTAGGGTCAGCTGCAACACCACTGGTGAGCCCCACCAGTGCCAGCACGTGCCACCCTGAAGGCTGCCACCTTCTCCTTCAGCCTCCTGCGGTCAGTCCCATCTTCTTCTGGCATTCCTGCACGGCGCTGGTGGCTTCCGTGCAGGTTGGACGCCGAGCTACCCCTCCCATGCAGCTGCAGCTTCTGAGGGTGCCCCTCCGTCCACTCAATACTGGCTCATCCTCCAGGTAGGCCTGGAAGAGGCCTCGGTCTCTGCCGTGGTGAAGTTCGGCCTCCTCCTATGCCCGCCTCCACACCCTCAGCCTGGCTCTGGTCAGTCATGGTGATCTGTATGGGTGAAGTGGACACCTGTCACTGTGCAGTCCACAGCATTTCCCCATGAGCATAGCTGCCCGGCCCGAGGCAGAAACCCCCTTTCCTCTCCGCATGGCAGATACTGATAGAAAGGGTGCCCTTTGTCCCTTTCTAAGTGCCCTTCTATCATGCTCAGCCCCTCAACCTTTATCATCCTCCAGCACCCCTGCCCATGAGCATTGTCCTGAGCATCACACAGCATGTAACTCACCTCTCACCTGCAGCAACCAAATCTGGCGGCACAACCACTGTCCTTAATTTTTATAGCACAACACATGCAAATGGGGTGTGAAGCAACTTCAATGACATGCTAATCGTGCCACCGCGCTTTGAATGGCTGATCGAATGATTTGCATATGTCGGCTGAATATCGCGTATTGCGCTTAGCGCATACGGAAGGTCCGCTGAGCCGATGGCGCATGTTTGTGGCTGTGCTACACTGCATTGCACATGCCCAGACAGGTTACGCATGTCGTCGATCACGCTGCAGACCTGCCTGAGCGCGATAAGCGATTCAGGCCATGGCCACCATTGTGCCGAGTGGCGCTACAGCACTGGGCACTATATGGGCGTTATGGCACTTCTGCGCGATAGTCCACCATGGCACTGGTGCTCTGCTTGGCAGTCGCGCAGGATGCCTATCGTCCTATGGCGCTAGTGTGTAGCCTTGCGTCATTGCTGTGACCTTATGTATGCCCTCTGACCCTGGCGCTGTTGGCATGCCATGTGTACCTCCTATTACGCTGTCTGGTGACGGCGCCATATAAAATAACGGCGCTGTTCGAACAGCGCGATTGGAGCCTGTGCTGGTCTATTGTCGCAACAACTCCACGTGGGGTTACGGCGCAGCGGGGCGCCATATTGCCTGCTGTAAAGTTGGTGCCATGGCTAGGAGGAGGGCAGTGTCCTGGAGCCAGCTTGAAGTGGCCAACCTGGTGGCCCTGGTGGAGCCCCACTGTGAGGCACTGTATGGTGAGGCCCCCCTCACCATGCCTAGGACCCATGTGTGGCAGCAAGTGGCCACTGACCTGGTGGAGGTCACTGGCGGGGCCGGTCTGCTGAGCAGTGCGGCACTGGTACAGTGACCTCCGCGGAGGCGCGGGAACTGTTGACGCCGGCGTTCACATGCCAGGCGGGCGTGGTGCCTAGGCCAGGTGAGTGTACCATCTATGCACCTATATTCTCTGTGGGGGTGTGTGTGTGCTTGGGTGGCTGTGCATAGGTGTGTCAGTGTGTGCAGCTGTGCGATGGATGGTTATGGCTGTGTGGGCAGGCACTCTCACTGGGGCAGGGGGCACTCTGCTTTTGAGTCACACTGATGTTTGTCTCAACATATGTCACCCAGGCCGGATGGCGAGGACACAGGACCAGGGTGATGTGGCCATGCCAGGGCCCCGGTGCCAGGGGTGTTGTGCCACAGCAGCAGCAACAGCGTCAGACCCAGCTGCTGGAGGAGTGAGTATCATTACTTCATGGATGCTATTGCATGCTGGGGGCAAGACCACCAGCCATGCGGGACACAACCAAAGGGGAGGTCATAGTTCCACTATACAAAACACTAGTGAGTCCCCACACTGGAGTACAGTGTACAGTTCCGGAGACCATACCTGCGTATGGACATGGACTGGGTGGAGAGGGTTCAGAGGAGGCGACATGGATGGTGCATGGATTGCATCACAAGTCCTATGCAGACAGGTTGGCGGAACTGAACATGTACTCCCTGGAGGGAGGAGGTGTGGGGATATGATGGGGACATACAAGTATCCTACAGGGGGAACAGAGTGCAGAAAACAATATTTGTAAGCTGTAAAGGATGTTCCAGGACTAGAGGGCATGGGATGCAGTTGGAGGGGTTGTTTAAGAGGAAACATGAGAAAGTATTTCTTCACAGGATGGGTGGTGGACAAGTGGAACACCCTGCCAGAGGAAGTGGTGGGGGCTGACTTGGTCACGGGATTTATGAATGCATGGGTTAGCCATAAAGGAATTCTGGAGGTCAGGGGTGAGGGGGAACGGACTTATAGGACAACAGAGTGAACGTACAAGGTCAAATGGACAGACTGGGTGTCCCATAGGCCCTTATCTGCCGACACTGTCTATGTATACATGTATGTAGGCATGACACAGGTGACCTGCATCACAGTGCAGCATCACGGCACGTCTGTGTATGCATCACAGGTGGTCCAGGCATGCACTGGGCACATAGCTGTGTAACTGGCATCGCACCACGTTGCCACATCACTTGCCAGCCTAGTTTGTACTGTGATTGACGTGGGCAGTGTGTGTGGGTGGTGGTGTGCATAGCTGGTGCTGCCTGTTTGTGATGGCCATGTGCATGTTCACTGTGGGGGCATGCCATCACAGGTGCGGACATTGGGTTATATGGCTTGCAGGTTGGGTGGTGTTCAGGGTTGTGGTCAGTCTCAGCCATTGACTGTGTTCCCATTTTCCTAGGCCTCGAGGTACTCAGGAGGATTGAGAGGGGTATCTGCACCCTCACCCAGGTGTCACAGGAGAACCAGGCGATACTGCAGGCCACACAGCGCCATGGTTCCAGGAGGCGGAGGCACAGGACGGGACACCAGCAGGGGAAGACCGGCAGCCAGCTGAGCCATAGGCCACATTCCCTCCCACTTCTCCCATCCCTATCACCCTGCCTTCCCTCTCCAGGTTTTATTCCCTCCCCCTGAACACCCCTGCCTTTACCCGTCCCCCACTTGTACATAGTTTCACCTGTTTATGTTTATATGTTGATCTTTAAATATACATTTCTATTTTGATCGACTGCTGTGTTGGTCTCTGATTTGCAACTGGCTATGGGTGCTCCGTTGCAGGGGTGTACATGCCATCTGGGCTGGTATGGTCCTGGGTATATGTGTGTGTGTGTGTGTCCATGGGGAGGTATCACCAGCATAGCATTGACTTTCTGTTGGTCTTGCATTCTGCTGCCACCACTGCTGGGTGCACAGGGTGGGTCTGCTGGTATCTTCTCTGCAGCATGGGGTTGACGTGTGGCAGGGGGGATGCATGGTGTTTCCTGCAGTGCCAGTCACTGCACATGAGCGGTGTCTTGGGGTCACGGTGCACGGTGTGCTGTGCGTACGGGGGGGCTGATGTGCACTGTGGTTGTCAACCCCCTGTGTGTGGCACTCTCTGCCTGTCAGTGGTTGTGCTGGGGTGTCATGGCTCTGCTAGTGCATTGTTGACTTGTCCCCATGGGCACGTGGATCATCGTCCCACCCCAGTGATGCTGTGCTTGGGGTGTGCGGTGTGGTGTGGGTTCTGCAGTGTGTTCCTGTGCCCATGTGTGGCATGGCTGGCGGTGGGCCCCAGCCTGCCTCCCTGGATATTGCAGTTCCATTGCTCTGGGGGCTGTGCTTTGACTATGGCAGCTCTGGAATGCTCAGCTGAGCTTCCATGGATTGCGCCATAGCGCAGCATTTTGGCTCAGCTTCTGCTTCCTGGTTGCGCGATGGCACAGTATGTGCGATATTGAGACGTTGGTTGCTTGCGCAATTTGCTCTGCTCCATGTTTGAATATCGCACCTGTTGCGCATTTGCGCAACTGGTTTGCGCTTGCTCCTACTGTTGCGCCAGTTTTCAGCGCAGTTTGAATATCCAGGCCACTGAGTCATGGCTCATTTCCAGGTGTGACCCAGGGGAGAGGGAACAGGAAATACAAAAACAAAGGTTTATTCTGCATTAGTGTTTGGTACAAAGTAAAATGCAGACAGAATACAATTTAACATGTTAGAGTTATCCTAGGGATAGTTCCCTCATCAAATAGTTTAAGCCCCTCCTACAGTTATGGGTCTCCATAGCAGCTGAAGGCCTCAAACAAGTTTTCTTGAGGAACTAGAAAAGCGCACAAACCCCATCAATGCAAGAATGGTTTAACCAAATCATATGTCTCATAGGTATTTCTAGCTTTTGTATTTTCATCCTTAATGCTTGCCTTTTATTTCTCCATGTGTAATTTATATTTTATGCTTCAACTCATCCCTTTATGTTTGGCTAACATATATTCATCCAATTTATGTTTAAAAGATTCCATGTTTGCACTGTCCACTACCTCTAGTGGTAGTGCATTCCATGTTGCAACCACTGTCTGGCTAAACCAATATTTTCTTGGTAGTGTTTTCCATTTTTGAATTGCTAATTGAAAAGGGTGTCTCCTTGGTTCATATCTTGATTTTTTTAAAGTCACCCCCAACTCATCCCTACATTTACTTTCCTGCATTACCCTAAACATTAGGCACATATCTCCCTTAGTCCTTCTAAACTCCAGGGTATACACGCCCAACTCTTGGAGTCTCTCCTGGTAGGACATCTCTCTGAGTCCATCCACTGCTTTAGTTGCTCTGTACTGTTTCCCCTGCAACTTAAGGATGTCTTCTTTTTTGTATGGAGCCCATACTTGGGAGCAGCATTCCAGGTTTGACCTTACAAGGGCACCATACAGGGACATGATTACCCTCCTATCTCTACTTGTTATGTGTTTTAATATACAATTTAATATCTGGTTACTTTGTTAAACTAATTTATTACAGTGTGTGCTGAATTTTAGGTCTGTACTGATTGTAACCCCCAAGTCTCTTTCTTCAACTGTTTCCCTTAATTCAGTGTTTCCGATTTTGTATGTATGTCCTATATTGTTTTTCCCCATGTGCATAACTGTGCATTTGGCACTATTTAGTTCCAGTTTGCTCATTTTGGTCCAACTATTGATATTGTCCAACACATTTTGTATATTAGTAATATTTTCCTTTGTATTGGCAATAGCACCAATCCTACAATCATCTGCAAACTTCGTCACCCAGATATCCTTGTAATCTTTTTTAAATGATGTAATGAAAATATTAAAAAGGCAAGGACCCAAGACTGAACCCTGAGGCACCTCACTAGTCACTCTAGCCCAGTTTGACATCTCTCCTTGTATTATCACCCTCTGTCTCCTCTCATTTAACCAGGCTTCTATCCATTTATGTTATTGTTGAATTTGAATTTTTTCAGTGTATTTATAAGTTTGAAATGAGGAAGCTTGTTGAAAGCTTTTGAAAAGTCCAAGAATACCACATCCACAGAGTATCCTTCATCTAATGCCCTACTCACTTTTTCATAGACGACTAAGAGATTCGTCTGACAAGAACTAGCCTTCCTGAAACCATGCTGCACTGGATCCTGTAGGTCATTTTGTTCCGAATGCTCCATTATATGATCATTTAAGATGTTTTCCAATACTTTCCCCATAACGGAGGTGAGATTCACAGGTCTATAATTTTGTTGTTCTGTTCTTGCCCCTTTTTTAAAAGTAGGAACCAGTAAGGCTTCCCTCCACCCTTGCAGTACCTCTCCTTTGTCTAAGGAAGTCTGGAAGATGAACGTCAGGGGTGCAGCTAGTTGTTCAGCTAATTTGTTTATTACCCGTGGGTGGATTTCATCAGGTCCTTGTGATTTATTTATATTGATTTTGTTTAACCTGTCTAGTACTTCTTTTACTTTGATAATGATATGCCCCGGTGTAGAATTTATGTTGTCCCTCAAGTATCAGTACTGAAAACCAAACAAAAGTATTTATTTTGGATCTCCACTGCTTCCTTATTGTTTAGGACATTTCCTTTTTTATCTCTGAAAGGCCCTATATTGTTTGTAATTTTCTTTTTATTATTTATGTATGTGTAAAAGGTCTTATAATTATTCTTTATTTGTACTGCCAATTTGAATTCATGTTCTTTTTTTTTGCCTTTTTAATAGCCCTTTTTACTTGTCTGACAAAAGTTCTGTATTTAATTATGTTTTGTACATTTTGTCTTCTTTTGGTTTTCTGATACCATCTATTTTTTTGGTTTATTAGTTTCTTAATCCTTGGGTTTAACCACCTGGGAGCATTTTTTATTTTATTGGCATATTTTTCTTTTAGGTATACAATTTTGAATTGTCTTCCCTAGTTTTTCCACAAGTATTTTCAACATCTCATTTACAGTTTTGTTTTCTAGTTCTATTTCCCAATTCCATTGAGTCATAGTCCTCATAGAGAGAAAGTCAGCCCTATTAAAATTTAACAAAGTTGTTTTCCCTGTGCTTATTTCTTTTAACCCTTCCTTGATTTTAAAATAGACTATCTGATGATCATTATTTCCTAGTGGGCTTCCAATTTTGATCTCATTAACTGAGTTTCCCATGTTTGTCAGTATTAAATCCAAGGTACTTTCTACTCTGGTTTTCCCCAGTACCAATTGCTCGAACCCGACTTGACCAAATGTTTCAGGAAACAATTTTTCAGTTTTTGTAAATCCTACTTCGTTTCCCCAGTCTATTCCTGACAAATTAAAGTCTCCCATATGTATTATTCTATCTCCAGGGTCTAGATTTTTTAAGATGTTTAGTATTTTCTCATCATTTTCATATGTGATTGAAGGTGGTCTGTACAATAGTCCTAGTTTTATCTTGGGTGAGTTTTTTGGTATTAGTTTTATCCACAGTATCTCAATATCATCCTCTACCCTTTTTATTTCTTCACACTTTATTGTTTCATTTATATAAATAGCGATGCCTCCGTCCTTTCTGTATCTCCTAGATAGAGAGAACAAATTGTACCCTGTGATATTTTTATCCCAATCATCATCCCTTGTCCACCAGGTTTCAGTAATTAGTGCAATTTGTATATGATTAGTACTTAGTTGGTACTGTAATCCATCAAATTTATTTGTTAGGCTCCTTGCATTAATCATTATCCCACTCCAACCATCTTTAGCATCTTCATCATTTAGTTTTAAGTGTTTAACTTCCCCTTCCCTTTTATCCAGTTTAAATGAAAATAAATGACTTTCTTGATTTTCTTACCCAATATGCATGTACCAGCGTTATTTAAATGTAATCCATCATATTTAAAAAGGTTATTTCTAAACGTGTTTGTGTTGTCCATGAAACCAATATTGTTGTGTCTACAGTATGAACGTAGCCAAATGTTTAGTTTATCAAATGAGTTTTGTAGCTATCAATGAACAAATTAGTCACTCAGTAATGAACAGACTAGACAGTTTTGGTGAAGTCTGGGGCCCCTTCCTTAAACTGAACATCAACTAAATGCTTAATCCTGTTAGAATGTTTTTGAGTATTATCTCCTTTTGGTTTCTTAACCGTGCTGTTTGTACAGTATGTTAAGTAATGTGGCTGTTGGTTAACTAGGATCTGCATCTTATCCATCAGGTAGGGAAAATGGGCAGACTAGGTGTGCCAAGCGGTCCTTATCTGCCATCAAATTCTATGTTTCCATGTTAAGACAATCTATTTGTTTATTTGTGTTACTGATATCCTTTTTGCCAATGTATTACCTTCCTAATTTCTTAACAAATCTTAAAATAATATCTTAACAAAATGACTTTTGCTATAAATGTATGCCAAGCTGTTGGAACATGTTATTCTACCAAAGTAAATAGAAATCTGATCTTGATAAAAAAGAAGGAAAGTGTGAGTGTAAAAGTAAAAGTATTGCAATGTTATGAGTAAATATTGAAAGATTTCATCTGTTCATAACGTTGTTTCTTTTTCCATTTGTGACCTAAATGCTCAATAATCTTTTCATTATATCTCCTTATGAACATGACAGGTCTCATATATGAAATCCTGTCCAAAATGTCATTTTGTGACACAAGTGTGAAAAGACGTTTTGGGGCGGATTTTAAAAAATGACACGTCATGTTCGCCAGGTGTATAAGCGACATAGTTACTCCTATCCACAAGGAGGGACCACACCACAGCTGGGAACTACTGCCCCATTTTATCACCTACCCCCCTCCAAGGCCATGGAGAGGCTCATCTCAGACCAACTCACTGAGCACCTCACTAAGTGCAATCTCCTATGGCAAGAACAGCACGGCTTCCATAAATCCCACAGCACCACCTCAACACTGCTGGAATTCTCTTCAGCCATGCACCCAGCCCTTGACAAAAGTGATCCAGCAGGAGTGGTCTTTGTGAATTTGTCAAAAGCCTTCAACACCATGAACCACTCCCTCCTCGTATCCATCCTCTCCCACTCCTGTCTTTCCCAAAAGGCCACTAGCTGGTTCACTCATTATCTTACTGACAGGTCTCAACAAGTTAAGATTGGAAATGCACTCTTCTCCCATCTTCCAATCAGATCAGCCCGTTTCCTAAATACTCTCCCAGCACCTGCATATGAAAAGTACTCCCTCTATACTGACAGATGCAGTCCTCTTATCCTCCCACTCCGACCCTCATATGCTCCAGCTATCCCTCCAGAAAGCCTTCTCTGCTGCTGAATCTTGGTTTTCTGAGCACCGCCTAGTATTAAACTACAAGAAAACCAAAGTTATGGTGTTTGCTCACCATCAGAGCAAGCACAAAAGCCATCCTCTGCATATCATCAAATTCCAGCTACAGCCCCTCGATCAGGTAGACACCTTTAAATACATAGGTATTACCTTGGTCTCCTCCCTTAACTACCATGAGCACATCCATCTTCTTAGTACAGCCATAAATACCAGAATAGGTCTTATTCACTGGCACAAGCACTGCCTCACCCCAGGGCCCTCCACCTGGCTGTCCCCTCCTCTATCCTCTCCCTTATTGACTATGGCATTCTGCTCTATAGCACGGCTGACAATTCCTCCTTCCATCGAATAAGAATAGCCCTGAACAAAGCCTGCCACTTAGTACTGGGTTGTGACCATTCCACACACCTGCTCCCTTTACAGTATCACTAACTGGCTCAACTTTGATGCTAGGCTTAAGTATCAAACTTGCCTCACTACCAAAAAGATCTCCTCAGGGCTATCCCCACTGGGTTTCTCCACCCTTCTTCAACCTGCCACTGTCCTAAAAACCACCCTCAGTTCATCTGTCCCACTTCCTGATTCCCTGGGGATGCACCTCCCTCTTTCAAAGAACTTTCAGCTACAGAGCCCCTCTCTAGATGAACACCCTTCCTAGTACCGTAGCCACTAAAAATAAGCTTGGCTGCTTCAAATCTCTCCTTAGGGAACACCTTCTATCTTCTAGCACCTGTGACTGCTACTAACCATGGTTGCCTCCCCAGTCTCCTTCCTTATCCCCACCCTCCCTCCCCTATTCTCCCTCCCTTCCCAACAATGGATTTTCATCCTGCCCTAGTTACTATGGCCTCACCAGTTAGCTCAAGTAGTCTTTAATTGCTACAGTATATCATTGGTGTTATAGAATGCTGAATATGTACCCCTCTATGTAAAAAAAAAAATCTCTGTGTTTATGAGTATTTACCTGTAAACCCTGTGTACCCAAGCTCATTACTTTTATGTTTATTTTACCCTACTGTGATGCATTGTGCCACAATGTTTTCCTCTCTGTTTCATCTATTCCTGTATTTTGTCTGATTGTATGTTCTCTGACAAGGAACCTTTATAAATGAGTCTCTGACTCAAAGTTATGTCCAATATGCTCAATAAATAAATAAATAAATAAAAATGACTATGTTGAAAATGTGGTGTCAAAATCTGGTAAGATAACAAATCTGGAAGAAAACATTGAAGAATTGCAATGTTTCTTCATAGCTTTGTCTTTTTTGAGGTTTTTATCTCAAATTTACATCATACTCTTTTTATTACCCCCACCTTATGAACAACACAGATGAAATGTTTTAAATCCCATCTGAAAGGTGATTCCATGGAGTGACTGCAAAAATGTGTTTCTGAGTGGAGTTAAAAAAAAATACACCTGCCTTGTTTATGAGACGGGGTAAACAAAAGGCTATGTGGACAATTTGGGGTCAAAATCTGGCAACATAGCAAAGTCATGAGTACACATTAAATAATTTCAATGTTTCTTCATAGCTTTGTTATTTTTTGAGATTGTGACCCTAAATGTTCACTACAGTCATTTTATTACCCCCACCTTATTATTAAGAGAGGTGGATTTTATAGAAATATTGTCCAAAACATGATTTTGCATAGTGACTGCAAAAATACATTTGGGGGAATTTGAAAAAAAAAATCACTTACCTGGTTCATGAGATGGGGTGAAAAAAAGGCTACAGTATGTTGAAAACTCAAAGCAAAAATATTAAGAAATTACAAATTTATGAGTAAAAATTCAAAATGCATTACACAGCCATTAACTGAACTTACCATGTTTCAATCACTTCCTGATTCGGCTCGGGAGCAGCAGGCCATGCCGGTGGAAGCAGCAGGATGTGCCAGTGGATCATATAGGAATGTGAGGAATGGGCTGTGGTTGATGGGTGCTGAGAGGGGGGTTGAGGTGGTGGTGTGAGGGCTGAAGTAAACACTGGACCATTTTTTTCTTTTCATTTGTAGGAAATGGGGCTCACGGGAAGTGACTGAGAGGTGGACAGGGAAAATGGCAGAGGGTGTGATTTTTTTAGAGACCGAGTATGAGAGGAAGCTACTGGAAGGTGAGTGGACTAAATGGCAGAGGGTCAGCTTTTTTTTTTTTTACAGAAGGAGCACTGTGGTAAGCAGTCAGGAGGTGGGTGGGCTAAATGACAGAGGGTGGGATTTTTGTTTTTACAGAGGGATCACAGGAGGAAGTGATTGAGAGGTGGATAGTCTAAACAGCAGAGAATGGGATTTCCATTTTTACTGAGTGAGCACCAGGAAAGTGATCATCAAGTGGGCAGGATAAATGGCAGAGAGTGGAAGTTTTTTTTTAGTAACGGAGCACCAGGAGAAGCAATCAGGAAGTGTCTGGGATAAACAACAGGGGGTGTGATTTTTTTTTTTACAGAGTGAACACTGAGGGAAGCAATCAGGATTGAGCATTGGGGAAAGTGATCAGAAGGCAGGCAGGCTAAGCAACAGAGGGTGAAATTGTGTTTTCACAGATGGAGAACTCGAGGAAGCAGTCAAGATGTCCGTGGGCTAAACAGTAGATGGTGGGATTTATTTACTGATGGAGCATGGTGAGAAGAGATCAGGAAGTGGGGGGTAAAATATCATAGGGTGATATTGTTTTTTTATAGATGGAGCACTAGGGGAAGTGATTAGGTTGAGGAAGGATGAGCAACAGGATGATCATGATGCCACTCAGAGTCTACTGGGCAGCATGTTATAGATGAAAGCATGCACCTGATAGATGCAATGCTATCCTTCCAATTATACAAAGTTAAGTCAAAGTTAAAGTTTATTTATTTCAATGCATAACATTCTTAAGAATTATGACATTGTATATTTGGAATACATAAAAATACATTGGTTTACAATTTAATATTTATACAGTATAAAAAACATTGCCACCATGGGACACATACTATTATTATCCTTTGTCTCAATTTAGTGCATCTTTATATATACCTAAATTTATACAAAACTATGCTAAAGAAATTTGCCATCCAATAAATCATTAGTTTATCTGACAAATTCATCAAATACATAAATATTTCTTTATCATCTTTAAACTTCATTCCAAAGTGCAAATGTTTGATCCATGTATGTCTTTCATTTTGTAAGTCTTCACAGTGCAAAATTAGATGCTGAATTGTTATTAATGGTTCATTATTACGCATACATTCTTTGTTAACCTTTCTATGCAGCCCTTATTTTACAATGAATGGGGAAATATCCCAATGAGGTGCCCAATCTTGCTATACTAAGGGCAATCCTCTGGGCAGTGTTCTTACAAAATAATAAATATTGTTCAATGGTACCTGTGTTTGCAATTTGCTATACATCCCATTGTTATCACTGTAATGGATTTTATCAATATCTTTCTTTAAAAAAACTATCTGAGATCCTCTGTAACCCTTCAGCCACAAATACATTAGGATTAGCATTTATCATCTCCAGTCTCACATTGTACATTCTGAACTGTCTCATTTTTTTTTGAATTAGAGCTTCAAATCAATTTAATCTGCATTCATTGTTTCCAGCACACCTTAGTATCACATCATTCCAGCATACCTTTGGTAATCTATTATTATCCATCATTATTATTCTCTTCCATGAGTCTTTCATAAGTGTATAGCTCCTCTCAGGACTATTGCCTCTAACACTAAAGTATTTGTTTCCAATCTTAAGAAAGCTGTAGGTGTATCTCTTGGTATGCCTAGTATCAATCAAGTATTTTGCACTTGTTCCAACTGAGTTGGATTAATACTTAAATGCCAGATTTCACTACCATATAGTAACTGGCCAATAACTTCAGAATTAAAGGCAGTGAACATTGCTTTGTATGAATCTTTAGAAAATTTATTGCCAAATCTGAATATTGCTATTGTTACTTGCTGAGCTGAAGAATGAGTATTATTTATTTGCTGCTTCCAATTTAGATTAACATCAAAATAAACACCTAAATATTTGTATATATCCACCATGTCTCTTTCTAGGCCCTCCATGCATCATGTATGTTTCTTAATATTTATATATATTTTTTTGCTGAATATCATTATCTTTGATTTACTTGCTTTTAGTTCCAATTCTAATTGGTTAAGTTGCTGAATTACAATGTGAATCCCTTATTTGAGACCCAGAGGGGTCTGAGATAGTATAATATCATCATCTGCATACATTAAAATTGATATTTTAATACCATTAATTGATAGTAGGAATGTATCTTGTGTTTGATACTTTATCAATGAAAGTTTCTAAATATAAGTTGAATAATAAGAGAGCTATTACACATCCCTGCTTTACTCCATGTGTGATAGGTATTGGGTCTGATAAAGTACCATCCTTGGTTAACTTAATTCTGGATTCAGTATTAGTATGCAACATGCATTATATACAGTAGCCAATCATTGAGTATCAATGCCCTTACTTTCTAATATTCCCACAGTATGTTTCTGTTAATATAGCCAAAAGTGACTCTGATATCAATGAAGCACACATATATGTTTCTCCTACTTATATTAACATATATATATATCTGGAATATAGTTTAGAGTAAACACTAAGGGCCAGATATTCGAAAGGGCTGCGCCATGCTCAACAGGGTTGCGCATGCTCAAGTCCTACATTGCGCCATTCTGCGATATTCAGCAGGAGGCAGTTGAGCAACTGAAAACAGGCTGAGCAACAGTGCAATGCAAATGAATGCATGCTCAACAGGAGGGGGAGGAACCATGCATAAACTGCACAGCCCGATATTCAGCTGGGCTGTGCAGAGTTGTGCAGGTGCAACCCCCAACCTGAGCCTGCAGGACCTTGAGCCAAAAAAAAAGCTTAAGTAGAGGGCCACCCACAGGTGAGCTGCTGTATTGCAGGGCGCAACACAGCAGCTGCCACCTGTGGCTGGCCCCCAACTCAGTCCCTGTGCCCCCCCCAGCCTGATCGTGGGCATAGTGTACTCCCCCCCACCAGTCCGATCACGGGCATCAATGTGGCTTCCCCCCTCCCTTTCACATCCCTGGTGGTCCAGTGGACCGTAATGCCCGATCACGGGCAGAATGTGAAATGAACCCCTCCAAACATGTTCCTAGTGCCTGATAACAGGCAGAATGTGAAATGAACCCCCCCGAACATCTCCCTGGTGGTCCAGTGGACCGTAATGCCCGATCGCGGGCAGAATGTAAATTGACACCCAACCGGCCAAACATCTCCTGGTGGCTAGTGTCCCCCACCCCACCCACCCAAGCCCACCACCTGCTTCCCCGGCAGCGGCGGTTGGCAGCATCCCACCCGCCTGCAGCCCGCCCGCCCGTAAACAGACTGCCGGTGGGGCTGCATGCCCAGTGGTGCAGAGCAGAACCAATGGGCATGCATGCTCATACATGACAGTCCAGATTTGTGATCATTCACAAATCTGGACTGTCATGTACAGTATGGGCTGCATGCCCATTGGTTCTTGCTCTGCACCAATGGGCGTGCAGCCCTACTGGGCAGTTAGTTAGCGTGTGGCAGGGTGGCAGGTGGTGGATGCTGCCACCCGCTGGCTGCCAGGGGATCGGGTGGTGGGGCTTCGTGGTGGGTGGGGTGGGGGACACTAGCCACCAGGGAGATGTTTGGGTGGGGGGTGTCAATTACATTCTGCCCGATTGACAGTATACGGTCCACTGACCACCAGGGATGTTCGGGGGTTCATTCATTCTGCCTGGATCGGGCACTAGGAACGTGTTCGGGGGGGTTCATTTCGCAATCTGCCCGCGATCGGGCATTACGGTCCACTGGACCACCAGGGAGATGTTTGGGTGGGGGGGTGTCAATTTACATTCTGCCCACGATCAGGCATTATGGTACACTGGACCACCAGGGAGATGTTCGGGAGGAGGTGGGGGAGCCACATTGCTGCCCGCGATCGGGCTGCAGGGTGCGTTGGTCCCCGATGGCTGCTGCCTGGCAGGGTGGCCAGGCGCAAGTCCTCGGAGATCGGCACACCTACATGCTAATGGCATGCAAATGGGGCCATAATCAGATGCAAATGGCCCCCCCTGCGCCTTGCATGAATTATGGCCCCATTTGCATGTCACCTTTTGAATATGGTGATGTTGCACATGGTGCAATGGTACTTGGCCACCGCAAGTTGAATGCTCCACTCTGACAACTTGCAGTGGCACAAGTTTCACTGCACTATGCACAGTGGCTGTGGCTGGGGGGTGATATTCAAAGGAGTTGCTCAATAGTGCAACTCCTTTGAATATCACCTGAGCCACACCCCAGCACAACTATTTTGTGCAGCGCAAGGGCTTGCGCCTCAGAATGGCGCAGTTTGAATATCCAGCCCTGAGTCTAAAGTGCTGTATGATCTCCTAAATCCACACTGAAAGCAGGATATTAAATTATCAACAACCCACTTTTCTGATCTAGATAAAATTATTCTAGAGTAAATCTTTTGAACAATATGGAGAAGAGTGATTGGTCTATAACACTGATGGTAATTTTTTGACCCTTTTTAAAGAAAGTAATGATTATTCCACAGTTCCAGCAGCTTGATACTTTAAGGATCTATGACAGTCAGTCAAAAATTTAGTTGTCAACTGATGTTTCAGTGACTCCTTTATGTCGACTGCATTTGTGGTTTAGATAGAGGGAGTCACAGGAAACATTGTTTTCTTCAGGGGGCGTTGACCCCGAAACCCCCCATGTGGGGGGCTCTGCCCTCCCACACACCCCGCTGCTAGAATAATAAACTCTGAGTCAGAGTTGTTTTGGGGAAGGGGTGCAATACTCCCAGAAAGCAGTGCCGGTGTCCTGCACCAACACTACAGTGACCTGTTGCTGTTGTCGCTGTAGTGTTCAGAGATGTAAAAATGTTGTGGTAGCATCAGTATACCATACTTTCAGATGAAGATTAATCATTGTAAAAATATTTGCCAAAAAGCTGGCCAGAACTCAATGTTACCTTGATATAGTTCAGCACGCAGGGCATCGATGCTAGCAGCTTTGTTATGTTTGAATCTTGATTGCTGAAATAACTTCTTCCTGGGAGATTCTATCCCACTTGGCTACTAGATCCATACTAATTTTGTCCAGCATCAAAGAGCTGTCTCTACCTTTACATGTAACATTATATATTTTATTAAGTGTGATATCCATTTATTGCCAGGGATAACAGCAGTTATGTTATATTGCCTGTTATTCTCTGCAGTTCCAAACGCAACTAATGATCAAAATGTATGTGTGTCTTTTAGCTTGAATTGCACCTTGTAAATCATCCCAAAGATTCTTTGTGTATTGATTTTTTTAAACCAATAATTTTATGCACTCTTTTTTAATGACCTTAGTGCACTTAGCAAAGTTGGATCACTAAATTTTCTTAAACAGTGTCCAATCATGTTTATGACACCTTTAAGCCTTGTGCAATCTTTATCAAACCAAGGATTGCTTTCCCCAACATTACACATGCTTTTCTTTCCATTACTCCCCTTCAGTCTATGAGTAATGTGCTCCATAAGGTCAACATACTTTTTTTTTTAATCTCAAGTCTTCTAGAGGGTCATTTATTCCCTCACAAGGGTCTAGCAGTAACTTCAGCTGAGAAGTATATAATGCTGATATGATTTTCTTTATCACTTCAGCAGTATACTCATTCCATTTGATTTTCTTTGCATATAAAATACACATAATTATTATCAGTCTCATATACATTTAGGTTCTCTATAGGAGCAATATGGATATCAATATCTAGAATGCATACAAAGGGAAAGTGGTCACTGTCCCATAATTTTAACATTTGAAAACATCTAACTTTATTATATACATAAATATCTGTCATACAGAGATGTAGATTGCTTCCTTCTGCTTCTGTTGGGAATGTAAATTTACCACTTCTTTCTCCTTTACATCGTTCATTTAATAGTCTAAGATCAAGTTTACCAGCAAGTTTTAAAATAATTTTTCCTTTAATATTCAGGAATTTATCTTTAGAGCATCTGATATTGATTTTCCCCCTTCCGACTCAGGCATTAAAGTAATCACACATCACAACTATTAACCCACAGAATCAGGATTTCAAGAGTTCAGTTTCAACCAATAGCCCATTTAATACATCTGAAAATATATTTTTTTGTACTTGAGGTGTGCTTACTATTGTTGCTTGTATCTAATCTGTTTCATGTGTATTACTGTTATGTTGTACTCCACTGTCACCCTGCGCCATGTGTTATGGCCCGGGTTGTGCACCGAAAATGGTCCCTAGGACCCGGTTATCAAAGTCATAAATAAATAAATAAAAAAAATACATTAAATAAACCAAGTAATAAATGTTCTATTTTAAACTATTAACCCTCACACAAGTTACATGTCTTCTTGAGCTGATGGATATACTGAAATTTCCTTTCAGTCTACCATAAACTTTTCCCTTGATAGCTGGGACACTCCAGGTTTCAAAGCCTGCATATAGTTGATTATTTCTTTCCATATCCAATGTTTCTTGAAAAGTAATTATGTCATAAGATTGAATTATATTTACCCATTTTTTGTCTGCCTCTTTCAGTTTAACTCCTGCAATATCCCAGTTCAATATCTTTAATGAAGAAAAATTTACATGAGGTGCCTTCCACCATCACTGTTCTGACAGTGAGCTAAAGTCTGTTTCTAAAATCTCTATGTATTCCTCTGTTGAGTTATTTGTACTGTTGCTATCTGAGATATGACTATCCTCAAGAACATTTGTGTGGTTTATAGTCTGACCTTTTCCTTTTCTTCATCTTATTACCACTATTGCTTCCTCATCTCCCTTTAGTGCATGAGTTTCTTCTATAGGCTTTAGAAATTCAGTAATCCTATGCTGTTTCCCATTCACATTTTCTCCATTTTACCTTTTGATTTTTCTTCCCTTACAGGCTCTTTACCAATTTCTGTGTGTCTAATTGTACTATCCAAAGAAACTCCCATATCGAGGAGACTAGATTTATTACTTAAAACTTCACTTCTTTTTTTACAGTTATTCAAAACTATACAGATCCAACAGTTGTTGTAACGCTGAATTGTTTTTATGAATATTGTTTGGGCACCCTGAGCTCTGGAAGGGTACATTTTTATAAACAAAATTATGACAATGATGATGATGATTGTTAGGGGTTGCCCTATATCTATATGCTGACATTATATCTGACCATGCAAATGTATTCCCCATGACTGCTTTCGTTACATTATAAACTGCCAATTTGACTGTGAAACTATTCTCTTTCCTGATTTTTAGGATCCTCTTTAAATAAATTGTTGGTGAAGTTCTTCGACTTTTTATGTTTATTTCTTTCAGTTCATCATAACTTAAATCCATAAGATGTTTTGAGGTGTTACACCTATTCTGCACTTGTTTAATGTTCTTGTTTTTAATCCCCTTTTTAACGTTCTGTGTATTACTTTTTTATTACACTGATTACCTAGATCTATTTCTTTGTTAGTATTATGTAAAAAGAGATTCTAGCCATATTGGTCCTTCGAAAGCAGGAGAATTTAAAAAGGTTTTATTAGGCTAACATGGGAGGCAGTATAGTGCAGTGGGTTAAGGCTCTGTGCTGCAAATCTGGAGACCTGGGTTTGAATCCCATAGCCACCTAGGTGCATACTGTGTGATCCTGAGCAAGTCACTTAACTTCCTTGTGCTCCCAGGTCGCATCTGGAAACAAACTTCAGCTTAGTGTGCTACTCCTGGTTAACAAATGTTCCCTTCAATTTCCCTAAAATAAAATAGCTCATTAATTTCAACCTGCCAAACAAGTAACCTGTGCCATGTGTTTCCACCTTTAAAAGCTTAAATGCATTAACTTTAACCCTATAACAGCATACGGTAAATCTGTGTAAAGTATATTGCCAAACTCTACAGATCTAATTTTACTTACACATTATCAACTGCTCTTGAAATGTACAGTACAACTGAAGTTTTCAAAGCAGAGTCAGAAATGCTCATTCCACACCTGTGGCTGCCAAAAAAGTGTGGAACTAATGCGCTAAGCACCAATATCATTGCAACTAACTTATCTACATGGAATATTCCGAGGTAGCTAGCTGATTGTGATCATACACCAGTATTTTAGATATAGGCACTGGGCAGGATTAACAAAAGGCAACTAAAGGCTGGCCCGTTGGCACAGCAGTGGGATTTCCACTTGCGACACCGGTGACCCAGGTTCAGGAACAGACCCGGATCATCAGAGGGCCGGCCGGGGGGAGAAGAATGGAGCATCCTAAGGACTGCTCTCCTTCTCTGGGGGGAGGGTGGGGGAAGCGATAGGCACACTGAGGACTCCTGGCGGAGGCCGGGAGATCTCAGGTGACTGACGCTCACAGTTCTGGGAGGCGGGGCAGTCACTGGCATCATTGCACATCCCCGCCTCCATAAGGAAAACAGTAGAAAATCGAGGCGGGCGAGGACCACCGTCTATATGAAGCCCTCCCGGAAGACCTCGATTCATCGCCATCGCTGCAGGTCCCCCAACTAGATATTGGTTCCGTGGTCACCGAAGAAGGTGGCCGTGGCCCCGCCCTCTGGGGGGTAAGCCAGGGGTAACTGGGGGATCTCACCAGCCTTGGATGGTGATGGAGGCTTCCAGGGGCCATGACCAGGGCCAATCTATGATGGGGTCCTGCCATGGAAAAAGATAAAATAAAAAAAAGGCAACTAAAGATGTAAGTCAACTTGCATCCCCAAAAATGGTTGAAGTAGCACTTGTGTCATGAGTTGCATCATGTTGGGATTCAGAAAGGCAGCCTGTGACATGCTGCAGGCTGCCTGCACCCAAGTGAACCAATACACCATAAACCCCCTTGCAACATGGCATAAGAGGGTTTATGGCAGCAGTTATACCCTATTCAGGAAGGGTGGCTGCAAAGTCCCAAAATTGGTATTCAGAAATAACCCCTGGTGGACATCCATCACAGAACACTTACACCAGCTATGAGGTGACATAAGTGTTCTTTGTCATGCACTAGGGGTTGCCAATAT
This sequence comes from Neoceratodus forsteri, assembly GCA_016271365.2. NCBI lineage: Eukaryota > Metazoa > Chordata > Ceratodontiformes > Ceratodontidae > Neoceratodus > Neoceratodus forsteri. The sequence continues at coordinate 204,076,493 of CM057458.1, forward strand.
GCAGTCAGTGCTGCACAACTGAGAGGACACTATGGCCCCCCATAGCCCCGTTCCTCTAGTGTACAGCACTGCCACCCCAACCTCACATGCCCAAAGTCCCCATAGTAATGACCCAAAAGCTCAGTGTGGCTATCGTCCCCCATCCTGATCCCAATAGTGCCATGTTACAAACCCTTATGGGATATCTGAATACCCCCCAGCCTCAATGCCCAATTCGCACACTCTGCCCCCAAATCCCATCCCATCATCACTGTTACAACACTCCTCAAAATGCCCTATATATCCCTGGTGATCCAGTGCCCCCCCAGCCCCCCACCTGACAGTGCAAGGCCATCCCACTCCTCCCATACCCTGCTGGCGACTGGCACGGCACACCTCTCACCACCATGGCCAGCCACCAACTGAGCTGTCTACAGAGCACATACAGTTAGTATACACACTCAGTAAATTATAGCTACTGTCATTCACCAAGCATATATATTAACCATACACACTCCATAGACAACTCAGTTGGCAGTCGGCAGTGGTGATGAGAGGTGGGCTGTGCCAGTGTCTGGTGAGGTATAGGCAGGTGCAGGGTGGGCTCGCACTGTCAGGTGGGGGGTTGGGGGCCACTGGATCACCAAGGGTATGTGGGGCATTTTGAGGAGTGTTGTACAGTGGTTACAGGGATTTGGGGATGGGAATTGGGCATCAGGGCTTGGGAGGGTGTTTAGATAGCCCATAATGGCTTGTAACGTGGCACTATTGGGATTGAGATGGGAGGGCAATAGCCCACACTGGGATTTTTGATGACTACTGTGGGGACTTTGTGCATGGGGGACACCACAGCTCACTTTTAAGGGCTCATCTGCCGCCCGCCCATCTTGCGGCTTGTGGCATTCCAGGGAGGTGCACCCTTCCTTGGACTGATGCTGCAGGTCATGGAATGCAGGCTCCTGAACCCTGTCCATTACTGAATCAGGCAAAGGGTCCAGGATGCAGGGGCTGTTGCCACAGGCTGCCATTGATGCAGCTTGCAGCAACCTTTTGTGAATCCGGCCCACAGTTTTTCTTTCATAAAAGAGCACACACAAAATGAAATATAACTAAAATGGTAGTTGTTGCTCCCACTAACCACCTCCTTTCAGTGAATGTGCTGTCTAGATGCTGGCACATGCGTCCTTTGTATCACTCAAGTATAACACGTGATCTAATAGCGAGGGCCAATACGAGTCCCTGAACATTTTTTTAAAATTTAATTAAACTACTGAATCAACCAATTCACATTAAATGGGTGACTAACCCAATCAAGATACACAGTTAAGGTTCAAATTGATGATTATATAGATTGGATGAGTTTATATTAAAGCACTGTTGTTCTTATACTGAGTTATATGAAACTGGGCAGTTACACAGCTGTAAAACTGATCCCCAGCAGTGCTCAAACCATTGTGTATTGAAATACGAGAATAAATTCCAAAAGTAGTATCACTTAATGACTGAAATACACTAAACTAACAGGGGCAAGTAAAAAATAATGTACATACAGCACATCAAACACATAGAGCAAACATTAAGTGGAGAACCAGCTTCCTTGTCTGTCCAGCAAAAAAGAGGTTGACACTGCATAAAATAAAACACTACATAAAATTTGCAAACATATCAGTCTTTATCAGTATAGACCTGCAAGCACTATTTAATGTATTTAGTAAATTTAGTATATTGAAATTAATTTTAATCCACCTTTCACCTTTGATTTCACTTCAGTTTTCTTCTGCTGTGACTGAAGACTTGTTTTTTTTTCTTGACTACTGGTTAGCCCTAGTTAGCCCTCCAGATCCAACTCCAGCGCACTAAATCAGCTCCGCTCTGCTACAGCTTCAAGAATCACTTCAATTCACTTCAGTTTTCACTTTGGGGCTTTTCAGACAGATGCTTAAATTCCCAAACACTCGAACTCACTCTCCAGCATCTCATCAGGTGTCGTGGAAGTTACACTCTCCATGGCACCATGGCACCACCACAGTCAATCTCTAGTTATCACCCCTCATGGGGCTCTCTGCCTCCTACTCCTGGGTCTTTCAGGCTGTTCCACTGCTCACACTCATTAGGACCTGTAGAGAGGGCACAGAAGACACTCTGCAGTATCCAAATTGCCACACAAGAAAGTCTGGAAAGAGTTGTTAAAAGATTGTAAAGGTAACAGTGGTATACCTGTAGTAAGATCAAAAATCACCTTTAACAACTCCTGCTACTGCTCCTCAGCAGACAAAGCTTGTTGTGACCATCATGGAAAGAAAAAATTATACAAAGTTAAAAATTATACAAAGTTTCCGAACAGTGTCACTATCAGCCAGCTCCTGGTTGGGCTGTCAGTAGTGAGTCTCCTGCAGTGTAAGCTGCATTGGAGGCTACCATAACACACCTCTGCAGCTCCTCTTCTCCCACGTAGACACAACATGTTCCCTTTGCACATGTGCATGCAAAGAAACATGAAAAGGGAGGGAAGGATAAATACAGAAAATATGATTAACACAGGAAAGCAGTCCTAAACACAGTCATGCCCAGTCAAAATTAAAGAACTGAAAAGTACACAAAAAAGGCACCAGCACCCCCACAAAATAACTTTCTTAAAGTGGAAAGGTTGCAAGTGAACTAAAGAAAAAACAGGACACCCCAAGCCAAGACAAACAGTTTTGTTCTTACAAGCACCCCTGAGGAAACTCGTGAAAGCAACACTGTTGTATTTGTTCTTGGCTTAGGGTGGCTTTTTATCTTAGGCTGGTTTGTAACATTTTTACTTTACTGAAGTATTCTGGTGTGGCTGCTGGTACCAGCCATTTTGTTTTACAGAAAACATGAGTTGTATAAGCAGAATTGTACATAACATGTTTATAGCTGTCCATCTATGTCACAAGGTCTTTAACACCTTCAAGATACTATCTTACTAACTCTGGCATGTTAAGCACTTCCCCCAAAGAAAGCTTTGAGGAGAAGCACTACATAGTGATGTTTTGTCCTGGCATCCTAAGCTGAGCTAATAAAGCACTTAATACCTGCTTATGGTGGATGTGCTGTTTTTTTTTTTTCCTTTTTGTTTGCAATAGACTTTTGGCTTAACAGTGTATGTTAAGGTGGTGATTTGTGTGCTCCTTTCTTCTAGAACTGTATGTTCAACACCGCCACCTGCTTGGCCTGCTTATCTACCGCATGTTCAGACCTCTGCAAGCCATGACCCTGACTGCCTAGCTGAATACTGAAACAAACTAGTTACTTAATGCCTGTGCCATCCCACCTCCCTAAATAGTTCCTTTCTCTCCACTTATGAGAAGCCCTAACCTGTCCTAGAACAGGAGTTTTCAACTTTTTTGTGTGCATGGCCCTCCAGAGCAAACGTGAGTAGTAGCAGTGACCCCTCTACCTGCAACAGTGGACAGAGGATGTGGGGGAGGGTGGTGAAGGTGAAGTTTCTTACACAAATGGTGATAGGGGTATGGAGTTTGAACACAGAACCTCTGTCTAGAGACCAGATTTGAATCCCATATTCACTATATGACCTTGAGGAAATGGAGGTGTGTAGGGTGTTAAGAGTGGAGAGTTGTGGATAAAAGATCCAGATCGGAATCCTGCAGAGACAAGCCAAGATGGCCAATGGGGAGGGGTGGAGTCCTGTAGGTGCTAGTCTGGACTGCCCTGTGGGTCAGGAATATTCCCCTTTTGTGTAATTTGGAGGAATAATTCATGATAATGTCTTTCTAGATGGGTTAAATACATTTTTATGACATCTTTTATACCTGTAACTGAGTGAAGGAGAGAAAGAAACGTGGTGAAAGATGTTGCTCTGCACGTCATTGATACATACTAGGTACTACGAGTCAAATATGGCTCAAGTTAAAACAAATAACCGGTTTCAACTGGACTCTCATCTTTACAACTGCTTGCCTCCAAGTACTTATTTTTCAAAAAGGAGCATGAATGCACCTGGGGCTGCTATAGCAGAGCATGGAAAGACTGTTCAAAACACCAAGACAGTATTAAACACCATTTATACAGTTTCATATTTAACATTTTTGCTCACTTCAAGGATCCCCTCTGCCTTGCTCAGGGACCCCCAGGAGGCCTAGGACCCTTGGTTGAAAAACCCTTTGATAGACTATCTTGTTATTCCTCATGTGTTGAAAACAAGTTTGAATTCCCCTTGATTCATTGCACAGTCTTGTTTTCCAGTCCTGCCTTAGCATTTACATAGTAACGTAGCATAGTAACAAAGTAATGTAAGATCAAATGGGACTTCAGGTCCATCTTGTCCACCCCCTGCTTCATAAGCAGGTATAAATAAGTATGCTTTGCAAATATGTACTAATTTATAAGGATTTAATTACCAGTCCTCATTTTTCATGTCTGGATAACCAGACTTTTAAATCACGTTATAACCGCCTGGTTGATATTTTACATTACAACTGGATAGTTGTAATCAGTATCTATCAATCAAACCCCACTACAGAAAGCTCATTGGTGCTTAGTTTGTGCGTGGGCAGGCCGAACATCTCAGCCAAGATGGTTGCTCCATTACCGAACACCGGCACTCATCCTTTGCCTCACACTGTCATGACAGGTAACTTTTTGAATATTTATAAATATCTAGCTCATTGATCCTGCCTTCACAACATGAAAAATCTACCTGGTTGATCCTGCCATTTGAACCCTTTGAGTTGGGCTTCGACACACAATGGCTGCATCACCAATGGACCATGGCTCATTAGGTAACATATTGTGGTTCATGCTGTAATTTATAAAAAAAAGTAAAGAAAAACAAATGAATGCCTGTAGAGGAAATGGAGAGACAGGCAGTTGTGTGTGTGTGTGTGTGTGTGTGTGTGTGTGTGTGTGTGTGTGTGTGTGTGTCTGTTTGTGTGTGTGTGTGTCTATCTCTGACAGAAGTGCTACCTAACTTACTGAAGTGTGTTGAAAGAAAAAAATATGATGACCAGTAATTAAATAAAATAAAACATGGATGGGCTTGTGTAACCAGATTTTCACACACACCTTTGGTGTGGGATGCTTTTATAGACCCCTTGAGCTTCACTCTTGAGGTTTATGTAGCATCCCACACCTTGGGTATGTGCAAAATTCTGATTACACCCACCCACTCATGTATTATTCTATATATCCCACCCACTATACTATCAAGGGTAGCCAATGATTGCCTTGTTAAGTAGAGATTTGTCCAGGCCCACGTTGAAAGACAGTACTGTCTTTATGTTCACTGTCTCTGCTGGTAGGCTGTTTCATAGGTTTAACACCCTCTGGGAGAATAAGTGCCTCTAATGTTATCCCTGAGATTACAACTTTTGAGTATCATTGTATGTCCTTGAGTACCGATTGAGCAGACAGAATAAAACATTTCCATGTTTTAGCCTTGTTGATATTATTCAGTATGTGTAAGACTGAGATCATGTGCCCCCTCAGCCTCCTTTTCTCCAGTGTGTACATGTTAAGGACCTCCAGCCTCTTCTAGCTTTTATCCTCCATATCCCTAATCATTTTGGTGGCCATGCACTGTACACACTATGCTGCCTAAATGTCCTTTTTATATTGCGGTGCCCAGAATTACACAAAGACATTTGGCCTAACCAAGACCTCGTAAAGTGAGTGCATAACTTCCCCTGTTCTGCTGCACCCCCCCCCCCCTTTAGTGGCACCCAGGCACTGTTCCTGCCTTCTTAATAACAGTTGCACACTGCTTGTTATGTTTTAGCTTCTTGTCTAGTATGATCCTCAGATTCTTTCCTCCTCCTCCACCACTGCAGCAAAAGGAGCCCCACACAATGTTAAGGTCGGACCTTTGTTTCTTCTCCCTAAATGTGGCACATATAATTTGGCTATACTGAATGTAAGACTCTTGGAGTCTGACCTGCAGACCAGCTGGTTCAGATCCTCCTGAAGTTTGTCCACATCCTCAAGAGAGTACATAATGCCCCCTGGCAAACTGGAAAAGTGCCAAGATGCACCTGGGATCACAGTACCTGTCTTACCCACTGTGAATAAAATGGCATTAATTGTACAATAAGTGGTCTGCTTCCTGTAATGTTGTTTTACTCCATGTATGCAGCTGTTTCTGCTTTTGTACCTTCCATTTTTAAGGCTGCACAATCCTTTGACAGCATTTTGAGGCTGCACTGTCCTTTTCCAGCACTGCATTCCCACCAAGCCTATTTCTTCAAGGGAGTACACCACTCTGGCCACCTTAGTGTCATTAGTACTCTTAAACAAGCTGCTACAGGCTCCAGCTTCTAGACTGGTGATGACAATGTTAAAAAGTAGTAGCCCCAGCACTGATCCATGAGTAATAACTCTGACTACCCCTTTCTACTTGAAGTAGTATTCATAAACCATAACCTCTGCTTCCTGTCCCCAAGCTAAGATAGCAATCCACCTTGTGTATGCATGGTGTATACAGCAGTGGTGTACTTAGAGTAAGGGATGGCGTGGGGATTAGGGTTACCATTTTTTAAATTTTTATTTTATTTTATTGAAATCTAGGATTACAAATACCTTTGAGCAGGAACTGATCATTTACAAAGGTTCCACGTTGAAGGAATGGGGGGTATACATACATACAAAGGTCAACATAATTATACATAGTTACACAATAAAAAGAAGTAAGAGACTGAGGCTTAGGAAATTCCAGTAATTCAAAGTGTGCCAAATGTTAGGTAGCATGACATACCAGCCAAGGGCAATCTTAGAAATAAGCACTGCAGGTGAGAGGGAAGGGGGTATGCAGGCAGGAAGGCCATTGTCGGAGGGTAGAGAGTGAGGGTAAGAGCTCTAAAGGGGAGGGAGGGGAAGGATAAAAGTCAGAAACTGCCCGGGGGGGAGGAAAGGAAGAGGGGGCAAGGGGGTGGCAGGTAGAAGGGGGCAAGGCAGGGAGAGGTAGCTGTCAAGACTGAAGTGGAGGGCAGTGAGCAGTGGGCCCCTGATTAGGCGAGGCAGTCACAATGACTAGTTGAAATGAGATGAAGTTGGAGTTGTCTCTTAAAAGGGCCAAGAGCAGCAGCAGTAAGAGTTTCCTTGTTGAGAGTATTGCACCACTGTGGTGCTCTGTGGGCAAAGGCCCTCTGGCCCATGGTAGTCCAGCATCTGGGGACAAGGAAGGTTAGTTGTTGTGAACTTCTAGTTTGCTGGGTGCTGTGTTGGACCCTTTACAAATTTTGATTATGTTGGCACTATATGAGGTACCATACCATTGATTCATGACCCATACATGTAGTTAGATCTTAGATAAAAAGGGGAAGGGAGGGGAGGGTGGGAATCAGGCTTGATGATCCTAATAACAAATTTCCAAACTTTGTGGGCATCAGGTTAAAAACATAATGGCACATTCCCAAACTTGAGAGTTTGAGTTTTGTGCAGTAGCAACCCTAATCTACATTAGCATAATTTCTTTCAATGAATTGCCTTAGTCTTTGAGACAGTAGAGTGGTAACTAGCTTTGTGCAGGCTTGTGAGGCTCTGTGCAGAAAAGGAGGTGACAGCTATATTTCTTTGTGCCTCTTAACTTTCTCTGTACAGGACAAGATGCACAGGTCAATTTGGTCTCTGTATATCAATCCTAACTTTTATTGTACAGGGCCCTGAAGTGTTTGAGAATAGCAAAACTCATCGCCTAGTCATCTGGTAGCCTCCAAGAACACTCACCAGGGCAGCAGTGATAACTGTGGTAACCTGAAGTCTGAAGGCCATTTATTATAGATCACCATTGATTCTGGTAGGTGTGTAAGGGATCACTGAGAGGGAGTGATGATCCTAAGGTACTACCCTCAAAGGAACTCTGTGCAAACCATTGCCACAGTGACAGAAAACCATGAAGACCATTACAGCGACAACATTGGCAGTTCACTGTAATGGTCCATGGTATTGCTAACTGCTTTCTCTTGGATTTTGCCCCCTCCCCGAAACAACGACTCAGAGTTGATAATCTATAATGCGGGGGGTGTGGTGGGAAGAGATGGTAAGATTTCTGTTACCAAAAACTGAGCTGCTGAGAACAGGTAGGAAATGGGCCTACTGAAGCACACTGTGTAATAAGAGTAAAGACCTGGTTAATGTGAGGTGCCCAGAGAGTGGGTGGATGTTAGCCAGGAGTGACAGTGTGAATGTCTCTACAGCAGTGCTACTTCCTGCACACCAGCTAAACTAGTGCACAGTGGCATGGTAGTAAATGAAGAATGAATGAGACCAAAGTGTATAGCAAGGTGGAACCTCTGGTAAATTCAGAAGGCAGCAAAGGAAAGTCTCTGTCTTGATGTAATTCCTTACCCACTAATAGATTGCAAGAAATAAGAGCAGTCATGTGGCTGCTGTAATAGATGTGTAAAGTGTAAAACCTTTTTTTGGTACCCTAGGTTTTATTTCTTTTTGCTTCTATTTTTGCCCTTTGTCAATGGCTAGGGGGAACCCCCCATATCAGCTTGGTGCAGTATTCACTGGGATCTGGGCATCATGAGGCTCGCACTGAGGTGTTTTTACCTTGTGCATCCCTCCCTCAAGAAGAAGGAAACCACTTTGGTTCTCAAATACAGTAGCAGAAAAGGTCAGAGCCAAAAGGCTGGCCTTCAGAAAATATAAGGGAACACAGCAGGATGAAGATAGGGAGGCATACCAAACTGCCCTAAGGGAAGCAGGTAAGGCAGTAAGGCAGGCAAAGTCCCAAACTGAGGAAACACTAGCACGAACAGTAAAAGAAGGTGACAAGACTTTCTATAGATACATTAGTGAAAGGAGAAAGTCCAGAGGGAGTATTGCTAAGCTTAATGGAGAAAAGGGAGCATGTGAGGAGAAGGACCCTGTAAAGGCATCTATCCTAAATAGATACTTTTGCTCAGTATTTACTGAAGAGAAGGTAGGGCAGGGCCCACAGCTCAGCATCATGGACACAGGGGGAGGAGGTGAGCACTACTCCCTTCACAAAAGAAAGGGTCCTACAAGAGCTTGCTAAGCTCAGGGTGGATAAGGCAATGGGACCTGATGGCATACATCCCAGGGTACTTAAGGAGCAAAGGAGGAACTAGCAGAGCCATTAGCAGAATTGTTTAGTGAGTCTCTGAGCACAGGAGAGGTCCCAGAAGACTGGAGAAGGGCTCATGTGATCCCACTCCACAAGAGTGGTAGCAGGGAGGAGGCGAGGACTACAGACCGGTCAGTCTTACCTCAGTAGTGGGCAAGATTATGGAGGCACTCCTTAAGGAAAGGATAGTGCAACACCTGGAATCCATAGGGGCACAGGATCCAAGACAGCATGGGTTTACAAAAGGAAGGTCCTGTCAAACTAATCTCATAGATTTCTTTGACTGGGTAACCAGAGTGGTGGACCAAGGGGGAGCAGTTGATGTCGCCTACCTTGACTTCAGCAAAGCTTTTGACACTGTTCCACATAGAAGATTGATAAATAAGCTAGGTAGGCTCGGGGTGGGTCAGAAGTTGGTCAACTGGGTGGCAAACTGGTTGACTGGCAGAAAACAGAGAGTGGTGGTAAATGGTATACAGTCAGAAGAGATGCAAGTCACAATTGGGGTACCTCAGGGATCAGTCCTGGGGCCAGTCCTATTCAACAACATCTTCATTAGTGACCTCGCAGATGGACTAGAGGGTAAGGCTTGTCTGTTTGCAGATGACACCAAGATCTGCAACAGAGTAGATGATCCAGATGGGGTGGGCAGAATGAGAAGAGATCTGGATAAACTAGCAGAATGGTCAGAAGAGTGGCAACTGGGATTTAATGCAAAGAAGTGCAAAATCATGCACATAGGGAAGAGAAACCCTGAAGCCACTTATAGGCTGGGAGGAGTTGCTAGCAGTCACAAAGGAAGAAAGAGACTTGGGCATCATCATCACTGATGACCTAAAATCATCCAAGCAGACCTCTAAAGCAGTAGGTAAGGCTAGGGGGTGTTGAGGGTGTATTAGTAGGGGTATCACAAGTCGTAAGAGGGAGGTAATAATCCCTCTGTACAAGACATTGGTTAGGCCCCATCTGGAGTACTGCGTGCAGTATTGGAGGCCACACCTTCACAAGGACATTAACCAAATTGAGGCAGTCCAGAGAAGGGCAACCAAAATGGTGCAGGAACTGCATCAGAAGACATATGAGGACAAGATTAACGGAGCTCAATATGTATACCCTTGAGCAAAGAAGGGAGAGAGGTGATATGATCGAGACATTTAAACACCTTAAGGGCATAAACAAGGTGAAAGAGTCTAACATGTTTAAATATAAGAAAAATAGCAGGACAAGAGGACACAGCATGAGATTAGAGGGAGGCCGATTAAGGGGAATGTGAAAATTCTTTTCACAGAAAGGTGGTAGATGCATGGAATGGCTTACCACAAGAAGTGGTGGCTATGAATACAGTGCAGGGCTTCAAACAGGCATGGGATAGGCATAAGGGAGCAATACAAATGACTATGAATAGATAGGTCACTGACAGAGCAAAGGCCGATGGCACATTTATAAGGTAGAAAAAGAAATGGGCAGACTGGATGGGCCTTGCGGTCCTTATCTGCCGTCAACTTCTATGTTTCTATGTTTCTATGTTTCTATGTTTATCCATGACCTGCCAGAACACAGTCACTCGTGCAATGACCTTAGCATATGAATGGACGTGTTTCCACCCCCAATGTGCAGAGGTCTGCTGACTTTGTCCGACTAGGCTAGGCAGCATAGTCATGGACTGCTGTACCTCTCCAGCCAGCACTAGAGGTTGGCAGACACCAGGTGCCAGGTCCCTTCCCTTCCCTGCCTCAATATTCAGATTTTATAGCAAGCAAGCACATTTTATTTCATATACCTCCTCGTCCCAAAGGCTTGAAGCTCTGCACATACAATTTTTGTTAATCTACTAAAAAACATTTAAAACAAATAACAAGCACAACGGAATCCCTCTCATTCATCATATTTATGAGTTCTCAAATGCCAGAAAAAAAAGATGGGTGTTAAGAGCTCTTTTAAGAGCTTCAATAGAGTAGAGCTGACATAGCTGATTTGGTAAGACATTTCACATGAGAGCAGTGACCACAGAAAAAGGTTCTTTCACTGAGGATTTCCAAAGGACACAGGAAGCCACCAACAGATTCACCCCATTGAGTGGAACAGTCAAAGCAGAGTATAAGGGAGCAGGAGACTTTTTAAGTAGTTAGAACCTAACTGCTACAAGAGCCATACATGTTGAATATGTGGATCATTACCATAGCCCTGTCTGGCAACAGGCTGTCAGGAGCAAAGGGAGATAACCTGTCTGAAAAGGAATGGTGCCATCACTTCTGAGAGCCATATTCTGTGGCTGGCATACTAAAGACCACATACTTATATCATGCATGATGCTAAGGGGTCATTTCTATGTCATTATGTGGCCATTAGCAGTTCAAAACAATGCGGCCATGCAAAAATGCAGGAGGCATTCTACAGATCATCCCTGGCAGTTTAGGAGAACCCACTTCCTCCCACGATTCTTGTCAGCATTCTGGAACTGTATTAAAGGCCTTCCTTTGCCATCTAGTGGACCCCTACCTCACCTAATCCCTGCTAATATTGTGGAACTGTACCAAATCCCTTCTCTGGCAATCTAGTGGGCTCTGCCCTAACCCAATCTGGTGTTGTGGAAATGTACTGATACCCATCCCTAGCAGTTTAGCGTTACCCTCCAAACCAATCACTGTCAAACCACCCTTATCAGCCCACCCACTGAGCAATCACAACTTCCATTCCTTTTCTGTCCCTAACTCACCCATACATCCATGGGTAAACTGCCATCAGGTCCTCATACACTGACTGGCATGGACCCCCCCACTCATCACCTCGCTGATCTGTCATCTGACAGATAGGTAGCGAGATGGCACATATTGTAGAGACAACTGCATGCATTCACTCCTTGTTAGTCAGATGGTAGCCTTCTGAGGTGGTGAGAGGAGGGTCTGTGCCATTTGTCATCTGAGAACCAGATAGCGACTCATCTAGTGAGTAGGGATCTGACAGACAGTGTGTGTGGGTGCTCAGTGTGTGAGCCAGGCAGATGGGGCTTTGACAATGGTCCATTGGGTGGATAATGATAGACTGCCATGGATGGGCTTCAATACATTTCCACAATACCAGGTTGGGTGAGGGAGGGGGGGCCCCCCTAGACTTCCAAGGCCCACCAAGGAAAGGCTTTGGTACAGTTCCAAAATACTGACAGGGATCTGGTAAGGAAAGAGGATTCACTAGGCTGAAGTGGAATGGCTTCAATACAGTTCCACAATATGACAGGGTTCAATTATGGAAGGGGTTCCACTAAACTGCCAGGGAAGGACTTTAGTGCAGTTCCACAATACTGTCAGGGACATTAGCCTGCCAGGGTTTGGATCATTGATATTACACAGTACTGACAAGTACTGACAGTAATTTGGGGGTGGAGGAATTACTAGACTGCCAGGGTTGGGATCTGCAATATAGCTCAGTACTATCAGGGAGTGGCAGGTGGAAGCAGGGATCACCAGCACCAGTGCTGTTGAAGGGGCAGGGGTCATGCACCCCTGTGCACATTCTTAAAAGCTGGGTTTAATAAGCATTAATTAGGGCTGCCTCAGCTACCTGTTATCACTTTCACAAGTTGTTGAATATACCGTTGCATCCTGAATGCAAGAGGCACCCTCATTTGCAAGGTTAAAGTAGAGTAGTCTGCAAGCCTGTGCTATCCACTGTGTGCAATGCCAGTTAACCCTTTGTATATTATAACCACCCTGCCCAGATGCACTTAGTCTAGTTAGTTTGACAGTATGCTTTGTTAACCTTCATAATATTGGGATCATTGTGTGTCTCATTCTACCTCTACCTCACAAACACTTAAGTATCACCCTTAACATTTAAGTGTTTAATAAGTTACCTTACGGTAAAATTTTTGGTAATGTCAAATGTAAATGCTCACTAAAAATATTTACTCGGCAGGTAGATTTTGAAAACCATTGCACAGCATGCAGGTTTTGAAAATTGTCACACAGCCAGTATATTTATTTATTTAAAATGTGGTAACCGGGAAAGGCACACTGAGCCAAGGCTCATTTCCAGGTGTGACCAGGGGGAGAGGGTAATGGGATTTACAATAGTCAGAGCTGCAAAACATCGAAAACATCTGGGTGAACAAAGCAGAATAATATATATCTCTGTAAATATACATACAAGGTACATATTTAGAGTAGCATAGATTTACAAGATGCAGAGTGCAATGGGCAGTATAATACAGTGTAAATAATTACACATTGGCAAAAATAAATATATATATAGGCATGCTAGGTATACACATGCAAACATTTAGGACAGCTCAGGAAAACACATAGGGAGGATTGAGGAGAAGTTAAGGATAGGTGGGTAGTGGGGTCTCAGAAAAGATGCAGGGGAGTAAAGAAATTGGGGTGGGGCATGGTGTACTAGGAGGAGAGAAGGTAGGGGGAGAGGAGCAGAGAGGGTAGAAGGGGAGCAGTTGCAGTGGGGGGTGCTTTAATTGCTTTCTGAGTGTGGCTAGAATGGGTGCTAAGCAGATCGAGTGGGGGAGATGATTCCAAAGATCAGGTAGTCTGAAGGCGAATGCCACCATGCCTGATTGTGAGTGTGGATGAGGGAGAGTGAAAGTGTGGGAATCGTGGGTTCTGAGGCAGTAGCCTCATACTGTATATGGCAATAGCAGTATATTTTCAAAGCCTTTGTTTAGGATTTCAGTTTTGTGAAAACCATTGAGCAGTAAGTGGATTTTGAAAGCCATCATGCAGCACATAGATCTGAAAACCATCATGCAGCATGTCAATTTTGAAAACCATACTACAGCATGAATACTTTCAATACTGTTGTGTAGATGTTCAAAATATTTGTGCAGCAGGTAGATCTAAAAAAACATTGTGAGGGATTCCTGTGCAAACATTTTGTTTTTTAATTAAAGATATCTAGTACATGCTGGCCCAGTGGTGCAACAGTAGAGCTACCACCCACCATGCCTGCAACCCAACAGTCGGTTGCTGGGGTTCAGCATAGAGAAGAGGACTGAGCCTCCAACAGACTTCCCTCCTCTCCTAGAGAGGAAGGGATGGGTGGCTAAGGCAAAAGACTATCACCAGGTGGAAACCTGATGGTAGTGTGGGTCTGGAGGGGCATGAAGGGAGGGAGCTGCAGAACTCTGAGGCACGTGCATGCATCCACAAACATGTGCCATATATGTGCCCAGCTACAGGGGAAGGAGAAAAAATATGGAACAAAATGGAGGGCAGGGCAGGCTTACATGCCACTCTGTGTGCCAACTCCTCACATGCATCACTCCTAGGGCCACTGTTGACAGCAACAGGATGAGAGTATCTGGGGAAAGCATGGCACTTACCCATCTATCCACTTAAGGGGGCAATCCACAGAAGAACATGGCTGACAGGTGAGTCCTGGGGAGGTGGTTGATGTGGGGAGCAGTAGGGACAGACAGGAGACAGCCTGCCTTATCCGGGAAGAATTAACACCTTTTTAGAAAAAAAAAAAGGTATTTAAATGCCATATACCGACTGTGCAGTGTTGGTTCTACAGCGAAGACTATTACAGTGACATTGTCGGCAGTCACTGCGATGGTCTCCACTACCTGATACTGGTAATGCAGAGGTGTTTGCCCCATCCCTAAACTAACTCCGACTGGAGTTAATAATCTAAAGTATGGGGGGTGCGGGATGCAGAGCCCCCACATGCTTGGTGAGGGGGGCAAAGGCCCCCACAGAAAACACTTGTCCCCGAGCGACAACACAACACCAATTGGCAGTGTTGTCCTGTTGCTGTGCCGTCAGTCAACACATTTCTTGCCTCCACGGCATAGTGGAACCTTTAAATACTACCTTGCCTAGCTTTTTTTTTTTTTTCAGTGAACTGAGCATGTGAAAACAATAAATCATTAATAACTTCAAAATAAATTAACATCCTCAGCACAGGCCTCCCGCAGGACCATAACAGTCATCCCTGGCTGCTTGGAGCCCTGATAGATGCCAAGAGAATCCTCCTTAGACATTGGAAGAAACCCAACCCCCCCTTCATTGAATGAATTGTTAGCTGAGCTAGGCAAAGCAGCCAGCTATGAACAGGTACTCTACAGTACTCAACGTAAAGTAACCTCTTTTCAAGACATCTGGGGGCCTTTCTTGCAGTCAAACCACTGTAAAATCCCACAGGGGCATTTTCTGGTGTGCCATAGGACTATTATGCATGACAAGGCAGGCCTTCCCAGAGCTCAAACATAAACTGTAACATAGAAACATAGAATTTGACGGCAGATAAAGACCGCTTAGCCCACCCAGTCTGCCCATTTCCCTACCTACTGGATAAGCTGCAGATCCTAGTTAACCAGCAGCCTACTTCTTCTTACCCCCAACCCCCAGAATTGCCTTATGACTATCCCATGCATACTTGAATTCCACCACTGATTTTGACTCCACAACCTTCCTCCGAAGGCCGCTCCATGCATCCACAACCCTCTTTGTGAAAAAATACTTAAATTACCTCTGAGCGCCCCTCTATCTTCAAATTGTGCCCTCTTGCTCTTGCACACCTCTTTTTTTGAAAGATGCTACCCTCTTGGACTTTGTTGATTCCCTTGAGGTACTTGAAAGTTTCTATCATGTCACCCCTCTCCCTCCTTTCCTCGAGGCTATACATATTAAGCTCCTTAAGTCTCTCTTCATATGTCTTCCGGTGCAGACCCTGCACCATTTTAGTTGCCCTCCTCTGGACAGCTTCCATCCTGTCTATGTCTTTGCGGAGATTGGGTCTCCAGAACTGCACACAGTACTTCAGATGGGGTCTCCCCAGCTGTCTGTACAGAGAGATAATAACTTCCTGTTTTCTACTGGTGATGCCTCTCCCTATGCATCCCAGTATCCCCCCAACCCTCCTTGCTGCCCTCTCACATTGCTTACCCACCTTTAGGTCATCTTATATGACTACCCCCAGGTCCCTTTCCATTTTTGTTTTTGTTAGTATCTTACCCCCATTGTGTACTCTTCCGCTGGGTTTTGTTTCCCAGGCATTACCTTGCACTTCTTAGCATTGAATCTAAGCTGCCATACATTTGACCATTCCTCTAACCTTGCCAAGTCCCTTCTCATCCTTTCCACCCCACCCTGTGCATCAACTCTGTTGCAGATCTCAGTGTCATCTGCAAAGAGACATACTTTTCCTTCCAGTCCTTCTGCAATGTCACTTATAAAGACATTGAAGAGGACCGGTCCTAATACTGAACCCTGCGGTATCCCACTAGTAACCCTCCTTTCTTCTGAGTGGACTCCATTTACTATTACTCTCTGTGTCCTATTCTCCAGCCAATTCTTTACCCAGGCTGTCAGCTTGGGACCCACTCCCAGGCTGGCTAACTTGTTTATTAATCTTTTGTGTGGGACTGTGTCAAATGCCTTGATAAAGTCTAGGTAGGCCATGTCCACAGCCCCTCCCTGATCTACTACTTTGGTCACCCAGTCAAAGAAATCTATCAGATTTGTCTGGCATGACCTTCCCACTGTGAATCCATGCTGCCTAGGGTCCCTGCCCTCTGGCCTCTAGATACTAAACAATTCTTTCCTTCAAGTGATTCCATCATTTCCCTATCACTGAGGTTAAACTAACAGGTCTGTAGTTTCTGCTTCTGCCTTGCTCCCACTTTTGTGAAGGGGAATCCATCTGCCCTCCTCCAGTCCTCGGGTACCACCCCATCCTCCCATGATTTGTTAAAAGGGTAGTCAGTGGTGTCACTAGTTCTACCTAGCTCTTTAAATTCTGGGATGAATCCATCAGGCCCCATTGCTTTGTCCACCTTCAGTTTTAAGAGTTCTTTCAGAACCCTTTCTTCTGTAAATGGGCTGGTATCAACTTCTGTATCCAGAGTGTTACTACTGTTTGTTTTATGTACCTCCCCTCTTCGTTTGTAAATACTGAGCAAAATATTTGTTTAGTATCTCTGCCTTTCACAGTCTCCCTCTGCCCACCCTCCCTCCCCTTTATTAAGCCTCACTATCCCTCCCTTGGTCTTCCTTTGCTCCCTGATGTACCTATAAAAGGTTTTATCCCCTTCTTAACTGAGTTGGCTATCTTTCCTCAGTTTGGGCCTTTGCTGTTCTGACTGCCTTCCTGCCTCCTTTGCTTTAACTGATACAGTTCTCTGTCCTGCTCCTTCTGCGATTCCTTGTACTTCCTGAATGCTTTCTTTTCTCTTGAACCTTCACTGCCACTTCCTTTGAGAACCATAGTGGTTTCTTACATCGTCTTGTTTTGTTTATTTGCTTCACACAAGGCTCGTTACCTCTGTGATGGCAGTTTTTATTATTCCCCATTGTTCTTCCACCCCTCCTTCCTGCCCATTTGCTAGTGCATTCCTTAGGCTCTCACCCATTTTGGCAAAGTCAGCCCTCCTAAAGTCCAGTACTTTTGTCTTTGTATGGCTTGACTCTATTGCTGTGTTTATTGTGAACCATACTGTTCGATGGTCGCTAGTTCCCAGATGGCTACCCACTTCTACATCTGTGATCCTCTCTCCATCTCCATTTGAGAGAATCAAGTCTAATATTGCTCCCTCTCGAGTGGGCTCCAGTACTAGTTGTCAAGGCATGCCCCTGTGGGCATCTAGAATAACTGCACTCTTTGAAGTGGCAGCTGCAACTGCGCTCCAGTTAACATCTGGCATATTCAGATCACCCATCAGAATATCTCTCCTTTTTCTGCCATTCTAAGTATACTTTCTATCATTTCCTTGTCCATTTCCTCCCTGAGAGAAGTCTGTATCACAACCCTGTGCGGATTGTGGTGCCATTGTCTGTCTCCAAATTTACCCACAGTGCTTCTTCTCCTCCCTGTTTACTCTTTTGTTCTGTTGCTTTTATTCCTTCCCTTATGTAAAGAACTACTCCTTCTCCTCTTTACCCTCCCTGTCCCTCCTGTAGATAGTGTATCCTGGTATGTTTATGTCCCAGTCATGGTTTTGTGTGTACCATGTTTCTGTGACTGCCTGATATCCAGATGTTCCTCCTCCATCAAGGCCACTAATTCAGGAAGCTTGTTACCCAGACTACAGGCATTGGTACTCATTGCTCTCCATTTTTTGATGGCTTTACCTTCTGTTGCAGCATCCCCCACTGACCATTCTACCTCGGTCTTTTTCTCATTTAGTACCCTGTTTTGTAGGGAGAGGCTGGGATTTTCCTGCTGCTTGTCAGTGCCTTCCCCTTTGACTAGTTTAAAAGCTTGCCAATGAAGCATTTAAACTGATTGCTCAAAAGACTTGTTCCCTTCCTGGACAGATGCAGACCATCCTGCCAGTATAGGCTGGTGTCCCTCCAGGTGGAACCCCAGTCCCCAATGAAGCCAAACCCTTGTGCTCCGCACCATTTTTTCAACCATTCATTAAACTGCATGGTGCCAATTACCCTCGCCTCCCCCATGCCTTTGACAGGCAGTACCTCTGAGAAGGATACTGTGTGTGCTACCTGTCTTAGGCCCCTCCCCAACTCTGCAATGTCCTCCTGCACTGCTCTAATCTCATGATGAGCCAAGTCATTTGTCCCTAGGTGTACAATTACATCCAGCTCAGAATCCCTTGCAGCTGTTCTCGTGATCCTGAGGATGCGCTTCCTGTCCCTCCAAGCCATGGCACCAGGCAGGCACCTTACTTCAGTTTTCCCAGCTCCCCCCAGTTCTATACCCCTAATAATTGAGTCCCCCACCAGGAGCTGCTTCCTTTCCCTGTGGTGTCCTCTGCCTCCTTCCTGTGGGCCTCCCTTGTAAGTGCTCTGAAGTATATACGACACCTGTCCTATCTGGAATCCAGTAAACCAAAATGCCTTTAGCCCACCATTTCACCAATTCAATTGATTTTGCCCATTTGTCAGTGTCAGTGGCTCAGCAGGTAGCACACTCACCTCTGAGGCCAGGAGATCAGAAGGCTGTGGGTTCTATCCCCACACCTGTCACTTGGGTTAATATCCCAATAGTGACACTACAGAGCAGCATAAGGGGGGTGCTGTACTCCTGAGGTGCCGTCTTTCGGATGAGATGTTAAGCCGAATTCCCATCTGCCTGTTCTGGTGGTAGTTCAGGTGGGTGTTAAGGATCCCATGGCACTTCTCGAAAAAGGTGGGGAATTTTATTGATAGATGGACTTCATTACAAACATAGTACAAAGTGTATATCAATAAGTGCAACAACAGAAATAACAACAAAAGAAAGAAAACACTAGTACAAATGCAAAACTATGAAAAATTATAACTTCTAAAGGAAAATCCAAACTGGGTAAATAAAACATAATAAACAAAAAAGAAACACAACATAATCTATCAGGATTGATGAACCATCAGACATTTCATAGAAGCATATCAAAACCAAGTATCACAATTGATTCACAAATGTTTGACTTTTTCTGGAGAAAAATGCATAGTGTTCAACTGCATGGTTTTATGAATGGCCTTTCCAATATTATTCAGTAGTTCTAAATGAGTGACAAATCTCTGTTGTAAGATCCACATGCAGCGAGCTTGCCAAATTAAAAATCTGATAATGGCTAGTACAACATATATTGTATCAGCGTGATACTTCCTGAAGAAGCCATCCAGCGATCCATATAATAAAGTAGTTATATGCTGGAACTTGGGTTCACTCCAAGTATGAGCCAAAAAAGACCAAAAAGGCACAATGTATGTACACTCCAAAAATAAGTGCTCTTGGGTTTCCAGTGTCTGCCCACGGCATCCTTGGGGCAGTACCATTCCACCAATTGCTTATGTTTGCTGTTTCCTTTAACATTTTATCTCCCATATTTGGATAACGATGTGCAGTCCCACACATATGGGGGAATTCTAGGGTTTGCGAGCTGTTTAAGAATTACCTGTTTATGGGTTGCAGGGTGGAGGGGAAATTCTACATCAGATTGGCATTCTGACTGCAAGATTAACTGATAGATGGATTTCCTATCTAATGTCAAGGAATGTGTGATTGGTCAGGCCCCATTTTATGGCATGTTTTACACTTTCTAGCCCATAGCATGGGCCAGCTGTTAGACCAGGATGGTATACAAAGCTAAAGCCAGGCTAAAACTGTATCTTTCCAAGTCTTTCCCCCCGGCTTCAAGGCTAGACTAACATATGAAAAAAATATACTCATATAAAAAGCAACAGGATGTATCATACCCACCCCTCCCTTTTCTATGGGGAGATAGAGGAATTCTAGTTTTATAGGGTTCAATCTGGATCCCTAAAATGCATGAAAAAAGACACTGAATAGATCAGTGATAATACCCTCCGGGGGAGGGGGCACATAACTTAAACATAAAACAATAGGGACTAAAATGGTTTTAATCAAAACCACCCTACTTTTTTGAGAGCTGCTGACCATGCCATTCACTTACCAACTTATTTGCCCGATCCATCCCTTTTCCAATTTAAAATAGAGATATCACCCAGGCCAGAGTCTATCCCTAAGACAGATATGGGATCTCAAGCTACTCAAATCCCCGCTAACATACTTTGAGGTGGAAGTGGGGTAGTCCCAAGGGGTATCCCTTTACATTTTCCAATATTAATTTTTAAACCAGACAGGTCTGAAAAGGCATTCAAAACATTTGTCAGGGCTACTAGGGAAACTGATGAAGATAAAGTTAAAACTAAATCATCAGCATAGGCCAACACTTTCCGTGGGGAAGAATCAGGAACTGCTATTACCCCTTCTATGGCATCATCGTGAACCAACATACATATTAGTAAGTCTATGCCAAAAGCATATAAGAGCGGGCTTAAGGGACACCCTTGTCTTACTCCTCTGCTGACCCTGATTTTGTTCCCAAACCACCCATTCACATTAGGTGAGATATACGCCCCATCATACATGCACTGAAGCCATGTCACAAAGGCATCAGGGATACCAAAGGCATGTAAAGTAGAACATATAAATTTATGGGAGAGCCTATCAAAGGCTTTCTCCTGGTCGAAACTTAGCACTATCCCCTGCAGTTGTTCAGCATCCCCTTTGTAAAAGAGCTCCCTCAAAATAATGAGATTATTCTATTGTCGTCTTCCTGGAATACCATAGGTCTGGGAGGGGCTAATAAGGTAGTGTGACACTCTAGTCAAGTGAAACAACAGGATTCTGCTCAGAATTTTCAGGTCAGTGTTAAATAGACTAAGTGGGCACCAATTGCTAACAACTTCCTTTGGCCCTTTTTTGTGTATGAGCACTAAGACAGCTTCCTGCATTGAAGGAGCATACTTAGAGGATTTTAAGATATGGTTAAATAAAACGACAAGTGCCAGAGCCAATTCATTATGAAACACTTTGCACAACCTAGATCCTAGTCCATCAGATCCTGGAACTGAGTGTGACACTAACTGAGAGATGGCTTGGGTGACCTCACCCAGAGAGACATCTGAAGTCAAAGTTTCAGCATCTAATGCTGACATCTATGGCAAATTGAAGCTGAAAACACTCCCTGAGGGTTGTGATGGGGTTGGGGGTGGGGAGCGACCGAACACACTTTCTATATAAGTTTCCAGTACAATCAATATTTCCTGTGGGGAACATACTGATTGTCCTGTAGAGGTGACAAGCCCTGTAATGAGTCAGTTGTCTACTCTAGTTTTATTCTCTCGATATGGATCTAGTGATGTATTATGAACCTGAGTGCTAAATCGAAGTTCCTGATTTAAAGTCTTAGCACGATTGTATTGAATGTCAGTCATCTGTTGTTTTGTGTTCTGAATAATCAGACTATAGTCATGTGTGGTTGTTGCTGACAGAGAAATGAGATGTTGTAAGTAATGCTGTAACTGCAGATACTTTAGGTATTCCTTGTTAGCTACATAATGGGCCCTTACCAATCTAGAATGGTATCATAAAATTCAAAAACAGAAATCCTGGCAGCCCAATCCTGTAACCAACTAGTTTTCAACTTGGGGTCTTCCAACAGGGATTTGTTCAATCTCCATTTTTTTTTTACACCGGGGGTCAGTATACCAGGTGACCTGCCTTTTAATAGCAACATGATCCGAATATTCATTGGGGAGTGTGGAAATGTCAAAAAAGTTTAGCACAGTGGAAGAAAAAATAAAATCAATCCAGGTCTTCAGTAGGCCTCTAAAATATGTGTCACCTCCAGACTGATGAAATTTCCTATAGGCATCAACCAGTCCGGCAGTGTTAGTAATCTGTTTTAAGATGGAAGAGTCACAAAACAGCTTTGATATCCGTAGTCCTCTATCTAATGTGGATAGTCCACAGTTAAAATTCCCCAACCAGACAAGCAGTCTGGATGTATGGAGAAAAAGCTGAACCTCCTTGAACAAAGCCACTGTCTGTTCTTTTGTCTGGGGAGCATAAATTGCAATAAGACGGAATCTTTCAGAAAGAAAGGCTATATCCAATAGTAATGCTCTACCTGGATGAATATCTATAAGTTTGGTAACCTTAAGTAACAGGTTGGAGAGGAATATACCCACCCCATCACAAGTGTCAGTACCGACAGTCCATAAAGATGGACCAGAGGTCCAAGCTCTAGAAGCTTGCTGTAACTCCTAATGTGTCTTCAGTCACATGTCCTGTACGCATGTGATGTCGCACTGTAGATTGTGCAGAGAGAATAGTGCTCCTGAGTGCTTTCTGTCACTTTTTATACTGTTTGTATTTAAGGTAGATATTATAAGAGATTGCATTTTGGTTTAAGAGGGGCTGAAAACAGGGCATACTACAGATCAATAGTTTTACACTAGGGCATTTTAGAATCTTGATGCTGTCTTGTCCTTTTTGCTATGCCCCCAGTGTCTGTAGTGGAGGCTATGGAGGATGTGTCAATACCTTCCCTGTCAGAGTCACCTTCAGTACCTTCAGTAATGAAGGGAGCATACTTATTTCCTAGTTTTATTGAGGATGTAGTTCAAACATCTGCAGGAACAGGAGAATGTGGAGCTGTCTTCCCTTGTCTGGTACATTGTTTTGGGGCTACAGTTTTTAAGGGGAGTTCTTTTTCACTCAGGGGGGAAGGGTCATAACTGTCTCAAGCCTTAAAACTTGATCTGTGTGCTCTAATGCTGGGGTCCCATTATTTCCTGTAACAGGAACAGAGTGAAGAGGGGGCAATAGTTGGTCTCCGATACCTGGCTAGGCGAGATCACTGAAGGGGGAACCTGATTGCACAGTGGTAGCAGACAGCTGAGTGTTTGCTTGATCGGCCACCTTTTTGGCCTGATTTTGCTGTGCTATATTAATCAAACCTTCATGGGAGGGCAGTCTTCTCTATTGTGAGATGCCCAAGGGTAGCGTCTATAAGCATGGCCAGTGTGTTCACATAGGTTAAACTTGAAAAGATTTAAACAAGCAGACGTCAAGTGCCCATAGTCCAAACAGTGGCTACATCGGGTAGTGTCACAGGTGGAAGTTAAGTGTGCCCTGGAGCCACACTTCAAACAAAACCTGGTCTGACTACTATAAAATATAGAACCTCTATCCTTGCCTAGGTAAAATGAACTAGGGAGATGTACTGGCCCAGTATTGGTGGAGAACAGATTTACCCGAATCCTCCAGCTCCAATCCCATATTTGCTCACTATCCAGTGTTGGTGTTGGTTTTCCCTGATTTTCACAATGTTGCCTTAACCAAAACATGATATCTTCTACGTTAACACTTACTTTTTTAACATAACCATGATGTTTTTAACTAAGGGTTTGGTTAAGGGAACAGTGTGAAAGGGGATCCAAACAGAGTTGTGTTGTAAAACCTGATACTGGGCCCAAACACCATCCAGACTGGAGACATTTTTGAAACTGATATCGTAATTCCCATTTCCTAGGCTGATCAGAGCAAAAATTTCAGAAAAAAAGAATTTCATAGAAGACTTTAACAGCTGCCTAGCCACATGAATCCTATCTGGGGGGGGTTTCTAACCCACCTTTGCACAGCAATCTGCCGGCGTTGCATCTAGTGGCTGGCTCACCCTAGTTGCAAACAGGTCAGAGAGCCTGAACATAGGCTCAAGAGAAGGTGCACCTTGTGTACAGTACTGTGTAATTGGGCTGCACTAGGCCCTAAACGAATAGGATCCCCATTTTCTGAGGGAACAGTTGGTGTGATGATCACATTAGGTATGTCAGTAACATTAAGAGGAACCTCTCTATCAACAGAAACAACATTTACAGCCTCGATATTAGTAACTAAATCAGAAAAGTTACCCTGGGGTGCATTGGAACTCTGCTTGGGATCACTGTTTTGGCCACTGCAGCTGTAGAAGATGACAACATCCTACGGTACGAGGGGTCCTCTGAATCAGGAGTCCATTGTCCGGCTTGCACCTGAACCCAGCCAGCGTCCTCTAAAGCATGTATCAGGACCAATTCCCTGCTCCAATATCAGTGATACATGGGTTTGGAGAACAAAGAGGAGGAGGTCAGGATTCAAACTGCTCCAATCCATAGTTTTAGTACTGTCCAAAAAGGAGAATGTAACTTTATTTTATTTTATTTATTTATTTTATTTATTGCATAATCGGATTTACAACCTTTGAGCCAGAGGCTCATTTACAATGGTGCCTCACAACAGAGAGGACATACAGAGTCAACATACTTACAGAATACAATCATACAGAATAACATAGTTTTACATAATTGCTTGAACACAAAGAGTAAACATTTCAGAATTTACAGGTTTAGTACCAGCAGGTACTGGCAGTGGAAAAGGAGGCCAAGGGGGAGTTGGGGGATGGGGTGAGGCAGAGTTCGGCCCAGAGGGCTATGTCAATAGTGTTTTGAGGGCAGCAGAGCATCTGTTAGCGACAGGTGCAGCAGCGGGTGTTGAACAATAGGTTCCATAGGGCAGCTGTGAAGGGGGAAATTTTGGTGGTGTTGGAAATGGCTGTGGGGAGCGAGTTGAACCAGGATGAGGTTCTGTAGCTGAATGACCTCTGTGCCCAGGTGGTCCTAGTTCTGGGTACTAGTAGGGTGACCTTGTCAGTGGTTCTGGTAGTGACTGTGGAAGATGTAAGTTGGATGGAGGCAGAAACCTCAGAGGAGGCGAGCCCGAGTAGAATCTTCTTAGTTAGTACGCAAGTTTGGTAGCAGAGGCATTCATCGAGGCTAAGGAGTTTGGCCATGTCATAAAGCTGACAAGTGTGGGTGAGCCTAGGGGCACTGGCCACTAGTCTGCAAGCCTTGTTTAGGGTGAGTCTAATCTTGTTGAGGGCTGTGGAGTCAGCAGCACCATAGACCATAAGGCCGTAATCCACAAAGGATATTACTGAGGATGTAATGGCAAGCCTGAGGGCATCAGGTGGGAGGCAGTCCTTGTGACGGGAGAGGATACCAAGATGAGCGTTAGCGGTGGATGTGAGGGCTGTAATATTGGCATGAAAGGTGAGGGCCGAGTCAAAGGTGATCCCAAGGTATTTGTAAGAGTAAACTTGTTCAAGTGGTTGATATGTGCTGGGAAAGATCTGGAAGGGATTGTTGCTCGCTTTGTTCTGGTGGTGGGCAAAGAGCATTGCCTAGGTTTTTTTGAGGTTAATGACTAGTCTGCTCTCCTTAAACCAGTTCTCTGCATCACTGAAGGAGCGTTGGAGGGAGTCTTGGAGGGAGGTGAGATTTCTGTGGGCGGCGTAAATAACATCGTCGTCAGCCTACAGGAGAATATTGCCAGAACAGGCACTGGGCAGGGTGTTTAGGTAGAGACTAAAGAGTAGTGGGCCCAAGATAGAGCCCTAGGGACCCCCTGAGAAGATGGGATAGGTTTCCGAGAGTATCCCATTGTTTTTGACATGCTGGGAGTGGGCTGATAGGTAACTTGCACACCAGGTGAGGGGGCCAGCAGAGAAACCTGTATGGTAGAGGGCATTTATTAGGAGGGAGTGGGAGACAGTGTCGAAGGCCTTAGAGAGGTCAATGAACACTGCTCCAGCTAGGGAACCAGAGTCCAGGGAGGAGTGCAGGAAGTTGGATAACTCCATTAATGTTGTACTTGTACTGTGACCAGCGTGGAAGCCATGCTGTTCCGGGCATAGAATGTTGTATTTTGCTAGATATTCAGTGAGTTGAGTGGCCACCCCTTTTTCTAAGGCTTTGGAAGGGGGGAAATGGAGATTGGATGATAGTTGATGGGGGAGGACCTGTCACCTCCCTTGTGAATAGGTGTGACTATAGCAGTTTTAGATGCTGTGGGGAATTGCCCCAGACAGCGGAACTGGTTTAGTAGGCCAGTGAGTGGGACCAGGACATCATCCAGGGCCAGCTGGAGTATTTTTGGACCCAGGGAGTCGCTGCTAGGGCTGTTGCTGTTTAGCACTTTAAGCAGGAGTGGCCTGGCTTCCTGGACTGATACTTTGTGTAGATAGAACCAGGTGCACTGAGGATCTGAGGGTGGTGGGTCGGGGGTTGGGTTGAAAAAGTTACTCGGGAGGACAGGGCTAAGATCTGTGAAGGAGGAGTTAAGGCAGTTGGCAATGTCAGTGGGGTCAGTAAAGGTGGAGCCATTGACCATAGGCTGGGCTGGTGGGGAGCATAATTTCCCATTTATTTCTTTTATATTGTCCCAGAAGTTCCAGGCACACCCCCACGAGGAGGTGAGGGTGGCCTGGTAGTGGTTTGCCTTGGCTTTTCAGATGGCCCACGTGCACCTGTTACGTGTGGCATTATATGCCTGTTGGTCAGCCGTCTGGCCGGTCTTAGTGGCTATGTGCCAGAGGTTATCCCTATCCCTGAGCATTTGGAGTAGGGCAGAGGTGATCCAAGGTGCGTTTTGCCTTTTGGAGCGGATCATGGTGAAGGGTGCAAAAAGATCACAGGCCTTGTCTGACACAGGAGGCTGACTGGAATTTAATAGTAGTATCAAGCACAAGGGCCTGCCTCCCAACCCCTAATCAAGTTTTCCTGGCCTTGCATATAGTCATTGCTGGGGCTGTAGCAGAGACCTCTGATGGTGGCTTTTGGCACACGGATGATGCACTACTTTTACTACCAGCCACAATTAAGACCTCACTTGGTCCTGACATCCTGCCTGTAGCTGTAGGGAGGGTTTCTACCACTACTTCTGTTGCCTGTGACTCACCTGAAGGATGACTCAGTGCTTGTTTGACAACAACTTCCTCAGTGCTGACAGTTGCTTGTGCCCAAGAGAAGTAAGTTTTTCTTCCAATGCGTTTGCTTTCTCTAGTTATTTTTTCTTTTCCTCTTGCAATTTCCAGAGCTTATTGCCATGCAATTGTGGAGAAGGCAGAGCCGGGCACTCAGCTTCTCTCTGAGTCGGTGTAGTGTTTTGATTCACCGGAATCACCTCCACCATAGCAGTCTCAAATCTGTCAGTGTCCAGGTCTTCCTCAGAAAACTCGGCCGCTGCAAGTTCGACATCGATAGCTTCCTGGGTAGTTAGAATGGGGGAGGCCTGTCACTCTACCTTCTCCACATCCATCCTCTCCACTGGATCGTCCCTAGTGGCCATTCTCGACGGACGGTCAAGAGGTCCCCCTACTGGCAGAGTAGGGGAAATTCCAGGTGTACTGGCCAAATTTCCCCCCATTCACTAAAAATACCACCAACAGCTTAATCTGGTTCATGATCAGTTGGCATTCATCTGTTTCCACCCTCCCCCAGGTCATGCCTGAAAATAAGTAAGAATTTGTCTAGTGCACTTACCCAGTCAACAAAAACTAAATAAAATAAATACATTTTGTAGATCTAAGTTGCTACGTTATAATAGTTGATTCATTAAGATTGTAAATTGATATACCAGTTTTCATGTTTCAAGTGTTACGATTGACCGAAGCCAGACATATTCTACTCTAGCCTGTAATCCATGGGTAACTTATCCAGCCAGGTATCATGGTTTTGATCTGTTGGTGTATGTAATTGTCTCTGTTATATACCCATGTAAAGAGTCTACTGTTAAACTTCAATAAACTTTGAACTTAATAAAAAATAGTTAACACTTTTCACCAAACCACCAAAAGGATCTATTCCTCCATAGCAGCTAATAAACCTGTAAGTTTCATAACTTAACTACTTGTAGTTTTTCTCTATCCATGAGCAACATTTCTGGTTCAAAAATGTACAAAAATACATGTGATAAACACTCTATAAATCAACAATGGACTAAAAGATTTCTATAACACTTTGCACATTAGTAGATCCTGGTACTGAGATGAAGTGTACCAAACATTATAACCCTAGGGTCAGAGACAGCTGAGTTATAAGCATTTGAAAATGTCCTTTCTTAAATAATCTCCAATGCAACCCTAATATACAGGTTTGGGTAAGCATGGAGGATTATGTGGGCAAGGCAGATATCCTCAATTATTTTTTTCAGTTCTGTTTTCATGGTAGAGGTGGTGCTTGAGACCCATACCTAAACGTAGGATAAAATTTGGGGGCCCACCAGAACCAAAGCTGTAAGTGGAGTCATTTTTGTGAACAGAGGGAACAGAGTGCACAAAGGACTGCAAAATCTCAAATTAAATCTCCTGGCCCAGATAAAATTCACCCAGGGGTGACAAATGAGTTTAGACAAGCTCCAGCAGTACCCTTGGCTGAACTGTTTAAAATTCCTTAGAAACTGGGGTGGTACTGAGAAATTGAAGGGTAGCATATGTAGTATCACTTCACAAGGAAGAGTATAGAAATGACAAAGGAAGTACAGCCCAGTGAATTCAACTTTCATAGCGTAGAAGTTGATATAAACTGCAGTTGTCCCCTGCTATAATGAACCCCATTATTATGAATGATCACTTATAACAAACTCAGGTGTTGGATCCCATCATGACACCGTCAAGAGCTTGTTTTATAATTGTAATCATGTGCTCTGAGCTTATTATACTGTTACAGTATTTGACAGTTTCCTCAGTTTCCAGTACTGTGAGCAGTATAAAAGTCCCTCACCTGTAGACAGTTACAGTAATCCCCTGTGTACTTGTGTGCCTGTTTACTGAAACATCATGCTCCTGGATCGCTGGAACAATGGAATGCTCTGGATAGTCTGTGGACACTAAACTTAAGATCTTGGACAGGCTCAAGGCTGAGGAGGGTCTAGCTAAACTATCACAGGAGACAGGCTTTTTGAAGTCTACAATATGTACTTGGTGCAAGCAAGAAGCCTCTCTCTGTGACTTTGTTGTTGAGTGTACAGATATTGAGGGGCTGCAGTGTAAGAAGCTTTGTAAGGTTGACGAGTCCGAAATCAATAGTGCTAACCAACTGTGATTTATACAACAATTTGACAGTGAAGTTCCTATCTCTGGCTCTATCCTCCATGAGAAAGCAAGTCAATTTGCCCATGATATTCACAGTGATGAGAATTGCTTTAAGTCCTCCACAGGCTGACTTTGGAGGTTCCAGAGGTGCCATGGTATCAGGTGTATTGCGATCACTGGAGAGGCTCACTCCTGTGATGATGCAGCAGCAGAAGCTTTTATTCCAAAACTGAAAGACCTGTTGTCTGGATACTCAACCGAGCAAGTGTATAATGGGGCTGAGACAGGTCTTTTTTGGCGCCGTCTCCCAGACATGACTTTGGCTGCAAAATCCAAGGTAGATGCCAGTAAAGGTTTTAAAACCAGAAAAGATAGGCTGACATTCCTCTTCTGTAAAAATGCAAAGGGCAATCATAAACTTCACCCGCTGTGCATAGGTAAATTTAAAACCCCCCATTGTCTGCGCCACGCTAACAGGAGTGCACACCAGTCATTTACAAGAGCAGCAAGAATGTGTGGATGACTTGTCACATTTTTAGAAGGTGTTTTTTTGACTCCTTTGTGCCATATATGAGGCAGCATCTTCGGAGAATGAAATTGCCACCAAAGACAATCTTGCTGCTGGATCAGTGCCCTGCCCATCCTCCCGAGGCAGACTTAAAGTAGAGAGATGGCAAAATTCACACTGTCTTTCTGCCAAAGAACACAACATCTAAGATTCAACCCCTGGATAGAGGTATAATCAACACTTTCAAAAAACATTATCAAAAGTGACTCCTAAGTGAGATTGTCTCAGCTGGTGATGATCAACCTGATGCTCAAATGGGGGTGCAGGAGGTTTTAAAAAAGAAGAATGTCTGGGACAGCATACAACTTGCAGCTGAATCCTGGGAGAACACCCAGAGTTTCAGCAGATGGTAAAATGCCTGAACATCAAGGGTCTGGAGAGGAGGACGATGACAAGGACGATTCTGTGGACAAGCCAACAACAGAGGAGGCTGTTCATGGTTTGGAGACAGCTCTCACCTTGCTTGAATGCGAGGAAGCAGACCTTATGAAATTGGTCCAGCTAAGGCAAATTTTATCCTATGCCAGAGACTTGCATGCCTAAAAGGCAGTAACACAGCTGAAAGTCACTGATTTTTTTTTTAATCAAAGCAGTAACTTTATTTTTATTTTTATTTTCTGGTCAAAGGATGCTTTTTCTGTTTAATTAAAGTACTGATTTTTGCATTGCTGTGTCTACATTTATTAAATAACATTGTGTGACACAGTGACCAGGTTTTTTTGGTTTTGTTATGGTTGATTTGTGGTTTCCAGTACAGTATTAGACTGATGCTTTTAATGACCAAAAGTTTAAATAAATGAATAAACTACTTTGCTGAACAACCAAAGTACTGTACTTTTATATAAACACATTTACTAATGTACAAGTTTTGCAATCATTACAGTTGCATTCTGACTAAGGAGGGAGTCAGTGCATTGGGGCAGAAGTTTGATTTCTTTGCAGAATATTTAAACTAGCAAATGGGGAGAGGAGTGCAGCACCCCATACGTCAAATGGGAAGAACACCCCTCCTCCCTCAGCTAGAGGTCAAACAGGAGTTCAGCATGCTTGCAGTTCATTTGCGTTACCAGGTAAGGAAAAAGGTCTGGCTCCCCATACAATGCACATAGAAAATGCCAGGCCTCACCCAATAACTAACAGCTAACAGCTAATATTCTTCAGGTGAAGCTACCTTTGGCTGGAAGCTGCAATACTGAACATAGGATTTGCAAGAAAGCGAGTTGTGCTCACAGCAGAGGGAGGTGAACCTTAGCATTGTCTTTGGTTTGTAGCAGATATTCTGCAGGTGGAGGCTACTTCTAACTGAAAGGTGAAATGAGGAACTTAGAATTATCAGGAAAAGACAGTCTTTCAAGCAACAGAGGGAGGTGGATCCAGCTTTACTTTTGTTACAATCCTTAAGATTTTCAGTGCAGGAAGAGTTTAGAGCACAGCTGACTTATTTTGGGGCTAACTGCTTTCAGAGCACAAACCACCAGGCTGTTTTGGGGCTGGGGAGGTTTACCTGTGTCTGACTTGGATGTCTGGATTTTTCTCTGTTTGATTAGCAGGGTATTTTCTCTGTCAAATTGTTTTGTAGGGCATCTTGCTGACAGGAAGGCACTCATCACAGCGGTGGGTCAGAGCTTTTAGCTGATTGTATCTTGAGGGTACAGTTTAGGCCCAACCCCTTCCCACCCCTCACCCCACCCACCTCTGGAAATAGTTCCTTTATACCTGGGGTTCTGACATTATTTCCTCAAGAGTGCAAGGTGCATATCACTGTCATATCCTCTCTAGCACACTGCACTGACAATATAAGCATACACAATGTATAACATATATATTTCCATATAACAAACCAATCACACACACACACACACAAAAAAGTAGATAAACATGTGGGGAGTAGTGCAATGTAATGGCTGTGGGGCAGCAGTCTTCCAGGAGTCTTTCTGGAGGCAGAGATGCTGCCCTATTTGCAGAAAACACTCTGCCCTGAGGGAGGAAGTTGCCCGTCTTCAGGCCACACTGGACAGTAGTAAGGGAACCTTCTCCCAGGCCACACTGGACAGTAGGAAGGGAACCTCCCCCATCCAGGGAGCACCAGAGCCACCACCACTACCTCAGAGGTTGTGAAGAAAGGACAGCAGTTGGACCACAGTGGGCTCAGGGAGGGTGAGGATGGTGGAACAGAGGCAAACCCAGTCAGTTGTTTCCTCCACAATCCACACACCATTCTGGGGGAGCATAGCTCCCCTATGGATGCACCCACAGAGGAGACTAAGGAGGCTGAGGACAACTGTCACAAGGGAGGCCCACAGAAAGGAGGCAGAGGACACAACAGGGAAAGGAAGCAGCTCCTGGTGGGGGACTCTATTATAAGGGGGATAGAACTGGGGGAGAAGGGAAAACTGAAGTAAGGTGCCTGCCTGGTGCCATGGCTTGGAGGGACAGGAATTTCATCCTTAGGATCACAAGAAGCAGCTGTAAGGAGTCTGAGTGGACATCATTGTCCACCTAGGGACAAATGACTTGGCTCATCATGAGATTAGAGCAGTGCAAAGGACTTGTAGAGTTGGGAGGGGCTTCAAGACACGTAGCACACACAGTATCCTTCTCAGATGTGCTGGCCTGTCAATGGCATGGGTGAGGCGAGGTACTTGCACCATGCAGTTTAATGAATGGTTGAAAATGGTGTGGAGCACAGGGGTTTGGCTTCATTGGACTGGGGTTCCACCTGAGGGACACCAGCCTATACTGGCAGGATGGTCTGCATCTCTCCAGGAAGGAACAAGTCTTTGAGCAATTGGTTTAAATGCTTCATTGGCAAGCTTTTAAACTAGTCAAGGGGGGAGGCACTGATAAGCAGCAGGAAAATCCCAGCCTCTTCCGACAAAACAGGGTACTCAATGAGAAAAGGACCAAGGTAGAAAGGTCAGGGGGGATGCTGCAACAGAAGGTAAAGCCATCAAAAAATGGAGATCATTGAGTACCAATGCCCGTAGTCTGAGTAACAAGCTTCCTGAATTAGTGGACTCGATGAGGGAGGAACATCTGGATATCATGGCAGTCACAGAAACATGGTACACACAAAACCATGACTGGGATGTAAACATACCAGGATACACTATCTACAGGAGGGATAGGGAGGGTAAAAGAGGAGGAGGAGTAGCTCTTTAGATAAGGAAAGGAATCAAAGCAATAGAACAAAAGGGTAAACAGGGAGGAGAAGAAGCACTGTGGGTAAATTTGGAGACCGGCAATGGCACCACAGTCCACACAGGGGTTGTATACAGATCCCCTTCTCAGGGGGAGGAAATGGACAAGGAAATGATAGAAAGTACACTTGAATGGCAGAAAAGGGGAGATATTGCTGATGGGTGATCTGAATATGCCAGATGTTAACTGGAGTGCAGTTGCAGCAGCCACTCGAAGAGTGGGTTATTCTAGATGCCCTACAGGGGCATGCCTTAGACAACTAGTATTGGAGCCCACTCAAGAGGGAGCAATCTTAGACCTGATTCTCTCAAATGGAGATGAAGAGAGGATCACAGATGTAGAAGTGGGTAGCCAGCTGGGAACTAATGACCATCGAACAGTATGGTTCACAATAAACACAGCAATAGAGTCAAGCTGTACAAAGGAAAAAGTACTGGACTTTAGGAGGGCTGACTTTGCCAAAATGGGTGAGTGCCTAAGGAATGCACTAGCAAATGGGCAGGAAGGAGGGGTGGAAGAACAATGGGGAATAATAAAAACTGCCATCACAGAATTAACAAGACTTTGTGCGAAGCAAATAAACAAAACAAAATGATGTAAGAAACCACTATGGTTCTCAAAGGAAGTGACAGTGAAGGTTCAAAAGAAAAAGAAAGCATTCACGAAGTACAAGGAATCACAGAAGGAGCAGGACAGAGAACTGTATCAGTTAAAGCAAAAGGAAGCTGGGAAGGCAGTCAGAACAGCAAAGGCCCAAACCAAGGAAAAGATAGCCAACTCAGTTAAGAAGGGGATAAAACCTTTATAGGTACATCAGGAGCAAAGAAAGACCAAGGGAGGGATAGTGAGGCTTAATAAAGGGAGGAGGTGGGCAGAGGGTGACTGTGAAAAGGCAGAGACACTAAACAAATATTTTTGCTCAGTATTTACAAATGAAGAGGGAGAGGTACCTAAAACAAACAGTAGAAATGCTGTGGATACAGAAGTTGATACCAGCCCATTTACAGAAGAAAGGGTTCTGAAAGAACTCTTAAAACTGAAGGTGGACAAGGCAATGGGGCCTGATGGGATTCTTTCCAGAATTCTAAAAGAACTAAGGGTAGAACTAGTGACACCACTGACTACCCTCTTTAACAAATCATGGGAGGATGGGGTGGTACCCGAGGACTGGAGGAGGGCAGATGTGATTCCCCTTCACAAAAGTGGGAGCAAGGCAGAAGCAGAAAACTACAGACTTGTTAGTTTAACCTCAGTGATAGGGAAAATGATGCAATCACTTCTGAAGGAAAGAATTGTCGAGCATCTAGAGGCCAGAGGGGCACAGAACCCAAGGCAGCATGGATTCACAGCAGGAAGGTCATGCCAGACAAATCTGATAGATTTCTTTGACTGGGCAAGCAAAGTAGTAGATCAGGGAGAGGCTGTGGACATGGCCTACCTAGACTTTAGCAAGGCATTTAACACAGTCCCTCACAAAAGATTAATATACAAATTAGCCAGCCTGGGAGTGGGTCCCAAGATGACAGCCTGGGTAAAGAATTGGCTGGAGAATAAAACACAGAGAGTAATAGTAAATGGAGTCCACGCTGAAGAAAGGGGGGTTACTAGTGGGGTACTGCAGGGTTCAGTATTAAGACTGGTCCTCTTCAATGTCTTTATAAGCAACATTGCAGAGGGACTGGAAGGAAAATGGTGTCCCTTTGCAGATGACACAAAGATCTGCAACAGAGTTGATGCACAAGGTGGGGTGGAAAGGATGAGAAGGGACTTGGCAAGGTTAGAGGAATGGTCAAATGTATGGCAGCTTAGATTCAATGCTAAGAAGTGCAAGGTAATGCACCTGGGAAACAAAAACCCAGGGAAGAGTACACAATGGGGTGAGATACTAACAACAACAAAAATGGAAAGGGACCTGGGGGTAGTCATATCAGATGACCTAAAGGTGGGTAAGCAATGTGAGAGGGCAGCAAGGAGGGCTGGGGGATA
Source organism: Neoceratodus forsteri (assembly GCA_016271365.2). Lineage (NCBI taxonomy): Eukaryota > Metazoa > Chordata > Ceratodontiformes > Ceratodontidae > Neoceratodus > Neoceratodus forsteri. Next base: position 204,111,470 of record CM057458.1, read on the forward strand.
CCGGGATGCATAGGGAGAGGCATCACCAGTAGAAAACAGGAAGTTATTATCCCTCTGTACAGACAGCTGGTGAGACCCCATATGGAGTACTGTGTGCAGTTCTGGAGACCCAATCTCCACAAAGACATAGACAGGATGGAAGCTGTCCAGAGGAGGGCCACTAAAATGGTGCAGGGTCTGCACCGGAAGACATATGAAGAGAGACTTAAGGAGCTTAATATGTATAGCCTCGAGGAAAGGAGGAGAGGGGACATGATAGAAACTTTCAAGTACCTCAAGGAATCAACAAAGTCCAAGAGGGTAGCATTTTCAAAAAAGAGTGTGCAAGAACAAGGGGGCTAATTTGAAGATGTGGGGTGGCTCAGAGGTAATTTAAGGAAGTATTTTTTCACAGAGAGGGTTGTGGATGCATGGAATGTTTCTCCGGAGGAGGTTGTGGAGTTAAAACAGTGGTGGAATTCAAGCATGCATGGGACAGTCATAAGGCAATGCTAGGGGGTTGGGGTAGGAAGAAGTAGGCTGCTGGTTAACTAGGATCTGCTGCTTATCCATTAGGTAGGGAAATGGGCAGACTGGGTGGGCTAAGCGGTCCTTGTCTGCCTTCAAATTCTATGTTTCTATGTTTCTATGTTTCTAACTAACACACCAAAATCTGACCAATGGAAAATCATGTACACAAATGCTCACTGTCTGGGAAACAAGATCCCAGGCCTGCAGGCAATAATGACAGAGGCTAAACTGGACATAGTAACAATTAACGAGACATGGTTTACCAGTAACCACACTTGGGAGACTTCAGTACCTGGCTATGTACTGTTCAGAAGAGACGGAGATGCAAAAAGAGGGGGTGGAGTGGCCCTGTTTGTCAATGGAAATATCAAAGCTACAGAAGTTCAAAATACACATAAGGAGCCAAAAGAACTGTGGGTCACCCTGGAAACAGGAAATGGGACAGCAATACGAACCAGAGTTGTCTACAGGCTCCCAGACTGGGGGAGGACATAAACAAATTGCTGTTAGAAGATATACAAAACATGACAACTAAAGTGGAGGTTCTGATAATGGGAGACTTCAACATGCCAGATACAGATTGGTCAATACCAGCAGGAACATCTGCCAGAACTAGACACATGGTGGATTCCCTGTAGAGGGAGAGCCTCAAACAACTGGTACAACAACCCACAAGAGACAGGGCTATCCTAGATCTAGTACTGACTAATAAGGAAAGGATCACAGATCTCCAGGTAGAAGGTCACCTGGGGGCCAGTGACCATCACATGGTATGGTTCAATTTGGCCACTAGAACTAAATAATCCCATTCCAAGGCAAAACTATGGGACTTCAAAGGAGCTGACTTTGCTAAGATGGCCAACAGAGTTAAGCTAGCCCTGGCAAAAAGAAATACAGTTGAGGGAGTACAGGAATGTGGGCAAGCATTAAGGATGCAATTCTTGAAGCAACATCCCATTGTGTTAGAGAGAAAAGGAAGTACAAAAGAAGATGGAAACCACTTTGGTTCTCAAAAAACAGTAGCAGAAAAGGTCAGAGTCTAAAGGCTGGCATTCAGGAAATATAAGGGAATGCAGTGAGATGAAGACAGGGGGGCATACCAAACTTCCTTAAGGGAAGCAGGGAAGGCAGTAAGGCAGGAAAAGGCCCAAACTGAGGAAACACTAGCACAAACAGTAAAAGAAGGTGACAAGACTTTCTATAGATACATTAGTGAAAGGAGAAAGTCCAGAGGGGGTATTGCTAAGATCAAAGGAGATAAGGGTGTGTGTGAGGAGGAGGGCCATGTAAAAGCATCTATCCTAAATAGATTCTTCTGCTCAGTATTTACTGAAGAGAGGTAGGACAGGCCCACAGATCAGCACACCATGGACACGGGGAGGGAGGAAGGGATGCACTAGTCCCTTCACAAAAGAAAGGGTCCTACAAGAGCTTGACAAGCTCAGGGTGGACAAGGCAATGGCACCTGATGGCATACATCCCAGGGTACTAAAGGGGCTAAGGTTGGAACTAGCAGAGCCATTATCAGAACTGTTTAGTGAGCCTCGGAGCACAGGAGAGGTCCCAGAAGACTGGAGAAGGGCTCATGTGATCCCACTCCACAAGAGTGGTAGCAGAGAGGAGGCAGGGGACTACTACCCAGTCAGTCTTACCTCAGTAGTGGGCAAGATTATGGAGGCACTCCTTGAGTAAAGAACAGTGCAACACCTGTAATCCATAGGAGTACAGGATCCAACACAGCATGGGTTTACAAAAGGAAGGTCCTGTCAAACTAATCTCATAGATTTCTTTGACTGGGTAACTGGAGCGGTGGACCAAGGGGGAGCAGTTAATGTTGTCTACCTTGACTTCAGCAAAGTTTTCGGAACTGTTCCACATAGAAGATTGGTTAATCAGCTGGGTAGGCTCAGGGTGGGTCAGAAGTTTGTCAACTGTGTGGCAAACTGGTTGACAGGCAGAAAACAGAGAGCGGTGGTAAATGGTATACAGTCAAAAGAGATGCAAGTCAGAAGTGGGATACCTCAGGGATCAGTCCTGGGGCCAGTCCTCTTCAATATCTTCATCAGTGACATTGCAGATGGACTGGAGGGTAAGGTTTGTCTGTTTGCAGATGACACCAAGAGCTGCAACAGTGTAGATGATACAGAGTGGGTGGGCAGAATGAGAAGGGATCTGGATAAACTAGCAAAATGGTCGGAAGAGTGGTAACTGTGGTTTAATGCAAAGAAGTGCAAGATCATGCACATAGGGAAGAGAAACCCTAAAGCCACCTATAGGCTGGGAGGGGAGATGCTGGCAGTCACAAGGCAAGAAAGAGACTTGGGTATCATCATCACCGATGACCTGAAATCATCCAAGCAGACCACTAAAGCAGTAGGTAAGGCTAGGGGTATATTGGGGTGTATTAGTAGGGGTATCACAAGTAGGAAGAGGGAGGAAATAATCCCTCTTTACAAGACACTGGTTAGGCCCCATCTGGAGTACTGTGTGCAGTACTGGAGGCCCCACCTTCACAAGGACATTAACCAAATTGAGGCAGTCCAGAAAAGGGCAACCAAAATGGTGCAGGGACTGCATCAGTAAACATATGAGGACAGATTAACAGAGCTCAATATGTATACTCTAGAGCAAAGGAGGGAGACAGGTGATGTGATTGAAACATTAAAATACCTTAAGGGCATTAACAAGGTGAAAGAGTCTAACATGTTTCAATATAAGAAAAATAGCAGGTCAAGAGGACACAGCATGAGATTAGAGAGAGGCCAATTAAGGGGTAATGTGAAGAAGTTCTTTTTCACAGAAAGGGTGATGGATGCATGGAACAGCCTACCTCAGGAAGTGGTGGGTATGAATACAGTGCAGGGCTTCAAACAGGCATGGGATAGGTATAAGGGAGCAATACAGATGAGTATGAACAGATAGGCCATTGACAGAGCAAAAGTCGATGGCACATTTATAAGGTAGAAAAAGAAATGGACAGACTGTATGGGCCTTGCGGTCCTTATCTGCCATGAACTTTTATATTTCTCTGTCTCTATTCTGGTGTCCCTTGATGTAACGAATGCATTACTATAACGAATGCATAGAATGGCTCCCAAATTGTTTGTTATATCGAGGGACGACTGTATTGTTAATATAAGAAACATATAGTAGACTTCATGGAAGCAAATGGGTGGCAGGACAGGGGCATCAGGGGTTCATGATGGGCTGGTCATGTCAAACAAATATGACATATTTCTTTAGTTTGATGGCATCAGTGGTGGACAGGATCAGGATGTGGATGTACCTTATTTCAGTAAGGCCACTGACTCTATTCTCACAATGGCTGGTAACAAAAGAAGGAGATCTGGATTTAGGGGTACAACTAACCCAATGGATAGTGAACTTGTTGTGAGGGACAGAACCTAGAAAGCAGTCCTAAATGGTAAATTCTCGGAGGTAATTGAAGTTACCAGTGGTGTCCCACATGTGCCTATTTTAGGCCCCACGCTTTTCAGCATTAGGGTGCTCAGGAGGGACCGTCCTGGTTTTTAATTAGCTGTCTGGTTATTGTCAGGAAATTTTGCATTTGTCCCAGTTTTCTGACAGCCCCAAACTAATAGGAAGTCATAGATGTATGAGCCAGCTGTAGATCTTGTCATGAGTCCCAGTTTTTCATCTGGAAATTTTGGTCACCTTATTAAACATGTCCATCAGCAACATAGGTAAAGATTTATGAGACAAAGTGTGTCCATTGCAGAGGACATCAAGTTCTGTGGGAGGGTGGATAGTGGGGAAGGTGTACAAAATAATAAAAGGGGATGTAGGGAGGTTGGAAAAATTGACAGGCACATTGCAGTTGAAACTCACTGAGAAGAAATGCAAAGTCTGTCAGGCACATTGTTAACAGGAATCAAAAAACTGGAATACTGGATCAATGGCATGAGGGTGGAATAATCAAGGATAAAAAGGGACTTACAGTCAATTTGAAGTCCACCTCCCCATGCAAAAAGACATGTGGAAAAGCCAATAGAATGTTGAGGTGTATCAGGTTGGTCTTTACCTGTTAAAGAAAGAAGGTGATTATGCCACTCTACAAGTTTCTGGTGAGGCTACACCTCAAGTACTATGTTCCATTCTGGAGACTGCATCTGAAAAAAAAGCTGGGATAGACTGGAGGCAACTAAAATGATTTAGGGGCAACAGAGAAAGATTGGTTAGCCTAAATATGTAAAACCTATTATGTCCAGCACACTCACTGAGACTTAATAGCAGACAGAAGCTTTATTATCTCATGGCACACACATCAAGGAAAAAACTGCCCCATGCGCATTTGCCCACCTAAGGGCATCATCAGGGAGGTACTAAGCCATCCAATCAATATTATTTTTTTAAAGTGTAATTCATTAATAGTCAGGTGCAAACATGTCTAATCTTCTGAAGGTTTAAGGAAACTCCTTATATAAATAAAAATAAATATCTCATGTCAGTGAATATTAAATAGTATTTAAATATTAAAAATTTATTTTTCTAAACCACTAAAAATTGATGAGATCAAATCAGTGCACCTGTTGTGTCTCTTGAGGACTGCAAAAATACCCCTCCCCCCCCAACTGTGGCTTTCAGAGAATTAAACCATGGATCTGCTCAAAAAAGGAAAAGTCTAAGGGATGGGGGAAGGGGACTCATTAGGCATTAAACATAATAGTAATGTATAAGGAAACCATCATTAACAAAGTAATGAATAATCTAACCCAGGACCCCCCCCCCACAAAAAAGATTGGGGGGCGTCTCAAAGCACTTATATATCTTAAGCAAAAATCCACATGAATGGTCCCCTTCACACAGTTATCATGGAGTCATCAATAGAAAATCTGAACAGGAGAAAATATTTTTTTTTATAAATTATACAGATAGATAAAACTATATATTACACTGATGTCCTCTTAATCAACAGGAAAGTTGAAGTATGGGGAGCTTATGAACTTTACACTGATATAGTTTAATACCTTTAAAGTACATAATTCATAAACCTAAAAACACTAATCCATTTCTTCTTTCACAGGATTCAAAAAGAAAGACCCCAATCCTTAAAGTAAATTTTATCTAAGTCAGAAATATAAAAGAAATGTACAGTATATAATTATGTACAAGCAAGTAATCAGCTTACTAAATGGCAGAGGGACAACTTATAATCACAACATCTAGCCTACACTTTTCCAATCAATAGACAAAAAAAAGGCAGACAATCATTACATAGATGGCCTCAAATCAAAGAATTCATTCAATCCATTGGGAGAAATTATGGACAATTTATAGATCCAAGCCAGTTCTTTTTGACTAGCTTTTGTATTCTGTTGCCTTCCCTTTCCCATTTTTGTATGTGTTCTATTGGGCATAATTTAAGATTTCTGGGATCATGTCCATGCATCTCTTTAAAGTGCCTCCCTAGTGCATTCTGAATGTCACCATTAACTATGGCCCTAACATGTTCTTGAATTCAACATCTAAGGTGTTATTGGGTTCTCCCAACATACACCAATCCACATTTGCACCAACCCACATAGACAATATATTTTGCTTACAGTTTACATAACAAGAACATAAGAAAACAGCCAGCAGAAGGAGACCTCTTGGTTTATCATGTCTGCTCAAGATAATAGTGATTGAGTTCAGCCCTAAGTTTACATCTATGATCCTGATGATTCAGAAAGAACACCTCATTTATAACTGAGTGACTGAAGGTTTGTCCTTAAACTACATACTTAAAAATGTTGCAGTATGGCATTTCTGAAACAATTTTGGAACATTTTTCTTTCATTTTGTCACTATAGTGACTACTAGCGACCATAATAGTTGTGCCTCTGTGATATGACATTCTTAGTTTTAGACTTATCATTGTACATAATTCTGAGTCAGATGTTATAATCTCCCATCTTTTATAAATAATGTTTTTGATTTTGTTAAAATCTGAATGCCAGTCTGTCACAAAGTAATTCTGTGATCTTCTCTTGTTACTCTCTGGAACATAGGAATTACAAGTTCTTGTCCATTCATATCACTTGCTTTTATAAGATTTTGCAAATGCTTCCCTGGAATATCCTGTCTCTTTAAATCTGGTGAACAGCATCCCCACTTCATATTCATACTTCTGCTTAGAGGTGCAATTCCTCCATAGTCTAAGACATAGGGGGTGCTGTCCACTAGAGTTTTTCGATGGGCACTCTCTGCTGATAGCAATGTATTCCCTGAAATAGGCTTTCTGAATGATTCCACCTCCACCAAACTGTTCAAATTCATATGAACATATGAAGAAGCCAGCAGAAGCAGGCCATTTGATCTTTCTAGTCTACTCATGTTGCAGGGTCCACAGCTTGAGCTACTGTCCCTGCCCATCCCCATTCCTCCCATCCTCCCTACCCATGATCCTTACTTGCCCCCAGACCTATCCCAGCCTCTCTTGAAGCTGCCCATTGTCTTCAATGGGACCACCTATTCTGGGAGTGCATTCCAAGTGTCCACCACCCTCTCTGTGAAGTAGTGCTTGCTGACCTCCCTCCTAAACCTAGACCCCTCCAACTTAAGACTGTGTTGCCTTGTGTTATGGTTGCCACTCAGCCTAAAGAGACCATCCTTATCCACCTTTTTTATCCCTCTCAAGTGCTTGAAGGTCCCAATCATGTCCCCTCTCTCACTCCTTTCCTTCAGGGAGCAAATTTTCAGTGCCCTCAACGTCTCCTCTTAAGAATTACCCTGCAGACAAGCTTTTATCTTTTTAGCCCTCCTCTGGAACTTCTTCAGCAGGTTAGTGTCTTTTTGTGGTGTGGGCACCAATACTGAACTCCATACTCTAGAGGTGGCCTCACCAGTGACCTGTACAAGGGTAGTATAACCTCCTGTCTCCTACTACTGATTCCCACCCCCCCCCAGCTATGCATCCCAGCATCTTGTTTGCCTTGCTGCTGCTTTCTTGCACTGCATAGAGTGCTTCAGGTCACTAGTTAACATCCCTCCCAGGTTCTTCTCCTCCTATGATGCAGATACCTGGACTCCACAAGGTAGCACTCTATCCTGGGATTCTTGGCTCCAATGTGCATAACTTTGCATTTCATGGCATTGAAGCAAAACTGCCAGATCCTGGACCATCTCCCTAGCTTTTCCAGATCATACTGTAGGTCCTGTATCCTTTTGGCTGTGTCCCCTCTCTCACAGAGCTTAGTGTCATCCACGAATATGCACATTTTGCCCTTAATGCCATCCCCAATGTCATTGATTAAGACTTTGAAAAACCCCAGCCCCAGCACTGAGTACTATGGGACCCCACTAGCAACCTCTCTGGTGCCAGATAACTCCCCCACAATCACCCTCTGTGTTCTGTCCCTCAGCCAGTTTTCCACCCATCTGGACATCTTATCCCCAACCCCAAGATGCACCAGCTTCCTGATCAAACTTTTGTGGGGCACAGAGTCAAAGGCCTTGCTGAAATCTAGATAGAGGATGCCTACCTCTTGGCACCTGTCTACTGTCTTAGTGACCCAGTGAAAGAAGTCAGTCAGATTCATTTGACACAACCCCCCCCCCCATGAACTCATGCTGCCTCACATCCTGGAGACCATAATCCTCTAGATATTCTACCAACCTTTCCTTATGTATGGTCTCCATGAGTTTGCACACAATTGAGGCCAGACTGACTCTTCTGTAATTCCTTGAGTTATATTTGGAACTGCTTTTGTGGAGGGACTGTTTTCCAGTCCTGCGGTACCATACTTGACTCTAGTGAACTATTAAATAGGCCTGCCAGTGGCAGTCTGATATCCAGGAATTCAATAGATTCCCTATTGCTATGGTTCATGCACTTAATGTTCAGATTATTAGATTTCAACAATTCAGTGAAAGATGGGACAGTGTCCAACCCCCACCCCAGACACATATGATATCTTTGATAAAAGGATACCAATGCACAGTGTGTTTCAGGTTGGGGTTTGAATCCATGAGCACAATGTTTTTCTCCCTACATGCCAAAAAGTGGTTTGTATGCCCCATTGCTGTTCCTATACCTGTAGATAGACATGAGCAAATAAAAATAATTATGATACGAAAATAATTGATAATTATGATACAAAACAAATTCCAATAAATCTAAAATACATTTTGCAGAGCCAACCTCAAACCAGCATCCCTGGCCAAAAAATATGTTTGGCAATAATTAACATTGCTATTACTCCAACTGGAGCCTGGTGTATTTCTCAGTATGTGGTGGTGAGTGCTCAACTATTTTGCCTACTACAGGTCTGATGCAACACCTATAGCTGGTCAAAAATACAGCAGCCCAGATGATAATGGACTGAAGTGAACATATCATGCCAGTCTTGTGTGTGCTGCACTGATTGCATTAGTGGTGGCACATCACCTTCAAGATCTGCCTAACTTACAAGGCCCTATGCAGTTTGAGACCAGAGCACTTGAAAGAGCTCTTGGTTCACTACCACCCAGCTCACCCACTCCACTTCACCAGTGAAGGCCTGCTTATTGTCCCTCCCTCTAGTTTAATATTCCCAGGTGACAGAGCTTTTGAAGTGGCTGCTCCAGTTTTACGGAATTCACTCCCTCTCTGTATATACATACTGCCAACATGGTGGGGGCCGTTAAAGCCTTGAAAGGCTTTTTATTTCAACAGGTATTTCCTAACTAGTTAATTTACTTATGCATTGGATTACTGTATTTCAATTTAAATGAATTTTAAAGTTTGTTCTATTGAAATTTTATTTATGAGCTCTGTAGAGTGTTCAAAGCATTTTTGGATTGGGTGCTTTATAAATAAACTTTGCCTTTTTTTTAACCAGGAGAGACACACCTTTCCTTGCCTTGCCTAAGAGAAGAGAGTGTCCATCCAAAATCTCTGGTGGACAGCATCCCCTATGACCAATTCCTTAGTTGGCAGAGGAACTGCACCTCTAAGGAGAATATGAACAGGAAGCTGGGTTGCTGTCACCAAATTTAGAGGAGGTATTCCAGAGGAGTGATTTAGAAAGCTTATAAAAGGTGAGTGATAAGAGCAGAGAAGATCTTGTAGTGACTATGTCCTGGAGGTTAACAAGAGAAGGTGACAGAATTAATTTTGTGACTGATTTGCATTCAGATTCTAACAAAATCAAGGACATTATTTATAAAAGATGGGAGATTTTAACATCTGACCCAGAATTATGTACCGTGATAGGGCCAAAACCAAGAATGTCTTATCATAGAGTCACAAATATTGCAGACATGGTCATTATTAGTCGCCTTAGTGACAAAATGAAAGACTTGACTCTTCCAAAAGCTTTTCAGAAATGCCATAGCTGCAACACTTTAAGTGTGCAGTTCAAGGAAAAACGTTCACATACCCAGTTAAAAATAAAGTGTTCTTTCTGAATTATTATGTAAACAGTAGGGCACAATACGTTTTCTATGCAGCTATGTGTGAATGTGGATTGGTGTATGTTGGGAGAACCAAAAAGCACTTTAGATGTCAAATTCATGAACGTGTTAGGCCCATAGTTAACGGTGACATTTAGAATGCACTGGGGAAGCACTTTAAAGATAAACACGGATTTGAACACAGAAATCTTAAATGTCACCCATTAGAACATGTACAAAAATGGGAAAGGGGAGGCAATAGAATATAAACACTAGATCAAAAAGAACTGGCTTGGATCTGTAAACTGTCTACAATTTCTCCCCATGGAGCAAATTAAGTCTTTGATTTGAGGCCATATCTGAACTGATTTTCTGCCTTTTTTATTGTCTATTGATTGTACAAGTGTAAGCCAGATGACCATAAGCTGTAGCTCCTCTGCCATTTAGTACTTGATTTTATATATATATATATATATATATATATATATATATATATATATATATATATATATAGGATACACGATGAGCAGGAGTGGAATATGGGAAATATTCTCACTCCTACAGAGTGAGGCATGCATATCTCATGACTGGGATATCCATACCTCATGATGCAGGAGTGAGAATATTTGCCATATTCCATGATCTGCCCATCATGTATGCGATTTATAAAATAGGGGACTGCGCATTTAGTTGGTTTAGTAAATAGTTTAGTTTGTGTAAAATGTTTTGTTATGCATGTTACTGTGGCTGAAAGTGTAAATCACAGGTTATTTGGTTGTAGCAAGTTTATATGAATGAACTTTCTCTAGTTAGGTTGTGAATGGGATGTTTCTGCTGTCTGACTGGTTGTTTTCCTGAACGCCTGAGATGTGATAGGTTGATGTTATGTGTTGTAGTTGTTTATTGGTTGGGTGTTATGTATTCCTGTGAAGTGATTGGTTGTTCGCTCGGAATGGGTGGGGGTATTTTTGCCATCTTCCTGAATCGGGTTTTGTATTGGAATTGATATTGTAGTGCTTTTTTATGTATTTGCCTTTAGTTTTTTAGTTTGGTGGGTTTTGTGTTGTATGGACTGTCCTATGCAACATGCTGGGTGCTTGGGTTTGTAAAATGTGTTGTGAGTCGTTACCGACGGTGCAGTGTGGTCCATGGCTTTTGCTTTTCAGGAGTTCTTCTGAAGTTGATTCAAGTTTGAAGAGTACTTTAGAATGTGGAGCTATCCTGAGTATTGAACAAAACATTTACCAGGTACTGTTGTAAAACAAAAAATTTATATTGTGGGATGTTATGTTGCACTATATATGCTGTGGGTATGTGGGGTATCAGGCATCTGTTGCAGAGGTTTGAGTCGGATGTCAAGTTTTAGTAGAGTTGAAGTTGCGGGCAGTTACTGTGTGACATTTAGTGGTTAATTTGTGTGTTATAGGTTCCTAATATGGGCTATATGAAAACTTGTGCTGTATACAAAAGTAGTCTGGTTATGCAGGTGCGTGTAGTGATGTAACGACTGTGAGAATATTACTTTGTGACGTATGCACTGTGTGTATATTTATAAGCAGCTATCACAGTGCATACATCACTGAGTAGTTATACAATGGGGAGAGTGATATGTGTTTTTATTTCATGTGTTATCAGCTCACCCCTATTGTGTATATACTGTATATATATATATATATATATATATATATATATACACACACATAGGGGATACATGATGGGCAGGAGAAATGGGCAGAAAAAATATTTTCACTCCTGTAGAATGAGCTCTGGATACTCAGAAGTGCCAAAGGCACGAGTGAGAGTATCCAGAGGTCACGATACAGGAGTGAAAATATTTTCCATTGCACATGACTGCACATCATGAGTCTGACTTATACAATAGGGATTTCTAGAACTTTTTAATTTTTTGTTCACTTTATCTTGTGGAATAAACAAAGAAGACACAGTACAAAAAAATAAACTTCTTCTAAACCAAGCTGAAACACTAAATTTGCCATTTGGGAGGAAGCAGGCTGTATTCATTGGTAGTTGAGGTATTCATGGATGTGAAAGGCTTTGTTCTTTTTTGGCTTCTTGTCAGTATGAAACTGGCTACTGTTAGGTTGCTTTGGTGTTCTGCAGGAACACAATGTGCTTTTCTAGGGTTAGCAGGTGAGTTGCAGGTGGAACTGATATACTGATTAGTTTCCTAGGCTACTGAGGGTTTTAGTGGAGTTCCTTCATGATTGCTGTGTTAGGGAAACCTGCCTAGAGTGATGACTATCTACTTCAGCAGAGTCCAGCTGAGTCTTCTGATTGGTCAGGATGTAATTAAGAGATCAGGATACTGATTGTTTTATGCAGGGTTTCAGCCTGACATCAGCACAGTGATAATATCAGCCTGTGAGCTATGCACAATATGTATAAATGTAAAATATTATCACACTGTGATAATATTCCTGCTAAAAAATCATAGTGTGATTTTCTACCAGGATTTACATCACTGTGTATAAGATGCATGGATTTATCCACTACTTATTTGTGTCACCATTATTGTGTGTATAGGGGATACATGATGGGCCAGAGTGGAATATGGAAAATATGAATATCCATGCCTCACTCTGCAGGAGTGAGAATATTTTCCATATTGCACTGCCGTCCAGCATATATGCAATTTATACAATAGGCAAGGAGTATTTTTTGGTGTTTTCCATATTTTTACATTGTGTCTCAGGTCCGTTTTGTCAGTGTTATTTCTTATGTTGGTCTTCTTTCTCAGTGACTTGACTGCTTTCTGTCAGTCTGCTCAAGTGTGTGATAGCAAGTGGTGATGTGTTTTAATCCTCAGCTGAAATTGGTTTCTATGGTGTGTAGTGGTTTGTCTGTTCTGCTCGGAGTGGATGCAGAGTGCATTCTTTAATTGGTGTTCTTAGCAGTCTGTTGGGGGAATGAGCGATTTGATTGGTTTGGTTGTGTTTGGGGGCAGGACATGCGTGTAATGTTTGCTTCTGGATTTCTTCCATGATCGTCAGTGAAATGGGAATGTTTATTTTGTTGTGCAGTGTAAATAATAATTATTTATTTATGAGCTTTATTTTTATTTTGTGTTGGTAGTGCTTAGTGCAACACTAATTTGGTTCTTAATTCATCTGTGCATTGTAGCTTCAGAGAAGGGACGTGAACAGTAACATAGCGATGAAGCTGGACATGTGGTAGGAGTATCCGAGGCTTACAGGGGAAAGCAGGTACATATGGGCTTGAGGAGTATCACTTGTTAGTCTGAGTTTGTGTCACTGCTGAGTTGCTTTGTTCGCTTTCTGGGTGAAAATTTCTAGTGTCGACCTCTGCAAAACAAAGTAGAATCATTAGTAGTTATTTAATGCAGTTAGTAAAATAGCACAATACTGTCTTTAGCAAGGTTGTTTTCCTGTTGTTGTAGTGCTAAGTGCAGCACCGAGTGAAATGCTCTAAGCTTCTGGCATTTTAGAAACTGGAAGCCCAACTGAAGACTACACAGCTGCTGTGTAATTAGATAGATCTAACATTTCAGTTTCACATTTAAAACAAGTTCCAGCTTTCATTGGGTACATGGTGCTGGAGTGAGAATATCGGCTGATGACATAGCTACAGTATGTGTAAATATAAATATTTTCACTGTAGCTATGTCATCACCCATTTATCTCACAGGGTGAGAATACATGTTTTTATTGTCAGTGAATACAACCCACCCCTATTGTATAAATGTATACATATATATATAAAAAATATTTTGTGCTTTCTCACTTAGATGGAATGTAACTATTAGGACAAGGTTCTTTCAGTATGATTCATTTGAAAGAAGAATGGGGTTAGTGTTTCTAGGTTTATGAATTATGTACTTTGAAGATATTAATATTAGTGTAAAACCATAAGCTTCCATGTATCAACATTTTGTTAATTAAACAGAGATCAGTATAATATGTAGTTTTATTTATCTGCATAATTTATAAAAAAAATACTTCTCTCCTGTTGATCAGATTTTCTATTTCTAACTGCATGTTAAACATGTGAGGGGAACCTTTCATATGGATTTCTGCATAAGCTATATGAGGGCTTTGACATGCCATCACCCCCTACATGAGTCTTTTTTTCTTTATTTGGAAGCTACTGGGTTAGATTATTTACTACTTTGTTAATAATGATTTACTTATAATTTACTAATACTTTCAATTCCCTGAGAATTCTACCACCTCACCCGCCTTCCTTTAGTATTTTCATTTGATTTGGGAGCACCAGGGTTTAATACTTTATGTGCTCCTGTTGGGTGGTGGTGGTGGTGGGGGTGTGTGCAGTCAGCAATAGATAAAATTGGTGCTTCAATCTGATTGATCAATTTCTGATGATTTTTGGAAAAAATATTTTAATATTTAAATATTACTTAATATTGACTGACATGATGTGTGTGTATATATATTTATACAACAAATGTTTGGGGATAAATATACAGATAAAAACTTGTATCTCAGGCACCCAGTGAAGATACCATTGATATCTCCATGTTCCTATACGTCATAGTGATATCTCCATGTTCCTATACATCATGGAGATATCTCTATGTTCCTATACATCATCCAAACAAAAATGAAACTACACTTTCCATTGCAGTTCTACCTCTCTAGAGCCTAGCGCTGTTTCCCCCACACATGCGTTCACACCCCTGACATTTAGTAGACCCAGCAATTATTTTTTAACAAATAACTTTGTATGACATATCTGGTTGATCCTGCCACTCCGTGTTTCAGTAATTGAAAATAACACTGTCACTTTCCCTCTTGAAATGTAGCATGACCGAGTGTATATCCATACACCATTCTGGGGGAGCACAGCTCCCCTATGGATGCACCCACGGAGGAGATTAAGGAGGCTGAGGACACCTGTCACAAGGGAGGCCCACAGGAGGGAGGCAAAGGATGCCACAAGGAAAGGAAGCAGCTCCTGGTGGGGGACTCAATTATTAGGGGGATAGAACTGGGGGGAGCAGGAAAAACTGAAGTAAAGTGCCTGCCTGGTGCCATGGCTTGTAGGGACAGGAAGCGCATCCTCAGGATCACGAGAACAGCTGCACGGGAGTCTGAGCTGGATGTCATTGTCCACCTAGGGACAAATGACTTGGCTCAACATGAGATTAGAGCAGTGCAGAAGGACTTTTTAGAACTGGGGAGGAGCCTAAGACCAGGGCCCCGGAAGTTTTTCCTGGTTATTCCTACGGGATGCGCAAAATCATGAAATATCCGCGGAATTTGCCATCACCTCGCAGAATTGGCCGCCTGTGGAACAAACGCCCACTTCATTTGCCGAATGGAGGTGCCCAATCCTGTCGGCTGAACGCCTCAAAAATGTTGTGCCACACTGGAGCCCACCCAGCGTGCAAACGTGCCAATCTGTTTTTTGCGGCGACGGGTGCCCAATCCCCGTCGGCTGAACGCCCCAAGTCATTGTGCCACGCTGGGAGCCCACCCCAGCGCGGCAAGCGTCCCGCCAACGCCTTTTTCTGTAAAACAAAACTGTCCCACGGCGCCGCCTCCCGAGCCCCCTCCCACATCCCGCACCCAACCACTGTGCACCCAGCCTCCCCAACACCCCACCCCATACTTACTTCGGACTCTGTGCGACGATCTTCGGTGGACCGGGAACACGTCTGCACTCTTCAAAGGTGACCGCGAACTGAGGAAATGCCGGTAAGCTGTATAATGGGCTAGATAGGAGGGGTTCAACTTTATTGCATATCTCAGGCATTTTTGGGAATTTTTGTACCAAATTTTCAACATGGGGTTTTTGGGACCCCTTCTCATGAATGATGTCACTGTCATGGCGTTATTCGGGCTCGAAGGGTGATTTCACGCAGTGACTGCGAAATCACTCTTCGGGACTGAATACCACCATGACAGTGACATTATTCATGAGAGCCCCATGTTGAAAATTTGTGCCAAAATTCCAAAAATCACTGTTTAACGGCGTGCGTTATGCAGTTCCTACGCAGGCTTCGTAAGTTCACGAAATTTCAATATTTTCACTCCAGAGTTCAGCATTGCCATTTCACCACACTGTCTTATGAGTAGTACAGCTGTCATTTTCACATCTCACCCAAAATGTGTTTCCACCCTTGTAGCGCAGAATGGTGCAGTCGGTGTGTAAATCAATGTTCCGGACAGATTAATAAAATCACAGTGATACTGTTCATGAGCAGAGGTCTTAAACTGGCTATGTTGAAAATTTGGTGACAAACACCCATAAAATGACTGTGTTACGACGTGCATTGTGTCAGATATGGCAAAAAAAACAAAAAAAGGAAAAAAATTAAGGGTAAAAATGTACCGCAGAATTGCCGGAGAAATTGGTGTTGAGTGCCGCAGAAGTTCTGCAGCAAATGAGAACCCTGCCGCAGAACTTTGCTCCGATGTGCCGCAGAAAAATCGGGGCCCTGCCTAAGACAAGTAGCACACACAGTAACCTTCTCAGAGGTGCTGCCTGTAAATGGCACTAGTGAGGCAAGGGTACTTTGCACCACGCAGTTTAATGAGTGGTTGAAAAAATTGTGTGGCACACAGGGGGTTGGCTTCATTGGGGACTGGGGTTCCACCTGGAGGGACACCAGCCTATACTGGCAGGATGGTCTGCATCTGTCCAGGAAGGGAACAAGTCTTTTGAGCAATCGGTTTAAATGCTTCATTGGCAAGCTTTTAAACTAGTCAAGGGGGGAGGCACTGATGAGCAGCAGGAAAATCCCAGCCTCTCCCTACAAAACAGGGTACTAAATGAGAAAAAGACCGAGGTAGAAAGGTCAGTGGGGGATGCTGCAACAGAAAGTAAAGCCATCAAAAAATGGAGAGCAATGAGTACCAATGCACGTAGTCTGAGTAACTAACTTCCTGAATTAGTGGCCTTGATGGAGGAGGAACATCTGGATATTGTGGCAGTCACAGAAACATGGTTCACACAAAACCATGACTGGGACATAAACATACCAGGATACACTATCTACAGGAGAGACAGGGAGGGTAAAAGAAGAGGAGGAGTAGCTCTTTACATAAGGGAAGGAATCAAAGTAACAGAACAAAAGAGAAAACAGGGAGGAGAAGAAGCACTGTGGGTAAATTTGGAGACCGGCAATGGCATCACAATCCGCACAGGGGTTGTATACAGACCCCCTTCTCAGGGGGAGGAAATGGACAAGAAAATTATAGAAAGTATACTTAGTATGGCAAAAAAAGGGGAGATATTGCTGATGGGTGATCTGAATATGCCAGATGTTAACTGGAGTGCAGTTGCCACAGCCACTTGAAGAGTGGGTTATTCTAGATGCCCTACAGGGGCATGCCTTAGACAACTAGTATTGGAGCCCACTCGAGAGGGAGCAATCTTAGACCTGGTTCTCTCAAATGGAGATGAAGAGAGGATCACAGATGTAGAAGTGGGTAGCCATCTGGGAACTAGCGACCATCGAACAGTATGGTTCACAATAAACACAGCAATAGAGTCAAGCCATACAAAGGCAAAGGTACTGGACTTGAGGAGGGCTGACTTTGCCAAAATGGGTAAGTGCCTAAGGAATGCACTAGCACATGGGCAGAAAGGAGGGGTGGAAGAACAATGGGGAATAATAAAACTGCCATCACAGGGCAACAAGCCTTTGTGTGAAGCAAATAAACAAAACTAAACGATGTAAGAAACCACTATGGTTCTCAAAGGAAGTGGCAGTGAAGGTTCAAGAGAAAAAGAAAGCTTTCAGGAAGTACAAGGAATTGCAGAAGGAGCAGGACAGAGAACTGTATCAGTTAAAGCAAAAGGAAGCTGGGAAGGCAGTCAGAACAGCAAAGGCCCAAACCGAGGAAAAGATAGCCAACTCAGTTAAGAAGGGGGATAAAACCTTTTACAGGTACATCAGGGAGCGAAGGAAGACCAAGGGAGGGATAGTGAGGCTTAATAAAGGGGTTCCTCAATCTTCACAACACTGGATGTGTTTTCACCTGAATATTAATGAATTACACTTTAAAAGAGATACAGATTGGATGGTTTAGTACCACCAAATGAAGCCCTTACATAGAAACATAGACTTTGATGGCAGATAAAGACCGCTTGGCCTACCCAGTCTGCTCATTTCCCTACCTACAGTATTGGATAAGCTGCAGATCCTAGTTAACCAACAGCCTACTTCTTCCTACCCTCCTCCAGAATTGCCTTATGTCTGTCCCATGCATTCTTGAATTCCCCGACTGTTTTTGACCCCACAGCCTCCTCAGGAAGACCATTCCATGCATCCACTCTGTGACAAAATACTTCCTCACGTTGTCCTTGAGCCATCCCCTCTCTATCTTCAAATTGTGCCACCTTGTTCTTGCACATCTCTTTTTCTGAAAGATGTTACCATCCTGGACTTTGTTGATTTCCTTGAAGTACTTGAAAGTTTCTATCATGTACCCACCTCCCTCCTTTCCCCGAGAGTATACATATTGAGCTCCTTTAGTCTCTCTTTGTATGGCTTCTGGTGCAGACCCTGCACCATTTTAGTTGCCCTCCATGGGGCTGTCTCCATCCTGTCTATGTCCTTACAGAGATGGGGTCTCCAGAACTGCATGCAGTACTCCAGATGGCATCTCACAAACTGTCTGTACAGAGGGATAACAACTTCATGTTTTCTACTAGTGATGCCTCTTCTTATACAGCCTAGTATCCCCCAGCCCTCCTTATTGCCTTCTCACATTGCTTGCTTACCTTTAGGTCATCTGATATGACTACCCCCAGGTCCCTTTCCATTTTTGTTGTTCTTAGTATTCCCCCCCCATTGTGTACTCTTCCCCTGGGTTTTTGTTTCCCAGTTGCATTACTTTGCACTTCTTTGCATTGAATCTAAGCTGCCATACTTTTGACCATTCCTCCAACCTTGCCAAGTCCCTTTTCATCCTTTCCACCTCCCTTGTATATCAACCCTATTGCAGATCTTTGTGTTGTCTGCAAAAAGGTGTTATTTTCCTTCCAGTCCCCCTACAACATCACTTATAAAAACATTACAAAGGACCGGACCCAGTACTGAACCCCACAGTACCCTGCTAGCAACCCCCCCTTTCTTTAGAGTGGACTTCATTGACTATTACCCTTTGTGTCCTGTTGTCCAGCCAATTGTTTACACAGGCTACCACTCTAGGACCCACTCCCAAACTGGCTAATTTGTTTATTAATCTTTTGTGGGGGATTATGTTAAATGTTTTGCTAAAATCTACTGTAGTTAGGCCATGCCCACAGCCTCTCCTTGGTCTACTACTTTGGTCACTCTGTCAAAGAAATCTATTAGATTCATCTGACATGACCTTCCCACTGTGAATCCATGCTGTCTTGGGTCCTGTGCCCTGTTGGCCTCTAGGTAGTCAACAATTCTTTCTTTCAGACATAATTCTATCATTTTGCCTACCACTGAGGTTAAACTAACAGGTCTGTAATTTCCTGCCTCTGCTTTGCTCCCACTTTTGTGAAGGGGAATCACATCCACCCTCCTCCAGTCCTTAGGTACCACACCATCATCCCATGATTTGTTAAAAAGTGTAGTCAGTGGTGTCACTAGTTCTCCTTTTAGTTCTTTTAGTGTTCTGTGGTGAATCCCATCAGGGCCCTTTGCTTTGTCCACCTTTAATTTTAGAAGTTCTTTCAGAACCCTTTCTTCTGTGAATGGACTGGTATCAACCCCTCTATCCAGAGTGATTCTACTGATTGAATTAGGTATCTCTCCCTCCCCTTCTTTTGAGAATACTGAGCAGAATTATTCAGTCAGTATCCCTGATTTTTCACTGTCACCCTCTGCCAACCCACCTTCCCATTTATTAAGCTTCACTATCCCTCCCTTGGTCTTTCTTCGCTCCCTAATGTACCTATAAAAAATGTTATCCCCCTTCTTAACCAAGTTGGCTATCTTTTCCTTGGTTTGGGTCTTTGCTATTCTGACTGCCTTCCCTGCTTCCTTCTGCTTTAACTGGTACAGTACTCTGTCCTGCTCATTCTGTGTTTCCTTATACTTCCTGAATGCTATCTTTTACTCCCCAACCTTCCCCTTCATCTCTTTTGAGAACCATAGTGTTTTTTCCTTAGTTTTGTTTTGTATATTTGCTTCACACATAGGCTTAGCCTCTGTGATGGCAGTTCTGATGTTTCCCCACTGTTCCTCCACCCCTCCTTCTTGCCCATTTGCTAGTGCTTTTCTGAGACACTCATTTTGACAAAGGCAGCCCTCCTGATGTCCAGTACCCCCACTTTTGTACGGCTTGAGTCTATGGCTATGTTTATCGTGAACCACACTGTTTGAAACATAGAAACATAGAAGTTGATGGCAGATAAGGACCACAAGGCCCTTCCAGTCTGCCCATTTCATTTTCTCCCTTATGAATGTGCCATTGACCTTTGCTCTGTCAATGGCCTATCTATTCATACTCATCTGTATTGCTCCCTTATGCCTATCCCATGCCTGTTTGAAGCCCTGCACTGTATTCATATCCACCACTTCCTGAGGTAGGTCGTTCCATGCATCCACCACCCTTTCTGTGAAAAAGAACTTCCTCACATTACCCCTTAATCAGCCTCCCTCTAATCTCATTCTCTGTCCTCTTGTCCTGCCATTTTTCTTATATTGAAACATTGTAGACTCTTTCACCTTGTTAATGCTCTTAAGGTGTTTGAATGTTTCGATCATATCCCCTCTCACCCTCCTTTGCTCTAGGGTAGTGATACTCAGTGCTGATTGACTCAGAAGCCACATAAGCAGCCACAGTAACCAAGAAACCACAATGTACACATGCTAGTAAATTTTGGCAAACACACTCCAGTATAAAAGAAAATATTTCAATTACTGAACATTTCTTTTATTTCATTTACTAAACATTAGTTAACATTTAAAGAGCCCCTGATGCCAAAAGTGCTACATTGCAGAATCTGAATAAGCATACTCCCAGTAAATCTCTTACCAAATACTAGATTTTTACATTACTTGGTTTTAAAGTTATTAGCCATTTTGTAACTTTGATTGCACTACCCGTGCAATAAAAGCAGGTGTCAGTAAAGAGCTGCTGATGATGTCATGTAGGGAACTCAAAGTCTAGTAATGACTGTCAGCAAACTTATAAGACCCATTTCTCCAAAGTTGTAAAGATCATGTACAATGGTTTTCACAAGTGAAACAGACAGCATCAGTCAGTAAACATTGCTATAAATACTATATATGTTCCAGGTTTTGTAAGAAAGTTAATAAAATTGTATTATTTAATGCATACCTCTCAACCTCCCACCTCATAAATCAGGGACAAGGCTTAAAAAAATCAGGGACAAAGGACCAAAATCAGTGACACATCTTCAAAATTGGTGATATCCATTCAGGAAGCTGGTAGAATAAGGTGCTTGGTGTAAAATGCATTTTCTAAGGAAGAACAAGTCTGTAACTTTAATGTTTGACATTATTTTTTGTTTACAACTCCCACTGTTTGGTCACAGAAACACAATTTTTAGGAGGGACAGAGTAAGATTTTGAGGCAAAATCAGGGACGTCCCTGAAAATCGGTGACAGTTGAGAGGTATAATTTAATGCTGTTTTTGTGTGGTCCATTTACATAGAAACATAGAAACATAGAATTTGACAGCAGATAAGGACCGCTTGGCCCACCCAGTCTGCCCATTTCCCTACCTAATGGATAAGCTGCAGATCCTAGTTAACCAGCAGTCTACTTCTTCCTACCCCACCCCCTAGAATTGCCTTATGACTGTCCCATGCATACTTGAATTCCACCACTGTTTTTGACTCCACAACCTCCTCCGGAAGGCCGTTCCATGCATCCACAACCCTCTCTGTGAAAAAATACTTCCTTAAATTACATTTCACCAGGGTTGCTGGATACTAAGTCAGCATGCCTTCAGACTGCTGAAGCCAGTTAAGAGTGCTACTAATTTTACTGCTGTTTGTCATTGTCTGCTTTACAATATGTTTTAATAGGGGTCTTACATGGGTTAATTCCTACTAGTGGTGGAAGTGTTGGCTCTAGTAAAATTATCATTGTAATTTAGAGCAGAATATAGATCGAGTCTGCCACACCCCCAATAACAAGGAGATAGGATAATTGTTTTAAATTGCTGTTCTTAGAAGTTGCTTCAGTTGATTGACATGTGGTAATGAGCTCAGCCTTTCATCAGAAACATTTTCAGTCTGCAAACCTCACAGTGTGCAATGATCCAGCATTCAGCAAAAGGACCTCAATAAAAAGGTATCTAGACAAAATATTGTCAGTTTTGTTGCAAAGACAGAAACACAAAGTTTTTAAAGCAATGTTTACTAACTCATGCTGCCTGTTTTACTTATGAAAACCATTGCACATGATCTTTACAGCTTTAGAGAAACAGGTCCTATAAGCTTGCTGACATGGAAGAATAAACTGTAAGGTTCCTAGATGACATCAGCAGCAGCTCTTCACTGGAACAGGCTCTCTTTGAACAGGTAGTGAAATCAGGGTTACAAAATGGCTAATAACTTTAAAATGAAGTAACATAGAAATCTACTTTTTAGTATGAAATTTACTGTGGATATGCTTATTCTAATTCTGCAATGTAGCACTTTTGGCCAGATGGCGTCAGCAGCTCTTTAAATGATCTGACAGAGCGCAGCTTGCAAGAAAATTTGCAATAAACTTTGAAAATAATGCTTGCTGTGTACAATACTGTGGTATTACCGTGCATCCTGGTTGGCTAATACTGTATTGAGTGGAACCTATTTGTATTGCTTACTGGGAAGAGCTGCAGGTGATAAGCTAAAGAACCACATGAGGCTCTAGAGCCATGGTCTGAGGATCACTGCTCTAGGGTCTACATATTGAGCTCCCTCTTACAACTTAAGATACCCCTACTAATACACCCCCCCCCGTGTCCATAGTGCTGAGCTGTGGGCCATGCCCTACCTTCTCTTCAGTAAATACTGAGCAGAAGTATCTATTTAGGATAAATGCTTTTACATGGTCCTCCTCCTCACATGTCCCCTTATCCCCATTTTATCTTAGCAATACCCCCTCTGGACTTTCTCCTTTCACTAATGTATCTATAGAAAGTCTTGTCACCTTCTTTTACTGTTTGTGCTAGTGTTTCCTCAGTTTGGGCCTTTGCCTGCCTTACTGCCTTCCCTGCTTCCCTTAGGGAAGTTTGGTATGCCTCCCTGTCTTCATCTCACTGCATTCCCTTATATTTCCTGAATGCCAGACTTTTGACTCTGACCTTTTCTGCTACTGTTTTTTGAGAACCAAAGTAGTTTCCTTCTTCTTTTGCACTTCCTTTTCTCTCTAACACAATGGGATGTTGATTCAAGTATTGCATCCTTAATGCTTGCCCACTTTGCCTGTACCCCCTCACCTGTATTTCTTTTTGCCAGGGCTAGTTTAACTCTGTTGACCATCTTATCAAAGTCAGCTCCTCTGAAGTCCCATATTTTTGCCTTGGAATGGGATGATTTAGTTCTAGTGGCCAAATTGAACCATACCATGTGATCGTTCCCTGTTAGTCAGTACTAGATCTAGGATAGCCCTGTCTCTTGTGGGTTGTTGTACCAGTTGTTTGAGGCCCTCCGCCTGCAGGGACTCCACCATGTGTCTAGTTCTGGCAGATGTTCCTGCTGGTATTGACCAGTCTGTATCTGGCATGTTGAAGTCTCCCATTATCAGAACCTCCCCTTTAGCTGTCATGTTTTGTATATCTTCTAACAGTAATGTGCCTATGTACTCCCCCCCAGTCGGGAGGCCTGTACACAACCCCAGTTCATATGGCTGTCCCATTTCCTGTTTCCAGGGTGACCCACAGTTCTCCTGGCTCCTTATGTGTATTCTGAATTTCTGTAGCTTTGATATTTTCATTGACATAAAGGGCCACACCACCCCCCTCCTTTTTGCACCTCAATCTCATCTGAACAGTACATAGACAGGAACTGAAGTCTCCCAAGTGTGATTACTGGTAAACTATGTCTCACTAATGGCTACTATGTCCAGTTTAGCATCTGTCATTATTGCCTGCAGGTCTGGGATCTTGTTTCCCAGACTGCGAGCATTCATGTACATGATTTTCCATTGACCAGATTTTGGTGTGTTAGTTGTTGGGCAAATTCTGGCATTTCCCCTGTGCATCATATGGGGAGCTGGACCTTTTTCCTTACCTTATGATGCAAATGAACTACAAACATGCTGAACTCCTGTTTGAGCACTAGCTGAGGGGGGAAGGGTGTTCTTCCCATGCAACTTATGAGATGCTGTACCCTCTCCCGATTTGCTAGTTTAAATATTCTGCAAATACATCAAACTTCTGCCCCAATGCACTGACTCCCTCCTTAGTCAGATGCAGTCCATCAAATTTAAAGAACTTTTGCTCCCAAAACTGTTGCCAGTTCCCTACAAATCTGTGTCCTTTTTCCTGGCACCAGCCCTTGAGCCACATGTTTACCTCCCCTATCTCCCCTTCTCTGACCTTCTGTCCATCTGCCCCTCTCTCCCAGACTGGCAGGATCTCAGAGAAGGAGATGCCTGATGAAATGGATGATAGTTTGTCACCCAGCCTGGTCAGGTGTTCCTTGGTCTCCACAACTGACCGGCTGGTGAGATCGTTAGTCCCTATATGTACCAGGATGTCAATGTTTTCTCCTGCTTCCTGAACAATTTTAGCAATGCAGTCAGTGTCTCTCCATGCTGATGTACCTGGGAGAGATCTGACCATTACCCCTGGCTGGAGATACATATCAACTCCCTGAATCATGAAGTCTCCTATGATCAGGTGACATGCTGGAAAGCACCGAGTCATGGGGCACCCAATTTGCCCCTCCTAACCACCTGCCAACCTCCCGGACCAACTACCCTCTGCGGTCGAGGTGCTTCTGTTGGATTTTGGGGAAATGGCGGGTGGTTCTTATAATATATTTCCTCTTGAATACGCAATTTGAGGCATGCAATCTCTGCCCATGCTGCCTGGAGCTGAGCCCTTAGATCTCCAATGGCCCAGCATGTAGGACAGTGTCCTAAATTCTGTTAAACTGCCCTTCTGAAAAGTGTTCCACAGTATCTGCAGTTAATGATATCCATTTCAGATAAGTTGCTGAGTTTATAACCTGGTCAGAGTAATTAGAAGGAAGAAAATGAAAGCAAAAGTTTGATTTTGTGTTTTGCTTGTTTGTTTTTGTATAACTTGTTATAACAAGTTAAATTACTAGTGCCACTGTAAATGAGGTCACTGTGTGGATACCCCTCTGATCCGTCTCTTCCTGCTTTGCTACAGGAAATGTCATGACTGTGCTACCCTATAAAAGGAGTGTAGTGTGAGGTGGCTGGGGATGGGGGTTGGTGGCTGGTCCCTTCCCCTGCTGAAAAAGAAGAACCACAGATGAAAGAAACAAGGAGGAAAGAGCAGAAACAATCGGCCAACAACAAATTCAGTAGCCCTGAAAGTGTATCCTAATGATAGATAAAATTGTAAACCTGTAAAGCACCACCTGTAGTAATCTCACAGAAGATATACCTTGTAAGAAACACTTTGCTACAGAGAAAAATAAAGCAGTAACAGAAGACTTGCCTTGCAAAAGATCATTTGAATCAGATTACATCAGTAATCTGTAAGCACACACCTGTAGGCACACCCTGTAATAATGCAGCAAAAGTTATACCCAGCAACAACAATTTGAATCAGAGAAAAATAAAACAATAAAATTATAGCAACACACAGTAACAATCCCTGTGAGTACAAAATAAAAATAACAACACACAGTAAATCTGCCTAGCCAAAAGAAGCTTTAATCCTTTTCCTTGCTCTGGTAAAGGTTGCTTGCTCTGTCCTTTCAATCAACCTAGAAATAAAGAGCTCAGGTGAAGCTAGGTGCTTTGGCCAGCAAACCTAGTCTTCCACTTCCAAGATATCACAAGGTCACTTGTTTCCAAATGGCTACCCACTTCTAAATTTGAGATCCTTTCTCCATCCCCATTTGAGAGTACCAGGTCTAAGACTGCTCCCTCCCAAGTGGGTTCCAACACTAGCTGTCTGAGGCATGCCCCCATAGGGCATCAATAATGATCTTAGTTGGGCAAATGCACATAGAGCAGTTTTCTCCTTGATGTTTGTGAACTGATATGATAAATTGTTTTGTCTGTTATTATGCATTGGTGAGTACACTGGACTTATTTGGTTTTACACAGTTAGATAATTGCCTGGCAGCACCTTTAGAAGTTGACTCCGAGTACTGGTCATTTTGTTTTCCCTGAAGCCATAATACATATTTGCTGGAGGAGAGGAGCATTAAAGAAAACATGACAGAATTTCACATTTTTGCAGACATCTAATAGAGTGGACTATTCAGAACTTTTCCAAATAATAAAAATGTATTTATAAGGTGGAATAATTCTAAATTGGTGGAGGGCAAATTCAAAAAGGATGACAAAGAAATATTATTTTACATGCCTTTATTTGAAACAGAGTACATTCTGCATGAAACAAACAATCCACTTTATGAGCACATTAAATTGTATAG
Source organism: Neoceratodus forsteri (assembly GCA_016271365.2). NCBI lineage: Eukaryota > Metazoa > Chordata > Ceratodontiformes > Ceratodontidae > Neoceratodus > Neoceratodus forsteri. The sequence goes on from CM057458.1 coordinate 204,137,883, forward strand.
AAGACTTATAGATGACATTCATTATCTAAAATGGAACAGTGGAAGTTTTAAATTTGTTTTATAATTATCTCAGTGAATACATGTTGCATATTAAATTCATTATGAATCACAGTGTAGAAAGTATCCCCTACTTGGATGTGTTAGTCAGACTAACAGAGGGTGGTTTGATCACAACACTTTATAGATAAGAAACTTCGAGAAACACGGCATCGGGTCATGATGTCGCAAGACTCCCCATTATGTGGGGCTTCCCTAAACCCCCCCAACTAAAATAAATAACTGGGGAGGGTTAACAGTTAAATTTGCACAAAGTGTGAAAAATAATAAAAATCCATGCATCTGGGACTGGGAATCGAAACCCAGTCAACGCACTGCCTGCCTCTCTAACTGCCTGTGACTTATCCCATTGAGCCACAGCAGCTGATCGTCAGCCTCCTGTCCCAGCAGAGGTCTGATCCTCTGCCTGGGTAGAGTGAGAGGATGCACTACTGTGCATACACCCTTTCGCGGTTTTGTACTCTAGTGCTTTTTCCTACCACATTGTTCCTGTTGCGCAGTTTTATCGTGCGTGATGAGGCATGTAACATATTGAGCCAGTAGGGAGAAACACTATTCTCCATGCTGGGAGTGTTCACTCAGGAGTTTGATCACAGCATCCCATATTTCCAGTTTTTGAGAATAAGCTGAAACTGTAGCCAAGAAGATGATTTTGAGCAGGAATTAGAAAATGCATACAAACAGTTTGAGCAGAGGGGATATGGAAGAAGGATTTTGACAAAAGCAAAAGATTGCGCACAGGGTATTAAATATGACTCAAATACAAGTATTAAGAGGGAAAGAAAGAACCCACTAAGGGAATAGAATAGCGTTCTCTGTGAAGTTTAACCATAAAATAGAATCCATTAAGAAGATCCTGAGATCCAGCTGGGATATCCTTCAAGATTACCCAGGTAATCATAGAATATTCCAAAACCCACCACTTATAGCAGTTAAAATAAGTGTCTATAATAAAAGATTGTCTAGTACACACAGATCACCCACAAGACAAACAACAATGAAATAGACAACTACTGCTAGGACCCCTCAATCCTGGAATTGTCCTGTGTGGACATTGTTCTGTATGTTCTGTATGTGGACACCTGAGTAAAAAAAACACATGCAAATATCCATTCTCCAAAAAAAGAATATACCATTAAACAATTCATTACATGTGACACAATTGGGTAATATATGGTTTGCAATGTCCCTATGACAAAATCTATATGAGGAAGACAACCAACCTGCTTAAACTGTACATTCAGGAACCTAAATTAAATATAAGGAATAGATTACCTACACTGGTCTCAGAACATTTTTATATCAGTTGGACACACAAGGGCATCCCTATGATTTGGGGGTCTGGAGGCAGTCAAACCATATGACCGAATACAGGAAGCTAAAGGCTCAACATATAATGTGAACAATAAGGGTGAAAGGGAGCAACCCTGTCGGGTGCCTCTGGATAGCTGAAACTCCAAGGAAATGTTTTGCATTTTTCCAAAAAATGTTTTTAGTGTAATTGTCTGGAATAAGTATTGTGAGCTGTTTGTTCAAGCATATTTTTTCCTGTAATATTTTTTCTTGGAATTTTAATTCATGAGATTTACTAAAATTAAACATAGAAAATACTTAACAGTATTTTGCAAGAGGTCATTTAATAAATATGGAGAAGCAATATGAAAAAGCTGCACAAAAAAGTTTGTTTATGTTTTAAACAAAACAAGGTGAAGAGCCAACCAGTAAACTGAAAATAATAATAGAAACAGACATAATACTTAGTATAGCATGAAGTAAATAATCACATCATATGTTTGAACAGTCTGGGGATACAACTGGCAGGACACAGAGGCCCAGATATTCAAAAGAGTTGCGCCATGCGCAATAGGGTAGCGTCAGCGCAAGTCCAAAAATGTGCCATTCTGCAATATTCAGCAGGAGGCAGTTGCGCCCCCCCAAATCATGCTGAGCAACAGCGCAATGGTAATGAATGTATGCGCAACTGAAGGGGGAGGAACCATGCATAAATGGCGCAGTGCGATATTCAACAACATGCGCCATGTGCAATAGGGAACAAACAGAAGTTAGCGCCATAAGCGGAAATGAGCCAAAATAAAAAGGAGCAAGGGAGAGGTGCAAGAACGCTACAGGGAAGGCACATGAGGCTGAACTCTAGCCAGAGAAACCAGGCAGCAGGGACACACAGGGCAGGCCAGGGAAAGGGCACCTGGAACCCACAGGCTCAGGGGAAGGTGTGGGGAGCCACAGTGCAGAAGGGGGAAGTACTTGCCACACAGCAGTGAGGCCTGCACAGTCAGGTGTTCCCAGTGCAGGGGAAGTAGCAGCCAGGACAGTGGGGGGATCACAGAAACAGCTGCCGGGGGGGTGAACACAAGCCAGGAACATGGCCAGTGCCACCATCCAGATGGAGGCAGTAATGAGTGGGGTGAGAAGGTGAGCAGCAGGGGGCATGGCCGTGGAAGGGCCTGTCAGCTGTATGCCCCCAACAGGCAATACCGAGCCCACATCACCTTCGAGCTGTATAGTGATATGGAGATCATTGGCCGGTACTGCCTGAATCGGGCAATTCTGAGGCAGCTCTGTGAGCTGTGCAGTGATGTGATGCAGGCACCCACACGACGGAGCCATGCTCTGTCAGTGGAGACGAAAGTAACAGCCTGCATGTGCTTGCTCGCCATGGGTACCTTCCAGAGACCAACTGGGGACACCACAGGCATAACCCAGTTGGCCGCATCATGCCACCTCACCCAATTCCTCAGCGCACTGCTGCCACATGCTACGGAGTACATCCATTTCCCCAGCACACCGGTGGAGTGCACAGCAAACATACAGGAGTTCCACAGGGTAGCATTTATGCCTGGTGTGCTAGGGGCAATAGACTGCACCCATGTGGCCATCTGCACACCACCTGGCCCTGAGGGGGCCACATAAATAAATCGCAAGGGCTATGCTAGCATCAGCTGCCAGGTGGTGTGCGATGCCAGGGGGCACATAATCAATGTCTGTGCCACGTACCCTGGGGGAGCACATGATGCCTTCATCTGGCACCAGTCAGCACTGTGCCACAGATTTGAGAGTGGGGATATCCCCACTGGCCATCTAGTGGGTGAGTATGCAAACCACACGGACAATCATAGGGCCTGGGGGGGCATGGTCAGAGGTGACATGGGTAGTGGCCTACATGGCCCAGATCAGGGCGATGCTGATCACCAAACTAACCTCCACCCTCTACACACAGGTGACAGTGGATACCCATTCCGTCCCTGGCTGCTCACACCCTACCAGTGGCCTGTGACCCCATCGCAGCAATGCTACAATGAGGCACATGCCACCACACGTAATGTCATCGAGCGGGTGTTCGGGATGCTGAAGGCACGTTTCCATTGCCTGGACACCTCCGGCAGTGCCCTACAGTACAGCCCCTCAAAGGCCTGTGGGCTATTCCTGGCCTTTTGCATCCTGCACAACATGGCCAACAAATGTGGGATAGCCATACAGGTTGAAGAGGGGGACAGTGATGGGGACGATGAGGACACCGGTGACAATGGTGATGGGCAGCCCCCCCTTGGGTGATGGGACCCTCAACTGCTCTGGCTGGCACAGCTGCACCAAGACACCATCATGGAGGAGCACTTCAACCAACCCAGGTAAGTCATGGGGCCATGTGCAACCACCAGTGGCTAAGGCACAACCCACAAACACGCATGGACACACATCAGGGGTGCATGCCATCAAGGGAAGTGGCCAGGCATAGAACCACACACACCACCAGGGATGGGTAAGGTCTAACATGGCACATGGACAGACACACACACACACACACACACATACACACACATACACAATGCACCAGAGATGCACAAAGGGTAGGAGGCACACCGACCTAGAATGCCACCCCTAGCCTCACACATGTCCACAGACCACCACACCTACTGCCTGTCATTGTGCATGTGTCAGATGCTGAGCACCATTGCACATTGGTGTACAGTGCAATGCAGGCATCATCATGCACACGCAACTGTGGACAGCAGCCTGGAGGGTGTGCAGATGGACTTTGTGTCTGCGTGCAGGGTTGAGTACCCACCCGTGCATTGCCCGCTGAATGACACCATGCACACAGGGCAGCATCAGACAGTAGTCACATTGGGAGACAGGTCAGTCATGCGCCACAGTACCCCGGCCACCATGGATGCATGGGTGGCCCCGCTGAGACCCGCCAGCACTGACAGGCTGACCACTGGCCTCATGGGGTGGCACCGATGGTCCCCCAAGGGTTCCACTGCATGAACACGACTGTGCTTGCACAGGGGTCTGCAGCACACAGAACATGCCTGCACCAGGGGTGCCTGGGATGCCCACAGCAGAACCCGGTGTCGACAAGGATGGTGTCGCATGATGCCGGGAATGGGGGGTGGACAGTGCACTGCGTGGTGTCTGCGATGCATGGGCAAATAACTGTGTGCCCAATGTGGCCATGACAGCAGTGAATGCCTGTGTCTGCCTGCCAATGGCAGCAGTCACATCCTCCCGCAACCAGTCCTTCCCTGCCAGGATCAGAGCGGTGTCTCTGCTGCGACACTCCTCTGCCCACTCCAGAGCCACATGCAGCACATCCACCAACGTTGCAAGCTGCATCTGCTGGTTGACCGATGCTTGCAGTATGTGGGTGTGCTCATCCAAGAGGTCATCTGCCTGCTCGGCATCCTGTCCCTCAGGGTGTGCGTGGCCCTGATGCTCAGCACCCCTTGAGGGTGGGCACTGCTCACCAGGACCAGGTCTGGGCATGTCCACAGGCGGTGACTGATGCTGCCCCCTGACACTGTAGCTCCAAGCCCATTGGCCAACTACTGATGCTGCCCCTCCAGCTGCCGCTCTCCCCAGGGCTCACTGGTGCCGCCACAGTGGCTGCAACAGTCCCACTGTCTTGTACACACACCAGTGCTGCCCCACTAGTGCTGACAGGCACAGGCTGGGACTGTGATGACACACAGGCCTCCACACCGGCACCACCCACAGCCATGGCCGCGATGTTACCTGCTCTGTGGCCATCCTGTGGCACACACCTGTCACTGTCCATGAAGTTAGCGACATCATCACCAGTGATGGACCCGGCACCAGCCCGAGTCACAGCATGCTGGCATCTGTGGATGCTGGCACACTGGGACACAGGCAGGGACTCCTCCACACCTGTTCCAACAAGATCAGTCTGGACAGCCAGTCGGGCCCACTGTCGCACTGAGCCGTGTATACCTGCCTCTCCAGGTATACCGTGTATACCTGGAGGGGCAGCATCAGTGTGAAGTGTGCTGCATACACTGCTGTTTGAGTCTGCACATGAGTCATCTGTTGTTGAGAACTGTATATGCTAAAGTTCTGTAGAGCTGTGACTGATTTGGGTTGCTAGGTAATAGCACAGTACCTGACGTGCTTGCAGCATTATTGCCATCACCTGCTTTCATTGAATTCTGTACTGGTCTCCACATTTTTCCAGATGGTGGCAGCTCTGGGAAGTGGAGGGGGGGCGATTTCAATATAAAGGCTGCCTTCACACAACGGCAGCGGCCAAAGCGCAGCAGCTAGTGGGACGGCAAAGTGAAGAGAGAGGAGTCTGACCGAGTCAGACCGGGACGGACTGGGCTACTAGAGTTTGTAATATCTTGCTTAGAGTTAATCATTTCTTTTGGGTTTGTACCTATAGATTAGTTATGATTAACAGAGGGATATTGTTGTGTGTAGCCTATACACTTTGTGTTTTGTGTACTGATGGGTTATTTTGTTCTATGTGTGTTAATAATGACTTTAGAACGTATGAAAATAGTCAGATTCTGGAGTTCCAGACTCAACTGTTTATTCCTAATTATAGTCATTTATTTGGTGTAAAGGTTAAATACATGTGTTATAATTTGGGTTACAGTGTTAGGAAATATAAGACACGGAAATGTGTTCTGCCTGTTTGCATAAGAACCTGGTTACATTGCTTTCTCTTGCTAATTCGATTCTGGCAATGTTGAAAGCAACCTGGTCCTTTAGCAAACGATATGGCAGATAGTGATTTTTTTTGCAGCATTCATATGGCCTCAAAATTATGCATTTTAATGTATTAAGCTTAACATCTAAATTTCATGAGGTGAAGTCGTGGATTAGTTTATATAATCCGGATGTTCTGGCACTGACTGAAACCTGGTTAACCTTACCTGTTCTTGATACTGAACTTTGTATACCTGCTTATAAACTTTTTAGAAAGGATCGTGTCACTGGTAGAGGGGGTGGGGTTTTGTTTTATGTTAAGGAATATTTAATGGTAAATGAGACCACTATATTTAACAGTAATTTGGAATTTTATTTATTTATTTATTTATTTAGTTTTTGTTGACCGGGTAAGTGCACTAGACAAATCCTGCCTATTTTCAGGCATGACCCGGGGGAGGGGGATACAGATGACTTCCAACTGACCTTGAACCAGATTAAGCAGTTGGTGGTATTTTTAGTGAATGAGGGAAATTTGGCCAGGACACCGGGGAAATTCCCCTACTCTTTTCAATAAGTGCCATGGGATCTTTAACATCCACCTGAACTACCACCAATCCAGGCAGATGGGACCTCAGTTTAACGTCTCATCCTATTGTGAACATATTACTATTCAGTTATTGTTGGGATTTGTCAAAAAATTAACTATTTGTTGTGTATATCTTCCACCTAATGGTAGCAAATCAGGCTTACAAGAACTTGTAAATGCTTTGAATACTGGGGTTTCTACAGAGTTAATACTACTGGGGGATTTTAATTTAAATTGGATGGGTTCAGATATAACAAAGTTAAATACGGTCTTGTCTCAGTCTGGTTTACAACAAATTATTACTTGCCCACTCGACACAATAATAGATCAGGAAATCACACATTGCTGGACTGGATATTAACAAACAGACCTATTAATATGATAAAATGTGGTTTGACCTCTGATTCGTTAAGTGATCATCATCCAGTCTTCTGTATTTGGAAACATGGGGGACTGAAGAAGTCTAAGCCAATTATAAGGATTTCGAGATCTTTTTCTAAATTTGATGTACATTCTTTTTGTACAGAGTTGGGTAAAATAGATTGGTCTTTTTTATATTCTATCCCTGATGTGGATTCTGCATTGCATTTTTTCATTACTGAGTTTACACATGTTTTGGACCAGTTAGCTCCCCTTGTTGAAAGAAGGGTCCAAGGGAAAACTTATGGGTGGTTAACATCTCCTTTGATTAAACTCATGAGACAACGAGACAAGGCCTGGAAAACATATAAAATGAACCATTCTGCTTCTGGTTATCATGCGTATAGGACTTTAAGGAACCAATGTAAGGCTAAGATAAGGAAGGCTAAAACTGACTATATTCGTCATAAACAATGTGAAGGGTTATCTAACGCTACTACTTTTTGGAAAACAATTAACAATTTTATAAGACCTAATGTTTGTCAACCAGGTTCAATGAGGTTGAACGGTGACTTGTTGTCTTGTCCATTGAAGATAGCTAACGAGTTTAATTTGAAATTTACTGCATTGCCTGCTTCCTTTAGTGACCAGTCCAAGGTGAACTACTTGGGATTGACTGAAGATTTTACAGTTAATCCTAAACTGTACTTAAGGACTACTACTCCGAAGGAGGTAGAGAAGTTGTTGCTTGTATTAAGAGGGACAGCTCAGCTGGTTCTGATGGCTCATGTCCTAGTTTATTGGCGGATGCTGCCTCAGTTATAGCACTTCCAGTTAGTATTATTTTCAACTTGTCTTTTGTTACAGGTACTATACCTAATATATGGAAACATACTTTGGTCACTCCTATATTTAAATCTGGTTCACAACATGAGTTTTGTAACTACAGACCTATTTCTATCTTGTCTGCTTTAGCTAAAGTTCAGGAAAGAATAGTTTATAATCAGTTGATTGGGTATGTGGATCGCTTTGGATTATTGTCTCAGAACCAACATGGTTTTAGAAAGGAAGGAGTACTGAGACTGCCTTGGTCTGGGTTCGCGAACGCGGTACTAATGGCATGGATAAAGGGTGTCTGGCGTGCGTGTTCGTGGACTTGACCAAAGAATTCGACCTGTTGATCACCAATTGTTGATTTCTAGACTTGAGGCATTGGGAGTTGGTGAGTCTTTCTTGAACTGGACGAGGGATTATTTAACAAATAGGTTTCAAAGGGTTAAATATAGGGTGCTGTATCAGACTCTGTAATGGTTAAGTGTGGGGTTCCACAAGGTTCTATTTTGGGGCACTTTTGTTTCTTTTGTTTTTGATCAACTAGTAAGTGTGATTAATAATGCTTCTTAACACTTTATGCTGACGATGCAGTAATTTATACGCAGGGTTTGTCAGTTGGAGATCTAGGTGTTTCTTTAACAGAGGAAATGTACAATTTTCAGTCTTCACTTATGGTCTGTAAATTACTCTTAAACAAATCTAAGACAAAGGTGATGGTTTTGGTACCCCACCTAGACTGAGATCTGAGGTTGGTACTTTGGAAGTTAAATCTCTTGATGGATTACTGTTTGACTATGTTGATACATTTCAATATCTTGGGGTATTACTAGATTCTCATCTAAGTTATGAATCTCATTTTTGAGGGTTACCTCAAGAATACATTGTAGATTAGGTTCTTTGTACAGAATCCGTCATTTCTTATTCCTGAGTCTAGGCTGGTTATTTCAAATTGCTGCTTACTTCCTATTGTGAACTATCAGCTAAGATTACTGACACTGCTTCTCGACAGTGATTTCAAAGAAATCCACTTTACTTCACTTGATAGCTAAGTTTGCTTTAAATTGTTCTAAGTCATCTCATCATTGTGTGATTTTGAAAGAAATGGGCTGGTTACGGTTTCATTAAATTTCCAATACTGTGTGGCCAAGTTCATATATAAAGTTATGGACTCTGGAATTCCACATAGTATTTCAAAGTTTTGAGACCATATATTGATGGTCATTATTCTAGACATAGGTCAGACAGTAGGTTTCTCGAGATTCCTTTTATGAAATCTAAAAGTGGACAAAGATCCTTTGCTTATATTGCTCCATTTATTTGGAATGAAATTCCTCAAGATATTAGGTGGTTGTGTTCTGTCAAAAGTTTGCCGATGCATTAAGGATGTATTTCTAATCTCAATTTAATTGTAACTGTTTTTATGAATTTTTTTTATGAATTTTATACGTAACAAAGACAATTTTGTCTGCAATTTGCTGCATTGTATATGTATGTTTGATTATGTATTGTCTGTATGTAATATATGTGGGTCGCACCTGTAAAAGGAACTTGTTTCCAGTGTGCTTACCCGTTAAGCGAATAAACAAACAAACAAACAATACCTGTGGAGGTGGATGGGCCCTCCTCCATCTCCATCTGACTGGCCTCAGTAGAGGGGCCCACCACTGCTGACCCATGCAGATGCTCAGGATCTGTAAGGGAAAACAAAGTTGCATTACTGCATGTAACCTACCCTGCCCCCCCAATAGACAGACCATGACCTACCATGCAGTGATGGGCTACCACCCATCTGGAAGCCACCACCCAGAACACCCTCAATGGCACAATGCTGCATGCTGCCAGCAACCCTCTCCTCCTGTGAGGTCAGGTGTAGCACCTCCAGCTGTCCCCCACCTGTCGCAGATCGTACTGCCCTGATGGCAGCCACCTTCTCCTTAATCCTCCTTCTGTCTATGCCCATTTTCTTTTTGCACTCCTGCATGGAGCACTGGTGGCTGCCGTGCAGGTTCACAGCATGTGCCACCTCCTCCCATGCAGCAGCATGAGCCTGTGGTGTTCCCTGGCATCTGCTGAGAAGCAGCTCCTGGTCCAGGTAGGCCTCAAACAGGGCATCCGTCTCGGCCTTGGTGAAATTTGGCCTCCTCCTCCTCCTCCCACAACTGTGTTCCTCTTCTCCCACAACTTGCTCAGTCATGATTCAGCCTGTGAGAATGAAAGTTGTTACCTGTGACTGTGCAGTCCCATGCATGTCCCAAAATCCACAGTCCACACTGCCAAACAGCATGCTACTCACCAATAGACTGCAGTATTGACTATGGCTCATGCCGCCCAATGTCACACTTCTATAGCAACTTTAAGTGGATGCAAATTGCAGTGCTGCACCATTGAAAGGCTGAATAGCTGATTTGCATGAAACAGCTGAATACTGCGCTTTTGCACTTTGCACAATTGTGTTGAATGTGCTGAGCCAAGGGCGCAGTTCTGTGACATGCGCAGTACACATCTAACTGCGCATGCCCAGGTTGATGGCTCCTACTGTGCTGCTGACGTGCTGTACATGGGAGGAAATGCAGGGCATGGCCACCATTGTGCCAGTGGTGCTACAGCGATGTTCACCTATATGGCGCTCTGGCACTGGGGCATCATAGGCACAGTGGGGCAACAGCACGGTAGGCCACTATTGGAGGTAGTACACAGGCACCCAATTGTGCTACATGCATTGGGTTCCAATCACGCTGTGCCTGTCCGTGCACCAGAGATCCTTGACCTTGTGCCCGACCTTTGGCCCCAGGTGCCATGCGTCAGGCATGGGTGCACCACTATCATGCTGTTCGGTGACAGCACAATAGGGAATGGCAGCACTGTACCATGCAGCATCTGCATGTGGTGGAACCATGCTGCAGAGTGCCATTTTGAACCTACTGAGCAAGAGAGATGGCACGGAGGAGAGCTGCCCAGTGGAGCCAGATTAAAATGGCAAACCTGGTTGCCATTGTTAAGCCACTTTTTGGCCCACTGTTTGGGGAGGTACCCCTGGACAGGTCCAGGAGCCAGGTGTGGCAGGAGGTGGCCGATGCCCTGGAGGAGGCTTCAGGAATGGGACGGAAGGTGGAGCAGTGTGGCCACAGGTATGGGGACCTGAGGTGGAGGGACCCGGTCCTGTTTTCCTGCCTGTGGGCACATGCCTGGAGGGGCACAGTGCCACGGCCAGGTAGGTGTAACATCCATACACTTTCATCTTCCATATGGGTATCACTGTTGCATGTGTCCGGAACATGGGGGGGGGACTGTCCAGTGTTGGCTGTGGTGGTGTTATCAGGGTGTGGGGTGGGTGGGTCTGGCTGTGTGGGATTGCACACACATGGGGGCAGGGGGACTTTGCTACAGGATTGTACTGATGTTCCTCTCTCCATGTTTGCACCTTAGGGCCAGAAGAGAGACAGCTGGTGAGGGAGCGGAGGCACCAGCTGGAGGACCGTAACAATAGGAGGGGCAAAGGTCCACAGCAGCAGAGGGACCAGCCTGATGATGGTGAGTGCCTTACCTCCATGATTACTATTGCATGCTGTGTAACAGGGTGGGCAGCGGTGCATGGCCACCATCCATTGACACTACTGCCATGCATGCAACTTGCTACAGTCAGCACTGTACAGTGGCACTGCATGTCTGGGAGTTCGTCAATGGTGGTCCATGCATGCACTGGGTACATGGCTGTGCCACTGCCTTTGCACCACATAGCCATGTCACTAAACAGCCATGGTGGTGCTGTGCAGGACTTGGCCTGTGGGTGTGTGCAGCGGTCCGCATGGCTTTGTGCACCTGGGTGGGCAGGTCTTGTGGACACGATCACTGTGGGTGGTCACACACCATCACAGAGGCATGTCCCATGGCCGTATGACATGCACAGTGGGTGGGCTGTATGGGGCTGTGCATTCACACCTATTGACTCTGCTCCCTTGTCCTAGGTGTCTGGCAGCTGCGCATGATTGGGGAGGCACTGCAGGAGATTCTTACCGTGGCCAGGGCATCGCTGGACATCCTGCAGAGGATTGAGCAGCTGGGGGTCAGGCGGAGGCATGGAACGAGGAGCAGCCGGAGCGGGTAGCGGGGCTCCCACTGATCATCAAACTTCCCCTGATTTCCCCTACCCCCTGGACCCACCCTCACACCCCTCCTTTCCTGTACCATTTGTTCACCCCTGCCCCTTACCCACCCCACCTTGTTTGTGGCCCTCCCCACAAACATTTGTAAATAATTGTATATAGTTTTGTTGGATGTTTTTGAATACAGTTCTTTTGATATGACTACTGTGGTGGTCTCTGATTTGCAGTGGGCTATAGGTGCTCAGCTGCAGTGGTGTGCATGGCATCGGGGTGGTGCAGTCATGGGTATGTGTCTGTGTCCGTGGGGAAGTGACTATGGTGTGGGAGTAGCTATCAGTCAGTGTCTGTGGTGTGTGTGTTGTTCCCCGTGCACTGGATGACTGTATGCAGTGGTCCATGGTGCATGCTCTGTGTCCATGGTGCACCCGTCCATGGCCTGTGCAGCTGACACCCTTGCATGTTGCATGTCTGTGACCTGCATGGTCTGCTGGCATGTCAGTGGTGGCTGTCCATGCAGGGCAGCCACTGTACCCATCACAATGCTGGGTTGCCTCCTGTCACTGGTGTGGTGCATGTCTGCCTCGGGTGACACTGTGGCCTCCGCTGTTGTTGTCCCACCTCCATGCTGTGGCTTGTGTGTGTTGTACGGGATGTGCACCACTGTCTGTGACTTGTGCTCTGGGCAAATGCTGGTGGCGTACAGGTTCACAGTGCCTGCGCAGGGTGGCTATCACTCCTGTGCCATGGAGGACTGCTGGCCGTGTGTACACAGTTTCCATGGCCCCACGCTGGGGACTTGGTTGCCCCACTACTGTGTCCCTGTGTTGGTGTGCTCTTGGGTATGGGTGGGTGTTTATCCATGCACTGTGTTGCATCCGGTGTGGTGCATGCTTCCATGCACCACTGTAGGTGTCTGTGCTGGCTGTTGTGGCCAGTGCTGGGTCAGGGTGTGTCCTTGGGAGGATGTGCAGGGTGCTGCACCACTGGTGGTGGGGTCCGGGGCATGCCCTGTCATGTGTGGGGTACCTCATGTGCCAACGCATGGTTGGTCTCTCAGCTGTACCGGGGCTGTGCATGGTGGCACTGTGTATGCCATTGTTGCATCACTGTGTGCTGCCATCCGCTGATGGGTGCTCATGGTGGGGCTGCCTTGCATGGTTCTGTGGTGCACAGGGTTGCATTGTCAAAGTGGGGGTGGTGGCATGCATGGGGTATCCTGCACTGGTGGATGCTGCTCCTGGGCTGGGTGTCTGGGGGTCACAATGCAGGGTGTGCTCTGCATTACGGGGATGCTGTGGCACAGGGTGGTTGGCCCTCCTTGTGTGCCAGTCACAGCTTGCCAGGGGGTGTGATGGGGCACCATGGCCCAGCTGTGGGCTGGTTGCTTGTCTCCATGGGCCAGTGGTTATTCCAGTCCTCCCCCAGTTGTGCAGTGCATGGGGTGTGGGGGGACAATGTCTGTTCTGCTGTGTGTTCCTCTGCCCATCTGTGGCATGGGTGGTGGGCCCCTGCATCCCTGGTTGTGCTCTTGCATTTCTGCCCTGCTGCTGGGGGGTGTCCCTGGTTGTGCTATGGCACATCTGGACTGCTCAGCTTAACATCCCTTGTTGTGCTATGGTGCATCAGATATGCTCAGCTTTCCCTCCTTAGTTGTACTATGGCGCAGGTGGTGCGATATTGAGTCATCGGCTGTAGGTGCATCTTGGCCAGCTCAGTTTTTGAATATCGCACCTCTTGCACATGGGTCCAATGGACTTGTGCTTGCTCCTGCTGTTGCGCACTTTTTGGGTGCAATTTGAATATCTGGGCCGAGTCCCTTTCAATAAACTCAAAATACACAAGAGACCTATATGGGACCTCACAGCAATTGAGATCAGTCCCAGGGTACTCCTTATTTAGCCCTAGATAGATTGGAATATTTCCAACAAATGTCAGCATTTGGCCATATGAGACAGATAGAGAACAGTTTATTTAAAACCAAGCTTGATCTGTATCAAGAAAAGAAAAAATAATTCATCATTAAATCTGTAGCACTCCATTTAAGAGATTATGAGTTTCTGAGGTTGCCTTGACAACCAAGTGCAACCCAAACAGTGTGGCTCTAGTGTGATTTGTTCCCATAACGTAGTTCTCGGGGCAGCACCCTTTAGCTTCTCCTCCAGTTTACGCCTATTGGTGGATTTCACCCAATGGCAGCACTGCCCCCAGGGCAGCACACTTGCATTCCACCTCCCACCTATCCCTATTGGTGGATTTTGTCCCCTACCCCAAGGGCAGCAACCTGTAGCTGTTATTTCCCACAAATCTGATTGTTGCAAGTCTGAGGAATTGAGGGTAGTAAGTGTAGATGAGAATGTTATGGAAATGCTCCCCCAGCAATGTGCACTGCTTGTCTTTGAATTTTGGTGCCTCAAGGTGTATGTCTGTCTGCATCCAAAAGCGCCAGACTTCAAGGGTTCAAATCTCAATCAGGGACACTTTTTTGTGCTTTGTGTCAAACTCAGTTGTGAGCATTTAATCGTATAAGTGTCACAAATCATTACCTTTTTTTAATATTGCTAAATTAAGACAGACGTAAGTGAGAGAATATATTTTATTTATAAATTGTAGTAAATGGGGCAGCACCAGGATGATTGGTTGCTGGCACTGCCCTGGGGCAGTGCTGTGATAGTTGGTTTCTTTTGGCTGCCCCTGAGGCAGTGCCCATGTAATTGGTTCCCTTGGGCTGCCCCTGGGGCAGTGTCCTCTCTGCCCCTGAGGCAGCACCTGTGTAATTGGTTCCCGTGGGCTGCCCCTGGGGCAGTGGTTGTGTAATTGGTTCCTGTGGGTTGCCCCGCGGCAGTGCTTGTGTAGTTGGTTCCCATGGGCTGCCCCTAAGCAGTGTCCTCACTTCCCCTGGGGCAGTGTCTGTGTAATTGGTTCCTTTTAGCTGCCCCTAGGTCAGTGCCCATGCAATTGGTTCCTGGGCTTCCCGGGGCAGTGTCTAGCAGCCCCTGGGCAGTGCTGTATTGGTCTCATAGGGCTGCACCTGGGGCAGTGTCCTCGCTGCCCTGGGAGCACCCCATGGGAACCAATTCCACATGCACTGACCCAGGGACAGCCCATGGTAACCAATTACACAGCCCCAGGGGCTACAAAGACACTGCCCCAGGGGCAGCCCATGGGAACCAAATACACAGGCAGTGCCCCAAGGGCAGCCCATGAGAACCAATTACACAGGCACTGCCCTAGGGACAGCAAGAGTACTGCCCCAGGGCAGCCAACAGAAACCAACTATCATGGCACTGCCCCAGGGCAGTACCAGTAACCAATCATCATGACACTGCCCCATTTATTACAATTTATAAATAAAATATATTATCTTGCTTACAACTGTCTTAATTTAGCAATGTTAAAAAAAGGTAATTATTTGTGACACTTACATGATTACATGCTCACAACTGAGTTTGATACAAAGCACAAAAAATGTTTTGAAATTGGGTTAGGGTCACCTGCAAAGTTCAGAGTTTGTACCAGATCAGACAGAAAGAAGATATGCCCTACATTGTAGCGATATTTTCCATTTTGAAATCAACAAGCATTTTCTGTTATTTCAGTGTGCTGGAAACCTTAGGGTTGTGAAAAATAAAACATCGCTATCTACGCATACTTTGTCTAGGTTGTGAAGTATTGAAACATCGTATACTGTAAATGCAGAGATTTTTTACTATTTTTTATCTGTCTCACTGTGGCCTCATTTGCTGTGATGTTGGAGTATGGGGAGCTCACTAAGCTTGAACAGCCCACTTAGTTAACATAACTATATATTAAGTGAATTAATTTATTAAGTACCATAAATAAATGGTTACAGTTTTTTAATGTATTATTTATATTTTGTATAAAAATATCAAGTTAAACTGGGAACAAACTATAACCAGGACCTCATTGATCACATAATTGGTGACTGGTGAAGGAAGGATATGATACTGTACTAAATTGTTGGTAAGACTGAAAACAATTATTTTTCTAATATTTGCTCTAGGTTATTCTCTAATGAATTATAAATACAAGTGCTGCAAATATTTATAATTATATACTAGCAGTAAGTGGCACATTGCTTTGGTATTTCTTAACAATTGTTATTCTACTACATGGACAGCATAGTAAAATGTATTTATAAGTTCATGAAGAGGTATGAAGGCATTCTCCTGAAGAAGCTTATAACATATAGGTGAAACATTGAGAATTTCAGCCATATGAATATTGATTGAAACTTAAAGAATAAGAATAAACAGAAGACTACTGTCTGTCATTTTTGATGCACTCCCGCCATACACACACACGGTTTCTGAACCATGAGTTTACAGAGGGGGCAGTGAAAAAGTGGAATAGCTCACTCATCACTGTGTTCTATGCAGGTACCACTGCTGGGTTCAAAGATTACTGGTATGGTTTTTAAGTGTTAGTCAAAGGAGAAAAATTGGGGACTGCAAAAGGGTAATAGGTTCTAGGTAGGGTATAGTGCTGTGCAGAATTGTTAAACTCTGGCAGAATTAAATTTAATGGAAATTTTGAAATTCTGCTGAAATTCTGCCGAATTTTGCCAGAAATGGAATGGTGGAATTGTGTGGCAGAAAATGATTGTGGAATGATTTTCCACAGAAAAAATTCTGTTCCATGGAATATTTTTCCACGAATCTCAATATTTTCCATGACAATGGTTGCAGAATGATTCTCTGCAGAAAAATGCTGTTCTTCAGTGCATCACAGTAGGCAGAATTTTGCAGAAGAACCAGTGAAATTCAGGTGGAAATTCCACCGTCAGAATGGTCATTCCGCACTAATTTCACTGGTGAAATTCTGCACAGCACTAGTAGAGTCCCAGGGCAGACTTGATCAACTTTGTGTCTTTATCTGCTGTTACCATTTTATGTTTTTATGCTACTTCTCCCTGTCACCAAGCAGAAGGTCACTCTGTTGTGGTCACTGCCTCCCACTGGTGCCTTGATGTTCTTACCAGAGGCAATCCCTTTTCCACTGCTGACAACAATGTAAAGGATGGCTTCAAACCTGGTCACTTTTTATACATGTAATTCCAGGAAACAGTTCTTGAAAGTGAAGAGGTATTCAGCCTCGGCCCGGTCATTAACCGTCTCAGGGTGTCAGTCTATGACTAGGAGACTGAAGTCTCCCAGAATCAACACTGCATCTGATTTGGCTTCTCTCAGTATCTCAGCCAGCTTGGCATCATGTTACTTATTTTTTATTTTATTTATTTGAATTTTGGTAACCGGGTGGGCCCACTGAGACTATGTCCCTTTTTCAGGGGTGACCCAGGGAAATGGTAGCAAGTGGAGCAAAAGGGAAATGTGTGCAGACACTATACAAGAGCATATTCAATACAGTATACATGTGGCACTGAAATGCTTGGTGACCTGACCCCCCAAGTAATTCTTTTTGTATCCTTTTTCCCCAACTCAGATGGACTCTTGTACTGTTTTCCTGCTGATGTCCCCCTTGTGCTCTGCATTAACACCCTCCTCTTGAATAGAGCCAATCCATTCCCCTTTTTGTCAGATCTAGCCCTTTGAAATAGCCAATAGCTTGAAGTCTGGTGTCCCAGTTATTTTCTCTCCCCCTTCACCAGGTTTCTGTGAGTGCCACTATTAGACCCTCAAGCTCATCCATTTTGGTGCGTAAACTTTAGGGTTGTTTATATACTTAAAAATCCAACTAGGATAGTCAGCTATTACATAAGTAAGCAATAAGACACGACAGGGTGTGCGTTAGACACTTTAACACATGGCTAGGAGGCGTAGTGAGGCACAAGGCCACTAGCCGAGTGCGTCCAGCCTTCTAGCCATGTTTTAAAGTGTCTAACGCACACCATGGAGTGTCTGATTGCGCTTATGAAATGGTCATCTAAAATACAGATGCATGTCATAAGTAAAATGAACAGTATTTCATAGTGAAAAGCTTAAATATTTGGGTTACTTTTTAACAAAATAGTTCCTCCTCCTGTTTGTTTCTTTGAGATGAGGACTTTTGACCTGCTAGTTTTGACCTGCTAAGGCATCCTTACTTGGATTTTTTTCCCTGTAGTTGTCATGGCACCCCCCAAACTAGCAGCACACTAGTGTAACAGCACTTTAGAAAGTCTTCAACAAGAAATTATGCTGTCCTTTTTTTAAAATTTCTGTATGTTATGGCACCAGGCAGCACTACGTAGTACACACCATTTTTGTAAGCTGTTACGACGATGCAGGAGCGAGTGGGCGGTAGGTTGGGAGACAGCTGCTCGGTGGTTGAGAGGTACAGTGATTACAAGAAGAAATTATGCTTGTTTACTTTATTTTTACACTGCTGTACTTTATGGCACCTGGCAGTGATAGGGAGAACACGCTGTTACGTCGATGCTGAAGCGAGTGACCGGGCACCGGGTTGTGAGACAGCTGCTCGACAGTTCACAGTTAATGTGACTGGGCAGGCTTGTGGCAGCTGGTGTTTTTTTTAAATCATGCAGTGAGCATAAACATGAGCATAAACATTTATGAAATGGACTTCTGAATATTTGCAGATATGTTGACAGATCGAAAATACAGCCTGGTATTTCACTCGCAGTTGGTGACAACAAGATGGCTGATTTTCAATTTGTCGACATTTTAACTGGTATTTTTGCTAGGATCAGTGCCCACAGGGCACTGCTGGTCCTTCTTCCTGTGCGTAAGAAGTCGTATCGCACAGGTATGGACCAATCAGGATGCCTAAATTCTGATGCTCATTTCATAGTTTACAATACAGGGAAGAACTATTTGAATCAGAAAGAAGCAATAAAATTGTTTACACAAAGGGTAGTCACAGGGTAGAACATGCTCTCAAATGAGGTCCTCTGTAGAAAATCATTAAATATTAAAACTAAACAAACAAAATAAAACAGCTTAAATAATTACATGACAACATCAGCATTACTATGTTATATCCTTGAAAACAAACAGGAAATATATAAGGGCTCATTACTTTATAGGAAAGGAGGGAGAGGGGGGACATGATAAAAACTTTCAAGTACCTCAAGGGAATCAACAAAGTCCAAGAGGGTAGCATCTTTCAAAAAAAGAGGTGTGCAAGAACAAGGTGGCACAATCTGAAGATAGAAGGGGGGGCGGCTCAGAGGTAATTTAAGGAAGTATTTTTCACAGAGAGTTATGGATGCATGGAACGGCCTTCGAGGAGGTTGTGGAGTAAAAACAGTGGTGGAATTCAAGCATGCATGGGACAGTCATAAGGCAATTCTAGGGGGTTGGGGTAGGAAGAAGTAGGCTGCTGGTTAACTAGGATCTGCAGCTTATCCATTAGGTAGGGAAATGGGCAGACTGTGTGGGCCAAGCGGTCCTTATCTGCCATCAAAATCTATGTTTCTGTGTTTCTATGTTTCATGCCTATTTTTGCCTGAATCTGACTATGTTAGTATGCATATTAGGATAATCCATATCCAAATATGATATCCGGTCCTAGCTTTGGATGTCATCAGATGTTGGATTCAGATATCCTAATACAGTAAACAACTATCGTACTACCCTAAATAACAAACCCATATCCCTTGCAATTAATAATCCCCTGCCACCACCCAAACAATCCTGGAACTCACAACACCTCTCCTCCCCCAATCCCTTGAGAGCACATAGTGTGCCATGTGCATAAATTAGCCTCCTCTAAGTCCACTCAACCTGTAATAAAAAATTATAAATCATAGGCCTTTGCAGCTCCCCCACCCTGGCACAACCCCTGGGTTCAGTAAATCACTCACCACCCGACACCGTCACTAGCCCCCACATCCCTCCTCCCCCATAGCCCTGAATTCCAAAAGTTGAGCTCAGGTCCATTCATCATCCCTCTAACAACCCCCCACCCATGTTAAAATATTAGGCTCCCCCAACCAGGAACAACCCATCAGTCCTGACCCACAGGTTTAATAAATCACCCCCCCCAACACAACACACTCTATAGCATCACTTACCTCCTCCCCATCATAGCACCAAAATACCTTCTATTGAAGAGTTGGATAAGGGAGAGTGACAGGAACCATAGTGGAGTAACTTGCAGTCATCTTTGGTCAAGACACAGGCATTATAAATGAATGATGATGTCCCCTTAATAGTAAAACCCAACTGGCTGCTTGTCAGCCAGTCAGGTATTACTATAAGTGGGACATCATCATTCTTCACAGTACCTGAGTCCTAGAACAGTACAATGCTTTATAAAAGCAAGGGATAGACCCAAGGCCTTCTAGTACAGAAAACATAGAAACAGGGAGGGAGGGAGTAAGAGCCCCTGTGACCAGCTAAAGTCTACAGAGGTACAATAGGCAGGGAACAACATGACAATGAATGAGTTCACTTAGTTAGTAGAAGCACAAAAAATGCCAAAACAGCCCATACCATGGCTCCTTTTAGGACATAGTATAATATTTTAAACTTCCACCGTTGTTGACATAATTGTCTGTGTCTTTTTTTTTTTTGCCAACTTTGTTTATTCGCCCCACAACCTGAAACTCTCTCGGGCTTCCTCTACTTGCCGACCGCTCTACCATGACCTGATCCCCTGTTTCCTCAGTTGGTATGCTACCCCTCCACCAACCTCTGACCGGGAACCCCCCAGCTCTGAGCACCCTGGGGCAGGGCCACCACTCCATCTGGCTTCTCTATCTACAATCTAGTGCTGGCTGGGGAGGTGGAGGGGACAGAGTTGGAGGCAAGGTTTGGTATTGGTGTGTGGCGGTGGCCAGTAGAGGAGCCGTTGCCTATCCAGGTGCAGGATTTTTTTCCCTGTTTGTGTGCTTGCCCCCCATGCACGGCTGTGTAATGACATCAGCACGGAAGTTTCCATAGATGTCAGCTGTGCACGTCCCCCAATCTGATCCCGGCATCGGTAGTACCTCCAGTCTCCACCGGAGGTCACTATTGCACTGGAATGCCCCTGGATCCCACCCCAGGGAGAGGAGAGCTGTCCTCCAGATGCTCAATCCTATTCCCTCCCTGCAGACCCCCAGCACCAGGGCTCGTTCCCAAACCCGGGTTGCTGGGGTGGCATGAGGTGTGGCGTCCCGTGCCTCAGCCCTCAGCACCACCAGGCTGGCTTGTCTAACTCTTTCTGGAACTCAGTTTTGTTAGTACTCAATATTATATTTAATGGAAGTCTATTCCACAGGTTTGTTGATCGTAATGTGTAATAATGTTTTCGTTTAGTTGTTCTAAATTTATATAAATTAACTTGTAATGGGTGACTTCTCATAGCTTGTACATCATTTTTATATGTGATATTTAAGTTGTTCATCATTACAGGATCATTCATGATATCAAAATAAAATAGCATGTACCCTCATTGTGTTCTCTGTTCAAGGCTAGGTAATCCAAGCATTGCTAATCTATCTACATATGAAAAATTCTTAATGGTTAGTATGGATTTAGTATACCTGCGCTGAATGCTTTCTATTAGTTTAATATCTGTTTTTGTATGCGGGCACCATAACTGAGTGCCGTAATCTAAGACTGATCTTACATATGAATGATAAAGTGGAAGAATAATTTTTTGACTTCAACTTCTTATATTTCTCTTTATTGCTCTAATGGTGCGATTAGCTTTGGAGATGACAGATGTATATCATTCTTTAAATGAAACATTTTTGTCAATACTAATTTCCAGGTCCTTCTCCACAGATTTTTTGGGGAGTGTATTTCCATTTAATGTGTATGTATGTTGCCTGTTATTTCTTCCCATATGAATAACACAGCATTTATTGATGTTTATCTTCATTCCCCATGTTTTTGTCCATAACACAATTTTATTAATATCTTGCTGTAATAGTTCTATTTCAGAATATGATTTACATGGGCCACAGAGTTTGGTATCATAGGGATATTTGATAATATTGTTATTGATGTTGTAGTTTAAATCTGCAATGAATATTTGGAAAATGATGGGTCCGATCACCGAACCCTGAGGTACCCCTCTTGTCACTTGTTCCTCAGCTGATAAATGACCCCTAATGGATACTATCTGAAGTCTATTTTGTAGCCAGTTTACTACTCAGTTGATTAGATATATGTCAATATTATATTTATGTAGTTTTTGACTTATAGCCCAGTGTGGTACCATATCAAAGGCTTTACTGAAATCGAATAGTATATTGTCTACTGGGGTATCTGTGTCCAACATTCTGCTAACTATTTTGTAATATGATTCCAAGTTTGTACTGCAAGAACGGCCCTGTGTGAAGCCATGTTGGCTGGTGCCAAATATGGGAATAGTTTTTAAATGGTCTAATATTTTATTGTTAGGGCTGCAGGTAGGTGGAGCCTGCAGCCCAATTGCATCAGTTCTAAAAATGAGCTCTCAGATTCAGACAATGAAGCACTTCCTTTGGAGTTTTCAAATAATCATTCCACATCTTTGCAGCCCTTCAATTTAACCCTTGCAGTGCTGTAGACTGAACATATATCAAGAGCTCAATCAAATAGATCCATACTAGTTCTTTCTGCAGCCTAGGGATTAAGAAACACATGCTCTGGAGGATCACCTCTCCTCCCCAACCTTGTAGTGCTTCAGTGAGTACAAGAAACACATGTTTTTATTTGAATCAGACTTGGTAAATGGCATTTTTAGAGTTATTGCAAGAGGGCTGCATACAGCCATTTTGCTGTCTGTAGCTGGAAAAATGGAATACCATGGCACACATTTTGGGAGTTTTCAGTGTATCCTTCTCTAACTTGCCAGTTAAATAAAATACTCTCTTGTCGCTTGAGTAGACCACTTCCAACACTATTTTCTCAGCTTTTGTTTTATTGCAATGTGACCTGCTGTCTTTGGGGACTAATACTTTACTGACATGACTTTCAACAGATAACAGCATCTAACTGCAGAGTAATTTCAAATTATCATCATCTCTGCCAGTGTGTGAGTGTGTATGTGTGTGTGTGTGTATGTGTGTGTGTATGTGAGTGATTCACAAGTATTTCCTCTGAAGACCTGATTTATGTTAACCCTTTCTGGATCTAATTAGTGGCATTGGAATGCTCATGGTTTTATACTTGTAGGAAGGGTAAATAAATGCTAGGCAGCTGATGTTTTACTGGTTTTCAGAGATTACAAGGGGCATCCTAAGGAATTATAAAGAATGATAGGTAAGGTAAGGTAAAATTTAGCAGTGTCAACTGCAATGTTCCCAGACTGAACAAAGCATTTCCCTGTAGTGCACCTCCTTTTCCCTGTATTTTCCATGTAAAACTGGGACAAAACTCCTGTACATTTTCCTGTATGCTCAAATCAATACATGTATGCAACTGACTTCATTATGCCTGTCAGTAAAATAACCATAACAAATGCTAAGGCTGTTTTTATTTCATTGAAATGGTAAAACTCACCTTCAACATATCACAAAGCCTCTGGGAAAATGTTGGAATCTCTCAAGCTTTGTCCTCAATGTTCACATGTCTCCAGAACCTCTTGATGGTATTATAGCATTGGTACAATATACTGACACAGCCTGATAGCCATGCTGAGATGCAATATGTCATATTCAGTGGGGTCATACGTTTATCCATTTTGGCAATGTACTGACACAGGATAACTTTGAGATACAGGATCTCATTTTCTGAGGGGTCTTAATTTTACCCACTTCTACAACATACTGATACAGATTAGCCTGGCTAAGATGCAACACCTCATTTTCAGAGGGGTCTTACTTTTACTGGTGCTGACTTAAACTATGCATACTGTATGTGAGTAAGGAGTATATGTAGTCATGTCAGTGCTGCCATGCTATGGCTGACTACGTGGCAAAATGTGCATGCACGAATATCACACATGCACAGTTCTATAATAGCAGCAGTATCAGTTATATCTAACTCTGGTGTGGTGTGAGCACCACATTTTCCTTTCAACACTCTTGCCATTCCTAAAAGCTCTCCACAGGCATATCTGCTCAGTGCTGGCAAAAGCTAAAGGATGGGCGACACTGGGGACTGCTCTACTGTCTTGATATCCACAGTCTGTATTGGTAGATCAGGTTAGAAGACCATCACCTTCTGGGACAAAATATGCTTCCTAATGTTACCCCTAAACTTGCCATCTGTGACCTTCAGAGCATGTCCCTATGTCCTGTGCTGGAGAACATATCCATATGCTCAATCCTATCAATACATCTGAGACTGGAAATACTGAGCTCATGTCCCATCTCAGCCTGCTGGTCCACAGGGACAAGCAAAAGGATGAGGAGCACACACATATGCAGAAAGCGCCAATATGCGTCAGGACCACAAAAATATTATTCAAAGTCCTTTATGTAACTAAAGTGCATAGTGTACCCAAACATAGTGAGCATAAAAAAGTGGCAGCTGAGCCTTTCTGCAACTAACATTTCTCATGATCCCTGCCAGGCATCATCACAGTGATTCACTCTGATGATGCCTGGCAGGGGCCAGCAGAAGTTTAACTTTTAGAGCGGCTTAGCCATCAATTGTTTTACGCTCATCATGTGTGGGTGCACTATGCACTTTAGTTACATAAAGGACTTTGAATAATATTTTTGCAGTCCTGGTGCTTTCTGCATATGTGGGTGATCCTCATCCTTTTGCCTGTTTCAGTTTTGTCATTGCTGAGCACCAATTACTTGTTCTGCCACTTCGAATCCATTTTGCTTTGTTCCACAGGGAGAAGATGGTAACAACTACTAGTAAACATAAATGTGGATTTTATCTGTTAGATCCTTTCAGGTATTCCTATTTTGAAAATGCAACTTCCCCTTAACAGTGGTATCTAAACAGAAAGCCCACCAGCAAATTCATTTTTATTTTAGCACTAAACACATTCTCTTTACTGCTACAGTAAATTTAAACACTAGAGGAAATATGAAGAAACTGATAGAGGGAAGCTTACAAAGGATGTCAGTTGGCATTTTATTCTACTGTAAAAATATGCAGAACAGAACTAAATGTTACACAAATTCCCTGTGACTCAACAAGTGGCAGACGGTGGCGGGGGGTTGTCAATACAAGAAGGGGGCTTGGTTTGCAATCAGAGAGGAGTGAGAAGGTCAGTTTTCTTATGTGGAACAGTGACCCACAGGGTGTAAAAAAGTTGGGGTTATTGAAATTATGATGGATCATATTCATAATGGTCTACATAGCCCATTTTCTTAAAGCAGCTGTTTTGTCATCAAAGAACAAAAAAGGTGGATCAGAATTGACAACAATCTGACATTTTTCACAATCCCCCACTGAAAAATGAATATGGACACAATTTAACTTGCTGCACTATAAGATCGCACCAAAGAATTCAGCATCTATGCCAAGCTGGTGTTTCTCAGCTTGACATATGTGTTCGCAAATAAAATCTTGGCACCACGTAATCATTGTGCAAGAAATCCTTTAATCTTTTTTCCAAAAGTGCTCCAGTGCTCAAATTCAAAGCAAGCAGTTGCCCCACAGGTCAGACACACCTCGACCAGTTTCGTACAAAGCGTGCGTCTTCAGGACATATGTGTTGCATTCTTTCGGCAGAATCTTTATAGAGTATAGTACCAAAACAAATTTTCTTCACTTTATCCTCACTTCCATCTAAATGCACCCTAATCCCCTTTCTGCCTGATGTCATGATATTAACGGCTTAAGTAAAGCTGTATCCAAATTACCTCCCTGTGGACCAAGTTAAACTTTTTCAATGGCAAAAAAAAAAGACTAGCAATGTATTTCCTGGCTTTGAATAAATTTAACATGGGGTGGTATTATACTTTGCATAGTCTTGTGTTCTATAATTCTAGTGTGTTCATCCATTAAAACAGCAATGCAACAATCTGGCGAAAATATTGACCTATGCTATTTTATGCCATTTTAGATTGCCACTTACCTTCTGACTTGTATGATACCCTTCTTTCCACAGTTTTAATCTGCTTTAGTACTTTTTTGATGTCTGAAATAATAAAAGGATCATTCCTTTTAACCCTTGCTGTGCCACAGACTGATATATCAGTCCAAAATTCTTATACATTCTAATTCTTTCAGCAGCCTAAGGGTAAATACGGTGCGGACCAGGTCTTCATCAGCATTTTCAGCTGTTTTTGTCCATCTGTTGTTTATATATCACTTCTGCTGTAACTAAAATTAACTAGTATGCAGCAGGCAGTGCTCTATGACCCTGCAGCACAATAGTTGTTCAAAGACAGCAACAAATATTGATGAAAACCTGATCCAAACCATATTAAAAGGATTGCTCTTTTCATTATTTCAGACATGAAAAAAGTACTCACACAGACTCAAATTGTGGAAAGAAGGGTATCATACAAGTCAGGAGGTAAGCGGCAATCTAAAATAGCATAAAAATGTATAGGTCAAAATTTTCATCAGATTGTTGCACTGCTGCTTTAAGTTATGAGACTACATTGAATTTTGCAAATGCGGGCTCATAACTTTGGTAATATTCAATATTTTTACCACAATGTTTCAACATAGCCATTTTGGTACAGTGACTCATTAGTGTGACAGCTGTCATTTTTCAACTCCTGGCCAAAAGGTGTGTTTACAGTTCAAAAGTTGATTTTGTAGTCCCTGCATGACATCACCTTTAGGCCAGAAGTTGAACATTTTCTCTGCCCTTCTTTATGAGACAGGTTCATCACAAGGCTGTGTTGAAAATTAGGTGTAAAAATATTTTAAAAACATAATTTTCGATATTTTTAACCCAGATTCCTCTCCTGCAGCCCTATCAGCCTTGGCCAAACTTGTTTATTAATGATTCCAGAACTTTACATGGTACTGAGGTCAAACTGAAAGTCCTATAGTTGGATACCTCTGATTTTTTACCTTTTTATGTTGTCTTGAGTGCATGTGCAAGAAACATCTTGCCATAGTGCGGGTCTGGGGGGAGCGGCTGCTGTTGGGCGAATGCGGGGCACGCATCAGTAGGTGCGTCCCTCATTCCCCAATCAGCCTGCATGCCACCACCACACCATGCATACATAATGGGGCGAGCACATCAAAGCAAAGGTCTGCTGCAATCGTCATATGCAGCGGTCCTTGCTTGACATGCTCGCCGCGATTAGTGGCCATGGTCGGCGAGCAGACGGCCGCCTCCCTTCTGTCCGACATCGGGGTGCCCAACCTCTGTCGGCAACCCCCATGTTTAGAGGATGATGGGGAGCCCACTCCCATCAGCATCACTCCCCAACTGTTGAATGCCAGCGGGAGCTCAATCCCTTGGCTCAGCGGGTCCTCGACTTTGTTTGCCGGGTGGGGTGCCTCAATCCTCGTGGCATTACCTCTGTTGTGTGCCGAAGGTGCCTAACCTCAGTCGGCTACTGACCCCCTAAACCTATTTTAGGTGGCATGCTGGGACCCCACCCCAGCATGCCAAATGCCCAGCAATCAGAAAACTGCCCCTGACGCTTTTTTTACCTAGAAACGAAACTGTCCTCGTAGTCTAGATTCCCCCACCCGCACCCACCCACTGTGCACCCTGCCTCCCCTCACCCCTCTCACCCCATACTTAGTCTGACTCTGGCACGACGACCTCAGGAGATCGAAACATTTGCACTCTTCAAAGCCGATCATGAACTGAGGAAATGCCGGTAAGCTGTATAATGCAATGAATAGGGTTTTTTTCAACTTTGTTGCATATCTTAGGCATTTCTTGGAATTTTGGCACCAAATTTTCAACATGGGGTTTTTGGGGCCCCTCCTCAATGAATTCTGTCACTGTCATGGCGTTAATCGGCCTCGGAAGGTGATTTCTCAGTCACTGCGCAAAATCACCTTTCAGGACCAATTAATGAAATGACAGTGCCAGTGTTCATGAGGTGGCCTCTCAAAAGCCTATGTTCCAAATTTGTGGGAAAATCCAAATGCCTGTTTTACGAGCGTGCATTGCACAGTTGCATGCGCAGGCTCATAACTTCTCGCGCATTTGCAATATTTTAACACGGTATTTTCAGCATTGGCATTTTTCTGCACCTCCTTGTGAACAGTACAGCTGTCATTTCCCACATCCTGCCCAAAATGTGTTTCTGCACTTCCGGTGCACAATTGTGCAGTCGCTATGGGAAATCAGTGTTTGGGCCAGATTATGAAAATGACAGTGACACAGTTCATGAGCAGAGCTCCTAGAATGCCTATGTTGAAAATTTGGAGCTTATACTCCATAAAATGACTGTTACAAGCGTGAGTTGGCAGATTGCACGCATGCTCGTACCATTGTGCATTTCTGATATTTTCACTCTGGATTTTCACCATTGCCATTTTTACACACCTCTTGATGAACAGTACTGCTGTCACTTCACATATCCTGCCCAAAATGTGTTTCCACACTTCCGCAGAATAGCATGTGTGCCAAAGTAAATCACTTCTTGGGACACTCTGAGGAAATGACAGTGACACTGCACATGAGCAGAGGTGCTAAAATGCCTATGTTGAAAATTTGGTGCTGAATGCGCACAAACTGCCAGTGCTGTAAGTGTGCCTTGAATATTTGCCATGCACCCCTGCAACTCTGCAACTTTCATATATTTGTATGCCACATTTTCAGCACTGCCATTTAATTACACCTCCTTATGAACTGTGCAGCTGTCATTTTTCACATCCTGCCCAGCATGTTTTCCCACACTGCACTACCAAACACCCACAGGGACACCCTAATGCCTCTCACTCTCTGTAGGGTGGGGGTGAGTTGGCATCAGTTCAATACTTGACTGCCACTCCTATGCTGCATCTCTCTAACTCCTGCACTGCCAATGGCAGCAAGACAACATTCGGCCTTGACAAATGCTTGTTTGAAAATGGGTGTACAGTAATTTTTGATTTCCTCCATTCATTTTGTATTTGTCCAGTATTTAAGGATTTCTCAGAGGATTTTGAAAGGTACCCAAATATAATTTTGCATTCGTTTTAACAACATTGGTGTGATGCTGTCTAAACCCAGTGCTGAATTGTTTTTTTAATTTACTACTGAGCTGTATGATGTCTTCCTTATTAAATTGATGGGATCCTATACCATTAGGCCCAGATATTCAGACTGTGCTGGACAGTAGCTCAAGCCTAGGTGCAGCGCAACTGGGATGCACTGGGGACAAGACCAGTTGATATTCAATGGGGCAGCACCATTGAATATGGCACAGACTGCGCATGATGCAGTGATGCTGTGCCAGTGCAAGCCATGGATAGAGAACATGGGGATGCCCCAGTGCAAATGAAGTCATGCTAGATGCATCACCCATGATATTCAGTGGAAGGCATGCAAATGAGGCCATAATATATGAACGGTGCAAATGGGGCCATTTGCATGTCATTATGACCCCATTTGCATGCCTTGCACAGGGCAGCCTGGAGACTTGTGCCTGCACCCTGCACAGCATGACATGTGCACAGTGGAGGTCCCTGGGCATCCCCCACCCTGTTGCCGTGCTCAAGGTACACCACCATAACACACATCCCTGGTAGTCTAGTGGTACCCCCCTTCCAATTCCCCAATATACAGTATGTATAGTTAGACAATCCCTGGTAGTCTAGTGGACCCCCCTCCCACCCAGGCTGCTGAGAAATGTATATGAACCCATTCCCTGCTGGTCCAGTGGACCCCCTTCCCTCCTGTTTCTCCAATCATGGTAAAGCACCGGCATACAAGGCCCTGGTAGTCCAGTGGCACCCTCTCCCTCCTGATGCCCCAAGAAGCATATAGTTACCCTGCCTGGTGGTCCAGTGGCCCTCTGCCCTCGATACACTAGTCACCAGTATATGTGGCTGTAGACCTCCTGGTAGTCTAGTGGACCCCCCCTGCCCTTCCCCAATAGCGGGACATCACCACATCATATGCCTCTGGTGATCCAGTGGCACCCCTCCTACCCACAGGTTTCTTGCCCACCCCGCCTCCCCTGTCTTTGGTGGCAGTTGCAACTCACTCAAGATATCACCCTGCTGCCCACTGAATGACAGGCACAGTATGGTGTAAGCCCATTGGTCCACAGTGTGGACCAATGGGCCTGCAGGGCATACTGTACTAGACAGTCCCAAATACATAAATGTAGTCATTCAGTTAACAGCTGGGTGGTATGCAGGCAGGTTGCAGCCACCCACTGAAGATGGGGAGGAGAGGGGTGGGCAAGGGGCCTGTGTGGTGGAGGGGCGGGGGTGCCACTGGACCTCCAGGGACATATGTTGCAGCAATTTACCGTGATCGGGGAATCAGGCAGGTGGGTGGTCCACTAGACTACCAGGGAGTGTCTACAGCTACATTTACCGGTGATCGGGGCATTAGGAGGGTGGGGGGCCACTGGATCACCAGGGCATAGGTAACTATATATTTCCTTGGGCATTAGGAAGGAGGGAGGGGGGTACCACTGGACTACTAGGGCTTTATATGCTGGGTGTTTTACTGTGATCAGGGACACGGAAGGGAGGGGGTACCACTAGACTACCAGGGAGTCATGGGTGCCTGTGGACAGTGTGCTGGGTAGGCGGGTGGCCACCCAAAGGCTGGTGGCTGCTGTGTTGCACCCTGCAATACAGCAGCCCACTTGTGGGTGTCCAGGAGTTGTTCCTGGGCTCAACTTTGTGCCCCCCATATGGCACAATGCAGGGCTGCACCAGCACATGCGCCACAAATCCTGGGCTGAATATCAGGATCTGCCTCATATGTATGGGCACACTTTCTGCAGCTGCACTGCATACAATTACATTGCACTCCAGCTCATCGGGACTTGCGCTGCACCAGGCAGCCCTTTCAATATCCCACTGGGGTGCAATGCAGGGTTGAACCAGTGCAACTGTGTTGCGCCATGCGCAACCCCTTTGAATATCCGGGCCCTAGTGTTTATATTATTATTACTGGTAAATCTTGCTTATTGTAGACGGAACAAAAATAATTATTGAAAGTGTTAGCAATTTTGAGTGGGTCAGTAATGGTTTTATTGTTTGTTGTTATATTTGTCTATTATTGTTTTTTAATGAGTTAATATGACTATAAAATTGTCTGGAGTTGGATTTTGTGTCTGTTTATGCAAATTTTGTTTCAAATCTTTTTTTTGGCTCTCATAAACTTATTCTTATATTTAAGTTGTGTTTCTTTAAATGTGGTCCAATTGAGTTCATTTTTATTTGCTGTGTATTTTGAATATGGTATATATTTTGTTTAATAAGTTTAATAATGCTTGATTTGAGCCGTTTCAGTTTTCTTCTAATTTTTAATATTTCTTTATACATTTAACATGCTTGTTAGTTAGGTTTAATATTTTATTTTTAATAAATTTTTAATAAATTCCCAGGCATTGTCTATAGACAATCCATCAAGTTCATTGTACCAGTCTATACTCTCTAAATCTTTATTTATTTCTACCTTGTTAACTGTTTTATATTAGTAAAATTATGTGCAACAGGTAATTTTAGGAATATCTTGATTTATTATGAAGAATACTGTCGAATGATCACTGTTGGTGCAATGTTTTTGCATGAGAAAATGGTAATGTCTTTTGTACTAATAACTAGATCCAGCACATAAAAAGCCACACAACTAGATATTTTGTTTAAAAGGCAGATTTTATCAGATTTTATCTTTTCATTTCATGATTCACAAACAGCGCATGTAGCTCACAAACAGATGCATACATAATCTTTTTTTTTATATTAGTTTATATTCCTTGTTCATGCAGCCCTCACAATCAGGAGGAGCCCCAGCCCCATCACCCGGCGTCCACCATCTAGCACGTATGCTCCCAGGGCTTACCTCCCCAATGTGGTGGCAGAGGGGGCCCTCCTCCACTGAGACCAGATACAGTATTGCGCCATGGCTGGTAGGGTGCGGGGCCTGCGAGCTCCCCTGTCATCCACAAGGAGCTATTTTCTTGTTTTTCCTCTCCCCTCAGGGGAAGCACAAGCAATGATGTCAGCAATGGTGTCACACATGCTCCAGGCATGACACCATCAGGCGTCTGTACCACTCCCATCCCTTGTGTTGCGGCATTGGTGTGCCTGCCCCCAGCCACTGCTAGGGGCCAGGCAAGCTCTGACTGTCAGAGTTTTCCTTCCCCAGAGAAGGAAAGCTGCCCTAAGGATGCTCAATCCTTCTCCTCCCTGCCAACTCCTGGAAGCCTGAACTTGCTACCGAATGCGGGTCACTGGCATGGAGTGAGGTGTGGCACCCAGCGCCTCAACCCTCAGCACCACCGGGCCGGCAATACAAAATCTTTAGCATGCAATAATTTACAAGAATACAAAAACCTCAGCCAAGAAAATAGTTGGGTTAGACACAATCATAAAGTCCAGATAGGCAGATATTAACCAGAGAGGAGACCAGGCAACTGAGACAAAAAGGTCCCAATGTTTCATCTCCTAACTGAGGCTTCGATTGGCCAGACTAAGTGATCCTAGCAGTCCATTTCAGCCAACAAATTGTGTATTTCAATGATTTTGGATTGAAGATGAGCACAAGATGCTCCATTGTGTGACTGATCACCCTCCCTGATCTGACTCTTCTGTATATGGTATTTGGGTGTGATGGGGAAGGGGATAAGTGGGGGCTAGTGGGTGTATTGTTGGGAGGATCTACTGACCATAAGGATCAAGAACTCATAGGTTGTGCCATGGCAGGAGGGTGCTCATATTTTAGAACAAATGGGGGGGGGACAGGATTTTTTTATTATAAGGACAGTAAATGGATCTGAGCCCAATTTTAGGTATTTGGGTGCTATGGGTGAGGTAAGTGGGAGATAGTAGGTGTGTTGGGTGGGGGTAGGGGTGATTTACTGAACCTGGGATTATGGTTTTTTTCAGGGTTGGGGGGCTGGGGAGTAGTATGATTTTGCGTGGGTTGGGGCAAGATTTTTTTATTATAGGAGAAGTGGACTCGGCGGAGTCTAACTTATGCACATTATACAACTATGTGCTCTCAGGTGTTCGGGGGTAGAAAGAGGGTTGTGTGATCCAGAGTAGTTAGGATGGGAGGTTATAAACTGCAAGGTGGCTGAAGTTTGATTTTGAACATGGATGCCAAATCAGATCAGATTTCCAAATCCATATCTGATTTGGTATCTTAAAATTTAGTATGTTGAATTTTTGGTAGCTTTATCCAAAAATCCTAAACCCTAAATTTGTGCTGATATCTGAGGTATTCATTTTTCCAAATGGAAATTTGAGCAACCCTCACACTGACCTGGAAGCAAGTTAGAATATGTGTCCCTTTATGCTGCCTCACTCCCCTTGTGGGTCTCCTCCTTGTTGTTCCCCTGCTCTGTTGGCCTTCCTGTGGTGTTCCTCTATCTCTGCATCCTGCCCATGGTTATCCCAATGCACCAGTCTTCTCCTGCTGATATTCTATTTTAAATCCCCTCTAACTGCTCTGTAGTGCTGTGCAGAATGCAGAATTCTGTCAGCAGAATTAGTGCAGAATGGCCATTTCGCTGGTGGAATTTTCACTGGAATTTCTGTTTTTCACCTGCAGAATTCCGCCTACTGTGATCTGTGGAATAATATTCCACGGAACATCAATTTTCCACGGTAAATGATTCTGCAACTATTTTATGTTGCTGAATTCCGCCATTCTGTTTCTGGTGAAATTTGGCAGAATTATAAATGTTTCACAGAATTCCATTATTCCGTAATTTGAGAATTCTGCACAGCACTACTACCCTGTCCATTCTCCCTGTTTGTATCCCTACCATCTTCTGGCACAGGTGCAGCCCATCCATAATGTAAAGGCATCTCTTGCCTTAGAAGACCCTCTGGTTAGCCAAAAAAAAGAAAACTCCATCTTGATTCAGACCCTTGGCCAAACATTTGCCCACCAAAAGATCCTCAGCCACTTATCTCTAACGCACAACACTGGGAGGATAATCTTGTACACTTTTTCATTTGAGAACATCTCCAATTCCATTAATGGCTTCCTCTTGTCCTCAGGACATTTGCATCATGTGTCATTGATGCCACCATGGATGACTACTCTCTGTTCCTTCTTCCCCGCATTGCTCATCCCAGTATAACACTTGCTTGAACCATGCTCCGGACAGGCAGACCTCTCTCAGAAAGTGCCATCCTTGTCCATCAATGCCTATCACCCACTGTCCTAACTATGGATTCATTAATACTACTACTTTCTTTTCACCAGACATAGTCTTTCTCTTTCTCTTCCTTGACAACTTCAGTGCTCAGCAGCTTGGATCTCTACTACCATCCCAGTTACCAGCTGACCCCTTCAACCAACAAACCAGATACCAATATTTGTTGTTGGAATCCAGTGGCAATGGTGCTCCCATGTCAACATGCCATTTACCATTGTCTTCTCCACTCTGATTCATCCTCCATCTCTCCTACCAAAGGTCACAGTCCCTGCCACCCTTCTCCCTAAACTACCTGCCACAGTCAAACAATTCCCTCCTGGCCTAGAGCCCAGGTCCCTAGTTGCCTATGTCTCCATCCTCTTAAGCTTTCTCCTAACTTTTGGTACCTTCATTTGCCACCCAAGACTGGCAATGTACTTCTTGAAACAATTTACTGGACTGCATTGTCTGCAGATGTGTCCTCCCTGCCCTCTATGGGCAGTATGGTGTACATTGCACAGCACTTGCAGCATACGTCGTGTGCATCCATCCCAGTGTCCTGGACCTGAGACTAGCACCCACTCCTCAGAATCCCCTGGCTGCCTGCCTTCCTCTGAGCCCCCATGGTACCACTAGTTGCCATTCTAGTCTGGCAACATGCCTTCCTAAAGCAGTAACCTGCTCGCAGTGACTCAGTATGTCCCCGCCCTCCAACTCTGCCCTCTGCAGGTAGGATAGTGTATACTATGAAAACCTGGCAACCCACCAGTTTTGCTTTACTCCTCCCTCATGTGGCTGTGAAATATTATTTTTGCAAATTGAAGTAAACCTATAAATAAAATACTTAGCCTTACTAATAGAGCTTGGAATTGTTTTCAGTACTGTAAATAACTGGTTTCTGCTCTCCAGGTGGGTCCTTGTAAAGTAATGGGATTGAATCCCAATTTTTTTTTAATTCTATGTTTATCTCATTGGGCTGTCTTACCTGCCTCATCTGCCCCAGCTCCATTGCCCACCATTCTTTTTTTTTTTTAATTTAATAAGCATTATTGTTATTAAACTTGTACAGTTACATTGTATGTTACATAGTATGTAAAGACCACACATCTTAGAATTAGTTGCAAAAGCAATACATATATCCCCCCCTTATTAACCCTCCCTCCCCTAAGATATCTAGACTGACATAAGGCTAAAATAAGTAAATAAAGAGAATTGAGGGGTTCTATTTCATGAGTATACAGTACAATTATAGGAACTACCAAATGACTTTCATCCTTACCATGTCAGACTTAAAAACAGTGGTGAATATACTTACATATTCACTTGACATTTAAAGGAAATGTTTACACCATTAACAAAGCCTCCAATTTGCCCCATCTCTTGTCATATCTTTGAGGACGGTCTCTAAGAGTGGCTATTGTTTTTTTTAATCCTTAAATTATACAGAATTTCCTTTAGCCATTCTGAGTAAGAGAGTTCTTCCTGATCTAGCCAGTGACATAGTACCAGTCTATTTACCACTAAGGATACTAATGAAATATGGAGCATTCTTTCCCTGACAGGGATCAATAAGAGAGCCCCTACAATACATATTTCAGGGGAGAAAAGGTCCGTTAAGCCTAATAGGGGACTAATCATTGCCTTGATTCTCTCCCATAATGAGACTACTTTATTGCACTCCCATAGAATGTGAAACAACGTACCATCTCCTCATAGCCGGGGACGTTGAATGGAACCCTGGACCCCAGGCCCCCATTGCTGGCCAACCATCCACACCAACTATGCATCTCCCTAAGGGCTTCAAAATTGTACACCTAAACATATGTAGCCTCCTAAATAAAATAGCTGCCCTACAAACAACTGTCCTAGCCCTTCGCCCTGATATTGTAATCATCACAGAATCTTGGCTGAAGCCCCATAACCGGGATGAAGAATTCTCTATTCCTGGTTTCTTTCTAATCTGCCAAGACAGGCAGGGCAGAAAGAAGGGTGGCGGCACTGCCATGTATATCTCCTCAAATCTCCAATTTTCCCTAATCTCTCTGACGGCACCCGTACAATCTATAGATTCTCTGCTAATCAAAATCACCCAGCCCCACTCTATCCCATTATACATAGCTGGGTCATACTGTACCCCGGACACACCTCTGAGTAGCATCCTTGACCACCTTGGTAACCTGCAGTCCCTCACAGAAGGCGGCGAACTCCATGTCCTTGGAGATTTCAATAAGAACTGGCTAGGCAGTGCTGCCTCTAAATCACAATGTCAAATAAATGCACTAAATTTGCACCAGGAAACAGATGAACCCACTCACTTAAACCTCAAATCCAATAAACACACACTACTGAATTGGGCAGTTACTACCCACCCTCATTGGATATTTAAAGCTGGTCTACTACCGGACTCCCTTAGTGACCACCATATGATTTTTATAGTGAGAAACATCTTCCAACCAATGGCCCCCCCACCCCGCATGCTTTACAGCAGAGTCTATAAATCACTTGCACTGTCTGTGCTACTAAAC
This sequence comes from Neoceratodus forsteri, assembly GCA_016271365.2. Lineage (NCBI taxonomy): Eukaryota > Metazoa > Chordata > Ceratodontiformes > Ceratodontidae > Neoceratodus > Neoceratodus forsteri. The sequence goes on from CM057458.1 coordinate 204,174,363, forward strand.
AACCTTAACACCATTGACTAGTCTTTCATCCCCAGGGCCACCTCCATGGACGAGGCCCTCAAATATTTTTCCACTAACTTCCTTGCCATCTGGGACCTACACGCCCCGCTCAGGAGATGCAGAGTAAGAGGATCCCACTTACCATGGGTAACAACAAACATTATGGAAAAACTACAAGCCAGAGACTGGGCCTGGAAATCTCTCAAGGTCACAGGTGGTCAAACAGCTCAGCAACAATACAGGTCACTGAGAAATGCCTGTATAAGACTCACACACCAAGCCAAATCAAATTACTTTAAAACTGCATTCAACAATAACTTCACTTGCCCTACACAATTCTGGAAGTCTATTAAATCCCTTCTCTCCCCACCGGCCCAACTCCCCAAGCCCACTCTCAATCTTGAAGGTAAAATCATCATGGATCCTTGCTTGGTTGCCACAGAGTTCAATTCATACTTCTCCACCACTACTTCTTCTCTACTTTCCTCCCATCCCCACTCCCCGCCCTTCGTGCCCCCTAAAACATCCTCCCCTGCCTCCTTCTCACTTGCACCAGTTGCTTCTGGCCAGGTGCTAAAAATACTGCAATCACTAAACCCATCCAAAGGCAAATTTCCGTCAGGCCTTGATTCCAAAATGCTCCTACTCTCTGCACCGGCCATAGCCCACCCTCTAACCATGCTGTATAACCTGTCCTTTAAACTCAGGGCAGTCCCCAATACATGGAAACAAGCCACAGTCATCCCCCTACCCAAAGGAGGGGACCTCTCCTCCCCATCCAACTATCGGCCCATATCTCTGCTCCCCAACCTAGTCAAAATTCAAGAGCGCCTTGTATTATCCCAGATCCACCACTACCTAGATACCATATCATTTTTCACCCCCTACCAAGCTGGCTTCAGGAAAAATCACTCCACCACCACCTCCCTCCTTCGCCTCTCTAACTCCATCCTCACAGGCATGGACAAAGGGGAAATTACAGCAGTCATATTTATCGACCTGGCAAAAGCCTTTAACACAGTCTCACATCCCCTGTTGTTGGATAAACTTGCCCAAGCTGGTCTGTCTGAGAAGGCAAATAACTGGTTCCAGTCATACCTGTCAGGTAGGTCCCAATCAGTCTGTATTGGCTTGGCTCGATCCCCCTCACTTCCTGACACCAGTGGTGTCCCCCAAGGGTCTGTACTCGGCCCCCTGCTGTTCTCTATCTTTCTCAATGACCTGCCTGCTGCCTGCCCACAAACAGCTATCCATATGTACGCAGACAATATGGTGCTGTTTGCCTCTGGCACATCCGCAACTGCCGTCTATGCTTGTATCCAGGAGGACTTTGACTCCATCCAATGTTGGCTGCTCAGTAACCAACTATTCTTAAACTCAAAAAAAAAGTCTCCCTCACCTTTGGCTCTAGGGCCAAACTAACCCGGCTTACTGCTCCACCCACATTTTACACCCTGGACAGATCTCCATTCAAGGCCTGCACCACATGTCGTTATCTCGGTGTCTGGTTAGATCAGCACCTTGACTTCTCAGTGCATATAGATGCTCTACACAAAAAATTGCATCCCATGCTAGGAGACCTCTACCGAAACAAGAATTGCATTGCACTACCAACCAGAATAGCAATTGTCCAAAAAATGATCCTCCTGATTATGGACTACAGTGATGTTGTATACGGTGCCGCCCCTCAAACTTCCTTAGCCAGGCTTGACCCCCTTTACAACTCCTTCTGCCAGTTCTCCTTGGACCGGCCTACCAACACCCATCACTGTGACCTCTACCAGTCCCTGGACTTCCCCTCACTTCAAAACTGATGATTACTCCATGTTGCTAGAACCACTGAAAAGTTCTGGTCACAGACGATCCCTTCCTACCTGTTATCATTCCTAACCGCCCTCTCCCCACCTGCCTACGCTCTCAGAAACATAGACTCTAGGCTCCTGCACATTCCACGCAGATCCACCAGATCTGGCCAGGCAGCTTTCAGCTTCAGGTTGCCCAAATTATGGAACTCCCTGGCAGCTGATATCAGACACACCACATGTACTCCTGAATGGAATACCCTTCTTAAAATGCACTTCACTATAAATTGCTCCTGCTTTCCCCCTCACTGAATCCCCATTTCAACTCCTACCTATTCAGCTGCTAGCACCAGTCTGGGTACCATTCTCGGTCTGCACCTAAGGTTATTAAATATTAATTGAAATTTACCCTACGCTATTTTTGTATTTAATAAATGCCTCACCCATTGTCTGTAATGACCACCCTATGTATGTTTTATTTCTCCTGTACTACTGTACCACTGTCGGTGAATAATCACATAATTGTATGATTTTGCCTGTAACAACCACCCTATGTATGTTTATTTCTCCTGTACTACTGTACCGTTGTCTGTGAAAATCACATAAGTTGTGTGATTTTGTCTTCTTCTGTACATCTGTATCATTTGTAAACCCTCTACCCCCAAGGCGCATCTGGAATCAAGCGGTACTCCACTCAGTATGCCTTCCTGGTAAATCTCTTAAATAAATAAATAAAAATCTGCAGAGGAACATCTAGAGCATGTTGCCATAGTAAGTTTACCCATTCTAAGCAAATGTCTTGGGGTAAAATATATGTTATGGAGAATATAGAATTGGGTAAGGTGTAACCTATCATTTGTGGAGTATTGGTGGAGATCTAACCAAATGCGATCCCATTCTTTGGGTAGCCTGGGTAGTGCCATGCTCCAGTAATGGGATTCCCCAGATATTGTGGGATACATATGGGGAAATATAAAGGTCACTAAACATGAGACCGAGTGGGGCGATCGGGCAAGGTATTGCATGTGGGAGAGAAACTCCCTTTGATTAGTATCCCATTTTTGCATGCCGAACCAGTCCAACAGCATATGGTGGATCTGGTACACCATAAAAATTTGTGACCTCAGAAGTCCCAGCTCTTGGAGTAGTTTGGGGCTTTCAAATATTCTTCCCTCTTGTATAAGATCAGAAATACATTTCTCTGGTATCTCTGGGATACAAATAAATGCCCCCTGTAGTTTAAAATTAGGGTTTCCACATATTGGTTGGGAAGTATATTTTCTATTTTCATATTTCATAGACTTACCAAGTTGAGTACGTACTTTAACCAATATACCGATAACTGTGTGTCTTAATTGTTGAGGTAATCTATTTACCGATACAAAATACATAGCCTCTAAAGATATTCCCATTGTCCTGATCAAATATCTTTTCACTTGTAACCAAATGGGTGTATACTCTGAAGGATGCACAAACCCTGGATCTATGATCCATCGGGCATATTTTGAGATATGACTGGCTAAATAATATAAATAAAAATTTGGCAACCTAAGCCCCCCCAAAGATTTTGCAGTGCCCAGTTTTATACAGGAACGATGAGGGCATTTCTTTTGCCAAATAAAGCGGGATATTAATGCATGAAGTTTTTTAAACCACGCCATTGGGATTAACAAATTAAGCATTTGAATGGGATAAAAGATACGGGGGAGAATATTCATTTTAACAACACTGATTCTAGCATGCATTGACATCGGGAGTGTCCCCCATCTATTTAAGTCCCTTGCAATAGTTACCATCAGATTCTCTAAGTTCAACCTTCTCCTCAGAGCAACACCTTGCACAAGAGTTATTCCCAAGTATACAAATTTAGATGACTCCCTCAGCCCTAAATGTATATAATCTGTGGGACATACACAATTATTTAATGGCAATAGGGTAGTTTTATCCAAATTTAACTTATAATTCGTGACCAATCCAAACTGAGAAATAATTTGTAGTGCAACTGGTAATGAGGTGGCCGGATGTGAGATATGCAGTAAAAGATCATCAGCATAAGCTGAAATTTTAACTTCCAGAGGCCCAATATGATGCCATGCAAAAAACATAAAAAAGTAGAGCACACACACCTCTAATAGCAAGGGCACAGGTCTGTTAGAAAACTTCATTCAAATATGCCACAAAATGCCAAAAAACCTGACACGTTTCGGATGTCTGTCACATCCTTTCTCAAAGGCAAAACCCCTAATGTGAATAGTCCCTTTAAATACTCCAAACAATTAATTACAACTGGCATCATTAACCAATACAACACCATGTTAAAACAACTACATACTAATTATCTTAAATATACACGCATAAATACACATAAAATACTTTATATTATAATACTACAACTACTGTTTCAAAATACATCAGTCCAAACTTATTTCTTAAAGATTAAAAAATCGTGGCTTGTAACAATAATAATAAATCAAATAGAAGGGAGGGGGAAGGAGGGAAGAGGGAAGACAGATTAATTGAAAGGAAAAAAGCAGAGAAACATATCTAATTCCAAAAATATAATATATACCTGCACCTTTTTATATTAAATACTTGCCTACTATATTAACTCATCGTTCAAAAAAACACAATTTTCAAAGCACAAAGCTGCGTAAACAAATCTTCAAAAAATATATAAAGGTGCCACCAAGACTCATTTATTTTACTGATACAAGGAGACGATTCATCATTAACTCCAATCACAAAGCGTATGTCACTACAAGTGATTTAAAAGAAACAGCACAAAAAATATTCTGATCGCAAAGTGTTTACTACTAAGTTGTAAAATATATATCCATTGCGATCATGACTGTATCATAAACTATCTACTGTTTATATACTCATCAAATTCTTATAACTTCATAACTTTTAAGTATCTAACATCATTATGTCTGCCGTTTCTATAACGACAAGGGAAAACATTAATAGACCAAATGGTGGGGGGGAAGGAGGAAAAAAGGCATATTATATTTAAAAAAAGGGATGAGTTTCTATATTGTAACCCCTAATATACTATAATATCAACATCACTGTTAAATATTCTGTCTTTGTTCCAGGAGGACTATACAAAACTACTGAAGACTGCGACTTGTATCTCAGGCTGCATAATCCAAACCAACATTGCTGCTTACATTAATAACAACTTATATTGCAGCCAAGTTGCAGTCACTACTCAAATCAAACATCAATAATTCCCAACTTTGTGAGAAATATCATTGCGTTTATCTTTTATTAACTCTTTTTTGTTTAAGGAAGGGTTGTAATTCAAATCCCGCATTCAATCCATTATTTTTTGTAGCATTCAGCTTAATAATCCAGAATGCTTCCCACTTCAATAAAAGATCGTTAAAGTCCCCCCTTGTGGTTTACGTTGTACTTTATCTATGCCAACAAAATGAAATACATGTGCTTCATCATTTTGTGCTGTAGCTACATGTGCAGCTGTAGCGTATGTCAAGTCCATTTTCTCAACAGCTTTTAAATGTTCCCTCACTCGGGTTTTAAAATTACGTTTAGTTTTTCCAATGTAGAAGCTATTACAGCTACAAACTGCCATGTATATTAAACCCTCCGTATTGCAAGTAATTAACTGTCTGATCTCAAAAGTCCATTCTATATTACTACAAGTAAATTCTTTACAGTGTTTAATCACCGGACAAATCTTGCAAGTTTTACAAGGGTAACAACCTACTATATCTTTGTTTAACCACGTTCCAACCTCCTTAGTCGTGTCAACAAAATGACTGTGCATTAATCTATCTCCTAAAGTACTGGCTCTTCTATATGCCATTCTCGGTGGTGTTTTAGCAGTCTCCCTCAAACCTACATCACTGGACAAAACATTCCAGTGAGTTTGAATGATTTTCTCTATCTCCTTGGCTTGTATCGAGAAAGTTGTAACAAAATTAAACCTTTCTTCTTGTTTCTCCTGTAATGTTTCTTTATTTCCCTTTAACAATTCTACTCTGTCCGTTCTTTCAGCGTATTCTCTTCTTGCTTTTATGCACCTATCACTATAGCCTCTGTTCACTAATCGTCTAGTTAATTCTTCTGCTCCTTCTTCGAATTCCTCTACTTCACTACAGTTACAACAGGTCCTTAAAAATTGACCTTTTGGAATATTAATAACTGTATGTATGGGATGGCAACTCTCTGCTCATAATATAGTGTTGCCATCTGTTGGTTTTCTATAAATTTCAGTGTTTAGTCCCAGATTGCCTTTTTTATATATTCTTAGATCTAAGAAGCAAATACTTTCTTGAGAAGCTGTATAGGTAAATCTCAAATTGGGGTTTGTGCTTTCCAAAAAATCTACAAACTGTGCAAGTTCTTCCAAAGTATCCCTCCAAATAAAAAAATAAATCATCAATGTATCATTTCCATGTATTGATCTTATCCAGATATCTATTTTTTACTGGATTTAACTCTGTACTATTCTCCCAAACCCCCATGTATAAGTTAGCAATAGTGGGAGCACATGTAGCCCCCAAAGCAGTCCCTTTAATTTGTAAAAACAACTCTTTATTAAATAGAACAACATTGTCCTTTAACACAAATTCTAACAACTTTAAAATAAAAGTCATGCTAGGCATCTCTGTTTCATGTCTCTGGTTCTAAAAACTAGCAGCTGCATCAAGGGCGCCCTCATGTGGAATATTCGAATATAGCGCCTCAACATCCATTGTCACTAAATAGTCATTGTCACTTAAATCCATATCTTGTACGAGTAGTAACACATCAGTTGTGTCCTTTAAATATGATGGCAAGGAGATAACAAATGGGTTTAAATGAAAATCCACAAACTGTGAGAGACTTTCAGTTAGTGAACCTATTCCACTAACGATTGGTCTTCCTGGTGGATTTAACAAGGTCTTATGTATTTTGGGTAACAAATAAAATGTGGCTCTCACAGGTGATTCAGTTATTAGAAACTGTAATTCTTTCTGAGTAATTTCCCCCTGTTTTGCAGCTTCCTTTACAATCTCATCAATACTACTTTTAAATTCAAAGGTGGGGTCATGACTTAATTTCTTATAAAAATGTATTTTATTGAAGTGGGAAGCATTCTGGATTATTAACCTGAATGCTACAAAAAAGAATGGATTGAATGCGGGATTTGAATTAAAACCCTTCCTTAAACAAAAAAGAGTTAATAAAAGATAAATGCAATGATATTTCTCACAAAGTTGGGAATTATTGGTGTTTGATTTGAGTAGTGACTGCGACTTGGCTGCAATATAAGTTGTTATAAATGTAAGCAGCAATGTTGGTTTGGATTATGCAGCCTGAGATATGAGTCGCAGTCTTCAGCAGTTTTGTATAGTCCTCCTGGAACAAAGACAGAATGTTTAACAGTGATGTTGATATTATAGTACTGTATATTAGGGGTTATAATATAGAAACTCACCCCTTTTTTTAAATATAATATGTCTTTTTTCTTCCTTCTTTCCTCCCCCCCCCCAATTTGGTCTATTAATGTTTTCCCTTGTCATTATAAAAACAGCAGACATAATGATGTTAGATACTTAAAAGTTATGAAGTTATAAGAATTTGATGAGTATATAAACAGTAGATAGTTTATGATACAGTCATGATTGCAATGGATATATATTTTACAACTTAGTAGTAAACACTTTGGGATCAGAATTTTTGTGTGCTGTTTCTTTTAAAACACTTGTAGTGACATACGCTTTGTGATTGGAGTTAATGATGAGTCGTCTCCTTGTATCAGTAACATAAGTGAGTCTTGGTGGCACCTTTATATATTTTTGGAGATTTGTTTACGTAGCTTTGTGCTTTGAAAATTGTGTTTTCTTGAACGATGAGTTAACATAGTAGGCAAGTATTTAATATAAAAAGGTGCAGGTATATATTATATTTTTGGAATTAGATATGTTTCCCTGCTTTTTTCCTTTCAATTAGTCTGTCTTCCCTCTTCCCCCCTTCCCCCTCCCTTCTATTTGATTTATTATTATTGTTACAAGCCAAGATTTTTTAATCTTTAAGAAATAAGTTTGGACTGATGTATTTTGAAACAGCAGTTGTAGTATTACAACATAAAGTATTTTATGTGTATTTATGTGTGTATATTTAAGATAATTAGTATGTAGTTGTTTTAACATGGTGTTGTATTGGTTAATGATGTCAGTTGTAATTAATTGGTTGGAGTATTTAAAGGGACTATTCACATTAGGGGTTTTGCCTTTGAGAAAGGATGTGACAGACATCCGAAACGCATCAGGTTTTTTGGCATTTTGTGGCATATTTGAATAAAGTTTTCTAACAGACCTGTGCCCTTGCTATTAGAGGTGTGTGTGCTCTACTTTTTTATGTTTTTTTGTAACCTGAATGTCAGTATTGAGGCACCACATCCTAGTGCTAACTCCAGCATGTCTTTGGTTTAGTATGATGCCATGCACTTGTGGGGATGAATTCAGGAGTCTGATTAAGGGCTCTAGATAAATATTGAACAAAAATGGGGATAGTGGACAACCCTGATGAGTCCCCGAGTGAAGAAAAAAGCCTTTCGACAAATGCCATTACAGTATACTTTAGCGTTCAGGCTGGTATATAAAATCTTCACCCATTCAATAAACTTAATAGGGAAACCAAATCTTTCCATTGTCAAAAAGAGAAAATTTCAGTATACCCTGTTGAATGCTTTCTCCGCATCCAGGGAAACCAAGACCATTGGGTCCCGAGATTCCCTGGACATAGAAAAAATATGTTCTAGCTTCCTCAAATGGTCCAGAGAGGATATCCCCCTCATAAACCCTACCTGTTCAGGTCCTATAAGTCCCTACCAAACTTGCATTACTCTAGCAGCCAAAATTTTTGCTAGGATTTTAATATCACAATTCATAAGAGATATGGGCCAATAATTGGTAACTTTATCGAGGGGGTTTATTGGGTTTGGGTAGAACTACTATAAGGGCCTTCAGAAGTGACAAATCAGATATACCCCTTTCACAAAGGAAGGAGAAGACCTGGGCAAGAATGGGAGTTAAGTCAGTTGCCAGGACTTTGTATAAATTAGCAGGAAATCCATCCAGACCTGGAGATTTGTCCGATGCCAAAGCCTGGATGGCAGTTAAAATTTTGGTCTGTGATACAGGCCGTGTTAAGAGAGTTTGTTGAGCTAGGGATAATTGTGGGAGTGGAATCCTCTCAAAATAATCCTGAACTTCCTTATTTGAAAGGACATTTAAGGTAGGAGAGTATAGCTGTGAATAAAACCTATCAAATTCTTGGGTAATCTCTTCTGGGGAGGTTTTAAGGGTACCATCAAATTGAGAGGAGCTAGCTTTAACCCAACGGGAAGCTTCTTGCTCTTTAAGTCGCATAGCCAACAAATGCTCTGCCTTATCTCCTTGGTCTATATACCTCATCTGCGTCTTGAGTAATGCATATTCAGACTTTTCCGTTAGTAAATCCATGTATTGATACTTTAATTTGGTTATTTCGACTGCTCTCGTTCAGAGGATTCCAGAGTTGGGCTGTGTTCAAGTGCTTCTATCTGCACTAACAGGGCATGTAAGGAAGCTTTTCACTTTCTCTTGTGGGTCGAAGCGATTTGAATACACTCCTCCCGAAGGACCCATTTTAACGCCCCCCCATATTTTATCCACGTTAGCAATAGATCCTAAGTTCGATTGCCAAAAACTTTGGATAAGAGCTTGCAATTTCTCTATAACCCATGGGTCTTTAAGAAGTTGTGCATTTAATTTCCATACTTTATCCTGCTTAATATTCTGGTTGGGATTATATAGGATACATACCGGTGAATGATCCGACAATACTCTAGGAGCTATACCAACATCTGAAATATAGGGTTGGGCTTCAACACTAACTAAAAAATAATCAATCCAAGATAGGGATTTATGTACTGAGGAATAAAAGGTATACTTCTGGGTAGTTGGATAGATGGTTCTCCAAGGATCACAGAGACCTCCCATAGTTATGAATTCTTGGAGAGCTTGTTGTGTTGAGGATAGTCTAGTGACCCGACTGTTCGACTTGTCTAAATTAGAAGTTATAGTGACGTTCCAATCCCCTGCAAAAATTAAAGGAAGGTGTATAAATCTGGATATCACTTTCACTAACTCATTAAAAAAATGAGGGGATGGGATATTTGGCCTGTAGACACATCCCATAAGTAATTCTATCTGATCCAGAACCCCATGCAAAAAAATATATCGGCCCTCCGGATCCACAATAGCTGTATTTAAATGAAAATTTAGTCCCCTTAAAAGGAAAATAGGCACTCCTCACTGATTAGTGGAATTTCCCCCTGTATAACTTTGTCCCACTCATAGACATCTAAGAAAAAGATTCTCTGGAGTCAAGAGATGGGTCTCTTGGAGAAATGCTATCTGACATTGTAGTGTCTGCAAGTGACTTAACACCTGGTGCCGTTTAATACTAGTACAGAATCCTTTTACGTTTCATGAAACATATTTCATCCTGTATTTTCCCTTTGCAGAGTATCCCCAGGTCTTCCAGGACTAAAGCAACCCCTTGACTAGGTATCTTACCCTCCCTTATACCCCCCCGAAACAGAAAAACAAAACCCAACACCATCTTAACCATAAACCCTTGCTCCCACAGTAACAAAAGAATAAAAACTCATTCTCTTACCATTCTGGTTTACTCACCAGAACATTACTCAAATCCGGGTTGTGATGTATCCTTCCCCTAAACAATCCCATAAATCCCCCGCCCCCTGCCCCACTCACATCAACTAGGTAGAAAACATTAAGGTAAATATTAACTCTCTACTTCACTTATACGATACTACTGGCTATTCTTAGACTTTACAGTCCATAATCAGGCTAGACTACTACAAAGCTCCTAAATCCCTATATTATACCGTGGTACTCGTTTAGTGATTAATTATACCTCATTCACCTATCTTACCAAATACCCCCATTAGTAACATAAGAGGAAACACAGACAGCTGAAAGAAACAGATTCTAAATTAGACCTTGAATTGGCTATCCCCGAGTACTGTAAAAAGATAGTTAACTCATGAAGACCGGGAGCTCAAAGCTTATGGTTCCCCAGTGAATCTGTCAGGCTTTAGTAACGTTAGAGGTAAAAGTCAGGTTCTGGTAAACATATTAAACATTGCTCCCCTGTATACCATATTCCACTCTGGAAGCCTGTCGATCTCACAGAGCTACCTAAAAATAAACCTAGCATGGCTGCTTCCAAAATAATGGTAGTTTAACATGAACTACGAACTCTTAAGTGCCTATACACTGTTACATCTTCTCTGATGCATTTTATCTCAGATTGTTGATGTCTGCCCTCATCATAATACAGTCCAACAGTCATCTCAATGTCCAAGTATGCATTACTACTTCACATTCTCACTTAAATAGATCCAGGTAGAGCTTCTGTAACTTTTCAGCGGCTTGAATATGCGATTCGAAACTATGCCATTCCTCCATACAGCACACCTGCAGTGTAGCGGGATGTTTCATTTTGAAATGGATTCCAGCTGCAATAAGCCTCGTAACTATTGGGTGAAACTCCTTCCTTTTTTGCTTCACAGACTTTGGTAGATCCTGAGTCATCTGTATTCTTTTGCCTTCCCAAAGCAGTTCACTGATATCCCAAATTTTACTAAGGATATGCTGCTTGTCCCTAAATTTCAACAATCTGAAAATTATGGGATGTGGAGGGGCCCCTGCTGGAGGGACCGGTCTTAAAGACTGATGGGCCCACTCGATCACATACTCTGGGCCATTAGGAGAGGGGTCTGCCAGCTTACTGCATAACTTCTGCACGAATAACACAGGCGATGTGCCCTCTTCACCTTCGTGCAGCCCCAAAATTAAAAGATTATTTCTTCTTGATCTTACTTCCAGGTCTTCTACTTTGATTTCCATTGCTTTAATTCAATGCCACAATTGAGACAGCTCTGGTTCAACTCTCCCCTTCCAGTCATCAAGAGAGGAAATCCTTGATTTGTTATCTGCTGTATGCTGCATTAGTGAAACCAGGGAGGAGGTAATGCTCTGAATTGAGACCGTTAGTGACTCAAGGGATTCTTTCAGAGGGGATATTCTCTTCCAGAATTTTTCCTCCATGAGTGTGGCCTGGGGATTAGCATCAGCCACTGCCCCTTCCAGAGCTACCTTCGAGCGCTTCACCGTCTTGTCCCTCATCGGTGTTGCTGGTGGCGTATGGTGGGTAAGTTATCTCGCATCTCCTAATACATTTTAGGGGAGATTCACTGCTGCGATGCTCCTTGTGGCTTCCTAAAAATAGAGTAAGCCGGTTTTAAACACTAAAGTTTTTGGATTCAATTTAAACCTTGTTTTACTGGGCCATGGAGCGGGAGCTAGGGAGAATGCGACTGTTCAGGCAGCCATGACATGACCTCCCCTCTATTGCCCATGATTCTGGAACTTACCTGTACCAATTACTCTGGACCACTAGATGGCGGGTGGTGTCCCTGGTGGTATGTCTACTGCACAGTGACACTTCTACAGCAACATACATTGATGCCAACAACACCTACATATCACTGTAGAAGTCTGCCTGGGACCTGGCAACACTTCCCCCCATCCTGCACCCCCTCCCTGAACTAACTCTGACTTGGAGTTGGAATCTATCAGTATGGGGGGGCACAGAGGACAGAGCCCCCCATGTGGGGTGTTCAGAGGTGAAGCCCCCCCAAAGAAAAAACACTGTAAGACAGGCTCGACTACCTGCCAACTGCAAATTGAGGTCAACATGGAGCTTGTCACTGTGATGCCAGTTGACAACTTAGTTGTTGAACTGGCATCATAGATCATGTCTTTGTTAGGGGTTCAGGTCCTGAAAGCGTGCTGGTGTCATCCTTCCATGTGGGTGGGGTGATTTCCCCACCTTTTATTTTTCACTTGAGGGTGGCTGGAGTGCAATTATGCATGTACACAGTGGTATGCATGCTAACTGAGGTTCGGCAGCTGCTTCTCCCCACTGCAGTGTGCTGCTTATACTGCAAGCCAGCTTCTCCAGGTGACAAGCTAGTGTGGCAGGCACGTATGGTGCTCTTCCTCTATAAGGGAGAAGAGCTTCCATTGGGTGCTCAATTTTCCCTCCTCTGGTCAGACCCCATGTGACCTGAGTCCATTCCCAAACCAGTTGATGAGGTAGGGAGCAGAAGCACTAACACTGCACTACCAATACTGCTTATTCTGTTTTGCATTCACTTGCACTTGCACAAGGAACATATTGGGACAATATGGCATTTGAGAGGTGTGTCACTGCTGAGCCAATTGCAGCTGAAATTGCAATGGCTTGGTAGTGTACACCAATGGCTAGGCACTCTGATCATGATACAAGTTCAGCTTTGCTGACGTGATGCATTCTGTAGTTAAAAGAAATTAAACACTCCAATGGAAGAACATCATTTCTTTCTGTAGATGTAACTCCAACCATGTGCATTGCAGTTCACACAAATGCACATGACTGGAGTTATGGCCGCTGTACTCTCCCTCTCCCCATCTTTGCTCCTCTGCTCCCAAAGGCATCAGCATTAGCCATGGTGCTGCTTTCTCTCTTGGCCCTCGCTCCTCTGCCCCCTTTAACATTAGCCACATGCGACTTTCTCTCCCAGCCACCCCACTTCAACATTAGCCATGGTGAGGCTTTCTCTTAAAGCCAACTTCCGGGTGGCCAATCCCCATGTCAGCAATACAATCCCCCCACCCTGCACTGCCACTGAGTGACACTGAGGAGCCCACTCCCAGTGTCCCAGTTATTTTATCATGCCCCCTTGCCATCCAGGACAATGGGGAGCCCACTGTCAGTGTCCCCATATCTGCATCCCCCTCAATAGTCCAGGACACTGGAGAGCCCATTCCCAGTGACAACATATCTAAACCCCCTAATAGTCTGGGACACTGGGGAGCCCACTCTCAGTGTCTCCAAAAATCATTTGCAAATGTACCAGCTGTAAAAAAGAATACTGTCCCCTGATGTTTTTTTTGTTTACCTGAAAAAAAGAAAATGGTCCCTCATCATCTCCCCATCTCCCTTCCCATCCTGACCCTCCCTGTATGCAACCACCTCCCTACACTCCCCCACCCTATACTTCCTTCCTGGGGTGGATGGCTGCAATCTTCTCTGGACTGGGACATGTCTGCACTCTTCAAAGCCTAACTGCAAACTGAGGAATCAAGGTAATCACTGTATAATGCTTCTGTTTTAACTAACAATTTACTACTATGTTGCTGAAGCCTAGTTGCATTTCTAATTGTATCATGCATTCAGCCATCTCACTGTATGTATCTACCTGCCTGTCTGTAACTTTCTGCCAAAAGTATGCTAGGCAGTAAGCCATTTCATTTCACTATTGAATGTCTATGTTTTAATTACCATGCTATGTATTGGGTCTCGACCCCCAGGTCACATCTGGAATCGAGCATCACTGCTCAGTATGCCTTCCTGGTAAAACTCGTAAATAAATAAATAAATAATGGTTGTCAATGAAGTTTTCAACTTATGTTGCTATCTCAGCAATTTTTAGGAATTTTGACCCCAAATTTTCAACATGGGGTTCTTCAGACCCCACCTCATGAACACTGGCACTGCCATTTTGTTACTCTGTCTCAAAAGGTAATTTCACAATCGCTACATGGAATTACCTTTTGGGACCAGTTAACAAAATAACAGTGCAAGTGTTCATGAGGGTAGGTTCCAAAAAGCCTATGTTGAAAATGTGGTGCAAAAAAAACCTCAAAATGAATGTGTTATGAGTGTGTGTTGTGTAGTTTCTACTCACTCTTGTAAGTTCACCAATTTTTTATGTTTTTACTCCAGATTTTCAGCATTGCCATTTTTTCACACCTCTTCATGGACAGTACAGCTGCCATGTTTGACATCCTGCCCCAAAAGTGTTTTCACACCTGTGGCTCAGAATGGCATAGTCACTGTATGAAATCAATTTTCAAGATGGAATAATGAGATCACAGTGCCCATTTTAATATGGTGGGGTCCCAAAAAGGTCATGTTGAAAATTTGATGTAAAACTTCCAAAAAATGGCCACTGTATGTGCGTGCATTGCACAGTATCTATGCAGGTGTATAACTTTGCCAATTTTTAACATTTTCACTCCAAATTTTCAATGTACACATTTTGTCACACACCTAATGAACAGAACAGCTGTCATTTTTCACATCTGCCAAAACATGATTTTACACCTCTGGTGCAGGATTGCATAGTCACTGTGTGAAATCAACTTTCAGGACTGATTAAGGAAACAACAGTGCCAGTATTTATGAGGTGGGGTACCAAAAAGCCTATGTTGAAAATTTTGTGGATAAATTCCTAAATATGGCCATGTTATGCAGGTTCATTGAAATTTTCTTACACACATGCATAACTTTGGTAATTTCCAATAGCTTCACTCCAGATTTTCAACATAGCCATTTTTCTACACTGCCTCATGAACAGTACAGTTGTCATTTTTCACATCCTGCCTGGAATGTGTTTTCACACCTGTGGCATGGAATGGAGCAGTTGCTGTGCAAAATCACCTTTCATGATTGAGTAATGAAATTATGGCACCACTGTTCATGAGGTGGGTTCCCAAAAAGCCCATAAGTAAAAATAATAACAAACAGCTGCGGTGTTAGGGTTTCCAACCATAACACCTCACCCCACCCTGCAGAGACTGATAGGTGTTGGGGTGTGCCTTGGGGTCAACAGCCTTAATGCTCACATCATACAACCCCCAGTGTTACGCTGCAGACAGTGACAGGTGTCAGAGTGTGCCTTGGGGTCTTCGGCCCTAATGTTCAACCCATTCTTGAATACTGCACCCATCTTAGCTTATTTCCTTATGGAATGGGGTGATCATTAGGGCTAAAGACCCCAAGGCACACTGTAATGTCTGTCAGTGTCTGCAGGGTGGGGGTTGGGGTGGAATGCCATAAGCATTATGTCTGATGACCCAAAGGCACACCCCCGATGCCTCATTAAGGAAGTAAATCAGAGAGGAGTGGTGGATGTCACCTACCTTGATTTCCACAAATCCTTCAACACCATCCAGCATAGAAGGCTGATTATCAAGCTGGGTACTCTGGCCATGGGGCACAATCTGATAAACTGAGTTACAACTGGCTGACAGACAGGAGGCAGAGGGTGGTGGTAATGGGATCCTATCCGGGGAGAGTGGGGTGACCAACAAGGTACCTCATGGATCAGTTCTGAGACAAGTTCTGTTCAATGTCTTCATTACAGATGATGTAAAAGAGCTAGAAGAAAAGATCTACCTGTTTACAGATGACACCAACATCTGTAACAGAGTGACTACTCCAGAAGGGGTGTAGAAAATGAATAGGGACATGGAGAGGCTTGAAAAGTGGTCTGAGGAGTGGCAACTGAGGTTCAATGCAATGAAGCACAAAATAATGTACCTGGGAAGAGGGAATCCTGGGGGTGAGGTACAGGACTGGGGGATGGGGAGGTGCTGACAATCAACAAGGAAGAAAGGGACCTAGGAGTTAAATGTTCTGATGACCTAAAGATGACAAAACAGAGTACAAATGTTGCAAGGAGGGCCAGTGGCATGTTGGGGTGCATAGGCAGATGTAACACTAGCAGAAGGCGTAAGGTGGAATGCCATTGTATAATGCACTAGTGAGGCCTCACCTACAGTACTGTGTGCAATTCTGGAGGTCACAACTCCACAAGGACATTGACAGGGTGGAGGTGGTCCACGGAAGGGCAAGCAAGATGGCGCATGGCTTGCAACACAGAACATATCCGGAGAGATTAAAGGACCTCAATATGCGCTCAATGGAGGAAAGGAGGGAGTGGAGGGACATGATAGACACGTTCAAGTACCTGAAGGGCATAAACAAGGTGCAGGGGCAGACATCTTCCAATGTAAAAGAAGTACAAGAATGAAGGAGCATGATATGAAACTGGACTGGTGAAGATTAAGAGGAAATGTGAGAACAATTTTCTTCACAGAGATGGTGGTGGTCACATAGAATAGTGTGCCATAAGAGGTGGTGGAATCAAGCAAGGCAGGTGATGGTGGTAAATGGGATCAAATCTGGGGAGAGGGGAGTAACCAGTGAGGTACCTCTGGGATCAGTTCTGGGACCAGTCCTGTTCACCTTCTTCCTGCATTTATGGTGCAGCTTCAGCCAAGCAGCACCTGCCACTGCTGCCTCCTTGCTCCTCTGAAGCCAGTACCAGTACCAAATACCACTGCAAATACCTGCAAGTGAATGTTCAGCATTGAAAAATGCTTTTGTAACCCTGTTTTCCTTCTCCCTCCCTCTAACAACCTCTATTCTGTTTATCTGATCTTGTCTTAGAAGTCTTTCCACTTCTACTTGCATGTTTGTCCATTTTACTCCTAACTCCAGCCTGCAGCTTTTTAAAATCAGGCTATGAACTGCAATTCACAGTACAAGGCTGGTGCCATAGCAGGAGGCTGCTTACCCCTACACCCCTACACACAGACACTCATCAGAAATACCACAGCACTCAGAAATCCTCAAAAAGTAGACTCAACTCTGTAAGACTAAAAACAACTCCCTAAAGAATGGGACTAATTTATAGCATAGATTTTAAAAACATGGCTCAGTTCCTTTTATCCTTCTTGCATTAGCCTGTCCACCTTTGCTGTGTTGTTTGCTATACAAGCACCAAGCAGCCAAATGACTGAGCAGTCAACATAGCTCCAGTGTCCTGCACTCCATCTAACTTGATAGAGTACTTTACTACCAACACCTTCCTGCTATGCTACCCAGCCTCCCATTCCTGTCCCTCCTGCACTGTGGGATATTCAACACACAGGTCCCCAGAAGTAGTCATACTAAACTGAAGTCACCCTTTGCCTTTGCTCAACAGCCACTGATTGAAACCAATTTCAGGCAGCCAGTAGAGGTAGCCCCTGCCATACCTCAGTATCCTGGCCCTGACCCTCATGTCCTCTTGCTTACTTTGATCAGTCTCCACTTGGATCTATGCTTCTTGCTTCCTCTTGCCTGGCTGACCTAGCCAATGTATAGTTACAGTACCTCACTGTTGGACTGTCTCGTGACTAGTCTGTGGTCTTCAGTAATTCCTATAAGTTACATAGAAACACAGCAACACAGAAAAGTGAAGGCAGAAGGAGACCAAAAGTTCTTCTAGTCTGGCCAGTTGTTTGCATGGACCCCTGTTGGGCCATGCCTGCTAGCACTGAACTGTTACTCAAGATGAGTCCCCACCCTCGACACTGTGTTGCATGTATGTCCTGTCCCAACCAAGTTTAAAGGATCATACTAAGAAAAACTGAGAAGAAAGGAGGCAAACTATGCTAATAGGTGCTCCTATAAAAATTTAGTAAATATAATATTGCAATGAGCCCCCCGTTGTCAAATAATGATCAAGACACTTTTTGAATTTGGTTTTTGATTTACTAATTATTTTGAGTGGAAGATTATTCCGTAGATTAACCACTCTTAAAGTGAATAACTATTTCCTATTTTTATGATTAAATTGTTGAGCAATGAGTTGTAAAGGATGTCCTCCAGTATTTCGGGTTGTATTCTTAAAAGTAAGTCCTAGTTCAGTCATTAAGTATGTGTTGTTAATGACATCAAATAGAAACAGTAAATCACCTCTCAGTCTACGTGTTTCAAGGGACAATAGTTTGAAGGAACTAAGTCTATCATCATACAGTAAGGCAGATCACGGAGACCATGAATTCTTTTTGTGAATTTATCCTGAACCCTTTCAAGCTGAATACAATTTGATTTTCTATAAGAATACCAGAGCTGAGAAGCGTAGTGTAAATGAGGTCTAACATAAGATCCGAACCATGGCATTAATACTTTTTTATTCTTTGATTTGATGTTTTGATGAATTGAGTAGATGACTCTTGTTAGATTTTCTAATGGCTTCATTAACTTGTTTGGAATTATCAAAATTATTTGAGATAATGATGCCTAAGTCTTTTTCATGGGAGGTAGATAGTAATGGTGACTTGCCAAGCATGTATGTAAAGTTGGGATTGTGTTTACCCAAATGCATAACCTTGCATTTCTCTACATTCAGTTTCATCCCCAATTTATTAACCCAGTCAATGATGATGTTTTAGTCTTTTTGAAGAATATCAGCTTGTTGAATGCTAGTATATGTGTGACCTAATTTAACATCATCTGCATATTTAACTGTAATAGACTTGGGCCCAGAGATTCAGAAATGGGCCAAAGGTCAGCACAAGTCCAGTGCAGTGCAAATCTGATGCACATTGGTGTAACAGGAATAATATTCAGAGGTTGCGAAGGCCGGATTGTGCCAGCACCACCCAGCTGAATATGGCAAGGTTGCACCATGGTACAAACAGAGTTGTGCCATGGCATAAACACAGTTGTGCCATGGCACAAAAAGAGATGCTTCAGCACAACTGTGGGAGCAGAGTAGCACAGCAACAGAGGGGGGTGTGGCACAGAGAACAGATCCTGGGACAGAGCCATGGAAGCACAGTGACAGGCCACAGGAGGCCTCCACCAGCAAGGCACAGCAGGGCACCCACAGGCACCCAGACACCTGACCTCAGAACACAACAGTGGCAGAGAAAGCAAAGCCACCAAGGGAGCCTCCCCTTAGGCCTCTGGCTGTGCTCCCCTCCCAGACCATAGCAGGCCACACCCAGGACCATGCAGCCAAGCACACACACACCACACAGACACACAGGAAGCCCACACAGTAGGCACTGAATGTGCCGGGTGGCAGGTAGCAGTGCCGACCACATGGGACAGGCCACACAATGCCAATCAGGGGCCCTTAACACTGCGTGTAGACAGTACCTGCCCAACAACCATGGCTGTGTGCCACCACCACACACCCCTAACAGCTGGCCCATGGGCACCCCAAGGCACAGCCACCAACCCAGGTGATGGACACCACCACAGTGGGACACACCACAGCAGTGAACCACAGAAGCACAACACTTGTCCCTTCACATGCACACCACACGAACAGACACTGGGCCACTGCAGCATGGCTCCTCATGCCACCTGCAAAGCAAATACAGACACAGGCAGGTAAGTCATAAAATATATATGTGTATGAAACTATATATAATTACCGGGGCTGGGAAAGGGTAGGTATAGTGAGGGAAGGGGACAGGGAACAGGGACTGTACATTGGCTGGGAGGACTGTAGGGGGGAGGTACATAGGGGAAACAGGGGAAAAAAGGGGCAAAACTAATAGTGGCCCTGTCCAGTTGCCCTGGCATGCAGAAGCTGCCTCCAGTTCACCACCAGCATCCTTCAGATCTGTACAACCACCTCCAACATTGTGGAGGCCACAAGAAGAGTCTGGCGCAGCAGTCTGTAGAGCATGGAGCAAGGCAGTCTTCAACGCCAGATACCTATAACAAGGGACAAGACAGGTGATCAGTGCAATGTCCCAAGGAACCATGCCCACCCACAGTACGCAATGGGCAGTGGGAAAACACACCCCTGGAGGGCCCGTAATGGCCACCCACGGGGGGGGTGGGCCAACACCAGCCAGCAACTCGGCACACCACAACATTGCACAGAGATGGTCCCTGCCACAAAATGGCCACATGACTGTGCAATGTCAGTCACATGACACAGTGCACCGTCAGCACCACAGCAACAACAGTGGCAGCCGTGTGAACACCCACCCCACCAACAGCTGGCACACGTGTGCAATGGAAGCACCACTGTCGCATGCACCACGCACAGTGCGACACACACAACTGCCATAGCACACGACACAGGCGGCCATGCCAGCACCCACGACCCCCGTCACCCCCCATGTACAGTGCAAAGGACCATGGCATTGCCTACTTGCCCTCTGCGGCCCTGCTGATGCCAGTCCTTCTCTACCACATCCCACTGTGGCCTGCTGTGCTGCTGGCCTGGGCCCCTCCAATGGTCCTAGGTCCTGGGAATAGAAAGAAGACAGGTGCACATCAGGAACTGACCACAGTAGCTGCCCCCCCCCCACCCCTGTGCACATGGTATACCCCTGCCTGACACATCCTGCATGGCTGCATTGCAACACAAGCGGAAGCTGGC
Organism: Neoceratodus forsteri; assembly: GCA_016271365.2. NCBI lineage: Eukaryota > Metazoa > Chordata > Ceratodontiformes > Ceratodontidae > Neoceratodus > Neoceratodus forsteri. The sequence goes on from CM057458.1 coordinate 204,195,258, forward strand.
AATGCCACCCTGTGATGCACATGACAACAGTGTACCCCCTCTGCAGGGCATGGCAAACAGCCAAGTCAACACCATAGTACAACACCAGGGCAGACATGCAACATGGGATGACTTACCTGGCTGTGGCACAGCCCCTCACCTGGCGCATGCCTGTAGCCCCCTCAGGCACTTGGGTCCCACTGCATGAGGTCCCCATAGTGGTGGTGACATTGTTCTCTTGTTCTGGTCACCCCCGTCCTGTGCTCCAGGCTGTCGGCTATGTTCTGCCACACGGTGCCCCTGGCCTACTGCAGGAGCACCTGCCCAAAGAGCTCGGGGGTGTGGGGCTTGATGCAGGCCACTAAGTTGGACAACTTGACCTGTGACCACTTTTGGGACCTCCTGCATCTTGCCTGCGCCATGGTCAGCTCAACGCATTCGGTGGCAACAATGGTGGCATGAGGTGCACGTGTCCACACCATGCACCCACCATGCGATGCACAGGAGCATGCACAGTGCACATCCATCGTGCAGTGCCAGAGATGTGCAGAATGGGCATGGCTATGTGGGTTACAGGGTCAGAGGTCTGACCTAGGGGTCAGGGGTCAACTGGCATTGTGCACGTGCCTGTTAAGACACAGCACCCCATGTGTGGCCATGCACGTAGCTTGCCCATGCACAACATGAGCAATGCCACTGCAACATGTTGTCAGCGCATGGTGCATGATTGACACCATGATGCTGTGACGAGCATGCACACTGTGGGCCTGTGCACCGCTCATGCATGTGCATTGCACCGTCGTGACTTGCTTGGGTGCAATCCCATTGCACATGGTGTAATATCATGATATTCAGACACCATATGCAGATGAGCTCATCAACCAATGCGTGGTGCAGTGGGTGCATTAGCATGTCATTACTGTTGTGCACAGCCTCATTTGCATGCATTGTGCCTTATAAGTGCCACGAAACAGCACAGACCATGTGCCGGTATTGCAACCTTAATAGGTAAGTTGTGCATGCAACTGCAGCTCACCAGGACCTGACAGCACTGCATGGTGGGATGGACTAGAAAGATGCTGCCACTGACACACTGTGCTGTCCATGTCCACAGGCAGCAACATGTCAGCACATGAGAAGGGCAAGAAGCGAGGGCCTTCACGGAAGCGCAGGCCCAACTTCACAAAGGCTGAGAGTGATGCCCTGTTTGAGGCCTACCTGGACAGGGAGCCCCTGTTGAGTGGTGCCACGGCACACTACAGGCCAGGGCTGGTGCGTGGGAGGAGGTGGAGGCCTATGTCAACCAGCATGGCAGCCACTAGCGGTCAGCATAGGAGTGACAAAAGAAGGTGCGAACGGACAAGCGGCAGATAAAGGAGAAGGTGGTGGCCATCCTGGTGTCCCATACCTCCACCAGAGGAGAGCCTGGAGATGCACTCACACTAACTTTGCAGGAGGAGTTGGTGGCAGCCACCGTGCACCACACCATGGTGGAGGGTGTGCCTGGAGGAGGATTCCAGACGGGTGGCAGCCCATCACTGCATGGTATGTATGTCAGCCACACACAGTTGGTGGCATGGAGGGTGCGTACATGGGCATGCTGGCGTGCATGCAGCCATCATGCATGTTATGTGCATGTGTGCACAACCACCTGCATGCCATGCTGCAGGACACATGCAGCGGCAGTGTATGGGGGCACATGTGGAGATTGCATCACTGACACGCCTTTCTTGTCTTGCAGCACCAGCATGCTTCCGTGCAGATGATGGGGCACCAGCAGCGGCAGCAACCGTGGACACTGGTACAGCTCCGTAGGACAAGCTGTCCACCTCCACTGGCATCTGGGGGCCTGACAGGCTGAAGCTCAGCACCATGGTGCAGGCGTATGTCCTGGACCTGGGGTCAGACGAGGCCCTGGATGTGTTCCTGCAGGATGTGAGCCTTGATGTCCTATGCGCAGAGACACAGATCAGGGTGGGGTCCGACTCTGATGACAACATCACACTGCTTCTGGACAGCATGGGCAACATTGTGGGTGAGATGCCCCTGCTGGTGTCTGACACAGGCACCATACCCAGTGCCCTGCCAGTGGCGGAACAGCTGCCTGCCACCACTGCGGGTGCAGCGGGTGCACTGCCACGGCTGTGCCCTGTGGTGGTGGTATGTGGCCGCACAGGTGATGGACAGTGTACAACGGCCAGATGGGTGACAGCAGCAGGCTGCAGGTGCCAACAGGCAGCTGGACAGAGGGTCTGCCACCAGTGTGCCTGCTGTGCCCATTCCGCCTGAAGACCCCACTGTGCAGCATACACCTGAGGGGGGCGGCTTTGCAGCATGGCCGTTCACCACAAGAAGATTGGCATCCTGCCCGGGGAGCTCCAGGATGCTGACTGGCTGGCAGAGCACACCCATCTGCTGCAGGCGTCCATTCAGCAACAGGTGCTGCTTGCCACTGGGGTGCATGCACTGCATGCAGAGGTGCACCAGTTAACTGATCAGCAGGAAAGGGGCACTGCACAGATCCTGGTGGGTATGCAGCACATGCAGGAGGCCACGACTGCATCCTTGGATCACATTGCTACTGTGATCATGGATGGCTTTGCATTGCTGGCTGCCACAGGGCATGACCATGCACAGGTGACCCCCCTACAGTGTGATATCCACCCCATGAACCCGGCATTGGGTGACCCCGACACAGTCAACACCGGGCTCTGATGTAGGCATCCCAGGCACGCCCAGTGCTGGCCTGTTTGGGTGCCTACACACTCCTGCACTGACACGGTCGCGGTGCCACAGTTCAACCCCTGGTGGGGCTGTTGAAACCCCCCCCATGGCTGTTGCGCAGCCTGTGGCTGCTGATCAGCCCCAGTGTGGCCACCCCCATGGCCCATGGTGGCCATGGTTCCATGCAGCAGCACTGATGTGCAGGCTGCCCTGATCGCAGTCTACAGCTGCTGCCTGTGCGCACATGGGTGGAGTGTGTGTGCCTACCACTGGTGTCGTGCCTGTGTGTCATGCTGAATGCTGCCTGTGTGCATGCTTGCCCGACCACTGGACCTTGTGCTGTGGGCATGATGAGGACAGTCTAGCACCGGTTGTGCCTGTGCACCAGTGCAATGCATCTGATACATGCCACATACCAACGCCTGGGTGTGTGGGTGTGTGTGTGTGTTGCTGTGTGTGGTTGTGAGCCACTGACTCCCCTACCCCTGCCTCATGCCTCTCTGTGTGCATGCCCATTGCAATACATGCCCCTGCATTTGTGCCGTACCTGTTTGTGTGGCCCATGCAAGTGTACAGCATCACCTACCTGTTTGCTCCATAGTGCTCCTGTGCGATGATGTCCCTGTGGTGTTGAGCCTGCTGGAGCAGTCGGGGGTCCCTCTGCCCAGGGGGTGGCTGTCCACCACACTCTGGCCCATTGCCCCCATTGTCTCCACTACTGTCACCCTCATTAGCCTTGACAGCTATCCCACGGTCAATGACCATGTTGTTCAGTATGCAGCAGGCCAGGAAAAAGCCACAGGCTTTTGTGGAGCAGTACTGTAGGGCACTGCCTGACCTGTCTAGGCAATGGAACCATGTTTTCAGCATGCTAAAAACATGCTTGATGATGTTGCACGTGCTGGCATGTGCCTCATTGTACCATTCCTCTACTGGTGATGAAGGGAGCACCGGTAGGTGGTGAGCAGCCAGGGCCTCAGTGGATATGCACTGTCACCTGTGTGGAGATTGACTTGGTTAGCCCTTTGTTATTCTCTGCTCTGCCCCTTGCCTGTCACTGGCACCCACACCACCATGCACACCCTGCCCACCCCATCCCCAGGTCTGCTCTGCCCATTGCCCCTTGCCCGTGCCATACTCACCCACTAGGTGGCCCGTGGGGATGTTCCCAAGTTCAAACCTGTGGCACAGCACAGAGCTGTGCCAGATGAAAGTGTCATGTGCACTCCCAGGGTGTGTGGCGTAGACATTGTTGATGCGCCCGTGTCATCGCACATCACCTGGCAGTTAACACTTGGGATTCCCTTCAGGTTGATGCATGCCACACCTTCAGGACCAGGTGATATGCAGATGGCCATGTGGGTGCAGTCAATGGCCCCAATCATGCCAGGCATACGTGCCAACCTGTGGAAGTCCTGCATGGCTGCTGTACATTACACCTGTGTGCTGGGAAATGGATGAACTCCAAAGCACGTGGCAGCAGAGCATTGGGGAACTGTGTGAGGGGGCAAGATGTGGCTAACTAGGTGATGCCTGTGGTGTCCCCTGTTGGTCTCTGGAAGGTGCCCGTGGCGAGGAGGCACATGACGGCAGTCACCTTCGTTTCCACCAACATGGTGTGGCTCCGTCTGGTGGGTGCCTGCATCTCCTCACTATACAGCTCACAGAGCTGCCTCAGAATGGCCCTGTTCAGGTGGTAATGGCCCACAATCTCAGTGTTACTGTAGTTCTCAAAGGTGATGCAGGCACGGTACCACCTGTGTTGGGCATACCGCCAATGGGCCCTTCCTCAGCCACATCACTGTTCCTCCTTCCCCCTCACACTCCTCATTACTGCCTCCATCATGAAGGGTGCACTGTCCATGGCCCTTGCTGTCCACTGTCCCCCTAGGCAGTTGGCTGCTGGCTGTGTGCCACCCTGGTGCAATGTTTGTCTGTGTGTCTGTGTCTCTCTCTCTCTGCCCCTCTCTCCCTCTCCAATGCCACCTCTGTCCCTCTCCTTCTTTGTGTGGGCTTTGGTCTGCCTGTCTGTCTGTGTGTGTGTGTGTCTCTCTCTGTCTCTCTCACTCACTCCCTGTCACTCACATCCCTCGCGCAAGCGTTGTCTGTGTGTTTGTGCCCTGTATTTATAGGAATAAGTCTGCTCAGAGCAATTTCAATTTGCTCTATACTTGTGCCATGGTTTCACAGTTGAATATGCCACTGCACTGGATATTCATGGGAATGCCCCCTGCTCTTGCACCTGCATTCATTACAGTTACGCATTGGCGCAATGGATTTTGCGCTGTGCACTGGCTCCAACTGAATATGACTCCTTGGAGCAATACCGCACTTGCGCCTGCACAACTGCTCTGAATAGCTGGGCTTTAGTGTTTAAAGTTCAGTCAGTTATAAATATCTGAAACAGAACTGGGCCCAAAACTGAACCCTGTGGCACACCACTTGTAACATTACCTGAGCTGGAAAAGTGACAATTAATCATAACCTTCTGAGTATGGGAAGTCAATTAGTTTGCAATTCACTTAATGATGGTAATATGTAAACTTAATCTGGAAACTTTTTCAACTAAGGCCCAATGAGGCATGATGTCAAATGCTTTACTAAAATCGATGAACACAATATTGCAAGGTATGTTTTTGTTCAGATAAGCACTTATTTTTTCATAAAAACACATAAGGTTTGTTAGAAACTTTTACCATGTTTAAAGCCATGTTGCTCAGAATCACTGTTGTTAAGTACAGGGGAGATGATATCTTTAATCAAGCTTTCTAGCAGTTTACAAACAGAAGAGGTAAGACCAATTGGTCTGTAGTTTTCACAGAGCTTGACCCTTTTTTATGCAATGGAATTACATGATCAGACTTCCAGTCAGGTGGTACATAATTTTTTGAAAAAAGTGTTTTAAAGGGAGTGCAATACTGTCAGCCAATTGTTAGAGAAGATGACCACTTATATTATCAGAGCCAGGGGAAGTTTTGCCCTTTTGTGTTTTTAGTTTAGAAAGAATATTCTCAATATCAAAGATAGGGGGCATAGCATCATTTTGTATATCAATTTTGAGGGTGTTTTGTTGTTGGAAAAATATACCACAAAATTTATTATTAAAAATAGAGTATTCACCATATATACATGGTTGTGTACTAATTCCTCATCCTGTAACAAAGGACCCACCTGACTAATTGGTTTCTTTAATAAATTCACTTACGAATAAAAATATTTACTATTATTTTTATTAGCATTGCTGGCTAGTCGATGTTCCCATCTTTGTTTAGCCTTTTTAATATGGGACTTGCATTTCCTTTGAATCTTCACAAACTTTTCCCAGTTGTCGGGGGGTTTATTTTTCAGAAAATTCTGATATTTTTTATTCTTATTCTTAACTGTTTTCCTAATGGATTTGTCAAACCATTTTGAACAGTGCTTACTATTTAAGCAATAATGCCCGACAGGGTGTGTGTCGTTCTGAGATAACGTCATGTCTCAGGTGGTTGAGCACGAGGCCGCAGGCCAAGTGCGTCCAACAACTGAGGCTTAGCGTTATCTAACAGCTACACCAGAACGTTATTGCTATTATACAAAGGCTTGTTGTTATATATAAAGTAAAAAAATAATTACAAAAATGTTTTTATTAGTGTGGGAAAATATTTTTGTTTCTTAAGAGGAGATGCAAAAAAAAAGCTCATAATCTAAAAGCTCATCAGGCTCACCATCCAAAAAATCATCTGCAGGTTCACAGTGAGGCTGAGACTAGACCCATGATGTTGTACTGATTAACATCACGGGTCCGGCTCAAGACTGACCAATCAGAGTCCAGGATTTTTTCTTGCCATTGTATAATATTATATTTAAGTTTAGTTGGAATATATTTGTCATATAACTCTGTAATAACTTGTTTGAAGAAACACCAAAAGTCAGATATGAAGGGTTTACTAAACTCAAGAGTCCCAATTAATTTTTGATAAATTATTTTTTATTTTGATTAAGTTGGCTTTGTTATATAAATATATTTTAGTTTGCCCAGTGTTAAAAATTAAATCCCTAGTATGAACAAATTGAATTGCTTTGTGATCGCTACTACCAATACAGGCAGTAATACAGTTGTTAATGTCTATATGATCAGAACATAAGACAAAGTCCAAAATTCTGTCTCCTTTTGTGGGTGTGTTGACCCATTACTTTAACTGGAGTTGATTACAAAGAGATATCAGTTTGTTTCCTTTTGATGTATCAGCTGTATTAGATGCCCAGTCTATTTCGCCTAGGTTAAAATCCCCCATTACCATTATATCCCCATGATCCACTACATTTTCTATTTCGGAAAGTAATGCATTCAGTACATCGGTGTTACAATCCAGAGACTGATAGCAGGTGCCTAAAATCATGTAGTCCGATGGATTAATAATAGGTTTAATCCAAATAGATTCAGTATGGAACTTATGGGACTTAATCTGATCAGTAATATTGATAGATGAAATATTGCTGCTAACTAGAAATGCCATGCCTCCATCCTTTTTGTCAAAGCAATTACATGTGTACACATTATAGCCTGTAAGACTTAGATCCCATGAAGCTTTATCATTACACCAAGTTTCTGTTACAGAAATAATGTCTATGTTATCCTGAAAAGTTCTTATTTTTAGTTCATCAATTTTGTTAATTATAGATCTGGCATTGAAAGACAAGAATTTAAGCTCTGTATGTATATTACAATTAGGTATATTGCCATTAATATTCAGAGAAGAGGGTACACCCCTTTCTCCCCCTGATTTACTAGTTTAAATGTTTATCAATACAATTGTTGATCTGTTTGCCCAACAACGTGCATCCTCGTCTACTTAAATGAAGGCCGTCCCAACAAAATAATTCAGGTTTGTCAATGAATTCCTCCCAATGAATGAGGCACTTAATGTTTTGTTTGAGACACCATTACTAAACCACTAATTTATGGTTTTAATTTTCTGGGTGGAAGAATAAGAAGCTCTCAGTACAGGGAGGATTTCAGACAGGACGATGTCACAATTTAATTCCTCCAAAATGTTGGTTAAAGCCATGTAATCTTGCTTAATATTGACAACTGACTTATGATTCACATCATTAATGCTTGCATGAAAGTTTACCAAGGGATTATGACCACTGTTGTGCAAGATATTCCTAGTCATTAAATATCAGAGATAGTAGCCCCTCTGAAACTTGAACATGTATGATGTGATTTATCAGGGTTACACACAGCCCTATCAATATGTTTGATTATGGACTCCCCAAGAATAGGATTATGTTTACAGCTGAAATCATTATTAACATTGTTAGTAGTGTCCGGGTAAATGTTATGTGGTATGTCACAAATATTTTGACCCACCGCCATGGTGTCCATAGGTATGGAAGGGTTGTTAATGGGAGTAACAATCATGGAGTCAGTGATATTTTTGGGAAGAGCAGCAGATGTTGCCATGGAGCTACAGACTGTGGGATTATAGCACTGATTAGAGGCAATATTATGGGAAACAGCACTGGAAGATGCTGAAGAAGATTTGGTGTAATTCCCAGCTTGAGTAGAGTTTTCATTACTTTTGGGCAGGCTTAATAAATCTGTTTGTTTAGCCCTTGCTGATGTAGTGGGCAGTATGTTTGTGTCGTCAGTTGCCAAAGGTGGTACACTAACATCATCAACCTGAATTGGTTCAAACCTGTTAAAAGTAGGTAAACAAAATTGCTTGCCTTTTTGTCCTTTTTTTGTGGTTCTCGCCCCTGAACAAATAACCAGTCATTGTCAGAGCCATCATTTACATCAAGTTCTCTAGTATGCTTTTTCTTATAACTAGTATCAGAAGCAGCTGGCCCAAATGGAGGTATGCTTTCATGGAAGGTGGTAGAATTTGTATGTAAAGTATTTGATGCAGGTACAGTAGAGACATCAGTCCCTGGATATAAAGTGTTGTTACAGGTAGTTTTATTATGCACTGAACCCAGAGGATTTTGCAAACTATTAAATCTTTCAGCCATTTGTTTTTGACTTTTTCTAGATATACAAGTCTGGAATTAAATAAAGAGATTTCTTGTAATAGTTTGTTGTTCTGTTTGTACTTAGCACAAATGAATAATTGTTTTGATGATGTACCATTTACAAGGGGGGGTCGCTATTTGTTTTAAATTGAAATTGAGCCTTGTGGAGGTTCCAGTGGTGACCCCCAGATCCTTTGAGTGTATCATGGGAGCAGGTGTGGGCAGCAGAATTCTCCTCATCTACCATCCACCTGGTGATGAGAAAGTTTTTCTGCAGGAAGTTGCAGACTTCATTGTCGACCTGGTGTTGGAGCCCTCTGGGTGGTTGGTTCTGGGGGACTTCAATGCCTGGGTTGATGATGAACTCTCGCTTTTTGGTCAAAACTTCCTACAACTGATGACTTTGTTGGGCTTCACACAGGTTGTTGCCCCTGCTACCCATATTCAGGGTCACTCCTTGGATCTGGTGTTCACCCTGGGGATGGAGATCTCTGAACTGGTGGTGGGACCAGTTGGGTGGTCTGACCATCACGCCATAGGGTTCAATTTCATGGCCCCCATTTTGAGACCAACCCCTTTGGAGATGGTCCAGTACCGCCCTTTGAGGGGAGTTACCCCTGTGGGTCTGATGGTGGTGCTGAACCTATCGAGTTGGCCTGTGGAGTGCATGGAACCAGATGTCTTAGTAGTGCACTATAATAATATGGTGCTGAAGGCTCTGGATTCCATAGCTCCTGTCCGTGTTCACCACCTCTCCCTCTGCCCTCGGTCCCCTTGGTTTGATGGGACATTGAGGGAGTTGAGCAAAGTAGGGCGAAGGTTGGAATGCTGCTGGCAGAAATCTGGTCTGGAAGATGACAGACTTAGATTGATGGCCCACTATATGGACTATCAATCAGAAATCTCCCATAAGAAGGCATAGTTCCTGTCCAGGGAGATAGCTGCATCAAGAAATCGACCAGCTCAGCTCTTCTGGACTGTGGACAGATTGTGCAATCCAGCCTGTCTGCAGGGTTGGCGAGTTTTTTCACAAATAAAGTGTGATGAGTTTGCTCAGTTCTTTGATGATAAGGTGTCGTCGATCAGGTCAGAGATCTGCAGTTTGCATTCAAATGAGCATGGCGGTGGTCGATGCAAGGTTACAGGTCCTCAGTCTGTCTGGATGGATTTTGACCAGCCAGCAATCCTGGTTATCATGAAGATTGTCCAGGGCTTGCGACCGACTTACTGTAGTTTGGATCCTGGTCCTACACACCTCCTTGTGGGGTGTATGGATGCGATCGGACCAGTCTTTGCTGAGATAGTCTGGTGCTCTTTGGACCAAGGGGTGTTTCCAGAGTCTCTAAAAGAGGCTACGGTTACACCCCTTTTGAAGAAACCTTCCCTCGACCCAGACTGCCTCGCAAACTACAGACCGATCTCTAACCTGCCCTTTTTGGGCAAGGTTATTGAGAAAGTGGTCGCGTTGCAGGTCGAGGACTTTCTTACCACCCATGAAGTCTATGATCCTTTCCAGTCCGGTTTCAGGAAGAGACATAGTACCGAGACGGCATTGGTTCTTGTACTTAATGATCTCCTAATAGTCAGAGATCAGAGGAGCCGTTCGATCCTGGTTCTCCTTGATCTCTCTCTGCAGAATTTGATACCATGGACCATGGGATGTTGCTAGAATGCCTCCGGCTGTTATGTGGACTGTCAGGGACAGTCCTCAGATGGTTCCAGTCTTTCCTCACAGGCGGAACCCAGAGGGTACTATCAGGAATTTTTCCCTCAGCTCCCTTTGCTCTGTCCTGTGGGGTGCCGCAGGGTTCTGTGCTTTCCCCCATGTTGTTCACGGTATATGTGCTGCCGTTGGGGACATTATAAGGCATTATGGGCTGAGTTTTCACTGCTATGCAGATGATACTCAGCTCTATATCTCCTTTGTACCTGTTCAAAATTACACTTTATCGGTCTTTAACAACTGCCTCACTGAGATTCAGGGCTGGATGAGTGCTAACTGGTTAAGACTGAATCCGGACAAGACTGAGGTGTTGGTAGTGGACCTGGGTCACCGTGCAGAGAAGTTGACTCCTGGATTTTCCTCCTGCCTTGTGTTAGGGGGTAACCAGTTGAGACCTTCTGAACAGGTGCGGAATCTGGGCATAATCTATGACGGTGAGCTGACACTGAAGGCACAGGTGTCAGCCATTGTCAAGTCTTCCTTTTATCATCTGAGGAATATTGCCCAGAAATAAAACACCTTGTTCCACACGATGACCTTCCTGTATTAGTCCACGCTTTTGTTTCCTCGCGTCTTAATTACTGTAATGCTCTATATCTAGGGTTGCTAGGGGTGGATCTCCATTGCTTGCAACTGGTGCAGATCGCTGCAGCCAGGTTGTTGATGGGTCTGCCAAGAACTTGCCACATAACATCTGTGCTGCGCGAACTGCACTGGCTGCCAGTGTGTTGGAGAATCACCTTCAAGGTCACGTTGCTGACCTATAAGACCCTACATGGTCAGGGACCAGACTACTTGCAAGATCTCCAGCGACACTACCGCCCTCTTCACTCATTCTGCTCTGCCGACGAGGGATTGCTAGAGGTTCCGAGGGTTCATCGTCAATCATCTGGGGCCAGAGCTTTTTCTTTTGTGGCCCCAACCCTGTGAAACTCTCTACCTCATCGGATTCGAGAGTGCAAGGTTCAATGTTTTATTGTTCAGCAACCAAGCCTTTACAACATACTAAAAGCATAAAATTATGTACAAAAAAGAAAAAAAAAATATTAAATCTAATATTACATTTAAAATTTTGACACATAAAAATCCATGAACAAATTAATTGTCATAGGCAGAGAGACGTTTTTCTTTGTGTTTCAACACTTGATAAAAAAAACCTGAAACTATCTTAGCCTCCTCCAATGTCTGAGGGTGAAAAAGTATGAATAAAATATCATATTTTGCATTCACATATTTAATAGGAAATTATTTAACAGATTAAACAGCTGGGTTTTATATAAAAGAGCACTTACCGTAATATGATAAAGATCTTCTTGAAAACCCTTGTTACATCTGCAAAACTCCAAACCTAAATTGGGTGGAGTCGTCTTATTAAAAAAAGCATATTTAGAACAGATGATTCCCAGTCTTGCCCAAGTAATCATTTTTCTTTCTAACAGGGACGGCCCAAGAGTAAGATATTTCTCTATAAATACATCAATTTTATTTTGAGCTAACCACCTGGCCGAACGTTGAACTCTGAGGAGCTCCATTTGGTTATCAAAGGCAAGCCTAAGTATTTTCTTTTTAACATACTCCTTAAACACATAAGATATTGATATTGATTTCTCCCATCTGTCCAAAGATGAAGCATATTAACACTGCCAAAATCGTTGAATATTTTTGACCCAAGGAGACCTAAAATTCTGTTTATGCCAAGATAATATTTCTCTAAGACATAGTAGAGGCATAATATTAGTCTGTTGATTAATAATTTTGACCCAGTAACTCATGAGACATATATCAATTATTGTAACAATAGGTACTCTACCCAATTCAGCCCTAACTATAACATTAGAAGTGGCAAGTGGAACCTGCAATAAAGATTTATAATAGAGAGAAAGTGGGATCTCCAACCATGAAGGGACATTGTTGTTCTAGACCTCTGCGCCGTACAAAAGAATAGAATTAATTTTGGCCTCGACGGCTATCAATGCTGGCGAGACCAAATATCCTGCATATTTCCTAGCAAAACGTAAGAGAGCCCTAACAATCAGTTTTGCCCTTATCACTTGTCCTCTCCAATGCTCTATCCAATTTGCATGCAAAGCAAACTTCACCCCCAAATATATATAAGAGGATACCACTTCAATAAGTTTGTTATTTAAATAAATCCTTGGTTTAATTTGATGTCCCTGTAAGGGTGCAAAAATTAGCAACTTAGTTTTTTTCATATTTATTAATAAGTCCAAATGTTTACATTTAGAGCAAAATTGATTTATTTTATTTTGTAAACCTTGAACAGATAAAGCAAAAATAATCAAATCGTCTGCATAGGCCAGACAATGTACAGGGATATTCTTAATTTTTGGGGAATCAAGACTATCTATATCTTTATAAGTCAGAAGGGCATCGATATACAAATTAAAAAGAAGGGGGGGCCAGAGGACATCCTTCTTTAACTCCCGAAGTTGTACGGAAATAGTCAGAAATGTTGCCCTTATTATCATATCTAGCCGATGTTGTGTGAGAATATAACCTAATAATAGGGGCTAATAAATTTAGTGGTACGCGTCTATTTAATAATATCTCCCATAACTTGGCTCTATTAACCGAGTCAAATGCTGCAGAAAAGTCTATAAACACAGCATACAGCTTCATTTTACAAAATGATCTATATTTTTCTATCAAATAGGCTAGGATGTAAATATTATCTGTCGCAGAACAATCCTTATGAAAACCTGCTTGAAACATCGATAAAGGGGAGTTTGCAGTTATCCAATCTTGTAATTTATGTAATATTATTTTAGCAAAGATTTTTCCACTAATGTCAGTAAGACTGATTGGACGATAATTAGATGGCAAATGAAGTTGGCCCTTTTTATGAATTGGAACTATTATATTTCTTGTCCAAGATAATGGAATAAATCTCTCTTTTAAACAGATATTGAAAAAATTAGTAAAAAAAACTACCCAATAATTCAAATGCCCCTTGTAAATTTCTTCGGTATCAAATCAGGTCCAGGTGCTTTATTATTTGATAAATTCACAATGGCTTCTTCCACCTCTCCAAATGAAAACACTAACGATGTGTATTCCCCCTCAATGTTAAAATTTTCTATCACATCATCATCGTTGGTAGGATGTCTATTAAATAATAGCTTATAATAAGATATTCAAGTTTCCTTGGGGATATATATGGGAGGTATAGAATTCTGATCAGCTATCCCCTTGGACACCAAAGCCCAAAAAAACTTAATATCACCCTCCTTAATAACTCGGTACGTAACACTCCATTGTTTTTCAGTAAATTCTCTTTTTTTCTGGCAGAGAAATTTCTTGTACTCCCTTCGCATTTTATTTAAATTTATAATCACCATCTTACTCAGATTTTTTTTTTGTCTGCCTGATGGCCCTCATCAAATTTCTTTTCTCTCTCCTACAATACTCATCAAACCAGGGTACTAACTGGGGCTTAACACTATTAACTGAACAAATCAGTGTCTTAATCTGTTGATACCCTATGTTTAATAATTCACTGATCCTTTCACCTTTGGAGCCATTATGTACCTGCTGAAATAACTCAACAAAATAGAAGAGTATAAAGGTTCCAAACTCCTTGCATTGACTCATTATTCAATCTTAACCTTTTTTCCACTAATCTCAATATCCATCAAAGGGCTTATTGGGGGAGAATGACACTATCAAGTCCTAAAGTCCAGCAAAATTGCTGCATGATCGCTTTCTGTTCTCATAGCCACATATAGTCTCCTGCAGAAATGATAGCTAAAAGGAGAGCATAATATAAAATCAATTACGCTCTTACCAACTGGGGAGAAAAAAGTGCTATCACCCCAACGATCCCCTTCTAATCTCCCATTAAGAATCAAGAGATTATTCTCTGTGATAAAAGTACTAAAATGTCTCCCTGCCTCATTTACAATCATGTCAGTTGTATTTCTTTTTTCCAAATCTGCCATATATAATAGTTCTTGTAACAATGATAAATTATCGAACTCGGCTATCCTAGCGTTAAAATCCCCAGCTAAAAGGACAGTATCTATCCAATTTAACTGTATCATTAAATCTATTTCCATTGATAGTTTGGACCAAAAATCATATGTAGAGTAAGTGTGAAAACATGGTGGAATATAAATGTTAACAATCAGAACCATACAAAGGTCCCAGTTAACCACTACCATAAGGATCTCGGGAGTTGGAGAGTAACTTTTGATTACCCTTAATCCTTCCCTAATTTTGATCATTGTAACCAGACCTCCTTTGTTCCTCCCATGTTTTTTCCCTTTAATTGCTGGCACAAAACTAGTTTCATATCCATTCAGGAAAGGAGATGTTAAAACCCATGTCTCCTGAAAAATAATCACTTCATGTCACGAAATAAAAGCAACCCACTGTGGATCCACAAACTTATTATGGAGTCCTTCTATATTCCAATTAAGGACATTATAACCAGGGTTGCTTTCTGACCCCACCCTTCCTGCTCTAATGAGGACTCATTACTTTGTATTTCTAAAAAACTTAGTCAAGGTTGCATGGCTCTAGATTGACCTGATGTCTCCCACTCATTCAATTCCACCATGTAAATAGCCACCTCATCCAACACATGTCTATTTTCAAAAAGTAATACTAACAATTGTACAGAACCAATAATACAGTTAATCTGAGTACCCTCGTTATCATTCCAAACTCTATTCACCTCCACAAATTTTTCTGGAAGTATATGAGTTTTAATAATAGTTGATAAAATCATCCGCAATAATGATGGTAAATTAGTAGCAGTTTCTCCCTCCAATATATCCAGCCCAAAAGTAGAGATCATTGAGGTTTCACGGGAAACTCCAAACTCCCAATTCAGTGTTACAAGAGTAGTTTTGAATATATCATATGTTAACATTTTTCCTATTTTTGCCCTATTATAAACATTTTTCCAAATTGTTGACCAGGTCACTGGTGTTGATAACAGTAATCCCAAAGAGTCTACTAGGCCTTGCTTAGCCCAGACCAATTTTGCCATATCCATGTTAGGGAGCATAAAGTAAACTGAATTAGTAGGGTTGGAAGTATCCCTAGTCACCACAATAAGAGCATCTGTAACTGTTGGTAACCCTAATTCTGCTCTCAACATATGGGCTATCATGCTGGTTAGGGTTATAGTAGATTCATAATATTTAAAATACAGCTTATCTAATTTAAAAACGACTTCTTTCCCTGTACAGATTAAATTATATGCTTCCAGGTCATACCCCTTGGGGTTACTATCCTCCTTGGCCAACATGAAGTTTGGGCAAAGATCTTTATTGAACTGATCTACCTTAATTAAATTCTCCTTAGAATTTGTTTTTTGTTTATATGTAATCACCTCCCCTTTTCTTGATCTTTTATAAGTCTCCATCCACAAATGTAGATTTGTTTTTGGTCAGAATTCTTCCTTGTATCTCTGTACCTCTCCTATCCTAATGGTACCTGTAACCCCAATTTTATTAGTCTTTTCATCCTTAGTGTTTAATTCATCTTTCTGTTTTCCTAAATTAGGAGTCTGAATAAGTCCCACAGGCCCAAGCTTTTCTCCCCCCTTTTTCTTACTTACTCCACCCTCTTTTGCCCTTTTTACCTTTTGAGGGCTCTTGAACATTTAGGGACAAAAAAATGACAAATTATGCCTAGATCTGTGAACTTTCTTTTCCCCAATAATTGTGAAATTTGTTTTCTAAAGCAGCAAACTTCACAACACAAAACTAGAAAGAAGTTTCCAAAGCTGTCTTAATACCATTATATGCCTCCAATAAAACAACATTGGACATTACTGGATGTGCAAGAGCCTTAATGGTATATTTCGATATAGTATCCGGACACTGAACCAAAAATCTTTATCTAAATGAATGTCCTGGACCTCTTTGTCCATTTTGAAAAAACTCTTCAGAGCATCATTAAGGGATGAATACACCATTTCTTTAGAGTCGATATTGCAGACCCCTACCTCACTAGAGATCTCTAATGGACTAAATAACTTTATTCCTGAGGGAAAGCATGAAATACCATCATCTTTATCTATATAATCTCCTTGCCCAGACATGCATTGCTGACTTGCTTCTACTTTCCCCATCCACTCATCTTGTCTAAAAACCTGGGAAAGATCCACTATATTTGTTTTTCCCCAAAAGTGGTACAATCGTAACCTCCTATATTGGAAACCATATGTGTGCTGTTCATTTTTGGAATGTCCTGAAAAATATTATTGGGGGCTTTAGAAAGGGTTTTTTTTTTTAAAGAAATCAGTGATTTTCCCTTGGGACAGAGTTTTAACACCAGTCTCTAAGCTACTGATTACTTCCAAGTCTGGAGTTATATTCTTATTGTCAAAAGAGGATAATTGTTTAAATTCCTCAAATTCCCTGTTAGTCCCATCGCTACCACTAAATTGGTTCTCCAATAAATTAATCAAAGTCTCTTGATTATTCGGACTGTTCTTATCCCAGTTCTTAGCCATCAGAATTTGGTTTCTTCCAATAAATTCTGAATTGTCTCCAGCTAAATCTGATCTGCATTCCTCATTCATAAGGTCCTTAAAGGAGTGAGGTAAGTAGGATACTACGGGACTTTCTACCAAATCCTTAGGGGTCGAAGCCATGATGACCAATTCCTGCGTAAAAACACAGCAATTACCTTTTTTATTCTTTTTTGGATTTATCCTTTGTTTCCTTTAATTGCCCCTTTAACAGTTTTGTTTACCATCTTACCACTCTGAGTATACATATAAGGAGAGAAGAGAAAAAAAAAATTAAATCCTAACTCAAAAAATGGGACTGAAAAGGAGTCAGGTGACAGCTTATCTAAACAGCTGAATCTTCCACGAGCATCACTCCTTAAATTTGTAGAAAGCCTTCCCACCCGAAAACAGCCAGACCCACCAGTTAAAACCAAAAAATACAGAACCAGATAAACAATAAAACCTATTTAAAATGAGGTCCCTCTCTTTTATAGGTACATATTCCTATGCAAAATCTACTCACGCTCGCGCTATGCATGAGCGCGATGTTTAAATGCTGCAGCAAACCCTCCCACAGAGGCAAACCTGCTCTATTATTGGCTCACCCCTGAGCTGAAATTACATGCAGGTAAATGGCCTCTTGCACACACCTGGGTAATCCCCTCAGTTCAGCAGAGCAGCAAGATGAAACAAATCAGAGCAGTTTCAGTTACAAAGTAACACATATGCTGCACTCACAGTCATTTTCAAGCTGCCAAACTGTTCCAAAAACACAGATCTCTTGGATAGCTGCTGCTCAAGTAGATTGCACAAGTGTCCCAGTGGAAATAAAAGGCTGGTGATCTTGCCCTTCGAGAGTGCCAGTCCACAGAGCTATTCAAGGCATCCTTAAAGAGTTATTTATTTGAGCATGCCTTTGAATAGGCCACCCTATTGTCTTTTAATTGTTTTTATATTCATATTTGTTGTGTTGGCTGCTTTTTGTGTTGTATCTGTGCTTTGATCGATTTTGAAAAGCGCATTATAAATAAAATCTGATTTGATTTGATTTGACAATGGAGTACATAGAACAACTAGAAAAACATATCAATATTTTGCCATCTAGTGTCATGATGGAATCAGCCATTATTTGGATGGAACAGGAGTAATATTACATAGAAACAGAATTTGATGGCAGATAAGGACCGCTTGGCCCACCCAGTCTGCCCATTTCCCTACCTAATGGATAAGCTGCAGACCCTAGTTAACCAACAGCCTACTTCTTCCTACCCCCACCCCCTAGAATTGCCTTATGATTGTCCCATGCATTCTCGAATTCCACCACTGTTTTTGACTCCACAACTTCCTCCGGAAGGCTGTTCCATGCTTCCACAACCCTCTCTGTGAAAAAATACTTCCTTACATTACCTCTGAGCTGCCCCCCATCTTCAAATTGTGACTCCTTGTTCTTGCATACCTCTTTTTCTGAAAGATGCTACCCTCTTGGACTTTGTTGATTCCCTTGAGGTACTTGAAAGTTTCTATCATGTCTCCCCTCTCCCTCATTTCCTCGAGGCTATACATGTCAAGCTCCTTAAGTTGCTCTTCATATGTCTTCCGCTGCAGAACCTGCACCATTTTAGTTGCCCTCCTCTGGACTGCCTCCATTCTGTTTATGTCTTTGCGGAGATTGGGTCTCCAAAACTGCATGCAGTACTCCAGATGGGGTCTCACCAGCTGTCTGTACAGAGGGATAACAACTTCCTGTTTTCTACTGATGATGCCTTTCCTGCATCCCAGTATCCCCAGCCCTCCTTAGTGCCCTCTCACATTGCTTGCCCACTTTTAGATCATCTGATATGACTACCCCCAGGTCCCTTTCCATTTTTGTTGTTGTTAGTATCTCACCCCCTCCCATTGTGTACTCTTCCCCTGGGTTTTTGTTTCCCAGGTGCATTACTTTGCACTTCTTAGCATTGAATCTAAGCTGCCATACATTTGACCATTCCTCTAACCTTGCCAAGTCCCTTCTCATCCCTTCCACCCCACCTTGTGTATCACCTCTGCTGCAGATCTTTGTGTCGTCTGTAAAGAGACATACTTTTCCTTCCAGTCCCTCTGCAATGTCACTTATAAAGACAATGAAGAGGACCAGTCCTAGTACTGAACCCTGCAGTACCCCATTAATAACCACCCTTTCTTCAGAGTGGACGCCATTTACTATTACCCTCTGTGTCCTGTTCTCTAGCCAATTCTTTACCCAGGCTACCATCTTGGGACTCACTCCCAGGCTGGCTAACTTGTATATTAATCTTTTGAGTGGGACTGTGTCAAATGCCTTGCTAAAGTCTAGGTAGGCCATGTCCACAGCCCCTCCCTGATCTACTACTTTGGTCACCCAGTCAAAGAAATCTATTAGATTCATCTGACATGACCTTCCCACTTTGAATCCATGCTGCCTTGGGTCCTGTGCCCCTCTGGCCTCTAGGCACTCAACAGTTCTTTCCTTCGGAAGTGATTCCATCATTTTCCTTATCACTGAGGTTAAACTAACAGGTCTGCAGTTTCCTGCTTCTGCCCTGCTCCCACTTTTGTGAAGTGGAATCACATCTGCCCTCCTCCAGTCCTCAGGTATCACCCCATCCTCTCATAATTTGTTAAAGAGGGTAGTCAGTGTATTGCCTAGACAGTCCAATGGGTAGTTACCAACAAGGATAGTAATCAATGGTTTAACACTGAATCTCTTGCTATAATGTGTGAGAAACTGTTAGAGCAACAGTACAAAAATACTAAGGGTGCATAGGCCCAACAAATATATAATCAATTATCAAACTGTATCAATGTAGCTAAGTAGATGATCTGGCCACTTACCCACTTACTCTTCCAGGTCTCTGTGTGCTACAAACGTGTACACACCCCGCTTGAGGCCACCCCACTAACTTGGGGATGCCCTGATATACTGTGCAACCCGGAACCAACTTCTGGGTCACGTGACCAGCTTTTCGAGCACTTTAAAAGTACTAAAAAAACTACAACTTGCCCTTAAAACAGCTGGAGCAGGCAATGGATCACCTATTCCTTTGTGCCTAGTAAAATAAAATGTTTCCCAACGCTCTTATGGTGCATAGAGGAAATCAATAGTTCCACACTGTAATGCAGTGGAACTACAATCCCCAGATGCCTCCCAATTGTAGGCTATACTCGATACTTCGAAGTACGTCTACAAAATGCACTGTGAAATAAACAGCTCAAAGTGTCATCTGTACTCATCCAGCACTGTCTCACTGCACAAGGGCAATCTCACAGTGCGTGGAAGAGCAAAATTACATGCAGCTTGCTTGGTGCCACCCTGATATACTATGCAACCCGGAACCAACTTCCAGGTCATGTGACCAGTCTTTCAAGTATTTTAAAAGTACTAAACAAAAACTACAACTTGCCCTTAAAACAGCTGGAGCAGGCAATGGATCGCCTATTCCTTTACAGTATGCCTATACAATCCCCAGATGCCTTCCAATCACAGGCTACCCTTGATACTTTGAAGTACATCTGCAAAATGCACTGTGAAATAAACAGCTCAAAGTTTCATCTATACTCAGTCAGAGCTGTCTCACCGCATGAGGGCAGTCTCACAACGTGTGGAAGAGCAAGAAGGAGGTGATTGTTTTGGCCTCCACCACCTTGGCGGGTAAACTATTCCAAGGTGCCACCACCCTCTCTGAGAAAAAGAACTTCATGAAATCACATATGAATCTCCCCCTTTGAGTTTTCAGTTGTGCCCTCTAGTATTAGAGTTGTGGGACTTAGCAAACATTTCTGAGTATAGCACTTTGTTGATGCCTTTCAGGTACTTAAATGTCTCGATCATGTCCCCCCAACCCCCACCTTGTCTGGTGTCCAGCGAGAATAACTTCAGCTCGTTCAGGCTTTCCTCATATGGCAGATCATGTAGTCCTGTTATCATTTTTGTTGCCCTTCTCTGGACTGTCTCCAGTCTGTTGATGGCTTTCTTTATGTGTGGGCTCCAAAACTGGACTCAGTACTCCAGCTGACTGAGCAGTACTCAATAACTAAGTTCCACATGGAGGTTATTTGACCAGGTATTTTACTGATATTTCATCTCCATAACTTGCTGCAGCAGATCAGACATCATACAAGTTAAACACATACAGATTTTAATTAAACATACCTTTGCATTTTTCCTTTAATGATGAATATATGTATGTTATTGCTATAGTGGCAATTTTATTTAGCTTTTCATTTTCGTGTTGCTATCATATTTCATTTATGAATTCTCCAGCATTGATATTATCTCATAAAAATGGATGAAGATAGGGGAAATGTCACAACGATCATAACAAACTGAATGGTAAATAAGCAGGGTAAGATTGCTTTACTTTATTTCTAGATGTTTTAAGAATTATAATAGATTTTGTTTTATAAATCCAACATATGAGGAACATATTTTATTCATAAATTCAATATTTTTTCATCTTTGATTTTTTGCAAGTTGTTTACTATGCTTGAATGCAAGGGCAAAAATAGTTCTAAAGCAATAATGTGATTCACAGAGCTAAAATTGCAGCTGTGAATACACTAGTAAATGATAAAAGCCATGTGCATCCTAGTGCTTCTCTCTTAATTCATTTCATGTTTCAGAAGTAGTTTAGCCTCCCTCTTGAGTCAATTGCCTTAGTAATACAAATCTTCAACAGCTGGTGCAAGAATCTGCCTTTGACCTTCTCTTGCAGGTTATGTAAACATGAGCTATTGCTGTACTAGAAGCAGACTGGCCCTATTCCGGAATTTTACCAGATTTTCCGGTAAAAAACGAAAAACAGTGGCCTTGACAATCAGCCTTTCTGCACTGATATGAGTGGTTTACGGATCTACACCGGTGTATGTTTGTAAGTGTAAACTGTCCAGGAATCAAACTGATTTGGCTCTTCTGCTCCTCTTCCAGACTGAGGAGCTAAACTGATGTAGGTCATTTTCAGTTTTAAAGTAAACTGTGCCACATCATATACAGCATATTGTGGTATAACAGCATCACAATTCACCAGTATTCCTTTCTGGACTGAGTCCCGAAAGGAAGATGGGGAGCACAAACTTACCCTAGAGAACATGGAGAGAAAACAATGTAAACAGAGGCTCTTGTTTCTCTGAGAAAGTGGTGTACAGCATTGTCACCATAAAGATCCGGGTGCAGACTTGCAATGGAGTAGAGTGACACCAATTACACCACTTGGAAAATGTAAACAAAACATTAGTTCTCTTAAAGGCACTCCCACTTGTTCTGTATTCATAACATTAGGACAAGTGCTGGTCTCTACTCACCTCTTCTCCCTTTGGAACACCCTCTACTCCAACCCTTCCATTTTCCCACCTTTCACCTTTTCTTCAAACATCTACTTTGAGACCTCTCAGTACAGACCTGCTTCTGCGCCTCACCCTCCCCTTTTCAGTATTCACAATAACTGTCAGATTTGACTTGCTCAGAGTGGGTTTATCCAAGCAGCACTTTTTTAATATATACTTCTGATTAATTACTGTGCCTGTCAAATTTAACTTTTTTTGGGGGGTCTATAAATTTTGGTGTACATATTGTATCTATATTTTTGAACATCATGTATCTCCTGTCCTGTCCTGTCTAGGTAAAATAAACCAGTGTGGTACACATACAATATACACGTGGTGGATTGCTAACTTGACTTTTGCAATGCTCTCTACCTAGGGCTTCTAGGGTGGAGATCAGCCACCTGCAGCTGGTGCAGAATGCAGCAACCAGGCTATTGACTGGCTCATCAAGAGCCAGTCATATTATGCCTGTGCTCTGTGGAGTGCGCTGGCTGCTGGTGTGGTGGAGAATCACCTTCAAGGTCGCATTGCTGACCTATAAGGCCCTACATGAACAGGAACCATGCTATTTGCCAGACCTCCTTTTTCCCTACTGCCCCCTCTGACCATTCTGTTCCACTGACAAGGGATTGCTGGAGGTTCCCAGGGTCTCTTTGAAGACTGCTGGGGCCAGATCTTTTGCATTTGCGGCCCTGACCCTGTTGAACTCAGTACCTCATCGGGTGAGAGAGTGCCTGTCAACTGAGTCTTTTAAGTCTTCATTAAAGACATATTTATTTGAGCTGGCATACCCTGACCTATTCTGAATTTTATTGTCAATTTTATGGAACAGTTTTGATCTAGAATTTTAATTGGACTCAGTTTTAGAAATTTATACAGGCACTTTGGTTTTTGAAAAGCACCTTTACATAAATAAAGTTTGACTTTGACTATGACTAACTGTTTTGGAAACCAGAAGCAGAGCGTGGTAGTGGAGGACAGCATGACTCTGACTGGAGAGGAGTACTCAGCACCACCCCTCTGAGATCAGTGCTGGGGATATTGCTTTTCAACATCTTCACCAATGATCTGGAAGCTTGGGAACTTCAGCAGGCTGCTTAAGTTCTCAGATGACATTAAGATAAGCAGGGTGGGGGACTCCTCTGAGTATGTAGATAAATGTCAGAAGGACCTGAACAAATGGGGCAGATGATCTTATTCTTGGAGTCTAAGGTTCATCATAGCCAAATGTAAAATGTTACACTTGGGGAGGAAAAACAGAGGTATAACCTTCACACTGTGATGAGATCAAGTAGGATCTGCGGTGATACAATAGGCAGGGAAAATCCCCACCAGGATTGACCACCACCATACGCCGCTCTGTCCTACTAGTTCATACTCGGACCTCTTGGAAAACCTCTCTTGTTATCCCTAGAGCTAGGACCTCTCACGGCCAAAGAGCCTTCAGCTTTAGGGCCCCCTCCTGGTTCAACACACTGCCCCCCTCCATCTCCGAAGCTCCAACTATATCGTGCTTCAAAACTTCCTTACGTAACCACCTTATTAACACCCAATGCTGTAACTGCCACTAGTCAAAGCCATACTCAATACTTATGACAAAGCTTATTACTAAGCTGCTAAGGACAACATAACTCTGGTATTGTTTGCATCCATCCTACCTGTACCAGCTTGTTTGTATCTATGTCTTAATTTACTGTTATACTTATGTGTTGTACTGCTATACTGTGTATTTTGGTTTGTCTTACTGTGACAAGGTACCTTTGTAAATGAGCCTATGGCTCAATGGTTTTCCAAACTGCTGTTTAAATAAAATTAAAAAAAAAAAAAAAAAAATGGGCAGACAAGGTGGACCAAGCGGTCCTTATCTGCAAGCAAATTCTATGGGCCTGATTCACAAAACTCCCCTGAATGGTGCAAGGGGATTGCACCACAAAGAATGGTGCAAGGTGCAGCTTGCACCAAAAGATGCGCTGAGAGTGATTCACAAAAGCAGCCTGTATCAAACGTAGACTGCGTTTTCCAAAGGGGGGCTTGCACCAGCCTTGCGCTACAAAATGAGCTGTGGCATGGCACTAGGGAGCTTACAGCAGATGCAAGCTGCCATATCCCCTAAATTGTAATTCCCTAAACCCTCCCAGGGGGCAAAATTCTAAGTACTGTTAGACCATCCAGAGCTAGTTTAGGGGTACTTAGAAGTGTGTCTTCTGGAAGTGTTAGAGACCTTGTGCCAACCAGGAGCCCTCCCTGAGTTGGAAGGAACTTGTCTCATGTACACCCCTTCCTATCCCCAATCTGCCCATATAAAAAGACATCCTTCCCTGGTTGTGTAGTGGATCCCCCTCCACTTCCATTTGTATGAAAACTGCACCCAAATTGTATAGTGTATATATATATATATATATATATATATATATATACACATATATACACAAATGGAAGCATATATATATATATATATATATACATATATATATATATATATATATATATATATATATATGTAATAGATAACCCACTCTAGGGTGTGTGGCCATGCTCTGATATATGCATGCCTTGATGTGCATTCAACCACCCAAGGCATGCGTATATCAGAGCTCGACTGCACACCTCAGAATGGGTTATCTATCTTATAAAATGGCCACAAAGTTTTTTGGGGGTGAGGGTAGTAAAAGTAGTTCCTGTCTCTGGCTGCTAAATAATATTCTGGCAGAGGTTTAAGATAAGTTTGTGTTGAAAAAATAAATAGTTCACTTTATTTCTGTAAAAGAAGGTACTGTTTGTAGAGAGAGGACAGTGAGCATGATTGGGGATTATGTTCACTTTAACTGCTAACCGGGTCGTGCCTGAAAATAGGCAGGATTTGTCTAGTGCACTTACCCCGGTCAACAAAAACTAACTAAATAAATAAAAGATGTAGCAATTGCTAAATAATATGGTGGCAGAGGTTTAAGGTAAGTCTGTCTGTGTACAAAATATCAAGAGAATTTAGGTTTTTTTTGTGCTTACTTCACTTCATTTCTGTAAAAGAAAGCTCCCTTCATTTGCAGGGAGAGGGGAGCGAAAGTGGAACAATTTCACTTTCATTGCTGAAATGTTGCGTGACTGAGTGGTGTCTATAACAGAAAATCACAACCAGTTAGAACTTCAAAGTAAGCACCTCTCTGTTTAGAAACAAAGAAAAGTGTGTCCCTCATGCTATGTTTTCTTAGGTTTCAGTAACAGAACGAAGCCTCCGACTGTAGCCAGAAGAGAGTGAACACAGACCAAGTGAGTCGGCAGCTTTAGAAAGGTAGATGGAACCCAGAGCGAGTGTACTGCACTCAGTTGGCAACTGGCCATGGAGGTGAGAGGTGGGCTGTGCTAGTCACCATCTGGGGGGTGCTGGGTGGGCTGGCACGGCTGGGTGGGGGGCCACTAGACTACCAGGGTTATGGGATTGTTTTCTATGTTATTAGTGTACAGTTGGGGGGGGCCACTAGACTACCAGGGAAATGGGGTTATTTTCTTATTTTATTAATGTACAGTTTGAGGGGGCACTAGACTACCAGGGAAATGGTGACATTGTCTTATTTTATAAATGTACAGTTCGGGAGGGGGGGCACTAGACCACCAGGGAAATGGGGATATTTTCTTATTTTATTAATGTAAAGTTCAAGGGGGGCACTAGACTACCAGGAAATCGAGAATCTGTTATTATTTTATGGTTGGGGGGTACTGGACTACCAGGGCAGGTGATGTGCGCATTTGTGGCAGGTGACCAGGGGTTGGGGCATGGGTGGGGGTGCACTTGCAATCTCGACAGTGGGTTGTGACATGCTGGCCAGGTACACCCTCTGTGTGTGGTGTACCTTGCCACATGTCACAAGTCACAGGACTTTGCTGTGAAGACCCTGCCCCTTCTAGAATAGGGCACAGGGTCAATGCTGCAGTTGCCGGTGGCGCAAGTTGCATTCGGCAGCAACTTGCGCCACCCTTCTAGAATCGGGCTCTATGTCTTAAACAGATACTTTACATGGGTCTTGACAGTGGATGAGGGAGCCAAAATTGGAAAATAGATGGAGGATGGGTAGGGCGATGGACTTCAGACCCTTCACAGAGGCTAGGGTGCTGGAGGAACTGAGCAAGCTGTGGACCGATAGGGTGATAGGGCCAGATGGGATTCACCCAAGCATACTTAAAGAACTGAAACAGAAATTGTAGGCAACAATCATGAGGCTATTCAGCCTGACACTGCATGAGGGAAGGGATCCTGAGGACTGGAAAAAGGCTGAGGTATAGTGCTGTGTGAAATTTTCACAATCCAGTGGAACAAAATTCTGCTGAATTTTCAAAATGACAAAATTTTGCCAGAAATAGAATGGTGCAATTCCTTAGCAGAAAATAGTTGCAGAATGATTTTCCACTGAAAAATGAAATATTCCTTGTAGCTCAATATTTTCCATGGAAATTGTGCTGAATAATCTTCCGCAGAATAAAATGCAATATTCCACAGATCACGGTAGGTGGAATTTCACAGAAGAACCAGTAATCTGACGTAATCTTTTATTATGTTTTAAATGTAAATGTTAAACCAATGAGAATTATTTCTGCTTTTTCTATATAATCTGGTGTTAATAGTATGGGATATTTGAAAAAAACTGCCACAAAGCTTCTGAAGAAGGACCTGGTTGGTTCGAAAGCTAAAGCACTTTGTTCTTTTCTGTAACATCCATGTTGGTCCAATAAAAGGTATCAAATCATTTGTTACAGAAGAACCAGTGAAATTCCAGCAGAAATTCCACCAGCGGAATGGTCATTCCACGTTAATTCCTCTGGCAGAATTCCACATTCCACACAGCACCACTGAGGTAGCACCACTACATAAGGGGGGGGTCAGAGGGAAGAGCTAGGAAACTACCGCCCAATAAGCCTGACCTCTGTGGTCAGCAAGCTGATGGAGACACTGATTAAGGAAAGACTGGTTAAGTATCTAGAGGGGGAAGGCCTACTGAATGACAATCAGCATGAATTCATGGGTGGCAGGTCATGCCAGACCAACCTGATCGAATTCTTCAACAGGGTGACGGAGATATGGGACCAGGGAGGGGTGGTGGATGTGTCCCACCTGGACTTCAGGAAGGCGTTCGACACCATCCCACACAGGAGACTCATAGGCAAGGTGGGATGCTTGGGGGTGGGAAACAAACTCACTAGTTGGGTGGAACACTGTTTGGTGGGGAGGACTCAGAGGGTCAGTAAAAGGGGTGCACTCAAAGGAAGAAAGAGTGACAAATGGGATTCCACAGGGGTCTGTGTTGGGACCCATACTTTTCAACATATACATAGGGGACATCACAGAGTGTCTGCACAGGAAAGTGTGCCTGTTCCAGGATGACATGAAAATCTGTAGTAGCAGGGTGAATATGATGGAAAGGGGGGTAAAGGACATGAGGAAGGACTTGGCCAGGTTGGAGGAGTGGTCAGAAAGGTGGAAATTATGGTTCAACACAAAAAAGTGCAGGATTATTGACATAGGGCGTAACAACCCAAAGGCAAAATATTTGAGGAGCTTGAGGAGACAGAGCAGGAAAGAGACCTGGGGATTACCATCTCAGACAATCTGAAAGTCCAGAGTCAGTGTGACAGGGCAGCAGGAAAGGCACTAAATATGCTGACATGCATAGGAAGGGGGTTTCACAAGCAGGAGGAGGGAGGTGATCCTGCTGCTGTACAAAACCATGGTCAGACCATACATGGAATATGGCATCCAGTTCTGGAGGCCATACTGGCAATGGGTCATGGACTGGCTGGAAAGGGTCCAGAGAAGAGCAACCAATATGCTGTGGGAGATGCAGGGGAGGACATATAAGGAGAGGCTGGGGGACCTGGGTCTGTACTTGCTGGAGGAGAGGAGGAAAAGGGGGGATATGGTGGAGGCATTCAAATACTTGAAGGGTATAAACAGGGTGAGGGTCAACAGCATAGTCAAACTGAATAAGAACAATTCCACTAGGGGGGCATACCCTCAAATTGGAGGGTGGCAGGTTCAAAGGGGACATCAGGGTCATGTTGTTTACAGAGAGGGTGGTACAGCCATGGAATAAGCTGCTGTAGTGGGTGGTGGGGTTGGATACAGTGTAGAACTTCAAGAGGGCCTGGGACATGCACATGGGACTGCCGGGCAGAATGTAGGCTGCAAAGGGATGGAGGAAATCTTCCTGGGGGAAGGGTTACGGGCAGACTAGTTGGGTCTAGAGGTCCTTATCTGTCAACAGCCTTGTATGATTCCATGATTCTATGATATGAAAACTTCATGCAGCTAGTTTTTAGGTGGACTGAGCATGCTCAGAACCCCAAATTCTAAAATTTAATAACTTTGGAATGGATTATTCTTTTTTCACCAAATCACCGAAGGAAATCCTTCTGATGCAAGCAGTTTCTACACTGAAAATTTCAGGCAAAAATTCCAAACTGTATGGGCGCTATGTGATGACCAAAAAAAAAAACAGCAAAAAAGACAATTTTCTGCATTTTTTTACTATCTACAGCTCAAAATCCACACATCTAATTGAAACAAAACTTAGCAAGTCCAGAGATCAACCTCACAAGACCACACATGCAAAAATTTGTTGAACGGTTGCAAAGTTATTTATTTTTTTTTACACTTTGTTTATCACCCTACCTGTCTGAACTCCTTCCAGAGTGGTCACTCCATGTCTGCTCTTGTTTCCACCCAGCTGAAGCTCCTCCTCTTGCTCTCCTCCAGATAGGGTCCCTCTGCCAACTCCTTGCTGGCCACCCGGCCCCCCAGCTCTGAGCCCCCCGAGATGGGACTGCCAGATCACTCTTCCTGGCACTCTATCTAGAATTCAGTCAGGCCACAAGGAGGTGGAGAGCAGAGGAAGAGAGAGGTGGAGCCCGACATTGGGCGTGGTGGACCTGACACCCCTGGACCCTCCTTCATCTATCAGGAGGCAGGTTTTTTTCCTTTGGTAGGTTATGCCCACTCCCCCTCCCATCCCAGGCAGAGCCCAGACATGCAATGATGCCACGGACATCCACCGTGACTCTGCGTCCCCACTTCTAGAGCCCTGAGCAGTGCATTACCTCTGGTCTCCACTGGGGGCCACTGTGGTGCCGGGCAGAATCCTCGATCCCCCCCAAGGAAGGAGAGCTGTCCTCCAGATGCTCAGTCCTCTCTCTTTCCTACCAACCCCTGACAGCCCGGGATCATTCCTGAACCCTGGTCACCAGCGTGGCATGAGGTGTGGCATCCAGCGCCTCAACCCTCAGAGACCACCAGGCCAGCCAAGGTTGCGAAGTTATTAAAGTGCAAAATTTGGGGTTTAACATAGAAAGTCTTGCTCAACCCTAAATATTGTGGCACTACCACACCACTAAAGATATATATATATATATATATATATGGCAAAAAACTCCATTTAATGCATCAGTTAGGGTTGTTCCACAGTAACAAAAGTGAGGAAATTCGATGTTAGGGTTCTCACCCCCCTTGCACTCCATCTCCACCCCGCCCCCCCCACCAACAGGCATCGGGTGTGTGTAGGGGTCGTCGGTCCTAACTCTCACCCATCCCATGTGTAAACATGCTGAGATGGTGCAGTATAGGAGAATGAGGAGAAAAAAACAAAACAAAAAAGACATGACTAGCATCCTCAGGGCTTGACTAGATGAACACAAAAAGAATTGTGTCTCTAGAGGGTCCCACATTTAAATGCCAAGCATTTCTGTGACCAGTAACTGAAAAAAAATGGCTGACTCACGACACTACAGGGGTCATTTGTGACACTAAAATCTACATTTGTGACACTGTCAAATATTTTAACTTTTCCCATTGACTATAATGGGAAACTTGTTTTTTGAATAACTTTTGAACCGTTTAATATTTTTTCACGAAATCTTCTAAAGGTACATCAAGGACCCTGGCTGTATGTACCCTGAAGGTTTCGGACCTGTTGCATAAACCATGTGACCTGTTGGAGTGAGAAAAGAATAAGCAAAAAAGGGTAAATGCAACACAGAACAGCGCTTTATAACTCCGCAACCGCATATCTGTCATACGGTGGCAAAAATTATCACACTTTAACCTTAAATAAATTATTCAACCCCAACTATAGCACTACTATGCCACTATATATATATATATATATATATATATACATATTCTATGCACAAAACTTAGTTAATGCATCAGTTAGGGTTCTTCTGCAGTGACAAAAGTGAGGAAATTCGACATTAGGGTTCCCACCCCTTGCACTCCACCCTGCCCCCACCAACAGGCATCGGGGTGTGCATTGGGGTCAGTGGTCCTAACTCACACCCCATTCTCCTACACTGCACCACCTCAGCTTGTTTACACATGGGATGGGGTGAGAGTTAGGACCGACAACCCCAACACACAGCCCACCTCTCACCTCCATGGCCAGCTGCCAACTGTGTGTTTTATGAGTGTTAATGGAAAGAGGCACTCTGAGGTGGTGCCTATTTCCATTGGCGACTCATAAAGACACAATCGATAACTGGCCATGGAGGTGAAATGAGCTGTGCCGGATGGGGAAGTGTGGGGGTGCTGGGTGGGCTGGCATAGCTGAGGGGCCACTAGATTACCAGGACATAAAGAATGCACATTAATTTTATTATGATGGGGGGACGCTAGACTACCAGGGATATCAGTGATACTCATAATGAAGTACAGTTCGGTGGGGCACTAGACTACCAGGGATATTACAAAAATAAATAAATAAATAAATACACATGGGGGGGGCACTAGACTACCACAGATAAGAAATATAAAGATATAAATAAGATACTCATTGGGGGGGCCACTAGACTACCAGGGATACAATCATGGTTAAGTACATTACCATGATGGGGAGGGGGCCGCTAGACTACCAGGGATGATGACAACTACTGTTTTTTTATTCAGGTGGGGCAGAACAAAGCCCCCTGAGCAAAATCCACCCTTATGTCACTTAATAGGTCACCCCTGGGCTACAAAAAAATATTTTTAAATCTAGCCATCTTGTCCCTCGCTCATGATGCATGATTACGATCAAAGATTCTCGCAATCAAAGAATTTATAGGCTCGCGATCAAAGATCATTAGTGAGCCACGAACGAAGAATTTAAAACTAATAACTAAATTTTTGGACCGATTTGGATGGAACCAAAGCCATGGCTCGAGAGATTGGGGTCCCTTAAGTAAAACCCATCGAAGTTTTATTTCAGAAGTGACCCCTGAGCCGAGATATTTGTGTTTGTGTGATCGGAAAACTGAAAACAAGATGACGGACCTTACGATCAAAGGATTTTTGAAATTCCTCAGGGACAAAGATTCTTGAACTGTGAGGCTGCAAATTCTTTGATCGCCAGGTGGAACGAGATGGCCAGAACTCCATTCTTTGTTCACAAAACATATATATAAATTTTCCCATTGACTTCTAATGGGAACTGAAAAGTGCCATAACTTTTGAATGCCTTAATATTTTTTCACCAAACAAAAAGCAACATGTTCAGCCATCAAAGCTCTTTCAAGTGAGCCATCTCACAGAGCAGCATGCCACATGACAGCTGTGCAGGACCCAGTTCAGAATGCCAAAAGGTGCCTCCAAAAATGGATAATTTTGCATTTTTCAGTGCTTTCATACACAAAGACCGGCACTCTGACTGAAATGCAATTTGGCAAATCAAGAGATCTACCCCAATGCACGTACCAAATTTCAGGCAAATCTATTGAACAGGTCCAAAGTTATTAACACCCAAACTTTTGACTTTAGTATGTAAATGACGCTGAACCCTAACTATAGTGGTGACCGCACCACTATTATATATATATATATATATATATATATATATATATATATATATATATATATATATATATTTATGCAACAGGGTCAGGATAAAACTGTAGAATAAAACCATTTATCTTAGCTACTATGGTAATAAATTTATTTATCCACATAGTAACTACATCATCACCCATTTATCCACACAGTAACTACATCAGTAGCTCATTTATCTAGACAGTTCTCTTTAGAATTCATTCAGAATGTTCGGCCTCAGAAGCAGTACTAACCATATTTAAATGTCAATAACTTAAAAACGAAAAAAGATAACATGGTACTGTGAGCACGAAAATTGTTCAGCACAAAATTATCTACAAAATGAATAATGTTTCATTTATATAAACCCTATATATTGTATATGGTTAGCAAGAAAACAGAAGAAAATGTAATTTTTTGTTCACTTTTTTTGACAAACAAATATAAATAACTTTAAAACAAAAAATGATAGCATGGTACTGTGAGCACGAAAATATCTCAGCTCAAAATATCTACAAAATGAGTGGTGTTTCATTTATAGATACCATTTTGTTTTTATAATTAGCAAAAACAGCATAAAATTCAATTTCTTTTCCGTTTTTGACAAATTATTTACACCTACCAAAATCAAAATGTTCACACAACATCTAAACCTGTTGCATAAATGGAATATGCAGTGGTTCAGTGTGTGATAATACATTTATTTTTGTACAGTTTCCAGTGACCTCTCGTAACTCTCACTCGTGCCTTATTTTCATTGAGATTACTTGAGGTCACTGAGCTAACCTGAACAAGCATTATCACAATTCCGCTTCATATCCTATATATATACACATATATATATATATATATATATATATATATATATATATATATATATATATATATATATATATAGGATAGGTGGACAGACTGTGCCGCACTTCCAAACCTTTCTGGACTAGGCCGACCAGACTCTGTTAGAGAATACTAAGCCTTTCATGGCTTAGCCCAAGTTGGCAAGTTGGCTCGGTTTCAAAGTGCAGTCCAGACCTGTACTTGATGGCATGGGGTGGAGAGCCTGGATTACAGGTAAAAGCCTGTTCCATGGACATCTATGTGTTGTGGAGAGGGACAGGGACTTGTCTTGGGGGTATGGGCAGGGCACCAGAACCTGGAAGAAATACAGGTCAGCAGACAGCTACAGGTAACAGGCAGAAAAAAAAACAATAACACTTACCACCACTACTGCAATGCAAGTCTTTTAACAAGGTCAGGGCAGGGCACAGAAAAAAAAAAATTTTTTCCCAGTCTCTATCGAATACTCCTAAGTCCCTGGACCCTCACATGACCAACAAAGGCAAACATTCATGATACTTGGGCACTGAAGGGAGCCAACCAATTAGGGTCTTTTTTCTGTGATTGACTTATGTTCTAACCAATCCTGGGTGTCAGACATCACAAGACATCCTTAGGAAACAGTATATGCAACTCATTTGGGGCTTTGCATTGAAAGGAGAATGTTGTGTGTGTGTGTAGACTCCATAGTAAAAAAAATAAAATTTCATTTTTCATTAGACAGAAACAGAGAGAGAGAGAGACCAAGGAATTCAATAGTATACAACACCAGAGTGCATACACTTTCTTAGTATTGGAAAAACTAAAGGAAACAGAGAAGGGATTTTAGGGATACTACAAAAAGCATGGCATGTAGTCTGCAGTGCCATCAGGCAGGCAAAATTCTCATGAAATCATCCAGCAATAAAACAATTATAGTAGTGATAGGTTAGGTTAGGTATTAGTTTCAGTCTTTTTTTTCTTGCAAAATCAACAAAATAAAAATAATGTTTATAAATTTCACTAACTTAAAAGAACTTGATAATTCTTTTTTTTTATATTTTTTTAACAAACAAAACAATAAGAAAGTATGAACTAATAAGGGGAGCAGACAGTACAAGAGGACTGTATCTGAAGGCAATAGTGCCGCAATAATTTTGAGGGGGTGGTGCTTCATGTTTCAGACTCTGTGTTGCCCATCTCTGTGCCTGAACTATTACTAGGTCATATTGTCGAAGACTCTGTATCCATTTCTGTAATCCATCTCTGTAACTGAACTACTACTAGGTCACAGTGCCTCACATATTTTGAAAGGTGGTGTCATGTCAGATCAGTGTTGCCCATCTCCTTGTCTGAACTAATACTACTCATTAAGTAGTTATGTTGGACCCCAAAAAATGGATTCAGAATCTGTTATGGAATGTGTGGCCAACACCAGCAGTATGGCTGAAATTAGTACATGTAACAATAAAAATATTTCTCAAAAAGAAATATAGAAAAAAGGGAAAATCACTGCTATAGATATAACTAATAGATTTGATAAAATGAAGCAACACAGACAGAATAAGTAATGAAAATTGGCTAATCCTCTGATTAATGTAGTGCAGCACTGTCAGCATTACCAGAAAAATTAGATAAAACACAAAAACAGGTAGCCAAAACAGTTAGAACAGTTAGAACAGAAAGTCAGTGATTAAGGAAAAGGCTTTGCCTAGTACAGCTAGACGTGGCACTCCACAATATGCCACTCGTGCATATCTGACATCTTCATCAGAAAGCAGTGCCTCGGATAAAGAGGTTGTACATTTACAAGAATGAGATCATGATGATGTATATCACAGTTATGCCCTTCCAAAGGTGATGAATCAGAATGTGATACCAATAAGGTAGAGGATGCCACCTGGATTCCTAAACCCAAAAAGAAAACACACATACAGCAAGCACCACCACTAACCATAGCTAGAAAAGAAAATCAATAACAATCACAGTAGTTCTTCTGGGGAAAGACACAGTGTACATGAATCCAGGTCAGAAACACCAGCTACCAAGGTTGCTGCAGTTCCTGGCATGATGACAAAACATTCCACCTTAGTTATGTGGAGCTACATTTATGTAAGGCCCAAAAATGAAAGTGCTGCTGTCTGCACCTTTTGTTATCAGGAAGTTTGGAGGGGGAATTGGACCAGTTTGGCAAAATAACATTAGAAAGGCATTTGCAAAGAACACATCCAATCATTTGGCTGGACAGCAGTTCTGAACAAGGGAAAAATATCTGTGATGAAAATAACCCTACAGACAACAGTGATGGTGAAGAGACCAAGAGACAGGGCAGAAAAAAACATTTGCGACTTCACTGACAAAAGTATTTGGACAAGCTACAGCTTCACCACTGCAATCCTATGGTTTTTGACCCCCTGCACAAATTAAACAACAGAGCATTACTGTGATGCTTCAACAAAAAACTTCCTACAGTAGATCACATTAAGTAACATTAAAAATAATTGGTTAATAGGTGAATTTATTGCCAAGGTCCTGCAGCTATTCTCTGTCTTTGTGATGGAAAATGAAGGTTTTAGAGCCCTTTTTAAATATTTTGCTCCATGTTATAACATACCAAGCCATAAATATTTTGTAACTTTGGCTGTTCCCAAAATGTATGCAAAGTAAAATAAAACTAGCTCTTAAAGAGAGTGAACGCGATGCTGTGCACCTGATCACAGACATGTGGACAAGTTCTCAAACCACTGATGATATATGCATCAAAGCACATTGGGTGTTACAATCATCTTTAAACACCACCACAAACAGAAGTATACAGGAAGGAAGAAAAGAATGGCAGCTCTTTATGTTAGCATATTTATGAACATACAAACATATGAAATTTTCCAACAGAAAAAGGCTATCCGATCTATCGAGTGTGTTCGAGTTTGCAGCTAGCTCCCTTATTCGGCAGCTTACCCTTCCCCACAACCCTTTCCCCCATTACCCTCCCATTTGCCATGTCCCACCCCTTCTTGAAGCATTCTACTGTGGTACATGCCACCACCTCTGCAGGTAGTGCTTTCCACTCTGCCACCACCCTTTCTGTAAAGAAATGTCTTCTCATCCCCTCCTGAATCTGCCCTCCACCAGTCTCATGTCATGACCCCTTGTGCCTCTCCCCACCCTCATCCTGAATAGACCCTCTGTGTCTGTTCTGATTATCCCTTTCATGTATTTGAATGTCTCAATCATATCCCCCCATCCCTCCTTTCCTCCAGTGAGTACGTTAAACTCCCTCAGTCTGACCTCATATGGCAAATCTCCCAGACCCTGAATCATTTTTGTTGCCCTACATTGCACCCCCTCCAGCAGCCTAATGTCCTACTGTAGGTACTGGTGCCAGTACTGCATGCAGTACTCCAGGTGGGGTCTAACCAACAATCTGTATAATGGCAGAACCACCTCCCTTCTTCTCAAGGTTATGCCCCTTGCAGTGCATCCCAGCATTTTGTTGGCCATTGTTGCAGCCTTCCTACATTGCACAGAATTGTTCATTGCTCCTGTGATGAGCACCCCCAGATCCTTCTCCTCCTCTGTTACTTCTAGCCGTACACCCCTCCAGATAGTAGCTTCTACTCAGATTCTTTGTTCTGAAGTGCAGCACCTTGCATTTTATTACATTGAACCAGAGTTGCCAGTTGTCAGACCATGCCTCAAACCTTGCCAAATCCTCCTGTAGCCCCTGCCACCCCCCTGTCATCCACCACCACCCCCATCTTGATGTCATATGCAAATAGACTGATCTTGCCGCTGGTGCCCTCCGAGATGTCTGCAATAAATATGCCTTACAGCACCGGCCCTAACACTGACCCCTGTGGCACACCACTTGTCACCAGCTTAGGGGATGAGAATTCCCCTCCTACCACCACCCTCTGCTGTCTATCCTGTAGCCAGTTCTCCACCCACCCCACCAATTTTGCTCCTGCCCATGTGGCCTGTAGTTTACTTCCAAGTCTCCTATGCAGTACCAAATCAAATGCCTTACTGAAGTCTAGGTACAGGACATCCACCGCATGGACCCTATCAATTTGCCTAGTCACCCAGTCATAGTATTCCACTAGGTTGGTCTGGCATGATTTGCCCTTGATGAGGCCATGCTGCCTCCTGTCCTGCACCCCATTGACTTCCAGTAGTACCACTAGCCTCTCCTTTAGGATGGACTCCATTAGCTTCCCTACTATAGACATTAGGCTTACTGGCTATAGTTCCTCGGTTCATTCTTGGCTCCACTCTTGTGTAGAGAAACCATGTGAGCCAGTCTCCAATCCTGCAGTACACACCTTATGTCTAGAGATGTACTAAATAAGTCTGCCAAGGGGCCTGCCAAGACCTCTGCCAGCTCCTTCAGCACCCTTGGATGCACTCCATCCGGTCCCGGTGCCTTGTCTACTCTCAATGCCCTGAACCCCTACAGCACTCTCCACACTGTGATTCCTCTCTCTATCACCCTCTCTGCATCTGTTTCTATCCTCCCTCCTACTCTGAGAATTGCTCCTCTTTCTCTTTCATAATGCCTGAACAGAAGTAGTCATTAAGTACTACTGCCTATTCACCCCCCTCTTCCACCCATTCCCACTCCCTTCTTAATTCTTACAATTTGGTCCTTACGGCTTCTTTTCTCACTGATGTACCTAAACAAGTCTTTCTCCCCTTTTTTTATGCCTTGTGCCAACCTGAGTTCCCTTGACACATTGGCTGACTTTACCTCCCTGGTCACATCCTTCACTTCTTTCAGATACACCTCCCTATACACTATACTCCTCTCTCCCCAATTTTCTGTATCTCCTTTATGCTGCCCTTTTCCTCCCTACCCTGTCTAATACCCCTTTGCTTATCCAGATAGGTTTCTTCCCCTAGCCCTTTGAGTCTAGGCCCTGTAGCAAGTTTCTGTTGCCTCCACTAACCCCTGCTTTATCAGTTCCCACCTTTGATGTGTGTCCATATTTGGTTGAATTTTGTCCAGGAACCCTTGTACCACTTCTCCCATCCTCTTAAAGTTGACATTCCTGAAATCCAGCACCCTTGTGCTAGATGCCCCCCTCTCTTTAGCCATCTGTAACTGGAACCATACTGTCCAGTGGTCACTCCCCCCCCAATGGTTCCTCAGCCCTCATGTCCCTCGCCCATTCCCCGTTTGTCAGTACGAGGTCAAGGGTGTTCCATTCCCTAGTTGGTTTACTGACCAGCTGTACCAGAATGTTATCCTGGAAGGCGTCCAGCATTACCTGCTCCCTTCTGTACTTTGTGGTAGGTGTTCCCCACTCCACCCCTGGCAGGTTGAAATCCCTTACTATCACCACTCTCCCCTTCCCACAGATTCTCAGATTCTCCTGATCAGCTCTGCCAGTAACCTGTCCTTCTCTTCAGATTGGGAGGGTAGCCTGTACACCACCCCCAACCTTAGTGACCTATTTTTGGGGTCCTGGAGTTGCACACACAGAGCCTCTGTATCTCCCTCCTCTCCCTTACACATTTTAATCCTTCCTTTATATACAGTGCCGCCCCCTTCCCCTTCTTCCTATCCTTTCAGTGTAATCTGTACCCTGGAACTGCCAGATCCCAGTCCTGGTTTTGGGTGGCACATGTCTCGGTTATAGCTGCCAAGTACACGTCCTCCTCCACCATGACAGCCTGTAGTTCCACCCCCTTATTCCCCAGACTCCTAGCATTTAATGTCACCACCCTCCAACCCTTGTCTCTAACCTCCCCCCCCGCCCCTCTCACCTTATGACCGCTCCCTTGTTATTTGCCTCTCTCCTTACCTTGCTATTATGGGGGGAAAGCCCATTTGGTTTCACTGCTCTAGGCCTCTGAACACGTCTATCCATCTTACTGTCCCCCATCTAGTTTAAATGTTCCTCAATGTGCTCCCCTATCCTTTCTTTCAGTAAATTTTTTCCTTCCGCATTTAGGTGCAGTCTGTCTTTACCATATAGAATGCTGTTCTCCCAGGTCCCCCTTCCACCCTCCTACCAGCCTGTACCCCTTTTCCTGACACCAGGTTCCCAGTTATTTATTAAACTCTTGAATTCTTCTTTTCCTAGCTATACTTGCCCTGGGAACGGGAAGTACCTCCAAGAAGGTGACTGATCTTCCCACTCCCTTACAAAGAAGTCCCAGTTCCTTAAACCTCCTCTTCACCTCCCCTACCATCCCATCAGCCAGGTCATTCATCCCCAGGTGTATTACTAGGTGAGGTCTTTCCCTTCCCCTGCTTGCATATCTTAGCACTGATTGCACCACCCCTTCTGCCTTCATTCCTGCCATCTCTTCCACCAAAATTCTACTGTGCCTCTCCCCTTTGCTGCCCCATCTGACCCCTCTTAGTGTTGAGTCTCCTAATACTAAGACACCTCCCTTCTTCATCTCCTCATTTCTCCTTTCCCCTTCTACCCTCCTCCTCTCCTTCATCCTCCTGCACATTGTTCCCTCCCATTGTTGCCTTTTCTCCCCCTCCCTGCATTCTCTCCTGTACTCAACCCTTCCTGCCCCACTTCATTTGTTGCACCTATTTCTCCACCACCCACAGCCAACCTATTCTTTGTTCCAATGGACTGTGCCTCCCCATCCTCTCATTCCCTTCTTTTGACCACTTTTTCAGAGGTCTGCTCCCATTTGAGCCTTCTGTGTTACCTGACCATCCCCCTTTTCTCTCATCCTTTTTCTTTTCCTGATTGTAGTTTGTGCTTCCCACATTCCCTTTTCTTTCCAACTTTATCTGTCCCTCCATCATCCGTGACACTTCCTCCTTTAGCCTTAATACTTTATTATCCAGCTTTGTGAGGCTTAGACAGACTGGGCACCTCCCGTCCTCCACAGGGTGTCCATGAATACGGCCACTCCACAGTTATTACAACCCATGATCCTTCCTCCCCTGTGTCTTCTGTCCTCCCCTTCCCTTTTCCCTTTGCCCCTTGCTCTTCCATTGACCCTCTTTCTGGCTTGCACCCCTACCTCGTCTCTCTTCCATAGTCTGCCTCAGTCCATGGCCCCGGATCATTTACCTTCCCTCCTCTTTGTTCCCTCTGCTCCATTCTCCCTCTCATGGTCCCTCTTTTTTCTTCCGCTTACCTCATTAGTTGGCAGCAATATTTCACCCTACTTTCACAATTCCTATACCCCTTTGATAATACCCATCCACCTCTGACCCTTAGTTTAGTTACTTACTCTTACCCTTTAGTGCTCATATCAAGCAACACTTAGAGAGCCCCCAAAAACACATAAAATGAAGTATTTTCACTTCCAAACTATACCTTTACAGTTCCTTGGTTACATCCCCTTACCAGTACTTCCAGCTCCTCCTCCACTTCTCCAGCTATTCTCCTCCTCTGCTCAGCATCCTCGATTGGCCAAGCACTCTTGGGAGTGGTTAGCCATGAGCTTTTAACAAAGGAGGTGGTGCGGGGTGGGTCGGTGGGAGAACATTTTTCCAAAAAGCAAAAACATGCGAGCAAGCAAAACCCCAAATCCCACTCACTCAAGTCCCAACACAAGTCCAAAAGTCCAGTCAAGCCAAAGCTGAATTCAGCCCTGAGCCTGAATGCAGCTCCACAGAGTACCACTCCTCTGCAGGCGTACAGCTCCCCTGTGCCACTTCAGTCCACCAGCGCAGTTTCCCAGGCAGGCTGCCTGAGGTAAGTCCTCTCTCCTGCTGACTCTCCACGACTATGGCTGCCCACCTTCTTCACCTGGTTCCTCTTCCCTCCTGGTTCTCCGCCCAATCCTCTTCCTGCAGCTTGCGGCTGCAAGCCTTCTCTCCTACCCTAAAATAACCCTTTCATCAGCATTGGGTAGTCCTGCACAAAGTCATTTTTCAGGGCCCTTGAAAAGGGCATGTCATTTTGAGAAGCACATAGATTATCCTCACACTTTTTGGTCAAAACTCATGGAAACTGATAATTCAGATGTGTATGTCATGCAGCCACCTTCTTTGTCTTTGTCTGATATTGTGGATGCCTGTTTATGAGAACCGCTCATTAGCATTACAGGTGGCCCTTTTGAGTACTGTCTGGAAAAGAAAAAGATCCAGCCTGCACTCTCTGCCTTTGCTATTAAGCTTATTAGTTGCCGTCCCATTAGTGTTCACTGTGAGCAAATATTTACCACGGCTGTAAATGTCATGTCTGATGGCCACCCAAGGCTTACTCCTGAAAATGTACAGCACCTTACCTTCCTAAAAGTCATTCTCAACAAATTCACTTACCAGTTCAGTGAACAGCGGCAGGAACATAAAAGCAGACGATGAACAGCTGCTATAGGTATCTTATAATAAGGGTCCTTCCTTGGTGGTGTTTAAAGATGATGGTGATGATATTTATTTTAATGATTTATTTCTTTGAATTCAGAGGACAATGGTCAGCAACCATAAAAGAAAGATCAAGTAAAAAAAAATCCTTCTTGTGAGGTCATGGTGTATATTAAATGTATTGCTGTATGTGTTTTTCACATTCGATTTTGGAACCCAGGTGGAGTATAATTTGTTTCTTCAACA
The DNA here is from genome assembly GCA_016271365.2 of Neoceratodus forsteri. Classification (NCBI taxonomy): domain Eukaryota; kingdom Metazoa; phylum Chordata; order Ceratodontiformes; family Ceratodontidae; genus Neoceratodus; species Neoceratodus forsteri. The sequence goes on from CM057458.1 coordinate 204,236,680, forward strand.
AGTTAAAAATACAAACAGGCAGTGAATTGCTGTAGGTCTGGGGAGGAGATCTGGACCAGGGGGAGAACACAAAGAAAAGAACTATGTACACAGCTTCTTTGAGTGCCAACCCCTGCAGTCCTCAGGTCCCACAGTGTGTGGATCCCTGCTGGCTTGACAATGGGGGGACCATGGCAAGAGCAGGTGGAGGTGGGGGCCAAACAGCTTTAAAAAATAGTATACCATAGTTGACTTCGCACAACCACCATGAGTGCCAGCTCTCATGGTCTTCAGGTCCCACACTGTGTGAATCCTCACTGGCTTGATGATGGGGGAGCAGCATTGGGGCTGGGGACTGGCAGGTGGGTCTCGTGGCAAGAGTATGTGGCGGTGGTGGCCAAACAGCTCTATAAAAAAAAGTATGCCACAGTTGACCACACACAGCCACCATGAGTGCCAGCCATTGTGGTCTTCAGGTTCCACACTGTGTGAATCCCCACTGGCTTGACAAGGGGGGGCAGTGTTGGGGTTGGGGATTGAAAGGTGGGCCTCATGGCAGGAGTATGTGGCTGTCATGTCCAAACAGCTCTCTAAAAAAACACTATTTCAGTGTTTGAGGGGAGCACAGGGCATCCAGACCCAGGAGGAATGGGTAACAAAACAAAAACCAATAAACAAAAAAAAGGATACTATAGTTGACTACAATTATTAGTTGTGGAAGCCTGTAGGATGTATCCCAAAACTGCAATGCAGTGTGGGGGAGGAGGGAAAGTCAACCAGGTAAAAAGCAAGTTACAAAACACAAGTAATAAAATAGTTGGCCAGTCATAATGAATAAATGATGACAAAGTGTGGTATATAAGAAAATAATACTATTGATGGGCTAAACAAGATATAAGACTTTGCCATCTTTTATTTTATCCAGTAATATTACATTAGGTTGGTGGATTTTGCTTTAAGATAAAGTGTGCTGGGACTTTTGCATAGCTTATTTGCTTAAAATAGAGTGTTTATATATTTCTGTAGTGTTACTTCTACTGTTTTTCAATAGCATTTTTCTGCATTGTAAGGCTTTTCAAGTGCTGCATAGTTTTGTCATTTTAAGGTTTCCACAGTGCAGTGGCTTTCTATATAAGGAAGGCTGGCTGCACTGGTTTTTCTTTTAGTATTGGTCAAGACTGCATCATGGAAGGGAGCAGGTGGGATGTTTGGTAAGTTATTCAGGATACCTTTTTACACAGTTAGCAAAATGGAGCAGAGCATGTAAAATATTTGGAAAGTGATTCAGGAGGCTTTTGTTTTATACAGTTTAACTTAGATTTTTGTGTGTGGTTGTTAATTGGGCAAGTGATGTGAAGGGAGCAGTAAAAGTGGTTTGTATTGCTTTGGGGGCTATTTTTTGCAGGGGCTGTACTTTGAGAGGCTGTTAGGGCTGTAATGTGCTTGGTTAGTAGGTTTTTGTTACATGTTCATCAGGTGGTTGCTACACATGTTAGTAGTTCTCTAATATCATGCATATATTTTGTCCACACTTATAACAGAGTGTTAATTACAATGTAACAGAATAGAATGTATTCATTATTTATGTTTATATATATTGTCCACACTTGTAACAGAGTGTTAATTACAATGTGGTATCGAATGCTACAACTACGTAATGTTAGTTAATTGCCATCAGTTAAGAATGGTTTTGGTGTCATATATGCTAATTGGCTGCTATCATATATGGAGAAATAAACAATGGCTTTTTCGATGAGGCAAGGCCCCAACCATGTAATTTATATAGATCTATAATATTTTTTTTGTTGGAATTTGTTCCAAGACTATGATTACTCAGTTTAAATTTTTTCATATATATAGAGTTTTCTAAACTTGTTTCCCATTTTCTTGCCCCTAGACCTGGGACCACAGCAGATACCTATGTGTGTGTGGAGGTGCAGGGTAATGCTGGGTACCAGATCAATCCTTTCTGCCCCACCTCTAGCACTACTGCTGCCGCTCCCCCTCGTCTATGCTTCCCACTGGACCTCTACCCGGTGGGAGCGAAACTACGGGGAGTGGACAACCACCCCCGGGAGGGGAGAGCTGTCTAACACAGCTCAATCCCTCCTGACCCTCCCCATGCTGACTCCCCATTGACCAGAGGTAGTTCCCAAACCCGGGTCACTGGCATAGTGCTAGGTAAGGCGTCCAGCACCTTAGCGCCACTGGGCCAGCTTCGGTTTAAATTCTTATGCATTCATGTATTGCCCAAACTACTTTATCATGTAACTCTCATCCCCGGGTCACACCTAGAAATGAGCCCTGGCTCTTTGTGCCCTTCCCAGACACCACATTTTGTGTAAATTAATAAATAAAACAAACACTAACCCAAACTGAAATACTGTACCTTGCTTCCAAAACCATGTACTTTTGCCACACAATAACAAGACAAATCCCATGAATCAGAGTTATGGAAAGAAATTAAGGACTCTTTCACCAAGCCTTTATATGTATTGGCAACTGATTGTTTCACTGGTGCAAAACAAGTAACCCAAAAATGGGGATCCAGCAGATTTGTTTGTTACACTTTCTTTTTTTCATCATGTATTTCTCTTCTTGCACCCACTGACTGGCCCCCTTTATACAGTGAATGCCAGCCCTGTCACCCACTGTGACTGGACTTACCCCATCCTTTTCCAACCAACATGGGTGGGTGCCATGAGTGACAGTGCAGAACATACAAGGTTGCCACCTACATACAACCACTCAGAGCTAAGCTTTCTGCTGTCATTTGCCATACAGTATCAGCTGCACTGTAAGGTTTAATAATACCTAATTAGTAGAGCTGTTTCTTTGTCACAGAAGTTATGGAAGTTATGGGAGGCATGGGTTCCATGATTTTTCAAGTAAAAAGTTCAAAGTGCTAGCCACACCACTGCATTTTCTTATTATTTTTTATTCATTTGATACAACCAGCAAAGATCCCCCAGATCATGCCCAATGTGTTGTCCTTCATGTTCTTCTTTAGGTAAAAGATTTAGGCTGTCCAGGTCCTGTTGGAAATCTGAGAGTTCCACAGTCTTAACCCCAACCAGTGTTACTGATAAATTCCACCATATATGTTAAGTGTCATAAATTAATCAAATGTATTTCTTCATGCTCAAAAAACTTATCTACTATTAGGGGTGTTTTATTTCGACAGCATACAAAACTTACTGCAGTAAATCTTTGCTGAGGTGCCTGTATTAAAAAATATGTTTAAATAGCGTTAATTTCATAAACACATAATGGATTCATAGGCCCAGATATTCAAACTGCACCCAAAAAGTGCGCAACAGCAGGAGCAAGCACAAGTCCACTCGCCCATGCGTAAGAAGCACAATATTCAAAAACTGCGCAGGCCAAGATGCGCCTACGGCTGACAACTGAATATCACACCACCTTCACCATAGCACAACTAGGGATATGAAGCTGAGCATATCTGATGCGCCATAGCGCAACAAGGAATGCTCAGTGGAGCAGTCCAGATGTGCCATAGCGCAACCAGGGACGCCCCCTGCAGCAGGGTAGCAATGCAACAGCACAACCAGGGATGCAGGGGCCCACCACCCGTGGCACAGATGGGCAGAAGAGCACACAGCAGAACAGACATCGTCCCCCACACCCTATGCACTGCACAACTGGGGGAGAGCTGGAATAACCACCGGCCCATGGATACCAGCAACCAACCCACAGCCGGGCCATGGTGCCCCAGCATACCCACTGGCAAGCTGTGACCGGTACACAAGGAGGGCCAACCACCCCATGGTACCCCATCTCACCAATACAGAGCACACACTGCAACACAATCACCATACACCCTTCCCAGGAGTAGCGCCCAACAGTGCAGGACACCCTATGCATGCCACCACCCCCACTGTGACAATGCAGCCCTGTGCACCATGGAGCCATGCAATGCATCCCTACCATGTGCACCCTGCTGTGGGCTGCAGCAAACAGTAGTGCAACAACAGCATACACAGTGCCACCCTGCATGTCCCCCTGAGGTACAGCTGAGAGACAGACCATGCATAGCTACACGAGGTACCCCACATGCAACAGGGCATGCCCCAGACCCCATCTCCAGTGGTACAGCACCCTGCACACCCTCCCAAGGACACATCCCATCCCAGCACTGGCCACAACAGCCAGCACAGACATGCACAGTTTAGCATGGAAGCATGCACCACACAGGATGCCACACAGTGCATGGGCAAACACCCACCCATACCCAAGGGCACACCAACACAGGGACACAGTAGTGGGTCAACCAAGCCACTGGCGTGTGGCCACTGCTGATGTGTACACATGGCCAGCACCCCTACATTGCACAGGTGTGCCAGCCACCCTGTGCAGGCACCATGAAGCTGTATGACACCAGCATGCCACCGGAGCACAGGTGACAGACACTGAAGCACATCCCCTGCAACAGACACAAGTGACAGCATGGAGGGGGGACAACAACAGTGGAGGCCACAGTGCCACCGGAGGCAGAAGTGCACCATACTGGTCATGGAAGGCAACCTGGCATTGTGCCAGGTACAGTTGTTATCCAGCATGGACAGCCACCACTGACACTCCAGCAGACCATGCATATCACAGACAAGCAAGGGTGTCAGCTGCACAGGCCATGGATGGTCTGATGGGGTGCCATGCACACAGTGCATGCCCCGTGAACCACTGCACACAGGCATCCAGTGCACAGAGTACAACACACAAACCACAGACAGTGACTGATCCCCCTGCCCACACCACAGGTGGTTCACCTCTGCACACACACACACACACACACACACACACACACACACACGCCCATGCGTGCACCACCCCTGACACCATGCACACCACTGCAGCTGAGCACCTGTAGCCCGCTGCAAATCAGAGACCACCACAGTTGTCATAACAAAATGCTTATATTTAAAAGAAGTAACAAAACATATATACAACTATTTACAAGAGGGGGAAGGGCCACATAACAGGTGGGGGCGGGTAAGGGGCAGGGGTGAACATATGGGAGAGGGAAGAAGGGGTGTGAGGGTGGGTCAAAGGGGGGAAGGTGGTAGTAGGGGCATGGGGACAGTAACATGCGCCCCGGTCCTCCTCATCATGGTACCGATGTCTGCCACTCCTCCTCCTCCTCACCGCGTGGTGGTGGATCCTGTGAAGCAGCTCCAATGTCTCCCTTGCCACCTGGAGCAGCTCAGGAACACCCCTCTCAATTGCCTGGAGTCATCTTCCACCTAGGACGAGGGAGCAGAGTCAATAAGTGTGACTGTCCAGCCCCCTGCAGCCCACCCATTGTGCATGGCATACAGCCATGTGCCACGCCCCTGTGATGGTGTGCGACCACCCACAGTGACCGTGTCCACAAGACCTGCCTACCCAGGCAGCCACAGCCATGTGGACCACTGCACACACCCACTGCCCATGTCCTGCACAGCACCACCATGGCCGTACAGTGACTTGGCTATGCAGTTTGAAGGCAGTGCCACAGCCATGTGCCCAGTGCATGCATGGACCACCATTGATGCACTCCCAGACATGCAGTGCCACTGGACAGTGCTGACTGTAACAAGTTGCATGCATGGCAGTGGTGTCAATGGATGGTGGCCATGCCCCGCTGCCCACCCAGTTATACAGCATGCAATAATAATCATGGATGTAAGGCACTCACCATCATCAGTCTGGTTCACACGCCGCTGACCACCATTATCCATCCTGGCCTGCTGCTTCTCCAAGCGGCGCCTCCAGTCTCTGTTCTGTCGGAGTTCTTAGGACCCTAAGGTGCAAACATGGAGAGAGGAACATCAGTACAATCTGGTAGCAAAGTCCCCCCAACCCCTTGTGTGTGCAATCCCACACAGCCATACCCATCCACCCCACACCACGATACCACCACCACGGTCAACACCGGATGCCCCCCCATGTGCCGGACACATGCAACCGTGATACCCGTATGGACTACAATAGTGTATGGATGTTGCACCTACCTGGCCGTGGCACCGTGCCCCTCCTGGCATGTGCCCACAGGTGGGCAAGCAGGTCCGGTCCCTGCACCTCAAGTCCCCATAACGATGGCGACACTGCTCCGCTGTGCCCCCCATACAGGTGGCCTCCTCCAGGGAGTCGGCCACCTCCTGCCACACTGCACTCCTGGCCCTGTCCAGGGGTGCCTCTCCATACAAAGCCCCAGCATGGGGCTCAACTATTGACACCAGGTTGGCTAGCTCAACCTGGCTCCAAATAACTGCAAGCCTCCACCCCATCTCTTCAGTGTGGTTGAATCAAAATGGCACTTGGCAGGGCAGTCCTGCCACGTGCAGATGCTGCGTGGTACAGTGCTGCCATTCCCTATCGTGCTGTCACCGAACAGCACAATAGTGGTGCACCCATGCCTGACGCATGGTGCCTAGGGCACAAAGGTCGGGCACAAGGTCAAGGGTCTCTGGCGCACGGACAGCCACAGCGCGATTGGAACCCAATGCGTGTAGCGTGATTGGGTGCCTGTGTGCCACCTCCTGTAGTGGCCTACAGCGCTGTTGCCCCAGTGCCTTTACGACACCCCAGTGCCACAGCGCCATATATGTGAACAGCGCTGTAGCACCACTGGCACAATGGTGGCCATGCCCTGCATTGCCTCCCGCGCATAGCATGTCAGCAGTGCAGCAGGCACCTGTGTCATCAACCTGGCTCAGCACATTCAACACAATTGCGCAAAGCGCAACAGCGCGATATTCAGCCGGCATATTCAAATAATCTAATCAGCCATTCAATGGCACAGTCACTGCATTTGCATCCACTTAAAGATACACCTCGCCTCATTTGAATGGGTTGCGCTATAAAAATGCGACATTGGGCTGCACTGGCCATAGTCGGTTACTGCAGTCTATTGCGGTGAGTTGCATGCTGTTTGGGAGTGTGGACTGTGGTGTTTGGGACATGCATGGGACTGCACAGTCACAGGTAACACCTGTCATTCTCACAGGATGAATCATGACCGAGTGTGAGGTGGAGGATGAGGAACAGAGACGTGGGAGGAAGAGGAGGCCAAACTTCACAAAGGCAGAGACAGATGCCCTGTTTGAGGCCTACCTCGACCAGAAGCCGCTGCTCAGCGGACGCTAGGGAACACCACAGGCCTGTGCTGCTGCATGGGAGGAGGTGGAACGTGCTGTCAACCTGCATGGCAGCCACCAGCACTCGCGCAGGAGTGCAAAAAAGATGGGCACGATGACAGGCAGAGAATTAAAGAGAAGGTGGCTGCCATCAGGCAGCACGGTTCAGACAGGTGGGGACAGCCGAGGTGCAACGCCTGACCCCACAGGAAGAGTGGCTTGCTGGCAGCATGCAGCACTGCACCATTGCGGGTGTTCCAGGTGATGGATTCCAGATGGGTGGTAGCCCATCACTGCATGGTAGGTCATGGTCTGTCGATTGGGGGGGGACAAGGTAGGTCACATGCAGTAATGCTACTGTTTTTCCCTTACGGCTCCTGAGCATCTACATGGGTCAGCAGTGGTGGGCTTCTCCACTGAGGGCAGTATCATGGAGATGGAGGAGCGCCCGTCCACCTCCACAGGAATATGGGGGTCAGAGCGACAGTGGGCCCACCTGGATGTCCGGACTGATGTAGGTGGAGCAGGTGTGGATGAGGCCCTGCCCGTGTCCCAGCGTGCCAGCATCCATGGATGCCAGCATGCTGAGACTCGGGCTGGTGCCGGATCCGTCACTGATGATGATGGAGCTAACGTCATGGATAGTGACACGTGTAGGCCACAGGATGGCCACACAGCAGGGGACATCACAGCCATGGCTGTGGGTGGTGCTGCCATGTAGGCCTGCGTGACATCACAGTCCCAGCCTGTGCTTGTCTGCTCCAGTGGGGCAGCACTGGTGTGTGTCCAGGACAGTGTGACTGTTGAGGCCACTGCGGTGGCACCATTAAGCCCTGGAGAGCGGCAGCCGGAGGGGCAGTATCAGCAGTCGGCCAATGGCCATGGAGGTACAGTGTCAGGGGGCGGCATCAGTGCACCATCTGTGGACATGCCCAGGCCTGGTCCTGGTGTGCAGCACCCACCCTCAAGGGGGGATGAGCATCAGGGCTGCGAACACCCTGAGGGACAGCATGCCGATCAAGCAGAGGACCTCTTAGATGAGCACACCCGCATACTGCAAGCATCAGTCAATCTGCAGATGTGGCTTGTGACGGCGGTGGATACACTGAGTGTGGCTCTGCACCAGGCAGAGGAGTGGCACAGCAGAGACACCGCTCTGCTCCTGGCAGGGATGGACCAGTTACGGGAGGACATGACCACTGCCATTGACAGGCAGACACAGGCATTCACAGCTGTCATGGCCACAATGGGCACACAGATATTTGCCCATGCATCGCAGACACCATGCAGTGCAATGTCCACCCCCCGTTCCCGGCATCATGCGACACCATCCTTGTCGACACTGTGTTTAGCTGTGGACATCCTGAGCACGCCTGGCGCAGGCATGTTTGGTGTGCTGCAGACCCCTGCATGAGCACGGTCATGTTCACGCAGTGGAACCCCTGGGGGACCATTGGTGCCACCCCATGAGGCCAGTGGTCAGCCTGTCACTGCTGCCGGGTCTCAGCGGGGCCACCAATGCATCCGTGGAGGCCATGGCACTGTGGCACATGACTGACCTGTCTCCCAGCATGGCTACTGTCTGATGCTGCCCTGTGTGCATTGTGTCGTTCAGTGGGCAATGCACGGTGGGGTACCCGGCCCTGCACGCACGCACACACACGTTCCATCTGCACACCCTCCTGGCTGCTGTCCGCTGTGGTGTGTGCATGATGATGCCTGCGTTGCACTGTACACCACTGTGCAATGGTGCTCAGTGTCTGACACACACACAATGACAGGCAGTGGGCGTGGTGGTCTGTGGACTTGTGTGTGGCTAGGGGTGGCGGTCTGGGTTGGTGTGCCTCCTACCCTTTGTGCATGTCTTGTGAGGGGTGTGTGTGTGTGTGTGTATGACCGTGTGCATGTTAGACCTCGCCCATCCCTGGTGGTGTGTGCGGTTCCATGGTCGGCCACTTCTCTTGACAGCATGCATCCCTGGTGTGTGTCCATGCATGTTTGTGGGTTGTGCCTTTGCTACTGGTGGTTGCACATGGCCCCATGACTTACCTGGGTTGGCTGAAGTGCTCCTCTGTGCTGGTGTCCCGGTGCAGCTGTGCCAGCCGGAGCAGTCAGGGGTCCCATCGCCCAAGGGGGGGGCTGCCATCACCATCTTCACCAGCGTCCTCATTGTCCCCATAGCTGTCCCCCTCTTTGACCTGTATGGCTATCCCACAGTCGTTGGCCATGTTGTGCAGGATGCAACAGGCCAGGAATAGCCCACAGGCCTTTGAGGGGCTATACTGTAGGGCACCACCAGACGTGTCCAGGCAACGGAAACATGCCTTCAGCATCCCGAACACCCACTCGATGACATTGCATGTGGTGGCATGTGCCTCATTATAGCGTTGCTGTGATGGGGTCATGGGCCACCAGTATGGTGTGAGCAGCCAGAGACAGAGTGGGTATCCTCTGTCACCTGTGTGTAGAGGGTGGAGGTTAGTTTGGTGATCAGCGTGCCTTGCCTTGGGCCATCTAGGCCAATACCCATGTCACCTCTGACCATGCCCCTCCCAAGCTCTATGTTTTTCCACATGGTTTGCATACTCACCCACTAAGTGGCCAGTGGGGATGTCCCCACTCTCGAATCTGTGGCACAATTCCAACTGGTACCAGATGAAGGCATCATGTGCTCCCCCAGGGTGCGTGGCACAGACATTGCTTATGCACCCCCTGGCATTGCACACCACCTGGCAGTTGATGCTTGCATAGCCTTCTGATTGATATATGTGGCCCCTTCGGGGGCCAGGTGGTGTGCAGATGGCCACATGGGTCCAGTCTATTGCCCCTAGCATGCCAGGCATACGTGCTACCCTGTGGAATGCTGTATGTTTGCTGTGTGCTCTGCTGGTGTGCTGGGGAAATGGATGTACTCTGCAGCATATGGCAGCAGTGCGCTGAGGAATTGGGTGAGGTGGCATGATGTGGCCAACTGGGTTATGCCTGTGGTGTCCCCTGTTGGTCTCTGGAAGGTACCCATGGTGAGCAGGCACATGCAAGCTGTCACTTTAGTCTCCACTGACATAGCATGGCTCCGTCATGTGGGTGCCTGCATCACATCACTGCACAGCTCACAGAGCTGCCTCAGAATTGCTCTATTCAGGTGGTACCAGCCCACGATCTCGGTATCACAGTACAGCTCGAAGCTGGTGCGGGCTCGGTACTGCCTGTTGGGGGCATACCGCCGACAGTCCCTTCCGCGGCCGTGCCCCCTTCTGCCTGCATTCTCACCCCCCTCATTACTGCCTCCATCTGGATGGTGGCACTGGCCATGTCCCTGGCTTGTGTTCCCCCTCCGGCAGCTGTTTCTGTGTTCCCCCCGCTGTCCTGGCTGCTACTTCCCCTGCACTGGGAACACCTTCCTGTGGTGGCGTCAGTGCTGTGTGGCACTTCCCCCTTCTGCTCTGTGTTTTACTGTGGCTCCCCACACCTTCCCTGTGCCTGTGGGTTCAGGGTGCCTTTTCCCTGTCCTGCCCTCTGTGTCTGTCCTGCCCTGTGTGTCTGCCTAGAGGTCAGCCACATGTGCCTTCCCTGCAGCGTTCTTGCACCTCTCCCTTGTTCCTTTTTATTTTGGCTCATTTCTGCTATTGCACAACTACCGCTTGCTCCCCTATTGCGCATGGCGCATGTTGTTGAATATCACACTGTGCTATTTATGCATGGTTCCTCCCCCTTCAGTTGCGCATACATTCATTATCATTGAGCCCTTGCTCAGTGTGATTTGGGGGTGCATCTGCCTCCCGCTGAATATTGCAGAATGGCGCATTTTCGGACTTGCGCTGGAGCAACCCTATTGCGCATGGCGCAACCCTTTTGAATATCTGGGCCATAATGTTTTCTAATTTTTACTATGATTTCCATGATTTCTGCCATTTTGACTATGAACATATCATTATTTTTTCCAAAATTTGCCCTAACAAAAGTGCAGCCCTACTCACTGGCATCCCTCCAGTTTCATAGAACTTACTCAGTAAACAAAGATATATACAGCATGCATATATAGGTGTGTGGACAGTATTCGAGAGACTTGGGTATGCACTTAAAATAAGATCTGTATTTTACTCGTGATTTATTAAAAATACATAATTTGTGCTCTGTACTGTTGCCAATATGGACAGGAGACAGTGTGCATGAAAAAAAGGGTGCATGTATTTTTATTTTATTATGGCAACATTTTAATAATGAAAATAGCCTTAAAAAAGCAGCCATTTTGTGACATGGCTGTGCTACACATTTTGGCGACCACTAAAGTTACTGTATTTAAAGCAGAATTCTAAAGTTTTCTTTTTTTAGTGGACCGAGTGGATGTGTAACTGTCCCCCAGTGATTATTGATTTCATGCAGATGTAATTACATTTACATGACACCACATGTATTTTTTTACTTTTGTGCATTACTGTGGTGTCTTATATAGCTGCATAATTTCTTTTGTGTATTCTGCCTTTATGCTTTGAGGGTTTTTTTTCAGTGTCAGTTCACATTGCTTAATGTGTTTCCCCCACACAAATCTGCAATCTTAATGCAGTGGTACACAGAGCCTGCTAGGAGCAGCAACATCAAAATCTGTGGCTCTTGCTATTGTGTCCATGTTACCCGTGTGGATGATGATGATACTGGTATTGGTATAAATAGCCGGGACCCAAAGGTGACATCAAGCATTTGGTTTTGGTACTCTGGCCCTAAGCAAAACTGTTCTATTCCCACTGCTTCTCCCATTTACCATTCTTAAAAACAGGTAGAATGAAGCAATGTCCATTTTAAATCTGGTGTGCTGCACAGGAGTTTGGATGGATCTCAGAGGTCTCCATTCACTAGAAAACATGATCTTCAGCATTCTGCTATAAAACAGAAAGTTATAATTCTGGGAGGCATATTGTGACTGGTTAAAGTGCAGCAGTTATTCTGTGTCATTTTGGGGACAGAAAAAGTAAAGTATTCACCTTAAGACTTAATGGTCCTGCTGTTTGTGAAGGGCCCCTCTTCAAAACAGAGGATGATTGAATTAGTGGGCTGTGCAGCACAATGAGTATATTTTAATGTTTTGTTTGGGAAGTATATCAGTAGAACTTTCCTCTGGTTCTAGCACTGTGTAAATGGGGCATATTAAATACTATAGTTTAAAGTTGTGTATGGGAAGTATAACTGCAGAACTTTCTTCTGGTGTGGTTCGTGTTTAAATGGGGCATATTAAATAGTATATTTTAAAGTTTTGTTTTGGAAGTATATCAGCTGAACTTTCCTCTGCTGCTGGCACTGTTTAAATGGGGCATATTAAATACTGTCTGGCTATAGTGCAGAAGTTGTGTTCTATCATCTTTGGGGGCAGAAAAGTTAAATGTGTTTGTTCTCTCATGGCCCAGCTGTTTGTGAAGAGCCCCTCTTCAAAATGGGGCTGTGCATATATGTGACAAGTCTAATCAAATAGAGTTTTGTTTGATATTTATAGTTTTTTGTTTACAATCCATCCAGCATGTTTTCATAGTATAATTAGATTTTTTTCAGAATATTGCTACTATTGGTGAACTTTCCCCTGCTGATGACTTTAATCATATTTAAATGAGGAAAAAAACAACACATGTGGAGTTCCTACTTGCAAATTCTAAGAATGTGTATTTGTCAACCGAATGCCGCACCTGTTGATGTGATGATGGCTCTATTTTAAAAGTGTGCATGTGGAATGAATATAAAAGCTACACTCTTAAAATGTTTTAAATAAAAATAAATGCAATTTGTGAGAGATGCTTGTAATTTTTGGAAAGAAGGGGTGATGCTGGCTCCGGTTAAGTTAGGGGTATGTGTGTGTGTGTGTGTGTGTGTGTGTGTGTGTGTGTGTTGTGTGTGTGTGTGAGTGTGTGCTGCAGCATATATATATTGTGTGTGTGTGCATATGTTGTGTGTGTGTGTGTGTGTGTGTGTGTGTATGTGTGTGTTTGTGAGTGTGTGTGCACGCACGCTCATATATATGTGTGTGTGTGTGCATATGTGTGTGTGTGCTTGTGTGTGCATGTGTGTGTGTATGTGTGTGTGGGGGCTGTTATTTTAAAATGATAAAAGTTGCCTTTCTTGACGTAAGATTATAAAGGAGCATCATTGTATTGGCATACTGAACTAGGGGATCAGGTGTGGGTGGTGGCATAATATATTGTAACTGTCTGAAATAAAAAAACTATAGCAATGGTGCCTACCTCAAAAATGCTTCTTATGGCATTGGTTAGTTCATTCGAAGTTATGGGGGGTTACCACATGTAGGAATGAGACTGCTTCTAAACTAGACATCAAGTGGTGGCATAATACGTTGGAACTGTTTAACAATAAAAGAATACAGCACTTGGGCCTACCTCAAAATGGCTGCTCATGGCATGGGGGGAGGTACCACGTGTAATAACTAGGTCATTGCTTGGGTGTACTAGTGCCTGTAGGGCAACATCATTGTTTTGGATTCATCTGGCAAAAATATTTTCCTGATTTATTTATAAGACTGTTTCTAAATTAGATGTCAAGTAATGGCACAATATGTTGGAACTGTCTAAAAATAAAAAATACAGCACTTGGGCTTACCTCAGAAAGGCTGCTCATGGCATTGCTTAGTACATTCAGGGGTATGAGAGGGATACCATGTGTAGTACTGGAATATGGTCATTGCCTGGGTGTACTAGTGCCTGTTGGGCAATATCAGTGGTTTGGATTCATCTGGCAAAAACATTTAGCAGATTTATTTATGAGACTGTCTATAAATTAAATGTCAGTAGGGTTACCACCTGTTAAGAAGCCCAAAGTGGGACATTTCCTACTGAAATGTGATTTTTCGCAGGACAATATGTAATCTCGACCAATGTAACAGACTTGTTTTCTCTAAATAATCAGAATTAAGACTAAGGATTATGGTTTTTTAGTTGTTTCTAGTGTTTATTATTATTTTAATGTATTTAAGTTAAGGTATTATACCTTTTTTGCAACATTTAGAGGAAAATCAGAAAAACATTTGTCTGCTATAATGTCAGGACATGTAGTATTTTTCATGTTTTTCTGCAGGACACAGCTGCCCAAATCAGGACTGTCCTGCGAAATTAGGGACATGCGGTAACCCTAAATATCAAGTGTTGGCATAATATCTTGGAACTGTTTGAAAATAAAGAAATACATCACCTGGGCCTGCTCAAGAAGTTTGGATGTGGCATTCCATGTGCAGTACAAGAACTCTGCAGCAGTGGTGTCCCTGTGATGCACATGGTGGTGAGCACAGGGTAGGCCTGTGTGATATTTTGGCATAATTTTACCCATAATTGCTGGCACTGGGTTGCCAGGGGATGCCATGCAGTGCCTGCATCTACAGTTATCAACACCGAACAGATTGTCTTTGTGCTTTCTGGTTGGTAACTGTGATTGGGCCTGCCCTCAGTTTGACTCTGGAGGTACAGTGATGTCAAAATGACCCCTGATGTGGCTCAGGCCCACTGTGTAACATCCAGCTGTATCTTGCCTTGCCTTTGCTTGTTCATGATGAACTTTGGTGCATTGTTTTGACTTGTAGAGTAGTTTGGATGTGGCATTCCATGTGCAGAACAAGAACCCTGCTGCAGCGGCATCCTTGTGATGCATGTGGTGGTGAGCTTATAGTGGGTCTGTGTGATATTTTGGCATTATTTTCCCCTCAAAGGCTGGCATGGGGTTGCCAGGGAGCATCTTGTGGCACCCTCATGTATAGTTATCAGTACAAAACAGCTTGCCTGGGAGCTTTCTGGTTGTTAACTGTGGTTGGTCTTCTCCTCAGTCTGGCTCTGCAGAGCTACAGTGATGTCAAAATGGCCCCATATGTGGCATGGTACTTATCAATATGTATTGGCTGTTTGATTGATAATAAGCCATTAATAAAAGTTGTACCATGTATTTCACATGTTGCATTGCTTCTGTGGTGTCCATGTTACCCACAATAGTTTTATGCAACAGAGATGGTCACATAATAAATCAAGTACAACCAAGTGATTTGTTCATGTTTATCTTTCTACTTAATGTCCAGCTTAAGTGTGAAAGGCATGTAGACTGGGCATGAACAGTATATGCATGAAGCAATGAAACTTTGGTAACCCCCTGTTTGTATTTTTGTGATGTCTACATTAGAGTATAGATAGCAACACATACGTATGGAAGAACATCAAATCTTTGGATGTTGCAAATGAATACACTTAAATAGAAGACAGAGACACTGCATTTGAAAATTGTATTTATTACTAGAAATAGGAAATAATGCATAATGGACACCTAGTTACCCATGAAAGTAGTTTACATGTCATAAATAATGGTGCCATTTTTTCAAACTTAGAAATACAGAACTATCTTTATATTTTGTATTATGCAACTACCACATATACACATTAAAATTAAGGTTGAGTCATGCCTAATTATAAAACTTTTTTTAGTGTATGAATGTCACACTTTGTCTCTCGAATACTGTCCACACAGCTATACATATATATATATATATATATATATATACACACACACACACACACACATATTCTTATATGATCAGTGCCAGAAATCTAAGTTGGCTGCAGCAGAAGGTAAGGTTATCTGTTAAAAGGCAGCCTTGAATGTCAGGGGTTTCCTGAATGGAATGCCAGGGGGTGTGGTGGAATGTAGTGGAATAGGAGGATAAGGGGGGAGGGATGTGTGGGAGAGGGATGGGGTCTGGAGGATTATGGGTGGAAGAGGTAATAGGATACTGATTGGCTAAGGGAAAGGCTAGGGGAGGCATATGAAAAGGTATGCTGGAAGGACAGAGCCCTTCTTTTCACTAGTTTTACAAATTCAGGCTCAGGATATTAGGGTAGTGTTGAAAGCAAGGAGGCTGTTAAATAGGCAAATGTTGGGCCTAATGATGGGTTTAGGGGGAAAATATGTGTCCCATAAGGATATCTCCTATGAATGTGCAAGGTGTTATAGGCACAATGGAGTGCACTTTGTCTGAAGTCAGTGTGGACCTTATTAATCTGCAGCTAGAGGGAGCCTTGGAGGAATGGGAAAGGGAATGTAATAAAAAGGGGGGGAAGCTCATCGTTCATTGCAGTAGTGGGAGATGGGCTAGTGGAAGAAGGAGGAAATGGAGGGAGAAGGAAGAGGCATAGGTAGAGGATGCAGGGGGCACGGGGGGGACAGAGTTGTAGCATACATGGCACGGGCTGGGTGTACATCCAGCTGTGACAGACACCTTGTGGGACTGTCATCCCAGAGGCCCAAAGATGGAAATGGAAAGGGAACATTGTTTTTTAATTTTTGTTATCTTTCTGCTTGCCCTGCTCCCACAGCTTTTGGAGGAGGCTTCATAACCTCTCCTACTCCATCCGCCAGGGCATTCCCCAAAGCTACCCCTCCCCAGTTTCATCTGTGCTCATGGGCTCGGGTGTATGTATTTTTCCCCATTTTCTCCCCTTTGTTCCCGGAAGATGCCGGCGCAAAGGACATATGCCCAGGCAGACAATGTGCAGATGCACGCCATTGCCAAATGACTCACAGCATCCTCCCCTTCCCGACTCTGAAGAGCTGCCAATACCCTGAAGACCTGTGCTTCCACTGGCCCTAGGGGCATCGGGTGCTTGAAGCACCCCTGATAACCCAACCCAGAAGGAGGAGAGCATCCTTTGGGATGCTCAAACCTCCTTCCCCCCACCGACCCCCGGCAACCTGAGTCCATTCCTGAACTCGGGTCACTGGCATAGCATGAGGTGTGGCATCCAGAGCCTCAACCCTCAGTGCCACCAGGCCTCGAAAGGGAATATTGTTTAACCAGGAGTAGCATACTAAGCCAAAGCTTGTTTCCAGATCCAATCTGGGAGCACAAGGAAGTTAGGTGACTTGCTTAGGATCGCACACTATGCACCTAGGCAGCTGGGGGATTCAACCCCAGGTCTCCAGATCTGCAGGTCAGAGCCTTAACCCACTGAGCTATACTGCCTCCAAGATGGGCGTCGGGTATACGTACATCACAGAAAGACAATATAATGGAAGGATTATGTTTAATTTATTTAAAAGTTTTACCAGGAAAGCATGCTAAGCAGACTACTGCTCAACTCCAGGTGTGACCTTGGAGATGGGGCACAAGGAGAATACATTTAGGTAACAGTGAACAAGCAGACAAAACATTCAGATACAGTACAGCACATACGGTGGATTGTGCAAGGCACAAGCAATATAGGCTCAAAATACAGCACAAATTAGCAGTCACATTTAAAGGAGAAGCTATGCCCTAGTGCTAGAACATATCTTAGTCACAAGGGCAGGTAGAGGAGAAGTGTTGATTGAGGAGGGAGTTGAGGTGCAAAGTGGGGGGAGTGTGCTGAATGTCCTGGGGAAGGGAGTTCCAATGTTTAGGCATGCTAAATTTAAAGGCTGCCTGGCCTGTGATGGTGGACATGTGTGGAACAGACAAGAGTCGGGAGTCGTATTTCCTGTGTGAGTACCCAGGAGGGGGTTGGGCTGTTAGGACTGAGGCAAGGTAGGGGGGCAGGGACTGGGCCCTGAACTTAGCCATTAGTCTTGTGCAGTGGGACAGTCTTTGATCCTGAAGCGAGGGGAGGTTCAGGGTCCAGTAGATGACACAGTAGGTGGTGGGAGGACAGTCTAGGGTGAAGTGACAGAAGGAGCGGAAGAGGGAATCCAGTCTGGCTAAGGTGGACTTGGGAGTGACACAGTAGACTGCGTCACCATAGTTGAAAACAGGAAGAATCATTTTCTGCACAACTTCACGGCGCGCCAGCAGTGAGATGCTACCACGGTTGCGGTATAAGGCACCTAACTTGGGGTGAAGATTTTTGTGGATTGCATCGATATGTGCTGAAAAGTCAAGATACTGGTCAAGCCAGACCCTGAAATATCTAAAAGAGGTGCAGGCCTCCAGGGAAGTCCCATCCAGGGTGTGGAAAGAGAGGGTGGAGGGGAGCTGAGAAAGTCTCTGCCTTGTGCCAAAGGTTAAGGAGACAGTTTTCTTGGTGTTGAGAAAGAGTTGATTTGAGCAAAACCAGAGCTGAACATCACAGAAGTCCTGCTGTAGTCTGGTCACCACATCAGTGGATGGGGGGCTAGATGTATACAGTACCGTGTCATCTGCATACATGTGGATGGAGGTGTGTGGGCAGGCCATGGGCAGATCATCAAGGAAGATGGAGAACAGGAGTGGGCCAAGGACTGAGCCTTGGGTTACACCAGTAATAACAGGGAGGGGGAGGCAGAGGTGGTGTTGCCAATTCTGACAGATTGGGACATGCCTACCAGATAGGAGTGGAACCAGCTGGTGGCCTCACTAAAGAGCCCTGTGTGAGAGAGCTTAGACAGGAGAATGAAGTGTGAGGCAGTGTTGAACTCCTTTGCTAGGTCAACAAAAATGGCTGAGGTGATGTGACTTTTATCCATAACAGTAAGACTGGAGTTGGTGAGCCTTAAGAGGAAAGTGGCGGTGGAGTGTGACTTCCTAAAACCAGACTGGTAGGATGAGAAAAAAGAGGAGGAGTTGAGAAAAGTGGAGAGTTGCGACTGTGCTAGGTGCTCTTGTAGCTTAGCTAGTATGGGGAGGTGGGAGATAGGGTGGTAGTTGCCGGCGGAGGAGGGGTCACCGCCTTTAGGAAGGGGTATGACTGTGGCATGCTTCCAGTCAGATGGGATAGATGTGAGAGAGAAGGAGAGGTTGAAGAGTGAGGCCAGGGGCGGGCGATGGCCAAGGCCCCAATTTTTCTGCGATACTGCCGCCATGGAATTTATTGTATACTGTGGAAAATCCACGGAATAAAACTGCGGAATATTATTCTGTGGTTTACATGTACTGTGGAATATTATTCCTCGGTATATATGAACTGAAGAATATTATTCCTCAGTTTATACTGAAGAGTTAGTTTTAGCTGGCCTGCCGGAACAGTAGTACCGCTCATGATGCTGACAACCTGGGTTTGGGAATGAGCTTGGGAAGTTGGAGGGCTTGTCGGGGGGGAGGAGCGAGCATTCTATGGACTGCTCTCCTACTCCGGGGGGGAGTCACCAGTGTTCAGATAACTCCTTGTGGTAGCCTGGGGTATGACAGCCAGGACTGACTACATTTGTAAGGCATGTCAGAAGTTCTGTGTGCCATGCCAATGTCATTGCACAACATGCCTCCTGGGGATAAAATGGGAAAATGGAGGTTCCACCACCACACAATGATGTCCACCCCAAAGTTGCAGACTCTACGCCACTGACCAGGCTCCCGCTCCCATTCTTCCATTCAGTCTCCATCGGGGGAGTAGGCTGGGGGTGTTCGGGAGTCAGGCAAGTCCTGGGGTGTATGGTGGGGCTGAGCATGTATAGATCAGACCAGTGGGGGCTGGTGGATAAGGCAATAAAGCATAATAAATAAAAAAAAAATAAAGAGTCAGTATAAACTGTGAGTAAAACAATTCTGCAGTTTACATTGACTCTGACCAAGGAAAATTATTCCAGAGATCATATAAACTGTGGTTATTCCATGGATCATATAACCCCAAGAAAACTATTACTTGGTTTATATTGAATTCCATAGAATACTGTTTGGAATTCTGTGGAATTTATAAACAAAAATCTCAAAAGCATTTTGGAACAGCCCCTGACCATTAGTTTGTTCTGCTAGGACTTTACCTTAAAAATCAAAACAGGTAAACCCCCACACCTAACTCAGCCCCACCACCCTCCCTACCCAACTCTGAGAACCTTATTGAGTCCCCTGATTTGAAGTAGAACTATTTTTATCAGGTCCCATACTGTGGAGCAATCCTCATCTTTCTAATTGCACTGCTGGGCCCAAATTCCAGTTTTATTTTCCCAGAAGTTCTTTGAGCACAGCTTCACAAAGCACCACTGAATAAAAAACTGGCATGCTGGCCTAGTGGTAAAACTAGAAGGATAAGAATCACTGTGCAGTGCGATAGCTGCTAAAAATATTACTCATTCAAATTGGGTGGCACTGAGGTTTCTCAGGCTGGGGTGGGTGGATGGGGTTGAGATGGATGAGGTGGATTTTTACTTTCTAATACTAAGTACCTAGGAGTTAATGGAAAACCTTCTGTCGTTTGTAGGCCCCAGCCCAAAAACTAACAATTTTTCCCTACCTGGGTGCTTGGGGGTGGTTGCTGTCTTCTACTGAAGCCTCCAACTGCCACTGCATAATTTCGACAGAAATAGGAAACTAATGTTGCAGAAGTTCTGTGGCAACAAGGGGACTTGCCGCAGAATTTAGACCCAAGTTTCTGCAGAAAAATTGGGGCCTTGGCGATAGCTGGTGCTGACAAGTAGAACATTTTGGAATCCAGGTCCTGAGGGGAATTTCTACCCTTGGACTGGTTGAGGGCGAGCAGAGCATTGAGTACTTCAGATGGGGTTATCCGGCCAAAGGAGAAGGAGGGGGCAGGAGGGGGGTTTACTAGAGGGGGTAGACGGGACAGGGGGGGAGAGTGGACAAAAGTGACGATGTACGGTTTGTGAAAAAGGAGTTAAATTCTGAGGCCACCGAAAGAGGTTCTGTGGCAGTGGAGCTGCCTACATCTAGTACAGAGGTAGGGGGCTGTGCAGGTGAGGAGAAGAGCGATTTAACCCCCTTCCAAAATTTAGCCGGGTGTTTTAAGTTAGCTTGGAAGGAGGCTTTGAAATAGTTGGCTTTTGCCTGACAGATTAGTCTTGTACAGGCATTTCATAGGGAGCGATACATTTGGTGAACCTGGGGTTACTGGAGACCCTTGTAAGACTTCCAAGCCTGGTCCCTGGTTCTGAGGTGGGTCATGCTGTCAGCTGAGATCCAGAGCAGGTGAGTGCCCCTTACCCAAGCCCCTCTAAGTGGGGCATAGCAGTCGCACATAGTGATGAACCTGGACTTGAAGTACTCCATGGCGGAATCAATAGAGGAGGTCCAGGGGATGAATGACCAGTCTGTAGTTGCCAAATCATTTAGGAGGGGAGCAAGGTCCAAGGATTTGTAGGACCTGGTGAGGAGTGTTCTAGGGGGATGTGTCTTGGGTCTGAATATTTTCCTTACTGAGTAAATCATGTGGTGATTGCTTAAGGAGTCTGGTAAAGGCCTGAGGCAATTATCCGATGAGGGTGTAAAGTAAGGGGCCCAGTCCAGTAGAAAGTGGTTCTGTGAGTTGGGGTTCATGCGTGTGGGCTCTGTGATCTGTTGAGACAGGTTTAGCGTGGTAACTTGGCTGCAAATCTTGGAGCTAGCACTGGAGAGCCAGTTCAAGTTGAATTTCCCAATGATATGGAGCTTACTCCCGATGCGTGTGATATTAGAGTGCCCAGGTGATCTAAGATAGCTGGCAAAGGGGAGTCAGGCGAACAGTAGGACCCTTCTATGAAAATGGGAATTGAGTGAGGGAGGGAGGGGGATTTTTATTAACAAGGTATCGATGGACTGTGCAGGCAATGAAAGTGGGACTGTGGTGAACTAAAGCAAGGATTAGATGTATATGGCTATACCCCCACCTTTTTTGTTACCAGGATGGTCGTGATGAATGACTGAGTACCTGGGAATAGATATTTCTGTGTCCTGGTTCTGAGGCTTTAGCCAGGTCTCTGAGATAATCAAGATGTCAAGACTTAGGGATAGGGCAATTGGTTGTAGGAGGGTTATTTTATGGAGGTTGCAGATATTTAGGTGGGCTAGTTTTAAACCCCATGGTAGTTGGAAAGGAAGAGGGTTTTTGTTCAGAAGAGAGGTTTGGTCCAGGGTTTGGCTCAACATCCCTGGCTAGTATGAGTAATATTGTTATCAAAATTTTGGTTTTGGGCATGGCTCACAGAAACTTGCAGTGGGAGGCAGGTAGCTGAGAGGCATACACTGAAGTGCCCTGGGCAGGGAATTTTAGGGCTATCAGCCCAGTATGAAAGGAGGGTGGGAGGATGGTAGAACCAACCAACCAGTTGTGGAGGAGAGGAATGGTGGCAGACGGATGGTGGTGGTAGTAGAGGGGTGTGGCAGTGCAGCTGAGTTGATATTAGTAAAGGGGTAATCCTGTATCTTTGGGTAGGAGAAGGGTGCGAGGGACACCAATAGTACAAGAAAGAAGAATATTGTTAAGCAAAGAGGCAGCATGATGAGACTGTCTGGTTAGAGAGTTCAGGATTATGCTAGTAGCAGCCACTAGTGGTGGGTGCAGATAAGCTGCAAAGGAAAAAGTTGGCTTATTGGTTCTGTACTCAACATTATCCTCCGTATATAATCAGTAGTCCCACCAAGATTGGTGGTGGGGGTGGCAGGGCAATCCACACACTCTGGTTTAAAATGTGGTGTATCTCTGGGTAGAATGCCGTACCTGATTGCAGTTGGATTTTCAGCTTGGGGGAGGGCAGGCTCAAATTTGGCCCTCATGACCAGCGGAGAGCTGTTGAAGAGAAAGAAAGGTGGAAATTATAAAGAAGGTAAGATGGAGGTGGGGCTAAGCAGCAGGACATTTGGCTAGTGCAGCAAGGCTGATTTCATATGGCTAAATGTAAGCAAGGCTGATTTTTGTAGCACACTGAGTCTGAAGCAATAATTAATTGGGCAAAACAAAGTGACCCAGGTGGAAAGAGTTAAAACCTACAGGAGTTGAACTTACCTGAAGGATCAACAATAACCTAGCTCACTGTATTAATAATCTAAATTAAGTGACTCTTTAGCAAATCCTCGGTGGGGCTATAGTGTTAAAAATCAAGCACCCTCTAAAGCACTGTGCCCTGAGCAAGTAGCAAAACTTAAAACTAGTAGATAATTCATGTAAAATTAAAATTCAATTGAAGCTCCCTGCAGAAAAGAGCTAAATTCTACACATCTAGTGAGTAAGGCTGCAAATAATAAAAACTATCTTCGGTGATCTAGACAATTCATTTAAATGTAAATTAAAGCTCCCTTCAGAAAGCGCTAAATTCCACACTTCTAGTAAGTAAGACTGCAAATAATAAAAACTATCTGTAGTGTTCGGCCAAGAGTTAAAGCAGAGAAGCTGCTCAGAGTAGGAGTGTGTGAAAAAAAAATTCTGCAACAGAATTTTGGTGAAAATCGGATTTTCGCTTCCACGAAAGTTCGGAAATCATTTTTCCAACTTCCACAGAACTGAAAATGCAGAATAAATGTAAGAAATGTGGGGTAATGTATTTAACTGTGGGGAAAAAAACCCGCAGAAGTAATTCAAACAGTGGATAATTACATGAAATACTGTGAAATACTAAGCAGCAGACTTTATTTCTGTATGCCATGTAAAAAGTCTGCAGTTCGTAATTAAAGTACTAAGTGGAAATCAGCAGTTATTTGGTGAAAGTTCAGAATTCCAGCACAGGCAAAAGAGCAGAAAATTCCGTAAAATTTTTGAAATTTCACAGAACTTCCACAATGGCGGAAATCTGCACTTTCGCCCACTCTTAGCTCAGAGTAGTCTATTTGAAAAAAGACGCCAAACAGATCCTCAGTTCCATCCAAAAACTCTGGTTTAAAATGCGGTGCTCCTCTGGGCAAACTGCCATACCTGATTGCGGTCGGATTCTCAGCTCGGGGGAGGGCAGGCTCAAACTTGGCCCTCACAATCAGCGAGGAGCTGATTGGAGTCAGATTTTCAGCTTGGGTGAGGGTTTTCATATAAAGACTGCTGTAGTAATGAATAAAATAAAATGTGTTTATGTGGAGGTATTCATGAGTGTATTTATATGTAAACTGTCACTAAAATGTAACAAAACAAAGGCTGGAGTGAGATGGTGGTAAAATTGTAAATATGTGAAATGCTTTAATAAAATAAAAACTGCCAATTGAGCGCACAACGGGATCATATGGTGTTTTCATTTCAATTAAGGAAATACCATGACAATGGAGAGTGCAACATGTGTTACATGCTAAAATGCATAGTCTTTGAGAGTGAAATGTGTTCCTTCTCAGACAGCAAATGAAAGAAACTTTGCAGAAATAGTTTCAACCTAAGAAATGAGATGAGTGAGGACCATTATCTACAGAGGAGCATTGGACAAATCCTCCTAATATGCAAGCAATAATGCCCAACAGGGTGGGTGGTATTGGGCAATACCGGACTGGCCAGGGGCGTAATGAGGCCTGACGCTGCAGGCAGAGGGCCTTATAGCCCTTGGCCAGTCCGGTATTGCCAATACCGCCCACCCTGGAGGGCATTATTGCGCTTAGAAAATGGGCATCATTGTAAATTTTAATTAAGTAGTAAGAAAAAAGAAGAAATTAGTTTGTAAATAAATACACAGAGTAAAAAAATACATATTTTTGATGAAATAGTCCCTCAGATTTTGTGCTGTTCCATCTGCTGTTGCAACCCCCCTCCAGTCATTCCCTTCTAGTTAGCCTCTCCCCCTTCCAGTACCACATCAAGAGATGGAGTTCATTGTAAACTTTAATAATTTTGTTGGTTGCCATGGGTTTTTGTGCTTACTTTGAAGAATGGCAGTTTTCTTTCCTGTAAGCTTCCCCCCCTCCTGTCAGTAGCTCAGGTTGGAAGGCTGTTCGTGTTTGTCACGTAACCTTGCGTGATCCTGCATCACATAACCAGGAAGTGGAGACTCAGAAAATGAGCGACTGAGGGTGAAAGCCATGGGAGTTAGAGTGAGACAAAAAACATTGCAGGGGAGAGCGAGGAACAGAGGATTCAAGTAAGAAATTTTTTTAATACTTTTGAACCTCTAGACTGGCACGGCAGGTGGGGGACAGTGGCGCGATACATCTATGTCAGTTAGCGAGGGCAAAAAATGGTGGCTCGACAGATGCCAACTCGGGGTTCCCAAATATATTTTTAGGTAATAGGGCATCTCGAATTGGCACGTCTTTCGAAACAGGCTTCTATCGTAACTTAATGTACCCCCCCTGTTATAGCTCTCAGCTAATCAGAGAGCTGATAGTGTTTGTCCCATTTTCTAAAGTAACATAGTAAAACAAACTCTGGCCAGAGCTGAAAGGGCTGCATGTGTTGGGGGTGAGAGTGGGGGTGGGGTTAGGGAGGGTTGGGTGAGGAGGATATGTATAATTTAAAAATAAAATCAGCAGCGTCCTGATCATGACACTGGGGGATTGGTCACAAGATAGAGTGAATAGGTTGTGCTTCTTTAGTAGGCTGATTAGAATCCTGCTGGGCAGGATCAGGAGCACTGAGCACCATGTCTGACTGGCCCATTCCGGGATTATCAGCATCATTGTGGCTGGCTCTTTCCTGAGCATTATGATCACTGTCTGAATGGGTGTGAATGGTGGGATGTCATGTAAGAACCGCCCTGTCCAGTCCAGGAATAGGGTATCCTCAGGGACTGTACTGTTTACTGGTAGTCTGCAACACCACCTGGACACCCACTGGGACAGCAATGGGGATGAGCAGAAAGGACCTTAGTCAACATCTCATCCAAAAGATGATGCACCCTGATATTTCAGCATCTCCCTAATACTGCATCTGGGTGTGAGCATTTAAGGTATGAGCCAAAGTCCAAGTATGGAACAAGAACACATGACCTTTTGATCCAGAGCTGCATGTGCTAATAAGTGAGCCATACTTACATGCTGAAAGGAAAGGAGTTGGGTTTTATATAAGCAGTTTCATCCATATTGTACCCCAAAACACTTTACAAGCCACAAGCAGATGCAGCAGCCATTCAGAACAAAGTGAGGTTAAAGAGCCTCTGACCCCATGGGACAACTTTAGAAAAATGTAGTATTTATACATAATCCATTTTACAGTTCATGTCTCTTTCTGTAATTCTCACCTTTATTTCTTCATTACTAAGGACATTTGCATGGTAACAGGATTTGTGCCTTATCTGCTGTGGCTCCTTGCCTACACCTGACATCACAGTTCTGTTTATGACATCACAGTCTGTTGCTGTAGCGATAATTATGATGTCATAAACTGGGATTATGATGTCAGGTGCACACAAATTGCCAAGAGTAGATGAAGTCTAGAGGACAGTGATCCTGTTTTCACGAAACTGTCTTCAGTAATAATGAAAAGGGGGGATAATTGCAGAAAATATAAATCTTACATTTTCAAAGTTATTCCAATGGTGTCAGGGGCTCCTTAAGTGAGACCTGAGGAAGAATAAGCACTGAGAGGTTCAGTGAGATGGAGGGAGGTTAAAAAAAGCTAATGGGGAGAAAATCAGAGAATTAAAGTCTGCGTATGTGTGTGAGGGTGATAAAGCTGGAGATCAAGGAGGGTCTGTGGTATTACAGTAGGTAGGGAAATAGGCAGACTAGGTGGGTCAAGCAGTCCTTATCTGCCATCAGTTTCTATGTTTCTATAGAGATTTGAATGACTTGCTCAATGTCAACAGTGAGTAAGTGGTGGTGGTGAGATTCAAAGTCAAATGTGAGACTCTAGGCTAACAGCTGCACAAATTTACTTTCTTGAACTAAGCACCATAATGTGCTCATGTATAGTTAGGATACACAAGGATTACAAACTTCACTTTTTGTTACAAAAATTTTCATTAAAGATTTTATCAAAAGGCTACCTGCTGGCTGGTGTGCTTCAGTGCTGGCTAGTCAGGTTTGGGGGAGGATGAAGGAGCCGGTTTTGGGGTGGATGTGGGAGCTGGTTTCTTGGTGGATGTGGGAGCTAGGTTTAGGGGTGGACATGGGAGCTGGTTCGGGGTGGACATGGGAGCCAGTCTGGGGGTGAATGTCATAGTCAGTTCTGGGGTGGATGTGGGAGCCAGTTCTGGGGTGGTAATGGAAACTGGTTTGGGGGTGGATATGGGAGCTGGATTGGGGGTGAATGTGGGAGGCAGTTCGGGAATGGATGTGGGAACTGCTTAGGGGGTGGGTTGGGGTGCTTCAGTGCTGGTGGGCCAGGTTTGGGGGTGGACATGGGAGCCAGTTCAGGGGTGGATGTGGGAGCTGGTTCAGGGGTGGATATGGAAGTCGGTTTGGGGTGGATGTGGGAGTTGGTTTTGGGGCGAATGTGGGAGTTGGTTCTTGGGTGGACATGGGAGTCAGTTTTGGGTTGGGCTGTGGTGCTTCAGTGCAGGTGAGCCAGCACACCCTATACAGGATATGCAACAGGGCTTTTCACAGGTACTGTTTATGCAGTTTTTATTTTCTTTAGTTCAAACCATAAGCTTGTAGTTTGCTCAAAATTCCTCGAGCTGGCCAGGGGAACAAGAGAATGAGGGCATGCTCTTCTTCCCTCTTCTCCTGCCAGCTCAGGAATCCTTCCAGGAAAGAATATAAATTTATTCTTTCTCAACCTTTATTTGTTTTTTTTCCTTTTCCACTACACCATAATGCACAGTTCTGCCTTTTGTTAGAGCACTACTGCTGTGCTGCTCACCATTCCCATACAACAGCTCTTCTCTGGGCAGTCTGCATACAAAAATAGGGGGTTTCCTTTGGGTTCCGATGGCTAAAATTGCAGCCAGTCAGCAAAGCATTTAATTTTGCCCTGTTTCAAAAAACCGGCCAGTTCTCTCTAAAATTACCAGTCAATCCTCTGCAGAAGGAGGGCGTCTGAAGGAGCAGGACTGATTTCTTCTTGATGTGCAACCTGGCTTTGTTTATACATATATAGCAGAGGGTGCCAGGCTGCAGACACATATCATGTCTCAGAGACAGGGCAAGCAGAACACAATGTGCACTCGGGGCTTGGAACAGAAGAGAGAGGGAACACTAATGTGAAAGTGCAAATCTTTGAATTAAAACCCTTTTCTCTCCTTTCCTGTGTAAATACCTGCCCTTTTTCCCTTCAGAGCTTCATTTTATTTATTTATTTTTCTGGGGCAATCAGACACAATTATGCAGGGATGTACCTGTCCTTTTTTTACTGTTTAAGGTTCTCACTTGCCTTTGTTTAAGAAGTGCAGGGCAGCTTTCTGAGCAAAAGTAAAAGTTGTTGCTGCCCCACAAAATCTGCCCTCGAAGCATACAGGTGGGAGAGAGAGAGAGAGAGAGACAGAGAGAAGCAAGAGAGCCCCTATTCATTTACTAACATCCCTCTCTCCCACTGTAAACAGGCTCTCTCTCACGCTCTCTCTCTTGGCCATGTATCTCCTTTGACCCTGAAGGGTATTTTCTAGTTAGGGGGGCACCAGGACAGAAAAATCAGAGACACCGAGTGGCAGCAAGGAAAAGTAAATGTTTTGCCGCTCCATGTTATAGTTCTGTTTCAAGTGTGGATTTGCTCCATTGCACATCAGAGTAGCGTTTACTTTTTAAAATGGAGCTGCTCTTCTTGGCTGCATGCATGTATTCTCCGTCGCTTGGCTGGCATACTTTTTTTTAATTTCTATACAGCCAGCAGGCCAGCAGCATTCTTTATATTACTGTTAAATCCTGATTCAAAGGGGAGCTGGAGAAGTCACAGAGTGGCGGCAAAGAAAGTGCAAGCATTGCCACTCTGTGCTTTAATTCTTAGCTCTGATACAGGACCGAAACATGTTTACTTCACTATAAATGGGGAACAGAGGGGTGGGGGTGGTACAGTGCACAGTGGGCAGTAGCGGAAGAGTTTTTTTTAGAGCAGGGAGGAGAGGAGCAGGAGGAGCCTGGTGGGAAGGAGCTACTGCAGCACTAAAAACATAGTTGATAAGGGACACCGGGGGAGGGGAGAGACTAGTGATGGTCTGAGAAAGGGCAGGGAGGAGTTGCTTGGATAGCAGTAGAGCACGGGCACCAGAGAAGGGGCGGCATTGTGATGGGCAAAGAGAATAGTTCTTTTTTTAATTACAGAAAAAATGCAGAGTCCTCACTCTTTGATCGTTAAAGGACTGCAGGGCTCCGCCCCCTGCACCCCTAAAAACAACAGATAAATGGTCACCACTTGTATTTATGAAATCTAGCAGCTTTAGTTAATGACAAATTTCAACATGGAATGTAAACTTGCAGTCTCTCAATGTTTGCAGCATACAATAGGCTTTTAAGGTACAGTGTTGCAGGTAACTCAAATGGAGGCAGAATGTCTGGCATTGTAAATTACTGTGAAGGGGAAAACAAAACTGGAAGGGCAAAATGCCAGATACTCATTAAGTCAAACCTGATGGCCAAATGTGATTGCACAAAACACTACTGTTTCAATGTCACACTGCAATGCATGACGATGTCTTGGTTAAGTAAAGCACAAATGGAGAGTCACTACAACCTGAAAAGCGGAATTTTCTCAAGTACAAGTGTAGTGCCCCATGGAAATTGGGGGCACCACAGAAAATAGGGGATCCTCAGAGATATGAGGGGTCAGACAGTTATGGGGATCCTGGCAGTTCAAAGGAAAACCCTTGAAAAGCTTTGGTGACCCTCTGAAACACAGAACAGGCCCAACTCCAGCAGACAGTCCTAGCAGTCTAAATTCAGGGTTTTAAAAGAAAACCATTTTTTTCCTTCTTCTCCCTTCCTTCATTCTCCCCCCCCACTCAAGACTGACACCTAGCCAGCCAAAGCCAAACCAGTTGGGCCACATTCCTGTCCCACATTGGAGAAGGAAGCCAGGCTGAGCCCTCTTAACCAATCCCTGAGGCCAGGGTAGATTCAAATCTGGAGACTTTTTTTTTTAAGCCACTGACCCAGCCTCTGGAGGCTGACCTCTGGATGAAGTAGCCAATCCCCTGGCAGGTAGCCAGGTCTGCCCCAGCCTAGAGGAGGCTCTGCACAGGTTGGAGAGGGGAGAAAGAGTTTGACCAGGGAAGGTGAAGGACAGTATGGCAATGGATGTCGGCTTCCCTGTTAGGAGGTTGAGGTGAATCCCATGGCTCCCTTCAGTGTAACTTCCTCCAGAAGATCCCCAGTAGCAGCCTTGGCCAGTTTTTGCAGAAATCTGCCATCTAGTCAGGTCTCCCAGTGCATTGAGTCAGTTCATTTGGCCGGGAAACAGACCCAGTGAACCTTTCATGCAGCAGTCTCCAGGAGAAGAGACCCTATCACTCTTTTGTGGTTGTGCATTCCCCATAGTACAGAAATAGTTGTTGAACTCCAGGGGCTCCAGCACACCTCATCTAGAATTCCTCCGGTGCCTCTTCTTCAACCCAGGGAGGGTCCCCAGGAAGCCCAGTATCACCTGCACCCACTTCCAATGACCTCCACCAGCCCCAGGTTCAAGTTGCCAGTCGTAAGTGGTAGCCAGCTGATAGCTAGGGCCCACCAAAGTGAGTCAGGTTAGGGGCTGCCCCAGCTCTAGCTTGAGGGATTTAAGTCATCCGCCGAACTCGGGGTAACATTGCCCATTCTTCCACATAGACATTGTCCCAAGGTGGCAATAGTACTGGTGGCCTATACCAAGGCCATGCCGAGGATTGCCAGGCTCTGTGCCTCATTCCCTGAGGTGGCATAAGTACCAGTGGCCCACGCAAGAGGCCACACCAAGGGTCGCCACACTCTTGATTGTACTGCACATAGGTGGCTCATGTTCCAATGATGCATCAAGAGGTCACACCGAAGATTGTCAGATTCTGAAGCTGCAGGGATGAGGTGGTAAGGATTCTGGGGGCCTGCCCAGAGATTGTCCAGTGGATCATCGCACCCAGCATCCTTTCCTTGACTGGAGATCACCTGCCTGAGGTCACCGCAGCTGACAACCCCAGCTAAGGGTTCTCTTCCCTTACAACCTGGGATCAACACCCATCTTCAACCAGGCACTTCTCTTTTGACATTGCCTCAGAGATGCCAGCAGTCACCTTCTTCTCAGGGCCAGGAGGCCTACCGTGTTTTACTTGGTTTCTGGTTCACTGGGGGATGCCCCATTTTATGGTCTGTATAGGAAGTGCTTCCTTAGGTTCACCCTCAGCAGTCGGCCAACCAAAATACTAGTAACCCAAGCTTGGTGCATCTGATTGCTACATCTTTAGGACTTGAATAAGCTGGACTTTTCAGGACATTAGTGGGGCCAGGTTGTGATCCCAGTAATCTTATTCACTCTCTCTTATGTGTGATAGTGTTAGTGAATACTAAGCCTTTTCTGTGTGCTTCAACTGTTGCTAATAAACCTTGCATCTTGGCTCTAGAGTACACCTCCAGCCTCTCCTTCCAGATTTATCTGGCATCACCCTAAACTATGGGGGTACGAACCACCATAGCTCGTCCACCACACAAGTTCTAATTGTTTTTCTGCCCCCATGTAGATTTGTTTTCTGTCTATTCTACCCCATGGTAATGTGCACCAGTTGGGTTCTGTACTATATATTGAGCTGCTGGAACTTGTGGTTTGTGACAGTGACATAGTATTTTAATGTCAGAAGGGGCTCTAAATTAATTATCCCCTCCCCCCACACACACACACACACTTCATAAGTAGAGATGAAATATGCATGTTGTACAACCATTACTGATTAATAGTGAATATGTTTCTGAGGTTGCACAAACGTTCAAGGTTTTAACAGTCAGCTGTGACAGGCATAGCAGAAGTAAATAAGCCTGGTGCTCAATGAAAAGCTAAAGAGGGCCTGAAACTGCTCCTATAGCATTCACATTGGAAGAGACTAATGTCTTGTCAGTTGCTCCTGATAGTCATACATCATTCAGAAAATTACATTGACTCAGTTTTTTCCAACACTAACACACTAGTGTCAGTGACTCAGTAAGGTAACATGATCACCTCTAAGGTCAGAAAATTGGAAGGTTAGAGGTTTTAGCCCCTCACCGTGTACTTGGGGAAATATGCATAACTAACACTCTTGTGCAGTGTGAGGATGGTGCTGAACTGATAAGGTACTGTAACTGCCATTCAGATAATACATCAAATTGAGATCCCTTCTGCCCATTTCTGGTCACCGTTCAGGTTGAAGTTAAAGATCCTGTGGCACTTACTGGTGAAGTACTGTACAGTAGGTACTGGCTTTCTTTGTTCTATGGCTGTGCACAAGGAAAAGCCCCTGATTATCTCCTAACCCAACTCACAAAGTCAAGCAGCATCTACTCACTCTGTTTAATTGAAGTACTTACCTTCTCAGTTCCCAGGATGAAGCTGAATTTGGTAGAAAAAAACTTTGCATCTGTAGCATCATACACCTGGAATGACCTCTCAGTCCAGCTGATGAACATTCCAAGTTTGCAAGTGTTCAAGTCCAGTCTTTCTAGCAATCTTAAACCTCCCTGTATTTGTTTTGGTCCAGAATCCCCTTTCCCCAACCATGATCATGTTGCATAACTATGCTATTGCTCTTCCTGTGCTGTGACCCCCACTTTGTTATCATGCTTTAAGTACGGTTTGCATGAACTTATCTTTACAGTTTAAACTTCCTCTGTGTATTTTAATCTGCATGTAACTGTTCATTCTTAACTATGTTAACTTAGTGACTGCTGCTATCCTCCCTGGGACCCCCAGGAAAATGAGATGCTGCATCTCAGAATTATTCCAGTTAAAGAAATCTCAGATAAATAGATGCATGTATTAATAAATAAATATTGCACTATTTATTCTGTATAACTTGTTACAATGTTATTTTATTAACCTTTTATAGCATCATCTAAGTTTCTGAACAGCTAGTCTCAATGTTTCCCAGTTATTCCACTATTTCACTGTTTAAGTTTATGTACATTTTGTTACATTGGAATTTAATTTTAATTTGTTAATTTGCCTTTATGGTGTTTAAGTTTTTGTACAGCGTGTTACAATGTTATTTAGTTAATCTGCTATCACAGTTTTAATATTTCTGTACAGTATATTACAAAGTAATTTAATTTATCTGCTATAACAGTATTTAACTTTCTGCAACAGAGTGAAGGTGTGTCTGTTCACAGATGACACCAAGATATGTAACAGGGCGGACACCTCAGAAGGCGTGAACAAGATGGAAGTTGACCTCAAGAAACCAGAAGAATGGTCTGGAGTGTGGCAGCTGAGATTTAACACCAAAAAGTGCAAGGTCATGCACATAGGAAAGAAAAATCCAAGAAAGGAGTATTACCTAAGTGGCAAAAGACTGGTGGCTTGAAAAGCAGGAACAAGATCTGGGAATCATAATCTCAGATGGCTTGAAGGTTAATAAACAGTGTGAGAAGACAACGTTGAAGACCAACAGAATGCTGGACTGCATTGGGAGGGGAATCATGAGCAGGAGGAGAGAGGTGGTACTACCACTGTATAGATCGCTGGTCAAGCCTCACCTGAAATATGGAGTCCAATTCTGGAAGCCTCACCTCAGGAAGGACATTGACCATGTGGAAATAGTACAGAGAAAGGTGACAAAAATGATTTAGGGTCTGCAGTACATGTCCAATGAGGAAAGACTTAGGGTACTGAATATGTAGACCCTGGAACAGAGAAGAGAGGGGACATGATTGAAACATTCAGGTACATAAAAAGCATTAGCAAGGTACGGGCAAACTTTTTCGCATTAAGAAGGTCTCCAGGACCAGGGGACATGACCTCAGGCTGCAAGGAGGGAGGCTCTCTACCAACACCAGGAACTTTTTCTTCACAGAAAGAGTGGTGAATGCCTGGAGCAGCCTGCCCCAAGAAGTAGCGGGGGGGTCAACATCGTGGGGGGATTCAAGAATGTATGGGATAGATACAAGGGAGCCCTGATTACAAAGGGCAACTAGAGTGTCAAAATAGGTCTAAAACAAATGGGCAGACTAGATGGACCTGGCGGTCTCCTTCTGCCATCAACTTCTATGTTTCTGTGTTTCTATCGCAGCATTTTTTCCTAATGAAAACATTGTATCTAAAGCAATCGCTCTATCTATCTATCTATCTATCTATCTATCTATCTGTCTATCTACGTATCTATCTATCTATCTATTGTATATTTATTGCAAAAAAAAAAAGTATTAATGCACCAGTTAGGGTTCAAATTAATGCTACAAAACTACGAAAGTGTGGCATTAGGGTTTCCAACCACAACTACCCCCTCCCTCAGCAAGCAGCAAAAAGACAAGACCACAAGACTACACAAGCAACCAAAGACATCCATCATCAGGTAAGACATACAACATATAACTCTTTCAAATGACACAAATGAAGTAGCATTGATGTGCTACCTTCATGGATTTGTGTCTTCAACTGCAAAAGCACAGGCTGCGGGCCATGGCAGGGGCATGTACTGTTACTGCCAGAAGTGTGTGTGTGTGTGTGTGTGTGTGTGTGTGTGTCTTACAGTGTGCATGATTACCTGTGCCAGCAGAAGTGCTGATCCCACAGGGCATGTGCATCTGCAAACAGTAATGTTGCAGTCTGGGTATCATGGATTTCTATATACAGGGGCTGATGTGCGGGCCCCACAGGAGCCTGTGCTTCTATAAACAGAAGTGAGTGTCTATGTCTTGCACCTTTGGCTGCAGAAGCACTGGCCCCAAATGGGCATGCACTTCTGCTGATAAAAGTAATGTTGCAATTTGTGTATCATGGATTTCTACATGCAGTGCCACACGTGCAGGCCCCACAAAAGCTTGTGTGTCCACACACAAAAGTCAATGAGAATGTCTTACACCTGCAGCTGCAGAAACACAGGCTCCTGAGGTGCCTGCATTTCTGAGGAAGAAGTGCAGGCCCCTGAGGAGCCTGTAGTTTTGCAGACAGAAGTAGTGATGCTAATAAGGTATTTTGAATTTTACAGGGCCTGCACTTCTGCAGCCAGAGCTCAGTGTGTATATCTTATACCTGTGACTGCAGAAGCATAGGCCCTTCAGATGAAATGTTTGTCAGCAGATACACCTGTGCATCCATGAGCTAGCATAATGCTAAGCCGTGGGTAAGCTCATTCATGAATGAGTTACTGATTTATTTTT
Source organism: Neoceratodus forsteri (assembly GCA_016271365.2). Lineage (NCBI taxonomy): Eukaryota > Metazoa > Chordata > Ceratodontiformes > Ceratodontidae > Neoceratodus > Neoceratodus forsteri. Next base: position 204,271,507 of record CM057458.1, read on the forward strand.
TGGATATGAAAAAAAGATAGTACCGTTTACTGGTGATGCTTCTGATATCTGCAATGGGGTTCATAATAAAAATAAGTGCTCTAACCTGTTTTATTTTGTATATGAAAATTTAAGACGTGACTCCAGGAATATGTATTATTTGCATGCCCAGAGTCACGGCTTCTTTTTTCATATACAAACTAAAATGGGTTAGATTGCTCATTTTATGAATATGAACCCCCTTTGCAGACATCAGTAGCATCACCAATGAAAGGTTTATATACAAAAGAAATCAGTTTTTTATTTCTTCATTTTTATGTATTTTAATTTTTTTTAACATAGTTAAAAAAGATGGCTGCCACCATGAATGATATTTTTTCTCACAAACTAAAAATGACTAATTTTGCAAAAGGTAAATGCTTGCAAATGGTAAATTTATCTTTCATATCAGAAGGTTATCCTAAAACCTTACTGAGCATGCTCAGATAAAAACTTTAAATCCTTAAAACTCTATAATGGATTAATATTGTTCATAAAACCATCTGAAAAGCATTACCTTAGTCCAGGCCACTTCTACCATAAATGTTTCAGAAAATATTCTGTAAGATCTAGGATGTAGGCGAGAACAAAAAAAGTGTATTAAGTATAGGAAAAAACACAATTTTTCATTTTAAATTCAAAATTTTGTATCTTGGAAATTGCAAAAGATGCCATCTCAAAACTGTGCACATCTTAAGACCCTGCCAGCCAGACCCTGCTATTTTGTTAAACACCACCAAAGTGATGAAGGTATATAAACTGATGTTTAATATTAAACACTTTTCTCAACCCTACTGTAAGTATACTGGTTCTACCACACCAAAATTATGTGTATAGATATAGAGATAGAAAGAGAGAGAGAGAGAGAGAGAGAGAGAGAGAGAGATAGGCAGGCAGGCAGACAGACAAATAGCATAAATAATGGCTAAGGGTGCTATACAAGTATGAATCCATTGAGAGGGCTAATTAGGGCTATAAGGCTGCAAGCCCCAAAGGGAGAGTGTCTTTCTTTCTTTCGACTTTGGTAACCGGGTAGATGCGCTGATCCCAGTGACCATTTTCAGGCACAGCCCGGGCCACATACTGTGGCACAGGACCTAATGTCACAAACAACAAAGCATGGAACAGCTGGCAAAAAACAAAAACAAGAAAAAGGCTACAATAGTGCGTGGAAATAACAAATAGAAGAGCAACAAAAAATACAGGATTCCATAAACCATACATCAGATAGGCATTACAATAAGTAAGGGTATGCATAAATGTACAGTTCTATCAGCAACAGTTACAATAGGAGACAAACATGGGAGTCTAAGTATAAGTAGAAAGAGGGATAAGGAGTAGCAAAGTATAGGAGTGTGGAGGGGAAGGGGTGGGGCAGAGGGCTGGGAGGCACGATTAACAACAATAGGTACTAAAGCTCAAGTGCACAAGCAGGCCAGCTTAACTGATTCCTGCTTGACCTAATATACATACACATTCCATAGTGGGGTGCAGTCGGGAAAGTAAGTGAGCTACCCATGGAAGCAGTGGCAGCAGGAAGTCGTCAAGAGCCAGTCTTTGAGGCAGGTTTTGAACTGGCAGTGGGTGTCAAGGGAACGGAGCTCAGCAGGCAGTGTGTTCCACAGTGTAGGGGCTGTCACAGACAATGCTCTGCTGCCCATGTTGGTAGATACCCTGGGGATATTCATGGGGGGGATGCTGTTTGAGTCGAGTCTATGGTGCGAGGTTCGTACAGCAAGGAAGGGAGCAAGGGGAGATATCTGGCCAATACAGATGGCAGAATCTGCCATGAAGCACAGGGCTAGATCAAAATGTCCTTGCAGCAGGAGCCATCCTAGTGAGTTGCAGAGGACACGTTAGTTTGTGGTAAAAGGGGCCAGCAAGGTGAAACGACATGCACTGTTTCAGGCAGAGGAGAGGAGAGCTTGGCCATTAGGGTAGTGGATGTCCTGGCATAGATAGGGAAGCAGTAGTCCAGGATAGGGAGTAGATTTCCTTGTATGATGGCAAGACAGGCTTCCTGAGAGAAGTATTGCTGGAATCTGTAGGCAGCACCTAATTTTTGGTGAAACCTTTGAACTACTGAATAGATGTGTTCGGAAAAGGAGAGGGAGGGGTCAAGTACAAGTCCTAGGTATTTGAAAGCACTCATGTCTACAAGGGCTTGACCAATCAGGGGACATGATGTTGAGAGGAGAGTGAATTTTGTATTTAGCTAGGAAAGGCTTTGATCCGAACAGCATAGATTTTGTTTTTTTGGCATTAACCAGAAGGAGGTTAGTTGTGAACCAGTTATGGACCACAGCCTAGTTTCGGTAGAGAACTGAGGAAATATTGTCTGGGGATTTATCACTGTTGAAGAGCATGAGGTCATCAGCATAGAGGAGAGAGTGACAACTGAGACAGTCTGAGGGGAGGGAGTTTATAAATAAAGAGAATAGCAGGGGGCCCAGTATGGAGCCCTGGGGGACACCTGTAGAAATGGGCAGGGTGGGGAGTGGGCAGGGACAATACACACAATTTGGGAGCTGGCGGTGAGGTAGCTCTTGAACCAGGAAGTAACCTCTTGACAGCAGCCAAGGCTATGTAGTTTGAAGAGGAGAAGGGCATGGCTACCATGTTGAAAGCCTTGGAGAGATTAACAAATACTACTCCAGTGGCATTACCATGGTCTGTATTAATGAGGATGTGGTTGATCAGAAGAGCCAGGGCAGAGGTGGTGGAGTGATTTTTTCGAAAGCCATGTTGTTGGTTGCACTGGAGGGTGTGTTTGCCTATGTAGTCAACAAGTTGATGGTGGGCAGCTTTCTCGAGTAGTTTGTTCGGGTGGTGGAGGATGGAGATCAGATGATAGCTGTCCAGAGATAGAGAGTCCATGGCTTTAAAAATGGGAATTACCTTTGTAGTCTTCCAGGAATCAGGCATGGAGGAGGAGGAGGAGAGGGTGAGGATAAAGATACAAGTGAGTGGTTCAGTGCTGGCTGGGGAGATGAGTCTAAGGAAGACCATCAGCACCAGGGAGCAGTGGTTTGAAAGGCTTTTGAGGAGCTTAGATGTGTCAGCTCTCAAGAGTGATTTGAAGAAGAAAGTGGGAATCTAGGGTTGGGTGGTTAGTCCATCGGAGATAGGTGGGGGGGTCGGATGGTGGACCAAGTTATTTGTTTGGACCTTAGGTAGTTTACTTTGAAACATAGATAGGACGGAGAACTTGTTGTTAAAAGCCCTAGCCATTTCCAGGGGATCTATAAAAAGGCCATTTGGGGAGTTAAGTTGCAGGGCAGCCTTGGTGGAGTGGGGGTTAAGTAGGGAGCTGATGGATTTCCAGAATTTCCTAGGGTCTCCAAGGTTAGACTGTTGGAGATTACAGAAGTGGGTCTGCTTGAGGGATTTTGCCAGATGTTTGCATAGATTCCCCTGGCATCTGTAGGCATCCCATAGGGTAGGGAGGGTGATGCTTTACATGTGGACCAAGCATGATCCCTATCCCTCATAAGGGTAAGGAGGTCTTTTGTGACCCAGCATGAGCAGTCACCTCTGACCCTTCTTGTGGTGACCAAGAAGTGCCAGTAATGCAAGGTCAAGTGGGTCTGTGTGAGGAGAGTTACTGCCTGTGTCACATCAGAAAGTGAACAAAAGAGCAGACCAGTCCAAGGACTGAGCCTCTTCGAGGAGATTGGGGTTGTTGGGGCCACTGAAACTGCAAAAGGACAAGTATTTGGGAGGGGGACATTTAAATTTAGATGACCAGAGGAGATACCTATGGGAGTGGTCACTGATGGAGTTCGCCATGGTACCAGCATGCAGTACATAATCATCCCTGTTGGTAATGATCCAGTCCAGAAGGGATTGAGTGCCTGTATGTGGGCTTTGCCTGGTGGGAAGTGTAATAGCTTGGATCAGGTTGTGTTGTTTTAGGAGGGAGGCATAGTCAGACTGGTGGATGCTTAGCCAGTTTAAGTGAACATCGCCAAGGAGAATTACACCTCTGCGGGGGGGGGATAAAGAGCTCAGACCTGAGAGAAAGCTGTCTAGGCCCACAGTTCCAACAGACAGATGGTTGTAGCAGTAGCCTATGTAGAATTTATTACAGGCTCCCATGGTAATTTCAGATAGGAGCCGTTCACTAGGTGAGGCTGGATCTGAGCAGAGAACAATATTGGCTGAGAGGGGTTCCCTAAGGAATAGTGCAACACCATCACCACCCTTTTTCCTGCCTGGCCTATCATGCTGCAGGGAGGAGTATCCAGATAGCTGGTAAGTGGTGTCAGCATGGTGGGGCTTTAGCCAGGCTTTGGAAAGTCCCAGAATGTGGGACTTGTATAGTGCAACCCATACCTCCAGGTTGGGGAACTTAGATGGAAGACCGCACACATTGATGTGCACAATTTTCAGACTTGGAGCATCAGCCGAAATGTTGCAGGAGGGGTCAATGTGGGAGTTGGGTTGGCCAGGGTTGCATTCAATGTCACTGGCTAGGAGAAGGAGGGATGGTTAGAGTACATATGGGTAGGAGGAGACCACAGGAGAACCAGAGAGGGAGGCCAGGTAGTGGCCAAGTTGATAGCATTCCAGGTTAGAGAAAGGAGAAGGTGACAGTGCCAAGGGAGGATAGTTCCCAGAAGGAGTGAGGAGAGGGGTGTAGCAGGGAAGAGTGGGTGACAGAGGAGGCAAGGTGCTCTTGATCATGGGCTAGAACAGTGGCGCAGTAGTCTGTCAGCACCAGCAGGGATGGCAGCAAGACAGCGAGCAGTGCAAGCTGTAACAGGTACATGGTGGAAGGAGAGCAGGCAAGAGTAACAAAAGGTGGGAAAGGAGGGAAGAGTCACAGTCAGCTTACTTCCTATAGGTAAGCTGACAGGGAGAACAACTGTGGGAGGAAGGGCTGGTGGGCGAGTGAGCAGGAGGATGGGACAAGCACAGTAGAGGGCCTGTGTCCTTTAGGTTTCAAGAAACTGCCAAGGGGCCAATGAGAACAGGTTATATGAAAGAGGGAGGGGTTTGAGGTGGATTTAGAGTAGCGGTGGTGGGGGATGGTGGGTGGGCCAAAAATTTAGAGAGACAGCCACACAGCCTTGAGTTCCTGGAGCACTGTCCTGGCTGTACCTGCAAGCAAGGGCTTGGGGTTGGTGGCAACAGGTTCTTCTCTCCGTAGAGGAGTGTAGATCCCTGTCGGAGGTGACTGCAGAGGCAGTGCTAGGCCAAAGGGCTATGAGAGGACATGTGAGGGAGAAAGGGACATGCAAGGGTTAGAAATAGCTCAGGAAACAGTGGGAGGCTTCCTGTTTTACAAATTCACAAAAGAGCTGTGTCACAAATAATGGGAGTTAAATGAGGGGTGGGTCACAGAGAATGAGCTAGGCACCAGCAGGGTCTGAAAAGGGGAGAAACAAAAGAAGCTACAGTTGAGGATGGACAGGAGAAATTAATTGAAAAATGGCTCTCACAGAAAAACACAATTAGGTAGCAAAGGCACAGAAGTTCTAACACAGAATCAGGAATACAATCTTAGCCCTCTAAAATTCTCAGTTCAAACACACAGTTTAAGTAAAAGTAAAATTACACTTTAAACTGAAAGAAATTCGGCAGTGGGCATATGAGAAAAATCGGCAGTTTGCGGGAGACAAGACCCCTGCAAAGGTCGAAATTCCGACGCAGCACTAAGTATAAAAATAGTCTGGAAATCAGAGGCAATACAGAATTAGGGGAAAAATGAGGTAAATTTGGCCGATGGTAGTGACATAGTCCAGTCGGGAGGAACTGAAAATGCAGGGTAGGATGAGGAGCCAATCAGGGAGCTTGTAGACCACAGGTGACCAATGAGAGCTGTACCAAGAGAAAGGTGCCTGTTCTTTGAAAATTTACAGAGACAGCCACGCAGCCTTGAGTTCTTGGAGTGCTGTGCGGGCCGTATCTGCAAGCAAGGGTTCGGGGTGGGTGGCAGCAGGTTCTTTGCATCATGGAACTGTGTAGATCCCCGTCAGAGGTGACCGCCGAGGAGGTGCTAGCCCAAAGGGCTATGAGAGGATGCCTGAGGGAGAATGGGACAAGACAGGGTTAGAAATAGCTCAGGAAACAGTGGGAGGTGTCCTATTTTATAAATTTACAAAACAGCTATGTCACAAATAATGTGAGTTAAATGGGGGGGGCGGATCGCAGACAGCAAGCTAGGTGCCTTCAGGGTCTGCAAATGGGAGAAACAAAAGAAGCTACAGTTAAGGATGGACAAGCGAAATTAACTGAAAATGGCTTTCACAGAAAATCCAAATTAGGTAGCAGAGGCACAGAATTGTTCAAGTTCTAACACAAAATCAGGAATACAATCTTAGCCCTCTAAAATTCTCAGTTCAAACACACAGTTTAAGTACAAGTAAAATTATACTTTAAACTGAAGGAAATTTGGCAGTTGATGCATGATAAATTTGGAGGTTTGCAGGAGATAAGACCCCTGCAAAGACTAATATTCCGATGCAGCACTGAGTATAAAAATAGTCCAGAAATCAGAGGCAATACAGGATTAGGGGAACAATAAGGTAAATTTGGCTGATGGTAGTGTCATAGTCCAGTAGGGAGGAACTGAAAATGCCGGGCAGGATGAGGAGCCAATCAGGGAGCCCATGGACTACAGGCGACCAATGAGAGCTGTCCCAAGAGAGAGAGAGAGAGACACCTGTGCTTTGAAAATTAACAGAGACAGCCAAGCAACCTTGAGTTCCCAGAGCACTGTCTGGGCCATACCTGCAAGCAAGGGCTTGAGGATGGTTGGAGCAGGTTCTTCTCTCCGTGGAGGTGTGTAGATCCCAATCAGAAGGGACCGTGGAGGTGGTGCTAGCCCAAATGGCAATGAGACGATGCCTGTAAGCAAGGGTTTGGGGGCTGGTGGCAGCAGGTTCTTCTCACTGTGGAGGCATGTAGATCCCCATCGGAGGCTACCGAGGAGGCGGTACTAGCCCAAAGGTCTATGAGAGGATGCCTGCAAGCAGGGCTCAGGGGTGGGTGACAGCAGGTTCTTCTTGCTATGGAGGTGTGTAGATCCCCGTCAGAGGTGACCATGGAGGCAGTGCTAGCTCAAAGGGCAATGAGAGGATGCCTGCAAGCAAGGGCTCAGGGGTGGGTGGCAGCAGGTTCTGCTTGCTGTGGAGGCATGTAGATCCCCATTGGAGACACCCACGGGGGCGATGCTAGCCCAAAGGGCAATGAAAGGACACCTGCAAGCAAGGGCTCAGGGGCGGGTGGCAGCAGGTTCTTCTCACTGTGGAGGCATGTAGATCCCTGTCAGAGGTGACCACAGAGGTAGTGCTAGCCCAAAGGGCTATGAGAGTATGCCTGCAAGCAAGTGCTCGGGGGTGGGTGGCAGCAGATTCTTCTCGCTGTGGAGGCATGTAGATCCCCAACAGAGGTGACCATGGAGGCTGTGCTAGCCCAAAGAGCTTGCTTTCTTTCTTTCTTTCTTTCTTTCTTTTGATTTTAAGAAGATGTTGAACTTTTGGGCAGGCACCTGGCAGGAATGCAACCACACATGGATGCAGACCAGAAATAGGACATCACAAAGGAAGGGCTGGCGGAGGCAACAGAGTCTTGCAGTAGAAAGAGAGGCAAGAAGGGAAGGGAAAAGAAGCCCAGTTGGCTGACACAGGAGGTTATGGAAGGAGTGAGAGCCAAGAGGGCAGTGTTTCAAAAGTACAGGAAATTGGGAGGGGTGAAGACAAAGATAAGTACATGGAGAAGTACAGGGAGGTACCAGACTGTTCAGGGCAGTCAAGGCATCCAGGGAGCTGAGACTGGTGCAGGAAATCAAAAGTGGAGAAAAAGACTTCTGCTACATTGGGGAGAGAAGAAAGTGCAAGGATCAGCTGGTGAGGATTAAGAAGGACAGGGGGTGGGTGGAGAAAGGGGCAGAGCAGTCAGAGGCACTAAACAAATACTTCTGCTCTATATTCATGCAGGAGAAGGGGGGCAGATATCCCAGGCAAGGGGGGTGGTGGTTGGGGGGGGGACAACAGATGTAGGCATTACAGAGAGCAGGGTTCCAGATGGGTTGAGGTCATTAAGGGTGAACAAAGCACCTGGACCTGATGGCATTCACCCTAGGGTACTAAGGGACTTGTCAAAGGTCCTGGTGGGACCACTGGATGACCTGTTCAATACCTCCCTGGACAAGGGATGTATACCACTGGACAGGAGACTGGCCCATGTGGTGCCCATCCACAAAAGTATTCCAGAGGTTGAACCAGGAAACTATAGGCCAGTGAGCCTCACATCGATCGTGGTAAAGCTCATGGAGACCATACTTAAAGAGAGGTTAGTAAGCTTCTTAGAGGAAAACGGTCTCCAGGATGGTCAACAGCATTGGTTTATAGCGGGCAGATCCTGCCAGACAAACCTTGTAGAGTACTATGACTGGGTGGTGAGGGAACTGGACAAGGGCCATGCAGTGGATGTCCTGTATTTGGACTTTAGCAAGGCTTTGATTCAGTGCCACATGGGAGGTTGGAGGGAACCTGGAATATATGGGGGCAGAACCAAAATGGTGAAATGGATCACAAACTGCCTAATGGGAAGACAGCAAAGGGTGGTGGGGGGGCCCTCTCATCACAGGGAGTGGTGATGAGCAGGGTACCACAGGGATTGGCACTGCTACCAGTGCTGTTTGGGATTTTTATTGCAGGTATCTCACATGGGATCTAGAGCAAGATCAGTCTGTTCGCAGATGATAACAAGATGTGAGCTGTGGTTAATGACACAGAGGGGTGGAAGGGGTTATAGGAGGACCTGACTAAGCTGCAAGAGTGGGTGGAAACATGGCAGTTGGGGTTCAACACCAGGAAGAACAAGATTATGCACTTCAGAGCCAGGAACCAGGGGCAGGATTATCACTTGAGTGGGGTACAGTTGGGGAGTTCCACAGAGGAGAAAGACCTAAGAGTGATTATTACAGGGAGCATGAACAACTTTGCTCAGTGCAGGAAGGCAGCAGTGAAAGACAACAAAATGCTGGGTTGTATTGCAAGAGGGATCTCCTCCAGAAGGAGGGAGGTAATCCTGCCCCTGTATAGGTCATTGGTCAGGCTCTACCTGGAGTACTGCGTGCAGTACTGGCATGCATTCCTGAAGAAGGACATCAGATTTTGGAGGGGGTACAGTGAAGAGCCACAAAGATGATCAAGGGATTGGAGAGTAAGCCCTACTAGGACAGGCTGGGAGAGTTGAATATGTATTCACTGGAGGAGAGGAGGGAAAGGGGGATGTGATCAAAAACTTTAAGTATCTGAAGGGGATAAACAAGACCAAAACAGAAGGGATTTGTCAGATGAGAAGGGGAGGGACATGAGATGGCATGGACTGAGAATGGAGGGGGGAAGATTCAAGAGAGAAATGAGGAGACATTTATTCATGGAAAGAGTGGTGGACAAATGGAACACCTTACCAGATGAGATAGTGTCCTGTAACATGATGGGCAGCTTCAAGAAGGGTTGGGATAGGTAAAGGGATACTGGGAAGGGAGGGTGGGAGGGTGGCTGCATGATGAGGGCTAGCTGCACACTCGAGCAGACTCGGAAGACCATGAGGCCTGTTTCTACTAGCACTTTTATATGTTCGTATGTGTTTGTCCTATGGTTCTCATGAAAGCCATGTTGAACAGCAGTAGTCAGAAAGTGTACTTTAGCGCACTCCTGGATCTGAGTGAAGATCAATCACTCTAATATAATAGGTACATAGTATGGACATGGGTTGGTAGTTTTCAACTGGTTCTCTAGTACCACCTTTGTATATGGGAACTACATGGGCAACCTTCCAGCCACTTGGAAACTTGCCATGCAGTAGGGACATGTTGAATAGAGTGGTTATGGGGGCAGTGAGGATGTGGGCTCCAGGTTTGAGCAGTCTGGGCTCTAATGTATCCTGGCCTGCAAATCCCTCTCCCTTGATTCTCTGGAGCTGGAGTAAGACTTCTGGGTGAGAGACAAGCCTAAAGTGAAACTCAGGCCTATGGAGGAGTGGAAGGAAGGGAAAGATGGGGCAGGGCTGGAGGGGGAGGAGATAACCTGAGTAGAATCTTTGAACTGGGCCAGATCTGTGAAGAACTTATTAAAAGCCTCAGCTGCAAGGGCAGGGTCATTCATTGACCATTGACTTTGCATTATATAGTATGTCTTGAGAGGGACCAGCTTTCCCTTTGAGGAGACTATTGATCTGTGACCAAAACTACTTTGGGTTTTTGCAGGTTGGAGGACTGTAGCTTCTTGAGATACAGTGCCCTTGCCATCCTAAGACTGGACTTGTAGTGGCTTTGTAACACCCTATAATTTTCCCACTGAAGGGGAAGGCCAGAAGCCCTGTAAGAATACCAGGCCTTGTCCTTATTCTTCATGAGCACACATAATTCTGGGGATAACCTCTTGTAACACAGAGCCTTTACCTTTCTGTGAACCAAAGGTACACATTTGTTTATTATACTGAGTAGGTTGTACGCAAGGTAGTTGAGCACAGTGTCAACATTGTTTAGCCTCCCAATATCTGACCAATTTAGAGCTACCAAATCCATGAGGAAGGCAGTTTTATTAAGTTGGGAGTTGTCGTGAACATAAATGGTTCTCTGAGGGGGTTTCTGAAGCCATTGCTCCATGTGAAGAAGGTCAGAGGAATGGTCGCTGAGTGAGTCAGCTAAAATACCAGAAGACTTTATCCTATCAGTTCTGCTGATTAGGATCCAGTCCATGATGCAATGTTTACCTGTCTTTAGATTGAGACGAGTGGGCTCTGTGATGATTTGGCTGAGGTGCAAATCTTGTGGGGGGAACGTTAAAGCTACATGAGCCAGTTTTACTCCAGTTTATGTTAGTCACCAAGGACTCTAAACTTCCCGAGTGAGAGGGATCCTAAGCAGCTCACAAAGTCATCAAAGGCTGATTTAGCTGCTGGGGGATTATAGACACAACCATTGTGTATACAGGCTTAGTGTTCCCCAATATAAGTTTGACAAGGAGACATTCACATGGCAAATAATGTAGCATAGGCAAAGAGATTTCTGAAATGCAGAAGGTGTCTCAAGTATACGGTAGAACTCCACCTCCTTTTTTCCCTGAATGATCATTTCTAAAAGAGGTGTAACTAGGGATGGCATCTTCATGCTGAAGAATAGAGGGTTTTAGCCAGGTTTCAGACACAGCTAGAACATTAGGGCGATACTGAGCCATTCAAGCTTCCAGTTCAGGCATCTTAAATCAGAGGCTGTGCATGTAAATATGCGCCAGCTTTAGTCCCTTAAAACTGGACCAGGAGTGGTCTGTGTATGACATGTTAGAGGGCCCTGGGTTGGATTCAGCATATCCAGTAGTGAATAGGAGGGATGAAACCAGGTCATTATGTAGCCAGGGATTTTTGTGTAAGGCACAAAATCTTAGAGGTCTGGGGCGAGTATAAGTGAGTAAACAGAGAACCCCTTTCTTATACAATCCATAGTGTGACAATAGTAAGGGGAATTAGGTGGTTGTGTGACGTGAGATTGGGGAGGGATGACAGATTACTGGACAGAGGTGGACAGGTAGCAAGCCTGGCAATAAGCATGGAGTCGGCCAAGACAAACAATGAAGCATATAACATTGCTAAGAACATGCCTGTGCGACCCCTTGAATGTCGGTGATGGGTTAGGCCCTCTATGGCAGATGATTTAGCAGTACAAAAGGTTTACAAGCTCAACCTCTGTATTTATAATACAATTTAGTAAAATTAGTGGGGTGGCTCCTGGTGTGTGACCGAACAGGAACATATGGTTAAGGTACCAGGGCACTACCCCCCCCCTTTTGCTGCATCAAAGCCTGCACTTTTTACAAATTAACTCCAATTTTCTTACTTTTCATACTTTTTGGAGGAGCTCTTGGTACTCATCATCCAGCTGAACCATGATTAAGCCTGACCACTTTGGCAAAGTGTATTGCAAATACAGGGGTTGAGCTTGCAAACCTTTTGTACTGATTTGAATGTTGGAGAATTGTGGCCTTCTTCAAATTGCTAAGCTCCCTATTAAACACCTGTGAGCCTTTCATTGACCAGAGAACACTATAAGTAATGAAGCCTAGAGAGTGGTCTCTTCAAAAACAGAGGAAGCAAGGGGACCTCAGCTCTGTTAAGGCAAGTTAAAATGTGATGCTTTTTACCTGACCGATGGAGGTGGTCACTTTGCCAAAGTGGTCAGGCTTAATCATGGTTCAGCTGGATGATGAGAACCAAAAGCCCCTCCAAAAAGTATGAAAAGTAAGAACATTGGAGTTAATTTGAAAAAAGTGCAGGCTTTGATGCAACAAAATGGGGAGGGGGGTAGTGCCCTGGTTCCTTAACCAGATGATTTAGCAGGCCACATTGTAGCTAGGCACCCTGTGGAGTAATGGCTATATTCAGTGAATCAGTTCAGGCAATTTCTAAGTTGCACCCACATATGATGCCAGTATTTTAAAATTGCAAAGCAGGCCTAACCTAAATAGAGTGTTTGGCTAAGTCCAGTGACACTGGCAATTTGTAGGTCTCTGGGTACACTAGCAAAAATACTGCAGCAGCCACATACAAAGGTATAAAGCTATGGAACAGGCTACCCTAGATAGGGAGTTTGGCTAAATCCAGTAAAACTGGCAATTTCTAAGTCACTTGCTACATTAGCATAGTATGGCAGCAACAGCATACATAGGTACAAAATTGCAGAACAGGCCTCCCCTGGATAAGGTGTTTGGTTAACTTCAGTAAAACTAGTAATTTATATGTCTCTTGCTATAACAGCATACTTGGATATAAAGTTGCAAAACAGGCCTACTTTAGATAGGGTGTATGACTAGGTCTAGTAAAACTGTCAACTTCTGAGTCTCTGGCTACACTAGCATAATATGGCAGCAGTAGCATACATAGGTATCATACTGCAAAACAGGCCTACCCTAGATAAAATGTTTGGCTAAATCCAGTAAAGCTGGCAATTTTAAGCCTTTGGCTACTACAATATACAAGGCATAAAATTGCAGGACAAACTACCCTAGATAGGGTGTATGGCTAAATCCAGTAAATCTGGCAATTGTTTATTTTTAATCACTAGCTATACTAGTACAATATGGCAGCGACAAGATACACAGGTATCTTTTACCTTAGTGTTCTTAAATGCACTACGGTGCATATGGAGTCCAGGGGTGAGTGGACCAGAGTGGTCAGCCGATTGGCAGACTACCGACTGACTCCAGCAGACATTTTCCTTTGCACAGAGGTCCTTCACATGGATGACTGCAGCGTGGGTAGGAATTTAAGTGCTGGCACTGAGAGTCAATGACATCCTCCAGGTGAGCAAGCATCCTCCTGAGTGGCTGTGCATAGAGCTGTCAGTATGGTTAGCACAGCTCTGGCTTGCAACTGGTGCAATTCTGTAGGCCAAAAATCAGCCTGAAATCCATGTCCAAAAGTCAAATCTGCTCCAGCCAGAAATAAGCCTGACATCTGTGTACCAAAGTGCAGACTGCTGCAGCAGCGTGTTGCAGGAGAAAAGATCACATGGAAAGTTCAGATCAGTGAGATCATCTCAACCCTGGAGTCATGCAGTGGTCTTCTGCTGAAGTTTTGTGCAGCAGGATTTAATTTCTGGCACTGGGAGTCAGGGACACCCCAGGTGAGCAAGCGTCATCTTGAGTGGTTGTGCAGGGAGCTATGGGTGCAGTTAGTGCAGCTCTGGCTTGCAATTGGTGAAGTTCTGTAAGCCAGAAATCAGACCATGACCTGTGTCCAAAAGTTACAAACTGCTCCAGCAAGAAATAAGTCTGAGGTCTATGCCCTAAAGTGTAGACTGCTACGGCGGTGTGTTGCAGGGGAGAGTGTCTCATAGAAAGTTCAGCTCAGTGAGATCCTCTCAACCTTGTAGTCCTGCAGCCATTGTCTGCTGAAATCTTGTGTAGCAGGGATTTAATTTCTGGCACCGGGAGTCGGGGAGGCCCCAGATGAGCAACCGTTCTCCTGAGTGGTTGTGCAGGGAGCTGCAGGCGCAGTTACCATGGCTCTGGCTTGAGATTGGTGCAGTTCTGTAAGTCAGAAATCAGCATGAGATCCATGTCCTGAAGTCAACAATTTGTGCATCCAGAAATACACCCAATATCCATGTCCCAAAGTGCAGAATGCTGTGGTGGAGTGTTATAGGGGAGAGGATCTCATAGAAAGTTCTACGCAGTGAGATCCTCTCAACCCTGGAGTCCTGCAGCCATTATCTGCTGAAGTCTTGTGCAGCCAGGATTTAGATTTCAGCACTGGAAGTCAAGGATGCCCCCAGGTGAGCAAGCGTCATCTGCAGTTGTTGTGCAGGTAGCTGTGGGCACGGTTAGCATGGCTCTGGCTTGCAACTGGTGCAGTTCTTTAAGCCAGAAATCAGCCAAGATCCATGTCCCAAAGTCAAAAACTGCTGTGGTGGCATGTTGCAGGGGAGAGGATCTCATAGAAAGTTATGCTTAGTGAGATTCTCTCAATCCTGGAGTCCTGCAGTAGTCATCTGGCCCCCAGGATGGGTATATTTCAGGTATTACCACCCTTATGCATTGTTTGTTGAATATACTACATTAGCATAGTCATTTTTATAGAGATCTTATTTGCGATTGTTTTATGGCATATGAAGGCCTCTTGAATTAAGGAAGTAACAGTGTGTAGTAAGTCATGTAGGAGTCTGGGTAATTTCTGGTTTGGGAGGGTTTTATGTAATTGTAATTTTTTCAGGTTCTTTGCAGCATGTTAATTGGTTTGGCTAGCTTCCTAAGGATGTCTTAAGTGTTGTCCCATATGGTTTCATAAAGATTAAGTACACACTTTTTGTTAGTTTAGGTATATAGTTTTAATTGTTGGATTAGTGTAGGTATATCATTTTAATTGATAATTTAGCTCCTGATATACAGGAATATAAGCAATGGCCTTTTGCATGAGGAGAAATTCTCTATCCATGTATTTATATATAGATACATAAGAGCACAAAGTGCAAAAATTAGGGAAATGAAGAAACATTAGGGATTAGGGTCTCTGGAATATTGGTGAATCAGTGGTGGGATCTTCCTTGGGGTTGTCAACCCTAATGCCCATGCCTCCCCTAGCCCATAGCCTCCTGTCTGAAGCACAAGGTACAGCTCCAAGCTAGTGCCTCACAGTGATACAGCATGGCCAACATAATCTGTTGTAGCTTTCTTCATGTAGTGGCCCTGTGGGCTCTGTGTGAAGGCATCACATTTGAGCTAGTTTCCTCAGGGGATTGGGTGGGCATTAGGGTTGACAACCCCAAGGAGGACCCCATCACTGATTCACCAATACTCTGGAGATCCAAATCCTTAATTTTTTTTATTTCTCTACTTTGTGTTCTTTGCGTTCTTCAACCCTAATGTCTGCATTAATGTACAGTAGTTTTTTGCAATGAATTTCTCTTCTTTTTCTGATAGTAGAATTGTATCCTCATTTGCGCAGGTTCCTTTGGGACCTGTGCAACATGAGAGAAATACAATATTGGAGACAGTCCTGACCCAATCCATAGGCCCAGCAGGCCTTGGCGTGCATGTCAATACCTTGTGAGGAATGCTCCATGACCTACTACAGGGTGTCGCATTTGTGCCAAAACACTGATCTGTCCCTACCCAGGCCAGGGCTGGTGCTGCATGCTGCAGCATCTTTCCCATCAGCCTTGTCCCATTAAACTGGCTCTCTGAGTTCACACCTGAACTCAGCTCACTGGCACGGTAAGGCAATGTGGTCCCCAGTGGTGCAGCGGACATCCCTTCAAACAATGTAACATCATAAATTCTTTGTTTTTTAATATTTTTAAAATCAAACTGTCAACATAGTCTTATTATGACCCAACCTCATGAACCTGGTAGGTGAAAATATTCAAATCCCTGCCGAAATACCATTCTACCCCACAGGTGTGAAAACACATTTTGGCCAGGATGTGCAAAATGACAGCTGTAATGTTCACTTGATGGTGTGAAAAAATGGCTATGTTGAAAATTTGGGGTCAATATATTGACAACTACCAAAGTTATGCGTGTGCTTAGAAACATTTCAATATGCACTCATAATTTGGTCATTTCTAGGGATTTTATCACCAAATTTTCAACATGGCCTTTTTGGGCCCCTACCTCATGAACACTTGTGGTAAAATTATGTTAATTGGGCCCAGAAGGTGATGTGACACAATGACTGCAAAATCACCTTCCAGGCCTGACTAACAACATTTCACTGACAGTGTTCATGAGATGGGGTTCCAAAAAGGCCATGTTGAAAATTTGGTGAAAAATCTCAAAAAAATGATAAAGTTATGAATATATGTTCAAAACACCATTGAAATACACTATACGGCACTTACCTGTATTCCTCAATTCACAGTTCGGCACTGAAGTGAGCAGATGTGTCTCAGTCTACAGAGAATGACAACATTTGACCTTGGCTGGTAAGTTTAGGGTAAGAGGGTATGTGGGGTGGTGGGTGCTCAGTGGGAGGGACAGAATGGTGGGGGGGGGACAGCGGGGATGATTTGGGACAGTTTTCTTTATTTCAGGTTAAAAAAACGATGTTGTGAGACTGTTTTCTTTTTTTCAGGAACACAGACTATTAATAAAGTTAGTTCAGAACACTAGGGTTGGACTCCACAGTGTCCCACACTGCTAGTGGGGGCTTGTTAAACTGACACGGGGATTGGGCCCCCTACTGATGTGTGCAAATATAAATAAAACAATGGGCTGGAGGGGGCATACAGTACTGGCTGGCATTTGCTGTCAATGCAAGCAAGCAAGCAAAATTTTATTTATGAAAAGCTATTCCAATAGATCATAGCATTTTACAGAATCACAAATCATAAAACCACTCAATTCAACAAATCAAAACATTAAAAACATATATAAACAGCAGGATTAAGTATCAGAAAATACCAGTTCAAATAAATACAGTAAGTTTTTAAGGCAGACTTAAAGGCCTCAATGGACGGGTACTTCCTAAGCCGGCGAGGTAGAGAATTGCACAGGGTCAAAGCCACAAAGGCAAATGATCTAGCACCTGCAGTTGTTAAACGGACCCTGGGAATCTCTAGCAATCCCTCATCAGCCAAGTGGAAAGGATGAATGGGGCAGTGAGGACAAATGAGATATTGCAGATACTGCAGTCCCTGCCTGTGTAGGGCTTTGTAGGTCAGTAACGGGACCTTGAAGGTGATCCTCCACTGTACTGGTAGCCAGTGCAGTCTGTGGAGCAAAGGTGTGAAATGGCAAGATCTTGATAAGCCAGTCAGTAACTTAGCAGCTGCATTCTGCACCAGCTGTAGCCAGCGAAGGTCCAACCCTGGTAGCCCTAGGTATAGGGCATTGTCGTAATCAAGTCACATGGTCACAAAGGTGTGAACCAATGTAGGAAGGTCATCAAGTGGAAACAGGTGTTTTTTCCTGGCGATATTCCTCAGGTGGTAAAATGAGGTCTTGACAATGGCTGCCACCTGAAACTTAAGCGTCAGCTCACTATCAATCATAACTCCCAGATTCCGCACCCAGTCAGACATCACCAGCTGGTTGCTATCCAGCCATAGTCCGGAAAGCTGCCAGGTCGGTGACCTTTCTACCCGATGACCTGTGTCCACAACCAACACCTCAGTCTTATCCAGATTCAGTCTCAACCAGTTGGCACTCATCCAGTCCTGAATCTTGGAAAGGCAGTTGTTAAAGACCAAGACAACATTGTTTTGTTCAGGCACAAGACATGTACAGTTGAGTATCATCTGCATAACAGTGAAAACTCAATCCATACCACTTAATAATCTCCCCCAATAGCAGCATATACACCACAAACAACATGGGTGAAGCACAGAGTCCTGCAGTACCCCACAAGGAAGGGGAGAGGAGCTGAAGAGAAAACTCCTAGCTCCATTCTCTGCATCCTGCTAGTAAGGAATGAATGGAACCATCTGAGAACTGTACCAGACAGTCCACAGAATAGCTGCAAGAACTCCAGCAACACCCCATGGCCCACGGTATCAAATGCCGCCAAGAGATCAAGGAGGACCAAGACTGACGACTCCTCTGATCTTTCGCTGTCAGGAGGTCATTAAGTACTTGAACCAATGCAGTCTCAGTACTATGCCTCTTCCTGAAACCAGACTGGAGAGGATCGCAGATATCGTGGGTGGTCAGATGCTCCTCGAGCTGCAACATGACTGCCTTCTCAATAACCTTACCCACGAAAGGTAAGTTAAAGACAGGCCTGTAGTTTGTGAGGCAGTCAGGGTCAAGAGAAGGTTTTTTTAGGAAGGGTTGAGCCACCGCCTCCTTCAGAGTGTCTGGAAACACCCTGGTCTCTAATGAACACCTAACTATCTCAGCAAGGACTGGTCCGATTTTCTTCATACACCCCACAAGGAGCCGTGTTGGACCAGGGTCCAAACTACAGTAAGTCGGTCATAAGCCTTGAATCATCTTCATGACATTCTCAATTGCCAGCTGGCTAAAATCTGACCAGACAAACTGGGTGCCTACAACCTAGCCCATTTGAGCAAGCTATGCAAATTTCAGACCTGATCGTGTCAACCTTATCTGTGAAGAATCTAGTGACTCATCACACTTCTGTGGAAAAGCTCCCTGATTCTGGAGACAGGTTGGATTACACAACCTGTCCACAGTTTGGAACAGCTGAGCTGGTTGGTTATTTGCAACAACAATCTCTTTGGACAGGAACTCTGTCTTCTTATGGGAGACTGCAGAGTGACAATCCCTGTAATGGGATATCAATTTAAGTCTGTCACCATCTAGGCCAGATTTTCTCCAGCATCGTTCCAACCTTCTCCCCACCCACCTCAGCTCCCTCAGAGACCCATCAAACCAAGGGGACTGAGGGCAAAGGGAGAGGGGTTGAACCTGGACAGGAGCAATGGAATCCAGAGCAGCCCCCACTACCTCATTATAGGCTAGCAGAAGACCATCTGGATCCATGCTGACACTCAAACTCCCCAATAGGTCCAGCACCACCATAAGACCATCGGGGTCAAACCCAGCAAAGGGTGGTACCTAATCATTTCCATAGAGGAGGTCTATAGTGTGATGATCGGACCATCTGACAGGTTCCACCACCAAGTCCAAGATTTCCATTCCCAACAGAAAAACTAGGTCCAATGAATGACCCTGTATATAGGTCACAGAGGTAATTATCTGTGTGATGCCCAACTACACCATCAGTTAGAGGCAGTCTTGTCCAAAATGTGAGAGTTCATTGTCAACCCAGGCATTGAAGTCCCCCAGTACCAGCCACCTGGAGGCCTCCAACACCATCTCGACATTAAAGTTTGTGACTTCCTGTAGGAAATCCTTCCCATCACTGGGTGGATTATAGATGGAGAAGTATCCCACAACCCACACCTGCACCCAAGATACATTCAAAGGCTCTAGTGATCCCAACTGGCACATCTACAAGGCACAGCTCCATCTTGAAACAGGTGGCTATCCCCCCCCACCCAACATGGGATCAGAGATAAGGAGGTGGATCCGATAGACACCATGGAAATGCTTATTTTCACACTAGGGAGTATGATATTAACGTCAGGCAGGTGATGGGGTGGGGTGAGTCCGCTAGCCACCAGGCAAAACTTTCTAACATATGGGGTGGGGGTAGAGACCACTAACCACCAGGGGAAATTTAATTACATGTGGGGTGGGTGATTGGGCTGGGGAAGGAACCACTAGCCATCAGAGAAAATATTGTTACATAGTGGCTAGCATTTTCAATATGCATCACGAATCATATACTGTGATATTCTGCTATATGAAACAGCAAAGTATATGATGCAACACACATTGAGTGGGGTGAGGGACCACAAACCACCAGGGAAGAGTTTATTGCATATTGGGAAGGTAATCAGGTGGGAAATGAGACCACTAGACACCAGGGAAAGCATTAATATATATGGCAGGGGGGTGATCAGGTGAGGGAGGGACTGCTAGCAACCAGGGAAAAGGTTCTTACATCTCGGGGTTGCTCTTTCTGTTATGTGTGTTGTATCATGTACTGTGGTGGGTTTTACTATATACAGCCCTAGCACCGACATCCCCCACAGCAACAGCTACAATGCCAGCTGTCTGCATTTTACCATCGGGGATGTCGGTGCTGTTCTATCGGGGGCTGCACCCCTGAACCCCCCCTTGTGGGGGGCTCCAACCCCGACACTCCCCTTTCTCTAGGATTCTAACTCTGAGTCGGAATTGGACTGGGGGGGTGCAACACCAGGACCTGCACCACCGGTGTCAGCAGAGTTTCAGCACAGCAACTCACCGCATCCTGGTGAAATCTGTTGCTGTGCTGGACTTCGTCTTAGTGGTGTCAGCCTTGTGTCTGTACACCACCATGGTGTTCTGCTATATGACACACCGCAGTATATGATATGACACACATAATGAAATATGACAATAGGACATCACACTTTCGCAAAAATTCAGCTATTCTTAGAACACTGATTTTTTTTAAACTGTACATGCTAGCAAACTGAACTTTTTCTTAAATAATTTAAAATCTGCTTAACTGTAAGAAGCAAAACCCACAAAAACACATACCTTGGGCCAAACTCTATCAAACGTGAAAGTTTCAGGTTTCAAATCATGATATTTTTTCAGTTATTGGGGCCCAAAAAAGTCTTAAAAACTGTGATTTTTATATTTTTTACCTCTTTAATTTTATTTTATTTTATTTATTTAGTGATTCAGAAAAGACCTTTGAGCGCAAGCTCTTTTACAAAGGTTCCACGTCATAGATTGCTAAAAAAAGTACAACAGGAGAAAGCAAAGGTACATCACAATGAATGATACAGCTTGGATTCAGAACTTACAGAATAACTGAAACCATAAGTACAAGTTAAAATAACAAGAAAAACACTTTATGAGGGTGGGGGGGATAAGCAGCCACAAAGCGCCTTGCCAGTAGTTCAGAGGGATGGGGATAGCTGGCAGTGGGGTGAAGAAAGGAGGTACAAGAGAGAGGGGGAGGTACTGTGGTGGAGGTGAAGGGTGGGGAGAAGGCAATGAGGTATAGGGAGAAATGGGGGCGAGGGGATGCTGAGTGGAGAAGATGTGCTAGAGTAAATGGTGGGGTGTGAGGGGGCATGGTCAGGCAGCTTGCATTTGTAGTGACTGTTAGGAAACTCATGGGACTGGGAGTTGGGGAGGGGGGAAGGTAGGGTGGCGGGTACCAAAGGAGCATGATGCGAACTGATTGCTGAGGCAAGTCATGAGAAGGGACAGAGGGAAGGGGTACCTGAGGCCCACTTAACCAATCTACATGCAGTTTTGAGAATCATGTACTCCTGGCACAAAGGGTGTGCTTCCCAAATTTCATGTAAATCGGTTGAACAGGGCAAAGTTATTAAGGTGCAAAAAAAAAGCACTTTGTTAATGCACCAGTTAGGGTTCAACTTAATGCTACAAAGGTAGGGAAATGTGGAATTAGGATTTCTAACCCAAAGTCCCCACCCTCTCCCCGAAGCAGCAAAAGGAACAAAAGGAAAAAAAATGGATTTTGGGTCTCCAGAGTCTTGGTGAATCAGTGGCTGGGTCTTCCTTGGGGTTTTCAACCCTAATACTCACCCCTACCCCCAGCCCATAGCCTCCTGTCCAAAGCACAATGTATACTGTAGCTACAAGCCAGGAACTCATAGTGATACACTGTTCAAAGGTAGAAAGGTTTCTATCACTGTGTGTTGCCAACACAATCTGTTGTAGCTTTCTTGGGCACTACGTGAAAAAAGATCATGGTTGATATTGTTTGTTCAGAAAAAGGGGTGGGCATAAGGGCTAACAACCCCAGGGAAGACCCTCCCCCCCCCATTGATATGCCAAGGCTCTGGAGACCCAAAACCCTAATATTTTTTTTTTCCTTTTACTGCTTGGGGATCGGGGGAGTTAGGGTTTGAAATTCAAATGCCACAGTTCCCTACTTTTGCAGCATTAACTTCAACCCTAACTGGTGCATTAAGAAATTTTTTTGCAATAATTTCCTTTGTTGAGATAATGGAATTTTATCTTCATTCACATAGGTCCTGAAGGAGCAGAGGTGTTAGAAGGGAAGGTATGACTTTTTGCAAATGACACAAAGTCTGCAACAGTGTTGACACTCTGGGGGGATGAAAAAAATGAAGAGAGATGTAAATAAGCTTGAGGAGTGGTCAAATGTGTGACAACTAAGACTCAGTGCAAATAAGTACAAAATCATGCACTTTGGGCATAGAAACCCATGGGCAGAATGCCTGATGGGGGGTGTGTGGTGCTGGCAACCACCAAAGAGGAAAGGGACCTGGGGTAATCATATCTGATGACCTAAAAGTTGTCATGCAGTGTGATAAGGCAGTTTGGAGAGCCAGTAGGATGTTGGGATACATAAGGAGGGGTATCACCAGCAGAAAGAAAGCAGTGGTGATACCGCTGTACAAATCATTGATGAGACCACATCTAGAGTACTGTGACCAGTTCTGGAGGCCACATCTTTGAAAGGACATAGACAGAGTAGAGGTAGTCCAGATGATGGAAACTAGAATGGTGCAGGGTCTGCTGAAAAAGCCCTATGAGGAGAGGCTGAAGGACCTCAATATGTTCACCCTGGAGGAAAGGAGGGAGAGGCGAAAGATGATAGAAACTTTCAAATACCTCAAGGGTATAAATAAGGTACAAGGGGTCATGATATGAAGCTGGAAGGAGTTGAGTAGACTCAGGTGAAACATGATAAAGTACTTCTTCACAGAAATGGTGGTGGATGCATGGAACAGCCTCCCAGCAGAGGTGGTGGGAGCAAAAACAGTAACAGAATTCAGAATTGCATGTGATAACCATAAGTGAACCCTGGTGAACAGAAAGGGGGGATAAAGCTGGAGATGAAGTAAGGTTTGCAGTATTACAGTGGGTAGCATAAATGGGCATACTAGGTGGGCCAAGCGGTCCTTATTTGCCGTAAATATCTATGTTTCTATGCTTCTATGATCTGTGTGAACAGATGCAGATGTGAAGGGTCCTTTTGGCTCTGCACCAAGGGAAGACTCCATGTGCCTATGGAAGTTCAGTGACAGATGTGAAGAATTCACAGAGCTGGCTGGTGGGATGTGGAAGCCAGGGCTATCTGGTCCCTGCACTTTTACTTGTCCTCAGATACAGACAAACAGGGCAGAGTCCATCTGTCAGTTGATGCACATGGCCATCTGCCACCTTGGGTGCAGATGTGCAAGGCCCTATGCCAAGAGAAAAGCTGTCTTCATTTTATGGTACCCAGTGCCATGTGGGCAAACCTGCAGCTTTCATTTCCTAGCTGTGGGGGTGTTGCATGATTGCACCATCCCTCCACCCTCACCTGATGTAGCTGGGCAACTGAGCTTGCCACCAAACTCAGGTCACTGGCATAGATCACCTAGTATGTCCACTGGGGTGAAGAATGGCACTACACAGAAAATTTCTTAATAATTATAATGTTTTTTTTATTTTGACACCAAATCTTTAAGATAGTCATTTTATGACTCTCATTATAAACATGGCATGTGGCATTTGTAGTATGTTTTCCAAAATGTAATTTGCACCACAACTGTTAAAATACTTGTCATCAAGAATTTAAAAAGTGACACCTGTCATGTTTATGAGGTGGTGTGGAAAATGGCTATGTTCAAAGTTTGGGGTAAAAATATTGCAAATTAGTGAAGTCATGAGTGAACATTCAAATATTGCAATGTTTGCACATAACCTGGGCATTTTACCGTATTTGTGCACCAAATTTTTAGCATTGTCTTCTTATGACCACAACTCATGAACCCAGTAGGTAATAATTTTCAACTCCCTGCTGAAACATCATTCCATGTCACAAACGTAAAAATTCATTCTGGTCAAGATTTGAAAAATGACAGTTGTAATGTTCTTGAGGTGGTATGAAAAAAATGGTTATGTTGAAACATTTGGGTCAACATATTGAAAAATCACCAAAATTATGAGTGAACATAGAAAAGTTTCAATGCACAGCATGCTCACAACTTTGTCATTTTTCCATATTTTGACTCCACATTTTCAACATAGCCTTCTTATGACACCTCCTTGTGAATAATGGTGGTGAAAATGTTCAAATTCCACCAAAAGGTGACTTTGCAAAGCAACTGCAAAATCATCTTTTGGGTTACATTTGCATAACTCCAATACAATCGTTCATAAGGTGGGGTCTCAAAAAGGCGATGTTGAAAAGCTGGAGTCAAATTATGCAAAAATTGCAAAGTTATGAATAAAAGTTCAATCCCCCATTGAAATACATTAAACCACACTTACCTTAGTTTCTCATATCACAGTCATCAGTTCCAGCAGCAAGACGTGTCTTTGATTGGAGAGTGGGTCTACATCATGGGACACATTCAGCTGAGTGAGGGTGTGTGGAGGGTGTATGGGGTTTGTGGATGCTGAATGGGAGGTCAGGATAGGGTGGGAAGGGGTGTTTGGGGTGGTCAGATTGGTGAGGGACTTTTTCTGTTTAACAGGTTTTAAAAAATCATCAAGTGATGGTTTTCTTCATTTCAGGTGACATTCTGATGCCGGGGATTGTGCAACCTAGTGTCAGATGTATCGGATTACTTTTTGGAGAATGGGAGTGGGTGACCTAGAAGGGTGGAGATCAAGAGAAGTGGTACCGGGGTGGCACCCGGTCCCATTATTGTTTTTCAGTTCTGAAGAAAATGGTGGCTCTCACAGCAAAATATTTTTATGCTGTGAGAAGCAGATGGTGAGAAACCAAAAGGGTCTTGCAACACAGAATCTTTGGGGTCATATCAGAATGCTATCCCAAAAACCCTACTGAACAGGCTCAGAACAGCGAAAAAAAAGTTAAAGCCTTCTAACTGTGGAGCTGTTTAATTTTTTTTTTTCATGAAACCTTCCAAAGGCACTACCTTGACACAGCATGCTTCTACCATGAACATTTTGGAAATAATATTCCATCCCTTGTAGGCTGTACCTGCGAACAAAACCAGAAACCCATGTTATGTACTGTATAGAAAAGAAATTGGAACTCTGCAGGAAAAGGACAAATACGGATCTCAGAAATCATACAAGCTGCCATTATGAAACTTTCCTCATCTTTACACCTTTCCTAATAGAAACCACATGCAAAAGTCCAGCTAATTTCAACAGATGCTGTGAAAGCTACTAAGGTGCAAACTTAGGAGCTTATCATAGAACCTATCGTTCAACCCTAATTATACTGGTGCTACTGTGCCACTATTATATATTCATTGCAAGAAACTGCGTCAATGCACAAGTTAGGGATCAACTTAAGCAACAAATGGAGGAATATGTGGCATTAGTATTTCCAGCCCTAACTCTCCACCCCCAAAGCAGCAGAAGGACAACACCACACAAGCAACTACAGACAGCCATCATAAGTTAAGACAAACAACATATAACTGCTTTCAGATGACAAAAATGCAGTTGCACTGATGTGCTGCCTTCATAGATTTGTATTTGTGGCATTCATACTGCAAGACATGCATAGTCCCTCATCACTGTAGATACAAATCCACAATGCTCAAATCATAACACTGCTTTTGTATGCAGAAGCACAGGTCCCTGCAGCCACAGATACAAATCCAAGATACCCAAATTACAAGAGTTATTTTGCCTGCACAAGAGCAGGCTCCAATGGATGCAGTGCTTCTGTAGCCTCAGATACTCATGCACACTGTTAGACATACACACACACTTGATGGGCCCACACTTCTGCAAGAACAGGTGGAAGACATACAGACCAACCTCTGGCTACAGAAGCACAGGCACCACAAAAATCCATGATACCAAAATTGCAACATTACTTCTGTCTACAGAAGCACAGGTCTCTAAGGGGCCTGCGCCTCTGCAGGCACAGGTGTAAGACATATATACTGACATCTGGCTTCAGAAGGACAGGTCCCTGGGGGCAGGCAGTTATGCAGGTAGACGTACTGTCACAATGTGGGTATAATGGTTTCAACAGTGGATGAAGAAATTGTTCAAGGGAGTAGCAGTTTTTCAGTTATGCAGATTCATATATAGAAAAGTATGCATTAGTGGATTATGCTATCAAACAAGGTAGCTCGCACAGTGCGCTACAGTATAGCATAGGCAGCCACTATGCAACAAAATAACTTACAGCAAATCACGTCACAAAATACTGCATTAAAAAAGTAATTGACTGACATGAATCACATTGTTCCCTGCAGCATACTACAGCATTTTTATTTTTGATATATTGCAAATTTCATCCTGGCTGGTGCTGCTGTACTTCTGGTTGCAGAGGTGCAGGTGCCACATAGTCTTCTGTGTACTAAAGGGTAGGTTTCCATGGGGCCTGCACTTCTGCAGCCACACATAGTCATGCATGCAGTATGACATATACACACAGGTGTGGCTACATAAACACAGGCCTCTACAGGGTCTGTGCTTATGCAGCTGCAGATACCAGTCCACAAAGGCAGCACATCATTGCCACAGCATTGGCAGCATCTGGAAACAATTATATGTTGTCTGCCTAACCTAATGTTGGCTGTCTGTGCTTGCTTGTGTGGTGTTGTCCATTTGCTGCTTTGGAGTGGTTGGGGAGTTAGGACTAGAAACCCTAACGGCACATTTTCCTACTTTTGTTGCATTAAGTTGAACCTTAACTGGTGCATTAACAAAGTTTTTTGCACTGAATTTCATTTATTTTTAAGATAGTGGAATTATATCCTCATTCAGGGACCTGTGTGGGCAATCTGTCTGTCTGGCCATGTGACTACAGAAGAAGATGCACAGGACCCTCCATGCCCTGCATGAAGTGAGGAGTTGGTCTGGCTGTAGAATTGCAGGGCCCCTTGAGCACTGCACTTCTAGGAAGCTACAGATGCAGATATGTGGGGCCCTTTGGGCCCTGCACCAAGTGAGGAGGCTGTCAGTGAGCAGAAGTGCAGGACCCTACAGGTTCTGTACTTCCACACCAAGCATTCTTAGGCAGTCCAATGATTCGGAGGTTCCTTTCTCTTGCCTGATTTTCAATGGTCTCCAGCCTTTGAGGGAGATGTACATTTTCTTTAAGGATTTTGTGGGTTGTGTCCATCAATTTAAGGATGGAGGTATCATTTCATTGAATTATGGACTCGTAAAGTTCCATTTTGGATTCCAAGGCCGACACTCTTGGGGCAAGGGTATCAAACTTTTTGTCCAGGTCTTGGACTGATTTTACCTGTTAGTTGAGCGTAGTGAGGATGGTTAAAAGTGAGGCCTCCTCAGATTGACTGTTGGTAGGCTCTCCGGTACAACCATGCTGTCTAGGCCTTTTTTCTCTGGACCTCTTCAGAGCAAAAAAGTTGCCGGCTGGTGCATCTGCCCTCTTGGATTTGCCCATCGTGGCACTGCAGGATCCGATTACACTTCTGGGACTAACAAATAATGTTTATATTGCTGTAGATCAAAGTCTTATATATATTTTTTTATTAGTTTCTCCAGGAGCTCCAGTAAATTGCTGCTTCCTCTTGGCTGCTCAGCAGCGCCCCCCTGTAAAAAGTGTTTTTAAATATAAAAAGAGGAAGCAGACTGCAATGTATCAGAAAGACTGTTCCAAAATTCAGGAGCAGCAACAGAAAAAGCACAGACATCAGCTTTAGATTTACATAACCTTTCAACTAGCATAACACCTTTAACTGATCTCAAGCTAGGAACCATTGACCTTCACTTTATTAAGTCTAAAAGGGGCTGAAAAACTGAAAAAACACATTTAAATACCAAACAACCCAAAATTACTGAATATGTAAATAAGAAGAACGCCAACCATGACAAAAATACAAAATACAATGGTGAGTATGAGTTGGTGCTAATAAAACAAAATGACAAATGTTGTTATATGCAACACAAAGACTCTGAGATTTTTTGACTCCCAACTGAAAAAAAAACAAACTTGCAGCATAGACAAAATGTGGCAAAACAGACCCACTGGCAATAATGTTGCATGTCTCCAAGGAAAAAAATCAATTTATAAAGTATTCTGATTTTTTTTAATTATTATTTATTGTCCTACAAGTCATTTTAACATGTTCTGGAAAGGACAACCCTGAATCCAGTAGCACTCCCAAGTACTTAAATTGAGACACCTGCTCAATTCAATTACCAAAATTATCCCTTAAATGTAAGGGGGGAGAAGCACTGATTATTCCATGAGAACCAAAAAGCATAGACTTTGTTATCTTACAGTTGAGATCAAAGAATTATTCAAAATACAGTTATAAACAGAAAGATACTCATATTACAAATACTTTGAAACAATATTCACATTTTCAACAGAAAAATAATCAAATCATCAGCATAAAACAGAGATTCACAATATTTAAAATAAGAAGGCAGTAAATTAACAAACAAAGTAAACATTAAAGGGCCAATAATTGAGCCTGGGGAACCCCTTTACGTATTGCTAAACAATCAGAAGAAACTGAGCCAGTGCCAACAAACTGAGACCTATTAGTTAAATGAAAGAATCATTTCAGCTCATGAAAGAAGAATCAAGAGCCATCGCCAACCCTTCTACCTAGGATTTTAGGGATGCCCCAAAACCATAATTTGGGGTAGTTTTGTGTAACACAAACTGCAGAATTGAGCTGAACTGGTCCTGTTTAGTTAGATTTGTGCTTTGTTTTTCTCCAGGGCATCATTTTTATTGGTTTTCAATGTTGTTTTTCTTTAAATGAAAGATGAGATAACAGCCATACAAAAGAAGATTTTTTTCTCACAAAAGTGTAATTTCAGCTCACAAAAGAAGAATCTTCTATCATGAGCCATAAATTCTTATTTCATATTGCACATATAAATGAAAGACCCCACTGAGCATACTCAGAACCAAAATTTCAAATCCTTATAACTCGGGAACCGATTAATATTTTTTTCACCAAACCAAATTACAAAAAAGGCCTTTTCTAGTGCAAATCCCTTCTACCATAAAATTTCAGAACAAAATTCCAAACTGTCTGGGCTGTAGCTGATAGAAAATAAACTGTCAAAACCTCCTATGTTTCCACTTTTTGTACTATTTGGATTTTGGAATGTGGCTGTCAGTCTGTCATAAAACTTCTCAAATCAAGAGTTCTTGCTTCCCCCGACCACACATGCAACATTTTGTGCAATTCCATTAAAGTGGGGCAGTTATTTTTTTCATATGCTTTTTATCCTCTGACGCACCTGATATCACCAGAAAAACAAGGGATTTGGGAACAATAGCCTCAGAAGACCTAAAGGTGGATGAGAAGTGTAAAAAGGCAGTGGGGAGGCCCAGTGGTAAGCTAAGGTGCATAGGAAGGAGTATCACTAGCAGAAGAAGGGAGGTGGGATGCCACTGTACTGGATACTGGTGAGACATCATCTGGAATACTGTGTACAATTCTGGAGGCCACATTTCTGGATAAGATGGAGGTGGATCAGAGAAGGACAACTAAGATTGTGCAAAGCTTGCAACAGAAGGCATATGAGGAAAGACTAAATCACCTCAATAGACATACTCTGCAGGAATGGACAGAATGGGGGGATATGATTAAAACCTTCAAATATCTGAAGGGCATAAACAATGTGCAAGTGGGAGAATTATTAGAGGGGGGTCAAGATAAGGGGGGATGTGAGGGAGTTTTTTTACAGAAAGGGTGATGGATGCATGGAACAGCCTACCCAAGGAGCAGGTGGGCGGGGAATTCAAAAGCACATGGGACAGGCACAAGGGAACCCTAGCGATGGAAAAGAGAGGCTAAAGCAGATGACCAAGTAGGATCAGTGGCCATTGATACAGGTCAGGAAAACAGGCAGACTGGATGGGCCCAGTGGTTCTTATCTGCCATTAAATTCTGTGTTTCTATGTATCTGTAGAAGCACAAGCCCTTATGGGGCCAGCCCTTCTGTAGTAGCCACAGCTACTCGTGTAAACTTTAAGACATATACACACATCTGACTTCTGCAGCCACAGGTGTAAAACATACACACTGAGCTCTGGCTGCAGCAGGCCCCACAAAATTCATGATACTCAAATAACAAAACTATCTCTATCTGCAGAAATACAGGCCCCACAAAGGTCTGTACTTCTACAGCTTCAGGGATAAGACATACACATCAACTTTTGTGTGTGGAACAGTAGGCCCCTGTGGGTCCTGCACTCATGCTACAATATATTGAAATCCATGATACCAAAATTGCAGCACTCCTTTTTTCTGCAGAAGCACAGGCCCCTGTGGGGATAGTGCTTGTGCAGCTGCAAGTGTAAGACATACACTCTGACTTCTGTCTAGAGAAGCTCAGAATTCTGTGGGAGCTGCACTTATGCTGCTGCATTTAGAAATCCATGATACCCAATTTGCAACACAACTTCTGTTTGCAGAAGTGTAGACTCCTTTGGGCCAGTGCTTCTGTAGCCACAGATATGCATATATGATGTAACATATACTCACACACTTCTGTCTGCAAAATCATAGGCCACTGTGGGGCATGTGCTTCTGTAGCTGCAGATACAAATCCACGAAGTTAGCACATCAGTGTTAATGCATTGGTGTCATCTAGAAACAGCTGTATGTTGTTTACCTTGTCTGAGGATGGCTGTTTGTGGTTGCTTGTGTAGTTTTCTCCTTTTGCTATTTGGGGGTGAGGAAGTAGGGTTGAAAACCATAACACCACATTTCCTTACATTTGTGGCATTACCTTGAACCCTAACTGGTGCATTCATGCAGTATTTTGCAATGATTATCCTTCCTTTTTGAGACAGTGGAATAGTATCCTCATTCACTCTGACCTGCTTGAACAGATGTAGATGCACAGGGCCCTCCTGGCCATGCACTAAAGGAAGAGTTTGTCTGCATTTAAGAGCAACCAAAGTATTCAATTTCTTGTGCACACAGAACATTTTAATTTTGCAAGTTTTTTGTGGTGCACCTAAATGTGTTACACAGAAATTATTTTAACCCTACATCATGAACATGGTAGCTAGAATGTGTTATATCCTACCCAAAAAGGTGGTTTTGTAGTGCGACTGCAAAATCTCCTTTTGACATATATTTAAAATTCCACCATCCTTGTTCATGAGGTAAGGTATACAGTATTCAAAATGTGGGACTAAAATATTGTCAAATGACCAAGTTATTAGTAAACATATGTAAGACAATAAAATGTGTGACACAAATTAACATGTTGAAAATGTATGTGTTGCACTTCAAAATCCCCTCTTTTGACATGTACTTCAAAATTAGCACCATCCTTGTTCATGAGGTAGTCACATAAGCGGTATATTCAAAATCTGGGACAAAAAAATTACCAACTTAATGCTAATAATGAGACACTAAAATGTATAACATAAATTAATATGTTACAAATGTATGTGTCACACTTTAAATCACCTCTCCAACTGTAATTTAAAAATTCCCACCATGCTTGTTCGTGAGGAAGGGTCGTGTAAACAGCATATTCAAAATGTAGGACTAAAATATTGTAAAATGGCCAAGTTATGAGTAAAAATATGTGAGGTGCTAAATGTGCAATACATTCATTTATGTTTCACAAATGTATGTGTCACACTTATATGTCATATATGTAAGTTCTTGTCTCTTGATATATAAATCAGTAATTTCAGTAAAATGACAGACAAAGTCACAAAAAGGTATTTGTGGCTCATTCTGGGAAAAACACAAAACAGAATCTTGCTTAACAGATCTTGTTTAGCAAGAGTCATGTGTTTGATTTTTCAAATTCTTTGATGTTATTTATTTTCAATTTTTTTAATAAAGTAAAGAAAAAAGATGGCTGCCATCATTAACAATATTTTTCTCCCAAACTATAAATCACTAATTTTGCTAAAGGTAAATGCTTGCAAATGGAAAATGTATCTTTTATATCAGAGTGTAATCCAAATACCCTATTGAGCATGCTTAGAAAAAAACTTTAAATCCTTATCACTAGAACAGATTAATATTTTTTCACAAAACCTTTGAAAGGCACTACCTTAGCAGAGGCTGCTTCTACCATAAAAGTTATATAAAAAAAATCTGTACCATCTAGGTGTAGGTGAGAAAAAAAAGTCTATTAGGAAAAAGAACTAATAAAATTCAACATTCTGTATCTTGAAAACATGAACAAGATACCATCATAAAACTTTTCATGTCTAACGACTCTGCCAGCTAGGCACCGTTGTTTCTTTGAATGCTGCCAAAGTTATTAAGGAGTATAAATTGGGGTTTAACATTAAACGCCTTACTCAACCCTAACTATGGACCCTATTTACCAATGGGCAGAGTGGGGTGCTTGGCCACTCCACACCCAATGTGCCCCCTGCATAGAATGAACTAATGGGGGGGCTGCGCCCAATCTCCTTGGTCCATGGAGCATGCCAGAGATGGACTGGAGGCATGCCAGCACTACGTGCCATGCACAAAGGTGCATAGTGCTGACCACAGGAGTGCAGAGAGGGCACAGGATACATGAGGAGAACCCTGCCATAACCCCCATATGTGCCCCATGCACACATTGGGTCTCCACCAAGACAGGACAGATAGCCCACTCACTCATCAGGATCACTGCGGCCATACACCATATGGCATCCCGGCACCACCTGCCCCAGCACACATTGGTGCACAGCCCCTACCAGGTGCCCCCCCACTCAATGCACCCCCACACAGGGGCACAAGCCCAAGGATGCTGCCCCCCACTTACCCCCTGAATGGCACTGCTGGCCCACCCCCACCACCGGCCCCTCCAGACATATGGTGGGGTACAGTGCTCCACTTGGCAGCACCAACAGACCCCCACCCATCCCTGTGCACTGCTTCAGTGGCACATTATGGGAGGGCCAGTGGCATTGCCCTCCTCTCACTGCCACAGCCACTGGCTATAGGACATCTGTGAAGCATGCTGCCAACTTGCACCCCACCATGTAGGGGATCTACTGAGTAACCCAGTCCAGACATCTGATAAGGTGCCCAGCCAGGTCTGCGACCCCACCCCAGCCACCCTGCAGAGTCCTGCATGCCATGGGGTGGGCCCACAGACAGGTGGTGGCCAGTGTTCAATTCCACTGGCAGGCACCTGTCCACAGATGCAGACCTACATGGGCAGGATACACACCTCCGGTGTGTAATTCATACCCATTGGTGAATAGGGCCACTTACTAGCACTACCATTCCAGTACTATGAATTTTAATGTCCACCACTATAGTTAAGGTTGAATAGGCTGTTTAATGTTAAACCCCTAACTTGGAACTTAAATAGCTTCACCATCACTAATTGGATTTGCACAAAGGTTTGTGAGCACTGTCTCAGGGCCGGGGTTTCTTGACTTACTAAGTTTCGTTTTGGTGGGATGTGCAGATTCCGAGATTTGGATAGCAAAATAAGTGACAAATTAGGGAGGTTTTGTTGTTTTTTTGTCATCACCTAGCACCCTGATGGTTTGGAATTTTGCTCTGAAAGTTTCAGAGTGGAAAGGGCTTGAGCCACAGTGTTGCCTTTCACTGGTTTAATGAAAATATAATCCATTCCATAGTTATAAGGATTTGAAATTTCAGTTCAGAGCATTCTCAGTAGGTCTTTTGGATAGTTGCTTCATACTAGAAAGAATTTTGCCCATATATAAAAAGATTCTGTTTCATATGGGGGCATTTATGTTTTCTGTGAGAAAAAAAATTATGTTTTCGAATGGCACCCATCTTGTTTCCATTTAAAAAAAAATTAAAAGCCATAATATTATATCCGGCAGAGACACCAACACATGTATCTTGGTAATCAGGACCCCCTTAGGTGGACTCTGCAGTTAGTTTTTGGAAGAATCACTCAGAAATGGTTTTTTAATACATTTTAAAATATTTTTCATGACTAAAATTTCTTTTTTCATATTGTCATACAAAAAAGAATTGGGACATACAAAAAATATTCCCTTCATGCGAAAAAAGAATTTGGACTGTTTTTCTTAGATTATTTTTTCGTATGAAGGAATCTTTTTTCATTTGAATGACACAACCCCATGAAAAAAGATCCCTCATATGATAAAAGAATCTAGACTTAGGTTTTTTTTTTCCCCATATTTCAGCTTTAACAAGTCATAACTCTATCAATATACGCAGTTATGGGGCAATCTATACAACAAAATAAAGGTCCTAATATGTACTAAAATGTTAACACATAACTCCCCACCCCAAAAAGTTAGATGTCATATAAAATAAAACTAAAAATTTAAAACTTACAATTCCCAGAAGATAACATTGCAAATTTAATAAGCTGTAGCTCTCTCCATTTTTGGAGTTAGTGAACAATGTATATTTCAATAGAAAGGTCTTAATGACTAGTACAACACTAAGCCACTAAAGTAAGGACAGAAAATGGTCCATCACTATAAAAAACAAAATTACAAGGAAGCAGATATACTTCTTTTCTGAAGGAACAGTGTGCTTCTACACCCACATACACATGTGGATAAATGGAGGCATGGAAGTGCTGATAACAGAGGGCCCTGCACTTCCATAATCACATGGATGTGTTTATGCAGGTCCCTGCATTAAGGATGATATAATTCTACTGTCTCAAAAAGTAAGGAAATTCATTGCATTTTTTTTAAATAAACCAGTTAGGATTAAAGAGCAGGTACCTACTGTTAAGCACCCAGCTCCCCTCAAACATATATAATAGCAGATCTGCTCTACTATTGAGGGGGCATTAAAAATTATATGCGCTTCCCTCAGGTTAAACAGTTATAGCACTTCAAATTCGCACCCTCATAAAAACAAAGCCTTGTTTGACATGCCTCTTTTTGTGATGTCAGAAAATGAATACTGAGTAGCATGTCAGTAACCAGTATATATGCGACATGACTATGGCATTTAGTACTATTTAGAGGTGCCATGTAGAAAAATCAAAGCAGTTGCTGGAGTAATAGTCCCAGTTTACTGGAGTGGTCACTTTCATTGTTCCAAGTGGCAACTCTAAATAGTACTAAACGTCATTGACAAATGGCACCAATATAGATGTATGGAGCATACACAAGCAGCCTTCATTTTCTGACATCACAAAAGGGGACGTGTCAGACATGGCTGTTTTAAGGGGTGCAAATTTGGGGTGCTATAACTTTTTACCCGTAGGGAAGCGTGTATAATTTTTATACCCCTCAACAGTGGAGCAGGTCCGCTATTATGTACATTTGAGGGGGGCTGGGTGCCTGACAGTAGGTACATGCTCTTTAAACCAACAAACATTTGGAAATGTGATGCTATGGTTTCCAACCCTAATACCCCACCACCACCCTGCAAGCAGCAAAAAGAAAAAAAATTACAGTTTTGGCTGTCCCAAGTCTTGGCAAATCAGGCCTGGGGTCTTCCTTGGGGTTATCAATCCTAATGCTTACCTTGTTCTCATATAGTCTGTACACATGGGCACGGGGTAATAATGTCATAGATGAAACTGTGCACATCAAGACCACGCAGCACGATACAGCATCTGGCAATGCCTGGCTGTTTTTCTGGTGGCTAGTGGTCCCTCCCCCCTACTGAACCCATGCCCATACTGTTAAAAATTATTCACTGGTGGCTAGTGGTCACTTGAACCCATGCCCGTAGTTTTAATAAATATTGGGAACAAAAAAACTCCTTCATCATTGCACAGCCCCAACAACATGTCCCTCGATACTCCATCTAAATACTGCACTGCAAAAGAAAAATAACAAGGGGACTACAGAATACACAACTGCCCCCTTCTATTCACCAAACAATGTCAGTCAATGCTCCTTTCCCCTCCTCAACTGCCAAGTCCTCCATTCTGCTACTGATATCTTCCTCCTAGAACCTCCATCTGCCCTCTCTGATGCTACGCCCTCAATGCTCCTGCTGATATTACTGGGCTGCACAGCTCCAGAGATGCTTTCTGCTGCAAGCAGCCCTCCTCCTCAGGCGACCCTCCTTACCACCACATGAACTGCACATCACTGCACATTGCTTCTGACACTCCACACTGCTGCACCACCACAACCCATGACCTCATCAACCATTTAAAGGATGACCAGCCTGGACATGCTCCCTTTTATAGGAGAACCTACACTACTGCCACAAGAAAGAGCCACAGGAGAACTCACTACCAAAAATGTCATTACACTCCAGAAACACAAGGGGTCAAACAATAAGGCACACATGAAAATAGCCTTAACCACTGCTCACTAGTAAACCAACCCAGTCCACCACATTAAGGATAATGTACGATCTGCTATTGGTAACAAGCATGTGTAGCCATCGAGAGGTTGCCATGGCAACCATTTAGGATCCATACTTTCATGTTTTTTTTTAATCACTGCCACTCTCTTCTGGGTCCAGCTGCCACTGCCGTGGATGGTTCAGGAAGACTGGAGGTTTCTGTAGCACACATGCATGAATGGGTTCAATGTTGTTATACCACCAATGTGATGTACTCACAATGATATAACAACATTGTGATGTCACATCGATGGTACAACAACCCCGTGAATCAATCGAATTTACCTACTAACAACATTCTACCATACATTATATGGTAAATAAAAGCACAAAAAACTGCATTACATAAAACAAATTATGGGTATGTATGCTACTCTGGTGAGGATGATGTTAGTTAATGCCAGGTCAGTTGTAAATGATACTGCCATTCTGAGGGATGTAATTTTAAACTCTGGCTCTGACCTGTAGTATGGAGGGCTTGGGGGATACTGGGATGCATAGGGAGAGGCATCACTAGTAGAAAACAGGAAGTTGTTATCACTCTGTACAGACAGTTAGTAAGACCCCATCTGGAGTACTGCTTGCAGTTCTGGAGACCCCATATCCACAAGGATATGTTGTTTATGTTTATTCGTTTGACTATTTAGTCATTATGATACATAAAGAAGAAGAACATTTATATCACCAATTCAAGTAAGAAACTATACACATGAAAAATAAATACATAAAAGTTCTACTACTCGCAAAACACATCTTAAAGAGAGATAATGTGAAAGATTCCTGCAATTTTATCAGGTATCCACTTTAAGATACACATAAAATTAATTTCTTACAAGGCCACATTCTTTACCCACCATCTTGTAAAAAGTCTTGAGTAAAAATTTACTTTGCTTACAATAAAAAATTTTAGTCATGTTGTAAAATGAGAATTTAGAGGTCAATAGCTTTCTTATACTGATATTCTTAAGTAAAACAGCCCAGGTTTTCCTAGGGAGCAATTTATCACCTTAGCATACCATACGTCTTTCACCCTTGTGTCCCAAATGGAAGTGAAACCAATTCAGAGATATCATAGATACATAGATGTTGTCGGCAGGTAAGGGCCTTGTGGCCCATCCAGTCTGCCCAATCCCTCTTTCTAATGCTTAAGGTACCCTAGATGCTACAAGCCCCCCTACCCCTAGCTTGTTAATTCCCATGTGCCTATCCCACGCATTCTTGAATCCCTTAACCGTGGCCACCTCTACCACTTCCTGGGAGAGACTGTTCCATCTCTCCACCACCCTTTCAGTGAAGTAGAATTTCCTTAAGTTCCCTCTAAGTTTTCCACCTTTCAGGCTCATGCTGTGCCCCCTTGTTCTGCTAATTCCCTTTGTGTGAAAGATGCTCCCCTCTGGTACCCTGTTGATCCCCTTTAGATATCTGAAGGTCTCTATCATGCCCCCCCCTCTCCTTTTCTCCAGGGAGTGCATATTTAGAGCTCTGAGTCTCTCCTCATATGACTTATGCTGCATCCCTGACACTATTTTTGTCACCCTCCTCTGTACCATCTCCATCCTGTCTATGTCTTTTTGGAGATGGGGCCTCCAGAATTCAACAAAGTACTCCAGATGAGGCCTTACTAGGGAGTTGTACAATGGTACCACCACTTCCCTTCTTCTACTAGTTATACCCCTCCCTATGCACCCTAACATTCTGTTTGCCTTTCCAACTGCTTTGTCATACTGTTTAGCCACTTTGAGGTTGTCTTCTATGACTACACCTAGATCCTTTTCCTCTGTGGTGGCCTCCAGTGTTACCCCGTCTAGTTCATACTCAGCCCTAGGATTCCCTCTCCCTAGGTGCATCATCTTGCACTTTTTTGCATTGAAATCCAACTGCCATTCTTTGGACCAGTTTTCTAGCCTCTTCAAATCCCTCCTCATTTTTTCTGCACCTTCCTGTGTACCTACTGTTACACAGCTTTGTATCATCTGTGAACAGGCTAACTCTCCCTTGAAGACCCTCTGCAATATCACTTATGAAAACATTGAAGAGCACTGGTCCCAGCACTGATCCCTGTGCTACACCACTTGTTACCCATCCCTCCTGTGAGCTAACCTCATTTACCACTACTCTTTGTGTTCTGTTACTCAACCAGTTTCTAACCCACATGACCACCTCTGTCCCCACCCCCAGATTTTCCAGCTTGTGGATTAGTATCCTGTGTGAGACTGTGTTGAAGGCCTTCCTAAAGGCCAGATAGGCTACATCTACTGCTCTTCCCTGGTCTATTTCCTTTGTCACCCACTCAAAGAAATCAATCAAGTTGGTCTGGCATGAACTCCCTGCAGTAAATCCATGTTGCCTTGGGTCCAGCAGCCACCTTGTCTCTAGGTAGTCCACCAGCCTTTCCTTAAGTAGGGTTTCCATCATTTTACCTACTATCGAGGTCAAACTGACTGGGTGATAGTTTTCTGCCTCCTCCTCCTTGCTACCACTTTTGTGCAAGGGTACCACTTATGCCCTCCTCCACTCCTCTGGAACCATGCCTGTTTCTAGTGATCCACTGAACAGCCTAGCCAGAGGTTTAGCCAGTTCCTCCTGGAGCTCGTTTAGGATCTTCGGGTGTATCCCATGGGGCCTTATAGCTTTATCCACCCTAAGCTGTTTTGGTACTCTTTTTACTCTGTCCTCTAAAAAAGGTCTAATGTCCACCCCTTCTCCCTGTTTGCCCTTCTCCATTAATGGGGGACCATCTCCATTGTCTTCTTCTGCGAATACAGAGCAGAAGTATTTGTTGAAGATGGTTGCCTTGTCAATGTCTTTCTCCACTACCCTGCCTCCCTCTTCCTTAAGTCTCACAATCCCTCCCCCTGTCTTCCTTCTCTTGATAATATACCTAAAAGAATGCCTTCCCTCCTTTCTTCACTGATTTAGCTAGCTTTTCCTTGGTTTCAGCCCTTGCTGCCCTTACTGTCTATTCACTTCCTTTTGTTTTTCCCAAGTATTCTTGCCTGTCCTCCTTGCTTTGTGTTGCCTTGTACCTCAGAAATGCCATCTTTTCTCCTCTTACTAGCTCTGCTACTCCTCTCGAGAACCACAATAGTTTCCTCTTTCTTTTGCTGTTGCTGCAGAGCCTGGCACAATGGTTTACTACCAGGTACAGGGCTTCCCTTTTCTTATCCCACTGTTCCACTACCCCACTTATGTCATCGTATCCCTGCATAACCTTCCTGAATTCGTCCTTCATCTTAACAAAGTCTGTCCTCCTGAAATCCAGGATTCTAGTCCTTACGTGGCTAACCTCCTATGATGTCCTTATGGTGAACCCCACAGCTCAATGATCACTAGTCCCTACGGTCTCTCCCACTGTGACTTCCTTTATCCTGTCCCATTGCTTAGGACAAGATCCAGAATTGCATTTTCCCTCGAAGGCTCCCTCACTAGCTGTGTGAGACCTGTCCCTTGCAGGGTTTGCAGGAATCCTTTACTCTTGGCTGTGGCTGCCACCAGGATGCTCCTGTCCACATCTGGCAAGTTGAAGTCACCCATCAGCAGCAATTCACCCTTTGTTGCCATGTTCTCTATAGTCTCCAGCAGTTCTCTGTCTACATCCTCTGCCTGCCCTGGGGCCCTGTATATCACTCCCATTCTGAGTACTATTCCCCTCCCCACTTCCAGGGTTATCCACAGTGCCTCTGCTTCCTCTCCTTGTCTTGTGGGACTATCGCTTTTATCCCTTCCCTGATGTACAATGCCACCCCTTCTTGCCTTCCCTGTCACATATGTGCAGCGTGTACCCTGGAATGGCTAGCTCCCAGGAATGGTTGCTATTATACCATGTCTCTGTGACTGCCATGAGATCCAGATCCTCAGATGCCATTAATGTCATAAGTTCCAGGATTTTGTTACTCAGACTGTTGGCATTGGTGCACATAGCCTTCCAATCACAGCTTCCCCCTCTGCTATAACTCCAGTACCATCCCCCTTATTCTGTGTCTGCCCCTCCTGTACTTTACATGAGGTTCCTCCTTTTTTACCTATGGCCACTCCTTGCTCATGACCATACCTGTTTCCTTTAGTACGATGTTGGGGGGTTCCCTTCCATTCGCTGATCCCTTTACCTTCATATCTTTCTGCTGCATCCTCATTTAGGTCTTCTTCTCTGTGCTGGAGACCACCCAGTTTAAACCCTCCAAGAAGACCTCCAACTTCTGCCTTAGCACTCTCGCTCCTTCTCTGGTGAGATGCAGACCATCATGCTTGAAGAGCTTCCTGCCCCAGAATCCCCAGTCTCCAGTGTAGTGCATCCCATTGTGTGCGCACCAACCCTGGAGCCACCGGTTGAATTCTCTGATCTCTTCATTCCTGATTTTGTCCTCACTTCCTTCTACTAAACTGGCAACACCTCTGAGAAGGCCAGGTGTGTTGTGTACTCCTTTAGGCTCTCCCCTAGGGTCTTCATGTCATTGGCTTCTTCCACAGACCTATTTGCTATGTCATTTGTCCCAAGGTGGACAATGATCACTACAAAATCCTGATTTCTTCTCACCAGCCATCCTACTCTGTCCTTATCTCTCCTTGCAGATGTTCCTGGCATGCATTTCACCATGGTTTCAGCTCCCTTTGCACTGATGGACTGTGCCTCCACTCCTCGCAATACAGAGTCTCCCATGAATAGAATCCTCCTGTTGTTCTGCATATTCTTCTTCTCCTTTCTTGTACCTCCTTCCTGCTTTCTTGAA
Source organism: Neoceratodus forsteri (assembly GCA_016271365.2). Lineage (NCBI taxonomy): Eukaryota > Metazoa > Chordata > Ceratodontiformes > Ceratodontidae > Neoceratodus > Neoceratodus forsteri. Next base: position 204,312,463 of record CM057458.1, read on the forward strand.
TCAGGTTTGTCCTGCTCGATTCTTCCTTCTTCCCTACCTTGTTTCTGTCCCCTGGCTAGGGGAAAACAACTCTGTGTGTGGATAGTGTGTGGTTGGCAGTGCCCCATCTTAGCTCTAGGTGCCCCACTGCCCCCTTCCACCACCCTCCATCCCCAAGACCCGTGGGCCTTTGGGGGAGTGGGTGGGTAAGGGGGTGGTGGGCATCCCCAATCCAGTCTCCTCTGCAGCCTCATGATCTCTTCTCTTGCCTGCCATAGCTCCCTCTGTAGTTCCTCAACTGTCCTGCAGAAGGGAAACCCCAATCTCCAGAGTGTCTGCCTTGCTACCAGCCCTCCACAGTACTGGCAGATCTGGATGTACATGTCTGTTTTCCTCCTGACCTGAAGGTGTCACTGTTTTTTATCACGTCACTGTGTCTTCTCTGTCCTTTCTTCCTGCCCCATAATCCCTGAACAGAAATTATGCTTGAAAGTGACTCTGTCCCAGTAAGTACAAACAGGGCACTATCTATAGACCCACAAAGAGTCAACCAGTAGTAACTAGCCTGAAACTGCCCATTCAGAGAGGCCCATAAGGACATTATGTAGCACATGCTGCTCCATGTCCCATATATATGTCCTCCCATATCAGGTGTTATCTGCCAGCCTGTACTTTAATCATCAAATACAGGGTTAAGCATTGACCCATACTCACACACCAGGGCATTTCACCTCAATCACAAATCCTATCCTTATTTAGGGCCCAAAACCCTACTAGGGTACGTCTTTCCTTACAAGACCACAGTTGGTCTTATCCTGAGGACTTAATATAGGTAGCTCATGATAACACTCCCAGAATCTTCCCAAGCACTGATCTTTTTACATATTCTAGTTACTAGATCATTGCTATACCAGGCCATACTTTGTTATTTTACCCCGGGCATTTCATGACTGTTTTGCATTTAAGTAATAATTTAAAACAAGTAGTGACAAGCACCAAGAGACCTGACCACATGATCTACTCATGTTAATAAATGACACATGGCTGGAATTAAACTTGCATACAAACATGACATTTTCTGTATCGGCAGTAAGCCATTTTACATACTTGTGTAGCGTCTTCTGCTTTAGCTACTCCAGCTCCTAGTAGTCCAATCATCTAGAAGTGACCAAATTTGTCAGAATTTCCTAAACTCCTAGAACACATTTAGCTCCATTTGTCACCACAGCAAAATGTTGCTCTAGCTTTCTCTGCGAACTAGATGAGTGACTGCCTGAATTAAGCACACCTGACTATTTGTTCCACGCAATATCCTTTGTAAAATAAGCCCTTCTATGTAACTACATCAAGAATCAACAGCTTATTAATGATAAAATATCTCTAATCATGCTATCCAAATTTTAACAAAAAAAAAAAATATACAATATAAAACATATATTAATCAGTCCCATTATCAAACTTTCAGTGGGTTTTATTATATTGTTCAGAAACCCTTTTCAAATTTCAGGAAAAGAAATATTCAGGATTCAAATTCTTGAACTTTTCATCTTTGAATACAACTGAAAGCCAAGTCAAGTCAAGTTTATTTAAGACATGTGTATAAAAATATATTTATGATGTTAAAAATTTTTCATTTCTCCATTACACAGACAATACAACAATGAAAGGCTAGCAGATGTCCATCTATACATTATAAAACGTATTAAATAATAAAAGATAAATAATAAGTCATTCCATTTTGAGCTTACACGTCAAATGAGCAGATAGATTTTAGGTCTTATTATTTCTATATTACATACACCTTTTATTAAAAACAGAGTACATCGCATACTCTGCAAATCTGGCAAGTGCCAATATTAGAGGTTCATGCTGCAAGCTAAGTATACTAATAGTCTTTTGCCAAAAACTATCTCCCTCCAACCTCTCAACAAAGGGGGAGCTCCATCTATCCCTAGATTTATTAAGCAGGGGGCATTCAAATATCAAATGTGACAGTTCACATTTTATATTCTTATCACAGTAGCTGGAGCATCTATAGCTCCTCCCCTACCCATGTAGGCAGTGAATGGCCCTATTTGCTCCATTCGTATCTTACAGATTGCCTTTCTCTTAGCCCCATTTTTACAGAAGAGTAAATATTTTTCAGCAAAAAAAGACTTTTTTATATTTTTATAAAGCTTCCAATCCCAGGACTCATGTATAACTGCAAGATATTGAGATGACAGCTACATCTAAAAGTCTCTGTGTAGCCAAAGTTCTAAATCGATACAGATTCCTGTCTGGATTTAACACTTAGGCTGAGATATTCAAGGGGGTTGCACCTGGCACAACTGAGTTGCACCAGCACAACCCCAGAAATGTGGCATGGGGCAATATTCAAATGCACCAGGATGCAAAGATAATGTATGCTGCATTTCTCCAGGGGGCGTGCCCATGCATATGTGGCACATCCTGATATTCAGCCCAGGATGTGCTGTGCATATGCCAGCACAACCCATAGATGCACCGCATACTGGGGCACAAAGTTGAGCACGAAAAAGATGGCTCAAATGGTAGCCACCCACAGGCAAGCAGCCATAATGCAAGGTGCATCACAGCAGCTGCCAGCCATGAGTGACCTCCCCCCAAGAACACCATGCACAAGCACCCACAAATGGCCCTGGTGGTCCAGTGGTACCCCACTCCCCACCTATAACCCCGATCACCCAAAATAAATTATTTTAAATTCCATGGTAGTCTAGTGGTACCCCTGCCCCTCCCATACCTCTGATCACCCATAAATGTAAATAATATTGCCCAGGTAGTCTAGTGTTACCCCCATCCCGCTGGTAACCCCGATCACCCATACAGTTGAATAAAACATATCCCTGGTGATCCAGTGGCACCCCCCCCCACACAGGACACCCAGACCATCCAGCTTGCCCCTGTCATCGGCAGGCAGCAGCACACCCACCCGCATACCTCCATGGCTGCCCACTGAATGACAGATTACAGTATCAGCTGCAAGCCCACCGATCCACATTGTGGACCAATGGGCTTCGAGTGCATACTGTAATAGTCAGTCACAAATATGTGAATGAAGTCATTCATTCACATACATAGAAACACAGAAACATAGAATTTGATGGCAGATAAGGACCGCTTGGCCCACCCAGTCTGCCCATTTCCCTACCTAATGGATAAGCTGCAGATCCTAGTTAACCAGCAGCCTACTTCTTCCTACCCCCAACCCCTAGAATTGCCTTATGACTGTCCCATGCATGCTTGAATTCCACCACTGTTTTTGACTCCACAACGTCCTCCGGAAGGCCGTTCCATGCATCCACAACCCTCTGTGTGAAAAAATACTTCCTTAACTGACATCTGAGCCACCCGCCCTCTATCTTCAAATTGTGTCCCCGTGTTCTTGCACACCTCTTTTTTTGAAAGATGCTACCCTCTTGGACTTTGTTGATTCCCTTGAGGTACTTGAAAGTTTCTATCATGTCCCCCCTCTCCCTCCTTTCCTCGAGGCTATACATATTAAGCTCCTTAAGTCTCTCTTCATAGGTCTCTCCGTGCAGACCTTGCACCATTTTAGTTGCTCTCTCTGGACAGCTTCCATCCTGTCTATGTCTTTATGGAGATTGGGTCTCCAGAACTGCACGCAGTACTCAGATGGGGTCTCACCAGCTGTCTGTACAGAGGATAATAACTTCCTGTTTTCTATTGGTGATGCCTCTCCCTATGCATCCCAGTATCCCCCAGCCCTCCTTGCTGCCCTCTCACATTGCTTGCCCACCTTTAGGTCATCTGATATGACTACCCCCAGGTCCCTTTCCATTTTTGTTGTTGTTAGTATCTCACCCCCATTGTGTACTCTTCCCTGGGTTTTTGTTTCCCAGTGCATTACCTTGCACTTCTTAGCATTGAATCTAAGCTGCCATACATTTGACCATTCCTCTAACCTTGCCAAGTCCCTTCTCATCCTTTCCACCCCACCTTGTGCATCAACTCTGTTGCAGATCTTTGTGTCATCTGCAAAGAGACATACTTTCCTTCCAGTCCCTCTGCAATGTAAACATAAAGACATTGAAGAGGACCGATCTAATACTGAAACCTGCGGTACCCACTAGTAACCCCCTTTCTTCAGAGTGGACTCCATTTACTATTACTCTCTGTGTCCTATTCTCCAGCCAATTCTTTACCCAGGCTGTTATCTTGGGACCCACTCCCAGGCTGGCTAACTTGTATATTAATCTTTTGTGTGGGACTGTGTCAAATGCCTTTCTAAAGTCTAGGTAGGCCATGTCCACAGCCCCTCCCTGATCTACTACTTTGGTCACCCAGTCAAAGAAATCTATCAGATTTGTCTGGCATGACCATCCCGCTGAGAATCCATGTTGCCTTGGGTCCTGTGCCCCTCTGGCCTCTAGATACTCGACAATTCTTTCCTTCAGAAGTGATTCCATCATTTCCCTACCACTGAGGTTAAACTAACAGGTCTGTAGTTTCCTGCTTCTGCCTTGCTCCCACTTTTGTGAAGGGGAATCACATCTGCCCTCCTCCAGTCCTCAGGTACCACCCCATCCTCCCATGATTTGTTAAAGAGGGTAGTCAGTGGTGTCACTAGTTCTACCCTTAGTTCTTTTAGAATTCTAGGATGAATTCCATCAGGCCCCATTGCTTTGTCCACCTTCAGTTTTAAGAGTTCTTTCAGAACCCTTTCTTCTGTAAATGGGCTGGTATCAACTTCTGTATCCAGAGTGTTTCTACTGTTTGTTTTAGGTATCTCCCCCCTTTTCCTTTGTAAATACTGAGCAAAAATATTTGTTTAGTATCTCTGCCTTTTCACAGTCACCATCTGCGCACCCTCCCTCCCTTTATTAAGCCTCACTATCCCTCCCTTGGTCTTCCTTCACTCCCTGATGTACCTATAAAAGGTTTTATCCCCCTTCTTAACTGAGTTGGCTATCTTTTCCTCGGTTTGGGCCTTTGCTGTTCTGACTGCCTTCCCAGCTTCCTTTTGCTTTAACTGATACAGTTCTCTGTCCTGCTCCTTCTGTGATTCCTTGTACTTCCTGAATGCTTTCTTTTTCTCTTGAACCTTCACTGCCACTTCCTTTGAGAACCATAGTGGTTTCTTACATCATTTCATTTTGTTTATTTGCTTCACACAAAGGCTTGTTACCTCTGTGATGGCAGTTTTTATTATTCCTCATTGTTCTTCCACCCCTTCTTCCTGCCCATTTGCTAGTGCATTCCTTAGGCACTCACCCATTTTGGCAAAGTCAGCCCTCCTAAAGTCCAGTACTTTTGGCTTTGTATGGTTTGACTCTATTGTTGTGTTTATTAGAACCTATACTGTTCGGATGGTCGCTAGTTCCCAGATGGCTACCCACTTCTACATCTGTGATCCTCTCTTCATCTCCATTTGAGAGAACCAGGTCTAAGATTGCTCCCTCCCGAGTGGGCTCCAATACTAGTTGTCTAAGGCATGCCCCCTGTAGGGCATCTAAAATAACCCCACTCTTCGAAGTGGCTGCTGCAACTGCACTCCACTTAACATCTGGCATATTCAGATCACCCATCAACAATATCTCCCCTTTTTCTGCCATTCTAAGTATACTTTCTATCATTTCCTTGTCCATTTCCTCCACCTGAGAAGGGGGTCTGTATACAGCCCCTGTGCAGATTGTGGTGCCATTGCCGGTCTCCAAATTTACCCACAGTGCTTCTTCTCCTCCCTGTTTTCCCTTTTGTTCTGTTGCTTTGATTCCTTCCCTTATGTAAAGAGCTACTCCTCCTCCTCTTTAACCCTCCCTGTCCCTCCTGTAGATAGTGTATCCTGGTATGTTTACGTCCCAGTCATGGTTTTGTGTGTATCATGTTTCTGTGACTGCCACGATATCCAGATATTTGTGACTATTACAGTATGCACTGGAAGCCCATTGGTCCACAGTGTGGACCAATGGGCTTGCAGCAGATACTGTAAGCTGTAATTTGGCAGGCAGCTGTGGAAGTATGCAGGTGGGTGTGCTGCTGCCCACCAATGACAGGGGGAGCTGGGTGGGCTGAGAGTCCTGTGTTGGTGGGGGGGTGCCACTGGATCACCAGGGATCTGTTTTATTCAACTGTATGGGCAATCGAGGTTACTGGTGGGGTGGGAGGGCAACACTAGACTACCAGGGCAATATTATTCACATTTACATGTGATTGGAGGTATGGGAGGGGCAGGGGGGTACCACTAGATTGCCAGGGAATATAAAATGATTTATTTTGGGCAATTGGGGTTACAGACAGGGAGAGGGGAACCACTGGACCACCAGGGAGTCTATACAAACTTATAAGGGTGATCAGTGGTACGGGATGGGGAGGGGGTACTACTGCAGTCTCTTTTACAGGGACTGCATGCTGTGCAGGGTGCCATGTGCATTTTGCTGGACAGCCTTGCACAACACATGCAAATGGACCTATTTGTGCCTTGCATGCATAATGGCCCCATTTGCATATCCAGGTCTGAATATCTGGGAATTGAGCCCAGTGCGATTACAGTTGCACTGGAGCATTCCCATTCCTGGTATTCAGACCTGTCTGGGGAATGCACCAGCATACTGTATTTGTGCAGTGCACATTATGTGCTATATTAAGATGCACCATGGCACATCTCTTTTGAATATCTCACTTTGTTGCTCCAGCACAACTCAGTTGAGCTGTGCCACCACTTTTATTTATTTATTTAGTTTTTTGTTGACCAGGTAAGTGCACTAGACAAATCCTGCCTATTTTCAGGCTCAACCCAGGGGAGGAGGATACAGGTGAATGACAACTGACCTTGAACCAGATTAAGCTGTTGGTGGTATTTTTAGTGAATAAGGGAAATTTGGCCAGGACACCGAGGAAATTCCCCTACTCTTTTCAATAAGTGCCATGGAATCTTTAACATCCACCTGAGCTACCACCAATCCAGGCAGATGGGACCTCGGTTTAACGTCTCATCTGAAAGAAGGCACCTCAGAAGTGCAGCACCCCTCTCATGGTGCACTACAGTGTCAGTTCTGAGATATTAACCCAAGTGCCAGATGTGGGAACTGAACCCACAGCCCTCTGATCTCCCAGCCTCAGAAGTGAGTGTGCTACCTACTGAGCCACTGACACTTGTGCCTTTGCCAGGTGCAATTCTGAATATTGGGGCTTAAGTCTTTTTCCAAACCTATTTTGTTCAGAAGCATATTCAGCTTCATACACCAGCATTGTTCATTTTTACCTACAGTATATCACAGCCTTCTTCCCTTAGACAACTTAAACAGCAATTTGGGTATGATGAAACAAGAATTCTGTACCAAAATTTAATTGCTATTTTTTGTGCCCTAACCCTAATGGAGTATGTCCCTGTCTCTGTACGTATCATTGCAGTATGAGTGAATCTGGAATCTCCCAATAGTGTTTTGAAGAACATATTTTGTACTTTTTCTAGTTCACCAGCATTGCCCAAAATATGCCAGATCTCTGAGGCGTATGACATCTGGGTTGAGATCTTAGCCTCATAACATTTTGCCTGGGCTATATATGAAATTTGGGCATGAGTGTTGGCAAATCAGCTTATGGCCATCAGAGACTTATTAACCTTCTCCTTTGTTTTCTGTACATGCACTGACCAGGTTAGTTGTTTTGTTAACCATACTCCCAAGTAGCAATTAACAAAATGAGTCAACTTCTTCAAAGTTTTGATTCCCCACTATCCAGATTTTTTGAGCAGAATACCCATTTTCAAAGACCAAGATCTTTGTCTTCTGTACATTAAGTTCTAAATCAATTTTCATAAGTGTGTTCATAATTGAATTCAGGGCTCACTTTGGTCACAGTGGAGTCTGTGAGACTATAATCACATCGTCTGCGTAGAGCATAATTTTTACAGGGAGGTCCCCAATCCGGGGAGGGAAGGTATCTACCAGATGTATGTCCTCCACCACTTTCTCAATATATATATTAAAGAGGGTGGGGGCCAAATGCAGTCTTTTAACCTGCTGTGGCTCCATTAAAAGGTAAAATGAAAAAAGTCACTTTTAAGTGCACATCAGAACAACCTAAAGCCACTCTTAATTTTGTTCATAAAGACGCTCCTAAAGGAACAAAGCCAGCACACTGTTCTTTCATCCTAGTCTGTGTTTATGGTATTTGTGATGGAGTAATACTAAAGTAGGAGGTCACAGATATAGATATTTGATTGCCAAACCCAATCCACTCTCACAAATGGCTCCTAATAGGAGTCCCATTGCAGAATGTCTATTTGTACTTATTAACCATCTGAAATCCACTTCATTGTACCCCACAGCATCTCCAGTCAAAAGGAGTCTTGCATAAGCTTACCTTTTTAAAACAGGACACCTGAGGCATTTGTCTGACAGTACTTAACAAAGTGTCTCCATTTTAAATACAGGGATCAGGTTGTGGTAAAATGCTTGATTTAGTTTAAATTATTAAAACAGCAGCTCTATCGACCTGTATACAATTCAGGGAGCTATTAAAAAAGGCAAAGTCATTCCATATTCATTCTTGCAGTCTTCACCTCCATCTCCCATGTTTCAGAGTACTCCTTAGATATCTCTAAAACTAGACACAGGAGGAGCAGTAATTTCCTCCCACACCATCCACCCTGGCCCTGACCTCTATTAAATGGACAGTGGGGTTGGAGCCAAGAGGGAGGAGTGTCCTGACTTTAGAGGATTTTAAACAATATTGACCAGATTAAGCAAGTGTACAAGTTGCTAGGGCAGCTCTGGCAGGTTGTGTGGTGGCTGTGGTGCAGATCATTGGTGCAGGCTCAGTGGCTGCTGTGGTGAAAATTTTTGGTTTGGGCACTGTAACTAAGGGTGCAGGCAAAATTAGGGTAGTCCTGATCAGGGGAAGGTACTGAAGCACTGATCATTTGGGAACCTTGTTGGGTTGTGAAAGCTGGGAGAAAGGGAAAGTACATATTGTATGTGGGAAATTGCTAGAAAGGTGTTATTGAAAGAGAAGTGGGGCTTGACAAAAGATGCATGATAGGATGGGGAAGGCCCTCAAGTCACTAAAGCAGGCATCTTTGGGAGGGTGGGTGGGTGCACAGGGGTGGGCGGCCATGTGTACTAGACTGGGCTTGGAATTTGGGGTTGCCCAGTGTGCCGCCAGCTGGCAAAGCTCCAGGAGGAAATGGAAGGAGTTTGGAGACAGCAAGGAGAGTGGAAAATGAGGGGGCAAGGGGTTGCCTACAAAAATACACTGGGTGCTGAAACCTCAGGCACAAGGAGAGGAAATGGAGGTACTCTGGGAGAGCAGGGGCATCCTGGCAGGAGGAGCCCAGAATGCAGGAGTGCCCATATAACCCAGCAGTGGGAGGAGGGTGTCAAGGGAGACCCAAGGGATAGGACTGAAAGGGGTCCAAGGGTAGTGGGTGGGGGGTGTGGGGGCCCCAGATCAGGACTCCACAAGATGGCACAGATTGGGGCTGCAAGAGTGGGACCTGGAACATCTGTGCAGGAACAGCAAGGACAGGGCAATGAAGAAACTGTCCGGGAACAAGCCAGGCAGGACGCAGGGATGCTGGGGACAGGGGCTTTGGCAGGAAGGGAAATGGAGCAGGGTCCAGAAATGAAGCTTGGAGTACAAGGGACAGAAGGGAAAGCTTTGGGGAGGAGTGATCAAATGGAGCAAGGCACAAGGGTGGATAGCACCATAGAAGAGCCAGAAAACCAGGATTTGGGTCAGGGAGGTGAGCATGATTGGGAAAGGGAGTATCGTGAAGATTCAGCAGAAGAGGAAAATGGTGGCACAAAGGAACCAGAAAGGGGCACAGGGAAGTGAGCAGGGGGAGGATGGGGCTCAGGAAGTTTCAGGGGGAGGAGATAGCAAGGGAAAGGATGGGGAAAAATTGGGAAAGAGGAGGAAAAAGGGGATAGAGTCTTAATAGTGGGGGACTGTATTATAAAAGGAGTTACATGGGGAGAAGGGGCGCGAGAGGGGAGAAAATATGAGTGGAGTGCCTGCCAGGTATGATGGCAGCCAAAGTTATGCATTGGATCCCCACGAGGGGGAGGGGACTAGATGAGAAAACTCATCTGATCTTCCACCTAGGCACAAATGACCTTGCAAGGAGCAGTGTGATGGAGGTGCAGGCTAGGTTTATGGCACTGGTTAGGTTCTGCAGCAGCTTGGACTTTAAATCCTTGTCCTTCTCTGAGGTGCTGCCAGTACCAAGGGCCAGCATGAAGGGGAGGCAAAGTATAGAGGAGTTCAATAGATGGCTTGCAGGTTGGTGTGCCCAGAAGGGGTATGGTGTGATAGGAGATTAGGGTTCAACATGGAGTGACAAGAGCCTCTATGCTCCAGATAGGCTGCACCTAAATGGGGAAGGGAAAGCAGTGCTTAAATGCAAACTGGATGATTATGTTGATAGAAGCTGCCATTTAAACTAAACAAAGGGGGAGGGCAGGGGGAAGCCCTGTAGATGAGGCAAGAGGCAGGGGGCAGCAAAAAAGCTACCCACACAGCCAGAGGGTATGAGGCAAAATATATAGGACAGGAGGAAAGAGGGGGGTGGAGGGTCATGTGTGCAAATTCCAGAAGTCTGAGGAGAAAGATTCCAGATCTAACAGCCAAAATGGTTGAGGAGGGCCTTAACATCATGGGGGTAATGGAAAAATGATGCCACCAGGAACAGGGATGGGAAATGGAGATACCAGGATACAAATTGTTCAGGAGGGACAGGGTGGAAAAGAGAGGGGGAGTTGCACTCTACGTAAAGGAGAGTATCAGGGCATCAGAATTGCAGGGTAAGTGGGGAGAAGTGGAAGGACTCTGGGTCTCGTTGCCGGTGGGGAAGGGGGAGACAGTGTGTATGGGGGTGGTTTACAGGCCCCCGGCACAACAGGAATTGGTGGATAGAAGCATGGCTGACAAATTCATGAGAATGGCAGCAAGGGGGGAAGTGGTGCTGATGGGGGACCTGAACCTACCGAACATAGACTGGAGCACCCTTTCGGCTGCTTCAACCAGTAGCAGGGAAATATTGGACTCCCTGTAAATTGGCCCTCCTAAATCAACTGGTCAGGGAGCCAACCAGGGCAGGAGCTACTCTTGATCTAGTTCTGACAAATGGGGACTGGGTAGGAAATGTATCAGTGGAGGAACATCTTGGTACGAGTGACCACAATACGGTCAGATTTGGAATAAGGAACACTGCAGAGATTCACCAGTCTAGGTTAAAGGTGCTCGACTTCAAGAGGGCAAACTTTGAGAAAATGGGAGAAATAGTGGCAAGGGCTTTGGAAGGGGTAGAGGATTTGACAGAGGTAGAGGCAATGTGGGGGAGGATAAAAGAAGCTAATGTAGAGGCCATGGACATCTGTGCCAAGAGAACAAATAAAAATAAGAGAAGGAGGAAACCTCTATGGTATACTAGGGAAGTAGTAAAAAAGGTAAAGACAAAGAGGAAAGCCTTCAGGAAGTTCAAAGAAACACAAGCGGAAGTGGACTGGGGAAAATACCAGGTGAGCCAGAGAGAAGCCGTGGTAGAGGTAAGGAGGGCAAAGGCACAGACAGAAGAGTGAATAGCGAGAAGGGTCTAAAAGGGGAATAAGATGTTCTTTCAGTATGTAAGTGAAAAGAGGAAGACTAGGCAGGGAGTACTCCAGTTAAAAATAAACAAGGGGGAGATGCTACAAGGGGACAGAGAGAAAGCGGACCTGCTAAACAGCTATTTTTGCTCAGTGTTCAATAGGGAGGGAGAAGATGAAGGCAGCAAAGCAGGGAAAGAAATGGCAGGGGAGGTGGAGATGAGGCCCGTTCTCATGGAGGAACTGTTGGGGGAACTAGGCTGCATGAAAGTGGACAGGGCAATGGGGCCGGATGGGGTGCACCCAAGGGTGTTAAGGGAACTAAAGGAGGTAGTGGCAGTACCATTAACTGCACTCTTCAATTGGTCTCTGGAGACTGGGGTGGTGCTGGAAGACTGGAGGTAGGCAAACGTGGTCCCACTGCATAAGGGGGGAAGGAGGGAGGAAGTGAGAAACTACAGGCTCATGAGCTTGACATCGGTGGTAGGCAAGCTCATGGAGAAACTAATAAAAGACAGGATCACCAACTACCTGGAGGAAAACGGCCTGATGAATCTAAGGCAACATGGTTTTACTAGGGGCAGATCCTGTCAAACAAATTAGATAGAGTTTTGTGATGGGGTCACCAAGGAACTGGATCAGGGGAGGGAGGTAGATGTGGCTTATTTGGATTTCAAGAAGGCATTTGACTCCGTGCCCCGTGGTAGACTGCTGTGAAAAATGTCAGGCCTGGGGCTGGGGTAGAGGGTAGTTAAATGGGTGGAAAACTGGCTGAGGGACAGGAGGAAGAGGGTCATAATTAATGGGGTGGCATCTGGAGAGGGCAAGGTCACAAGCGGGGTCCCTCAGGGATCAGTGCTGTGGCCCCTACTATTGAATATATTTGTAGGGGACATTGTGGAGGGCCTTAAGGGAGGTGTGAGTCTGTTTGTGGATGATATCAAAATCTGCAATAGGGTGGACACGCAGTAAGGGGTAAACAAAATGCAGAGAGATTTGGGGAGGCTTGAGGCATGGTCAAAGAGGTGTCAGCTTGCATTCAATACAGAAAAGTGTAGAATCATACATCTTGGCTACAGGAATCAGAGGGCAGGGTACTGTATGGGAGGCAGAGATCTGGAGGTAATGGAAAGAGAAAGGGACCTATGCATCATTATATCGGGGGACCTGAAGGTGGAAAAGCATTGCGGGAGGGCAGTGGCTAGGGGGAGTGGAATGCTGGATGCATCGGAAGGGGGTTTACCAGTAGAAATAGGGAGGTCATAGTACTCTTGTACACCCATCTGGTGAGACCGCATTTGGAGTACGGAGTCCAGTTCTGGAGGCCATACCTCAAAAAGGATGTGGGGAGGCTGGAGCAGGTTCAGAGGAGAGCGACAAAGATGGTAAAAGGGTTAAGCCACCTATCCTATGAAGAAAGGTTGAGGGATCTGAACATGTACTCCCTGGAACAGAAGAGGGAGAGGGGGGACATGATCGAGACCTTCAAGTACCTTAAGGGTGTAAACAGGGCACCAGTGGAAAGCATCTTCCAGATGAAGGGTAATCAGAGGACGAGGGGGCATGGCCTGCAGGGGGAAGGGGGCAGTTGAGGGGTAACATTAGGAAATACTATTTTACAGAGAGAGTGGTGGAAAGGTGGAACAGACTTCTGGAGGTGGTCATTGAAGAAGAAACAGTGGAGGGATTCAAAAGGGATGGGACAACCACAGAAGAGTGTTAAGGGTGGGGGAGCGCAGGTCCAAGCAGATAGCTGGACAAATAGACAGATTCGGTGGGCCTGGTCAGTCCTTTTCTGTCGTCACACTTCTATGAATGTATGAATGTATGAATCTCCCACTTCAGCTCTAGTTCTGACATACACATCTTATGGAGACCTGTGAAAAAATTAGAACAAAAGTGCTCCACTAGAGCAATAACTCTGGAGGTCTAGAAATCAAACCCTGGTAACCCCGAGCCCAGGGCAACAATATCATACCTTTTAAAGACTTAATCAAGCCTATCAGCACTCAAGGTGCCACTGCAGTCTCAAGCCTTCTCTTTTCCTCTTTCCACTCAAGGGATATCCCAGTTCCATTAAAACTCCAACAAAGCCTGAAATTTAATGTTTCAGGACTCAGTGCATCATCCAAGCACTATCATGCTGGCAACAAGTGTCCAAATCAACATCACAACAAACGAGGGAATTCAAAATCAACATCTTCACAAGGACATACTGTAGACAGGATGGAGGCAGTCTAGAGGAGGGCAACTAAAATGGTGTAGGGTCTGCACTAGAAGTCATATGAAGAAAGACTAAAGGAGCTTAATATGTATGCCCTCAAGGAAAGGAGGGAGAGGAGGGACATGATAGAAAATTTCAAGTGCCTCAAGGGGAATCAACAAAGTCCAAGAGGGTAGCATTTTTCAGAAAAAGAGATGTGCAAGAACAAGGGGGCACAATTTGAAGACAGAAGGGAGGGGACGGATCAGGGGCAACATGAGGAAGTATTTTTTAACAGAGATGGTGGTGGACACATGGAATTCTCTTCTTGAGGAGGTTGTGGGGTTAAAAACAGTGGAGGAATTCAAGAATGCATGGAACAGACATAAGGAAATTCTAGTGGGAGGTAGGAGGAAGTAGGATGTTGGTTAACTATGATCTGCACCCTTATCCAGTAGGTGTGAAATGGTCAGACTGGGTGGTCCAAGTGGACCTTATCTGCTGTCAAAGTCTGTGTTTCTATGATTTGTATGAATGAGGTCCGGGTGGGGGGACAGTGCTAGTATTTATATTTCCAAGCTTGTCCCACCAAGTTTTTTGGTCATGCACCACTCTAGTCAACAGGATAGGAATTGTGAGTGGCAATAATTTATAGATTTGCTCTGAGGGTTATGGCAGTTCTGGTGGGGAGCTGGGTGCCATTGAGTGGGTGGCCATGACATGTGCAGGGTGCCCAAATTGTAAGATCCTCCTGGTATATCGCCTTCCTGGTGGTGGGGACAGGGAGTTATTGGAGGAATTCTCAGACTTGATGTCTGCTCAGCTATTGGAGTCCCCCAAATTATTGGTGCTGAGGAACTTCAACTACTGGGTGGATACCAAGGATGATGAAATTGCTGTTGAGCGCCTCCAGTTATTGGAATTACTGGGTTTTTCTCTGCATGTTTGGGATGCCACACATATGGGGTGCCACACACTTGATCTTGTGTTCACTGCTGGGATAGTGGCCAACAATCCACGGACCAAATCTGTGGTTTGGTTAGACCACTTTGCCATATCTTAATGTTCACCACTTTGGAAATAGTGAGCAGCAGAGCCTGAGGAAGGCTCAGATCTGATATGTTCTGGGAGATAGTGGGCATCTCTGGCATTGTTGTTGCTTCCACTAGAAGTGCCACTAAAGCAGTAGAAGCTTTTAATAATAACATCCTGTCTTCTGCTGACACCCTAGTGCCCCTCCATTGCTGCCCTTCACATAGGAGGATCAGTGCACCATGATATAATGTTGCCCTTTGTTTTCTTATGGCAAATGGTCACAGGTTAGCACACAAAAGGAGGAAGTCCAGCCTGAAGTTCAATAGTTTTGTCCTGGTAGCTCATTATTAAGAATGTCAGGAGATGATGGTGGCCACTAGAAGATTTTTCTTCTTGGGCATCATAGCAGCTGAAAGAAATAGACCCGTCACCCTCTTTAGGGTGATATGTGGTATTCTCCACCATGAGTCTCTATACCAAGATCGTGGAGAGATTTCTCAAGAGTGGTGTGATGGGTTTGAAAATTCTTCTTTGCCAAGATTGTGGATATTTAGGCTGGGATTTCCTCCATGGTGAAATCTCACAATTGTAGTGGTCAGGTGTGAGAAATGGCAGAAACTCTGACTTTTTAGGATGGTTTCTGTCTGACTGAGTTGATGGAGATTTGCCAGGTGCTCGCTGATCTGTGCCCAAGCCAGTATTTTCCAGATCCTGTTCCCACATCTCTAATGAAGGCTGGAGTGGTGGTGGTGGTTCACCCAGCCCTCATTGAAAACATCAATGCCTCTCTCAGGGAGGGTGTGTTGCCCACTACCTTGAAAGAGGCAGTGGCCACTGCTAAAGGCTTCTTTAAATACTCATGATTCTGCACATTTTGGAACTATCTCTAACTTGCCTTTTCTGGGCAAAGTTATTGAGAAAGTTGTGACAGTGTGGCTAAGACAGCATTTGAAGGAATGTTCCATTCATAGGCCATTCTAATCTGTTTTTTATCTGCAGCATAGCGCTGAGACTGCCCTGGTGAGGATTTTAAATTATGTGCTCTTTGTGAGGGACCATGGAAAGGTTTCTTTCCTGATCCTTTTGAATTTGTCATCAGCATTTGATGCTGTTGAACATGAGAAGTTGGTGAAACCTATGAGGAGGATCATTGGGGTTGTAGGAACCGTATTGGATTGGTTCCAGTCCTTCTTAAGTGATTGCCATTAGTCGATGAGTTTAGGGAAATTTCAGTCACCTACATCTGTCACTGACTATGGCATACTTAAGGGTTCCATTCTGTCTCTTCTTTTGTTTGCAGTGTTTATATTCCCACTTGGAGATGTGATCTGAAAGTATAGCTTGGGTTTTCATTGCTACGCTGGTGATATCCAGCTATGTATTTCATTTAAACCCAAGCAGGGCTTCTTGGTGACTGTGCTTGAGAATGCTTTATCAGAGATCAGTTGGTGGATGGCTAATAGCTGACTGAAAGATAATTCCTGCAAAGCTGATTTGTTATGTTCACTGTGCATGCTAGTGCAAGTCAAACATTTTGCTATGTACAGGGTTTTGAGAGGTGCGTCATGGTGATCCAATGCAGGAGGTTCTATAATGGGCTTGACTAATAATCAGCAAGGCTGATCATGACACTGTTTTGGCATGAAAGTGCATAGACTTCAAAACAATGTGCCGACAGACACATTCATAAATCAGCTCTTTCAGCAAGCACAGCTGATTGATCTCACCATGTGCTCTCAGCCTGCCTGCTCCTCCAACCCACCAGCATTTTACACACACACACACACACATATACACACACATATACACACACTCAGTTATACACCACACACACACACACATATACACATACTCAGTTATACATGTTCAGCTGCAGTCTCTAGGTGCCTGAGCCAGCCATAGAATTATATTTTTCCTAGGAATCTGGGGTGTGGTGAGACATAACAAAAGTTTGCTTTCATGTAACATTCCAGGGATTGAAACTGAAACCTGAAACTGCTCACTTTGCTAATGTGCGTGTGTCTCTCTCTTTCCCTGGCTTCACACACACACACACGTCAGGTTACACATGCTGTAGTAGGTTGCTGATAGAGGTGATCTCATTGAAGAGAGTGGGCAGCTTTAAGAGAGGCTGATATAGGCATAGGGGGAAGGTAAGGATCATGGGTAGGGAGTATGGGAGAAGTGGGAAGGGAGGGCAGGGACATTAGTTCAAACTGTGGACCCTGCAATATGAGCAGATTTGATAGATCAAATGATCTTCTGCTGACTTCTTCGTATGTATGCATGTTCGTATTTAAGAACATTAATGGTCACTTGGCTATTAGGGTAGTAAATAAGTGGCCATTTCACATTAATATAGCGTAGTTCAAACAATGAAATAAACTGTAGCTGGCATTGATTTTTAAATAATAGTTGCCTATAAAACTGGAGTTTAGTTTACCCCTTCAAAGTGAAACAACTTGCAAATTTGAACACTTGCTATTTAAAAATATTTCTTATGGAGGGCCTGCTATAGTCTCTATTTTTTTTTAAAGGATCCCCAGGGCCAGCTGTAGTATTTAGGTATCTGAGGCCAGAAATAGAATTATATTTTTTCCTTGGAGTCAGGGGTGGAGGAGACCTAACAGAACTTTGTTTTATCATTCATGTAAGCCTTAAAATGCACCACAGAGCATCTAAAACCCCAGAGCTTCGGGGACTGTTCATAACATTGACAATAGGGGTGCCAAATCCCCCAGTGTCTCCACCTGAAATAAAGAAAACCCTCACTTGTAATTTAATTGTTTAAAAAAAAATTATAAAAAGAAAAATGGCCATCCATGTCTGTTGCTGTCATGCTGTAATTTCCCCCTTCCCCAAGCCCAGCCCATATTAGTCTTCCAGCACAGGGATCTGCTCCTTAGATCCAATTCAACAGCAGTACCAGTGACGAACATCCAGCATTGACAAATGCTTGTTACAGCTGGGATCACATCATTGTAGGTCATCCTTTTTGGAAAGTCTGCATTTCTCTATTTTGGGGAGATGTTAAACCTTGGGCTCGACAAGTGATTCACAATCTGGAGGTCATTCTGGACCATGAACTGTCACTTGTGCCTCAGGTGTTGGTGTGGTCAGGCATGTCTTCTATCATTTAAATAACAGCAGGATTGCACCACTGCCTTGACTGGGACAATCTTTTAACACTAGTTCTTGCTTTCATCACCTCCCTCCTTGACTACTGCAATGTGCTCTGCTGGGGCCTTCCAGCAGGTCAGATCCACCAACCCCAGCTGGTGCAGGATATTGAAGCTAAACTTGTCACCTCTATAAGGAGGAGCAACCATATCACTCTTACACAGCACTCTCTGCACTGGCTCCCTGTGAGATGGCAGATTGATTTTCAAATTCTTCTTCTGACCTTTAAAGCTGTAAACACACTGGAATCCCAGTACCTTGGTGAGCTTCTTGCAACCTGCTCTGACAACCATGATTTATGTTCTGTAGGTACTGACCTGTTAGCTGTTCCAAAGATTAAAATTAAAATTGTCCGGGAACAGAGCTATTTCTGTAGCTGCCTCCTTACTTTGGAATGGCCTACCAATGGATGTTTGGTTTATTTCTTCTGTCACCACCTTTAAAAGTAGATTGAAGACATGTGTCTTTGGACAGACATTTGGAGGATATTGAAATACTGTGCCCATGAGTATCTGTTCTGTTTATAGTGAGTTGCGTATTTGACATGCTTGTCTTGCTTTATTTTCTCATAATGTCTTATAATTTTAAATGTGTTATGATTATGTAAAACACCTTGGTTTTTAGAAATGTGTTTTTGAATAAATTATCAAGTTATTATATCTGTGTGGCACACAAGACCATATACTCATCTCAGGGTGCTAATTAGATAATAAAGGCATTCTACTTTCAGGTGTTTGGTTTTACTATCTAATTAGCCCTTTCAGTGGCTATATTTCCTTGTATAGCACATATACCCATTACGTATTCTCTCTCTCTCTTTGTTATCTATCTGTCTGTGTGACTGTCTGTCTGTCTGTCTATCTATCTATCTATCTATCTATCTATCTATCTAGTTCTCTAATAATGGGTAAGGGTGGTATACGAGGATGTAATACCCACTGAGGGGGCTAATTAGGGTTAGAAGGCCACAAGCACAAAGGGAAAGTGGCTTTATTGCCCTAATTAGCCCCCAAGATGGGTATACGTCCAAGTGTTCCACCAGTAACCATTGTTTGTTGAATGTAATACATTAGGATGGTATTGTTATGGAGATTGCATTTGAGATCATGTTATGGCACCTGAAGGTCTATTGCAGCAGGGAGAGAATGCCATGTATGTGTAGTGAGTGCCGGTAAGAGACTGGGAAATTTCTGGGTTTGGGAGGGTTGTGTGTGTCTTTTTTCCCAGTTTTTTTTTGCAACTTCTTAATTGGTTTAACTAGCTTCCTAAAGATGTGTTAATTGTGTTATCAGTATTGTCCCATTAACTGTTTGATTAGTGCAGGTATCTAACTTTAATTAGTGGATGTATACAGCTGTAATTGTTTGACTAGTGCAGTTATATAGCTGTAATTGATTAGTATAAGTCTATACTTTCAATTAATAGGTTAGTTGCAGGTATGCAGAATAATAAATTATGGTCTTTTCTATGAGAAATAAATCATGTGATAGAGAGAGAGAGAGAGAGAGATAGATAGACAGACAGACAGATATGGCAAACTTGCTGAACCACTTTCTTTTCTAAACTTAATGTTCTTAATTTACTCCTATCTCCCCCAGACCGACCCTCCAGTTACACCTCTGTGCTTCAGGAGTTACACTCTAGAAAGATCATAGCACATACTATATATCCAGGTTCTTGTGACTTATAACCCTAGCATAACATTCCCAAACTTTTTAGGATTTATCTAAGTACTCTAAGGTTATGTGAACGAACATTTATATCAATTAGTGTGCTTATATTTTAACAGTAGTTACTTTGCTTGTACATTTGATAAATAACCATTGAACTGATGACAGCAGACTATGAATAACTGAAATTATTAGTGGATTTATGATCATGGCCTAAGGATATGCCATTAATCACAGAACTCTTAACAGATTGGTAATTTTGGCTTTTCATCAGTGCTGTCAATTATACACATCATCTCTAAACTGAGAGCCTGCAGCCATTGTCAGCACTTACATACACAATTTTGGATTGATGACAACAGCCAGATATTTCCCATCATCAGCCATGGAAATTCTTAACAATCTGATGACAGTGGTTTGCAACTACTGCTGTTAACGTCGAACAAAGGTCTATCCCTAACTAGTTTTATTCTGTACCAGCAGGTCCCAAATATGAGATTTGCCTGTATATATATATAGTATACTGTATATTAAAAAATTGCATTTGTTGGGGAAAGGAATTTTTACCTGGTTGATCCTGTGACTAGTTATGCCGCACCACCACCCACTGTCCCAATTTGGGAAAGTACTTCCACACATATCCATGGCTGATGTCATCATCAGAATTAACCATGGGGATTTCTTTTTTTTTTTTTTTTTAATTACTATTTTTTTCTGCCTTACTGCCTGCTAGCCCCAACCCCTTGGGACATCCAATGAGTCATCCTCCTACCACACACCCACCAGGACTCACCTCTCGCTCCTCCATGGAGCTTCAGTTTACCCCCCGAGCGGGGACGAGGTGGGGTACAGCACCCTGTAATCCATCATCTCGTCAGGCCAAGAGAGTGGTCCTGGTGAGCAGGGCAAATTGGAGGCATGCTCTGGGAAGTCCATCATCCAAGAGCTAGCAGGTGTGTTTTCTCTTTTTCTCCTTCCCTCCCCATACAGTGTGCAACCCCTGACATCAGGGCGATGAGCGCCAACGTCCGCACTGTAAAGCAGCCACCCATTCCCCTGCAATTGGGTTTGTAGTACTCCCAGCCTCCGCTGGGAGTCAGACAAGTGCTCAGGCTGTGGCCTCAACCCTTCCCAGAGAAGGTGAGCTGTCATTGGATGCTCAAGCCTATCTCCCCCAGACCGACCCTCCAGTGACCCGAGACCACTCCCGAACCAGGGTCACTGGCATGGAGCGAGGTGTGGCATCCAGCACCTCAAGCCTCAGTGCCACCAGGCCGGCCATGGGGGATTTCAATATAAACTGGTTAGGGGTGGGGGTAACTGTAGCATTTAGTGCTACTGACAGTGTTGGAACTGTCCTCCCTTTGCCAAGTATCAAATGTTTAATTAGAATAGAATAGAATTTGGTTTTCTATAGTCAATGTCCCTAGAATTCTGCAGTTCTGTGGCTGCAGAATTTTTTACAGAACTTACAGCCTACCACAGAAAGTTGTAATTGAATTGTCATTGTTCTCGGTAACTCTTCATTGACATTTACAGATTTTCCCTAACACCCACGGCCAGATATTCAACACTTAGCCCAGGGGCTAAATTAGCGCTACTTGGCTTGCTAAATTAGCCCTTAACCAGTAACAAGCTATATTCAAAGAAATAGCCCCGGGGCTAAACCTGCTGAATATAACGTGCAAAGGAAGTAGTCCAAACAGAGCTGGGAATGCAGTGCTAAAATAGCCCAGGAAATAAGGCAGCTCTGACTATAGCAACAGGGAAGTGCAAAATGCAACAGCAGCTCAGTGGACACAGAGGTGTGGTAAAGTAGAGTTGAAGTTGGTGGACAAAGTGTGTGATAGTAATGAAGTGTTGCATAACAACTGCAAACAACAATGCAGGCCACACACTGCAGAACTGTGCTATGCTATTGAGAGGTTTGCCCAGGGCTAACCCGAGTGCACAGTGCTACCACATTAGTCCGGTGCAAACAGGTTAGCCTGGGGCAAAGGTTTGCTATATTCAAAGATCCTATGCAAATGAGCTTACTCAGGCAATCCATGGGCAAACAGTCACATTTGCATCCCATTATGGCCTGTTTTGCTTGCACTCCCATCTACTTTGCCCTGAGCTATTGCATGGCACTCACAGCAATGCCCTGTTGGTTGGACTGGAAGTACAGGCTGGAAGCTGCTGCAAAAAGCAGAATGCACCCTGGGTTAGACCTGCCATTCTACAATTACTGAGAAATCGGGATAACCTCTGGCACCTTGCCACTGAAACGGGTCGTCTGTCTGATAGGCAGACTTACAATGCAGCCCGGAATAAGTGTTCTTGGGCCATCCGGAAGCCAAGGCCGACCATTACCAGGCCACCCTTACCTCCTCCTGGGGCTCAGCCCGGACTTTCTGGGATAATATTAAACAACTTAATGGAAAAGCTCACTCCCCTGCCCCATCCCAGCTCACTAGAAATGGTGCTACCACCACCGAGCCTGCCACCATAGCTAACTGTCTCAACACCGCTTTCACTGACCTTAGCTCAGTCCTCCCTAGTAATTTCTTTGACCCTTCCCCAACCAACCTCCTCCTGTCCTCCAGCACCTCAGCTTCCACCTGCACAAGATTTCCACCTGCCAAGCCAGACCCATCCTTATCAAAGCTTTGAATAGCAACAGTCCCCGGGAGTGACTCACTGGACCCCAGTATCCTCAGGCTGGTGCTAGATGAAGTTCTTGCCCCACTCACCAGCCTAATTAGCCAATCACTCTGCCTGGGACAATTTCCCACAGCTTGGAAAACAGCCATAATCACACCAATTCATAAAGGGGGCGACAGGACATCGGCCAACAACTACCGGCCAATCTCCATCCTCCCCCCATCTCTAAAGCCCTGGAGAAAGTGGTGGCCATTCAACTCACTGATTACCTGGCTAAGCATAACATCTTATGCCCAGAGCAACATGGCTTCCATGCTGGTCACAGTACCAGCACTGCCCTAATTGAATTCTCCAACTTCCTGCACTCCTCCTTGGATACCAG
This sequence comes from Neoceratodus forsteri, assembly GCA_016271365.2. Taxonomy (NCBI): domain Eukaryota; kingdom Metazoa; phylum Chordata; order Ceratodontiformes; family Ceratodontidae; genus Neoceratodus; species Neoceratodus forsteri. Next base: position 204,335,131 of record CM057458.1, read on the forward strand.
CTCCCTAGCTGGTGCAGTGTTCATCGACCTCTCAAAGGCTTTCGACACTGTCTCCCATCCACTTCTGCTGAATGCCCTCTGCCACACTGGTCTCTCAGCTGGCCCCCTAGCATGGTGCACAAGCTATCTTGCCACTCGATCACAATGTGTAAAAATCAATGGGACACTCTCTGATACCCGTCCCATTCACTCTGGGGTCCCCCAAGGCTCCATCCTGGGCCCCCTTCTCTTCTCACTCTATCTGAACACCCTGCCCAGTGCATGCCCTGGCAAAATTCTCCTGTATGCAGATGACGCTGTCCTTTTTGCCACCCACCGCAATCCCATCTCATTCCAGGACACCCTACAGTAGTCTTTCAACAGTGCCAAAGCCTGGTTTAAGGAGCGCAGACTCGTCATCAATCTTAAAAAGACCAAAGCTATGCTCTTTTCCCACCCCCAAAACAAAGCTAGCAACCACCCACTCTATATCCTTCCTAGTACCAATCAGCCACTGGAACAAGTCTGCTCTTATAAATACCTTGGGGTTACCTTCGACTCAGCCCTCACATTTCACAACCACATCGATGCCCTAACATCTGCCACTAACACACGGCTTGGCATCCTCTTCCATCATAGAACCTGCCTTCCCCCAAATGCACTCCGGCTAGCTGTTACGTCATCCGTTTTGTCCCTTGTAGACTATGGTCTACCAGTCTATGGTGCTGCCGACACCACTGCACTCAAAAAAAATTCACTTAACCCTGAATAAAGCCTGCAGATTGATTACTAGTGCCCCCAGGCTCACACACACCTGTCAGCTGTATGTCGAGGCTAAACTTCTTACCCTGGATGAATGGCTCCGATGTCAAACCTGTCTCCTCACAAAAAAAACCCTACTCGGGCTCTCCCCCCCTGGGGTAACGGCATCCATCCACCAGAGCCCTCCCACTATTGCAACATGGTCATCCAACAAGACCACTCTAATGGTTCCCAGATCAAGAACCAGCCGTGGCCAGAGGTCCTTCTGCTATAGAGCACCATCCTGGTTTAACTCTCTCCCTGCCCCCATCACCAATGCCACCACCATCTCCAAGTTCAAAACCACCCTTCAAACCAAATCATCAACACTGTGAACTGTTCCTGTCTCTGAAAGTAGCCTCCACCTCTACTTCTTGACAAAGCTCTCCGGGCGCTCTCCACCCAGCCATCCCCACCACCACTTCCCGCATACCGCGTTCTATGTCTAACTGGCCAGTGCCAGCTGTTTCCAGTGTTTACCTACTAGATTGCTCAATTTTGATACCAACTTTGTAACACCTGTTCTCAATTACATGTACCCTGTAACCTAAATATATTTGTCTGACCTCACTGTGACGTGGCGCCTCTGTTGAACACCTATTGTTTTGCAAACCTATGCTATGTAACCAAAAACACTATGTATGTCTTTAATGTGATGAAGTACCTTTGGAAATGAGCCTCTGGCTCAAAGGTTGTAAACTGATTTTACAAATAAATAAAAAAAAAAATGAGTGATTGCAGGCCCAGTCAGTGCAATCCACTCATCCATGCAGCAATGCATTGAGGGACACAGATGTGCTGACTGAGAGGCACTGTGGGACACTGACCCACATAGTGAGGGACACAGCATCATACATGGAAATTCAAGTGCAGAACACTGTGGAACCATTGCCTTTCCATGTAGATAGTATACATCTCAATGTAACAGCATAATATATTATTACTGTTTGCCTTACAGTATGACATAACAGCACATTCTCTGTGTGTGCTGCAACTTTTCCATGAGAGACAGATGAGGGACAGGGCAATATAGAGGGCTAAAATGAGGGATGTCCCTCCTAGTGATGGACAGATGGGAGGTATGCACCCCTCGGTACATGAACAAATGATTCCCTTGTAATGTTGTGAACCCCGCATCGCGATCCTGAACTCCATAGATTAAAAACACACAAATGATCCGTGGTAGTCTAGTGGTCCCCCAAACCCCTCATCACGATCCCTGACTCCATATTGTGGAAATACACATACTTTCCCTGGTAGACTAGTGGTCCGCTCACTCCCCCATCATGATCCCTGACTCTATATTGTCTAAATACACATATTTCCCCTGGTAGTCTAGTGTTCCCCCCAACCCCACATCATGATCCCAGACTCCTGTATATATAAAATATAACACTTTCTGGTAGTCCAATGGCCCCCACCACCTCCTACCTGGCAGAGCAGCCCCCCTGCACTCCCCCATCTATCCCCAAACAGAGCCGGTGACTGGCTCAACCCACAGCTCACCTCTGCAGCCAGCCACCAACTGCATATTGAATGAGCGTCCCATAGTGAGTAAGGAATCATTCGGTTGTTTTTTTAGGTTGGTGAGTGCTCAACTTTCACTGTTTATTTAGTCTGGACTTTAAAAAATATTCATTTATTTACCAATGCTCCTGCAGGGCTACCAGATCTACAGGAATTCCTGCATTTTACAGGAATCTGAAATCATCTACAGAAAAATTCTTCCCATAGACTTGCACTAGTTAAACAGGAAAACAGAGTAATTCGGCTTCTATAGGAAATAATGCAATCTACTGGGAAACACAGGAAAATTGCCCTGGAGTTACACTGAAAATACCAAATCAGTCTGGGAGCACTGCTTCTGCTCCTTGAAGATGTGACAGAGTATGGCAAGTACTGTGACACTCAGTCAACCTGTACTATTGCCTAAGACCATTTTCAGCTCTTAAGTTATTACACTGAAGCCAGCTTAAAAGAATCATTGTCAATAGCATATGAATGAAAAGAATACTTTACTGTGCACAGGTCAAGCTGTCCTTATCTGCCATCAAATTCTATGTTTCTGTGTTTCTATACCTTTGTGCCTTTTAGGTATAGAAAAGTGCTCTGGCATGAATATCTGGTAAAAGGCATTAACCTGATTTTTTCTTAAATAAAAGTATAGAAACATAAACTTTGATGGCAGATAAGGACCGCTTGTCCCACCCAGTCTGCCCATTTCCCTACCTATTAGGTAAGCTGCAGATCCTACTTAACCAACAGCCTACTTCTTCCTACCCCCACCAAAATTGCCTTAGGTCTGTATCATGCATTCTTGAATTTTCCCACTGTTTTTGACCCCACAACCTCCTCAGGAAGTCCGTTCCATGAGTCCACAACCCTCTCCATGAAAAAATACTTTCACACATTGCCCTTGTGCTGTTCCCCTCTATCTTCAAATTGTGCCCTCTTGTTCATACACATCTCTTGTTCTGAAAGATGCTACACTCCTGGACTTTGTTGATTCCCTTGAGGTACTTGAAAGTTTTTATAATTTCCCCCCGTCCCTCCTTTCCTCGAGGGTATACACATTAAGCTCCTTAATTCTCTCTTTGTATGGCTTGTGGTGCAGACCTGGCACCATTTTAGTTGCCCTCCTCTAGACTGCCTCCATCCTGTCTATGTCCTTGTGGAGATGGGGTCTCCAAAACTGCACGCAGTACTCCCGATGGAGTCTCACCAACTGTCTGTACAGAGGGATAACAACTCCCTGTTTTCTACTGGTGATGCCTTTCCCTATATATCCTAGTATCCCCCATCCCTCCTTATTGCCTTCTCACATTGCTTGCTTACCTTTAGGTAATGTGTTATGACTACCTCCAGGTCCCTTTCCATTTTTGTTAGTCCCCCCCATTGTGTACTTTTCCCCTGGATTTTTGTTTCCCAGGTGCACTACTTTGCAATTCTTTGCACTGAATCTAAGCTGCTATAGTTTTGACCATTCCTCCAAACTTGCCAAGTCCTTTTTCATCCTTTCCAACCCCCCCCCCTGTATATCAACCCTGTTGCAGGTCTTTGTGTTGTCTGCACAGAGGCATACTTTTCCTTCCAGTCCCTCTGCAATTTCATTTATAAAGACATTAAAAAGGACCAGACCCAGTACTGAACCCTGTGGTACCCCACTAGTAACCCCCCTTTCTTCAGAGTGGACTCTGTTTACTATTACCCTCCGAGTCCTGTTGTCCAGCCAATTTTCTACCCAGGTTACCACCCTGGGACCCACTCCCAGGCTAGCTAATTTGTTTATTAATCTTTTGTGTGGGACTGTGTCAAATGCGTTGCTTAAGTCTAGGTAGGCCATGTCCACAGCCCCTCCCTTGTCTACTACTTTGGTCACCCAGTCAAAGAAATCTATTAGATTAGTCTGACATGACCTTCCTGCTGTGAATCAATGCTGCCTTGGGTCCTGTGCGCCGCTGGCCTCTAGGTACTCAACAATTCTTTCTTTCAGAAGTGATTCCATCATTTTCCCTACCACTGTGGTCAAACTAACAGGTCTGTAGTTTCCTGCCTCTGCTTTGCTCCCACTTTTGTGAAGGGGAATCACATCTGCCCTCCTCCAATCCTTTTGTACCACACCATCCTCCCATGATATGTTAAAAAGGGTAGTCAGTGGTGTCATTAGTTTTCCCCTTAGTTCTTTTAGAATTCTGGGGTGAATCCCATCAGGGCCATTGCTTTGTCCACCTTCAGTATTAGGAGTTCTTTCAGAACCCTTTCTCCTGTGAATGGACTGATATTAACCCCCCATCCAGAGTGCTTCTATTGATTGGATTAGGTACCTCCCCCTCCTCTTCTTTTGTGAATACTGAGTAGAAGTATTCATTCAGAATCCATACTTTTTCACTGTCACCCTCTGCCCACCCACTCTCCCCTTTATTAAGTCTCACTATCCCTCCCTTGGTCTTTCTTTGCTCCCTAATGTGCCTATAAAAGGTTTTATCTCCATTCTTAACTGAGTTGGCTATCTTTTCTTTGGTTTGGGCCTTTGCTATTCTGATTGCATTCCCCGCTTCCATCTGCTTTAACTGGTACCGTTCTCTGTCCTGCTTCTTCTGTGTTTCCTTAAACTTCCTGAATGCTATCTTTTTCTCCCCAAACTTCTCCGCCACCTCTTTTGAGAATCATAGTGTTTTTTTCCTTCGTTTTGATTTGATTATTTGATTCATACAAAGGTTTGTTGTCTCTGTAATGGCAGTTTTGATGTTTCTCCATTATTCCTCCACCCCTCTTTCTTGCCCGTTTGCTAGTGCTTTTTTGAGACACTCTCCCATTTTGCCAAAGTCAGCCCTCCTAAAGTCCAGTACCCTCACTTTTGTATGGCTTGACTCTATGGCTGTGTTTATCGTGAACCACACTGTTTGGTGATCGCTTGTTCCCAGATGTCTACCCACGTCTAAATTTGAGTTTCTATCTCCGTACCCATTTGAGAGTACCAGGTCTAAGATTGCTTCCTCCTGAGAGGGTTCCAACACTAGCTGTCTGAGGCATGCCCCCTGTAGGGCATTGAGAATGACCCTGCTCTTGGATGTGGCTGCAGCAAAGGTGCTCCAGTTAATATCTGGCATATTCAGGTCACCCATCAAGACAAATAAGCAGAATACGATAATGATTAAAACTATTAAAAGAACCAGGTCAGGAAAAGGCCAGTTAATTAAATAATCTTGCTGATTAAATTTTTTGCCAGGGTTATTGATGCATGTCATTATGAGTTGATAGTATAAATAAAAAAATGTCATTTGTGGAATAACAGTCAATGCTTATTGATGAAGGGAGTTACAGGGCAGGAAATGCATGGTACAGTGCTACAGAAGTGCATTAGTGCTGCCGCTTAAGCCCCCCAGAAGGCACTGCAGGAGTTGCGCAGAAATCAAAAATCACTGTCATAAGTTCTGCAACAACCTTGACAACCACCACAGAACTTAGACCAAAACTGCTGCAGAGAAACCAGGGCCTTGTCTATAGTGCATTTTACATAAACAGTATCCTAAACTACTTTAGGAGGAAGTAGGCTGTTGGTTAACTAGGATCTGCAGCTTATCCATTAGGTATGGAAATGGGCAGACTAGGTGGGCCAAGCGGTCCTTATCTGCCGTCAAATTCACCTCTCTCATCACAAATCAGTGACAAGACTTAAAATGATCAGGGGCAAATGACCAAAATCAGGGACACATCAGAAAAAATATTAATATTAGTTCCAGAAGCTGTGTACAACATGCTTCTTAGTATGAATAGCATTTTCTTAATGAGAATTAGACTGTAACACCAATGGCTGCATTATTTTGTGATTCAGATACCTACTCTTCAGTGACAAAAATGCAACATTTAGGAGGGACAGAAGAAATTTCTGAGGCAAATTCAAGGATATCCCTGAAAATCAGGGACAGTTGAGAGGTATGTAAGTTTCTATGTTTCTATGTTTCTACTTCAGAAAGCAAATGGTTTCGATACTGGCAACGCAGGGAACAGTAAGTTATATACTAAACATTCAAAAGCCAGTCAGCATAAAGACACAGAAGTCCCCCACACACACACAGACACACACAGACACACACACACACACACACACACTCTTATTGCATGAGAAACTTTGTAAGTGAGGTAGGGAGTGTTGACCATGACATGTACGTAACAAGATTTATTTGGGGGGTTATCAGTGGTTAATGCACACAAAGGTGCATAATAAGGTATGAGGCACTTTGCTTTGAATGCCTTTAACACCTGGAAATGCATTATCCACAGAAACCATCTCTCTGGAGTGTCTAATTATCACACTGATAAAATGGGTCCCTATATAAAAAAAAAATTGAAATCTAGAAACAAATTAAAAAGTAGAAAAATCCCCCTGGAGAAGGGCACCCGGCAGGGCTGTCCCCTCTCCCTGCTGCTTTTCATCCTTGCATTTGAACCCCTGGCCTCAGCCATTCACCTTCCCCCCCAAATTAAGGGCATTGAGATAGGATTCCACAGTTATAAAACCCTTATGTATGCATATGATCTTCTAATTCCTATGGCTGATGTCCCATGGGCCCTCCGCCCCCTGCTGTCCCTCCTTAATGACTTTGCGGGTATCTCCAGACTCAAGCTGAACCAGTCCAAAACTGAGCTAATGCCCGTGAACCCCCACTGTTCCCCTGAGTTGTCCACTGACCATGGCCTGGTGTGGGCCAGTGATGGCCTCACATACCTGGGGATCAGACTGTCCAATCAGATAGATCAAACATGGAAGCCGAACTTTCAACCCCTTCTACTGGCCTGCAAAACTGAGTTTGACAGATGGCATAAGCTGTCACTTACCCTGGCAGTGAAGATTGCGGCGGTCAAGATGGTGACCGCACCTAAAATCTCTTACCTGCCCGCCCATATCCCCCTTCACCTTCCCCTTAAATGGCTACAAAAGATTGATAGTTTGGTCCATGATTTTCTCTGGGAAGGGAAGAAAACCTAGGTTCAGCTGCAATAAGGTTTGAGTTCACTGAAGGGGGGTGGAACCTTCCTTGGTTCGAGGGCTACAAGTTAGCCTTCCATGCTGCTCAAACCAAGCACTGGTTCAATCCCTGCTCTGAGAGATCACTGCAGTGGGCCCACATGGAACAGCACACAGGGAGAGTGGGCATAGCAGGAGCCCTTCTCTATCTTTCCAACAGAAGGCCCCTAAATCAACACCAGACCATTGCCGCTGCAGGAAGTGGCTGGTTCAAAGTACACCACAGGTTAGGGACTAGTCTGATCCCTCTGGTCCACAACCCAATTTGACACAATCCATTGGTGCAATAGCCAGTCGTTCATTTTGCTGGGCACAGTGGGCTTCCCGTGGGATCCAGTTCATGGGAGACATACTGGATGGAGACACAGGCTCGGCTGCCACTTTTCAATCCCTGCAGTGCAGGTGGAATCTTCCCATCAAGGACCACTGGTGGTATTTACAGCTCAGAGAAGCTGTTAAACAACTACTACTGTTGTCCGTAGATCATGCTAAGCACCCCAGTGTGCTCACCACCTAGTTGAAGGCCCCTAAGGAACAGGCAGGCAAAGTTTATGGCCAACTAAGAGATACCCTGTAGTGGCAGTCAGAGGGGTCTACACACAGATGGGAAAGATTTTTTGAGTGTTGTATCACCGATGTCAAATGGATCCAGGCTTGGCACATGGCACATGACCTCTTAAGGGAGGCTTGCAGTCGCCTTATCCAAAACAGGATTCTGCATTCATGGTACAGGATGTCTGCGGTACCTAAAGTGGTGGGAGTCCTGGATCACAACAGGTGCTGGCAATGCCAAGCCTTGTTGGGAGATTTATATCATATTTTGTGGTCTTGACCCAAGCTGGTGCCCTTCTAGAAGCAGATTTGCACATTTGGAGGAGATGTGCTGGGGATGAAAATACCCCTATCACCCTTACTACTACTACTACTAGGTGTCCGGCCTCAGCAGCTGCAGCTTTCACTCCCAGCATTTAGGTGGCTGACTATACTGGCCCTTCAGACCAAAAGAGCTATTCTGTGCAACTGGTGTAGTACCACTATCCCCAGTCTGGGGAGATCTTTACCTCTCTCACTGGTGTTGCACGCCTTGACAGACTTTCCTACTTTTAGGCTGACCAAATGGAAAGATTCACCTCCTGCTGGGCACCTTACATGGCCTATGTGAATCCTCAGACAGAGATTGGGTAGCTGCCCACACGGGTAAGTCCACTTAGCTGACTGATAGCTGGAGGTCTCATATTCCCAGCACTACAACATCCCCCCTTCCCCCTCTCCTCCCTGTGGAGTGTATCTGTCTCACCCTAACCCATGGTTGTCTGGTACCCTATCCTATCCCATTTCACGGTATACAAATTGCAGGGTATACAAACTGTCTGGTTGTATAGGACTATGTTACTGCAATGTGTACTCTGTGTCTCCTTTGTTGTCTTTCAGAGCCCGGTATTGCCTCTGGTTGCCATGTCTGTGGATCCAGCCATTTTGACTTCTGAGTGATGCCGTGGTATGAGTGTCCTGGTTGGATAGTGTACAGAGTTTCCCTCTTGTCATGTATGGTACTCATGAGTAGCAGCAGCAACACATGCGTCACTTGGTACACAGGTTAGAGATTTTTCCTCTAGTGGAGGTTTATTTAGTTTCCCCTTTCCTTTACTATCTCAGGTAATAGCCCCCATTTGGGTATGCTAGGTGGAATAGATGTGGGGGACAGTTCCAGAATTGCCTCATCACTGCATAATAGGTGCTTAGTACATTAAAGAATAGGTGTCTATTACTGTAATGACTCATGCATTCCCCCTTATACATACCTGTGATGTGAGCAATACCGGACTAATTTTTCTTTGGTCTTTCTGTTTTGTTCTGTTTTTGCATACTCATGTCTGAAGCCTGCAGAATATGTCTGTAATGTGTTCTTGATGTATGTACATTTCTTGTACATATCTAGTCTGCATTATGTATTGTAACTTTTGATAACAATAAAAATCATCAACAACAAAAAGTAGAAAAAAAGGCAAGCTCATTTTTGTACAGTACAAAAATGAGGTCCTATTTTCAGCTCATTGTGGTTTTCAAGTGAGGTCTGAAACACAGAAACATAGAAAACATTGAATCTGATGGCAGATAAGGACCACTTGGCCTCTTAGTCTGCCCATTTCCCTACCTAATGGATAAGCTGCAGATCCTAGTTAACCAACAGCCTACTTCCTCCTACCCCCACTAGAATTGCCTTATGTTTGTCCCATGCATTCTTGAATTCCACCACTGTTTTTGACTCTACGACCTCCTCAGAAAGGCTGTTCCATGTAACCACAACCCTCTCTGTGAAGAAATACTTCCTCACATTACCTCTGAGCTGTCCCCCCCTCTATCTTCAAATTGTGCCCCCCTTGTTTTTGCACATCTCATTTTCTGAAAGATGCTACCCTCTTGGACTTTGTTGAGTCCCTTGAGGTATTTGAAAGTTTCTATCATGTCCCCCCCTCCCTCCTTTCCTCGAGGGTATACATCTTAAGTTTCTTTAGTCTTTCTTCATATGTCTTCTGATGCAGACTCTGCATAATTTTGGTTGCCTTCCTCTGGACAGCCTCCACCCTGTCTACGTCTTTGCAGTGATGGGGTCTACAGAACTGTACACAGTACTCCAGATGTGGTCTTACCAACTGTCTGTACAGAGGGCCAACAGCTTCCCGGTTTCTACTGGTGATGCCTCTCCCTATGCATCCCAGTATCCCCCCAGCCCTCCTTACTGCCTTCTCACATTGCTGGCCCACCTTTAGGTCATCTGATATGACTACCCACAGGTCCCTTTCCATTTTTGCTGTTGTCAGTATCTTACCCCCCATTGTGTACTCTTCCCTTGGTTTTTGTTTCCCAGGTGCATTACTTTGCAATTCTTTGCATTGAATCTAAGCTGCCATACATTTGACCATTCCTCCAACCTTGCCAAGTCCCTTTTCATCCTTTCCACCCCACCTTGTGTATCAACCATGTTGCAGATCTTAGTGTCATCTGCAAAGAGACATACTTTCCCTTCTAGTCCCTCTGCAATGTCACTTATAAAGACATTAAAAAGGACCGGCCCCAGTACTGAACCCTGTGGTACCCACTAGTAACCCTCCTTTCTTCACTGTGGACTCCATTTACTATTACCCACTGTGTCCTGTTGTCCAACCAGTGTTTTACCCATGCTACCACCCTAGGACCCACTCCCAGGCTGGCTAATTTGTTTATTAATCTTTTGTGTGGGACTGTGTCAAATGCCTTGCTAAAGTTTAGGTAGGCCATGTCCACAGCCCCTCCCTGGTCTACTGCTTTGGTCACTCAGTCAAAGAAATCAATTAGATTTGTCTGACATGACCTTCCCGCTGTGAATCTATGCTGCCTTGGGTCCTGTGCCCCACTGGCCTCTAGGTACTCAACAATTATTTCCTTCAGAAGTGATTCCATCATTTTTCCTACCACTGAGGTCAAACTGACAGGTCTGAAGTTTCCTGCCTCTGTCTTGCTCCCACTTTTGTGAAGGGGAATCACATCTGCCCTCTTCCAGTCCTCAGGTACCACCCCGTCCTCCCATGATTTATTAAAAAGGGTAGTCAGTGGTGTTACTAGTTCTTCCCTTAGTTCTTTTAAAATTCTGGGTTGAATCCCATCAGGCCCCATTGCTTTATCCACCTTCAGTTTTAAGAGTTCCTTCAGAACCCCTTTCTTCTGTGAAAGGACTAATATCAACCCCCCTATCCAGAGTGCTTCTATTGACCAGATTAGGTATTTCCCCCTGCTTTTCCATTGTGAATACTGAGCAGAAGTATTCATTCAGTATTCCTGCTTTTTCACTGTTGCTCTCTGCCCAACCACCTTCCTCTTTGTTCAGCCTCAGTATCCCTGCCTTAGTCTTTCTTTGCTCCCTAATGTACCTATAAAAGTTTTTATCCCCCTTCTTAACCAAGTTGGCTATCTTTTCCTCAGTTTGGGCCTTTGCTATTCTGACTGCCTTATCCACTTCCCTCTGCTTTAACTGGTACAGTTCTCTGTCCTGCTTCTTCTGTGTTTCCTTATACTTCCTGAATGCTATCTTTTTTTCCCTTACCTTCCCCCCCACTTCTATTGAGGACATAGTGTTTTTTTCTTTTGTTTTGATTTGTTTATTTGATTCACACAAAGACTTTTTGCCTGTATGATGGCGGTTTTGGTGTTTCCCCATTGTTGCTCCACTTCACCTTCTTGCCTGTTTGCTAGTGCTTTTCTGAGGCACTCACCCATTTTGTCAAAATCAACCCTCCTGAAGTCCAGTACCTTCACTTTTGTGTGGCTTGACTCTACAACTATGTTTATCGTGAACCACACTATTTGGTGGTCACTTGTTCCCAGATGGCTACCCACTTCAAGATCAGAGATCCTGTCTCCATCCCCATTTGAGAGTACCAGGTCTAAGACTGCTCTCTCCTGAGTGGGTTCCAAAACTAGCAGTCTGAGGCATGCCCCCTGTAGGGCATCGAGAATGGCCCTGCTCTTGGATGTGACTGCAGCAAAGGTGCTCCAGCCAACATCTGGCATATTCAGGTCCCACTATCAGTAATATCTCCCCTTTCTCTGCCATCCCAAGGATGCCTTCCATCATTTCCTTGTCCATTTCCTCCCCTTGAGATGGGGGTATGTATACAACCCCTGTGCGGACTGTGGAGCCATTTCCAGTCTCCAGGGTGACCCACAGTGCCTCCTTGTTTACCCTTTAGTTATGTTGCTTTTATCCCTTCACTTACATAGAGAGCTACTCCTCCTCCTCTTCTTTCCTCCCTGTCCCTCCTGTAGATTGTGTACCCTGGTATGTTAACATCCCAGTCATGGTTCTCTGTGTACCATGTTTCTGTGACTGCCCCAATATCCAGGCATCCCTCTTCCAGCAGCATTACTAAAAAAAAAAAAAAAGAAAAGAAAAGCAAAGATAAAAAGGGTGGTGCTACTTATCTGCCGTCATATTCTCTTTTTTTCCCCTAGTGTTGTTACATCAGTGTGCCACTACATGATGCTGTCATTTTAAAAGCCATTTACTGCATTAACTCTGTGCATGAATGGAAAGGTTTTATTGTTTTAGTGACTTTAGCCTTTTGCTGTTGAACTTGAGGCTATTTAGAAAGTGAGCACTGTGCTGCATGAGTCAGCATTGTTTACTAGTTACCTAACTGAACAGCATCAGCTGGTTAAGGCAGATGGGGGCTTCACTCCTCAAAAAATTCTGTTAAGAAGTGGCCCTCAAGGGTCTATTTTAGGCCCTTTACTGTTGCTGTTTATATTAACAACATTAATACTGGTATCATTTCAGCAAACATCCATCTGTTTGCTGATGATACTGTCCTGTACATAGCCAGGCCTACTCTGGAACTTGCCTGTGGTGACCTTCAACAAGACTTTGACCATCTACAGAAAAATCTACTGCAGTTAAAGTTCCTCTTAAATGCTAAAAAAAAAACTAAGGCCATACTATTTGCCCCTTCCACCTATGTATCTAAACTTTGTTCTCTCGGATCAGGTCCCAAAGTATCTACACTGCTAGGTGAGCCTCTGAAGTTCATAGAGGAATTTAAGTACCTCGGGTTTTGGATAGATCACAAATTATCTTTCACTGACCACATTGCTGAGCTCACAAAAAAATTAAAACAGAGACTTGGACTCTTTTTTTTAATTAAAAATCTACTCAGACCAAAAACATAAATTAGGCTGGTTTAGACTACATTCATGCCCCTTCTGGACTATGTTGATTTCTTATATGGCCAAGGCCCAAACTTTGCCCTCTCCAAACTGGATACTCTGTACCATCGAGCTATTAGATTCATTACTGGCCTACCTTACTTCACCTACCATTGCGAACTTTATACCAAAATAGGGTGGCGCTCACTAAGATTCAGTTTTAAAAAAAAACGCAGTTCTCTGGTCCTTCAGAGCCATCATCAATAAGCTTCCACAATATATTATGAGCTGCCTGCCCACCTGCAGTACTGGAAATTATATGTTGAGAAGCTTTTCTTATATTTCACTCCTAATCCCTAAGGTGAGAACCAGATATGGTAAATCAGCAATTAGTCACACTTTTCCGGCATTATGGAACACCGTACAGAAAACCCTAAAGTTGTCAATCCCCATGAAATTGATCTTCTTTAAATCCTCATACCAATGTTCGTTTAAGGAAACCTGTAGCTGCCTCGGTGACTGCACTTATCCTGCATTTATCCTAAGACTTGGACAATGCTTCTCAGGCTGTGACCTGCACTTTTTACTTGTGCCTCTTTTCTATCCTAAGCTATGCACCCCCCTCCCCCAAAGCACCCCCTTCCCCCGAGCCACTGGCTCCCAGCTCTCTTCCCCTGCCCCCTGGCTCCTTGTGGTCTCCCTCCAGTTTCTATCCTGCTGCATTGTGTCATCTCTAGCAGCTATTGTACATAGGTTTGTGTTGTCTCCTGTTGCTGCATGTTATTGAATTTATTAATACTTGAATTTTCTTATTGAATGTCCATGCACTAATTGTATTATTGTATGTATTCTCTGTATTTACTTAGTTCTGTATATATTTCTTACCTTGTATTCATATATGTAACTGTCCAGGCCCATCTTGTAAATGAGTTTTTCTCAATGATGTTTCACCTGGTAAAATAAAGATTGATTGAATTGTTTTAGATGCATTTTTTTTTGTGTGATTGTTAGAGTTCAGACTAGAAGAAGTAAGTGCTAATACATACAGTTGTGATGCCCCTTACAGGAAACACCAGCAGAACAAAGAAAAATCTGACTGATTTCACTATCACATTAACAGGTTTTTCTGTGTTCTGCCTATGTCTCCTTCCTTCATGAATTTATTAGTAAAGTCTAATAATAACAAATAATGTCTATGTGCTTTCTTGTTTAAAATGGTGTGTTGGTGCTGCTTTTCCCATTTCTGTGTATTGTTGGAGTTCAGCCAGTTAAAACTTGTTTCAAATGTTTCACACTTACCATTACAAACATGGATGTCACAAAAGCTTCTTAAAAAAGTCTGGTGAGACATGGATATGTCGGGGTGTTGAGTTCCTGTTTCTCAGAAGGGTTCCTGGCCTGGTTGTCTGTCTGTAAGACTATGGGTATGGGACCCTTTCAACTAGTCAGGACACAGCCCGGATGGAGGATGTTTTTACCCATTTTTTGGGCTGCAGTGGGCAAAGCCCTGCAGACCTTTTGAGATGCGTAATGGGACTCCACATTCCTTCCTACGTTTCCACCCACTGTTCTGCCCACTGTGCCTGACTGCCTTGCTTGAATTGTGACTGTTTTCCAATTCATTTCAAGTAGAAAGTGGGGAAAAAAGAAAAGAAAACACAGAATCAAGTCCAGTTTCTTTGACATAACTCTAACAAGTATACTGATAATAAAATAACTGCTGTGAATTGCTTTGTGATATGTGTGTGTGTGTGTGTGTGTGTGTGTGTGTGTATTCGGGGGAAGTTGCATTATCAGCTACATCAGAACAGTAGGCAACAGTGGGAGATTCAAAGCTCATAGTGAATGATAGAGCTTTTGTTTAATCTCCAGTTAGATCATCCCTGTGTAACTGTATGTGGCACAGGGAGGATGACAGGACCAGCAAACAAAGTAGCAGAACTTAAATAAACTCTTAACATACAATGCAGGCTACTGAATCTCTCACTGCTGCATACTGTTCTATGGCCAGATGCAGGAGATTCTGGGATTTGTAGTAACAGAAGATGTAAAAAGTGTTAATAACCTCTTTTGTTCTGATAGTGTTTGCTATGGTTTACTACAGCTTGCAAATTACAGAGCCATATTAAAACAGCTAATTCAGCTGAAGGGAACATTGACACCAACTATCATACAGTACTGTGCAAGCAATAGAGGAACTCCAACAAGTATACTAATCATAAAACAACTGATGTGAATGCCTTTGTGATGTGTGGGGTGGGGGTTGCATTATTAGCTACATCAGAACAGTAAGCAGCAGTGGGAGATCCAATAGCCCATACTGCATAATAGAGCTTTTGTTTAATCTCCAGTTAGATCATCCCTGTGTGACTGTACATGGTCCAGGGAGGATGACAGGACCAGCAAACAAAATATCAGATCTTAGATGAATTCTAATATGCAATGCAGACTACTGAATCCCTCACTGCTGCATACTGTTCTTAGACCAACTGCAGGAGATTCTGGGATTTGTTGTAACAGAAGATGAAATAAGTGTTAATAACCCCTTTTGTTCTGATGGTGATTGCTACGATTTACTACAGCTTGCAAATTACGGAGCCACATTAAAACAGCTAATTCAGTTGAAGGGAACATACACATGAACTATCATACAGTAGAGTGCAAGTAGCAGAGGAGGAATAGATAGGCAACTCATCTCATATAGGATCATGCACTTTCCCTGGGCAGAAGCCCCAATGTACTTGTTACAGAACAGATACCCAGGTAACACCCTCGCTGCAATTTTTATACATTTTATTTTACTAAGCATCCTTGATACATAGATACATAGACAGTGTCAGCAGATAAGGGCCTGTGGCCCACCCAGTCTGCCCATTTGAGCTTGTAAGTTCAGTTTATGTTTTCCTAGAAGTCTGTTGCCCCTTACCCCTGACCTCCAGAATTCCTTTATGTCTATCCCATGCATTCTTAAATCCCGTGATTGTTTCAGCCCCCACCACTTGCTCTGGCAGGGTGTTCCACTTGTCCACCACCCGCTCTGTGAAGAAATTCTTCCTCACGCTTCCTCTGAATCATCCTCCTCCAACTTCATCCCATGCCTCTAGTCCTGGAACATCTTTTTCACTTAAAATAGTGTATTCCTGCACCCTGTTCCTCCCTGTAAGATACTTGTATGTCTCTATCATATCCCTGCTCTCCTCCTTCCAGGGAGTACATATTCATTTCCTTCAACCTGTCCTCATAGGACTTGTGATGCAATCCATGTACCTTCTTTGTTGCCCTCCTCTGAACCTTCTCTACCCTGTCTATGTCCTTATGTAGGTAAGGTCTCCAGAACTGTACACTGTACTCCAGGTGGGGCCTCACTAGTGTCTTGTATAGTGGAATTATGACCTCCCTTTTCCTGTTGGTGATGCCCCTGCCTGTGCATCTCAGCATCCTATTTGCTTTACCGATGCCTTGTCACACTGTTTCCTACCTTGAGGTCATCAGAGATGATAACCCAAAGATCCCTTTCCTGCTTGGTGCATACTATATCCTCACCCCCAACTGATATATTGTGCCAGGGTTGTTGTGCCTCATATGCATTATCTTGCACTTCTTTGCATTGAATTTCAACTGCCAAACCCCTGACCATTCTTCAAGTTTCTGCAGGTCTCTTCTCATTCTGTTCACACCTCTGGTGTATCTACTCTGTTATAGAGCTTTGTGTCATCAGCGAACAGTGAAATTCTGCCTTCTAGGTCCTCCGCAATGTCACTGATGAAGATGTTGAATAGAATCGGTCCCAGCACTGATCCCTGTGGTACCCCACTGGTCACTCTTCCCTCTGTGGAGTGACAGCCATTTACCACCACCCTCTGTGTCCTGCCTCAAAGCCAGTTACCTACCCACCACACTACTGTCCTGCCAACACCCATATTCCCTAGTTTGTGTAATAGTCTTCTGTGTGGCACAGTGTCAAAGGCCTTGCTGAAGTCCAGATAGGCCATGTCCACTGCCCTCCCCTTATCCACCTCCCTAGTAACCCAGTCAAAAAATTCAATGAGGTTGGTCTGACATGACCACCCCCTGGGGAAACCATGCTGCCTTGGGTCCTGTAGTCCATTGACAACCAGATGTTCCACCAATCTCTCCTTCAGTAGTGCTTCCATGATCTTCCCACTACCAAGATGAGGCTGACTGGTCTGTAGTTTCCGCTCTCTTTGTTCCACTTTTGTATAAGGGGACACATCTGCTGTCCTCCAGTCTTTGGGTACCCCTGTTTCCAGCAATCGGCTAAACAGGATAGCCAGAGGTTCAGCCACCACCTCTCTTAGTTCTTTAAGGACCCTGGGGTGCACCCCATATGGCCCCATTGCTTTATCAACTCTTATTACTTCCAGTTCCTTCAGGACCCTTTCTCGAGTAATGGACTTGTGTCCATTTCTGCACCATTCTCACCCCTTGTACTCCCTTCAGACCCATTACCCTCCTCTTCCTCGGTAAAGACTGAGCAGAAATACCTGTTCAATATGTCAGCTTTACTGTTGTCATCCTCCACGCAGCCCCCATCCTCCCCCTTCAGTCTCATTACCCCTCCCTTTGCCTTTCTTTTTTCACTTATGTACCTGTAAAAGGTTTTGCCCCCTCTAGCCACTGATTTTGCGATGTGTTCTTCTGTCTGAGCTTTGGCTTCCCTTACTGACCTCCCTGCCTCCCTTTGCTTCTCCTGGTACTTCTCCCTATCCCCTTCTGCCTGTGTATTTTTGTATTGCCTGAATGCAATCTTTTTGGCGTTCACTTTCTTTGCTACCTCTTTGGAAAACCATAATGATATCCTCTTCCTTTTCCTCTTGCTAACCTGCTTGATGCATAATTCTGTTGCTCTTGTAATCCTCATTTTAAATACTGCCCACTGTTCCTCAACCCCTGATTCCTGCCCCATTCCCCTTAATGCCTCTTTCAAGTATCTCCCCATTTTCCCAAAGTCTGCCCCCCTAAAATCCAGGATACGTGATTGGCTAGCTTTGTTTTCATATAAAGACTGCAGTGTAACTTTCACCCCCACACACACTCCTATGAGAAGCACCTGACCCACCATTAGTGCACACCCCTTTAATTCTGGATCCACCTCCAGGTTGCCTTGATTGGTACTGAGCTTCTCCCATTTAAACTACATTTCCTTTATACTGAGGTTGGCTGGGCTGGACCCACTCCATGAACTTATATAAACCCCAGCATACAATGCAGGCTACTGAACCTCTCACTGCTGCATTCTGTTCTAAGGCCAGCTGCAGGAGATTCTGGGATTTTCAATAACAGAAGATGTAAGCACTTGTAATCCCTTTATGTTCTGATTGTGAGTGCTACAATTTACTACAGCTTGCAAATTACAGAGCCACATTAAAACAAAGCTAATTTAGTTAAAGGCAACATACACACCAAATATCACTAGTTTTTCTTGCTATTGACAACAAAGGAACACAACGGTGATGATTGAGTATATCACATAATTTGCATCTTTTGCAATTACCTGCAGTCTGCCATTTTTGACATTTGTACTGGTTCCTGAGTGGCTAGCATTCCAGCCTTTGGGTCTTTCTGACAAGGTCCTCCATGTTGTAGAGGCCTCTCAAAAGGAGTCAACTTGTCAGGGCTATACCTTCAAATGGGAGTGCTTTTTCCATTTGGTACCAGGGCAGAGAGCTTGACGCCCTCTCTTGCCCTGTGGCTAGCATCCTGGATTACTTGTGGTTCAACTCTCACTCAAGCCTAAGGTCAATGATCCTCAAGGTGTACCTAGCATCCTAGCCCAGTGGCATGGAGGGCTGAGGCACTGGGCACCTTTCTCCTGCCACACTGGTGACCCAGGATCAGGAATGGACTCAGGTTGATCGGAGGCTGCCAGGGTGTGGGAGAATTGAAGATCCATATACAAGAAGCTTGCAGTAAGTAGCCACAACCCACCAGCCTGTAGCCACCACTAGCTTAGCTGCCATCCAGTCAGATACCTCCAGAAGTCCAGAGTCTGGTGCCAGCATTTAATCTTTTGTGGGAGATACCACTTGTAGTGGTTGAGGGGGCCATTTGAACTCAATGACCATTCAATGCTTTGGAGCTGTCAATCTGATCTCTTTTATAGACATTACATTCATAATAAAAAATAAGAAAATACACATTTTAGACACTTATTAATTTGAGGCAGATTCAAATCATATCTCTGAAACCTAATGCCAAACCTTGGTGCCTCCACTCCTCTATTTTCTTTCATGGCTTTGATTAAGGCCCTTAATGGAGGAACAATGAAACTGCTCTTATAGAACCTGAATTTGTTTCTTGCTCTGGAGCAAATGGTTAATAGCCATTACTCTCACCTATGCTCAGATAATGAACACTAGCTTTGGATTAGTGAAAAGGGTGAGCCTTGAGGTACATAAATACATAGACAGTGTCTGCAGATAAGGGCCTATGGCCCACCCAGTCTGCCCATTTGAGCTTGTAAGTTCAGTTTATGTTTTCCTAGAAGTCTGTTGCCTCTTACCCCTGACCTCCAGAATTCCTTTATGTCTATCCCATGCATTCTTAAATCCCATGATTGTTTCAGCCCCCACCACTTCCTCTGGCAGGGTGTTCCACTTGTCTACCACCCGTTCTGTTTTAAAAAAATTCTTCCTCACGTTTCCTTTGAATTGTCCTCCCTCCAACTTCATCCCATGCCCTCTAGTCCTGGAACATCTTTTTCACTTAAAAATAGTGTATTCCTGCACTCTGTTCCTCCCTGTAAGATACTGTAAGACAGTGTCATACAATTCTCAGCAATATCCAGCTCTTTGTTTCTTTTAACATGTTAGATATTTAGTGTTATTGACTCAATAGGTTACATGCTTGCCAGTGGCGGAGCCAGGTTTGGGACCATTTGGGAGCCAGGAGGGGCCATTTAGTCAATCACGGGCTCCACAATTGGGCACTAAACAGTGAATAAAGCTGGTGGCGGGGTGCCACTACTCACACTGAGGCAGCCAGGAGGGGTGACTGCCCCAGCCCCCCTCTAGCTCCGCCACTGATTGCTTGCTTCTGGGACCAGAAGGACATAGGCTGGTGCCCCACATGAGGACATTGGGCTAATACCCAGTATTGATACTGTAGTGTAGTAACTGGGTATGGGATATACTACACTCCTGCTCCTCTCCCTTAAGGGCATCCCTCATGTCACCTCCTCTTTCTCCATCCACACCTCGTTGCCTCTCCCCTCAGCTCTGTGTTTACTGCCTCATCCTTACCTCCCCCTCCCACTGTCTACCTCCCTCATTCTTACTGATATTTATGACTGTCTTCATTTTTATTTAAATTTGTGGTTAATATGGTTATTTCTGCTCTTGGAGTTTTCTTTTGTTTTATATGTTGTGATACTCTGTAACCTGGATGAATGTGAAAAAAGGCATGTCTGCTCACACTCTTTCCAGTATAAAATACAGCAAACTTGATTGATTGATTGATATTGAGGTACTAGCCTTTGAATGAGATTTTAAACCAAGGTCCCTTCTGTCCATCTTTTCTGGTTGTCCAGATGGAAGTTAAAGATCCCATGGAATTTAAAGAGCTAGTGTACTGCTTGGAATTAATAGTCATTTTCAGATGCAGTCAGCTATCACTTTCAGTATCTGAAGTGTTTTTTTTTTATTTTCTGTTTGCTAATTAGAAGATTTTCCACCTGGCAGTACTGGGGTGATGTGTGGAGTAGTACTCTGGAGGAAAAAAAAAAGTCAGTTCTGTTCCTCCCACTACATCATCAGAAATGAGACTGAACACCTTGAGGCACCACAATCCTTGCAGCCTGAGCAGTGACTTTCACAAGCAACCAATCCAAATGCAGGAAATTGTGACATCAATAATAACCAGGGAGAGCCAGTCCCTGCTGCGTCATGTGAAAATGAAACCTAACAGTGAGAAATGGTTCTCATTGGTTACTAGTGATGTTATAGTCAGTGTGGTTTCAGTGTTAATGAAGTGGTGGTTCAAGAGGTAAGGGGGTAAGTCTTAGGTAGTGGGGGTGATGGAGCTGGGGGCCACCACTATAGACAGGTGCATACTTCTCAACCTCTTGTCTCATGAATCAGGGACAAGGCTTAAAAAAATCAGGGACAAAGATCTCAAATCAGGGACACCTCTTAAAAACTGGTACTATTCACTTAGAAAGCTGATAGAATAAAGGTATTTGTGATAAGATGCATTTTCTGAAGAAAAACAACTCTGCAACTTCAATGTTTGACATTATTTTGTGCTTTTAATCCCCATTGTTCTGTCACAAAAACGCAAATTTTATGAGGGACAGAGGAAAATGTTGAGGCTAAATCAGGGACATCCCTGAAAATCAGGGACAGTTGAGAGATATGGACAGGTGTATCGGCCTAATCTTTTAATTTACAATGCAGAGGTTGGTATCACTGCAGATTTTTTGAAGATAGAGGGGGGACGGCTCAGGGGCAATGTGAGGAAGTATTTTTTCACAGAGAGGGTGGTGGATGCATGGAACAGCCTTCCTGAGGAGGTTGTGGGGTCTAAAACTGTGGGAGAATTCAAGAATGCATGGGACAGACATAAGGCAATATTTGTGGACGGTAGGAAGAAATAGGCTGTTGGTTAAATAGGATCTGCAGCTTATCCTCTAGGTAGGGAAATGGGCAGACTAGGTGGGCCGAGCAGTCCTTATCTGCCATCAAAGTCTATGTTTCTATGTTTCTATTCCTGTGTAGATAGACCTCTCCTTTCATAATTTGCTTGTTACCACCAAGAAAATTGATGGACGGCCCCACGGGGGACCTAGTTCTGATTTTGGATGTTGTGGGCCCTCCGGGCCCCATAGTTTGGCCTAGGAATGCCTGATTTACAATTTCAAGGTGTCATTTTCTACATTTATTGGCATGCCAAGTTGGATAGAACAACTTAGAAAGTCCAAAATGGCCACCAAAATCCAATATGGCTACCATATTGTTAATAAATACTTGATTCACTAATAATTTCCAAATCCTTAGCTTCCAAGATACTGATTATCAATTATTCAGGAACATCTATATATTGAACATTTATTCATGAACATTTATGACATCTATATATTGCTTTGAGGAGCCCTGCTAGACACAGGACCCAATGCAGACATTAATACTATATAAAACAATTGAATTCATGAGGCAATTTACTGATAAAATAGTTTGAAGTATGTACAGCAAAGCTTAAATTCTAAATGTTGTATGTGCTGATTTGTTGTTTAGAATTAAGTCATTTTATCAATTATTTGACCCAACACTATGAATATTTTGGGTCAACAGTACAACTTGGTTGTAATGTCCAGTGTTGAAGTCATTATATTGGAGTCCACTCCGGATCTGAACTGTCACATTCACTCCCGAAGCTTGAAGATTCATCCACAGAAGTTTGTTCGTTGGCTGCTGGTATTGTTTTCAGTGTCATCATCTACTGTACAATCAGTCATTGGCACTGTGGTCAAAGGTTTTTGTTTGGTCTTCTGTGTGTGTCTTTGAGGTGTTGACTCACCTTCGTCATCTGCCTCATCTGTGTCAGCTGCACATCGTCGGCCGGCTAACCTTCCACCCTTTCTTCTATGATGTAGGATGTCAGGTAACTGAAACCCAGTGAACCACACAGGTTTCAGCATTTCATCCTCTCTTTTCCATCCTGACAAACAAGGGTCAACTTTTGGGGTTTCCAGCTCTGTGCAGTGACGCTAATAGTAGGCTGCCAGATTTGCTCATTATATGTGCGGACATGGGCTGGCTGGGTCTGGTAGAATCATTTGTGTAGTCTTCACTTTCAGGTTATTGTATTGCCTTACTCGTGTGTCTACCAGATCGTCTTCTCCTGTACCATTGTACACACAGCGTTGAATGAAGGTCTTGACATTTTGTTCAGTGTCTTGTGAAGCATATGTGCTTTCCCCAAGCCCTGAAAGGAGATTTATTCTTTCTTTGATCCTGTGCAAATGTTGAAAGACTAATTTCTTTGATACCTTATAGCAGTAACTCACATCACATACAGAGACAGCTTGGTATGCTGGCAAATTGAGACTTGCAGCTTGTCCAATGTGATCGTATATAGATACTATGTTTACAAATACATCGGGGTCAATTTGGAGCATCCATGGTGAATCTGGAAGGGTCTTTGTGAAAGCGTAAACCATCAGGACGAGGATGTCTGTATCTTTGGCTTGGACGACAATTGGGCCTTTTGCAAAAGCACATTGCAGCACTATCCTCATATTTGCCTCCTCAAGGTTGCAAGAAAACAGGAATTCTTCTGAATCTGGGTATATAGTATATGTGCTTCTGCCATTGCTGATAGTAAGTGAGCATCCTAAGTTTCTTCTGACATCCTCTTGTCTACCATACCCATTGAAGTGCTGTATGAGATCTGTTTTGTTGTTGTTGTGAAGGTACTGTTAATACACCTTTCCCTGTGACATCTCTTGTGAATCTGATCCCACGTGAAGTCACATTCCTCCTGTTCCTACCGCTCGCTCAGCTCGTTCCTGCTGTTTCACTGAGAACTCCTGATCATCCTTATAATTATCAGAAATGACAATGATTTCTGCTGAATTTGCTGTAGACAGAGGTGTGAAAGTGACAAGAAGTGCTTTCCCAAGGCTGTACCATGTATGCTGTGCAGGAACTGCTCTGACCATTGTCATGGTGTTGTATATGTACACTGATCATAACAGAGGAGAGGAAGAACTTTGAGCTTCTGCTTCATCGATGAGATAATTTCTTAAGACATGTTTGGTATTAGGTCTGTAGAGGTTTCCATCCAGAATTGCTATTGTAAGAGGATATGTTGTGAGCAGATGGAAAATGCATCTTTCTTGTCGGGGCACTTTGCAACAATGATGCTGAGAGCCTGATGGTCTTCTTTCAAGACTGCTTCTGCTTTGGGTTTCTTTTTCTTCTTGTCCATTCCTGTGGAAATTCCACTGTTTTTAATGGGCTCGATGAAGCCAACTTTCCTTGATAGGAGGCAGTCATTTATAAATGCAGTCAACATAACTTCCCCTGTAGCCCTTGCTTTCAAAAGGCCCTCTACTATTGCCAGTGGTATTTCAATGCCCATTGCGATGTGTCATGCTACAGCCTGACATGGATCTTAATATGCATGAAGTTTCTTCACTAGCTCTTTCACTTGACCATCATGTTTCTTCATGGCACCATATGTCAAGTCATTGTATGTGGACGATGTTTTCAGAAGCATCTTCTCCTTCAGCGACAAATGAATTTTAGTGAACTTGTAGGAATTCAAAACAAAGTCATCAGCAGCTTCCTCAGACGTACTGTAACCACCTCTCATGGGTCCACCCCTCACCTTGACCTCTCTATTGATTGAGACCTCAGTCACTTGGTCTCCAGGTATCGTGGAGAACACCTCACTAGACAGACTAGCCCCAATGCCATATTCCTGCAGTTTATTGTATGTGTTCTCATTGATGGTTTTCAGATTGATGAGGTCTACATGATGCCACATCAAATACTGAGAGTAGTTTTGATGGTTGAATGCAAACAGTAAAGAATATCTCATTGAGCCTGCAGATGCAAGTTTAGATTCTTGTCTCTGTATGGGGTGACCTGGGTGAGAAGAGTGCTGGTGTCACCAATGTAGCCTGTCACCCACTCTGCCATGGTGCCAGAGGTTTCCAGCATTCATGACTGCACTTCAGGGAAAGATTCATCCAAGAGGACAAGATTCAGGGATTCTGCTGATAAAAATCTTCTCATGTTGATGAGCTTTTCTCATGGTCCATCAGTTAGTGAGCTGTGAATCTTGGATCCCATGACTCATAGGAGAGCCTCAAGGGACTGTTTATGTAACCTCATCAATCTAGAATAGTGGTGTCCTTCCAAGGCCTGGTCAACCGATCCATCCAGTATTATCCCCACCTGAACCCACCAGTCACGAAGTCCCATAGCACCGTATTGCTTGTAGAGGATCTTCTGCCTCACCATCAGTTCATGAAATCCTCCCATCAAATTAACCACTTTTGTATATTTTTCTTCTTTCCACGTTATTTGTGCAATCTTGTAGAAAACTTCATGATTGCTATGGCTGAAGATGTGGTCAATATGTAGGTCATCCGTTAGATCCATGAGAAAGTCAAGGTAATATTTGCAAACTGCATCATCTGGTTCATGTGATAGAATGGGCAGGAAATCAGTTTCGGATTTGAAGGTAGTGGTCGATATTGCTTTTTTTATTGAAAACTGTCCATGATCCTAGGACTGGAAGAGATTCATCTTCTCTGGAAGATTCTATGTTTGCTGCCAGAGCCCAAATACAATCTTTGCTCAAAGATCAAGCTTGGTCCTTCTTTCATCCTCATCGTAAGATGGGACGATCAGTGGGGGTTTTCTCTTTCCTATTTTATAATCCCCATAGTCAATAGGTTCTGAGCTCTCAAAGGTTTTCTAAACTTCTCTTGTTGAGCTGCTTGAAATATTCTGTTCTTGTACTGGGAAATCGCAGATGACAGCAGGACGTGAAATTTGGGGTATGTAAATCATTGAGTTAGTGTCATGTGTTGAGACTCCTGTTAATGTCTGTTGCTTACCATCTGAGTTATCAATTGTGACATCAGTTGGCTGTCCAGGTGGAATCATGTGTGGTGCATTTTTTTTCCTGAGATTTACTATCACGGGCCAATTTCTTGTTTTGTCTTCTGACGTTTGTGTAAGAAATACTAGCCCCCAAATGACATAGAAGATTGACTGCTTCTTTACTTCCGGTGAGACGATGAATGGCCATGTATAGAACTATTGACTTTGGAGAATGTTTTCCAGTAATGAGGCATTGCCAGTCACTAGCAATTGACCATATATTGGTAGCCTGAATTTCTGTTGTGATGGTTGCATAACCCAGAGCATTAATCTTCTTAGAAGGGCTTATACAGAGCTATCGCATTGAAAATTTCTGGAATGGGTTCATAATTATCAAGCTCAGAAAGCAAGTATGCCATAGGAAACTGCAGTGACTCAATTTGTCTATCTTTTAATTTCCGATTGATCATCTTTGCAAATGCCTTGGTGATGTCACTATCTCTGAGCCCAGCTCCTCTCAAGGTTGCCAAAGAATAATCAAGTGGGTTTACTTTTGTTGAGTGAAGAATGAGAGGATTCCCATGTATCCCCTTCCCTGCAGTAAAACCTATCTCATCTCCAAATTCATTGCTGATAAGATTCTTCAATTTGAAATGTGTGATTTATTCCAGCACCTTGTTCACATCCATTGAACTCATAAAGATTATAAAGATCCTCCAGTAACTCTGGGAGTAAACAGCAACATTTCTGCTCAACAATCTTTCTTCTCATGATTTGATCGAGGCGTCAGTGGCTGAGTGTGATTGGTGGCTGTGCTGGGCTAGCCACAGGAAGCAACAGTTTGTGTGGAGGTTTTAATTGTTTCTTTGGCATTATTTAGTCACAATTTTGTGTCATTTTATCATTTTTGTTTAGTTTTTGTTCATTTTACTTCATTTTGTTATTTTTTTAGCAATAGTCAGGGGTGAAGAAGTGAGTTAGTTGATGGTCAGAGCGTTTTGGTTGAAGCAGCTGAACTAATAAGTCACACAGTGTTAAAGCTGCATTAATGTTTTGAACACCTGAATGAATTGCTCGCAGAGTATTCCCATATTTATGATTTTTTTGACTGGAGAATGCTTGTTTTCTCCTACCTGGTTATCTTGCTGGGTACGAGGGGGAGGAATTGGAGGAGAGTTGTGGCCATCCTTGGAAGTGGATTAACACTTGGAGCTTGAGTCCATAGTGTGTGCAGCTTGCTGACCTGAGGATTGCTGGGGACTCTGGAACGGTACTGTGAGGGTCCTGTTTTCGGTGGTCCTGCCAAGGCTTTGGACTGGAATTAACCTGTTGGCATCTGTTAACTGAAGGACAAGGGTCTTGTTGGATCTCTGACCCATTGTTTGCCTGAGGGAGGTTGTCAGTGTTCCTGGCCTGAACCCGTGGGAGAGATCACCAGGGTAACAGGTTGTATGGGAGACCAGGTCTGGGGCCGCTGGAGAGTGTACTCTATTGGATCCAGTGGTCTGTAGTGCCTGGGGAAGTGGGCTCCAACTGGGACTTGTTCATAGCCTAGGACATTCAGCGATGTCTCCTTGGGGGATGGCCAGGTGGTCGAGTAGCTTGGTTTGAAGGGAGTTTTTCCAGGATTCTGGGAGAAAGATTTTTGTGGAAGATCTAAAATTGGATTATATTCAACTTGTTTGGTGATGGTCAGACTCTTCATTTTTCTTTCCTAATATATTAAACCCTGGAGGACAGTGAGAGTGCCCTTGTTTAATCTGATTTTGTGGATAATCTGCTGACTGATCTCCTGGCCTATGTGGGAGATAGTATCAGGAGAAGAGGGCAATAACTTCTATCTCTGGAAAGATGGGAGATCTCCAGAGGGAAATAACTACTCAACCTGGAGAATCTGTGTGACTCTTCTTTTTAATGAAATCACCTACACACTTTGTAATATAATTTATTTTATATTGTTGTATTTGGGGTTGGGGTTTTGGTTGATTGTCTGTTGTGTGTGTGGTGGTGGTGTGGAGTGATGTGGAAGTTTGAAAGTTTGAGTTGAGTGTTGTTTGACTGGGTGTTTGCAAACTGTGGTGAAGATGTGTTGGGCAGGCAAAATGACAGTCGGGCATTATTCCCCCTCCAGGATGAGGGACATCCACCCTTTTCTTTGTCTCTCTCTCTCTCTCTCTCTGTCCCCGGAGGTGTATAGATGGTGTAGGGCTCTGGAGATAGTCAGGAGGTTAAGGGCTGGGGATCGACCTGGTGAGGGAGTTGAAAGGAGTGGGTGGATTGGGATAGTGGGGACAAGGAGATGCCATGGGGTGAAATGGGTCCAGGAAAGGGGTCCTCCCTGTCAGGTTCCCATACCCAAGGGCTCTGCTTACAGCAGGCAGGTAACTGTCTTCTTCGGTTGCTCACCCTACTCGGGCAGTGTTATGCAATGCCAGGTCCATTAAAAACAAGACCGCTATAGTAGCGGATCTTGTTGAATCATATGACTTGGCTTGTATCACCAAGACCTGGCTGGATGAGAATACTGGTCCCATTCTGGCATCAGCAATTCCGGCTGGGTGCTCAGTGATTCACCGCCCGAGGATGGATCATAGGAGTGGGGGTGTGGCCATTTTTTCTAGATCAGAACTGAACCTGATGGAGGTACCAGTGGGAGCCATCAACTCTTTTGAATGTATCTAGGATGAGGGTGGGTCAGAATAAAGGCTTATAATATCACTTTTTATAAGAATGCACTTGGGTTCACCTTGGGCCTTGCCCAAAAATAATTTCATAAATTACCAATAATAATAAATATTCACATGTGATATTGTCCTATGCTCTCCAGATTCAAAAATGACTGTGAAAAACACTGTTGCCACACTTTGGATTATATAAGAGATAAATATATTTTATTCACATATGTACAAGTCCTACATATTCATAACTAGCATAAATATCAAGCATAATAAAAGTAATGTAAACAAACTATAATGTAAACAAAAAAGATTTTAGAAAATCAAGTAAATCATATAAAACAAATGAAACAAATTTCAACAATAAGCAATGTAAATGAGTAAGCACTATTCAGCTTAGTAAATTACAGTTTGTACTATTTCTTTAGCATACTTATAAATAGCATGACCCTTTCTTTTTTTTTTCTATGAGAACTTGCAGTTCATTACACTAGTGTTTCAGATTATCTTGGCAGGATACTTGCTTAAACTTTATAGTATGAAAAAGGTATTTTCTTTAGATTTAAATTCATGCTTAACCATACACCTAAGGTTTGAAGCTAAAATGCACTGTTGTCACCCCAGATAGCCAAATAAGTACTAAAAGTAGAATAAAGGAATACTTATGTTTTAGTTACCTGTACATGTGGTGTTCTACTTTTTAGCTTTCAACGTCTTGGTGAGAACTTTTGGTTTTGGATGACAAATGTGCTTGGTGGTGAGTTTGGCTTTAGTCTGCTGTCTTTTTTCTTTGAACCTGGAACTGTAGAGTCTTTTGACATCAATGAAGCAATGCAGGCTGGATCCTTCTTGCTTATTTATTTATTTAGATTTTGGTAACCGGGTAAGCCCACTAAAACCAGAGATCCCTTTTTCAGGGGCGACCTGCTTGACATCACAAATCATCAAAAGTCACTTCAGGATTTAGTAGGAAAAATCAGACGTGATTTCAGTAGTTCAGCACAGTCTGTAGAAAGATTTCTCCCTGTGGACAGCAATGTTGTTTTGGGTAACTGGACTCTGTGACTCTTTTCTATTTCAGTTAATTTCTGCTTTTGAACCTGCAACTCTGGACTCACTGCTATTTAACAGCACTGCAGGCTTGTTGGCTGGTAAATTCCGAAGTCAGTCTCTTGTTTAGACTTTTAACAGAAATTCCAAAACAATACTTTTAGTCCAAATTCTCAGTATGCAAAACATAGGCCTTGCTTGATCCAATACTGGAACAAAGTCCTTTCTGTAGCAGTCACTTGCAGTTGGACCTGTGACAGAGTTGTGCAGGCTTTCAGGCTGGTTTAACATTCCTTGTGGTGGCAATGTTAAAGCCCAAGTAATGTTCCCAGTAGGTGTGGCTTCAGGCTTTGGGCCTAGTATAAGTCCAAGCTCAGCCAAAATTGTCAGCACATTGAACACAGGTCTTCACACACCAAAGAATTAAGCAGTTCTGGGCAGGCTTTGCCAGCATCCCATTTATGTCCCCCTTACTGGGCGACATCACCATCAAGTTATGATTGGTCTGAGGACTCTTTGAGAGTGGTGCTGTTAGCATATCCTAAGCCATTTTTTGGGGGTCCTAATTCCCGCTGTGTAAAATACCGAGTGACGAAATCCCGGAAAAAAAATCTTGATTAGTCAAAATAAAGAACGAAAAAAATACTGAATAACCAAATCCCGCCTCATTACATGTAAACAAACAAAAAGGGACAGAAATTGAGATTCTGGGAACATTTGGAATGCTTGAGACATTGTAGGGAAGTAATAATGACTCACCAAACTCCAAGCAGTAGCGGCATCAAATCTTCGGGACAGCAGCAGCATCGTATCCCTTTTCACCTCTTCCCCTCATGATTAGGCCAACCTCCCTTGTGTGAATCTATTAATTGAAGAACTTCAATATTATGCTATCTCAGGAATCTTTCATGTCCCAGTTTCAAAGGATGAGCTGTGCTAGCTTCCACTATCCACTGCCTAACCAGTTAAACTAGTCTGCATGCTGACCGCCCTGTTTTGAAGTAATACATCCATATATTTCCCTTTATTCTGCTCCTCACCCAATCGGAATGCATTCCCTCTATTTTTTAATGCACTAATTTGTGTGCTGCAGCCTGTTTATCCCATCCAACATCATGATCAAGTCCTATCTCAGCCCTCTCTCAGCTAAATCATTTGAGTACAGTATATCCAACTTTTCCTCATATAGTAGTTCGGTTTAACATAGTAACATGGCACTGTGGTGATGGGGAGGAAAAGGGATACAAACAAGGAAGGGGAGAGGTGGGCTGGAGATAAGAGAGCAAGGAAGACTGAGATGCAGGAGCAGATGTGAATTAGATGCATCAGTGACATGAGATCGTGTTAGTTGAGAAGAGTTTTCAGGGTACTCAGGGAGGAGGAGGAGGAAGAATGAAGGGAGAGGAGGAGATTAGGGAAAATAAGGGGGGGTCAGAGAATGAGTAGGAGGGGAGGGGTGTGAAGGAGAGGGAACACTAAAGAAGAACATTCAGATACTGTAGCTAGGGAAAGAGACAAATCAGAAGTTAGAAATGAGACATACTCTGTGAGTAAGACACCTGCCCTTAAGGGAAGGAAGAAACAGGGAAGAATATAAGTAATAAGGCTGGGTTTGGGGTGTTGAGACCAACGCCAAAGAATATGTGCTCCAGTCTGACCAGGTGGGAGTTATAGTTTTGGATTGTCAGCACAATTTCAGTATTTTTTATAGCGGGATTTCGACTGTATCGGGAAATCGGCAGTTCGGGATGTTTTCTGAGGTAATTTACTGTTCGGTATTTTTTTACATGGGATTTCATACCTAACCCCATTTTTTTCAATATGACCTCATCCTGAAAACTATTTTTGATATAAAACAACTTTCCTTTCTTGCATCTACGTGCACCGTTGTACATATATAAGACTCAAATTTTTAGATGCAACTAAAGGAGAGGATTCATTTGAGACCAAGCATGATGGTGTCAATTCTAATATAAAATCTATAATTTATGAAAGCATTATAAAACTTTGTCCTTTATAGATATCTAAAAAGTATTTACAGATTTCAGAAGTACATTTTTTCCTGTTTATAATGATGTTAGTTTGGCATACCTGCTATCATTAGAACTGTGAAAATTTAATGAAACTTCTTTAAGACAGGGATCTTCTTTGTTCTTTTCTTAAAGACATTGATCACTGTCAGAAAAGTTTCATTACTATAAACTTTTAGACAGTCTTTCTCTGTATAGCAACAAAATACAGGTTTAATATTCATCTTGTTAGACTTCCTAAGATGTGAGCTATCACAGGATACTAGATTTGTCTAGTTTTCTAATAAGAAAATGATATTAAATAAATTATATTCATAACTTTTGAATGCTTCATTCTGCAACTATAAAACTCGGCAAGCTTATTTATCATACTATTGTCCTATAAACTGTCCAATTTTCATGGTGGCAGCACATTGCATCTTTAAACTATGAATAAAACTTCTTATTTCTATACAGAGTAATAGGACTTTCAAAGTCTAAGACTTTTTTTTTCATGGTGCTACCTATCACATGATCTCTTATCTTGATAGTGGTCATGGATACCTAGCTTTAGCTAAGACTTCTCCTATAAAATTACCCTATCATGCAAGGCTTGGACACAACAGAGATGGTGCTGGAATGTGGTAGGCCCCCTTAGAACAACATTGCACTGCATGCTTTGCCTGGAATGTGCCCACTCATATCATGGCTTAAAAAACAAAATGGAGTTTCATCTCTATTCCCTTAGACCTCTTCTAGCATATGGCAAAGTGCTGCTCATGGAACAGAAATATTTTCCTTTAAAGCATTAAAGCCATATACCTTGTCTTAAGGTTTAAATAACTAACACTTTTTGTTTTCTTGTAGGAATTTATGCAAACAATACTCTTAAACAGAAATTAGTCTCATATAAAAATCAGATCAAATAATAATTAAAAATCAATTATTGAAGATAAAAATAAAATCTTTTTCCATCAAGGGTTTTGTCCCTACAGATGTGGGGTGCAGGACTCTTTTTGTCTACTGTCCACCAGGAGATGGGAATGTTTTCCTGTGGGAAGTCGCAGACTTCATTGTCAACCTGACATTGTGATCCCCCAGATGGCTGATCCTGGGGGATTTCAATGCCTGGGTTGACGATGAATTCTAACAGTTTGGACAGGACTTCCTCCAATTAATGAATTCACTGGGCTTCACACAGGTTATTTCCTCCTCGACCCATACTGGTGGTCATTCTTTGGACTTGGTGTTTCTCCTAGGGATGGAGATATCTGACTTGGTGGTGGAACCAGTCGGGATGTCTGACCATCACACCATTGGGTTCAGCTTCTTGGTCCTCAATGGCCTGCCACACACTGCCCTCTAAGGGCGGTGTGGATCATCTGATGGCCTGATGGTGGTACTGGACCTATTGGGTATACCCAGTGAATGCACAGATCCA
This sequence comes from Neoceratodus forsteri, assembly GCA_016271365.2. Lineage (NCBI taxonomy): Eukaryota > Metazoa > Chordata > Ceratodontiformes > Ceratodontidae > Neoceratodus > Neoceratodus forsteri. Next base: position 204,367,869 of record CM057458.1, read on the forward strand.
GGGAATCTGGTACTAACCTATAATAAGGTGGTGACAGAGGCCCTGGATTCCATTGCTCCTGTTCATGTTCATCCCCTCAATCTTTACCCAAGGTCTCCTTTGTTTGATGAGGACTTGAGGGAGTTGAGGAGAGTAGGACGAAGGTAAGAGAGGTGCTGGCGGAGGTCGGGCCTGGAGTGTGACATACTTAGTTTGACAGACCACTATGTGGTCTATCAATCAGCAAATACCCATAAGAAGGCAGCATTCCTGCCAAGGGAAATTGCTGCTGCGCAGAATCGACCAGTCCAGCTTTTCCAGACTGTGGACAGATTGTGCAATCCACTTTGTCTCCAGCCTGGAAATGCTTTTTCACCAGATCGTTGTGAGGAGATTGCTCGATTCTTCACAGATAAGGTTGCCACAATCAGGTCCAGCATCCACCTGACCCTTTCTCAAGGGAGCTACTACAGTTGGCAGGAGATGTTGGATGCCCAGTTTGTGTGGTGCGACTTCGGCCGGCCCACAATCAATTATATTGTGATGGTTATCCAGTCATTGCGTCCAACCAACTGTAGTTTGGACCTGGGCCCCACATGCCTTTTAGTAGGCTGAGTGGATAATATCAGTCCAGTCCTTGCTGAGATAGTCTGGATGTCTTTGGAGAGGGGGATCTTTCCAGATCCCCTGAAGGAGGCTGTGGTTCAGTCCCTTCTTAAGAAGCCCTCCTTGGACCCGGACTGTCTGGCTAACTACAGGTCTGTCTTTAACCTACTCTTTGTGGGTAAGGTTTTATTTATTTTATTTATATTTTTTATTTAAAATTTGATGACCGGGAAAGGCACACTGAGCTGAGGCTCGTTTCCAGGTGCGACCCAGGTACAGTTTGTACAGAGAGTAGCAGTAGACTGACGAGACAGATCATTTGTACAATATTTTACAACAGCAAAATAAACTGGATCAGTGGTAAAACAGTAAAAACAATTTCAGATAGAGAGGGAGAAGGGAGATGAGATCAGCTAGTTCTTAGTGGCTGGGGTAGGTGGATGGGGATTGGGAGGTAGGAGGCATCGCAGCAGGATAACCATTTGACCAGCCACAATGTTTATGATTCTCTCCAGTCCGGATTTAGGAAGAGACATAGTACTGAGAAAGCCCTTGTCTGGGTACTAAATGACCTCCTAATAGCGAGAGATTGAAAGACCTGTTCCATCTTGGTCCTTCTAGATCTCTCTGCCACATTTGACACCATGGACCATGGTGTGCTATTGGAGCACCTGCAGTTCATCTGTGGACTTTTGGGCTTGGTCCTCAGATGGTTTTGATCATTTCTCGAGGGTAGGACTCAGAGGGTGGTGTCAGGGTTTTTTCCTCAGCTCCATTCTCCCTATGCTGTGGGGTGCTGCAGGGCTCCAACTTGCCACCCATGTTGTTTGCAGTGTATATGCTGTCATTAGGAGTGATTATTAGGTGGTACGGCTTGAGTTTTCACTGCTATGCAGATGATACTCAGCTGTACATGTCCTTTGTGCCTGGCCAGGATGATGCTGTCTCGGTCTTTCACAGCTGTCTAGCTGAGATCCAGGACTGGATGAATGTGAGCTGACTGTGGTTAAACCCAGAAAGAAAAGAGATGTTGGTTGTGGACTCAGGTCATCAAGGGGGGGGTGTTGGCAGGATCTCCTTCGGGTTTATGGCTTGGGTGTGTCCAGCTAACTACCTCAGACTACGTGTGGAACCTGGGCGTTATGTTTGATGACCACCTGACCCTAAAATTGCAGGTGTCAGTGGCTGTCAAAACCTCTTTTTACCACCTGAGGAATATCTCCTGGGTATAGCACCTGGTTCCTCATGATGATCTTCCAGCTTTGGTCCACACCTTCATTACCTCCTACCTTGACTACTGCAATGCCTTTTACCTTGGGCTACCGGGGGTTGATATCTGCCGCTTGCAGCTGGTGCAGAATGCGGCAGCCAGGCTTTTGACTGGTACCTCTAAGACCAGTCATATAATGCCTGTACTCCACGGACTGCACTGGCTGCCAATACAGTGGTGGATCACCTTCAAGGTTGGTTTGCTGACCTATAAGGCCCTACACAATCAGGGACCCAGTTACCTGCAAGATCTCTTTTACCCCTACTGTCCCCTCTGCCCTCTCTGATTCACTGATGAGGGATTGCTAGAGATTCCCAGGGTTCATTTACAAACATCCAGAGCAAGGTCATTTAGTTTTTTGGCCCCAAACCTGTGGAATTCTCTACCTCATCAGGTGCGAGATTGCCTGACCATCCAAAGTTTTAAAGTTGCCCTGAAAACATATCTTTTTAGTCTGCAATTTTCTGATTTTTAAAGCTGCTACTGTATTTATTAGTTTTATTTTATCTTGTTATTTATTAATGTGGTTTGATTTTACTGTACAGGTGCCTTGGTTTTAGAAAGGTGCCATTTTATAAATAAAGAATTGATTGAATTGATTGAAAAAACTCCATTTCAGCACTCTTTGTATGAATGCTTTCCAATCCACCTGGTGGTTGTCTCTCTTGTTTGCAGACATAGACAAAAGTGTTGTAACAACTTTAATGGTATTTGACATCCGCAGCAAAGATGTCAACATTGGTGGTAGCAACTGTCAAATGTTTGGCTTCACTCAACAAAAGAGCATCATCATAATTTTCATTGCGTAACATGCTTTCGTGCAATGTAATCTTTCCATCTTCAAGTTCAACTCTGGAGTTTTTCTTCAGTATTTCCTCTCTCTCTCTTTTTCCTTTTCTTATCACAGGTGAAGCAGGTCTCATCCTTCTTAAATTCAAATGATTTCCTTTTACACCCAGTCACATGGACCGCTTCACTGCCACTGGATGTCTGTGGGTCGGGTATGCCAGAGAATTCAGCTTCAGAAGATCGATCCAAAAAAATTTGTTTCATTGAGTTGGGGTTCAATTTCCTTTCACTGGTGAAATTTTGGCGACACCTTGTATGAATAGGTAGGTCTGTTTCTCCAGGGCCAGGGGGGAAGTTGGTCATGGATTTTATTCCATACGAGGTTGAAGTTTCTGGCATACTCAGAAGTTGGTTTTGTGACTGACCATTTCTCTGCAAAAGCCTTGATGATATTCAGCCCATTCTCTCCTAATATTTGTTGCAGTTCTGCATCTCTAATTTGGTTCTCACAAAGAACACAGGTAGGCAAATCAGATGGATTGACCAATCCAACAGGTATAGCTAGAGGGCTATCCATGTTTCTGAAACAGAAACAGAAACTAAAATTAAAAACTAGAAACTAGAAATGGAAACTAAACAGGCATACAACGTACATGAACACGCCACGCAATCCTGTGAACAAAGTGGCAAATTCTCACAGAGTGGACGCAATTTTGGGTCAATGGCATGAACAAGCAGATTGATGCATTATGCATCATTTATTTATATTTATGTTCTATAACATTAATTTAATATGTGTTTATATTAAACATAATAATAATAAACTCCCCATTCATGAATCATTGATAATCAGTATTTTGGAAGCTAGTGATTTGGAATTTATTAGCGAATCAAGTATTTACTATTTTCAGCTTTCCTGGCGTACCTTTGACCGACCGGAGTTTATGGATGTCAGGTGGATTGTCCAGGGAGCTCACCCTACGTGCTGTAGTTTGGATCCATGACCAACTTCTCTGATTTTGGGTTGTATTGATTCCATCAGTCCAGCCCTAGCACGGATAGTCTGGAGCTCTTGAAACAGGTGAGTTTCCTAGCTCCCTGAAGGAGGCAGTGGTAACACCCCTCTTAAAGAAAGTTTCTTTGGACCCAGACTGCCATGCAAACTACAGACCAATCTCTAATCTTCCCTTTCTAGGGAAGGTGATTGAGAAAGTAATGGCTGTGCAGTTGGAGAACCATTTGACCATCCATGACATCTATGAACCCCTCCAGTCAGGATTTCGAAAGAGACATAGTACTGAGACAGTGCTGGTTCAGGTGCTCAATGATCTCCTGATGGCTAGAGATTGGAAAAACCATTCCATCTTGGTTCTTCTTGATCTCTCATCAGCATTTGACACTGTGGACCATGGGGTTCTGCTTGACCACCTGAGGTTCATCTGTGGATTGTCAGGTATGGTCCTCAGGTGGTTTACATCTTTCCTCACTGGAAGAACTGGAAGGTTTATTCCTCAGACCCAGTTTCTCTGCCTTGTGGGGTCTCTCAGAGTTCAGTGCTATCCCCCATGTTGTTCAAAGTGTACATTCTGTCCCTCAGAGACATTGTAAGAAGGTATGGGCTGAGGTTTCACTGCTATGCTGATGATACCCAGCTCTACCTTTCTTTTGCACCGACCAAGATGGATCTCTCTCAGTCTTCAATAGCTGTCTTACAGAAATACAGGAGTGGATGGATTCCAGTTGGCTAAAGCTGAACTCGGAAAAGACTGAGGTGTTGGTTGTGGACCCAGCACACCGGATAGGGGGGTTGGGGTGGGTTCACCCTCAGGACTCTTTCTTGGGGTTGTATCAGTCCTGACCTCTGAATGGGTGCGAAACCTGGGGTAATTTTTGACGAAGGGTTGACTCTGCATTCACAGGAGTCAGCTGTTGTCAAATCCTCCTTTTACCATCTTAGGAATATTTCCAGAATTAAACATCTTATTCCATCTGGTGATCTTCCTATGCTGGTCCATGCCTTTGTGTCCTTGCACCTTGATTACTGCAACTGCCTTTACCTAGGGCTACCTGGGGTGGAAATCCACCACTTGCAGCTAGTGCACAATGCTGTAGTGTTGCTTTTGACTGGAAATTCTAGATCCTGTCATATTACGCTGGTGCTGCACAGACTGTACTGGCTGCTGGTACAGTGGTGGATCACCTTTAAAGTCGGTCTTCTGACTTTTAAAGCCCTACATGGACTAGGCCAGGGACTACCTGAAAGAGCTTCTGGTTTCCTACTACCCTGGACAATTGCTCTGCTCAGCTGATGAGGGGTTACTAGAGATTCCATGGGTGTGCTTGAAATCTTCTGGGGCCCGTGCATTTATATACATGGCCCGACCCTCAGGAATTCTCTATCCTGTTGGATACAAGAATGCACGACTATGGAGGGATTTAAGCAAGCCTTGAAAACACATCTGTGGGCTCAAGCTTTTGGTGAATAGATAATTTTACTGCTGGTTTCTCTTTATATCTCAGTTTATATTATTTTAACAATCTGGATGTTTGATGTGCTTTTTTAAATCTGTTGGGCGCCTTCATAATTTTGAAAGACACCCTAAAAATAAAGTTATTATCATTATTATTATTATCTAGTGATATAGTGGCCATATTGGATGTTGGTGGCCATTTTGGATTTTGTACGTTGTTCCATCCAACTTGGCATGGCAAAAAATGTAGAAAATGACACCTTGGAATTGTAAATCAGGCATTTCTAAGCCAAACTATGGGGCCTGGAGGGCCCACAACGTCCAAAATCAGAAATAGGCCTCCAAGTGGCCATCCACCAATTTTCTCAGTGGTAATAAGCAAATTCTGAAAGGTGAGGTCTATCTTCACAGGAATCTGCAGAGATACCAACCTCTGCCTTGTAAATTGAAATATTTGACCAGTACACCTGTCTATTAGAAAGAGGGACTGCCTGAGTAAGAGGCAGATAAACAGAGAAAAAAAATGAATTATGATTAAAAAACATAGAAGCAAACCATTTTCTGGCAGATAAGGACTGCTTGACTGACCTCATCTGTCCATTTTTCCTGGCTTTAGCATCACTGCAGATCCTACTTGATCTCTGACCCATTCACCTTCACCCCTTCCCTTTCTCTAAGATTCCCGTATGCCTATCCCATGCATTCTTGAACCCCACCATTCTTTTCATCTCCACCACTTCTGTTGGAAGACTGTTCCAGGAATCCACCACTCATTGTGAAGAAATACTTCTTCACGTCTCTCCTGAATCTTCTCCTTCCATCTTATTGTGCCCCTTGTCCTACAGAACCTTTTTTCAGAAAAATATTTCCCTCCTTTACCTTCTTTACCACAATGAGGCATTTAAAGATCTCTGTCATATTCCCCCTCTCCATCCTCTCTTCTAGGGCATATATATATATTTAGATCCTTAACTCTTTTCACATAGGACTTCTGATGCAGAACCTGCAACATTTTAGTTGCCTCCTTTGGACTGCTTTCACTCCATGTGCTTTCAGGGATGTGGTCTCCAGAACTGGACACAGTGCGCCAGGTTGGATCTTACAAGCGATCTATACAGAGGCAATACATCTCCCTCTTTCTGCTGGTGATAGCCTTACCTGTGCACCCCAGTATCCCACTAGCTAGCCCTCCCAACTGCCTTGTTGCACTATCTGGCCACCTCTTGATCATCTGCTATAATTACCCCCAGGTCATTGTCCTCTTCTGCCATTTTGTACTCTGCCCCTGGGTTTCTGTGTCCTAAGTGCATTACTTTTCACATTGAAACACAGCTGCCATACCCTTGACCACTCCTCAATGTTTATCAGGTCTTTGATCATCCTTTCCACCCCCATAGTGTCCACCCTATTGCAGATTTTCATGTCACCTGCAAATAGACAGACCTTCCTTTCCAGCACTTCTACAATATCACTTATAAAGACATTAAAGAGGACCAATCCCAGCATTGATCTCTGAGGCACCCGACTGGTCATCTCCCCCCTTCCTCTAAGTGAACTCCATTTACCACCACCCTGTACTGCTTATCCCCTAAACACTTTCTTACCCAATTTACCACCTTTTGACCCACTCCTAAGCTACCGAGCTTACTTACTAGTCTTCAATGTGGTACGGTGTCAAAAGCCTCACTGAAATGTAGGTAGGCCACATCCACTGCCCCACTCTGATCTAATTCCTTGATCACCCAGTAAAATAAATCTATCAGATTCACTTGACATGACCCATCCCCCCCCTCACAAATCCATGCTGCCGAGGTCTTGTAACCCACTGGATTCAAGATATGTCACAATCCTTTCATTCAGCAGTGACTCCATTAACTTCCCCACCATTGATGTCAGGCTGACTGGCCTATGATTGCCAGCCTCTTCACTGCTACCACTTCTGTAAAGTTGGACAACATCTGCCCTCCTCCAGTACTCCAGAACCACTCCTGTTTCCAATGAGCTATTAAACTGGATGCACCCCATCTAACCTTATTGCATTTTCCACTTTCAGAATATACAAGTCCCTTCAGGACAGTGTCCTCTGAAAATAGACTAGCGTCCACCTCCTTCACTCAAATGCTTCTGTTAATTTTTTGTGGACTCTCCCCATCTCCTTCCTCTGTGAACATTGAACAAAAGTATTTGTTCAGGATGTCAGCTTTTCCTGGTCCCCTTCTGCACAGCCCTCTCTTTCCATTTTTAATCCTACAGTCTCACCCCTGGTCTTCCTCCTTTTGCTTACATATCTAAAAAAATGTCCTGCCTCCCTTTGTCACTGCCTGGGCTATTCTCAATTCAGTTTGTGCCCTCGTGCTCCTTACTGCTATCAGCTTCTCCTGATACATGTCTCTGTCCTCCTCCCTCTGCATCTCCTTATATCTTCTGAATGCTACCCTTTTAGCCTTTGCCTTTTTGCCACCTCTTTCGAGAATCATAGCGGTCTCTTCCCCCCCCCCTTGTTTTTGCTCATTTGCTTGATGCAGAGGTTTTTTGCCTTCCCTATGGCCATTTTTAGCTTTGCCCACTGTTGCTATACCCCACCCAGTTCATTCTCCACTGCCAGGACATCCATGAGGCATTCACTGACCTTTTTAAAATCTGCCCTCCTGAAGTCCAGGACCTTCATGTTTCTGTGGTTCAGTTCCACAGCCATCCTTATAATGATCCACACTGTAGGGTGATTGCTGTTCCCCAGGTGGCCTCCTACCTTGATGTCTGCAATACTGTCCCTGTTAGTGAGTACCAGGTCAAGTATTGCCTCATCATTAGTGGGTTCACTGACTATTTGCCTGAGAAAACCCCCCTACAGGGAGTCCAGTATGTCCGTGCTTCTAGCTGCAGCCACAGCTGGGAGGTTCCAAGCTAAGTCTGGTTTATTGAAGTCCCCCTCCAGAAGCAAATGTTACAAATCGTCAAAAGCATGCATTATTGTTCAAGTCATCTTGCTAACAGTAGTTGACTATACAGTAGTTTCATGCAAGTAGACCAGTAAAATTATGTGCTGTTGCACAGGACAGGGGAGTGCAGTTTGAGGCTGCAGCCTTAAAGCAGAACAGTGAATTTAGCAGACAGGGAAAGGGTCAGGAGGGAGTTTTGAAGTTCTTTGTCAAGAAGTAATGTAACCCCCAGGTGGCACTATCCCAAGGGCTACTACCCCTGCCTGCTGGACCACCAACAGGTTGAGGGGCATGGGTTCTATGGTGGGTGCCTCCACCCAGAGGTCAGGGTTGGTACTGGTTGGTCGAGTTTGGTCACATCCCTCTGGGACACTGAGACCCCCTTTTGTTCCCTCTAATGGTCCACATGATATACAAGAATTGCAATGCCAATACCCCACATGTACACTGTATCCAATCATAAGGTACCACTTACCCTCAAGACTGATTCTGCAGTTCATCTCAGAGGATCCCCAGTGAAATAAGGTTGGTCAATTTACACAAAATAATGCAATGCCTGCTGTATAGGTACTGACACTCTTAACAGGTTAAAGTCAATAACATCCAATCTGGTTTATTTAGGGGAGTGAAACACAGGGAGGGGGAGATCAAGCTGATTGGCAGAAATAAATCACAGTACTGTACACTCATACAAAGTCATAAAAGTCACACTCTTGGTACCCAGGTGGAGGGGCTAGCCAGGTCTGTTGCCCTGGGTTGGCCGGCAGGTGCAGATGGAAAGGGCCCTGTAAGAGAGATATGCACAATACCCAATTGTAATCAGGAGCCTGATGGCTCAGTCCTTAAGGAAATGAAAGAAAGAAAATCAGATGAAACACTGGTGATTGTTAACAGGTCACAGGTGAAGCCCTGAATTGTACTCGTGCTACCCCATGCTGGTGAAACATGGCACAGATGGTAGTTCTGGATTGCCAGACACACAAGCAGGGAGATGAGATTCTACCACCCAGGCCACACTGCCTTGATCAGCAGACGGATTCAGTCCGAATACATTCAGTTCAACATTCAGCTTACACTGCGCAGTGACAAGAGAACCGGAATAGCTATTCTTCATGAGCATTCAACACAGTCATATGTAAAGGAAATTACTATACCAGGCAGCTGCTTTCAGGTCCCGATGCACTTACTGCAAATACCAGGGAGTTCACACAGCAGCTTCAATTCCTGACAGACCGAGTGCGATTCAGCAATTTCTCCGGTCTTCTACGGGGTGAGCCTGGTTTCCACTCTTTCAGGCTTCCTTCCTTTTGGTACTCTCGGATTCAGTCCGATTCGAGTTGGCAATGGCAGCGGCCCAAATTTAGGCCTCTCATGCACTTACCGTGCAAAACTATGCAATGCACAAGCACAGAGCTCCTTCTCTCCTCATGGTCACAATGAATCTGACCTCCCAGCAGCAAGGCAGAGCATTCTCTTCAGGTGCCACATGGTCCAGTTGGTGGACTCATCTGTCAATCACTCAGAAACTCTCTCCGTTGGTGCAAATAGGCACCAAGGTCCAGAACTTCATTTCACAGAATTACTAGCTGGGTCTGTTCATGAAAAGGGGTTACCAATGCCCACCATACAGTGCATGCCACATTTTAAAAAAACAAGAACTGTCAGGCACATGTTTTTGACTAAATCTGAATGCTGGCTATATGGGCAGATAGATAACATAACTATAGAATTCTAGGGTATCCATATTTTTTTTGATGGGGTATCCTGCTCCATATTGCTGCTTTTTTAACCTGAAAAAGTGTGACATTCAAAAACACATGTTTTACAAATTGTTTTTGCAAGCTTTATTTACTGTTTTCCATTATTAAAGTAAGTCCACTTACTAATATGGAGTTGTGTTTTTTATTATCTGTACTCTTTAGCCCATTGTAATGCTCCATTTTTAATTTATGCAGCTTTGTATTTAGTGTGGTGAATGTAACAGTTTGTCACAGCACATTACATTCACCCACATGGCTCCTTAAATCTGTAATTGTGCTATTAGCACTTTAAAAGATTTTCTGGCTTCTCTCCCAGTTTGCCTCCTTGTGATAACTGACTGTGTTACTGCCTGATCTATCTTTCCCACAGAAGGAACAGCAACCTTTGACCCTCACTGTACTTGGGGTCACATCAGGCCCAATGTTTACCCGTCAATCTGTGACAGTTGCAAAGTCATAACCTGCCCATCAGAACCAAGGAGCAACCATAGAGGGAGAAGCTGAGTTGTGGTTTAAAGCCCATTGTTTGCACATGGCTCCTCCATCTATAGGGCTACATTCCATGAAGATAAACACTGCATGCAACAACGAGGGTTGCAGTTACATTCACCACAGGTAGACTTTGGTTACCATCATTCACTGATTGTTGGACAAATTTTCAGAGAGCATATTTCAGTGACAACTGCATGTCTATGGAAAGTGCTGGGCATAAATTGTAATAAGGATTATTCAGTGTATATGGGGTGGAGAGTTAAAATTGATTTTCTTTGTGGTGTCACTCGTTACATTCACCACGATATGTGGCGTCAACCATCATACCTGCCAGTACTGTTATTATTGTAAAATTGCTCCAGGTTTTGTAACACTATGTCAGTTATTAGTAGTGGCGTGATAGCCATGAGGCATGTTCAGTAAATGTTTTATAACTTGAAACAAATGTGTGGTGCCACTTGTTACATTCACCACGTTATATGGTGTTAAGCATCACACTTGCCAGTAATGTAATTGTTGATTTTTTTCATGTTTTATAATGGTATGTTAGTCAGTGATAGTAGTATGTTAGTTGTTAGGCAAGTTTAGTACAATTTTAGTAAGTCAAACATAAGTGTGGTGTCACTTGTTACATTTACCATGGTATGTGGTATCAAGCATCACACCTGTCACTACTGTTATTATTGTCAGATTTCTCCAGGTTTTGTAGCACTGTGTCAGTTATTATTAGTAGCATGTTAGCCATTAGGCATGTTCACTAAACTTTGTAAAACTGAAACAAATGTGTGGTGTCACTCGTTACATTCACCATGGTATGTGGTGTTAAGCATTACACTTGCCAGTAATGTAATTGTCAAATTTTTTTCATGTTCTATAGTAGTATGTCAGTCAGAAGCAGCAGTATGTTAGTTGTTGGGCATGTTTAGTATAGTTTTAGTAAGTGAAACATAAGTGTGGTGTCACATGTTACATTTACCACGGTACGTGGTGCAAAATATCACATTAGCAATTAATGTAATATAATTCTTATACATATTTGTTTCTCATGTTTTAATACAACTCATTATATGTTTATTAAAGTGTTTACTACTAAAACAAATGTTTTGTGTCAGGTGCTACATTCACCACGGTGTGTGGCGTCACTTGTTACACTCACCACAATACAGTTCTTTTATCTCAGGAACCTGTGGGGCTTTTATCTCCCAATATGTTTACTTTTTTATACTTGGGTCATAATATCTTGAAATGCATCACAAATGTAATCTAGAAATAATATGAAAATTTTACCCTCATGTCACACTTTGGTAACCCCTTTTCATGAACAGACCCAGCTATACTTCCTCATTGTAAGCCGGCTCCCAGGAGAGTACGAATTCTGGTTGGTCCAAACAGACTCCATTTTAAAGGTCCCCCCACACTGATTGGACCCATTCGGCAGTTCAGATCCAAAATGGAGGGGCAAAACACACAGAGTCCCAGCTGCAAGAAAGGCAGGTTAGACAAACTGCATTTTTACTAGCACTCTAACTGGTTTCAGGCAAACAGTTACATCTTTCATTTAGGCTTCCTCTGCGCTCTTAGCGACTGCAGAAACAGAGCTATTTCCCCACAGTTCAGGTGGGATTCGAGCAGAGAAACACCAGCCCCTCCCTAGAAAACAGTAATCATGTCTCCAAGCAGACAGCTCTTAAAGAGACAGTATGAGGAGGCTCTACCAGCACTCACAGTGCCATTCTTAACAGCTTAATCACCAAATGCCAGCAGGCAGGGGAACACCTAGGCAAGCTCCATGGAGACTTTTTAGGAACCCCCATTTGTAGGGGGGTTACAGTAAGTTTTGTTTACCGGCTGGTGGTGGTGGTGCAGGGCACAGAAATTTATCATTTTATTTTTTGCATGTGTGTGAGCCAGCCAGTCAGTCAGTTTGTAAAATATGAAGTAAGCTTGCTGTGTTTGACACTGGGTTGATTTTCAAAGATCCCAATGCAGATGTAGGAGCAGGATACACCCAGATCTGCATCAGTGAGCATGTGCCTGAGCCATCTATCTACAGGCATTTTATGACAGTGTACCACGATATGTGGCACCTTGCTTCATAAATTATGCAAACTGGGTGTTTTGACCCCTTGTGTCTTTATTGATGCAAATTCAGGAAACAATGGGGTTGGCAGTCAGATGCTCTTCAGACTCACATAGACCAGTTAATTGCTAGTCTACCAGTGCAGAGGTTTGTCTACATAGAAAATGGGGATGGTGGATCCATAATGGATCCACTTTGAAAATTCTGTTTAAGGTCTCTCAGTGGGGTGGTGAGATGGTGTTTCAGTGAAGTGTGGCTGAGTAGGGTCCCTCTTGCTTATCTCCCTTGCGTCCCTCTTGCTTCCCAAATCTTTCAAATGCATTTTCTCATCACATGGGTATCTAGAAATATTGAAGCATAGTAACATATAATTCTTCAGCTGTAATGGACTGCTTGGGCCACCCAGTCCCAGATGGTCCCTGTCCAGTCCGTCTCAACAGACCCTAACTGTTCTTTGGCAACCCTTCCTCCTCCCCCCTTTCCATTTCCTAATGTTCCCTTATGTCTGTCCCATGCATACATGAAGCCACCTACTATTTTCACTTCCACTACTTCTGCTGGCAGTCTATTCCAAGCATCCACTACTCTTTCAGTAAAGTAGTACTTCACACATCTCTCCTAACACCCCCCTCCAGCTTCATCACATCCCCTCTGGTTCCAGTGCTGTTCCTCATTTGAAAGAGACTGTTCTCCTGCATCTTGTTCACTAGAGCTGTGTGAAATGCAAAATTCTGCCCATGGAATACCTGCAGAATGACCATTCTGATTCTGCGGAATTTTGCAAAATTGAAAATTTCTCCTATTTCACTATACTTTTAAAAGAACATGTCAAAATAACACCAACTTAGGGACATAAACAGTACCCCATGGCTTACAAGCATGTACCAAATTTCAGAGCCATAGATTAAATGGGGTGGAGCTATGGGTGGCTAAGACACAGATATGGCAAACCGATGAGTCCAAATGAGGATGAAACACGTGTATGTGTCTGCTGTTCTTAGCCTTTGCTGATTGCACTGTGAAGCCTTCTGGCACCATGCAATTCTACTTAAAGTTGAAGTAGTCAAAATTCTTTCATGGGGATTTGCATATGTTTCCCATGATGCTTTGCATTATTGTGGTATCTGCAATTGTATTTTCTTTAAAATTTGGCTGTAAGGCCAGTATCCTCCTGGATAACCCATGCCTCAGGGCATTTGCTCTGGGGTTCTTTTGTCATTCTTTTCCTAATTTACACATGCCTAGCTCCAAAGGTGCCTGGGTTATGTGCAAATGACATGTTTTCATGAAATTTCCTGAAAAAATAAAATGACAGATTTTGATCACGTATAATTTTGAGACGATGAATCATATCGTCATGAAATCTGGCACATTGTTAGAACACCTATCATCAAGAAATCATACTAAATTTAAGATCCATAACCCAATAGATGGTTAAGTTATATGCAGATAAACATTTTCATGAAATTTCACACAAACAATAAAATGACAACATTTGAGCACCTATCATTTTGAAACTATCCATCCAAATTTCATGATATTTGGCACGTTAGTGGCCATTGACCCACACAGTAAGCATTCCAAATTTCAGATCAAATCACTAAATTTTTTAAATTTCATAAAATTCTCTTGAAATTCCATGAAATGTCATGGAATTCTGCTAAATTTCATTGAAAATTCCACGGATTTGGAATTTTCCCATTCCACACAGCCCTATTGTTCACCCCCATGAGGTACTTGTAAGTCTGTATCATGACTCTCTTGCTGTCATCTTCTCTTCCAGAGTGTACATGTTGAGATCCCTTGGTTTCTTCTTAAAAGGTTTTTAGTACAACCATTTTAGTTGTCCTCCTCTGGACTGCCTTCACCCTGTGTATGTCCATTCAGAGGTGTGGCCTCTAGAACTGGATACGGTACACCAGGAGGTGTCTCACCAGCAAGCAATATAGTGGCAACACCACCTCCCTCCTCCTGCTGGAGATACCTCTCCCTATGCATCCTAACATCCAACTTGCCCCACCCATTGCTTTGTTACACTGTCCTGCTACTTTGAGGTTATCAGGTATGATAACCCCAAATCTAAAATTCATCAAAGACTGCTGTGAGTTATCGTAGTTACAGTTCAGTGGTGACTGCATCATTATAGTGCCATCCTCTGGCATGTTTAATTATGTGGAAAATATGAGGAAAAGAACAGGAGAGCACAAGATGTGGTTTGGGGAGGGGGAAGGAAAAGTGCAGATAAAGGCCAGTTCCACCAAGTAAAAGTTCTGCAACAGATGCTGATGCAGAAGGAGATGGTCATGGTGGGACTGAGAGTAACCGTCATCAGGCTGTCAGGACTAGGGCTGACAGCATGATAATACAGCCAAAGAAGCCATAGTTCATTAATCCCAAGAAGTCCACTAGTCCATTCCCATTCCAAACAGACTTCCCAGCTGGTCATTCACTGCATCTGGTGTTTAAATAGCCCTTAGGAATCCAGAAGCATACTGCTTTCTTCCTTTCCTCTTTAAAGTGCTGCCAGCATCAGTTCCACTACCTGAGAAAGAAATTATCCATCTATATTGTCAACCATTTAAAGTGTTGGGGGAAGGCTTCAGCTGAGGAAAGCCAGAGTGTAGTACTAGCCAAGGGAGGCCCCAAAGCCCTCCTTGATTAGCAAAAGTAATTATGGAAGTAGAGTGGCAACCAGGCTAGCAAAAAAACCAAAAAAAGGCAAGGATGAGAGGGATCAACAGCAAAAAGGGGAAATAGAGTGGAGGGTCTAGTGGACCAGCCTTCTGGAGAGTAGCCAGCCCCAATGCAAGAAGCCTGAGAAACAAGGTGGGGCACTTTCAAGTAACAGCTGTGGAAGGACAGCTGAACATCATAAAGGTCTCCAAATCAATACCAGGTCACACCCCGTTTGAAAGGGACAGAGAGGTACTGTAGGGAAAGGGGTGGTTCTGTATATTAGGTAGAGTATCAGTCACAACCATGGAGAAGAATTCCTCTGGATGGGAAGCAGGGGTAGAAAAAGTTTGGATGGAGCTGGTAGTGATGGGGCAGGATCCTGAGGTTTAGGGTGGTTTACCGGAAGAAGGGGATGGGGCCATTAGGTGGGAAATTAAAAAAGGTGGTTGCACTGTGGAATGTAAACCTGGCAGATGAACACTGTAGTACACCCAGGGTGAGAAGCGTCAGAAGCAAAGCCCTACTGGACACCTTAAATGATGTTTCATTTCCATAAGGAATCTGACTAGGAAGGGAGCTATCCTTGACCAGGTGTTCTTGAACATGGAACACACTGAGGATGTTACAGTTCATGCTTCCCTCAGAGCAAGTGACCAGACAACTCTGTGTGGCTTAAAATCTCTCTTAGGAGTGGGCATCAAAATCTAAGACATGGTAGTGGGTTTCAGAAGTGCATACTTTGTTACAATGGAAAAGGTCCATGAGGCAAGACCGCAACAGGCAGAGCATAGTGAGGAAGTAGAGGAAAAATGGGACACAAAAGGGAAGTACTGGAGGGCACACAGTGCTGTCTAAGGCAGATCAAGAAGAGCAAGAGGTGCAGGAAGACATTATTTTTCTGGGAAGTGAGGAAGGCAGTAAAGGAAAAGGTTGCCTTCAGGAGGTGAAAGGGTGGCCAATCAGAAATAGAGGTGGGTGAAGTGGCCAAAATCTGATACACGGAGCAATTCGCATATTAAGGTGCAATCTGCTGAGTAATCTGCAATGTGAAGTGGAGCAATTCACCTTCTAATTATGAACAGAAAGTCCATTAATATCGTTGACTTCATGTTACTCTGCCTTTCCATAACCACTTCTACACCAATTTTAATGCAGAGTACATTGATTTCAATGTACTTTGCATTACTTCACCTTGTTGGTGATTTCTAAAGTGAATTTTGCAGTGATTCATGGGATTGCAGGTCACATGGGCTGTAGATTGTTCTGCACAGCCTCAGTTCTGTGTGGTGTGTGTGTACTGGTAGCGGGGGACAGTTTGCTCTCAGAGCTCTGAGATTCAGACCCTCTAAAAAACATACAGAAAGCCTTTTTGAGCCATTTGTTGCTCAACATTTCATACATTGATTGTAGGAAACCCTCCTGTGCTCATATCATCAAGTGTTTATTGTTTTTGTGTGGGTTTTGAATGCTAATTTAGAACAGTCAGTCTGTGCACTGACAGACAGTGTTGAAGTGTGCTTGGGGGAGGGGCCTATCTGTGGTGGAGGTAGATTAACTGGGAGAAAGGTAGTCTTTCTAATTGTTTTGGTTATATTTTTGTTGTATAACTGTATTCATGTATGCACAGTAATATTTTCAGTAATTTTTGACTTTTTTTGCCGATGATTGTGGTGCAGTGCATAATTTCAGTTTGTTTAAAAGATTTGGTTATATTACTGAAGTTTTCAATTTGCTGCACATTACCTGTAGTGTGTGTGTAAGTGTGTGTGTGACGCATGCCATCAAGTCCCACACATTTTATTGTGCCACACATTAATTGCAGCACTGTGAACCTGTTATCTGTCTGCACTATTTTGTATTGCTTAGAAACATAGAATTTGACGGCACATAAGGACTGCTTGGCCCACCTAGTCTGCCCATTTCCCTACCTAATGGATAAGCTGCAGATCCTAGTTAACCAAAAGCCTACTTCCTCCTACCCCCCACTAGAATTGTCTTATGTCTGTCCCATGCATTCTTGAATTCCCCCACTGTTTTGACTCTACGGCCTCCTCAGGAAGGCTGTTCCATGTATCCACAACCCTCTCTGTGAAGAAATACTTCCTCACATTACCTCTGAGCCGTTCCCCCCTTTATCTTCAAATTGTGCCCCCTTGTTTTTGCACATCTCTTTTTTTGAAAGATGCTACCCTCTTGGACTTTGTTGATTCCCTTGAGGTATTTGAAAGTTTCTATCATGTCCCCGCTCTCCCTCCTTTCCTCGAGGCTATACATCTTTAGTTCCTTTAGTCTCTGCACTCTCTAACTACCTAGCTCCCAAACTGCAACTGTCCCTGACCTCCCACCCTTGATAGTTTCTCCTCCCACCCGCCCTATAGAGCCTGACCAGTGGCTTGGCCACTCCTAATTGTCTGGCTTATCTACTGCCACATGCACTTACACTCTCACTCTTACTCACTCTTCCATCTCCAAACATCCCCCATCTCTCCCTTTCTTCCTACAATGCTACGTTTCTTCAGCACTGCTCACAGTCCTACTCCACTCCCCTTCCCTTCCCTCCCACCTTGCCTAATCCTCCCCCCTACTCACCAAATGTTTACTAGTACACCCCACAACTTCACTCTCCCAATTCCACTGCCTATTGGTGTTCCCACTGCAGCCCTAGTCCTGCTATGGGCACTCATGTTCTGTTACTGCACCATAGTTCTGTTACTCACACTTATGTAAATTTTCATGTCTTACCTCATTGTGTACCCATGCAATATTTACCCTGTCCCTGATAAACAAGTTCTGTACAGCTCTTGCTTGATTTGTACCCATGCTATGTATACCATGTCCTTAATGATGATGTCCCTATACGTAATCAAGTTCAAATGTAATCTTCCCCAACTGTATGTTATCTTTATTGCTCTGCTGCTAATCTCAACTACTGTATGTATAACTGCCTCCTCTGTAACCCCTCCCCCCAGGTCGCACCGGGAGATGAGCATCGTTTTGCTCAGTGTGCCTTTCCTGGTGAAACATTTTCAATAAACAATAAATAAATAAATATGTCTTCTGATGCAGACCATGCTTCATTTTGGTTGCCCTCCTCTGGACAGCCTCCACCCTGTCTATGTCTTTGCGGAGATGGGGTCTCCAGAACTGTACTCAGTATTCCAGATGTGGTCTTACCAACTGTCTGTACAGAGGGCCAACAACTTTCTGTTTTCTACTGGTGATGCCTCTCCCCATGCATCCCAGTATCACCCCAGCCCTCCTTACTGCCTTCTCACATTGCTGGCCCACCTTTAGGTTGTCTGATATGACTACCCCCAGGTCCCTTTCCATTTTTGTTGTTGTCAGTATCTCACCCCCAATTGTGTACTCTTCCCCTGGGTTTTTGTTTCCCAGGTGCATTACTTTGCACTTCTTTGCATTGAATCTAAGCTGCCATACATTTGACCATTCCTCCAACCTTGCCAAGTCCCTTTTCATCCTTTCCACCCCACTGTGTGTATCAACCCTGTTGCAGATCTTTGTGTTATCTGCCAAGAGACATACTTTCCCTTCCAGTCCCTCTGCAATGTCACTTATAAAAACATTAAAAAGACCGGCCCCAGTACCGAACCCTGCAGTAACCCACTAGTTACCCTCCTTTCTTCACTGTGGACTCCGTTTACTATTACTCTTTGCGTCTTGTTGTCCAGCCAGTTTTTTATCCAGACTACCACCTTCGGACCCACTCCCAGGCTGGCTAATTTGCTTATTAATCTTTTGTGCGGGACTGTGTCAAATGCCTTGCTAAAGTCTAGGTAGACCATGTCCACAGCCCCACCCTGGTCTACTGCTATGGTCACCTAGTCGAAGAAATCAATTAGATTTGTCTGACATGACCTTCCCGCTGTGAATCCATGCTGCCTTGGGTCCTGTGCCCTGCTGGCCTCTAGGTACTCAACAATTCTTTCCTTCAGAAGTGATTCCATCATTTTCCCTACCTCTGTGGTCAAACTGACAGGTCTGTAGTTTTCTGCTTCTGTCTTGCTCCCACTTTAGTGAAGGGGAATCACATCCACCCTCCTCCAGTCCTCAGGTACCACACCATCCTCCCATGATTTATTAAAAAGGGTAGTCAGTGGTGTTACTAGTTCTTCCCTTAGTTCTTTTAGAATTCTGGGGTGAATCCCATCAGGCCCCATTGCTTTATCCACCTTCAGTTTTAAGAGTTCTTTCTGAACCCTTTCTTCTGTGAAAGGACTAATATCAAACCCCCTATCCAGAGTGCATCTATTGACCGGATTAGGTATTTCCCCCTGCTTTTCCATTGTGACTACTGAGCAGAAGTATTCGTTCAGTATCTGTGCTTTTTCACTGTCGCTCTCTGCCCAACCACCTTCCTCTTTGTTCAGCCTCAGTATCCCTGCCTTAATCTTTCTTTGCTCACTAATGTTCCTATAAAAGGTTTCATCCCCCTTCTTAACCGAGTTGGCTATCTTTTCCTCGGTTTGGGCCATTGCTATTCTGACTGCCTTACCCGCTTCCTTCTGCTTCAACTGGTACAGTTCTCTGTCCTGCACCTTCTGTGTTTCCTTATACTTCCTGAATGCTATCTTTTTCTCTCTTACCTTCCCCGCCATTTCTTTCGAGAACCATAGTGTTTTTTTCTTTCATTTTGATTTGTTTATTTGCTTCACACAAAGGCTTGTTACCTCTGTGATGACGGTTTTGATGTTTCCCCATTGTTGCTCCACCCCACCATCTTGCCTGTTTGCTAGTGCTTTTCTGAGGCACTCTTCCGTTTTGACAAAATCAGCCCTCCTGAAGTCCAGTACCTTCACTTTTGTGTGGCTTGACTCTACAGCTAAGTTTATCGTGAACCACACTGTTTGGTGGTCGCTTGTTCCCAGATGGCTACCCACTTCAAGATCAGATATCCTCTCTCCTTCCCCATTTGAGAGTACCAGGTCTAAGATTGCTCCCTCTTGAGTGGGTTCCAAAACTAGCTGTCTGAGGCATGCCCCCTGTAGGGAATCGTGAATGGCCCTGCTCTTGGATATGGCTGCAGCAAAGGTGTTCCAGTTAACATCTGGCATATTCAGGTCCCCCATCAACAATATCTCACCTTTCTCTGCCATCCCAAGGATGCCTTCTATCATTTCCTTGTCCATTTCCTCCCCCTGAGACGGGGGTCTGTATACAACCCCTGTGCAGATTGTGGAGCCATTTCCAGTCTCCAGGGTGACCCACAGTGCCTCTTCTCCTCACTGTTTACCCTTTAGTTCTGTTGCTTTGATCCCTTCCCTTACATAGAGGGCTTCTCCTCCTCCTCTTCTTCCCTCCCTGTCCCTCCTGTAGATTGTGTTCCCTGGTATGTTGACATCCCAGTCATGGTTCTCTGTGTACCATGTTTCTGTGACTGCCACAATATCCAGCCATCCCTCTTCCATCAAGGCCACCATTTCAGGGAGCTTTTTACCTAGACTAAGGGCATTGGTACTCATTACCCTCCCTTTTTTTTATGGCTTTATTTCTTTTTGCCCCATCCCTGTCCCTACTGCCTTTGTCTTTTACTCCATTTACCCCTGCCCTTCTCCCTATCGACTGCTCTATCTTGGTGTTTGTGGTATTTTGGTAGTGGACTATTATTGCAGTGCACTCCCCCCAACCAACATAAGGTATTTTTTTCCAGTTTTGGATTTGTGAGCACTGGTTCAGGTGTTGTTGTGTCTTTGCATCTTGAGTATGCAAAGCAATCTTAATCTATCTGTGCATTTGCATCTGTTTAGTGCCCAGTCTCCATCTGCAAGCCACAGTTGTTGTTTTTTGGCTTCCCATCCACCCCAAACTGAAAGTTCATAAAGCTAAATTTGTTTAGAATTTTCTTGGTGATCCCAAAAATGCCCCCAAAGAGACGTGCAAGCAAAGCTGTTTCTGGCCATGGTACAGCTGCCAGTGGAAAGATTGGCCATGGGCGTAATAGTACGCAGAAGTGTATAGTTGACGTCAGTAAAGGGATTTCTCTGTCAATGTTTTTTACAGCACAATCTGTTGCTTTACTGATAGTTGAAGGAGATGATGTTGTCCACGCTGGTAGTGTTAGTGCAGTTGCTGCTGGCAAGAGTGTTGCTGCCCCAAGTTCACACTTCTGTCCAGTTAGCCATTTTAGAAAATATAGTTGAGTCTAAAGCTGTGACTGACAGTGTAAATGATGTCATATTCCCCAACATCCTTATGGTAGTTGAACATGATCCTGATGATGATAACTCACAATGTCACATTTCCAGCACTGTTGAGGTCATGCCTTTGCCACCCAATGATTCAAAGTGTGGTGCAAAAATATTGGAGGGTGATGATAATGATGCTGTGGTTGGAACATGTTCTCCACAGGACAGCATCCAAGCTGAAATTGTGGATGTGGATGATGAATATGATGATGATGTCAGTTACCCCTGTTGGGAACCGGAGAAAGCGAAAGTCAAGTTGGCTGTGTCTGGGTCTGTTGGTGTTCAATCCCCCCTCCTCAAAAAAGTTGTGATGTAGTGGTTCCTGTTGATGATGACAATGATGATGACCCAGTAATAATCATAGGTCGTCGTGGTGGTCAGTCGGAGTCCATGTGTGTCCAGCAAGAAAAATCATGTAGTACACACCCCCCTTTCAGTGGTTAAAAAAACAGAGTCCTATACGTAGCATCAGGGACATGTTAAAAGTAGGGGAACAAAATCCTTTGTTTGGGATTTTTTAATCCAAGATGCAAATGATGAGTGCATTGCAATCTACCAGGTTTGCCATGCACATGTGAGTCGAGGTGAAAATGGGAGTCATCTGGGCACAGGAGGCCAACAAACACATCTTAAGAACAGGCACATGGCACTGTGGACTTGGCACCAGATGGCAGCTAATGCCATAGTGGGTATTCACCCTCGTCATCAACCTTATTGAGCGCATTGTCCCCTTCCATGAGTGTAAGACCAAGAAGCAATGTTTGTAGTAGCATTGAAATAACACCTGAGGATTACTACAGGCATGATGAGGAGGAGGATTATGATTTAGAAATCTTGTCAATGGTGGTCAGAGTAGCAACAATGGTGCAGTATGTCTAGTGCAAGTGGTACATCAACCCCTGCGCTTAAAACAGGGAAAATAACTTCATTTGTGGACTTGTCACCTGTGCACCCCTCTTCATCACACGTCCACACCGCCACCCCTGGCCATTCACAGAGCAGAGCCATTTGGCACACCCCATGTAAAATGTGTACCAATAAGTCAGCTCATGTTGCAGAGTGTTTTTCCCCGTAACCTGAAGTACCCACTCAATCATGCAGTGTCACGTGAACTTAACGCTGCTGTAGCTGCAATGCTGGCAATTCATCTTTTGCCCTTCTCATTCATGGAGAATTCAGGATTCCAGCGGTTTGCAGCACGCGCCTGTCCGAAATGGAGAGTCTCATCCAGGACATACTTTTCCACCTGTGCTGTCCCCAAGTTATACTGGACACACACAAATGACCCCTGTGCTTTGGTGATTAGGTCTTCATTAGGTGGCTCCCTACTGAAGGCCTAACTGCTGAAGTGCAAGAGTAATTTGTGTGCCTTGTTTTGCCATCAATACCTTTGCACTAGCAGTGAACATTTTTTATTGGCATTTATTCATCTGGAGTGCTGGCTTTCTGGTCTTGTCTTGCACTTTTGCAGCTAGCTGCTCTTTACCAACACCCATCCCCAGTGTTAACGCAGGGTGCTTCTGGACCTGTTATATTCACACCATGAAATATTTTTTGTGCCTCAGTAATGTTTCCTTTCTGTCGTGGTGTGTTTGTAGAAAAGCAGGTGTGAGCAGTGCAATAATCTGTTAAATTGCATGTGTGCACTGTAAGGTCACCACTGCCCACTGAGCCCCCTGTAAACATATTATATGAGTTGGTCCACTGTTGATGATGGTACAAATAAAATATACGTTATATACAGTATTCTTTATTCTTTATACCATCAACAGTGGAACAAGTCAGCTATCATATATATTTTCAGGGGGCTGGGCAGTACCTGACAGTGCACACATGCTGGTTAGCAGATTAATGTACTGCTCACTCCTGCTTTTCAACAAACAAACCATGACAGAAAGTAAACATTACTGAGGCCAAAGAAATATGTCAGGGCAAACAAACATTACTAAGTAGGAATATAATGAGGGCAAGGACACCACTTTTGTACTTGATTTTACTTCAGCTGTTTTGTGGCATGGTTTTTACCATTTTTGGGAGTTAAATAAGGTTATGTGAAAGAAAGATGGAACACACACTTAACATTATACACATAACAGTGCACAAGGGGGAAGGAGACTAACAAAAACAAAAATGGACAATGACCTGTGTCAGGTGACCTAAAGGTATGCAAGAAATGTAAGAAGAAAGTTAGGAGGACTGGGGGACAGGGTATACTGGGATGCATTGGGAGCCATCACATTACAATGAAGTACAAAAATGGAAGTTCTTATCCCTATGTACATATATTTGGTAAGACCTCATCTTAGGTACAGTTTGCAGTGATGAAAGCATATCTCTGCAAGGATATACATAGGATGGAGGCTGTACAAAGGAGGGCAACAAAAATGTTGCAGTATATGCACATGAAGACAGACAAAGAGGCACTAAAGGACATTACATATAACCTAAAAGGAAAGTGGGGGTGCATGATAGAAACTATGAAGTACCAAAAGGGAATAATCAACGTACAAGTGGGTGGCATTATACAGAAAAAAATGTGCACAAAGAAGGGGGCAAAATTTGAAAACAGAGGGGTGATGGATAAGGAGAATTGAGGGGCAACACCAGGAAGTAATATTTCACAGAGATGGTGGTGTGTGCAAGGAGTTCGGAAGGACAAACATTTTAAACAAAACTAGGTTGCAACGTTCTGGTTGGAAAGCAGCAGTTAGAGCATCCACATTATCTGGAGCTGGTGACCCTCAATGCAATCCAACTGCTGCTCCACACTTTCCAGACGTTGGTTAACCACATGCATCTCACTCCACAACAGGCCCACATTGGCCTGTGGCAGTGAGTTGGGCTGGGTTACCACCATTGCCTACAACTGCTGCAGGATGTGGTGGTGGTTGTGGTGGAGCAGACGTATCACCACTTGCAATCCCTCACTTACCACCACATCGTGCAGGTGCAGGTGCATGACATGCTGCAATATCTTGGCCAGAAGGGCCAGCAGGCACATTTCACACAACCTCTGCAACCTTGGCATCCCACACTGCTTTGTGATGGTTTAGTATGTAGGTATGCTTCCCCCAGTTCCAAGGTGACTGCCCCTAGGGCCACAGCTCACCAGGGCATCGCATATGATGCATTTCACTACACTGCTGTTCCCAGGCAGTGTAGCAAAAAACTCCCATACCAGAGAGCTGCAGGGAGGACCAGGCACAGGTGGGAGGGGTCCAGGTGTTACCGCCACCTGCTGCTGCTGCCCAGTTGGGGCCAGGGGGGTGAAACATGTGACTGTGGTGCAGCTGACTCAGGGGCCATAGCAGGTGGTGTTGGCTCTGGGGGACACTGCTACGTCCCACGTCCAGAGGTGATGCTGCCATCTCTGAACTACCTACTTTAGCTGGGGGACCTCCAGGGATGGTGCTGCAGTTTAATCAGAGCCCACCACCACGGGTGCAGACTCCAACACAATCCCCTACTACACTGTGCCTAAACCCACCTCTTCCTTGATCACCCTCCATTAGTGTCTCTCTGTCTCACTCTTTCTTTCTTTCTTTCACTTTGACGCATGAGCACGCGCGTGCACACACACACACACTGACACAGAAAAACATTCACACACAAGTAACAGAAAAATACACCCAAGCTACAATATCCTTTCATGCTTCACAAAAAAACCCCCATCAAATTCAGACAAAAAAATCAACTTTTATATTTACTTTCTAGCTTTCACCAGCTAAGCTAGCTCCTGCTCCTGCTACAACAAGATGAAAGTGAAACTCTTTCACTTCCTAGCATGATTCACTTCCTGCTGCAGACTGAAGGGAAGCATGTGACCTAGAGACTGTGAGACTGTGTGAGCCATGTGATCTGTGGCCCATTTGTCACTCACTTCACCTTATTTTACCGCAACATAGAATAAGGCGCAGTATCACAATGTGAACTGCATTCAAAAGGGCAAAATTATGCCTTTCTGAATACTCTTCACATAACATTACATGATGCAAAGTGGGGGACTTAGCAACCACTTCACAGGTGGAATAATACTTTGCTGCATCTCTAATCAGAAAGCACTAGGGAGAACTACCAAGGAAAGCTAAAGGTAACCATTGCAAACATGAGGAAGGCTAAGGCAGAAATAGAGTTCAGTATAGCTGAAGGAGGGGATGTCAACATAGAGGGGTAAAGGCACAGAAATGCTATCAAATGAGATGGACTGAATAGCAGACAACCTGGGTAAAGCAGTTGTACTGAATGAGTAATTCAGTCCTGTTTTCACCAAAGAAAAGTATGGACTCATGAAATTGAGGAATGGGCCACTGTGCAAAAAAATCCAAGGAAGCAAAGGGGAGGACAGATTTACAATAGTACCCTGGTTTAGTTGCAGAATAGGTATACTGCACTCGACATTGACACTGAATCTCAAGATTCAAGCACTAGCACTATAAGGGAGCCCCAGATAACAAATACGGTGGGCAAGGAGAGGGAGTCAAACTTCAAACATCAAAAAAAGGATAGAGCAACAGAGAACGGAACTAAACAAGCTGGTGAAAATTCCAAAGACCGGAAACTACAGTACCTAAAAAGCACAACAGGATAAACCAGAAGGTGTATTAACAAATCAGACAGGACAAGATAATGACATCATTATAATAGGGGACTCGACTATTAAAGGTGTCGACACTTTAGTTTGCAAGGGCAGAAAAGAAAAGACAATGGTCAGCGTGCTCCTAGGGTTCAAACTTACATTAGGGATAAAGGGAGATTATGGGATGGCTTCCTAAAACATTCTGAAAGTCCATTAGTTATATTGCAAGTTGAAACAAATGGTATTCCTACAAAAAACTTAAAAGAAATCTTTGAAACCTACAAATCATTAATATGTAGCCTCAAATTAAAACAGGGGATATAATAATATCAGGAATACTGCCCACATATGGTCGCCATTCATACAAAAACAGAGACATAACTGCCCTTAACAGCTAGATGAGACAATTCTGTGAATCAGAAAGAATAGGATTCCTAGAAAACAGGAGCATATTCAGGGATATAACACTTTATAAGTAGGATGGACTCCACTTAAACAACATAGGAGTAAGAGTTCTAGCAAAAACATTCAATCAAATCATTGTGCATCATTTAAACTGGCTAAGGGGGGGAGAGATACCAGAGAAACTAAAATGAAACACCATTGATGAAAGCAGAGCTGGGAAATATCATTCGGTATGGAGTGGCCTTTTGTCTAACATACAAAGTTTGGACAAAAATGTTGAAGAATTAAGGTACTTACGTGAATCTAACAATATACAAGTAACACTACTAACTGAAACATGGTGCGAAGAAGGGGGCACTTGGGATAAAAATATCAGGGGATATAACCTCTTCAGCAAACCAAGGAAACATAGAAGGGGGGGTAGGGTAGCAATTTATGTACATGAATCAATACACTGTAAAAAAATCAGTCTAAGCCCTGGAAATCTCGAACACCTGTGGATAAAAATATTACTATCTAGTACACCTAAAATCATCTTAGGACTGCTATACCATCCCTCATCAATTAGCCAGCGTGACAAAGTCAAGATTCAAAAATATATAAACCAACTGGACCCAGCAGATAATATAATACTTATAAGAGATTTTAACCTACCAGGGATCAACTGGAGTACACATACTGGGGCATCAAAAAGGGACAGAGTCTATTTAGGCCTGTTTGATCAACTAGGACTAGATCAAATGGTGACAGATAGCACAAGAAGCAAAAATATTCTTGACATTATTTTGACTAATATGGGGGATTCGATAAATAACATCAGAATTGACACACTATTGAGTAATAGTGACCACCAGATTGTATACTTCAACATTAATGAAACCATTAAAAACCAGACAGGGGTCACAAAAATCTCAATCTTTAGTAGGTCTAACTTCCCAGCAATTAGAGCAAATCTAGCAAAATGGGACTGGGCTTCTGAGTTTCATAACTGTTCACTGGATGATATGTGGAAGTTGTTGGTAACCAAAGTACAGTTCGAAACAAACATATTACCCATAAAGTAAAATACTCAGACAAAGGGAATACCCAAAAATGGTTGACCCCCAAATTAAAGAAGCAAATAAATAAAAAAAATAAAATGTATTAGCAAATTAAAAGGGAAATAGACACTGAAAAACAACAAAAATACAGGGAGACAGTAAAAGCAGTAAAAAAAGAAATAAGGAAAGCAAAAGCTGAATATGAGTTAAAACTGGCCAAAGATATGCGAGACAATTATAAAGCCTTCTCTTCATACATTAATAGTAAAAGGGGCAATCAAAAATCTATAGGACCCTTCAAGGACAAGGAGGATAAAGTAGAGGACTCTAAGGGAGCCACAGACATACAAAATCACTATTTTAGCTCTGTCTTTAACCCCAATCCAGTAACTATACATGCTATAGATGAGGTGAAGTCTATACAGGGCCAAATACAAATTGGCTTCAGGATGTTATGGACGGACTAAAAAAGTTAAATAAAAATAAATTGCCAGGACTGGACAGTATACACCCTGGAGTCATTACAGAATTAGCAGACCAAATAGCTTCCCCCTAACATATATCTTTCAGGCTTCACTGGATAGAGGGGAAGTGGTAAAAGATTGGAGGGAAGCAACAGTCATTCAAATCTATAAAAAGAGAGCTAGAACTGACCTGGTGAACTATAGGTCAATGAGTCTGACCTCGATTATAGGTAAACTATTGGAGGAAATATTAAAGGATCTAATTTTAACATATCTGGACACAAACAGTATACACAATCCATCTCAGCATGGTTTTACAAAAGCTAAATCATGCCAGACTAACTTAGTGCATTTTTATGAAAAAGTTAGTAAGGCACTGGATGCAGGGCGGGCAATGGATGTTGTCTTTCTTGACTTCTCCAAGGCTTCTGATAAACTACCTCATAAAGAATTGGTTTGCTCATTTTTTCACAGAGAAGGTTGTGGATGCATGGAACGGCCTTAGGTTGTGGAATCAAAAACAGTGATTGAATTCAAGCATGCATGGGACAGCCATAAGGCAATTCTAGGGGGTGGGGTAGAAAGAAGTAGGCTGCTGGTTAACTAGGATCTGCAGCTTATCCATTAGGTAGAGAAATGGGCAGACTGGGTGGGCCAAGCGGTTCTTATCTGCCATCAAATTCTATGTTTCTATGTTTCTCATTAAGGTACACTGGACTAAATGTTAATATAGTAAAATGGATAGCAGCCTGGCTGAGGGAGAGGAGACAGAAGGTTTCAGTGAACAGGGTACTCTCAGATTGGACTACAGTAACCAATGGGGTGCCACAGGGCTCAGTACTGGGGCCCTGTCTTTTCAACATATATGTGACATCCCTGAAATATGAAAGTAAAAATATATGAACAATTAAATTCGCTGATTACTGTAGACTTGGGGCAGTGGTGGATACAACAGAGGATTGTAGATTTCTTCGAGTCACTGGCATACATACAGAACTGGACATGTAAAAACAAATTGCAACTAAGAGTGGGGGGAGTGCAGCTAGCCCAGACAGAGGAGGAGAAGGATCTGGGGGTGCTCATTACAATGTCAATGAACAACTCAGCACAATGTGGGAAGGCAGCTGCAAAGGCCAACATAATGCTGGATTGTATTGCAAGGGGTATATCCTCGAGGAGGGAGGAGGTGATTCTTCCACTGTATAGGTCATTAGTTAGACTGCACCTGGACTACTGCGTGCAGTACTGGTGACCATATCTGAAGAGGGACATTAAGTTACTGGAGGGGGTGCAGCGCAGGGTGACAAAGATGATCAAGGGGCTGGGGGACTTATCATACGAGAGAGGCTGAGGGAGTTGAACATGTACTCACTGGAGGAGGGAGGGACAGGGGACATGATTGA
Organism: Neoceratodus forsteri; assembly: GCA_016271365.2. Lineage (NCBI taxonomy): Eukaryota > Metazoa > Chordata > Ceratodontiformes > Ceratodontidae > Neoceratodus > Neoceratodus forsteri. Next base: position 204,397,022 of record CM057458.1, read on the forward strand.
AACCTTTAAGTATGAAAGGAATAAATAAGACAGGTACAGAGGGGCTGTTCAAAGCAAGGGAAGGAGGGACACCAGGGGCCATGATATGAGACTGGAGGAGGGAAGGTTCAGGAGGAGATGAGGAGACACTTTACAGAGCGGTGGTGGCTGGGTGGAATCGTTACCTGCAGAAGTGGTATCCAGTAGAACAGTGGACTGCTTCAAAAGGGGATGGGACAGGACAAGGGGGAGGGTCAATGAAGGGGAAGGGTGGAAGGGAAGGGCAGCTGCAGAATAAGGGGTGCTAGCTGCACATTCGAGCAGACTTGATAGACCTCTAGGCCTTTATCTGCTGAGAGGGACCTGGGGGTAACAATAAAACATGACTTAACTTTTAATACACATTGTGATAATGTTGTAAGAAAAGCAAACAGTACACTGAATTGCATTCTTAGACATATAGGGAGCAGAAGTTGAGAGGTATTGTTGCCACTGTACAGATCAGTGGTGAGATCACAAATGGAGTACTGTTCCCAAGTATGGGTCCCGTATATAAAGGGAGCTATAGATAGAGTGGAGAGAGTGCAAAGAAGGGCAACAAGATCTATCGAAGGTATGAAACATCTAACTTATGAAGATGGACTGAGGGCTCTTGACCTGAATTCCCTGAGGTATAGGAGGTTAAGAAGGGATATGTGTTTGTTTTACTGGGCTTTCACAGACCATACACTATGGGACAACCTGGGGTTGGAATTGAAATTACAGTTCTATGATCCTAGAGCACACACATTGCAATTAAAATTGGGCAGATGGAAATTACTTAAAAGAAGGAATTTGTACACTCAATGAGTTGTCCCTATTTGGAATTGACTACCAATGACAGTGGTAGGTAGTCAAACTATGGCAGCCTTTAAAACTGAATTGGACAAACATTATAAAATAAAGGGAGTGATATCATAGATCTCATGCATATGGCAAGCATAATGGATGAAAATCTAAAAAGCTTTGTTTTACCAATGAGAACTATGAGACTGCTGCCAGTTTGCTGAGTGTTTATGGAGGTCACGAACTCAAGCAGAGACTAAAGGTTGGAAGTATCTCAGTGGACAGGGTATTTACTGGAGTTAAAGTGCTGAAAGTCAGCAGGTCTCCAGGCTCAGACAGGTTACATCCCAGGGTGTTGGAAGAAGTTGGGCAGTATTAGCTATCCAGATGAAGACAGCAATAGTCCTAGGGCCTGGAAGAGGGTGGATCTGATACCCCTTCTCAAGAAGGGGTAATGGCGACCCCAAGAATTATAGGCCAGTGAGCATCACCTCCACTCTGGGCAAGCTGAAACCATTCTAAAGTAGCAAGTAGTAGATTTCTTGGAGGTTAACGATCATCAAGAAAAAACATGGCTTTGTAAATGCTAGGTCTTGACAGATAAATCTCATTGATTTCTTCAGAGTACTGACTCAGGCAGCAGTCAATGGTCAGACTGTTGGTATCCTATATTTGGACTTTATCAAGGCCTTCAATTCAGTGTCACACAGCAAGCTGGTAAAAACATAAGGAGAAATACGGTTAAAGGTGGGTCTGACCAGGTTGATTGAGAACTATTTGAGGGGAAGAACCAGAGGACAGAGGTAAATGGCAAGCACTTGGAGGAGAAAGAAGTGACTGGCAGTGTACCTCAGGAAAGAGTCTTGGGACCAGTTTTAATTAACTTGTTCTTCTGTGACATCAGGGAAGGGATACAGGGCAAAATCAGCCTGTTTGCTGATGATACTAAGGTATGTGAGACGGTAGACAGACAGCAGAGTGCTAGGGTCATGATATAGATTTAAATTGCTTATAACAATGTTCAGGGTCAGTTAGGTCAGCTTCAATGCTACAAAATGTAGTGTCATGTATATCAGTAAAAATCATCCAAAAACTGGGTATTGGGCTGGGGGAGTCAGAGTCACCCAAATAGAGGAGAAAACAGATATAGGAGTCATCGTAGCAGACAGTTTACAAGTTACAACCGATTGAAACTCGGCATATGGGAGGGGTGCATGGGAAGGGGTTTTGTAGTATAAATAAGGAGGGGATTCTACCCCTATGCAGATGCCTGGTGCAAACATGGATAGTACTAAATTCATGAAGGGGAAAGTAGCACATGATAAATAAAGAGACTACTACCATTCCTGCAGTGCCACAGCAGCCAAAAAGCAAAGGAGGACCACTAATAGGAAGGGTTCTTGTGTTCATGGATCATGTGGTAAAGTTTTGCAATTCACACATTAATATATATGAGGTCATTTGCTTGTTATTTGGGCTGCAGACGATGACTTGGGCTGGCAGTATAGCCTAGAGGTTAGAGGAACGAGGTGTGAACGAGCTTGATACATCCAGCAGACCAGACCTGAGTTTGATTCTCACAACCTCCACTTCCATACTGTGTGACTCTGAGCAAGTCACTTAACCGCCCAGTGCTCTCAGGTTGCCCCTGAAAACAGGCACTTGTGCCTAGTGGGCCTTACCAGGTTACCAAAGACTAAAAAAAAAAAATAATAAAAAAAATAACATCACACGCACTACTACATAGGAGCCTGAGGTCGTGCAAGCACCATGGGGTGTATTCACAAAGGTACGCATGTCCCCCTTCCATAAACAAACAGCAAGATCTGGTGGCCCACATAAACAGTGGGGGAAGAGCACTCCAGAAGGTGAATACCCATCCCCCCCCACAGCCGTGACTGGGTCATTCACATGAAGCAGTACTCCAGCCTGATAGCAACCCTCGGGAGGGTGCGGAAAACAGCATGGCCACCAGGAGGCAGGTGTGATGATAACAGGGACATGAGGAGGGGAGTGGGGCAAGGCACAGGTACTTAAAGGCTGCAGGCAAGAATAGAGCGTGTGTGAGGCAGCACAGGGCAGATCATCCTATAGCTATTAAAGGGCCACAGGTGACTGCAGCTGCAGTACTATTTCCCTGCAGTCAGGATGGCAGTGAAGTTCGTTACTAGCCAGAAAGGAATTGAACTAGCCATCTATAATGGACCTGAGAAGGAGTACTGGCAGGGCGCAGAAGCCCGCAAGTACCAAGGCCTTGCTCATCTCCACACTGTGGATGATGCAGCCATGGCCACAATCCATGACCACAATCACGCCCCAGACACGACTGACATGGGTGTCTGCATGTACTCAGGACACTACTGGACAGGGCACAGCAGTCACTTGACAACTGATCGCAGGTCACATTCGAGAGCACCTCGGGAATACAAGTGACTGCCAGGAGTGCGGCTTATGCGGCAGACTGTCAAGCGGGTGCATCACGTAGCATGGGGTGGCCAACAACTCTGCTGACCATCACTGACCTCATCATCCCTGATGAGTTCACGATGACAAGCGACGGTGCACAGTTCCTGCTCTATGACAGCAGGAGGAAGTGGGACCGGCTGCTGATATATGCCACCACCTGTGGTCAGCAGGAGCTGGCAGACTGCCCAGACTGGAACATGGATGGGGATGTTCATGGCATGTCCCGGCCTTTTCAACCAGCTCTGCATGGTCCATGCAGTCCAGTCCAGGGCAGTCCTGCCAGCTGTCTACGCCCTCACATGTTTCAGGAGGGTACAGACATATGTGAGACTGCTAGGTCAACTGAAGATACACAGCCCTGGCCCCTTCCATGGTCCTGCTTGACTTTGAGCGGGCAAGATGGCGTGGTGAGGCCACTAGAGATGTGCAAAATTAGAAAATTTTGTTCCACAAAATTTTTCGTGAAATTTGTGCATTTCGTGAAATATTTCATGGGTGCGAAATGCAAAATTTTGCCTGTGAAATGCGACATTTCACCCACAAAATGGTGAAATTAGGGTGAAATTTGACGAAATTCCACATTTTGCGGTGAAATATTGTGTTTTGTGGGCAAAACTGAGCAATTTCGCACCCGGCGAAAAATTACGCAGAATGGCAGAATTTTGCGACATGTTTTCCATGGCAAAATTGCCGATTTAGTGGCAATTTCACCAGCAAAATTTAATTTGGCAACATCTTTAGTGGCCACAGTCTTTCCAGATGCCCAGATATGTGGATGTTTCTTCCACTTCTCCCAGGCCATCTGGCGCAAGATCCAGCAGTGCCCAGAGCTCCTGCAGCGGTACATGGGAGACCCTGATTTTGACCTGCATCTCTGAATGCTGCTGGCACTTGCCTTTGTGCCATCCACTGATGTGCCAGCAGTTTTCAAAGAGCTAAGAAAGTGGGAGTACATGGCGTTGAATAAGGAGGTCCTCCAACCAATCCTCGACTACTTCAAAGATACCTGGATCTGGCCAGGACCAACAATGCCATGGAGTGGTGGCACAGAGCCTTCAACACCCACATCAGGTAGTGCCACCCCAGCATTTGGCATCTGTTCGAGTGCCTCCATGAGGAGGAGTGTCTGGCCGTTGCACAAGCTGAATGCCTCATCTCTGGACAGAGACTGTGCACATACGGCGGCATTATCGAGACTTCAATGCCCAAATCATGGACCTTGTCACCAAGTATGACACCCATAGCCATCATGACTAACTCCGTGGCCTTGCTCACCACTTTATATTCCAAGTGAGCGCTCCCACGGGGTAGCCTCTAGTGGATGATGGGCCCTATTGGCACTGACTGCACCCATAGTGCCCTTGTCTGAACACTGTCTGCCACATCCCTTGCAGATCACACCTGTAGCCAGCGCTGACCACCTCAACATGGGCACACGCCCTGTGCACTATCAGCCTAGAAACATAGAAACACAGAATTTGACGGCAGATAAGGACCGCTTGGCCCACCTAGTCTGCCCATTTCTCTACCTGATGGATAAGCTTCAGATTCTAGTTAATCAACAGCTTACTTCCTCCTAACCCCCGCTAGAATTGCCTTCTACCTGTCTCATGCATTCTTGAATTCTCCCACTGTTCCTGACTCCACAACCTCCTCCCGAAGGCTGTTCCATGCATCCACAACCCTCTCTGTGAAAAAATACTTTCTAACATTACTTCTCAGCCATCCCCCCTCTAGCTTCAAATTGTGCCCTCTTGTTCTTGCACATCTCTTCTGAAAGATATACCCTGTTGTACTTTAATTCTCTTGAGATATTTGAAGGTTTCTCTCATGTCCCCCCTTTCCTCAAGGGTATACATATTAAGCTGCTTTAGTCTCTCCTCTTATGTCTTCTGGTGCAGACCCTGCACCATTTTGGTTGCCCTCCTCTGTCTATGTCTTTGCGGAGATGGGGTCTCCAGAATTGCATGCAGTACTCCAGATGGGGTCTCACCAACTGTCTGTACAGAGGGATAACAACTTCCTGTTTTCTACTGTTGATGCCTCTCCCTATGCATCCCAATATCCCCCCAGCCCTCCTTACTGCCTTCTCACATTGCTTGCCCACCTTTAGGTCATCTGATATAATTACTCCTAAGTCTCTTTCGATTTTTGTTGTTGTTATTAACTCACCCCCCATTGTGTACTTTTTCCCTGGGTTTTTGTTTCCCAGATGCATTACCTTGCACTTCTTTGCATTGAATCTGAGCTGCCCCATATTTGACCATTCCTCAAACCTTGCCAAGTCCCTTTTCATTCTTTCTACCCCACCTTGTGTATCAACCCTGTTGCAGATCTTTGTGTCATCTGCAAAGAGACATACTTTTCCTTCCAGGTGCTCTCCAATGTCACTTATAAAGACATTAAAGAGGACCGGTCCCAGTACCGAACACTGCGTTACCCCGCTAGTTATCCTCCTTTCTTCACTGTGGACTCCGTCTACTATTAACCCTTTGCGTCCTGTTGTCAAGCCAGTTTTTTATCCAGGCTACCACCTTGGGACCCACTCCAAGGCTGGCTAAATTGTATAGTAATCTTTTGTGTGAGACTGTGTCAAATGTCTAGCTAAAATCTAGGTAGACCATATCCACAGCCCCTCCCTGGTCTACTACTTTGGTCACCCAGTCAAAGAAATCTATTAGGTTCGTCTGACATGACCTTCCTGCTGTGAATTCATGCTGCCTTGGGTCCTGTGCCCCACTGGCCTCTAGGTACTCAACAATTCTTTTCTTCAGAAGTGATGTTATAATTTTCCCTACCACTGAAGTCAAACTAACTGGTCTGTAGTTTCCTACCTCTGCCCTGCTCCCACTTTTGTGAAGTGGAATCACATTTGCCCTCCTCCAGTCCTCAGGTACCACCCCATCCTCCCATGATTTGTTAAAGAGAGTAGTCAGTTGTGTTACTAGTTCTACTCTTAGTTCTTTTAAAATTCTTGGGTGAATCCCATCAGGCCCCATTGCTTTGTCCACCCTCAGTTTCAAGTGTTCTTTCAAAACCCTTTCTTCTGGGAATGGACTGGTATCAACCCCCCTATTCAGAGTTTCTCCCTTGTTTGGTTTCGGTACCACCCCCTCCTCTTCTGTTGTGAATACTGAGCAGAAATATTCATTCAGTATCCCTGTTTTTTCACTGTCACCCTCTGCCCACATTCCCTCCCCTGTATTAAGTCTCTGTATCCCTCCCTTGGTCTTTCTTCGTTCCCTAATGTACCTATAAAAGGTTTTATCCCCCTTCTTAACAAAGTTGGCTATCTTTTCCTCAGTGTGTCCCTTTACTATTCTGACTGCCTTCCCTGCCTCCTTCTGCTTTAACTGATAAAGTTCTCTATCCTGCTACTTCTGTGTTTCCTTATATTTCCTGAATGCAATACTTTTCTCCTTAACCATCCTTGCCACCTCGTTTGAGAATCATAGTGTTTTTTTCCTTCATTTTGTTTTGTTGATTTGCTTCAAACAAACATAGAAACATAGAATTTGACGGCAGATAAGGACCGCTTGGCCCACCCAGTCTGCCCATTTCCCTACCTACTGGATAAGCTGCAGATCCTAGTTAACCAGCAGCCTACTTCTTCTTACCCCCACCCCCCAGAATTGCCTTATGACTGTCCCATGCATGCTTGAATTCCTCCACTGATTTTGACTCCACAACCTCCTCCGGAAGGCTTCCATGCATCCACAACCCTCTCTGTGAAAAAATACTTCCTTAAATTACCTCTGAGCCGCCCCCCCTCTATCTTCAAATTGTGCCCTCTTGTTCTTGCACACCTCTTTTTTTGAAAGATGCTACCCTCTTGGACTTTGTTGATTCCCTTGAGGTACTTGAAAGTTTCTATCATGTCCCCCTCTCCCTCCTTTCCTCGAGGCTATACATATTAAGCTCCTTAAGTCTCTTCATATGTCTTCCGTTGCAGACCCTTGCACCATTTTAGTTGCCCTCCTCTGGACAGTTTCCATCCTGTCTATGTCTTTGCGGAGATTGGGTCTCCAGAACTGCACACAGTCTCACCAGCTGTCTGTACAGAGGGATAATAACTTCCTGTTTTCTACTGGTGATGCCTCTCCCTATGCATCCCAGTATCCTCCCAGCCCTTCTTGCTGCACTCTCACATTGCTTGCCCACCTTTAGGTCATCTGATATGACTACCCCCAGGTCCCTTTCCATTTTTTTTGTTGTTAGTATCTCACCCCCCATTGTGTACTCTTCCCTGGGTTTTGTTTCCCAGGTGCATTACCTTGCACTTCTTAGCATTGAATCTAAGCTGCCATACATTTGACCATTCCTCTAACCTTGCCAAGTCCTTTCTTATCCTTTCCACCCCACCCTATCCATCAACTCTGTTGCAGATCTTAGTGCCATCTGCAAAGAGACATACTTTTCCTTCCAGTCCTTCCGCAATGTCGCTTATAAAGACATTGAAGAGGACCAGTCCTAATACTGAACCCTGCGGTACCCCACTAGAAACCCTCCTTTCTTCTGAGTGGACTCCATTTACTATTACTCTCTGTGTCCTATTCTCCAGCCAATTCTTTACCCAGGCTGTCATCTTGGACCCACTCCCAGGCTGGCTAACTTGTGTATTAATCTTGTGTGGGACTGTGTCAAATGCCTTGCTAAAGTCTAGGTAGGCCATGTCCACAGCCCCTCCCTGATCTACTACTTTGGTCACCCAGTCAAAGAAATCTATCAGATTTGTCTGGCGGGACCTTCCCGCTGTGAATCCATGCTGCCTAGGGTCCTGTGCCCCTCTGGCCTCTAGATACTCGACAATTCTTTCCTTCAGAAGTGATTCCATCATTTTCCCTATCAATGAGGTTAAACTAACAGGTCTGCAGTTTCCTGCTTCTGCCTTGCTCCCACGTTTGTGAAGGGAATCACATCTGCCCTCCTCCAGTCCTCGGTACCACCCCATCCTCCCAAGATTTGTTAAAGGTAGTCAGTGGTGTCACTAGTTCTACCCTTAGCTCTTTTAGAATTCTGGGATGAATCCCATCAGGCCCCATTGCTTTGTCCACCTTCAGTTTTAAGAGTTCTTTCAGAACCCTTTCTTCTGTAAATGGGTTGGTATCAAATTCTGTATCCAGAGTGTTACTACTGTTTGTTTTATGTACTTCCCTCTTCATTTGTAAATACTGAGCAAAATATTTGTTTAGTATCTCTGCCTTTTCATAGTCTCCTCTGCCCACCCTCCTCCCTTTTATTAAGCCTCCACTATCCTCCCTTGGTCTTCCTTTGCTCCCTGGATGTACCTATAAAGGTTTTATCCTCTTCTTAACCGAGTTGGCTATCTTTCCTCGGTTTGGGCTCTTTGCTGTTCTGACTGCCTTCCCAGCCTCTTTGCTTTAACTGATACAGTTCTCTGTCCTGCTCCTTCTGTATTCCTTGTACTTCCTGAATGCTTTCTTTTCTCTTGAACCTTCACTGCCACTTCCTTAGAACCATAGTGGTTTCTTACATCGCCTTGTTTTGTTTATTTGCTTCACACAAAGGCTCGCTACCTCTGTGATGGCAGTTTTTATTATTCCCCATTGTTCTTCCACCCTCCTTCCTGCCCATTTGCTAGTGCATTCCTTAGGCACTCACCCATTTTGGCAAAGTCAGCCCTTCTAAAGTCCAGTACTTTTGTCTTTGTATGGCTTGACTCTATTGCTGTGTTTATTGTGAACCATACTGTTCAATGGTAGCTAGTTCCCAGATGGCTACCCACTTCTACATCTGTGATCCTCTCCATCTCCATTTGACAGAATCAAGTCTAATATTCTCCCTCTCGAGTGGGCTCCAGTACTAGTTGTTCAAGGCATGCCCCCTGTGGGCATCTAGAATAAGTGCACTCTTGAGTGGCAGCTGCAACTGCACTCAGTTAACATCTGTATATTCGATCACCCATCAGCAATATCTCCTTTTACTGCCATTCTAAGTATACTTTCTATCATTTCCTGTCCATTTCCTCCCCTGAGAAGGGTCTGTATATAACCCCATCAGCGAGTGAGGTGCCATTGCCTGTCTCCAAATTTACCACCGTGCTTCTTCTCCTCCCTGTTTACCCTTTTTGTTCTGTTGCTTTTATTCCTTCCCTTATGTAAAGAACTCCTCCTCCTCCTCCTTCTCTTTAACCCTCCCTGTCCATCCTCTAGACAGTGTATCCTGGTATGTTTATGTCCCAGTCATGGTTTTGTGTGTACCATGTTTCTGTGACTGCCACGATATCCAGATGTTCCTCCTCCATCAAGGTCACTAATTCAGGAAGCTTGTTACCCAGACTATGGGCATTTGTACTCATTGCTCTCCATTTTTTGATGGCTTTACCTTCTGTTGCATCATCCCCCACTGACCGTTCTACCTCGGTCTTTTTCTCATTTAGTACCCTGTTTTGTGGGGGAGTCTGGGATTTTCCTGCTGCTGTCAGTGTCCCTTTGACTAGTTTAAAAGCTTGCAAATGAAGCATTTAAACCGATTGCTCAAAAGACTTGTTCCCTACCTGGACAGATGCAGACCATCCTGCCAGTATAGGCTGGTGTCCCTCCAGGTGGAACCCCAGTCCCCAATGAAGCCAAACCCCTGTGCTCTGCACCATTTTTTCAACCATTCATTAAACTGCATGGTGCCAATCACCCTCGCCTCCCCCATGCCTTTGACAGGCAGCACCTCTGAGAAGGATACTGTGTGTGCAACTTGTCTTAGGTCCCTCCCCAACTCTGCAATGTCCTCCTGCGTTGCTCTAATCTCATGATGAGCCAAGTCATTTGTCCCTAGGTGGACAATTATGTCCAGCTCAGAATCCCTTGCAGCTGTTCTCGTGATCCTGAGGATGCGCTTCCTGTCCCTCTAAGCCATGGCACCAGGCAGGCACCTTACTTCAGTTTTCCCAGCTCCCCCCAGTTCTATACCCCTAATAATTGAGTCCCCCACCAAGAGCTGCTTCCTTTCCCTGTGGTGTCCTCTGCCTCCTTCCTATGGGCCTCCCTTGTGACAATTGTCATCAGTCTTCTCTGCGGGTGCATCCATAGGGGAGCTATGCTCCTCCAGAATGGTGTATGGATTGTGGAGTGGAACAATTGACTGGGTGTGCCTCTGTTCCACCCTCCTCACCCTCCCTGAGCCCACTGTGGTCCAACTGCTTGTATTCCACATTGTTCCTCCACCCCTCCTTCTTGCCCATTTGCTAGTGATTTTCTGAGGCACTCTCTCATTTTCTCAAAGTCAGCCTTCCTAAAGTCCAATACTCTAGTTTTTGTATGGCTTGACTCTATGGCTGTGTTTATTGTGAACCACACTGTTTGGTGGCCACTTGTTCCCAGATGGCTACCCACTTCTAAATCTGAGATGCTTTCTCCTTCCCCATTTGAGAGTACCAGGTCTAAGATTGCTCCCTCCCGAGTGGGTTCCAACACTAGCTGTCTGAGGCATGCCCCCTGTAGGGCATCAAGAATGATCCTGCTCTTGGATGTGCCTGCAGCAAAGGTACTCCAGTTAACATCTGGCATATTCAGGTCCCCCATTAGCAATATCTCCCCTTTTTATGCCATTTTAAGGATGCCTTCTATCATTTCCTTGTCCATTTCCTCCCCCTGAGATGGGGGTCTGAACACAACCCACATGCAGATTGTGGTGCCATTTCCAGTCTCCAGGGTGACCCATAGTGACTCATCAACTTCCTGTTTACTCTTTAGTTCTGTTGCTTTACTCCCTTCCCTTATTTAGAGAGCTACTCCTCCTCCTCCTCTTTTACCCACCCTGTCCCTCCTGTAGACTGTGTATCCTGGTATGTTGACATCTCAGTCATGGTTCTTTGTGTACCATGTTTCAGTGACTCCCACAATATCCAGCCATCCCTCTTCCATCAAGGCCACTAGTTCAGGGAGCTTGCTGCACAGACTGTGGTCATTGGTACTCATCACTTTCCATTTATTTTTTATGGCCTTACCCCTTTTAGCCCCATCCCTGTCCTTACCACCTTTTTCTGCATTTATCCCTGTCCTGCTCCCTACTGACTTCTCTACCTTGGTGTTTACCTCTCTAACTACTGTGTTTTGTGGGGGGAGGCTGGGATTTCCCTGCTTCTTTTCAGTGCCTGCCCCCTTGGCTAGTTTAAATGCTTGCCAATGAAGCATTTTAACCTGTCACCTAGGATCCTGGCCCCCCGGACAGATGGAGACCATCGTGCCAGTATAAGCCTGCATCCCTCCAGGTGGGTCCCCAATGAAGCCAAATCCCTGAGCTCCACACCAGTTTTTCAACCATTCATTGAATCCCATGGTGTGGAATACCCTAGCATCATCCTTGCCATAGACAGGCAGCACCTCCAAGAAGGTTACCGTACATGCTACTTGTCTAAGGCCCTCCCAACTCCACAAACTCCTCTTGCACAGCTCTGATCCCATTCAGCACAGGTAATTTGTCCCTAGGTGGACAGTGACATCCAGCTCCCCCCTCGCAGCTGCTCCCGCGTGATCCTGAGGATTCGCCTCGTCCCTCCAGCCATGCGCCAGGCAGGCACCTTACCTCTCTAGCCCCTTCCTCCCCATTTCTACCCCCCTAATGATCAAGTCCCCCACCAGGAGTTGTTTCCTTCCCCTGTGGGGTCTCGTGCCACCCTCCTGTCGGTCTCCTCTGTAGAGGTTCCCAGCATCCTCCTTGGTCTCCACTGCAGGTGCCTTCATAGAGGAACCACTATTTGCCAGAACAGCATAAGAACTGTGGAGAGGTACAACTGGAGGGATGCATCTCTGTTCCACCACCCTCCCTGAGCCCATCTTGGTCCAACCACTCCTCTTTCTTGGCAACCTCTGAGGTGGGTCTGTTCACAAGAAAGGGGTACCAAAGTGTGACATAGAGGTAATTTTTTCAACCTCACAGTAGAACAATTTTGATAAGCTTTTCTGAACACTCTTACCCAAAGTTGAAAAAGTAACTATGTAGTGAGATAACTGCCTAACAGAAACTTGAGGGGGACACCAAACAGTGTGTGCACGTGCAACATTGGACACGGTAAACAGTGTGGCGCTGTAAACATTGGATTAATTAAAAGAGTGTGTGTGGCACGGCAACATTGGACAATTAAAGAGTGTGTGGCAACACTGGACACCAACAGTTCTTCTCAGCATCATATCTTTATAATATTAAAACCATTTAACACCAAAACATTGCATAACTAACATATTTACGCTTTGACCATTTTAAAGCAGTTCCAGGTAATCCTGCCAACCCCTAAAATCTTCTATTTAAGTATTGTTATTTTTCCATTGTCTTATGCTGTTGCCCTGTTCCCCTGGTTCTGCCCAAACAGAGACATACACGAAGCACTGCAGAGAAATGGTTGCTGCCATGCATTTATTTGAAAAATAAACAATATTAACAAGTCTGTGATGTGGGCAGTCAGGTAGTCTTGATTGGTATTCTCTACCGTAACTCTAAAGCCCACACATAAGTTACGAGTCTTCAGCCATGCTTCAGTTGGATTTTCTATTCAGAAATGTTAAGATAATACTTGCTTCAAATTCTGTGTTAATCCAACGTTGTTGCAGTTTTTCATATTTCTTGACAATGGGTTTTAGGTCATCTGAGATATGTCGAATTTTCCTTGTCCTTGCACTGTCACTGGTCCGTAAAAGTCGTCTTCCTTTTATGGCATCAATGTCTGGAGTCAGGCGCAACAGAATTTGCCATCCCCTGCTTCGTTGCAAAAATTTACATTCAATTTTGTTTCATTTCATCAAATGATGTTACTTGTCCAATGTAAATGTGTTAGAGTAATAGACAGCATAAAACTGGCTTGTCTGTATGTGGTCATAGTTCTTTGTTTTCTGTTAGATGCGCTGGCAACAGATGTATTGGCTGCTGTGCTGGCTGTGCTGGAAACAGATTTGGTTGTGCTGGCTGCAACATGTTCACTAATCTGGTTCACAAACAGTAGACGCACTGGTTATCACTGGAGGTGTGATATCAGAAACGGAGTGAGTGTGCTGGTGATTGCATTGTAGACAGAAAATGGCAGTGTAGTGGGCCCAGGATTCTTAATATCCGAGGGGAGAGTGTGCGAATGATTACACTGAGACCGGAATAGGCAAATGGGGCCCTGAAGTTTTTCCTTCACTGAAGACACATAGCCAGGTGCAGTCTGAATAATCTCTTCTTCCATCCGCTGACATATCTTACATTTTCACAGTGACCATCCTCCTTTCTGCATGGTCCACAGAAACAACTGTAGTCTCGGACTTCAACAATCTACCCTGGTCGGACACTCTGAATCTTCGTGGGCCAGCTTATTGTTTTTAGTTCTGGTCCTGCATTTCAAGCTAATTTTCCCATCACCGCCCAGAAGAATGTTCTACGGTAATGAGTGCAACCTTCAATGGCAGGCTCCTTTGTTAAATTCATCTTGCAGTACTGAAAGAGTGTGCAGCATTTGAAATGATAGCCTGCCGACTGCACAGCTAGGCTTGCACGTGACTTCACCACCGCACTCACCATCAGAGGGTCCTTTCCATGCCTGATCCAAAAAATGCACACTCTATTGGGAATCCATGTAGTGATGGAGACAATGATATGTTCTGGAAGGTCCATTTTGATTTGTACTGACTCCCACACCCATCAGTAAAGTGTACCCGTCTCTCAATATTGATGCCACGGATGTTTCTGAGGTAGAATTAGACATGTTCACTAAATGCAGAACTGCGTGGTGGTCATGCTTGAGATCACTAGATATGAAGACAAGTGACTCTGTAACTAAGTCTGTACATCTTTCACACCTGTAGTATGTCACTACAGGGTGAACAGTGCTGCTTCATGGTGCCAGTGGCATGACTGAATTTCATCCTGGTACTTGCATGTGTAGTTCTCTGCAAAGTCTAGAACCATCAACAACCAGCTGTCGGAAGGTTATCTTTGAGGATTTGAATTGGTGTTGTTGCCAGGATGCTACGTGTAGATGCTCTAACTCAAAAACTGGAGGGTCCTCCTTCAAGACTTCAACCAGACATCTAAATGTGGCCACCTTTCTCTCATGACTTTTCTTGTTTGTTTACTTTCTGATCCATTTATGACCCTGGAAATGGTCACACTGTCCCTATTGCCCATTTCACCTCCTCAGTTCCATGTGCCTGTAAAAGTTCTTCCAGTGATTTGTCAATAGCAGAAGTGTTACAATTTTGCAATTTTTTCAATGCAGGACTTTTTAAAAAAATTTCACCTTCCTTCTTTGAGGCACATTGTCAACTCTACTGTTCATAAATATTGGAAATTGTGTAATCCTATTTTCTTCTGCTCGAGCAAATCGCTTTATTGCTAACAGCTTTAGTTTCCCATTGGTGCAATACCGACAGACACTGGTCCAGTTTTGATCCTGTGCGAGTTTAATATTATCAGGACGGAGACTGCTGAATTTAGTTAGTCCAATTTTCTCATCTGGGCTCTGCTCACGGAATCTTGGTGCAGCCTTTTCAGAGTTTTGTCTAAGAATGATCTTGCTTTTCCGGTTACTTAGAAAATGCCTTCTATGTGGAAGCAGTGTTGCTGATATATTGAAAAATCGCCTACTTTCTTCTGCAGCTCTCAGATATTCTAACTTGTGCCTAGTGCTCCTCTTAACTTGTGTGCTCTTGATACAGCCATCATTCTTCTCAACTGATCCCCAGGCACGTGCTTGCTCTTCGTGAGTAAGTGGTACTTTTCAGAACGAAACTGCTGATGAATTCTTTTTTCAGTTCTTTGTCTGCCTTCCTGTTGCACTGTTTAAACAAATGTAATTTTTTTGAAGGACTTCCACCAACTTGTCCAGTTGGTGCGACATCCAAACTTCGAGAGGGCAGCCTGTTTTAGAGGGTGGCCAAGGAGATAACTTTAGAGATTGTTTGCAGCAAACCTGGTTGGGGACCTGGGCAGCCCTTCACGTGTTTCCCCTGCACAGCCTTTCTAATTGCGCTTTCTGATTTTGGGTCCATCACTGCGTTGTGCTTTCGTCCAAAGCAATCGATGTCAAGGTTGTACTGGTAATGAAGGGTGTTCCCATTTCTGTTTCCGACAGTTGCGACGGTATGCTCACTTGCATTTCCATAGAGTTTGTGGTGTTAGTGACTGTGGTCAAGAATTGGTGATCCGCATCTTCTTTACTTCATGGTATCCTTGTCGCTGTTTTCATTGATTCTTCTGCGTTTTTGTGAGGTCATCATCATGCGTTGTTCTCTTTTTCTCTCTCCAATATTCTCTTTTCTGTTCTGCTGTTTGTTTAGTTGTTTTAATTACGGAAGGGTTTACAGTTTCTGGTGTCATGTCCTCTTCCTTTTCCTGGCTTCCTGCATTCGCAGCCGACTTTCTCTCTAGCAAGTGTTACGTTGTTCTTAGGTCATTTTCTCTGTGCTTCCGTGCACGTCCTTTGCTTTTCTTTATATTCCTGGATCACGCTGTGGATCCTTTCTTAGAAGTTATTCTGTAACACCGACTTCTTTCTTTACTGTGAGTGGTACAGAACAATTCTTCAAAGCCCCACGAAGCAAGTCATAGCAGACACATGGTGTTTGATCGCCTTCTTGTTTCACTTTGATCCATCTTTTTCTTTCCAAAAACTATTCAAGATTAAAAAAGAAATGATGCCATAATTAAAAAAACAGAATATAATAAAACAATCCACTCATAATAAAACAACAAGGAGGGCACAGGGCAAAATAGTACCACCGCAGGTGAGTAGGAGAGCACACACATGAGACGCCGCAGAGGTAAAGCAGCACACATGGTGACGCCAGACGAGGTGAGTAGAGCAGCACATGGTGACGCTGCATGAGGAAAGTAAACAGCACACATGGTGGCGCTGCATGAGGTGAAGTGAGCAGCACACATGGTGGCGCGCCGCAGCGAAATGAGGAAACGCCACACATGGTGACGCTGCATGAAGATGAAAGTGAAAGCAGCACACATGGTGGCCGCCATGAGGTAAGTGAAACACACATGGTGACGCCGCCACAGGGTGAAGTAGAGCAGCACACATGGTGACGCCGCACGAGGTAGAGTAGAGCAGCACACATGGTGACGCCGCACGAGGTAGAGTAGAGCAGCACACATGGTGACGCCGCACGAGGTAGAGTAGAGCAGCACACATGGTGACGCCGCACGAGGTAGAGTAAAGCAGCACACATGGTGACGCCGCACGAGGTAGAGTAGAGCAGCACACATGGTGACGCCGCACGAGGTAGAGTAGAGCAGCACTTGGCTTGCAAACAAATTTGAGGCCCGCCTGCAAACAAAATGGAGGCCCGCCTGCACTTGCCTGCAAACAAAATGGAGGCCGCTGCACTTTCCTTGAAAACAAAATGGAGGCCCTACTGCACTTGCCTGCAAACAAAATGGAGGCCCGCCTGCACTTGCCTGCAAACAAAATGGAGGCCCGCCTGCACTGCTCTGCAAACAAAATGGAGGACCGCCTGCACTTGCCTGCAAACAAAATGGAGGACCGCCTGCACTTGCCTGCAAACAAAATGGAAGTGAGGAAAACAGTGTCGTAGTGCCTGCGGAGGGGTAGAGGAATGCTGTGTGCGTTCGATGAAGTGATATGTCTGGTTAGTGGGGGGAGGCAGCAATGTGGGGTTGTTGGTTAGTGGTGGGGGGAAGCCGGTTGGGTGCACTAGGGACATGAAGGTCTCACTTTAAAAATGAAGGTCTCGCTTTAAACAAAAAAGCCATCACAAAATAATTCAGCATGAATAATCCAGACAAAGCATCATTTCAACACACTAGCCCCAGTCGATGCATCTTTCCAGGAGTGCTTCTCGGCCTACACCCTTCCACCCAACCCCAACCCCCCCCAATCCAAGAAAGCACATGGCACTCCTAAAATGGCCGAGCCCTAAGCAGGCCTGGAAAAATGCATCTCCTGGGCCCCCCCCAACCACATGCCTCGAGTCAAACAAAAAGCCAGCAATCACAGTTCAGCACAGAATTTAGCGTTCCAGGTGTGCAAATCCAACACTTACCGAGCCATGGTGCTCAAGATGGCTGAGAGGGCCTCTGTGAACAAGCACACCTGGAAAGCACTATTGCCTGTGCACTTTAAACCCCCAACGTCTCACTTTAAATAAAAACAAACAAACAAAAAGGTCCACATATCATCACAAGGCAGCAATCACAAAATCCGGCATTATGTGTCAACACAGCAGCCCCAGACGATGCATCTTTCCAGGAGTGCTTCTCGGCCTACACCCTTCCACCCAACCTAACCCCCCCAATCCAAGAAAGCACATGGCACTCCTAAAATGGCCGAGCCCTAAGCAGGCCTGGAAAAATGCATCTCCTGGGCCCCCAACCACATGCCTCGAGGCAAAAAAAAAAAACAGCAATCACAAAATTCAGCACAAGCCCCAGTCGATGCATATTTCCAGGCATGCTTCTCAGCCCTCACCCTTCCTCCACCCCCACCTCCCTCCCCTTACACATGCCTGAAAAAATGCATCTCCTGGGTCCCCCAACCACATGCCTCGAGTCAAACAAAAGCCAGCAATCACAGTTCAGCACAGAATTTAGCGTTCCAGGTGTGCAAATCCAACACTTACCGAGCCATGGTGCTCAAGATGGCTGAGAGGGCCTCTGTGAACAAGCACACCTGGAAAGCACTATTGCCTGTGCACTTTAAACCCTAACGTCTCACTTTAAATAAAACAAACAAACAAAAGGTCCACATATCATCACAAGGCAGCAATCACAAAATCGGCATTATGTGTCAACAGCAGCCCCAGACGATGCATCTTTCCAGGAGTGCTTCTCGGCCTACACCCTTCCACCCAACCTAACCCCCCAATCCAAGAAAGCACATGGCACTCCTAAAATGGCCGAGCCCTAAGCAGGCCTGGAAAAATGCATCTCCTGGGCCCCCCAACCACATGCCTCGAGGCAAAAAAAAAAAACAGCAATCACAAAATTCAGCACAAGCCCCAGTCGATGCATATTTCCAGGCATGCTTCTCAGCCCTCACCCTTCCTCCACCCCCACCTCCCTCCCCTTACACATGCCTGAAAAAATGCATCTCCTGGGCCCCCCCCAACCACATGCCTCGAGTCAAACAAAAAGCCAGCAATCACAGTTCAGCACAGAATTTAGCGTTCCAGGTGTGCAAATCCAACACTTACCGAGCCATGGTGCTCAAGATGGCTGAGAGGGCCTCTGTGAACAAGCACACCTGGAAAGCATTATTGCCTGTGCACTTTAAACCCCAATGTCTCACTTTAAAAAAACAAACAAGGTCCACATATCATCTCCTGGCCCCCCAACCACATGCCTCGAGGCAATTTTTCAGGCAGCGTCTCACTTTAAATAAAAACAAATATCCCTCGAGTCGAACAAAAAGCCAGCACAACATCACAAGGCAGCTTTAAACCTCCAGCGTCACTGTAAAAAAAAAAACACATTCCTCGAGGCAAACAAAAAGCGTTTCACCTTACGCAGGCTGGACAAATGACCATCAACTCCAGGTGCAGTCAACCAACAGGGAGCAGATCACAGAATGACTGGTTAAATTGCCAAACTAGTTCAAGTTCTAGGACTTTCAGTTCTGCCTCGAGAGAGAATGGCAGCCTAATTTACCCTGTCTGGGAGCTGCTAATTTAGAGATGAGGCATCATTTTTGTTAAACAACCCACACACACTGCCATTCTGAAGGATTCCCGATAAAAACCTCAGTCTGTTCTGGAGCGTCTCCTGCCACTACCGATTAGGGAGAAAATCCACATCATCTACACAGCACCCACGTAGCGATTTTAAAGTTAAAACTAGGCACTCCGGGCACTTACTGTAAAATCACTCACCTGAGCAACAACCGTGACGCAGCTAACAGGCCCAAAACTCCTCGTGGCGCAGTGCACACAGAAGGCGAGGGAGGACACGGCTTCAACAGCAACGTAGTGCAAATTGAGAAAACGGCTGAAGGCATGCAGTGCACATGCTTTTATAGCCCGACGGAACTGGTTTGCTACTGACGGCGCAATTCGGTGCCTGGGATATCCATAGCTGGATGGGTCGGGTCGGGGGTGGCGTACACACATCCGGGGAATAAGGACACCAATGGGAGTGCCGTCAATAAATCTCATTTCTGGAGAGTGCAGACCACGGGAATGGGGAAAGTACTTGCCAGCAGTGTAATGCCTTGCCAGTGCTTAGCAGCAGGGATGCTATAAGGCACTGAATTGTAACAAAAAACATTTGTGGGGCATATTTAGCATAGTCCATAAAGAGGACACCGCTTGTTGCATGCGCCACAGCAATTTGTCCAGGCAAGTAACGTTTTCTGCAGGTGTTTAAATCGGGGCCAAAGCATACAGAAGTAATAAAGACACACCACAAAGTTTCAAAGACATTTTTATTAAAAACAAGTAAGGCACAGGCTGCATATAATCAGCAGCAGATGCTGTGATGCTGAATGTCACAATATGCTGCTAAACAATGCATCTTTTCCTACATGGCCAGCTAAAAAACTAAACTAATGACTACAGCTAGGGCTTTGAAACTATGTAACCTATCTATGGATATGCCCTTCTGTAAAAAGCATACATTATTACTGCAGTTGCAATCTAGAATTTTCTGAAATAAGGGTTTAAACTAGATGACATCATTGGTAACCCCTTCTTGTGAACAGACCCAGGTAACAGTGGTGGCCCTGGTGGTCCCTGGGTGGGGGAAGAGGTTTCATGAATCCTAGCCAGGTCAGCCTGGAGACGGGCAACCTCCTCCCTCAGACCAGAGAGGTGCCTGCAAACAGGGCAGCATCGCAACCTCCAGAATGTCTCCTGGAACACTGCTGCCCCACAGCCATTACACTGCACCAGTCCCATCTTGACTTATTTTGTGTCCCCTCTCCTGTTGCTTTGCATGCTTACTGTCTCCTCCCTCTATGTAGTTTTACACTTACTTTCCTACTGCCTATGTGCACTTACAACTCTCACCCTTCCTGTTCTGGGACAGGAACTTCCTGTAGTCTTCAGTAGTCTCCTTCTTCCGTGCTTGGATTCAGACCTCCAGCAGCCGGGGGAGAGAAAGAGTTTTTTTTTTTTTTTTTAGCTTCCTTCAAGGTTTATTAAACAAATGTGTCTCAGTGATCCTTCCCTTCCTACTGCCAAACAGAAAGTTCCTGCTGTCAGCCAAATCCAGTGGCTATAAAAGTAGAATTGGCTTTGTGTGGGAAGGAGGGCAATTAGTAAAAAATCTGTAGTTCTAGACTCCTGTTTCTTGCTCTGAAACCAGTTCTCTTCTGTCAGAAACAGCCAGAAGCTGTAATTGGAGACAGCTGCTTTTGTACACCTAAGCTGCTAAGCCACACCCCCAATTAGATTCACCCTCTACTCTGACTCAGTAGATTAAGCTGATACAGACCCCTTCCTCAGAGAAACACAGTGACTTTCTTCTTTTTTTTTTACTTAAATGAGACCCCCTTCCTCTAATAAAGTATATGTTTGCTTAATCCAAACAGGTACTAACTCCTGCTGAGACATAAGTGATTAATTAGTAAAAAATCTGTAGTTCTAGACTTCTGTTTCTTGCTCTGAAACTAGTTCTCTTCTGTCAGAAACAGCCACTGCATTGTTGCCCAGCAGTGGAGCGGTGCTGCTCTGTGCAGGGGTGCCCGCTTTTCATCCACAGCCCCTCCAGTCACTCTTTTGACCCCTGCACCCATTGAGGCACAAAGGAATTCTGTACATGGCACACACATCCCCTCACAACAGAACAGGCATGGTGCCGCCACCACCACAGCCCGATGTGCAGCGGTCTGCACATGCCACACATGTAGGGCCCCTCCATGTTGACCCAGCTTCACACACAACCCAACATATCCATGGCATTTGTATGGGTGGTTATCACCCTATATGTTCATGCCTGGTGGTCTAGTGGCTGCACGTTCATCACCCAAGCAATGTCCATGGTATGGTCACGAACACCCATCCCTGATGGTCCAGTGGTTCCCCCCAACAGCATGTGCAGCAACACCCAACCCCACCACCACAACCATACCCCTCTCACCAGCAGTGTCTACAGTCCATGCATGTGATGCACAGCCCTGGTGGTCTATACTCCCCCTCCCTCTATGTGCCCCCATCAGGGAACACGGTGCAGCCTTCTCACAAGCATCTCTAGTGGACTACTGCCCCCCATCATGTGCTGCACTGACCAGCCTTCCTCCTACCTACACCCCTGTGCTGGTGGGCCGGCACTACCCTCCATTCACCTCCATGGCCAGCCCACCCACTGCACGGGCACATTCATGTACATGACTGCACACATGCAGTGATGGCACAGTGGGGAGGCCGGACATGCATGACTAACAGCAGGGCCATACCACCCACTTCCAATGTACTGACAGTGTGCATACTCATACATGTATGCACTCAGTAGGCAGGCCGGCCATGGAGGTGTGTGGAGGGTCATGCTGACGCCCCTGCGCAGGGGTGTACATGTGGGGTGGTTGTTGCGGCACATGTAGGGGGTGTACTAGTTCACTCTTGAATGCTTTTGTGATGGCTGGACTGTGGATGTGGCTGGGGCAGGGAGTGGGCAGATCGTGTGCCATATGCCACCTGCACATCACCTGCATGGGTGTGTTTGGGGTGGTGGGGGTATAGTGCATCATGGCAGGCCCATACATGGGTGGTATGTTGTGCCCACAATCAAGTGGGGTGGGGGGGCATGCTGCCTGTGACTGTTTGTGAGAGGGGGGGGGACACTGAACTACCAGGGTTGGTTTCAGCATGCAGAGTGCCAGGGGGATTCAGTGGTGCTCAGCATGCAGGGCAGTGCCATGGTGTATCGAGCCTGTGCTGGCTCTACGTGGAGGTGGTGGGGTGCACTACATATTGGGACCGGGGTCTGGGGGAATTGTGGGCATGTGGCCCTGCATCTCACTGCTGGTCGCATGCACTGTGCTATGGGGGGGCGGGGTGCAGGGGGGGTCATGGTGTACACTGTTGGCTGCACTTGGGGAGAGCAGGCCTACAGGACATATGTGTCAACGTACAGTGGTATGGAGGGTCTACAATTTGATTTCTCCTTCAAGGGATGAAGGCAAATTTGGAAACTTAATTATTGTCTGGTGCAGAGGTGTAGGAGTATAAGAATGCAAATATTAATAAGTTGATGTCTCCCCTATACAAAGCACTTAGGAGTATTCTAAGGTTAGGACTTTCTTGCCCTTTGGTTTATATACAAGTGGAGTTAGGCCCTCCTAACATTAGAGCGAGGACTGAATCTAGGAAATTAAGTTACTGGGTGAAAATATGTAGGCTTCCAGAAATCATGCTAGTAAAACAATGTATAAAGGAAAAAGAGTTCTGGCACATTCTTGGATATAAAGGAGAGCTCTGGTGCACCCTGATTATGTCACTGCTGAATAGACATTCTTTACTGAATCTAAAAAAGGTAGTACATAGGGGCTTTACACTAAGCCTTCAATATAAGAAGTATATTGCTAAAAAAATTACAAATTATTGGAACTGCCAGGACCTGAAGATTATCTCTGATTCTTGATATTCCCATTGGTTTAGCAAAAATAATTTTTACTTTGGGTTTAAGCCTTACCTGGATATTTTGACTGATAG
The DNA here is from genome assembly GCA_016271365.2 of Neoceratodus forsteri. Classification (NCBI taxonomy): domain Eukaryota; kingdom Metazoa; phylum Chordata; order Ceratodontiformes; family Ceratodontidae; genus Neoceratodus; species Neoceratodus forsteri. Next base: position 204,419,893 of record CM057458.1, read on the forward strand.
GAAACTTAGAAATATCTTTATAGGATACAAATTTGAGCAGTTCCTGATATCTCTGAAAACTGTGACTGTTCAGCAGGAGGTCGTGAAGCCTTCATGCATGTCTTGTGGGACTGTACCTGGTACAGAAAGGAGAGGCTATATTGGCTAGGGTCATTTACTAGTTCTACCTACCAGGTTGAAAATGATGTACTAACTTATATTACTTCATACTGCAGATCCATGGACTATAGGGCAAATAGCAAAATACTTTATGGTAATAAATAAATAAGTCTAAAAATAGATTCATACAAAAATGAAAGTCCTTATCAAATAATTTCTAGATTAAGTGGCATTGTGCAATATTATATCCTGTACACTGGGGCCTTACTCTAGCAACATTTATTTATGTCTTTTTAGAAATGTATTTCTATTTTACTTTGTACGTTTATACTTTTTAATGTTTATTGTATTGATTGCAATGGCAATCTAGTCAAATAATAAACTTGATTGATTGATTGATTCATTCATTCATTCATTCATACTTCTAGTGTACAGTGGCCACTGTCGGGAGGGGGCTGGGGGACCCTGTGCCCAACGGCAATCACTGCGCCACTTGTGCTATGCACGATTGCCCTGTACCAGTCACTTTCGCCCATCACCATGTGCCAGTCACCATTGCCACCATTGCCCTGTGCCAGTCACCCTTTGCACATCACTGTGTGCCTGTCGCCCTTGGCACTGCCACCCATTCCCAGTCACCCTGTGGCACCATCACCCATTCCCAGTCACCCTGTGGCACCATCACCCATTCCCAGTCACCCTGTGGCACCATCACCCATTTCCAGTCACCCTGTGGCACTGCCACCCATTCCCAGTCACCCTGTGGCACCATCACCCATTCCCAGTCACCCTGTGGCACCATCACCCATTCCCAGTCACCCATGTCTACTCTCCATGCTGCTGGTGCTCTCCCTGCCTGTTGCCCTTCTTTCCAATCTCCCTCTTTGTGTTCTGCCTTTTGCTGTCATCCATTGAGGGCTTGCCTTTCAGGTGGCACCCTTATCACATAATTCCCTGATGGATACTTCACAAACTCACTCCCCCTAAGCTGTTAGGAGGGCTACAGCTACCCAATTTCAGGGCATACTATTTGGCCCTCAGGGCAAGTCACTTTCTATGGTGGAGGACACCTGAAACTCAACCAGACAGTTTTGCATACTATCCCCATTGGAAAACAATGGAGAAAGAATTATGTGAAACAGCTTCTATATCAATCAAGGCCTTTCCCAATAACCCCTATAGTAAACTTCCCAAATCTCTGAAGGCAACCCCATTAGGGGCCTCTGTAAAGGCTGCAAAACAGCTCCTCTAGCTGCTGACAGTGAAACCACTTTATGATCCAGATCAACCCCTTCATAACAACCCCAACTCTGAACTACAGAAAAAAAAACTCCCCATCCTTCTTTCAACAACTCCAGATAAATACACTTGGAGATATGTTAGAAGGCGATACACTGCTCTCTTTCCATTCCTTTTCAAGACAAAAGAGTTTAGAGGGAGGAATAGCCATTATGTTTCACTAGTTCAAACCTATAATTGATGGTACTTTGGGGCCTAAACCATGGTCCTTTCAACCACTCTCTCTATGGGAAGAACTGAGAGCACTAACTGACCATAGGCATGCAACATTGCTTCCTTACCAGAAAATTAACACTCTCCTGACCCCTAGTCTAGCAGACTGCTACCACTACTGGCAAGCTGAATTCCAAAAACTAAGCAATCAAGAAACCAGAACCAAACTTGGAAAAAATGTCTATACCTAAAGTCTGATGGTTTAAAGCTAATGCAATACTAGATTAATGATAATCTATTTTATACCCCAGTCAAACTAGCTCATATGGGTCTCTTAAACTCAGACACATGCACTGGGTGTTGTGAGCAGATGGGTACTTTACATATTATGGGAGTGCCCTAAAGCCAGACCTTGATGAGCAAGCACACAAGCTAAATTACACCCTCTAATAGGTCTGCAATCAGCCTTCACACCCCAGATTTGCTTGCTGGACCTTGAGCTGGAGCAGGTTATGGGTATATTTAAATGCCATATAATGCTCATAGCAATAGACAAGAAGCAGACATTGAAACATTAGTTGGATGATACCATCACAACATACAAGGTGTGGCATATGGCCATCCTAGAAGTAGAGATGCAACAAATTTAAATTTCACCTATCGTGGGCACTTCACGTTGACTTCCCATTATGTGGAGTGCCCACTGTGAAAGGCTCACTTTGCCTTATAATTATTACTTTGTGTTGTCATTCCACCTTAACGTGAATTAAGGTGGAGTAACAAGTCTACATTGACAGATCCACACACATCACATGGCTTAAAGTACTGTAAGTCACATGCTTTAGCCAGGCAGGAAGGAAGTGAATCATGCTAGGAGAAAGTTTCACTTTATCCTGTGCAGACGGAGAGAGGAGGTAGAGAGAGAGAGAGAGAGAGAGGAGAGGAGAGACAGCATTAGCCTAGGCAGGCAGTCTAAAAAGCTTTTTTCAAAGCTAAATCATTCTTGTTTTTGTGCAAATCTTTTTCTTAATTTATTTGTCCTGTAGATTTCTTTTTTTTTTATTAATTCTTAGTTTTATTAGTTGTTGTTTGTGTGTGTCTGTGTGCATCTGTGTTGTGCGTCTGTGTTGTGTGTGTGTGTGTGTGTGTGACTGTGTCGGTCTGAGGGAAGGAAGTTCAGTTTCTCAATGCAGCAGGGAAGATCTGGGGTGGGGGCATTTCTATGACGTGGCAAACGTATGGGAAGAGTTCGCACATGTGGGGGGCAGGGCCAGTTCACGCTGCACCAGAGTACTATGTTGCAGGCCCCCACCCCGGAAGCAGGAGGAGTTGGTGCTGCTGGTGCCGCGACTGAACCACCACCACCATCTCCTCCTTTGGCAGTGGCACCACCTTCCACTGCCCTGCCACCACCAACAGCTCCTCAGCAGGATGTGCCTGCACCTCAGGCCCCAAGTGTGGAACCTCAGCCCCAGGCTGCCACAGCATCTGCCCCCCCACCTGTGCCTGGTCCTCCCCACACCTCCCTGGTTTGGGAGTTTCTTGAGTGTGTGGGGTGGACAGCAGCCCTGTTAAGTACCATTTTTGCAGTGTGGCAGTGTGCCGTGGTCCCTGGGGGAGTCACCTGGGGACCGGATGCCAGTGCACCCATATGATCAATCAACACCAGGTGGAGTGGCAGGCTGCTACAGAACGGGCCAGGACTGTATCTGCTGGCCCTTCTGTGGTAGAGGGGGAAGCTGTTTGTGGCCCTAAGCAGAGGAGGGCCATGGCAGCACCTGCTGCTCCACCATCACCACCACAACCACCAGCCACAGTACCTCCTTCTGACCCCAGAGAACTGCTTGTAAATTAGGCAAATATAGGAGTTCTTTGGAGTGATGTGGATGCCACCAATGAGAGAGTGAGCAATGCTGAGCAGCAGTTGGAGAAGATAGAGGGCCATCAGCTGCAGACAATGACCATGCTCCAACTGCTGCTGGACCACCACAGCATTGCTCACTAGTTTTTTGGTTTTTCCTTCCATGTGCCCCCCACCACCCTGTGTCATAAAAAATATATTCCCACACCACCCCTGTTCTAAAAAATATATTACTATGTTGCCCCTGACTCTTCCACCCTGTATGTTATAATTGTTTTCCCTTTGTTATGCACTTTTTTCTTGTCTTCTGTTCTGTATGTGTCTACCCTGTTGTTGAGTCCATGTATGTACTTTATAGTTTTTATCCTGCCCCCACTTCCTTCTGTTAAAAGTGTGTGCGCTGTTTTGGTTTAACTTGTTTTTAGTAAAAATGGGTTGTCCCTGCCATCATTATTTAAACTTAAAGGAGTAATTCACCCAAATGTTGAAGAAGACTTGGTTTGCTGGCCAAGGCACCTAGCTTCACCTGAGCTCTTTCCTTCTAAGACTGCTTGAAAGGCAGAGTAGAGAAACTTACCAGAGCAAGGGAAAAGGATTAAGACTTAGTTTGCTTAAGCAGATTTACTGTGTGGTGGTGTTTTTATTTTTTACTCACAGGGATTGCTACTGTTTGTTGCTAGCATTTCATTGCTTTATTTTTTCTCTGATTCAAATTGTTGTTGCTGGTATACCTTCTTCTGCATTATTACAAGGTGTGCCTACAGGTGTGTGCTAACAGATTACTCCTGTAATCTTCTGATTCAAATTGTCTTTGCAAGGTATATCTTCTGTTACTGCTTTATTTTCTCTGGAACAAAGTGTTTCTTACAGCGTATATCTTCTCTGAAATTATTACAGGTGGTGCTTTACAGGTTTTACAGTTTTATCTAACATTAGGATAAGCTTTCAGGGTTACTGCATTTGTTGTTGACTGATTGTTTCTCTCTTACCTCCTTGTTCTTTCGTCTGTGGTTCTTCTTTTTAGGCAGGAAGGGCCCATACCCACCCATCCCCAACCACCCCACACTACACTCCTTTTATAGGGTACCACAGTTGTGACATTTACTGTGGCAGAGCAGGAAGGGGCAGATCAGTGGGGCCTCCACAAGGTGATCTAATTTACAGGGACACTAGTAATTTAACTTGTTATAACAAGTTAAACAAAGCACAATTTAACTATTACTTGCATTTTTTTTTTCCTTTTTTTTCTCCTTCTAATTACTCTGACTAGGTTACAAACCTAGCAACTTATTTGGAATGAATTTCATTAACTGCAGGTACTGTGGAACAATTTTCAGAAGGACAGTCTTACAGGATTTAGGACACTGTCCTACATGCTGGGTCTTTGGAGATCTTAGGGCTCAGCTCCGGGCAGCATGGGCAGAGATTGCATGCCTCAAATTTCATATTGAAGAGGAAATACATTATAAGAACCACCCGCCATTTCCCCAGCATCCAACAGAAAAACCTCGACCGCAGAGGGTAGTTGGTCCAGGAGGTTGGCAGGTGGTTAGGAGGAGCAAATCAGGTGCCCCATCACTCTCTGCTCTCCAACACATTACCTCCAAAAACCATATAAACACTACAAACAGGTATCTGCCTCTATCTCTGAAATCAAATAAAGAGGCAGAAGACACTACAGAGCAGGACACTGCGGCACAGGAGCTAGCACAACAAAACTCACTCAAATCAGGAACCAAAACAAAACAAGCACAAAGGAAATCCAAAAAACTTCTGATCATAGGAGACTCCTGATTCGGGAGTTGATACCATCTCCAGCCAGGGTGATGGTCAGATGTCTCCAGGTACATCAGCATGGAGACACTGACCGCATTGCTAAATTGTTCACAAAGCAGGAGAAAACATTGATGTCCTAGTACACATAGGGACTAATGATCTAGCCAACCCGGTCAGTTGTGGAGACCAAGGAACACCTGACTAGGCTGGGTGACAAACTATCATCTATTTCATCCGGCATCTCCTTCTCTGAGATCCTGCCAGTCTGGGAGAGGAGCAGATGGACGGAAGGTCAGAGAAGGGAGATAGGGGAGCTAAACACGTGGCTCAAGGGCTGGTGCCAGGAAAAAGGACACAGATTTGTAGAGGAACTGGCAACAGTTCTGGGAGCGAAAGTTCTTTAAATTTGATGGACTGCATCTGACTAAAGAGGGAGTCAGTGCATTGGGGCAGAAGTTTGATGTCTTTGCAGAATATTTAAACTAGCAAATGGGGAGAGGGGTGAAGCACCCCATACGTCGAATGGGAAGAACACCCCTCCCCCCTCAGCTAGTGGTCAAACAGGAATTCAGCATGTTTGCCGTTCATTTGCATCACCAGGTAAGAAAAAAGGTTTGTCTCCCCATACGACACACAGGGGTAATGCCAAACTTCACCCAACAACTAACACACAAAAATCTGGCCAATGGAAAATCATGTACACAAATGCTCACAGCCTGGGAAATAAGATCCCAGACCTGCAGGCAATAATGTCAGAGGCTAAACTGGACATAGTAGCAATTAGTGAGACATGGTTTACCAGTAACCACACTTGGGAGACTTCAGTACCTGGCTATGTATTGTTCAGAAGAGACCGAGGTGCAAAAAGGGGAGGAGTGGCCTGTATGTTAATGAAAATATCAAAGCTACAGAAATTCAGAATACACATAAGGAGCCAGAAGAACTGTGGGTCACCCTGGAAACAGAAATGGGACAGCCATAAGAACTGGGGTTGTCTACAGGCCCCAGACCAGAGGGAAGACATAGACGCATTACTGTTAGAAGATATACAAAACATGACAGCTAAAGGGAGGTTCTGATAATGGGAGACTTCAACATGCGGATACAGATTGGTCAATACCAGCAGGAACATCTGCCAGAACTAGACTCATAGTGGATTCCCTGCAGGGGAGGGCCTCAAACAACTGGTACAGCAACCCACAAGAGACAGGGCTATCCTAGATCTAGTACTGACTAACAAAGAAGGGATCACAGATCTCCAGGTAGAAGGTCACCTGGGGGCCAGTGACCATCACATGGTATGGTTCAGTTTGGCTACTACATCTAAATCATCCCATTCTGAGGCAAAAATATGGGACTTCAGAGGAGCTGACTTTGATAAGATGGCCAACAGAGTTAAGCTAGCCCTGGCAAAAAGAAACACAGGTGAGGGGGTACAGGCAAAGTGGGCAAGCATTAAGGATGCAATACTTGAAGCAACATCCCATTGTGTTAGACAGAAAAGGAAGTGCAAAAGAAGAAGGAAACCACTTTGGTTCTCAAATACAGTAGCAGAAAAGGTCAGAGCAAAAGGCTGGCCTTCAGGAAATATAAGGGAACACAGCGGGATGAAGATAGGGAGGCATACAAACTGCCCTAAGGGAAGCAGGTAAGGCAGTAAGGCAGGCAAAGTCCCAAACTGAGGAAACACTAGCACGAACAGTAAAAGAAGGTGACAAGACTTTCTATAGATACATTAGTGAAAGGAGAAAGTCCAGAGAAGTATTACTAAGCTTAATGGAAAAGGGAGCATGTGAGGAGGAGGACCCTGTAAAGGCATCTATCCTAAATAGATACCTTTGCTCAGTATTTACTGAAGAGAAGGTAGGGCAGGCCCACAGCTCAGCATCATGGACACAGGGGGAGGGAGGTGAGCACTACTCCCTTCACAAAGAAAGGTCCTACAAGAGCTTGCTAAGCTCAGGGTGGATAAGGCAATGGGACCTGATGGCATACATCCCAGGGTACTTAAGGAGCTAAAGGAGGAACTAGCAGATCCATTAGCAGAATTGTTTAGTGAGTCTCTGAGCACAGGAGAGGTCCCAGAAGACTGGAGAAGGGCTCATGTGATCCCGCTCCACAAGAGTGGTAGCAGGGAGGAGGCGGGGAACTACAGACCAGTCAGTCTTACCTCAGTAGTGGGCAAGATTATGGAGGCACTCCTTAAGGAAAGGATAGTGCAACACCTGGAATCCATAGGGGCACAGGATCCAAGACAGCATGGGTTTACAAAGGAAGGTCCTGTCAAACTAATCTCATAGATTTCTTTGACTGGGTAACCAGAGTGGTGGACCAAGGGGGAACAGTTGATGTCGCCTACCTTGACTTCAGCAAAGCTTTTGACACTGTTGCCCATAGAAGATTGATAAATAAGCTGGGTAGGCTCGGGGTGGGTCAGAAGTTGGTCAACTGGGTGGCAAACTGGTTGATGGGCAGAAAACAGAGAGTGGTGGTAAATGGTATACAGTCAGAAGAGATGCAAGTCACAAGTGGGGTACCTCAGGGATCAGTCCTGGGGCCAGTCCTCTTCAACATCTTCATTAGTGACCTTGCAGATGGACTAGAGGGTAAAGGCTTGTCTGTTTGCAGATGACACAAGATCTGCAACAGAGTAGATGATCCAGATGGGGTGGGCAGAATGAGAAGAGATCTGGATAAACTAGCAGAATGGTCAGAAGAGTGGCAACTGGGATTTAATGCAAAGAAGTGCAAAATCATGCACATAGGGAAGAGAAACCCTGAAGCCACCTATAGGCTTGGAGGGAGTTGCTAGCAGTCACAAAGGAAGAAAGGACTTGGGCATCATCATCACTGATGACCTAAAATCATCCAAGCAGACCTCTAAAGCAGTAGGTAAGGCTAGGGGGTGTTAGGGTGTATTAGTAGGGGTATCACAAGTCGTAAGAGGGAAGTAATAATCCCTCTGTACAAGACACTGGTTAGGCCCCATCTGGAGTACTGCGTGCAGTATTGGAGGCCACACCTTCACAAGGACATTAACCAAATTGAGGCAGTCCAGAGAAGGGCAACCAAAATGGTGCAGGGACTGCATCAGAAGACATATGAGGACAGATTAACAGAGCTCAATATGTATACCCTTGAGCAAAGAAGAGAGAGAGGTGATATGATCGAGGCATTCAAACACCTTAAGGGCATAAACAAGGTGAAAGAGTCTAACATGTTTAAATATAAGAAAATAGCAGGACAAGAGGACACAGCATGAGATTAGAGGGAGGCCGATTAAGGGGAATGTGAGGAAATTCTTTTTCACAGAAAAGGTGGTGGATGCATGGAATGTCTTACCACAAGAAGTGGTGGCTATGAATACAGTGCAGGGCTTCAAACAGGCATGGGATAGGCATAAGGGAGCAATACAAATGACTATGAATAGATAGGCCACTGACAGAGCAAAGGCCGATGGCACATTTATAAGGTAGAAAAAGAAATGGGCAGACTGGATGGGCCTTGCGGTCCTCATCTGCCGTCAACTTCTATGTTTCTATGTTTCTATGTTTAAAATTTGAAACAGCATATGTTACGTAGAACATTTTGATTTGCATGTAAAGTTCCTCCTAGTGTGTCCTTCCCTCTGTTTGCTATTAAGAGTTCTTACTAAATAAGCCTTCAAGCTTTAAGGTAGTTTTACCACCCCTGTGGATCTTTATGTTAAATAGGTTTATTGCCTTTATCACTCTGACAATGCACCCAGTGTCATGTGACAGTGATGTGGCATAGCCCATTGATTTAGTAAATGCACAGCTCACAACAGCAGAGCTGTGTAACTGTTCTTATACAGTGATCACAATTGCAAGTTACAGTTAAGCAGATACCCGAGAGCTAGCTGAGAGTGGTTTCTGTAAGAAAACTGCTACCAAATAGTAGCTGTAATTGGCTATTTGTGTTTTCTGTGTGTGTGTGTGTGTGTGTGTGTGTGTGTGTGGTGTGTGTGTGTGTGTGTGTGTGGTCTAGCTAGCAGTAGTAAGTGTTTTCATTTTAAAATTTAATTTAATCAAACTACACACAACAATAAAAAGCACAAAAATTGCCCCAGATCATCAATGCTGTAATTAGTAAAGACTAGCAGTTTTCGTACAGAACCCCCACTCACCTACCTCTCAGGTGTATGCTAAACTGTAACAGTTGCCACTTGGTCTCACTGCATAAGAACAGTTACACAGCTCTGCTGTTGTGCATATGCTAAATCTATGAGCAATGCTACATCACTGTCACATGACACAGGGTGCATTGTCAGAGCGATAAAGGCAATAAACCTGTTTGACATGAAGATCCACAGGGGTCATAAAACTATCATAAAGGTAGCAGTCTAATTTAATAAAAACTCCTAATAGCAGACAGAGGGAAGGACGCACTAGGACTTTACATACAAATCAAAAGTGCTCTGTTTAACACATGTTTTGTTCAAATTCTGTGTTGACTACTCCTTTATCAAAACCAGAAAGCTATGACTCCACATGAACAGATGCCAGTAAAATATTGTCACTGTTACTGCAACTCTATTTATGACAAAACAAGGGACACAGTAATGACACTTGCACGTTGGTGGTTAGGCCTTCAGTGGTGTGCCTCCTAATGAAGGCCTAAGTGGCAAAGTGCAGTGGTAATTTGAATGTGCTCTGCTTTACCATCAATTAAGTTGCAGTAGCATTGAACATTCTTTTGTGGCATGTATTCATATAGAGTAGTGGCTTTGTTTGTTTTCCTTGCACTTTTGGAGCCAGGTATTGTGTACCAGCAGCTGTCCACATAGTGTAGTATGCTTCTTATTGCCCTGTTGTATTCCAAGCTAAGAATGTTTACCCTGACATATTTTTGGTGCCTCACTAATGTTTGCTTTCTGTCATGGAGTGTTTGTTAAAAAGCAGGACTGAGCAGTGTAATAATACTGTGCTAACTACTAAACAGCATGTGTGCAGTGTAATGTCCTGTGTGTGCAGACACTGTCCAGCTTCTTGCAAACACATATTTGAAGACTTGTTCCAGTGTTTATGGTATAAAGAATAAAGATAAGAATATATAATGTATATTTTATTTGTACCATCATCAGCAGAGGACAGTTATATAATATGTTTTCAGAGGTCTAGGTGCAGTCGGTGGGCAGTGTGCACCTCAGTCACAGTCCACACATGAGTTTTGGGAGATCATAGCACTCCTCTCTCCTGCTTTTCAGCAAACCCTGCTTGACAGATATGAAATATTGCTGAGGCACCCAAAATATTTAATGTTGTACAGACATTATATAGTCGGAATATATGTATTTTTTTATTTAGTTTTTGTTGACTGGGTAAGTACACTAGACAAATCCTGCCTATTTTCAGGCACGACCCAGGGGAAGGGGATACAGATGAATGCCAACTGACCTTGAACCAGATTAAGCTGTTAGTGGTATTTTTAGTGAATGAGGGAAATTTGGCCAGGACACCGGGGAAATTCCTCTACTGCTTTGCTGCCAGCAGGGGGAGGTGTGCGAGTTTGTCTGCGAGATGGCAGATGGAGCTCAGCCTGTCATGCAGCAGGACGTGCTGTTTACTGAGTCTACTTCACATATGGAAATAGTTGATGCCGAGAATTCTGTGCCCGCTATGCGGGAGGAAAATGCCTCTCACCCTTCGGCTTTGGTGCTTCAACGAGATCTGCAGGATTTTACTGGTGATTCGCCAGTATAGGAGATGGTACCTGATTTGATGATGGAAGCAGGTGAGCAATTTTCTGGTTCCCCTGGACTACTTCTTTCTTCTCCTGCTTCAGTGCCTTCGGCTGAGATTGCTCGCATTTCCCGACTGGGACTTCTGGGTTCCACACTTTTGCAGCAGTTTGCTGCACCCTCTGCTGCTTCTCTGCAAGCCTCTTGTTCTACGTCGCAAGTTGTGCGACAGCAGTTTGGATTCTCATTGGATTCAGGGGAATTTTTGATTGGCTGGTCTGCGGATTCTGCCCTTCAGACTTCTGGCTGGAAGCGTGCGGCCTCTGGACAATGGATAACAGATCCGGAGTAGGGCTCTGGTCCTTCTATCAACTCTTCAATGCATGCCATTGTAGATTCTTCCCTGAGCTCAGGTACTGAACTGCCTGTTACTGTTAAAGGTTTTTCTAAGGATGTGCATCCAGTTGGGGACCAAACTATGGCCTGTTTTGTGCCAAGTACATCCTCGGGGCAGGGTAGGGGTACTGATATGGGTAACACTGGTCCTGAGACTTTGAATTCGGATAAATCAAACCCTCACAAACCTAATAGGGTACTGATGTCTGAACTGTTTAAAAATAAGTTAGATCAAGCACCTCGACATAATGCTGTGAGATTGTGGTATAGAGGGGGTCTTGTTGAACATCCAGACAGATATTATGTGGTTAAACAACTTTTGAGGGGCTCTATGCATTTTCTTCCTGCTGACATTTATGCCCTCATTCATATCTTTTGTGAGGACTCCTTTGATATTAGTTTCAAGCATAGTAATAGGCTAGAAATTTTTGGGATAAATATTCTACCCTTAAATCTACTCCCCTCTGGACCCCGTTCTATGCAATTCCTCTTACAAAACCTCAGATTCAACATATTACTGTTATGTTTCGTAATGAGGGGGTCAATGTCAGTGATATTTATCATTGGTTACAAAATTGGTGTGACATTCTAGGCCCTCCAGAAGCCATTCTTGATTTGGAAGGAATTTGGATGGGGGGGTGGAAGTTTAAAGTGAAATTGTTTCAAGTTAACTCTGAAGTCATTCATTTACCTAACAGTTTCTTTTTGGGTAAGGATAGGAGGGTCTTGTTTTATGGTGGACAACCCAGGGCCTGCTATAAATGTAGGGCTAAAATGCATATTAGCAGTTCCTGTGACATGCTTAAATGCCCTTTATGTGGGGGATATGGGCACTCTGTAGATCTCTGTGAAAACATCTTTCAGTGTAACCTTTGCGATGAAAAAGGCCACGCTTTTCATCAATGTCCTTGGGCTAAACGAAATAAGACAGAGGGCTGGGATCAGGATGACTTCGTAAATAGGGCACAGGAGAAAAGAGGGGGTTCTACTTTTCCCACCCCCTTCCCATGGGGAAGAGGGCCCTGTTTCAGCTACTATAGCAGATGAAGTTTCTCCTTTAGACACTGAACCCCCCCACTGAGGATAGCTCAGATGTTTCTCTTGCTACCTCTTCTGCAGTTTCTTCTTTTGTGAAGGTAAAACCTACTAGTGACTCTATGCCCCCTACCTTGTTTGAAACTGTTAAAAATATAAGATTTACCAGGGCCTCTCTTAAACGAACAACCCCAGCCCCTATACCTTCAGACAATATTTTTTTGCCATTGCAGGATGATTTAGGGGATTCTGATCTTGAATCTGATACTTCCCACAAATCTGAAATGATAACTGAAGATAAGGATAGTAGGTCTACTGAATTATCTAAAGAAAAAAAAGGGAAAAAAGGGAAAAAGAGGAAGACTAGCCAGAAAGGAGTTTCCTGAGTTTTTATTTTTTTCCACACTACCTGGAAATGGCCACTTTACGAATTGGGTCATTTAATGTGTGCAGTCTAAAGAATTTTAAAAAACAGATTTCTGTATTTTCTTTCTTTGACTCACTTAAGGTGGACATTCTTTTCCTTCAGGAAACCAGACTTTCCTCTTTATATGATGTTGATCAAGCTAAGAAACGGTGGCAGTGGGGCCCTTCTTTTTGGTCCTTTGGTTTGGATACTGTAGATGGTATTGGGGTTTTACTTAAGTCTACACAGCATCATATCACCAGACTTATAGATATTTTACCAGGTAGTGCTTTACTTTTAGATTGCACTTTTGGAGATTTTTCTTTTCGTTTAATTAATTTGTATGCCCCACAGGTGAAAACAGCTCAGATAGAACTATTTGATAGCATTAAACCCTTTCTCTATACAAAAAAAACATATTATATGGGGTGGAGATTTTAGTTGTGAATTGGATCTTAAATTTAAGGGAACTTCACAGAAAAAAATGTACCGTGATTCTCATCACTTACAACATACTGTTTCAGATGCCGGTTTGTTAGATGTCTATCGATACCTCCATACCGCAGTAAGTGGGGCTACATACCAGAGGCATATTTATGCTACTCAAATAGATATGTTTTTCATGTCACAACACCTTAGACCATCTTCTTGTGTTACTACACCTAAAAAGTGTTCTGATCATAGGCTTTTATTATGCACCCTGGGTTTGGATAGTATCCCTACTAAAGTTTTTTCCATTATACAACGATGGAGGTTGAATATGTCCCTTCTGAGTTCACCAGACTGTTCTTTTTGCCTGGAAGTTTTTTTTAAGGTCCATAATTCTACTTTGTGTTTTTTATGATAATATTTATGAGTGGTGGATAGATACAAAAACTGACTTAAAACAATTATTACTTAGTTTTGGTCGGAAAAAAGCTAATTCTGATTATTTGCGATATTTACATCTTCGTAATCAGTTGTATAAATTGATGTCCTTCCCTCCACGTGATAGTGCAAAATTTAAAACTCAGATTTTTTAAATAAAAAAACAGATGAAACAGTACCAATATGACAGGGCTAAATCACTAGAAATGGAATTTTGTTATGGTACAAATAAACAACCTGCTTCTGATCCATATCAATCGTGTAAACAGCGTTTGTACAAAACATTAATGTCCAGTCTTCTTACTAGTGATGGTACTTTGGTTACCACAGATTTAGGAATGTTATCAGTTGTACAACAATTTGTTACTTCCACCTTTCATGATTCTGGAGAACCTACTTGTGCACCTTTGGATGATTTTTTTTCTTCACTTCCCCAAGTAGAAGACTCTATGCAACACTGCCTAATAGAGCCTATTTCTTCGGTGGAAGTTGAAGTAGCAATTAAACAACTTTCCTCGGGTACTTCCCCAGGGATTGATGGGATCCCTAAAGATTTTTATAAATCTTTTCTTTCTGTCATGAGTTTTTTTTTGCCCTTAGTTTTTAATTTTATGTTGACCTCTCATACACAGTTTTCTGGCTTCAGTATGTCCCTCCTTCATTTTTTTGTATAAAAAGGGTGATAAAAAATTACTTTCTAACTGGTGACCACTCAGTCTTTTAAATAGTGATTATAAAATATTGGCTAAGATTCTTAATAATAGATTATTACAAGTAGCTGATTCCCTTATACACCTTGCTCAGACATGTGCAATACCTAACCGAAAGATTCAATATAATTTAGACATCTTAAGAGAACTCTTTGAGGCAGGTACTCTGGGCTCAGTTTCAGGTTATGTAGTAACCTTAGATCAAGCTAAAGCTTTTGATCAAGTGAGACATGGGTATCTTTTTCCCTTATTATTGAAATATGGTATTCCTTTACAGTTTGTACAATGGATTCATCTATTATACACTGATGCTACTATAATTCCTACTGTTAATGGAATTTTTGTACGGAGGTATCTCTTAACAAAGGTGTTAGGCAAGGTTGCCCTTTAAGTCATCTCTTATACATTGTTGCCCTTGATCCTGTCATTCATCGTATTTACAGAGATCACTGTATTAGGGGTTTAGCCTCCTCACCCTCCTTACCAGCTGAGAAAATTACAGCATATGCTGATGATGTCACACTGCTTTTACACGATACCACTTCTTTACAGTTAGCTCTGGAAGTTTTTCATTGTTATGGACGTATTTCTGGAGCATGTCTTAATACCGAAAAGAGTTTTATATTTTCTCTAGCTCACACAAACACAGAGCCGGGAGTTAATTTAGCTATTCCTTTTGTTATTGGCCCTCAAAAATCCTTGGTGTTTGGTTTGGACATGGGAATTTGGCTACCTATAACTGGGAAAACAATTAAAGGTGGGGGAATATAAGGTGACTGTGTGGAAACACTGGCAATTTGGAAAAAAATGTGTTTTGATTATGAAGAAATTTTTGTTACCTATATTTCTTTTCTTAAGTTACTTGTACCCACCTCCAATAAATTTAGAAACTAGAATTCTTAGTTTATTCATTCAAATGGTGTGGGACAATCGATTAAACACAGTAAAAAGGGAAATTACTTATTTACCACTTAAGAAAGGTGGTTTGCATATGATCAGTCCCATTGGTTTTTTTTCCATTCCTTATATTTTTTTACTTCCTTTAGTTATTTATGGACCTCTGTCACGCTGATTTGGCAAATGTGGTCTTATTTTCATTGGAAAAATTTTTTTGCTAAATGGACTCTTTTACCACCAAAAATTTTGTTTTCCGATTCTATACCTTCTTATGGGGTAGCCACAAGGAAAAAAATGCAGCAATGGAAAGTTCCTTTTCAAAAATTACTGTCTTTAGATAGAAAGTCCTTTTACTCTTATGTTGTTTATGAGGTACAGCAGGTCCATCTTATTTTTCCTAACTGTGTGCCTACTAAAATGGTATTTGCTGTACACAAACTTTCAGATTTTAGGCTTCCTTTTCATATTTGGGATATTGTCTGGATTTCAGCTCAAGGGAGGTTGGGAGTTCGGTGTAATTTAAAGTATAAATCACAGACAGATAGGTATTGTCCTAGACTTCTATGTCCTAATATTGAGGAAAGTATGTTACATTTTTTTATTGATTGTCCTCACAGTAAGCAATTTTGGACAGATGCTGCCATTCATTGGAATATTCCTTTTTTATCACTTATTTCTTATAATACTTTGATTTTGGAGGATTACACGGGAATGTGGAAGAGATATCATGCTAGTACTTTGAATGTATTTTTTGCCTTTCTCCAATACTTTTTATGGCAGACTCGTTGCCAATATGTTTTGCAACAACAGATTGTATTGACTACTGTTATTAATAGAAGCAGGATTGTTCAGGGTTAAAGAAAATGATGAACGCAGGTTTTCCCGAGATAAATTCAACAAATTGTGGAAGAAATTTTTTATTTCAATCTATGATTTCTTCCTGGTTTTTCTTTTCTGTTATTAATATTGTGATTCTGTGTTTTTATTTTCTGTAACTTGATTATTTCTGTGATGTTATGTTTCTTTTTGTTTAATAAACTTCCCCTACTCTTTTCGATAAGTGCCATGGGATCTTTAACATCCACCTGAACTACCACCAATCCAGGCAGATGGGACCTCGGTTTAACGTATTATCCAAAAAATGAAATCAGGTCCAGTCCACTGCCACCACACTGTGCTACCACTGGGGCTGGGTCATGTCCTGGCATAAAGCAACTTGCTGCAAAACTGCCACTGCCAGTCTAAACTAGAATGACATTGCTTAGTCCAGAAAAAAAAATGCAAAGAAGAAATGTGGTGCACAGTGTGGTGGCAGTGGACAGTGTTGCGCTCAGTGGGCACACACAGTCACCAGAATTAATGTGCATCCCCAGAATGCTACTGTCTTGTCTCCAGAAATTTCCCTAATCCTGACAAAGTGAAATGTGAGCATAACAACAAATGCTGCTGCTGTTGGAATTACATGTAATGCTGCTGTTGATTGACCTGACTTGTGATGTGTGGATGCACAGTGTCTTGCCAAATGGTGTGAAGGAAGGATAACCTAACCATTGAGTTTACTGTCCAAAATTATGAGATTGAGAATGCTGTTGGTTGCCAAAAGTGTGCTGCAGTAACTTCAACAGGAAGGATGCCCTTTGTGTGTACACTAATACTACCCTTGGTAAGTTGATTAATGTACCTTTCTGGTATTATCATTGTTTTACACAGACAGAACTAGACCTTAACTGTGTGATATCTATCTATCTCTCTATCTATCTCTCTCTCTATCTATATATCTATCTATCTATATATATATATATATATATATATATATACACACACACACACACATCGTGTGTATATATATATATATATATATACACACACACACACATATATATATATTTTTGGTGGTTCTATATATATATATATATATATATATATATATATATATACACATGTAATCATTGTATTGTTTTGTGTCACAGGTCACATAGAGTTGGTGTGCACATTTCTGTGTTTGATGAGAGATTGTGGCATTGGAATACTCTCAAACCAGTGAAGGTAAGTATTTGTTATCTGGGGGATTCTCATTTGCAAGTAGGTCTTATTAATGGTTTATTGTTTGGTTAATTCTTCACAGATTTTATCTGCATTCTTGTCCAGTCCAGTAATGATGGCCATGGTCATCATCGATTCATACTATTCATACTACTTGTTGCATGTCTGCCGGCTCGGGGGGTATGATGTTGAACTAGTTATTTGGATAAGGCAACTATGACACCACAAAGCATCAGGACATTTCCTACAAAAAGAAATGAAGGACATATTTATTTATTTATTTATTGAGAAATCGGAATTACACCCTTTGAGTCCATGGACTCTTTTGCAAAGGCTCCTCATCGGTAAACACAGTACAACATTACAAATACAGTTGCAAGACATCAAGACATCAATCAGTCCATATATTACATTAGTAGGTAGGTAAAGAACTGGGTAACATACCATAGCAGAGGGCAGAGACAGCCCAGCATCGTGTGCAAAAACAGCAGCAAAATTTACAGAAAACAAAGATACAGATTGTAAGGCAGATATTAGTACTTGATTGCAGCAGTAACACATTATATTTAAAGTGTGGCTGTTCCACCCTGTCATATATGTTGATTACCAGATAACAAGCTGTCCCACTGAAGCCACATGAAGACCAAATCATCACAATCACAAATTTAGCACCAGGCTGTAACCAATACACTGTGTCAGTGTCCCTATATCTTAACTCAAGTTACATTTTAAAACCACATCTTGTCAAGTCATGACCTGGATCAAACTTTTTTCAACACTGGCATGGCTGCAGCAGCAATACAGTGTGATGTGCATGATAAATATTAGCGTGACGGCTGTGTCACCTGTTTTATATGAATCATCAGTTGGATATGCAGTCTTTTTGAAAAAATGAACAACAAAAAGGAGCAGATGAAATAAAATTGATATACTTACCGGTATGGAAATGGATATCCTGTAGGTAGCTGTAGACAGTACTGCTGTACCATACAGTCCTTCAGTGAAGGAGAGTCGTTTGTTAACCTGTAAAAAAAAATAAGTTGACCTTATGTATTTGACCACTGCAGCTCAGAAAAGCAACAGGAAACATAACACAGCTAAATGAAGTTCAATAGCATGAAAAACATTAGTACACATACTCACTTTAAGGTATTGACAGTAAGAAGCCGTGTGCCTCTGGCTGATGGATGTGGTCTCCTCTCTGACTCCCTCTGCCTTGGCATGTCCAGGACACATAATGGAAAACATTGGCATAATGGTGGTGGTGGGTGGTGGTCATAGGCAGATGATGACATTCCTTCTCACATTTTCCTGCATCTGATGGCAGTGGCTAACAGCAGTTTTATGGTGGTGGTCCAGGAAGGCACATAATGACATTCCCTCTCACATTTTCCTGCATCTGGTGGCAGTGGCTAAGAGCTGCAGCCTGCTGCAACACATTCATTATCAATGTCAGATGCATACAGGTGGGTGGTTGGCTTGATATATTGTGCACTGTGTTACAAATCTGACATATGGAAATTTAATCACTCTGAGTGGGACACTGATTTGACTGTATGAAAAACAAAACATGTACCACTGAAAATATGTGATAGCCTTTTAACCAGTTCACTTAAAACCTACCAACATCAGCATCATCAGAATCCTCATACAGAAAGCTGCTCTCGCAGTAATCAATGTCTGAATTCTGACCACTGGGGAATTCTTTCTCCATCGTATCATCATCATCTACCTCAGTGGTAGGCTGTTTCATGTTGCCAGTGCTATCAGGATGATCCATTTCTACAACATCACCACAACCAGGACCATGTCGGGGTATGAATACTGAGGTTGCAGTTTGAGCTGATATGTGCCCCCATTCACTTTTTTGAATGTCAGCAAGCTGACATTTGCAGGAGAGAGGTTTGTAAGATGATCTCGAACTACTCCACCCACTGAGCTGAATACCCTCTCTATGCTTACACTGGAGGGTGGGCAAGTCAAGTACTTCAGTGCCACTGTGGTCAGCTCTGGCCAGTCACTCACCTTTCCACTCCAGTATAAAAGAGGATCATCAGTTATTGACAGATGCCTGTTTTCAGCCAAATATGAGTCAACCATTTGCTGTGCTGCACTAAGTCCAGTGGCTGATGCATCATCCTGTTCTCTGTAATCATTTATATCACAAATCCCCACTTGGGACAAAGCACCCCAAAGTGGGTTAATGCCAACCGGTTTGGATGACAGACCACCTGGAACAGCAGTCCCCTTATAGGATGTGCTTGATACCACTCCAACATGACCTTCAACCTGATTATGCTGCTGAGGTTTTCTGACCTTGGCACATGACTTCTGTGCCCCAGGAACCAAGCGCACCAGTTGCCCACTGACATTTTTTACCTGTTCAGGCCCTCCCTCCACTAGTGAGGCAATTCCACGTTTGTACTGTGGGTCCAGCATTGTTGCTATTGTAAATTCATCACTCTGCTGAATGCTCAAGACGTGCCAATTGTGCTCGATTAGTGTCAGCATGTGTTTCAGCAACACACTGTTAGCACAGTCTCGGGAACCATCAAGGCTATGCTGTAGATTCAGCAATGTCTGCCTCAACACCCGCAGCAGTGGAATTGATTGGCTAATGGAGGCAGACTTGCCACTCACTGCCTGTGTGGTGTGTTCAAAAGGCCTCAAAATTGTTATTACAGAGTCCATGAGGCACTGCTGTTCAGTCATGAGAGACACGGAGGCCCCGGAAGTGTCACAGCTAGTGTGCATGACAAGATATTCTGAGATGGCTTTGTATTGTTCATATAGCCTCTCTGCCATGCATAAAGTGGAGTTCCACTGGGTGACAACTTCCAGCTTGAGGTGGTGCCATGGTAGGCTGTTTTGGATCTTCAACAGCCAAAGCTGGTCATGGGCCTTTGCAGAGCATGAAAAATGAGAACAGATGTGGTGTGCAACAGTCAGCATTTCCTTTATATCAGGGTGCTGCAGAAACTCCTGCACCACAAGATTTAAACAGTGAGCCATGCATGGAATCTGAACAAAGCCTCCATTTGTGATGCATTTAACCACATTTGACCCATTGTCACTTGCTATAAACTCAGCTCTCAGGGACAGGAGGTTCAGCCACTCATCAATTTCAGCTAGTAGCAAGTCCAGCATGTTTTCACCAGTGTGTAAACAGGTCACACTTTGCATAGGAAACGTTGCATGCTGTCAACTTCTGGAAAGATTGCTACCATGACAGTCAACCCTACTACACTGATTATTCAAACTACCACCAGCACAAACAACCCCCCGGCACCTGCGCCCTATGTGCAGTTATACACAAATATGAACTCCCTGCTGCTTTTTCCACTTGTCCACATATCCATACTTAAATGGATGAATGGAGAGGAGGAATGTTGAAGGGCATGTCTTACAGAGTGGGCCACAGTACAGTGGGCACAGTACAGTATAACTTGGGAACAGCAAGGGTGGAAAAGTATGTCCTGGATGTGACTTTCCATTTTGGGCAGGCGAGTGCCGCAAACTGCCAGAGTCCGGAATTCTCCACGAAGGAGAAGAGCAAAAGATCAATTGCCACCATTTCAGCTACAGTAGCATTAAGTTCATGTGCCACTGTATGATTGGGTGTGTACTTCAGGTTATGGGCAAAAGCACTCTGCAATGTGGGCTGACTTACATGTTTTTCATGGTGTGCAAATCGCCTGCTCTGCGAATTGACAGGTGTGTGTAAACATTAGTTCAGACATCATCATACACGTTACTTTTTCTCTCAATAAGTAAAGCTATTAAAGAAGATATTATCGTTCTTGATTAGTTTCGGATTGGTCCGTCCTGATCAAAGACTTGTCTTTGATCAAGGACGGTTAGTGCGAAACTAGTCAGGACGTGTGTTATGCTGGCACTACAATAAACTTTTGCACTATTTGAGGAGGAAAAGCGAGCAGCGTCTTCATTGTGGTGGTGAGTGCAGGACTTTTGGAAAGCACTTCGGTTGATTTGTCCGAGCACCCCAACCTGGTGCTGTGATCTGTTTTGCTGAGTGGTGTGTGTGAACATGTGTGAAGAGGGCTGCACAGGTGACATATCCACAAAAGCCATTATTTTACCAAATTTATGCATAGGGGTTGATGTACCACTTGCACTAAACGTACTGCATTGACCACCACCACTACTACTGCTTCTCTGACCACCAGTTGACAAGGTTTCCAAATCATTATTTTCCAACTCATCATGCCTGTAGTAATCCTCTGCTGTTATTTCATCGCTACTGTAGACATTCTTACTTGCTCTTACAGTCATTGAAGGGGATAACATGCTCATTAAGGTTGATGATGAGGTTGAACACTCCATCATGGCAATAGCTGCCATCTGTTGCTGGGTCCACAGTGCCATGTGCCTGTTCTTAAGATGTGTATGCTGCCCCCCCGTGCCAAGATGACTCCCCTTTATACCTTGACACACATGCACTTGGCAAAGCTGACAGATGGCAACTGACTCATTGTTTGCATCTTGAACAAAAAAATTCCAGACAAGAGATTGTGATCCTCTACTTTTAACATGTCCCTGATGCTGCTTAGTGGACTCTGTTTTTTCAAGCCCTGAAATGAGGGGTGTGCTACATGATTTTTCAGGCGGGACACACTTGGACTGTAACTGACTACCACGGCTACCTATGATTATTACTGGGTCATCATCATCAACATCAACTGGAACCACTAAATCACAACTTTTTTCAGGAGGCGGGGATTTATATGTCAACAGACCCAGACACAGCCACCTTGACTTTCTTTTTCTCTGGTTGCCAACAGGGGACACTGACATCATCATGATATTCATCAACATCATGTGCATCCACATTTTCCGTTTGGATGGTGTCATGTGGACTACATGTTGCAACCACAGCAACATCATCATCATCATCACCCAATATTTTTGCATCACACTGTGAACCATTGGATGGCAAAGGCATGATCTCCACCACTGTGGAAGAAATGCGACATTGTGCATTATCATCGCCATGGCCCGAATCATGTTCAACTACCATGGGGATGTTACCGGGGAGCATGGCATCATCTACTCTGTCACTCATTGCTTTAGACTGAACTATATTTTTTGACATGGTTAAATGATCAGAAGTGGCACTTGAGGCAGCAATACTCATGCCAGCAGAAACTACACTAACACCACCAGCTGGGGCATCATCATATCCTCCAACTATGAGTGAAGCTACAGATTGCACTGTAAAAAACATTGATGGAGAAATCCCTTTCCTCACAACAGCTATGATCTTCTGCATACTACCACACCCACAGACAATCTTATCCCTGGCAGCAGTGCTATGGCCAGAAACAGCTTTGCTTGCACGTCTCTTTGAGGGCATGTTGGATGATCACCAAGAACCTTTTAAACCAATTTAAATTTCAGAACTTTCACTCTTGGCCCAGTGGATGTGATGTATGAAGCCCAGAAAAACAACAACAGTGGCTTGCAGATGTAGATTGCAAACTAAGCAGATGCAAAGGCAGGCACAGACAGATTGCACCGCACAATCAAGAAAAAGATGCAGACGCAAAGTCACAACACCTTAACCACACTGCTCACAACAGTCACAATCCAAATCCAATATGGAAAAGAATACCTTTTGCCAGGGTGGGGGGGTGGCAGTGCACTGCAGTAACAGTACAAAGCCAATATACTGTACCCCAATCCCGACCACAGAGCAGTACAAAATCATGCACCTGTGGTGGCTAGCAGGTTCACACTGCTGCAGTTCCTCTGCTGCACAATAAAAGTTGTCTGTGAACTGTGATTTGATGGCATGCATCACACACACACACACACACACACACAACGCAACACACACACACTACAAGTAATGTGTGGCAAATTGAAAACATTGCTAATTTAATCAGATCTTTTCAACAAACTGCAATTATGCACTGTTGCAACACAAAATTCAGCAAAGAAATGTCAAGAATTACTGAAAATATTATTGTGTGTACATTAACACAGTTATACAACAAAAATATTACCAAAACAAAAATACTGCCTTTTTCTCCCAGTTAATCTAAATCTACCTACACTACCCAGAGATGCCCCTTCCCCAAAGCACACTTCAATTGTCTCTCAGTACACAGACTGAATGTTCAAAATTATCATTCAAAAGCCACACACAAACAATAAACATCCCATGATATGAGTACAGGAGGGTTTCCTACAATCAATGTACTATGTTTTATGCCAAAAAAATGGCTCAAAAAGGATTTTTAACAGCTTATATAGGGTTTTAGTCACAGAGCTCTGACAGCAAACTGTCTCCAACTACCACTACACACACACTACACAGAACTGAGGCTGTGCAGAACAATCTAGAGCCCATGTGACCTGCAATCCCATGGATCAATGCAAAATTCACCTTGGAGCCCAAAAAACAAGGCACAGTGATGCAAAGTACATTGGAATTAATGTACGCTTAAAAATGGGCACAGAAGTGGATGGGGAAGGTGTAGTAATGCGAAGTGCATTAAAATCAATGACTTTGCGAACCTCATTATGATGCTAAGTACTCCTCTTTGCATTTCGTAGTACTTCACGGCTTTCCCACTGCTCCGCAAATTGTTTCGCGGAGCGAATTCCGGCCACTTCGCCTACCACTACCTAGATGCACTCTAGATGGAATGCATGCTTGTCAGTGCTAAACATGCTAACAAAACCTATAGGCACTGATGGGAGTCTTCACATCCTACTGCTCATATCTACCTGAAGTTTTTAGAAAGTAATGTGAACAAGTATCTGGACATAATTCTAATATTCATAGGTTCTTTTCTAGATCTTAAGTACTGTAAACCATTTGTCTTGGTGTACCAACAGGAGGTTGACACCACTACCACCAAGTCCAGCACAGCAACAGAGTTCGTCGGAAAGCGACGAGTCGCTGTGCTGGTCCCTAAAGACACCGGCGGTGCAGCTCCTGGTGTTGAGCTCCCTCCCCTGATCCAACTCTGACTCAAAGTTTGATATCTAGAGACCGGGGGTGTGGGGGCGGAAACACACTGGCATCCCCAACAGTATTATGAAAACACTCGTCCTTGTGTCTATCACTGTCGAGGATGTCAGCGTGAGCACTGTCGCAGTGCTATAGTAAAACTGACTGTCTTGATGTAGAGCACTGTTGTACTTAGCTTTATAGTGTGTATTGCCTCTAAGGTGTTGAATCCATCAAAATGTTCATTTTGAATGCTAATAGTAGCCAAGTTGTATGGCATTTTGATTGGTCTGTGGTTTTGTTGTTGTTATATTTGTGTGTTTGAATATAAAGTTTCAATATGGTATATTAATTATGAAAAAAGAAGAATGGCCCAATGTTTCAGTTTATCAGCTTTTCAAGGGAATATAGGGTTGGCATTCTAGGGTCTAAGGGCAGCAACTGAGAAAGCTTGGTCCCCAGCAGATTTTAGGTTAGGACCCTATATGAGACACAGCAACTATTATTGAGCAACTCAGTATGAGTGACTCAATAATAATGCTTGTAAGGACAGTGACTGGTGAAAAGCATCACTGTATCCTGTAGAGCGAGTGTAGCAGGGAGCTACATTAGCTATTGTAGGATATGGGATGATGCTTTGCCTAGCTCCACTAAGCTGTCCATGTAGCGCATTGGAGTATGTTACCGCCCCTGGAGCCAGCGACCCAGGTTCGGGTTTAATGTCAGACAAAAAAAAAAGATTTTTGTCTTCCTTTCCTTTGTCTTCTAAGTCTGCGCCCCCCCCCATGGAGTTGATTATATTTATTATGGGGGGTGCGGGACGCTTGCCCCCTTCAAAGAGGGGTGTGGGGGGGTGTAGCCCCCTGAATTAAAATAGATATGGTGTTTTTTCCTGACTGCAGTATGCGACCATCGTTGTTTGCAATGGTCATCCTGGGGTCTGTTGCCCTGCTTGTGTTGGGCAGTTTTTATTTTGCTCTTTGTGACTGGCATTCATTAGGAGTCACCGTTATTATATAAAACCAATTTTAGCTTATAGAGGAACTTTAAAATGCCCCATGGTATCTGAGCTTAGGACTCTGCCACCCCCTAGAACATTCTGGTGAGTAGCTAGTAGCTCTCAGATGTAAAGGGGCTCATTTCATTTATGGCCCTAAGTACAAGCAGTAAGATTTTAAATTTACCTCACCATTTCACTGGTAGCCCTTGTAGTTCAGGAACTGCAAGAGTAATGTGACTGAATGTTGATACCCCCATTAGAAATCTGTTGCCATATTATGAAGAAACTGAAGCCAGTAAAGTTGAATAGCTGGAAGGCCATAATAAATCATGTTACATACATACATACATACATGTATTGTTGCTGACAGATTAGACCCATTGGTCTCTCGCATCTACCTGATACAGTTCACTGTTTGTACACAGTGACTGCGCTACCCCTCCCCCTAGTTTTCTCCCCTCCCCCCCATTGTCCATAATGGTATTTGCCCTACCACTTACCTTTACCCTGCCTCTGTGCCTGTCCCAACCCTTCTTGAACCCTTCTACTGTGTCCAGTGTTAATAACTCTGTAGGCAATGCATTCCAGGGTGCCACAACTCTCTCAGTGAAAAAATGCCTTTTTCCCTCCCCTCTGAAGTCCCCCCCGAGAGCTTTAAACTATGGCCTCTCATGATCCCCCCATTTCTTTAGTTGGAAAAGCTTGTCAATGTTCCCCATATTGAACCCCTTCAGGTTTGTTTTTTTTAACCAGGAGAGGCACACTAAGCTGAAGCTTGTTTAAAGGTGTGAGCTGGGAGCACAAGGAAGTTAAGTGACTTGCTCAGGGTCACACAGTATGCAAGTGGGGGGCTATGGGATTCAAACCCAGGTCTCCAGGTTTGCAGCTTACAGCCTTACACCACTGCGCTATACTGTCTCTATCATGTCCCCCCGTCTCTTCTGACCTCCAACATGTACATGTTCAGTTTTCTTTTTTTTTTAAATTTAATATACTTTATTTCTTTATCATTTGTACATAGTGAGTAACAGGCTTATAATATCAATTAACAATGAACAGAACAGAACAGAAACTGTAAGTCTTTTAGTTACAATGTAACGATTATACTAATCACTATTACTACTACCCTTCTAGTTTCATGTATCTTACCCCAATCCCCCTTCCCCTTGCACCTCAATAAAATAAATTACGATCAAACATATCAGTTGGTCAAAACACGGGGTCAGTTTATTTGGCAGAATAAGAAGCTTGCTTTTATCCATACAGTCCTTCATGTCAAGGGAAACAGGGGGCTTAAGAAGTATTCATTCATTCATGATTCAGAACTTAATGTTGACTTAATGATGTCAAAGTATACAGTTTACCCCATTTTTTATCAAATAGTAATGGGGAGTGTCTGAGGCTTGCAATCATTTTCTCTAATCTCAGATTAAAGAGTAGCTTGTTTAACCATTCAGAGTGCAAAATAAGATGGGAGTTCTTCCAGTGCTTTATTACAAGTCTTTTTACAGACAGAGAAATTAGTGACATAGCATATCTTCTGTCAAGGCTTAGAACTGAGGAATAATCTCCCAGTATGTAGACTTCTGGAGTAAAGAGTTTTTTCAGTCCCAATAAAGGGTCAATTGTATTTCTAATTGTATGCCAGAGAGGTGTTATTAGAGGGCATTCGCATGTGAAAGATGGTGCCCTGATTCATACAACATCTAGTACATTTTGAGTCTATCAGTTTACCCATGGCTGCTAGTTTTGTTTGGGTATAATAAATATTGTGCAATATATAAAATTGCATAAGATGAAGTTTATCAATAGATATATAGAAATAGACTGCTTGCCATATTCTATCCCAATTTAGCTCTAAATTTGGAAATTGTGCTTCCTAGTATGCAGATACGCCTAAGATATCCTGGTAAATTGTAGGGTACAATATTGCTGTAGTTTTTGAAACTGCATGGGACTCCAAGCCAATGTGTTGAAAGTGTTTAATAGCTCTATTTGGTTTATATTCCAAAGGCCTGTTCCAAATTTACTAATTAACAAATGTCTAATTTGATAGCCTTTGAAGACTTGGTTAGGGGGAAGATGTAAGAATGACAGTAAGGCAGAGGTAGATTTAAGTTTATCAGAGTCTAAGAGATCCATTACCTTAATTTCTTTATCAGGGGAATCTTTTTTAGGTTCTAGATATTTACCATTAAACATAAAATTTGGATTGAAGTGTAACGGTTGTGATTTATGCTTTACATTATTATAGTTAAGGGTTTTACATAATTGGGTATGAACTTTCAATGACATATGAATTAGATCATTTTTCAGGATGCTCTGGCCCATTTTAGGGGTAATTAATAAAAGACTAATCAGGAAAAGACCAGTTTGTTTAATCATTTGCCATTCGATTTGTAGCCATGTTGGGAAATAGTGCTGATCAGCCCCATCATAGTTTTGGGGGAACCATCGAAAATATTTTACCATGTGACTGGCTAAATAGTAATGAAAAAAGTTCGGGAGTTCAAGTCCTCCTTTCTGTTTGGGTGCACCTAGTTTAACATACGATCTTCTTGGTGGTTTAGATTTCCACGAAAATTTGGTAATGATCTGTTGCAGTTTTTGGAACCATGACTGTGGAAGGTGCCTGTTCATAGGATAGAATATTGTAGGAAGAATGTTCATTTTAATTATGTTTATTCGTCCTTGTAAAGAGAAATATATGGGAGTCCATCTGTCTAGATCATGTTCTATAAGTCCAAATAAAGCATCCAGAGTCACTTATTTGACTTGTAACAAATTTGGTGTAATGGTTAAACCTAAATATTTAAGGCTAAGAGCCCAGTTTAGTTGTAGATCTACCATTTGTGATTTGTGGGTATGGGAGTTTAATGGCATAATTGTAGATTTTTCTATATTCAGTTTGTAGTTAGATAAAGTTCCATGGGATTTTATTATTGAAAGTGCTGCTTGAAGGGAAGTTGAGGGTTCAGTAACGTGTAACATGATATCGTCAGCATAGGCCGAGAGACGTAAATCCCATCCACCTATTTGAATGTCTTTAATTAAAGGAGAACATTTTAAGTGACATAAAAGCGGTTCAAGGTACAGATTAAAAAGTAATGGTGAAAGAGGGCAACCCCTGACATGTTCCCGAATGTAAGGGGAATAAATCTGAAAAAGTTCCATTACAATAAACCTTTGCTATAGGGAGCGTATAAAGGGTTTGTATCCATCTGATGAATGGCAGGGGAAATCCAAGTTTCTTTAGAACTTCAAATAAAAACATCCAATTGACTCTGCTGAATGCTTTTTCTGCATCTAGGGACACCATAGCCATCGAGTAAGGTGCCAACCGTAATACAGAAAAGATATGGAACTATTTTCTAATATGGTCAGCAGAGGATCTACCTGCAACAAAACCCACTTGTTCAGTACTTAGAAGTGGAATCCATATCCTTGTTACCCGAGTGGCCAATATTTTGGCAAAAAGTTTGATATCATAATTCATAAGGGAAATTTGATGGTAGTTGGTAACAAGATGTGGAGATTTATTTGACTTAGGTAGTACTATGATTACGGCTTCCAAAAGTGAGGGGTCAGTCAGCCCTTCTTCACAGAGCCAGAAACTAATGATTTGATACTTTTTATTGGACCAACATGGATGTACATCTATGTTGGTCCAATAAAAGGTATCAAATCATTTGTTTCTGGATCTGTATTTTAAAAGGACCAATACGGCACCTACAACATTTTTTTTCTACTTCACAGAGGTAATTGAACATTTGTAATAATAAGGGTGAAAGCAGATCATTAAATAATTTATAAAAACAGGGTGGAAAGCCATCCGGGCCCAGGGCTTTATCTTCTGGTAATAAGTTAATGGCTTCCACAAGTTCCTGTTGGGTAATGGGACTTGTAAGGGTATCTGCCTGTAATTGTGGGAGAGCGGGAAGTGGAAGATTATTTAGATAGGTTTGTATATCTAAGATTTTAGGGGATGGTACCTGGGGGGAGTATAAGGACCTGTAGTAATTTTTAAATTCCATTACAATTTATTTTGGAGTGGTAAGGAGAGAATTGTCTTTAAGGGAATTAAGTGCTATCTCTATTCTGGACTCTTCTTGCTTTCTTAATCAAAGGGCAAGTAGGTGACTCGCTTTTTCTCCCTGGTCAATGTATCTAGCATGGGTTTTGAATATGGCATATTGGGCTTGCTCCCTCAAATTCTCCTCATATTGGTGTTTTAATTTGGCCAAGCTCTCAACTTTATTTTCACTAGGGAAAGACAATAATTGTTCCTCCAAGATTTTAATATGGGAAAGAAGTGAGGTCAAGTACAATTCTATTTTTGTTTTTTGAGTGGAAGAAAGTCAAATACATTCTCCTCTTACTACCATTTCAAAGCACACCACAACTTGTCTATTTGAGTATTGGTACCCTAATTATGTAAAAGAAACTACTCTATGGTGTGTTTAAGGGCTTCCACTATTTGGTCATCCTGAAGAATCTGGATGTTAAGTTTCCAGATAGTACTTTTGGATGTACGGTTAGTAACTGTACCCTCCATCCATATTGGTACATGGTCAGAAATAGTACGTGGAGCCATACCACTATTAAGCAGACCTTCTAAAATTATATTATTTACTAAAAAGTAATCTATCTGGGAAAGTGCTTTATGTGCAGAGGAGTAAAAAGTATATCCCCTAACATTGGGATACATTAGTCGCCATGGATCACTCAGGTTAAAACTCAGCATAAATTCTTTCTGGGCTCTCTGGGCTGGCGAAAGAGTAGAGCCTCTAGTAATAGATTTGTCTAACTCTGGAGAAATCACTAAGTTCCAGTCTCCCACTATAATAACAGGTAGGTGGGGAAAGGAATTCAGTGCTGTCATAAATGATGTGAAAAATTCAGGCAATTCTATATTTGGGCCATATATTGATCCCAATATGACATCAACATGATTCAATAAGCCCTGTAAAAAGATAAATCTCCCTTGTCTATTAGCCTGACCCAGTTTAAGATTAAATTGAATTGATCTGGAAATCAGAATTGCTACTCCTGAGGAGATCACGTGATGCAGAGTGCCGAGTAGCAGCTCCCTCAAGGAGCTCCTGCCTCCCGTCTCTTATTTGAGCTTATTTTGGTGTTTTAATCTACTATTTTCTCTTGTTTCTGAGATTCTACGCTGTACAATAGCTGTTGCACTCTGGTCTGGTCATTTCTTGAGTGGATGGAGGCTTATATGAAGAAAGCCCCACAGAAGCATACCCCTCCAGTAATTCACGAGAAGGCCCCTAAGAAATCCAGAGCCTCGGGTGGTTCTGGCTATGATCTCCCAAGCCAAAGTGGTGATCAGGAGCCCTTAACACTGTCCAGATTTCTAGAGGAATTCAAACCCTTTCGAGAGGAAATGAAGGATATCACAATGGATTTGAAGTCGTTATCCAGAAAACTAGATGAACTCTCATTGTCTGTTTCCGATAACGCAGCCCGAATTGCTTCTATAGAGAAAAGAATCAGTAGTCTCGACCCTGAACTGGTTTTGATGCACCAGAAATTGTCTCGTTTTGAAGCCAAGCTCAAGGACCTAGAGGGTCGGAGCTGAAGAAATAATGTAGTGGTTCTCGGTTTACCGGAGGGAGAGGAAGGCCATAATGTTGTTGCATTTATTCAGAAATTGGTTGAGCGGGTGGCAGGCCCATCTCCATTTGGCTCTGGATACATTATAGAGCGTGCCCACAGGGCTTTACGGCCTAAGCCACCCCCTGAGGAACCCCCCCCATTGTGTGCCAGTTTCTGAATTATCTAGAGAAACAGCATTTTTTACAAAAAGTGCGTACTTTGCAAGAGGTTCACTGGGAACATATAAAGCTGAGAATCTCACAAGATCTACCCATCTCGGTCTGCATGAAATGCAAGGCGTTTCACCTATTGTTTCTAAGCTAATTGCTGCAGGCCTGAAGTTCAGAATGAGTTATCCGGCTAGACTACAGATTTCAACTAACGGATCCTGGAAAAGCTATGAAGACCCCGAAGAAACTCTGAGGAGCCTTAAGTAAATGCTGCCAGATCTCTTTAAGGACTCTTGAATGGTGGTGGCATAGTACCGAGTATCGCACGGAGTCAAGAACTCAAACTTTTGTTTTTCTTTCCTTAGATAAATTTTAGGAATGTGAAGACCTGGGCGAATGCATATGTTGCAGTGGACTTGGGGGATCACCACAGACCGCCCCGACTTTTCTTTTTTTTTTTCCATCTCATAATGGGCCCATGATGGTCTGATGCAATGGACACTGGGGCTTGGGGCCTTTTGGGGGGGTTGTGAGCCAGGTTATTGGCGGCTATTTTTGTTGGGAGTTGAAAGAGCCCAGTTTGGTTGTGGGCTAGTTTCTCGGTTTTTTCCTTCTGGGCTGTTACTGGGATGGTCCTGGGCTTTCTCCATCTTGCTCTTCATTTGGGTTGGGCCAGGGAATCAACCGCTAGAGGGTGCTCCAACATCTGGGGACTTGCGGGGATACTCTACTCGAGAAGGATTTAGCAGGGGCACTGCTTAGCTGGGATGCTGCACTCTCAATCTTTCAGGGAGGCTCTGTTTACCAGATACTGGCTGGTAGTGGGTAAAGGTAGCTTTTATGCCTTCTCCTCTGGTCAAATGACTTCAGTTTTTCCCATTTTAATTCTTGCTCTTAACGTGAGCTGGGGCATTTCTCCCTCCAGGTGTTGCTGATCTGGTCCTGGTTTCTGGCGGCTCTCCCAGCACCTCTGATTTCAATATGGGTTACCACGTATGAGTGGGTGATGAGGTGGCCTTATCATAGCCCCCCATGTTAATTTTTCTTATATCCATGCTTTGGCTGGACTGAGGTGAAGGCCCAGGACCATTCTCCTTCATTGGGGGTATAACTGACAGGGCTTGATCTGTGAAGGCTGTGATTTGTGTGCAACAGCACTAAATAGCAAGGTTCATTATCGGGGGTGGGAGTAGAAGGATTAGAACCAGTACTGTGCTGAACGTTGCTTGTGACAGCTTGGGGAGTGGGGGGGCTGGCATGGTTGGGGTGGGGGTGGGTTAGAGGATGGGTATCTACTTGGGCTGGCTAGGGAAGAGGGTGGATTTTACTGCAGTAACCCTGGGGATATTTGTAAAGGGGATTTGCATCTTGTGTGCTGAGTATAATTATTTCAGCTTGATATCTCTTCTGGATGGTGAATGAGTTAACTTTTGCATCATAGAATGTTAAGGGGATCAGAAAGCAACATAAGCAATTTCAGGTTCTTAAACATTTAAGTTTGTTCAGTTCACTGATAACTTTTTTGCAAGAAACCCATTTATTAGAAGGGGAAGCTTTGCAATTAAGGAAGCAACAAGTGGGATCGATTTACAGTGCCCTGGGCACCACAAATAGTTGTGGGGTCATGCTCATGATTAACAGGAGTATCCCTTTCTCTCCTGCACAAGTGATCAAAGATACCCAGGGTAGGTTTATGCTGGTCAGAGGTACCCTCTGGTCTGTCCCAATACTATTGGGCTGTGTTTATGGCCCTAATCTGGATGACCCCAGATTTTTCATGAGGCTTATATCTATCATTCTCCCAATGATTTCCATTAAAATTATTTTAGTGGGAGATTTCAATCAAGTACTTGATTCTCATTTAGACAGACTGGGCAGTGGCCTAGGTGGGGCTACCCCTGGGCAGAAGGCATTCAGGGATTTATTAGATCAATGTGGGCTCTGTGACATCTGGCATGTATTACATCCTGATTCTAGGGAGTTTACCTATAGGTCTATGGCGCATGGTTCGCAGTCCCGCATCGACTATTTACTTATTTCTCAGTGCCTCCTGCCCGGGTGAAGACCTCCTGATTCAACCTGGCCCACTTCCGACCACTCACTAGTGGTATGCAATTTGGTACTGCTCAATTCATTTAATAGGGAAACTAGATGAAAGCTCAATGATCAACTCCTTAAAGACGTTAAATATTGCAAACTTATTAGGGAAAAAATAGAATATTTTTTTCACTAAACCTTTTAGATGGTGTAAAACCTGATATCTTGTGGGGGGCCTTTAAAGCCTTCATGAGAGGGATACTGATTAGCATGGCGGTTGGTAGGAAAAGAGAGTGGGAGGAAGACCTTAAGTCCTTATTATCTCAAATCAGATTTCTGGAAGCTAACCTTCCCAGCTAATCCCCTAGATGAGGATACTCAGAAACTCCTGAAATCAAAGGATAAATATCTGGGGTTACTTCAAGAGAGAGCAGAACTAGCTATTATTTGTACCAGAGCTAAATACACCGATCAGGGGGAAAAAGCGGGACGCTTACTGGCATTGCATATTAAACAACAGGAATCAATGAGATTTATCCCACCTATCAGGTCATCAGAAGACGGAACTCTTAAGGTGTCTCCTAATGATATAGCTCAAGAATTTGCTGCTTATTATTCTAAACTGTATAGCGACATGGAGCACCCTCCCTGTCCTGAAGATATACAAGGTTATCTAAGAGATTCCCACTTGCCCCTTCTTCCTGACAGGTGCGGTGAAACTCTGGTTGTCCCTATTTCTCAGGAGGAGATTGCTAAGGTTATTAGTGAATTGCCTGCCAATAAGGTCCCTGATCCAGATGGATTTTCTGCTTTATTTTATAAGGTCTTTCGAGACCTTCTTGTACCAATACTTGGTCGTTTATTTCAACAAATCCTATCTGGGGAGGAGACAGATCTGTATCTCTATGAGGCCCTAATTGTTCTGCTTCCCAAACCTGATAAAGACCTCCATAAGGTTCAAAGTTATAGCCCCATCTCTCTTTTAAACCAGGATGTTAAGATTCTCTCCAAAATACTGGCCAACAGGTTGGTGCTGGTTCTTCCTGGGTTAATAGGTACAAATCAGGTTGGATTCATGAAAGGGCGCTCATCTTCTGATCATTTACGCACTTTGTCGCATGTCTTCTCGGCTAACAGGGATGCGGAGTTCCCTGCGGGCTTGGTCTCCTTGGATGCCGAGAGGGCATTCGACTGTGTGAACTGGAATTTCTTGTTCCACACTTTGGAGGCCTTCCATATCCCTTCTCTGTTTATCTCCTGGATTGCTGCTCTTTATAAAAACCCCTAAGCAAGAATTTCCATGAATGGGGCCTTTTCCCATTCTTTCTCGCTTCACTCAGGTACTAGACAGGGGTGCCCCCTCTCCCCTTTGTTATTTAATTTATATCTGGAACCTCTTATCCAAAACAATCTCAACAATGATTCCATACAAGGAGTGAGAATTGGGCGGCATGAAGTGAAAGTCACCGCATATGCTGATGACCTGTTAATACATCTGTCCCATCCGGTATCCTCCGTCCTGGCCTTATTAAGTGAAGTGGCAAGGTTTAGTGCTCTGTCTAACTACAAATTGAATGCCAGTAAGTCCCTATTCTTTCCATTAAACTACAAAGCTTTTAAGACTGATATTAGCCCCCTGGGGCTATGCTGGACACCCAGGTCTTTCAAGTATCTGTGTATCAAACTTTCACATAACCCCCTAGTATGGTTCAAGGAAAACCTAGATTCTTTATTGCAGGGAATTACACATGACCTAGAGAGGTGGTCTAAACTCCCTATCTCTCTGTGGGGCCGAATTAATATAATTAAAATGAATGTATTTCCTAGGATTTTTTATCCATTGTCCCTTCTCAATGCCTTTGTTCCTTTACTCTGGTTCAAAAAGGTTCATGGTATTTTTACTAAATTCTTCTGGGCCGACAGGTATCCCCGCTTGGCTTACCATAAGTTGGCAGCTCGAAAACTGGAAGTGGGGGTTGCGAATCCCCCAGCTGGCTATATATCATTGGACTAGTCACCTTGCGAAATGTTTGCGGTGGGTATCTCCAGGCCCAGAGGAAGTGCAACCCATTTGGCTCAAAATAGAATTGGATGCAATTAAGGCCAAAAGTCTGGACCCTCTCTCGTTATTTTTCCTTAAGCTATCCCAAGTACGTATGGCTGTAGACTGTCCCATAATAAGGACCTCCTTAAAGGTCTACTTACAGATATGTTCTTTTTTGCAGTGCTCTCCCAATCTGGACCTGGCCCAGTCTATATGGAACTCTCCATCATTTACTATTAACAAGAATCAAATCTCCCACCTTTGGTTGCCTCAACTCAAAGAGGGGAAGCTGTCGACGTTTACTGATGGTGAGGGGCATTGGTTATCAGTGGAAGAGATGGTTAGGAAATTTCGCATCCCGACTTCTTCTTACTTCAAAGTCTTGCAATTGAGACATTTACTGATAATCACCCTGGGGAGTATTCCTTCCTCTCAGAGCATCTCCTCTCTGATACCCAAGGTATCCCCACTTTCTGGGTCTCCTGGTATAATCTCTAAACTATATCAGGTTTTGTTTCACAAAAAATTTGGGGGCCTATTTGGGCCATCAAGATTTTGGAGTAACTTTCTCCCCCATCTGCAGCTGGATTGGCATTCTGTCTGGAAGTCATGTCACAAATTTATCTCTCAGGATAGACTGCATCTCATGCAATATCATGTATTGCACAACTTATATTACTCCCCGGTTAAGCTTCATAAGTGGGGCTACTTAGACTCTAATAAGTGCAATAAATGTTTGCAAGATGAGGACACACTTTTTCATATGCTTTGGTCTTGTCCAAGTATCTCCACCTTTTGGGATTCAATCCAAACTTCCTTAGACCCCTTGTTGGGCCTTCAAGAATACTTTATTCCTGAGGTATGTGTGTTGGGGGACCTGTCTTCTATTAAAGTCAAGGTGCATAAATTTCACATATCCATGGTCACCTTGTTGGCTAAGAAAATAATTCTCCACCATTGGAAAGACAGGTCCTCCCCTTCTTTCCAGGAATGGGTAAGAGAAGTACTATCCAATTTGCACACAGAAAAAGCAATAGCCAGCCTACATAATAGACTGGCAGTTTATGCTAGAATTTGGGATCCCCTTCACTCACTAATCGCTCTGGTTCCAAACTAAACCTATACTAGGCTTGATGCTTCTATACGGTCTTTTGATTAGAGGCTCGGCATTTACGGGCACTGAGATGGGTTACTGCAGTAAGGGGAGGTGAGATGGGGCAGCATCTTTTTACTATGTGTCAATGAGTCTCTACCAGTTTCTTTGTATGCTGCCTTTTATGGTGGAAAATGTGTGAATAAACTTTAAATTAAAAAAAAAGAATTGCTACTCCTCTCTGTGCTGTGGCATTACCAGTTGCATATACCTGACCCATTTGTCTAGGTCTGAAAAGGTTGCCCTCAGTATCTAAAAGATGTGTTTCTTGAAGAAATGCTATGCTACATTGCAGAGTTTCAAGATGTTGCAAAATGTGATATCTTTTGAGACTATTACGAGCTCCTTTGACATTCCATGATATAAATTTTACTGCCATATTAAACTAGTTTACTTAGATTAAAAAAAAGAAGTACTCAGTAATAAGATCAGTGACAAGAAATTGTCATATATCTAGTTTGAGTTTGTAGTTTGGAGTGCCTCGTATTATTTCCCTTAATAGAAAAACTTTAAGTAGTACTGCATCGAGTGGACTTCCAACAAGCTTCCCCTTTGGTAGTTCCTAGACTGACAGGTACTTGTGGTGAACATCACATACGAGGTGCAATAACATGAAACCAAAAAATAAGAGAAAAAAAGACTAATCCTATCCCAACTAAAATACTAAAAAACCCTAGTCCTAATGACTGCACTCCCTTGATTAATTCGGTTGCAATCACTCTTGACCTCTAAACAGTCCAATCCCCACCCCCCTCCCCCCCACCAATAACAACTATATGGTTGATCTCTGAGTTCTAGGATTTACCTTATAGTGATGTAACAGGCTATACATCATTAAATTGCTGCTATTCATGCTGAATCACAAAACTTACCAAGTAAAAACCAACAGTGACTGA
Source organism: Neoceratodus forsteri (assembly GCA_016271365.2). Lineage (NCBI taxonomy): Eukaryota > Metazoa > Chordata > Ceratodontiformes > Ceratodontidae > Neoceratodus > Neoceratodus forsteri. Next base: position 204,457,028 of record CM057458.1, read on the forward strand.
TCAACTTTAGGGTACCAGTAATTTGTCTATTGAAGGAATAGAGTTACACGGCTGCTCTAAATCTTAACAAAGCGTCAATGCCATTCTTTTACCCGCCTAGAGATTCTTCACACTATAATACAATAGCGGCATGTGAAAATAACATAAATAACAACAGTAAAGTGTTTGAAGAATACCAGGACCGTCAGATTTCACCAGATGTCACGCCCACCCTCTTATTATCGTAAATACTTTCTTTGATTTAGTTACATAGAGGGTCACATAATGCACCAGGAAATGAGCTTTTATTTTTTGAGTTTTTATTTGTTTTATCCATCTTTGCATTTAAGAAGTTCCAGTCGGAAGTTGCTGTATTGTTTCCATGATAGTCTAGGTTTCACTTAAAGAGATCTGGGTATAACCTGTGAAGTTCCACAGTAGCCGAATTAAGTGATTCAAAAGAGATCCAGTATCCTTCCTTGTTGATTTGTAGTGTAGCTGGGTATCACATCTGAAATTTAATTTCAGCAGCTGTTAATTTAGTGACTAAGGGGTGTAATTCGGTCTGTTTCTGCCTCACTGTTAAAGGAAGATCTTGAGTTATCTGAATTTTATGGTTGTCCCACTGGACTTCTCTGGATTCCTTCAGCTTATCCAATATTACCTGCTTGTCCAGGTAATTTAATAAACAAAATATTAAAGGCTGTGGAGGTGATCCTAGTGGATGCATAGGTCTTAAGACCCTAGGGGCTTGCTCTACAATATAAGATGGGCCATTTGGTGATGGACCAGCTATTTTAGCACAAAACTTTTGGATAAATAAGATGGGGTTAGACCCTTCTTCACCTTCTCGTAACCCCAGAATAACCAAATTGTTGCACCGTGACCTGCCTTCCAAATCCTCTAATTTTTCCTTGGTCTTACGGAGCCTTTGTCTCAAGGAGGTAATCTCAGGATCTATCTGAGTCCGCCAGTCATCTAGAAACAAAATCGGAGTCTGATTGTTAGCTGAGCCATTGAGGATTTTAAGGAATGCAAATCCCCAACCACTTCTTGCAGTGATTCCTTGATCAGTGCCAACCCCTTGAAAAAAATTGCTTCAGTTAACAGAGCGGGGGATGGAGTATCCCCTGAGTCACTCGCTTTATTTCACTTAGCTGGGTTGTTCTTTTCAGGGGACAGTGGTGGCGTATGTCTGGGGCACTGAGGTTTCATTTCAGTTTCCATAAAAGATGTACCCTTTCTGATCGTCGTTAGTGGTGGAATGATTTAAAGCTTAAGATCAACTTTGTCCCAGTGCTTTTAAAATCGGGTTTTAGTTAGAGTATAGTGCTATTTAGCGGGGGAGTCGGGGGAGCAATGTAGAGTACAACTAGCCAGCGGCCATCACAACCGGAAGTGACATGTTCAGTTTTCTGAGCCTGTCCTCATACGTCATCTCCTCCATTCCCTGAACCATTTTGGTTGCCCTTTTCTGGACTCTCTGCAGCAGTGCCACATCCTTCTTAAGCCGGGGTCTCCAGAACTGGACACAATACTCCTGGTGTGGCCTCACCAGCGCACTATACAGTGGCAGAATAGCCTCCCCTCTTCTGAATGTAATACTCCTAGCTTTGCAACCCAGAATCTTATTTGCTTTCACCACTGCTTTTCTACACATCCTCCAAGTTGTTCCCCTTATCATCCACCAGCACCCCAGGTCCTTTGCCGCCTGTGTGACCGACATCTCAACCCCCCCCGAGTGGTATGTTAACCTTAGGTTCCTCTGTCCCAAGTGTAGCACACAGCATTTGAGTTCATTGAACCCCAGCTGTGACTTTTGGGCCCAACTATCCAGTATCTTTAAATCTTCCTGGAGGGCCCATCTCCCCTTCTCATTTTTAACAACTTCCCCCACTTTGGTGTCATCAGCGAACAAACTCATCTTGCTAGCCACCTCCACTCCAATATCCATGATGAACACATTAAAGAGGACTGGGCACAGGACCGAGCCCTGTGGGACTCCACTGATGACTCCTCTGGGTGTTGATATCTCTCCCCATACCACAACCTTCTGTTTCCTATCCCTGAGCCAATTTGCCACCCACCTCACCAATTTCTTCACCAACCCCAGTTCACTCAGCTTCCTCATCAGTCTCCCATGTGGGATGGAATCAAAAGCCTTACTGAAATCCAGGAATATATCAACTGGCATACCCACATCTACAGACTGTGTCACCCAGTCAAAGAATTCCACCAGGTTGGTTAGACATGATTTAACCCAGACAAACCCATGCTGATTTTCATCCTGAAAACCATTTACCTCCAGAAACTCCACTATCCTTCCCTTTAAGATGGTCTCCAGAATTTTACCTATGATGGAAGGCAGACTGACCAGTCTGTAGTCCGTCTGAGTCCCCCTCTCTCCTAGTTGTTTTATCCCCTCCACCCATCCTCCTTGGTTGAGGTCTAGTTCTGCCCCCATCCTTGCCATGCTCTGAATCCCTGCATTTCTATCTCTTCTACCTCCTTTACAGGTACTCCATGAAACCCATGTTTTCCCCCATGTTGAAGTAGTCTATTTGAGAGGTGATGAAAGCTTGCACTAATGTGGCAGATCACATGGCTCAAGAAAGGGGTGCAATCTGGTTATACTTTTAAATGGTAAAAGCCACCTCAGACAACTGCCATCACTTGCAAAGCCATGATCTACTCACCATCAAAGATGGTTTCTAGGTTGCGAACCTCTTCCTCCCTCATGATTAGAGATGCGATAAGTCTATGAAATTCACTCTGCAAGGTAATTCACAGATTTCACAAAATTATTTCATGAAATTAGCAGCCACAAATTTCACAGATTACACCGTGAAATTTCACCCACGAATTTCATGCTTTGCTGGTGAAATTCGCATATCATGGTAACAAACTTCGATTTGCGGCAAAAATTTCACACAAATGTCTTAAATTGAAGTTCTGTTTTCTCAAAACTCCATAAAATCAATGAAGTGTGAATCTGTGGTGCTTCACATGAACTTTGCGGGTGAAATTTAACTTCACAACATATCTTCCCATGATGGAGAAAGGAAGGATTGGGCTGGAAGTGATTAGGCTGATGATATCAGCGCTGGTGACTGTGAATGTACAGAATCAAAAACAAGTTCCAGTCAGAGCCAATACAACTACTAATTCATTAGCCTGATATGATATACAAAAATAATGTGTGGCTTGACTTTCATTGTACATTACCTATTGGATTATTGATATTCACTAATTCCACACTTTCATCCCAGAAAATGATAACAAAACTAAAGAGCTTACACATTAAGCTAATGCACAAGTAGCTGTTGTTGGCTGCTGGCACAAACATATGCACAGACATACTGTACAATAGCACACACATATACCAACACATATAGACAAATACACACATTTCCATGTGCCAGTGCACAAAGACCCAATAATGCAAACACTAACAAGCATGTACACATTCACTAGCACATACAAACACACTAATAAACATACCTGTATGCTCACAAATACAACAATGCATAGACACAGTACCATGCACAGTGGCATACATACACATACAAGGCACACAGGCAGTGGTGGACTGATATAAGCTCATACTATAGCTCTTGCACTATAAATTGGGGAGAATATTCAAAAAAATTATGAGTGTATTTCCTTTCTTTACAATTAAAGTTTAACCTGCTCAGCCCTGCTTATTCACTTTGTTTTCATTACATTTCATATAAATTACTATTTTTTCAGGGGTGCTTCTGGTGGGTAACAAATCAATGTATTTATTTAATAAGTTAGTTTCTTCTACTGTATATAGCTTGTAGAAGTGCTACTCACTGGTGTGAAATATCAATAAACAAACACAATCCTGTTCACTGCAAAGTGACTTCACTGTTTTGTAGGGGTGCAACTGATGGGTGACAAATATCAGTTTTCCTTCCTTCCTTCCTTCCTTCCTTCCTTCCTTCCTTCCTTCCTTCCTTCCTTCCTTTTGAGTAAACCTCATTTACAATCGATTCTACATATATGTCATATATTTTATTATGCACAGGTGTAACCCCCCTACAAATGGGGATTCCCAAAAGTCTTCCTTGGGTGTGCTAAATGCCCACTGCCAGGTTGGTGCCCTGTGTCCTAGCAGGTTTAAAAGTGTTTGCATGTGAGCGCCCAGTTAGCCATGTGTCTATCTCTTTAAGAGCTGCCTATCTCGTAGTTTATAATTAATCTGGGTGGGGGCCCAGTGTTTCTAGGCTCGAGTCCCGCCCGGGCTGCAGTACAGTCACTCCATTCTGCCATCACCAATTGCACAGAGGGAGCCCTACTAGACTCTGATTGTTTACTGATTATCTCTTTTAATAATGATAATGTTGTTTGTCTAACCTGCCCTTCTTTGCAGCATGGACATTTCTGTTATGTACCACCATCTTAGTTCTGGAGTGTCGATCTGCACCAATCAGTGCCTTTGGGGGCTTTAAAATGGAGCCTGCCCTCAGGGGGCTTGTGGGAATAAATTTCTGTAGGAATTGTAGTTTTCATCCTTTGGTGCCTAAATGGACCTGTAGGGGGAGCTCAAGCTGTAACAGACAGATGGATCAACGAACCAAATCTTTTGGATCACTAGGAAGGCCTGGTGCTGCTTACAGCAGAAATCAGTGTGGAGTAAGAGTTGAGAGAGTGAGGAGCTTGAGAATTTGAGCAGCTGCTTCTGCATAGTGCATAGAAAAAATTGTGGGGAAGGCTATGTCTGGCCTGCTTGCTACTATCTTCCTAAAGTGAAGAGACTTCATCTGACCATCAGACTTTATCTCAATGGGCTCTGGTGCCTGGATAAAAAGTTACCTTGCCCAACGCACCCAGGTTGTAAAAATAGCTGGAGTTCTCTCAGACCCTAAGCCTGTCCTCTCAGGAGTTCCGCAAGGATCCATCCTAGGCCCGCTACTCTTCAGCCTCTTTCTAAACTCCCTCCCTAAATCCTGCCAGGAGCAAATCATCCTCTATGCTGATGATACTGTGATTCTATCCTCACACAAAGACCCTAACCCCTTACGCCTCAGCCTACAGCACGCATTTGCCAGTGTTGAGGAGTGGTTCGTTGAACACAAGCTAGTCCTAAACCACAAAAAAACCAAAACTATGCTCTTCGCTAGTCCATAGAACAAGAAAAGGCAAGCTCCACTTACTATCAACACTTCCTGGGAATCACCCCTTGAACAAGCGGCTACCTTTAAATATCCTGGAATCACATTTGATCAAGGCCTAGTCTTTGCAACACATATTGATGGTATTTCCAAAACTATTAATCAATGACTCGGAATACTCTACCGGAACAGACAACTCTTCACCCATCCAGCACTGAAGCTAGCTTTTCAATCCTCAATCATCTCAGTCATCGACTACGACTTAATTATTTATGGGTCCGCCCCTCCAACCGCACTGAAACAGATCACAACCTCCCTAAACAAAGCATGTCAACTGCTTACAGGTGCACATCAACTTACTCATACCTGTGAACTCTATGCTGATACTGGGTGGTTACAACTATCAAACCGTTTAAAGTTCTTCACCTGCCTAATGGCCAAGAAATCAATCATGGGCCTCACTCCACCCTGCATTCAAAACCTGCTCTGCCAGAACTCAAGTGTACGAACTACCAGAAGATCAGACACCCAGCTTCTCCAGGTCCCCCACTGTTGGACCACACATGGTCAACGATCATTTGCCTATCATGCCCCCAATTGGTTAAACACTCTCAGCACCTCTATTACCTCCTCTAACTCATTAGGTGCCTTTAAATCTAGACTATTCTCTCACCTAGCCACCTCAAACTCCTGTGACTGCCTTGATTAAATCCTAATCTATTCTCACTTCTCCTCCCTTGCCCTCTTACTTGACAAAGGCCTACTAGTGGATCCTCATCTTCTACAATGGTCTGTTCCTCCTCCCACCCCTCTTTCCTCTTTTTCTCACTTACACTACCTAACTTACCTCCCTTACCTATCTTCCCTCTCCACTTGTTTTCTAAATAGTGAAAGTGCTTAAGTGATTTATCTGCTGTTCATAAATGTCATTAGATTAGCTATTTTTTGTCTCTATTTCCACAATGTTATCTAAATGTGCAACCCTGTACCCCTATTGTTTGTAACCGATTTTTAAAGTGGAACCTTTGTGAAAGAGCCTTGGCTCAAAGGTATTAATTCCTAGAATTTACAATAAACAATAATAAACAATAAACAATTTGTGACCTTCATTCCGAATTGTGACTAATTTCACCTGAAGAGGACCAGACTTGCTGTTGTGCGATCGGCCTATCAGGACTTTCACCACGACTGCAGAGCACACGGTTTGCACAGGGACACTGTGAATTGCAACTGGACTGCCATCAGAACTGCGGTATTTGTCTGTCTTTATTATAAGTATGCTGAATGTGGACAGTGGGTCACAATTTGGTTCCCCACTTTGCTGAATGTGTCACACTTGCTGGAAGCTGCATCCAGCAACCTTACCAGACTGCATCTGAACTGTTCTCCCAGTCTGGGCCCTGCCATCATAGCCCAGACACCCATTTGTGCTGCAGAGAAAGATCTGATGAGAGACCCACCCGGAGATTCAGAACCCTGATCAACACCACCGAACAGGACCGAGCACCACGTCCCATTGTGTGGGCCCTGCTTCTCCTGGCCATCAAGCTCTTCATCTTGTGGTCTCCATTTCATCCATCCTGCATTTAATTTTGGGTAGCGTGAGTAAAATCAGGGTAGCTCCCTGCAACCCAGCTAACAATCACAGTGTGTCATCTAATTTAATTGTTGTTAAGCTTTTGTGGAATGAGCCATCTGGCTCCGGATTATAAATTGTGGGTTACAGTGCATGTATATTTCTTTCCATCACAGGGCCCCAACCAGCCACAATGCTGGCCTACCCCAGGCAATGCTTCAGGCTAGCTTGTAGTTCCAGCTGGGTACCCAGAGTGTACATGACTGTGTTCCAGGGACCTTTGAGTGCATGCCTTATAGCCTGAATCAATCAGATCTAAATTCAACCACCAGATTACTGCATCCCCCTTGTTTACATCCCCCAATAAATCAGATCTGGATCTTTCTGCAGTTAAACTGGGTGTGGTGTACCTCTGTATAAAAAGTACTGCATCAACATTGTTTAATTGTTACAAGTTTTGTTTTAAAGTGGGTCATTTAGGACATTCCAGCTGATCATAGCCCTGGTGGTAAGTGGCTAAAAGGAGGGATTCACTGTGTATTATGAAAGTGTGTTGGTGTGGGGCAGCTGCAAGCTTAGCCAGGCCACTAGGGGTAAAGGGGGGGTATCAGTATCCAGGAGGGCTGTACCCAGCGCAGTCATGTTGCCAACAACCCTGTCCTTCAGGTGTAGGCACCCATTTTGAGAGTCCAGGCACCTCAACCTGCAGGCTTCTGTGCTGGCAGGGGTAGTAACCCTTGGAGTAACACCATCTAGGGGTTACATCTTGGAGGCACCGCTGGGATTTGTACCTCCTAGTGGTCATGGGGAGTTATTGTGGTCCTTGTTTAGAGTTAATACTGAAAATGGACCCTCTGTTTATGCCCAAGATTAAGATCACCCCCCACAAGTTGATGGTACACCATATGATGGGGTGGAGCGAGGCTGAGGGTGTAGACCCCCAGCAGGATATTCTATTGATGGATAGTCCCTTGGGGACTCCTAATGCCACTATTGTTGAGACAGTTGAAAAAGTAAAGTGTCTGGAGAAGGTTGAATTCAATGGGAGGGACTCGGATCTGTTTGACCAAACTATGGTGGCCCTCCTGTCCTGTACCCTCCCCATAGACCCTGAGAGGGTACCACCCATCCTTTTCCCTGAGGGCTCCCAGAAGGGTGGTGGGTCATTCACTTGCATAGCAACCTGACTGCCTCTGGGGGATCAACCAGTTCTAAGGGGTTAAAGGATAAGTTGCTCAGACTGCTAGCCACTGAAGGGTGATCAGTTAAAGAGTTGGTGAAAATGTTTGACCTATCAGAAGACACCACCCCTGTGCAGTTCCCTCTAACCTCTCTGGCACCTCTATAGCTTCTCTGGTGGTAGCCTCACCCATAGTGATACCCTCAGTGCACTTAGATTCTTATCATAGGCTTAGGCTCTTCTCAAGAATGGTCTCGGTGCCTGTAGGGGAGGACAGTCTAAAGACATGTATGGACTATGCCACCCCCTTGGTACAGGAGTGGCAGTGCTCTGAGGGGGAAAAAAGGAAAAGGCTCATGGAGAGCCTGAGGGGCCCTGCACCAGAGGCTATTTGGTTCCTTCATTCCACCACCCCCAAGACCCCTGCTGCTGAATATCTTTCTGCCTTGGAAGGGATGTTTGGCAGCACCGAGTCAGGAGAGGACCTAATGTGGAAGTTTAAATCTGCTTAACAGTGGAAGAATGAAAACTTGTCAGTGTTCATTACTCAAATTGAATGGGCTCTGCAGCGGGCTCATAGAAAAGGGGGTTTGCCTGCCAGTGAAGTAAACTGTGTTTGACTAGAGCATGTTCTGAAGTCCACCAGGTACTCCAGTGTGATGTTATTAAAGCTGAAACTGCATGACAGGAAGGCCAACTCTCCTGAGTACTGCTACTTCATGAAGGAGATTAAGGAAGCAGAGAATGATGAAGAAGGGTGGGAACCCTATGCTGGGGTTGGCTGCACTAGACAGACTCTTGAGAGGGACATTGACCTGCAGGACAAGTTTGAACTGCAACAGGTGAGAGAGTTAATTCAAGAACTGAAAGACATGAGAACTAATCAGCAGGTTCACAAGGGGACCAAGGCTGCACCTCCCCACATACTGCCTTTGGATCCCAAAAGTGAGGTCCCTTCTGGTGGAGTGGGAGTCCATGTCATTTCCTCTGACACCCAGTCTGAGAGTGGTCTAATGGAAGAGGTACGAGAGTTGAGAGCACTAGTTGGGGACCTTGTTCGTGCCACTCAAGTGACTGATCCCTGGAGGAGCCCACAGGGTAGAGAAGGGAAGTCTCATAGAAACATAGACTTTGACAACAGATAAGGACCGCTTTGCCCACCTAGTCTGCCCATTTCCCCACCTATTGGATAAGCTGCAGATCCTAGTTAACCAACAGCCTATTTCTTCCTACCCCCCACAAGAATTGGCTTATGTCTGTCCCATGCATTCCTGAATTCTTGCACAGTTTTATACCCCACAACCTTTCCTCAGTTTGGGCCTTTGTTATTCTGACTTCTCTCCCTGCTTCCTTCTGTCTCAACTGGTACAGCTCTCTGTCCTGCTCCTTCTGTGTTTCCTTATACTTCCTGAATGCTATCTTTTTCTCCCTGACTTTCCCCAACACCTCTTTTGAGAACCATAATGGCTTTTTCTTTCATTTTGATTTGTTTATTTGCTTCACACAAAGGCTTGTTGCCTCTGTGATGGCAGTTTTGATGATTCCCCATTGTTGCTCCACCCCTCCTTCTAGCCTGTTTGCTAGTGCTTTTCTGAGGCATTCTCCCATCTCGCCAAAGTCAGCCCTCCTGAAGTCCAGTGCCCTCACTTTTGCATGGCTTCTGTAGCTGAACTTAATGTGAACCACACTGTTTGATGGTCACTTGTTCCCAGATTGCAACCCACTTCTAGATCTGAGGTCCTCTCACCGTCCCCATTTGAGAGTATGAGGTCTAAGATTGTTCCCTCATGAGTGGGTTCCAAAACTAGCTGTCTGAGGCATGCCACCTGTAGGGCATTGAGAATGGCCCTGCTCTTAGATGTGGCTGCAGCAAGTGTGCTCCAGTTAACATCTGGCATATTCAGGTCTCCCATCAACAACATCTCCCCTTTCTCTGCCATCCTAAGAATGCCTTCTATCATATCCTTGTTCATTCCCTTCCCCTGACCTTGGGGTCTGTATACAACCCCTCTGCGAATTGTGGTGCCACTTCCAGTCTACAAGGTGACCCACAGTGCTCTTCTCCTCCCTGTTGACTCTTTTGTTCAGTTGCTTGTATCCCTTCCTTTACATAGAGAGCTACTCCTCCCTCTCTTCTCCCCTTCCTGTCTCTCCTGTAGGTTATGTACCCTGGTATGTCAACATCCCAGTCATGGTTCTCTGTGTACCATGTTTCTGTAACTGCTACGATATCCAGGCATCCCTCTTCCATCAAGGCCACCAGTTCAAGGAGCTTGTTGCCCATGCTACGGGCATTGGCACTCATTATCCTCCATTTCCTGATGGCCTTACTCCTTTTTGCCCCATCTCTGTCCTTCTTGCCTTTTCCACTTTCTCCATTTACCCCTGCCCGTCTCCCTATCGACATCTATATGTTGGTGTCTACTGCACTTACTACCATGACTTTTTTTGGGGGGCTAGGATTTCCCTGCTCCTTTCCAGTGCCTCCCCCCTTGGCTAGTTTAAATACTTGACAATGAAGCATTTAAACCCATCATCTAGGATCCTGGTTCCCCTCCTGGACAGATGCAGCCCATCATGCCAGTATAGGCTTGCATCACTCCAGATGAACTCCCAGTCCCCAATGAAGCCAAATCCCTGAGCTCTGCACCAGTTTTTTAACCACTGATTGAATCCCATGGTGTGGAGCACCCTAGCCTCTCATACGCCATAGACAGGCAGCACCTCCGAGAAGGTTACCATGCATGCTACTTGTCTAAGGCCCCTCCCCAATTCCACAAACTCTTCCTGCACTGCTCTGATCCCTTTCTTAGCCAGGTCATTTGTCGCTAGGTGGACAATGACATCCAGCTTCCTCCCCTGTGCAGTTGCTTTGGCAATCCTGAGGATTCGCTCCCTGTCCCTCCACACCATGGCGCCAGGCAGGCTCCTTACCTCCATCTCCCCTCCTTCCTCCAGTTCTACCTTCCTAACAATAGAGTCCCCCACCAGGAGTTGTTTCCTTCCCCTGTGGGGTCTCATGCCACCCTCCTCTGGGAATCCTTTGTGGAGGTTCCCAGCGTCCTCCCTGGTCTCCACTGTGGATGCCTCCATAGAAGAACCACATTTTTCCAGAATGGCATAGGAATTTTGGAGAGGTACAACTGGAGGGATGCGCATCTGTTCCTACACCTTCACCCTCCCTGAGCCCACTGCGATCCAACCACTCCTCTTTCTTGGCAACCTCTGAGGCAATGGCAGTGGCCCTGGTGGTCCCTGGATGGAGGTGGAGGTCCCATAAATTCTGGCCAACTCAGCCTGAAGATGAGCAACCTTCCTCCTCAGCCCAGAGAGGTGCCTGCAGATGGGACAACACTGCATCCTCCAGAATGTCTCCCAGAAGACTGCTGCTTCACAGCCACTGCACTGCACCACTCCCATCATGTCTTATTTCTGGCCCCTTCACTATTGTTTGGAATCCTTACTCTTTCCACTGTTTTTTTTTCCTTCTCTTTCTACTTACTTACTGCCTCTGTGCCCTTTAAGTTCCTGATTGTCCTGTTCTGAGACAAGAAGATCCTATATTTCTCAGTAGATCCCTTACTTGCTTAGAGGCAGACCTCCAGCAGCTAGAGGGGACTGGAGAGCTACTCTTGCCCTTCTAGGATTCCTTTTCTCTCTAACACAATGGGACATTGCTTCAAGTATTGCATCCTTAATGCTTGCCCACTTTGCCTGTACCCCCTCACCTGTATTTCTTTTTGCCAGGGCTAGCTTAACTCTGTTGGCCATCTTATCAAAGTCAACTCCTCTGAAGTCCCTTATTTTTGCCCACTTCTAGATCTGAGATCCCATCACTGTCCCCATTTGAGAGTATGAGGTCTAAGATTGCTTCCTCCTGAGTGTGTTCCAACACTAGCTGTCTGAGGCATGCTCCCTGTAGGGCATCGAGAATAGCCCTGCTCTTGGATGTGGCTGCAGCAAAGGTGCTCCAGTTAACATCTGGCATATTCAGGTTCCCCATCGACAATACCTCCCCTTTCTCTGCCATCCTAAGGATATCTTCTCTCATAGCCTTGTCCATTCCCTCCACCTGAGATGGGGGTCTGTATACAGCCCCTGCGCAGATTGTGGTGCCATTTCCAGTCTCTAAGGTGACACACAGTGCCTCCTCTCCTCTCCATTTACTCTTTTGTTCTGTTGCTTTTATCCCTTCTCTTAGAGAGCTACTCCTCCCCTTCTTCTACCCTCCCTGTCTCCTGTAGGTTGTGTATCCTGGTATGTTAACATCCCAGTCATGGTTCTCTGTGTACCATGTTTCTGCGACTGCCACAATATCCATTCATCCCACTTCCATCAAGGCTACCAGTTCAGGAAGCTTGTTGTCCAGACTATGGGCATTGGTACTCATTATCCTCCATTTCTTGATGGCATTACCCCTTTGTTCCCCATCCCTGTCCTTACTGCCTTTGTCATTTTCTCCATTTACCCCTGCTCTTCTCCCTATCAACGTCTGTATCTTGGTGTTTACCTCACTAACTACTCTGATTTTTAGAGGGGGCTAGGATTTCCCTGCTCCATTCCAGTGCCTCCCCCTTGACTAGTTTAAATGTTTGCCAATGAAGCATTTAAACCTATCACTTAGGATCCTGGTTGCCCTCCTGGACAGATACAGACCATCATGCCAGTATAGACCTGCATCACTACAGGTGGACCCCCAGTCCCCAATAAAGCTAAACCCCTGAGCTCTGCACCAGTTTTTCAACCACTGATTGAATCCCATGGTGTGGAGCACCCTAGCCTCATGCCATAGACAGGCAGCATCTCCGAGAAGGTTACCATGAGTGCTACTTGTCTAAGGCCCCTCCCCAATTCCACAAACTCTTCCTGCACTGCTCTGATCCCTTTCCCAGCCAGGTCATTTGTCCCTAGGTGGACAATGACATCCAGCTCCCTGCCCCATGCAGCTGTTCCTGTGATCCTGAGGATTCGCTTGCTGTCACTCCAAGCCATGGTGCTAGGCAGGCACCTTAACTCCGTCTCCCCTTCCTCCCCCAGTTCTACCATCCTAACAATGGAGTCCCCCACCAGGAGTTGTTTCCTTCCCCTGTGGGGTCCCATGCCACCCTCCTGTGGGTCTCTTTTGTGGAGGTTTCCAGCATCCTCCTTGGTCTCTACTGTGGGTGCCTCCATAGAGGAACCACACTCTGCCAGAACGATATATGGATTGTGGAGCGGTACAACTGGAGGGATGCACCTCTGTTCCACCACCTTCACTCTCCCTGAGCCCACTGTGGTCCAACCTAGAGCCCTAGAGAGCATCCAAAATCCACCCAATCAAGTAAAGTCTAGATCTGGGTTCTCTCACCCTAAAGACTCTAAGGAACCACTTTTCTGCTATCATTTTGGAGAGGATGAGTATACTCGACCCAATTGTAATATGCCTGAGAATCTGAGAAAAGCTACCACTCAATTATTGGGGCTGATCAGACGAGGTAATGCAAGGACTCAGACTGGGCCTACTAAGAAGACATATTCTACAAAAATGGCCGTAAGACAGACAACTGCCTCTCTATCCCCAAACTGGTCCAAGGTCGTGGGTCCGTCCATGAAAACTACTGTGATGGTGAATGGTGTTTCAGCTAGGGCGGTACTCAACAGTGGCTCACAAGTGACTATTGTGTTTCAGGACTGGTATACCAAACACTTTCCAGATGTGCCCTTGCAGCCCTTGGAAGGCCTGCATGTATGGGGGTTGAATGAGAAGTCATACTCTTACCTGCTGTGGTTGGAGTAGATGAACAAGTAGAGATTCTGGCCCTAGTGTGTCCCCCTACAGGGTTGTACAATGGGGTCCCCTTTCGCATTGGGACCAACACACATAGGTTTGGAAGGCTGGCCCAGTTATGCCAAGAGAAGCAAGGACAGCAGACTAGCCGGGCCTTATGGATTCCAGCTTTGGCACAACGAGCCTACAAATTGCAAACTCAGACTCAGAAAATGGACAGAGATGAGCCAGTGGAGACAGTATGGAAGAAAGACCCTGAATCTTTGTTGTTACCACCTAATATCCAGTATTCTGTCCAAGGGGAAGTTCACCTTCGAAGAGATGTGAAAATCAAGATATTAATGCTGGACGCTCCAGGAGATGGGACACTGCCAGAGGGGCTGATGGTCAAACCAAGCATATTACCCACACAAGTCCATGCTTATACTAGAAGGGTCATGGTCTAAATCCAGAATGTGTCTGACTGAGAGCTCCATGTGAACCGAGGGTGCACGCTGGCCACAGTCCATTGTGCAGACATCGCAGTGTTGTCCAGCAAGAAGCAAAGGGCTGGAACAGAAGAGGTAATTCCAGATCTATTTGATTTTGGAAAGTCCCCACTGCCTGCACAATGGAAGAGTCAAATCAGCCAGAAGCTTGCTCGACAGGATCAAGTATTTTCATTAAAAGAATGGGATGTGGGCTGTGTACAGGGTGCTGAGCATACCATCAGACTTCATGATGACTAGCCATTTCAGGGAGCACTCTTGATACCTTGCACCAGTGGATATAGATGACATCTGAAGACACCTCCAGGAAATTCTAGCTGCAGGCGTTATTCAAGAGTCCTGGAGCCGCTACACTTCCCCCATTGTGGTGGTGCATAAGAAGAATGTATCCATCCAGATGTGTGTTGATTATTGAACTTTGAACAGATGGCCTGTACCTGATCAATACACCATGCCCAGTATACAGGATGCACTGGATTGCCTGAATGGGAGTCAGTGGTTCTCGGTACTCAACTTATGGAGTGGATACTATCAGATTCCAATGGTGCCGGAGGACCATGAGAAGACTGCCTTCATTGCCCTTTGGGTTTTTATGAATTCTTGAGGATGCCTCAGGGGATTTCAGGTGCGCCCGCCACTTTCCAACAGCTGATTGAGTGGGCAGTGGGGGACATGAATCTGCTGGAGTGTCTGGTATATTTGGATGATGTCATTGTGTTTGAATGCACATTAGAAGAACATGAATCCAGGCTATTCAAAGTCCTTGATCAGCTGGAGGAATTCGGCTTGAAATTATCCATCGATAAGTGTCAATTTTTTCAAACCTCAGTCAAGTATGTGGGGCATATAGTGTCGGCAGAGGGGATACAGACCGATCCCAGTAAAGTAGAGCCATTGACCAACTGGCCTCAGCCCACCAACCTCAAAGAACTCCAATGGTTTCTGAGTATCTGTGGATAAAACAGGTGATTTATCAAAGACTACTCAAAGATAATCCACCCTCTTCTTAATCTTACCCAGGGGTATCCTCCCACCAACCACTGGTACAGAAAGGGATCCATCAAAGATGAAAAGAAGGTGTATTTCAGGATGGGAGAGCTGTTTGGGACCCAGTGGACCCAAGATTGTGAGGCAGCCTTCTATGAGATTATCCATCAACTCACTCATGCCCCGGTGCTTGCTTATACTGACCCTGCCAAACCATATGTTCTCCACACTGATGCTAGTCTGAAGGGGCTGGGGGCTCTGTTGAAAGAGAACTATGATGAGGGGCTGAGACCCATAGCATTTGCTAGCAGAAGCTTGACTCCATCTGAGAAAAATTATCCAGTTCACAAACTGGAATTTCTTGCCCTCAAGTGGACCATAGTTGATCAGTTCCACAAACACCTTTATGGAGCCAAAATACTGGTGAAGGCAGACAATAATCCATTAATTTACATACAAACTTCAGTGAAGTTGGATGCTACAAGTCACTGGTGGCTTTCTGCTCTGTCCACTTATGACTATGCACTTGAGTACCGGCCTGTACTTAATCATACTGATGCTGATGCCCTCTCAAGGCAGCCATCCCTCTCTGACAAATGGGTAAGGCTGCCCGATCCTGCTATCAAAGTGATATGTCAAAAGTTAGACAAGGATGAGCAACCACCTGCAGAAACAGTGGACTGCTTAGTAGACTGTTTGGGGCCACCTGAAACCCACCCACAGCTTATTGCCATTTTTCTGCCCTGGACATTAGTGCTTTGCCACAATTTGACAATGACAACATCCAATGGACTCAATCACAAGACCCTACAGTCCAGCCTGCACTTAACACCCTTCATGCAGGAAAAGATGAGTCAAGACTGTGTTCCACTGACATAAGAATGGTGTTACTACTTAAAGAAGGCCCTTGATTGAGACTGCGAGACCAGTTGTTATATAGAGAAAGAGTGGATCATCATGATCAGGTAGATAAACAGCAGCTAGTCCTACCCACAGCCTTCCAGCAATTGGTACTGAAGTCCCTTCACAACGATATGGGGCATCTCGGTATTGACCGGACTCTAGACTTAGTATGATCTCATTTCTATTGGCCAAAAATGGGGGCTGATGTTGAAAATCATATTGAAATCAGCAGTCGCTGCCTCCAATGAAAAACTTTGCCACAGAAGGCCGCCCCCTTAGTCAACATATCTACCAGCGCTCCCATGGACTTAGTTTGTATAGACTTCTATTGTTTAGAGCCAGATCAAAAGAGCATCAGCAATGTTCTAGTAGTGACTGATCATTTTACTCATTATGCACAAGCATTTCCAACAAAAGACCAGAAGGCTTCCACAGTAGCTAAGGTGCTGGTAGAGAAGTTCTTTGTGCATTTTGGTGCCCCACAATGCATACACACTGATCAAGGGAGGGACTTTGAAAGTAGACACATCAAGAAAATGCTTTCCCTATGGGGGGTACGAAAGTCCAGAACCATGGACTACCACCCTCAAGTGGATCCACAGCCTGAACATTTCAATCGAACCCTCTTGGATATGTTGGGCATGCTCCATCTCAAAGACAAAACTAAATGGAGTCAACAGATCAGTACTTTACTGTATGCTTACAATTGTACAAAGAGTGATACCACTGGATTCTCTCTTACTGTCTCATGTTCAGAAGAGAAGCCCGGTTACCAGTGGATGTCTGTTTTGGTGTCTCTCCGGATGGGGTCCAAACTGAGAATTACGTACAGTATGTGCAGAAACTGAGAGATCAATTGAATCATGCATATCAACTGGCCTAGACCATGGCTGCCAAATGAAATTTAGCCAACAACGAAAGGTATGATCGGTGCATAATGGCTCAGGAGTTACAACCAGGTGAGCAAGTGTTATTGAGCAATCTAGGACTGCATAGGAAGCACAAGATTGCTGACAGGTGGCATCATCTTCCTCATGTGGTGGTCAACAAGTTGGATGAATTTCCCATTTACAAAGTGAGCCCATAGAATGATTCCTGAACTGTTAAAGCCATGCACTGGAACCACCCGCTTCCCATTGGTCAAGTAATTATTGATGCTGAGCCGGAAGACACTGCCCCTTCTGGGCTAGAAACCAGAGCTGCTGCCCGAAAGATGCAAAGTCATCTTTCACAAGTTATTCAAGAAACTGAGTCTTCTCCACAGCAGGTCCCTTGCGACAGTAATGGTCACTCTGTATTTGACAGCAGTAAAGATGAGGCTCCCTACTTCCCTTCTTATGAACTGAGTCAGTTGTTCCAAGGGAACCCCAAATATAATTACGGGGAGGAGGCTGAGCTTCATGAACTGCCCAGAAGTGCTGGCCTCCTCATTAGAACCAGTGCCCCCAGAAAGTGAGGTGCAAAGTGTTGTGTCTGACACAGCAGAGTCTTTGTGTTTAGCAGAGTTGTTTGAATTGCACAAGGAGGAGTTGGTCGAGATGGAACCCCCCCCGGTGACATACCAGAAAGTGCAGAAGCTCATTAAAGTATTGACTGTTCTAATTCAGTTCCCCCAAGTCCAGTTGTTTCAGGGTCCCTTCCAAATGAGCAATCTGAGCCTTTGCTGGACAGTAATGACAATCCAAGGGTTATGGAGATGAAATAAAAAAAACACAAAAGAAACCATACCCCCCCGGACATTTCCTCCAGTGCAGAGGAGACCCGCATGGCCAAAAAGGACAGTAGCACCAAAGTTGACCCCCAGCTCCTATACCTATTCCACCCAGGAAATCTGGGTGGGCTGTCAAACTGGTGGTACATCTTAGTTATGACTCCCTTGGGAGACCAGTGGATTTGCCTCTAAATGTTGTCCATAAGGGGGTTTATATATATCAAAGAGCTCACTGCCTAAATTGAATTTGTCTGCTAATTCTAAGCTATTGGTCCTTCCCTCAGAACATGATGCCCCTATTCCACTTAGTCCTAAATTAGTTGATAGGATTAGGTCCCCAACTACATTGTTTAAAGTACAGGAAACTGTCACATGAATAAGTACAGTACAGTAACTGAATCATAAGTATAATCGTTATTTAAATGATGGAACATATATATTGCTGCCGATATAACAGATATATGTAATTGTTTGTATATACTATCTTCAGTAAGGAATGGTAGAGTAATAGATTATGCTTAACTGATGCATCAGATTTATTTTTCTTCATGTAAGGCCATGGTCATAGTTTATATATTTCGCGTAAGTAGTGTATTTTTATGGTAAGGTGACTTCTGAAACTTTATAGTGGCATAGACTTGACGCGGATGCCAAGTTCTTTCCAAGCAGGGAAGGGTATAACCCCCCTATAAATGGGGGTTCCCAAAAGTCTTCCTTGGGTGTGCCTAAATTCCCACTGCCAGGTTGGTGTCCTGTGTCCTAGCAGGTTTAAAAGTGTTTGCATGTGATCTCCCAGTTAGCCTCCGTGCCTATCTCTTTAAGAGCAGCCTATCTCATAGTTTATAATTAATCTGGGTGGGGGCCAAGTATTTCTAGGCTCAAGTCCTGCCCGGGCTGCAGTACAGCCGCTTCATTCTGCCATCTCCAATTGCGCAGAGGGAGCCCTACTAGACTCCGTGATTGTTTGCTGATTATCTGTTTTAATAATAATGATAACGTAGCTTGTCTAACCTGTCTTCCTTTGTAGCATGGCCATTTCTGTTATGTACCACCATCTTGGTTCTGGACTGCCAATCTGCACCAATCAGTACCTTTGGAGGCTTTAAAATGGAGCTTGCTCCCAGGGGTCTTGTCGGAGTAAATTTCTGTAGGAATTGTAGTTTTCACCCTTTGGTGCCGAAATGGACCTGGAGGGGGGACTCAAGCTATGACAGACAGATAAATCAACTAACCAAATCTTTTGGATCACTAGGAGGCCCCGGTGTTGCCTACAGCAGAAGTCAGTGTGGAGTAAGAGTTGAGAGAGTGAGGAGCTCGAGAATTCGAGCAGCTGCTTCTACGTAGTGCATAGGGAAAATCGTTGGGAAGGCTGTGTCTGGCCTGCTTGCTATTATCTTCCTAACGTGAAGAGACTTAATCCGACCATTGGACTTTATCTGAATTTATGACCTTCATTCCGTATTGTGACTAATTTCACCTGAAGAGGACCGAATACTTGCTGTTGTGTGATTGGCCTATCAGGACTTTCACCACCACCACAGACCATACGGTTTGCACAGAGACACTGTGAATTGCAACCGGACTGTCATGTGAACTGTGGTATTTGTCTGCTTTTCCTATAAGTGTGCTGAATGTGGATAGTGGGTTGTGATTTGGTTCCCCACTTTGCTGAATGTGTCACACTTGATGAAAGTTGTGTCCAGCAACCTTACCAGACTGCATCCGAACTGTTCTCCCAGTCTGGGCCCTGTCATCCTAGCCCAGACCCCTGCTCGTGCTGCAGAGAAAGATCCAATGAGAGACCCGTCCAGAGATTCAGCTCCTTGATCAACAACATCGAACAGGATCGAGCTCCACGTCACATCATGTGGGCCCTGTGTCTCCTGGCCATCCAGTTCTTCATCTTGAGGTCTCCATTTTGTCCATCCTGCATCCAATTTTAGGTAGCATGAGTAAAACCAGGGTAGCTCCCTGCAACCCAGCTAACAATCACAGTGTGTCATCTGATTTAATTGTTGTTAAGCTTTTGTGGACTGAGCCATTCGGCTCCGAATTACAAATTGTGGGTTACAGTGCATGCATGTTTCTTTCCATCACAGGGCCCCAACCAGCTGCAAAGTCGGCCTACCCGGGCAATGCTTCAGGCTAGCCTGTAGTTCTAACTGGGTACCCAGGGTGTGTGTGACTGTGTTCCAGGGAACTTTGACTGCATGCCTTATAGTCTGAATCAATCAGATCTAAAATCAACCACCAGATTACTGCCCCTCCCTTGTTCACATCCCCCAATAAATCAGATCTGGATCTTTTTGCAGCTAAACTGGGTGTGGTGTAACTCTGTATAAAAACTACTGCATCAACGTTGTTTAATTGTTACAGGTCTTGTTTTCCAGGGGGGTCATCTAGGGCATTCCAGCTGATCATAGCCCTAGTGGTAAGTGGTTTCAAGGAGGGATTCACTGTATGTTGCAAAAGTGTGTTGGTGTAGGGTAGCTGCAAGCTTAGCCAGGTCACTAGGGGTAAAGAGGGGGTATCAGTGTCCCAGAGCGCTGTACCTAGGGCAGTCACATTGCCAACAACCCTGTCCTCCAGGTGGAGGCACCAGTTTCGAGAACCTGGGCCCCTCAACCTGCAGGCTATGGTGCAGGCAAGGATAATAACCCTTGGAGTAGTGCCACCTAGGGGTTCCACATGTATTGCATGTCTTTTTTTTCTACCTTGACTGTATATGTTTGTATACATAGACAACAACAATAAGCAGTAAAAAAAAAAACAATTTCCCATGCATCCCCCTAACTTAGTCTGAAGGGTCTATACCTGTGTATCGAGTCCTAGGACACCAGTTACTAGGGACCCACTTCATGAGGTGAAGAGACAACCAGTGTTCTATTTTTGTGTCAGGGTAATGGTTTCTAGCAGGGCCCATTCCCATGGAAGGCCTAACATAATGGGGGTTATTCTACCCAGCCTTCCAAACAGCCTACCCTTGGCTCCAGCTCACTGTGGGTAAAACCTTCTTAAGCATTCTGGGCCACAAACACATACCTGGCATGCCACGCTGAGCACATATGTGTGACATCTTTCTGGAGCACATGGTATTGACAGGATGGGTGGTGGACCACTCCTGACACCCTTGTGTCTCTGCCATATGGACTAGGAAGCCTTTGTCCTCCACCATGAAACCTGGAGAGGTCTTTTACAAACCCAGGAAACTCCCTTGAGGGGATTCCCCACTCCTCTCCACTTGCAACTCCTTTTGGTGAGACAGTAGGGCCTTCAAACCCTAGCTCTTTTTCTCTACAACATGTTCTGTTCTTGCTCTCTCTGTTCCCTGCCATTATCTTGATTTTCTCTCTCTTCTCTTCCCTACCTCAGACTTCATGCCCCCTTTGTGTCTTTTTTTCAGGCCAACATCTTCATTCTTCTCAGCTGTGCAACTCAGCTCAAGAAAAACTGGAATTGTCCAGTTCAACCATTCCCCTTTTATTAGGAGTGGGAGTGGTAGCAGCATCCATCAGGAGCACAGCTACTGAACACATGCTCAAGGCATGAACATACTTAGCAGACTAACTAGTGCTGGGGGAATGAAGTCTGGAATCTTCCAGGCTTTAGGGCTTTTGTTACCTATCTTATTAGTAGTTAGGGCTGAAACAAGCAGGAGGTAAGATCCTGTCTATATTTCTCTTAAGCTTTTTCTATTTTCATACTTGCATTCCTTTATTTTACCACAGTTTAGAAAAGATGTTGCCTTACCTCCCATATACAATATAATTGTTTTCAGATTACAAAGGAGGGTCCAGTTTTTGAGTGAGGGGCAGAGTTGAGTAGGGAGGATCTATAAAGAAGAAACATTATTAACAGAGTCTAACCTCTTCAGCCCAGTTGACATCAACATGGGGGCATTCTATCAAATAAAACATGAGTCGACTATAAGTTTACAGTGACACACACATTAAAATATTTTTCTGTCTAGACTATTTGTAATAAATCCAGCCTCATGCCATTTTTGCATTGCAGGAAAACTAATCAGTGTTCTCACCACAAGTTATACTGTAGTGAAGTGCAAAGTCTTTTAGTACTGTTGTACATGAATAATAAATACTTACTGAAAAATAAGAGATCACACCACCACACTAGTCATCAGATCATCAGGTCATAGAAACATAGAAATGTAGAAGGTGTCGGCAAATAAGAGTTTCATGGCGTACCTAGTCTGTTCTATTTTCTCCATTGTCCTACCGTGACACTGTAAACCCTACTCTGCCACTGGTCATGGTTTCTGACACTCGTCATTTCCTCCATAGCTGAGTTCTTCTCCAAGCTTATTGCCAGTGATGACTAGCTCTGCCTTCCTCTTTTTCAGTCAAGCATTCAGTTACTCTGGGCCCTTCCAAACATGAATGAGTGAGATATGTGGGATGACAGTGCCATAGTGCATTCTGATAATCCAAGTTGAGTAGTGGGACCAGGATACTGTAACCTGCAACTGACACCATTGCCAAATCAATCATTTCCTCCCAGAGAGTCCACCAGCATTGTGCAATGGCCAGATGGTGCCCAGTGAGTCGAGGGTTGCCAAGTAGCCAGACAGAAGTGAGTAGCCCCAGCCCCACAAGGCTGAATTTTATTACACCGTAGTGGCTCTTTGCACCTCATGGTTATATTTTATCAGTCACTGGCAGCCCTAATGCTAGGGTTGCCACCTGTCAGGTTTTTTACCTGGTGATCAGGTTTTCAGGGTCCCTATCAGGTAATCTGGTTTTGCTCAGTGCTGGTCAGGTTTTTTAGTCATTTTGAGTGCTCACATACTTTTCAAACAGATTTTGTCATATTCATTGTTTCAGCTACATGTCCAGGTTACAAACAAGTTCTGTTGCCATTATAGCCCTTTGTTTGTGAAAGCAGTCAAGCTGGGTGGTGTAAAGTATGGCCATCAACACCACTAGCACTTATTTAACCTAATCTTTTTCACTGCATCTTGAAGTAGCAAAGCTGCCCCCACCTTTTGTAACAATAACTGAACCAGTTGTCCTCCACTTTCATTTGCTGGTAAACATTTTCATCGCTAACAGAATTTAGGCATTTTTTTGTGTTTTAAATTATTTTTTTTCCTCAAGAAAAAAGTATGGTCACTTCTTTGACTTTGAAATAGTACTGTGGATATGAAAAAAATGGAGCCAGAAAAAGAAAGTGCACATTATAGGAAACAATTTCTTTATTATGTATTAATATATACCATGTGTACTACTGTATGCTATTTATAGTATTTCCCTTGTCTCCCCGATCAGATCATATCTGTAAATGAGATTTATTTTATCTCTGTATGTTTATCTGGTAAACCAATGTCAGTAAATAAATACATAAGTAAATAAATAATTAGGAATAACCTAGTAAAGTAACTAACAGTTACAATACAGTATTTTAACATTTTGTTGAACTGCTGCTTTAATTGCTGTCTTTTATTGATATAACAAAAGGCTTCTAGGAGGAGCAATGCATGAGGAGTCATGAAAAGGGGTGGGGCTAGGGGCCGAGCTTATGACCCATTTTTTTGTCTCATCCAAAGGTGGCAATCCTACCTAATGCACTGAAAGTGAAAGTACATTTGGACACAGACACTTCCAGAATTTAGGAATGTCTGAATGTGGCATGCAGTGGCAGTTTTGATTCAGGCCACTCGGGGAAGATGGTTGAACTGAGGGAAGATGCATAGAAAAACAGCAGGCTGACTATGGGCTGAATATGATATGCATTTTGACAGGTGTGGAATGAGCTCTCATCATCAGTGAACTAGGCCTGAGAGTTCCCTGGAGTGCAGATTGTACAATGGATGAGTTTTCTGTGAGTGGCTGTTGACTGGAAGCAGAAGGCAAAGTGAATATACAGAGTGGGAGATATGATCAGTAGTAAAGAAGGAACAGACTGGCTTTTATGAGAGTGATTGAGAGTTAAAATGGGCAGCCACTATACCAGACTAAAGAACCTCACACAGAGTAGTCTGATTTAAATAGTGCTGACTATCTTTGGAGCCTTCTATATGACATGTTGGTGGGGAGCAACCTACTTAATGCAGTCCTAGAGTAAAGGGAGATGCCGGATGATTAAGGACCCCTCTTGTGATGAAGAATAATTACAGCAGTTTCACTGTAGCTGCAGGCTGTTGCTCTGCCCACTGCCGGCTACCAGTACACGCCCTCGTAAAGAATAAAACGACTAATAGTCATAATAATAAATGCAGCTGTGCAAATTACCAAATAGAACCTGGGGTGTGTGGGGGGCAGAGTGCCCCCACAGAAGAAAGAACAAGAATTAAATAGTCATAATAATAAATGCAGCTGTGCAAATTATCAAATAGAACCCGGGGGTGTGAGGGGCGGAGCACCCCCACAGAAGAAAGAACAAATAAATACTATATTGTATATTCTAAATTGTGTGCCAGATCAGGAGTCAAAAAGAGCTGAGGCAGAGGACAATGCTGAGAATGTGCCGTACAGTCGGAAAACCAGCGTTAAGCTGTAGTAAGATTAAAAATATAATGGAAACACAGTGCTGCGGTAAAAATATTGTTCAAATGATGAAACTAAGATGCATAAGGCGGGTGTACAGAAAATACAGAAAAATAAAACAGTGCAGTGGTACATCATGGAAACGGTCTTTCTATTTCAATGAATTTGTAAAGTTAGTTAAGCCAGGTGTGGTGCAAATACTGTGCAAGTTGAAAAGGTCACATTTTACATACATGCTCAAGTGTTGTTATTGTTTGCAATAAATAGACTTTCGGTAGCATGTCTTGGTTGGGCGTGTCACTGTATGCTATTTTTCTGTGAGAGGGGGGCGTCTGCATGGCATGGAAAAAGCCGTCACTACCATAATGCTGTGAGTTTTTGATTTATGCATGAGGGATCCTTAATCATCTGGTATCGCTGAGTAAAGGGTAAAGCCAAGCACTTGCTTACACACAAAGAGGATGCCAGGAGTGGCCACATTAATGCAAAATAAACTTCATAATCTTACTGAGAGACAAAAAATGCAAAGATAAAATGGCCTATTGGACCCTGATGCCGAGCATGTTTTGTGTCACTAAAGATTCTTTTCCTAAGGTGTAGCACCACAGCCTAGTAAGGTTTTTATACAAAAACATTGAAGATACAGTATATTTAAGTTGCTGAGTGCAGCATCTTTGAAGGATAAGATGGCCCAGAGTAGGCAGCAGCAGGAACATACTTCCACATGGCTCCACTCTGATATTAAAAGGTTCTACCTATGTCGCAGGTGCCATCTCACAGAACACTACTTTTCAAACCCTTACTGTGGGTAAGATTTTTTAAATTCAGCATCTAATAACTTGTGATACATCTGTGGTGATCTATGAGGGGTGGGTTTATGGTCAGGTGCCTTCCTGAGGCAACAGCTATCCCAGGTATAAACTGAATAGGGAGGATAGCTGAGATGAAGCTGGGGTGCTAGTACACTTGGGTATCAATGACTGGGTGAATCAGCATGTGAAGCAAGTGAAGTGGAATTTGTAGGGCTTGTGGGAAAGACTGCCAGCACACTCAGCCTCTATGGCCTTTTCAGAGGTCCACCATGTGTGGAGTAGGAGGTAGGGAATGATAGAGTAAGGAAGGAAGAAATAGAGGAATTAAATGGGTGGTCAAATGGATGGTGTTAGGAGAAAGGGTACCACTTTGTGGGGGACAGGGAGACATCTGGGACAGGAAGCTCTTCAAAGGTGATGGCCTTCACCTGACAAGAGAGGGGATCAGCACACTGGGGCAGACGTTTGATGCCTACATTAGACAGTTAAACTTACTGCAGTGGGACACAGAGATTAGGGGAATCATGGCAAAGGGAGTGAGGGAGGGGAACCTAGCTAGTGACCTCCCTACACTGGGGACTGGTAGAAGTATGGTGAGTAAAAATAAGGTTGATATTCAAGGAAGAGTAGTGGAAGAGGCAAAGGGGGAGGCTGTCAGGGTCTGCAAGCAATAACAAAAATAAGACGGAAAGGAGAATGGGAAGGAATGACAGTGTAGTATCACAAAATATCAAAAAAGGCTCTGGAGATAGTTGGAAGGGAATTTGCCTTAATACCAGGAGTCTAGGTAATAAAATTATTGAGCTCCAGGCATTGGTGGGAGACACTGAGGTGGACCTCATAGCTATCACAGAAACTTGGGCCACAGAGAATAATGATTGGGACTTGTCAGTCTCAGGTTACAAAATGTTTGGACAGGACAGAAGTAAAGGCAAAAGGGGAGGGGGTATATTCCTATATGTCAAGAAGGGCATAGAGCCTGTGGAGGATGGACACATGAGGGGAAGCAAAGGGGAAACAGAGTTGTTGTGGGTTTACATCACAGTGCCATCATGGCAAGAAAATACAGGTGGGGTGATCTATAGACCACCAGGACAATGTGGAAAGAGAGACAGGGAGTTCAGGGAAGAGCTAGAATGAGGAGTGAAGAAGGGGGAAGTGGTGGTGGTAGGTCACCTGAACCTGCCAGATACTGACTGGGACATTCCAGAGGCTAGGTGCACCAGAAGTCAGGCCCTGTTGGATACATTGGAGAACTGCCTGCTGGTACAGTTGGCTAAGGAATCTGCTAGACAGGTGTTGTTCTCAATGTGGTGCTCACCAACTCAGAAATGGTGCATGGACTGATGTTGGGAGAGCCACTGGGGTACAGCGACCATAATTCCATTTTGTTCAGGCTGGTCCTTGGGACCAGAATGCCTATCAACAACTGAAGCACTAGGTTTCAGGAGAGCTGACATCAACCATATGAGGGAGCTGGTCTGAGACAAACTGACCAGGGTGAACTCCATCAGTGGTGTAGAGAAAAGATGGGGGACAATCAAGGGGGCCATTCTTGAGGCAACAAAGGCATGCACAAGAATTGTTACAAAGTGAACCATGTATAATGGAGCAATATGGTTCTCATAAAGGGTTACAAAAGTAGTGAGGGCCAGGAAAAAGACTTTCCCAGTTTTTTTTTTTTTATTTAGAAGTTGCATTAGATATAGGATGAGTTCTATGAGAAGCAAATCTCATTTACAGAATGTCCTGAGTCATAATGGCAACAAAACAATATAAACTAATGTACACAAAATCAATTAACAATAAAAAATGGATTGTCCCTGCAACAACAATCTTTTCAAACTGTGCTTAAAATATCAAGAGTAGGCAAAATTCTAAACTGAGGAGACAAGTTATTACAAGAAAATAGAGCTGCATGTGAAAAATATTCTTTCCCAAAGTGTGTGTGTGGTACTTGGACAAGAAAAACAAAAAGCACTGAGGCACATCTCTGAGACTGTATTTGTGAGCAGGAACTATTAGACTTTCAGATAAATAAGTAAGGGTCTGATTGTTTGCAGTTTTGTACATAAGAGGCAACCAATAAAAAGTGCTCCTGGTAGAGGGTGACAACCAATTTAGTTGATACAAAAAAGTGGAATGGTGCTCATCTAATTTTGATTTAGGATAAATTGAAACAAGTGAAAATAAACAGTATTTAATGTAAGGAGATGTAAGGCAGAGGCATGATGATAAATAGTGTCACCATAATCCAGGATAGGGAGAATGGTTTGCCCAGTAATATGTTTTCAGTAATTTCCACCAAGCCAGTTCAATAACAAAGTTGTTGAAGTCCAGCACAGCAAAAGGATTTTTCCAATGACAACCACGTCACCTGGCAAATCTGTTGACAGAAGCTGCAGCACCCCAAGCATCAGGGCACTTTTGTACCACACACATTGGGGGTTCTGCTTCCATACCCTCTGGATCTCTATATATCTACAGTAACTCAGAGGGGGGTGGATTCATGGGACGAGTGGCCAAACTCGGGAGGCAATGAATCTGTTCATTGCTCCAATAACCCATTCGACACTGTGGGCGTTAAACAGGTTGTGTCACTGTGGGGGATTCATTGTTACAGCATTGC
Organism: Neoceratodus forsteri; assembly: GCA_016271365.2. Classification (NCBI taxonomy): domain Eukaryota; kingdom Metazoa; phylum Chordata; order Ceratodontiformes; family Ceratodontidae; genus Neoceratodus; species Neoceratodus forsteri. The sequence continues at coordinate 204,484,701 of CM057458.1, forward strand.
TATAACAATGGTATACCTTTGCAGTCTGACCATGACAAGCAGTGCCTGGCACATTTTAGGTGACAGAGGCATTGACAAACTTTTGAAAGGGTTTTATCAATGTGTGTTTAAAGGTCATAGAGGAATCAAAAGTAAGACCAAGATATTTGACTTCAATTACAAGCTCAAGGGGGTGGTTATTTAGACAGATTGAAAAAGAAGAATTTGGTGATGACAAAGCAGGTTGGGACCCAAAGAGCATTGCTTAAATCTTTTTACTATTTAAAAGTAACTGACTATCAGAAAACCAATTCAAGTTTTGTCAAAGTTGCCCTACTGAGTCGAGGAGAGAAGAGATGGACTTTTGTGAGCATAGGAGAGGACAATGTCATCAGCAGAAAGTCTGACTAAGCAATGATCTACAACAGAAGGTAGGGAATCTACAAAAAGATTGACTAAAATAGAACCAAGTATAGACCCTTGAGGGACTCCAGTAGAGATGGGGAGAAAAGAAGAGAAGAAAAACAGCCATTAGAGGAAATAGATTGAGTTCTCCCATGTAAATCAGATGATAACCAAGTGATAACATTTGTGGAAAGTCCATAAGAAAATAGGCAAGTTAGAAGCAATGTGTGATTAATCATGTCAAAGGCTTTAGACAGATCAATAAAAACAGAATCTATGAGACACCCATTATCCAGCACTCTAGAGACAGAATCATGGAAATTAATAAATGCTGTTTGGGTAAAGTAATTTGGTCTGAAACCTGACTGAAAATTAGGAAAAAAAAGACAATTAGCCAGATAATCAGTAATCTGAGATAGAATAATTGTTTCCATGAATTTAGAAATAATTGGAAGCAGAGAAATTGGAGAGTACTTCTCTACCAGGGTCTTATCCCTGCCATTGTGTAAAGGGATAACTAGTGACTGTTTCCAAGCTGAAGGAAAAGTTTTGTTGCTACGAGATGGATTTAAATGTGTGTTAAAAGGGGAACCAAAATGTCAGCATTACATTTAAGTAGAAAATTATCTAAATGATTGATTCCCTTGGCAGTGCCTTCTCTCAATGTGGGTGGTAATGGAAACACTTTATCAGTTTTAATACACCTAAACTATAATGTGGGTCTTAGGAGAGGGGACACTGCAAGGGGATCGTAAAATAATCCAGTGGTAGAAAAATCAGCCTTTTTCAACAGCAGAGCAGGAACCTCAGAAAAAAATGAGTTGAACATAGTGCTGATGCCTTCTTTGGAGTACACAGTAGAGTCATCATAAGATACATTTGTGATGGAAGACACAGAAGGCACCTTCTAGATAGAGTCAACCATGCGCCAACATTTGTTTGGATTATTTTTGACATTAGATGAATTTGTTTTCAAGAAGGAGAATTTAGAGTTTCCGATAACAGAAACAATAATTTTTTGAAATTTGCAAAAAACTGCCATTCCTCTGGGGTATCTAATTTCTTAGCTTTTTGATATAGCTTCTCCTGAGACTTCAGTGGGGTAAGAATAAAAGGAGTCACCCAGTGAACATCTCTGGATTTGATTTTTTTTTTTCAAGAAGAAGGCATGTTGGTAGCAGATCAAATTTAACTGTTGAAAGAAGTAATCCCAGGCAGCATCTACATTACAGAAGGAAAACAACTCCCCCCAGTTAACCCTGAACAAACCAGAATGAAAAGCCTCCAAATTTAAATTCTTGAAACAATAAAACTTGATGGTATTGGGAGTAAATTTAGGAGGAGAAAGGTTAACCATGCAAAAGGTAATGGCATATTCACTGAATATGTTTCTCTGGCAACCAGAACTGCTAACTGGAAGCTCAGGTGAAACAAAAATCAGATCTAAAATAGTTGGAAACCTTACAGATTGAGTCATATCCTGTGGTATCTTTAATTAACTGATTGAAGCCAAGGTGGGCAAGGGAAGTTTTTAAGTCCCTGCTTTAAAGTCACCCATTAAGACTGGATATGGGAAACCACCCAGGGAGCAGATCAATGAATACAGTTGAAAGAATTTGGCTGCTTTAAATTGGGGAAGGGGGGTCAAGCTGCCAACTAAAATCTCCTTCCCAGATAATTTTATGGAAACAAAAATAGAACTAATCAGGCTACCAAAGGTGTCCGATTTAATATGCAAATAGGGAATGGAAGTGTGAAGAAATAGTGCCGCACCACCACCTCTATGTCTATACCTGTCAAATCTGAAGATTGTACAGTTTGGGAGACTGATATCTGACTCTTGAATAGTGGAATCTAGCCATGTTTCAGTTATACAGGAATGGAAGGGTGACAAGCACAGGACCAGCTTACCAGGAGGTCTCTTTTGGGGAGCAGACTTTAAACATTGGAATGAAAAAGAAAGTTTGTGAAGAGGGATGGGGGCAGGATTTATTGCCATATCACCTACAACTAGGAGGAATAGAAAGGTAATCCAATAACACAGAAACATAGACTTTGACCGCAGATAAGGACCACTTGGCACACCCAGTCTGCCCATTTCCCTACCTATTGGATAAGCTGCAGATTCTAGTTAACCAACAGCCTACTTCCTGCTAACCCCCCCATAATTGTCTTATGTTTGTCCCATGCATGTTTGAATTCCCCCACTGTTTTAGACCTCACAACCTCTCCAAGAAGGCAGTCCATGTATCCACCACTCTCTCTGTGAAAAAAATGTCCTCGCATTACCACTGAGCCATCCCCCCTCTATCTTTAAATTGCGCCCCCTTGTTCTTACACATCTCTTTTTCTGAAAGATGCTACCCTCCTGGACTTTGTTGATTCCCTTGAGGTACTTAAAAGTTTCTATCATGTCCCCCCGTCCCTCCTTTCATCAAGGTTATACATATTAAGCTCTCTCAGTCTCTCTTCATATGGTTTCTGATATAGACCCTGCACCATTTTAGTTGCCCTCCTCTGGACTGCTTCCATCCTGTCTATGTCCTTGCGTAGATGAGGTCTCCAAAACTGCACACAGTACTCCAGATGGGGTCTCAACAACTGTTTGCACAGAGGGATAACCAATTCCCTTTTTCTACTTGTGATGCCCCTCCTTATGCATCCCAGTATCCCCCCGACTCTCCTTACTGACTCCTCACATTGCTTACCCACCTTTAGGTCATCTGATATGACTACCCCCAGGTCCCTTTCCATTACTGTTGTTGTTAGTACCTCCCCTGCTATTGTGTACTCTTCTTCTGGATTTTTATTTCCCAGGTGCATCACTTTGCACTTCTTTGCATTGAATCTAAGTTGCCATATGTCTGACCATCCCTTCAACCTTTCCAAGTCCCTTCTCATCCTTTCTACCTCCCTTGTGTATCAACTCTGTTACAGATCTTTGTGTCATCTGCAAAGATGCATACCTTTCCTTCCAGACCTCTGCAATGTCACCTATAAAGACGTTAAAGAGGACTGGACCCAGTACTGAGCCATGAGGTACTCCACTAGTAACCCCCCTTTCTTCGGAATGTGTTCCATTCACTATTACCTTCTGTGTCCTGTTGTGCAGCCAGTTTGCTACCCAGGCTACCACCCTGGGACCCACTCCCAGGCTGGCTAACTTGATTATTAATCTTTTGTGTGGGACTGTGTCAAATGCCTTGCTAAAGTCTAGGTAGGCCATGTCCACAGCCCCTCCCTGGTCTATTACTTTGCTCACCCAGTCAAAGAAATCAATTAGATTCATCTGACATGGCCTTCGTGCTGTGAATCCATGCTACTTTGGGTCCTGTGTCCCGTTGGCCTCTAGGTACTCAACAATTCTTTCTTTCAGAAGTGATTCCATCATTTTCCCCACCACTGAGGTCAAACTAACAGGTCTGTAGTTTCCTGCTTCTGCCTTGCTCTCACTTTTGTGAAGGGGAATCACATCTGCTCTCCTCCAGTCCTCAGGTACCATCCCATCCTCCCATGATTTGTTAAAAAGTGTGGTCAGTGGTGTCACTAGGTTCTCCCTTAGTTCTTTTAGGATTCTAGGGTGAATCCCGTCAGGCCCCATTGCTTTGTCCACCTTGAGTTTTAGGAGTTCTTTCAGGACTCTTTCTTCTGTAAATGGACTGGTGTCAACCCCACTACGAAGAGTGCTTCTATTGTTTGGTTTAGGTAACTTCTCCTCTTCTTCTTTTGTGAATACTGAGCAAAAGTATTCATTCAGTATCTCTGCCTTTTCACTGTCTCCCTCTGCCCACCTTCTCTCTCTTCTATTAATCTTCACTATCCCTCCCTTAACCTTCTATGCTCCCTAATGTTCCTATAAAAGGTTTTATCTCCCTTCTTAACTGAGTGGGCTATCTTTTCCTCGGTTTGGGCCTTTGCTTTTCTGACTGCCTTCCCCACTTCTTTCTGCTTTAATTGATACAGTTCCCTGTCGTGCTCCTTCTGTGATTCCTTATACTTTTTGAATGCAGCCTTTTTCTCCTTAACCTTCCCTGACACTTCTTTTGAGAACCACAGTGGTTTTTATTCTGCTTTGTTTTCTTTATTTGTTTCACACAAAGGCTTGTTGCCCTCATGATGGCAGTTTTGATTTTTCTCCATTGCTCTTCCACCACCTCCTTTCTGGACATTTGCTAATGCATTCCTCAGGTATTCACCCATTATGCCAAAGTCAACCCTTCTAAAGTCCAGTATCTTTGTCTTTGTATGGCTTGTCTCCATGGTTGTGTTTATTGTGAAGCACACTGTGCAGTGGTCACTTGTTCCCCGATGTCTAGTGACTTCTAAATTTGTGATCATCTCTCCATTTGAGAGAACCAGGTCTAATATTGCTCCCTCCCAAGTGGATTCCACCACTAGCTGTCTAAGGCATGCCCCCTGTGGGGCATCAAGAATGACCCTGTTCTTGGATGTGGCTGCAGTCCATGTCATCCAGTTAACATCTGGCATATTCAGATCCCCCATCAACAGTAGCTCCCCTTTTTTAACCATTTTGAGAATGTCCTCTATCATTTTCTTGTCCATTTCCTCCCTTTGAGACGGGGGTCTGTATACAACCCATGTGCGGATTGTGATGCCATTCCCTGTCTCCAAGAAAAGGGGTGCTTAACACATTTTTTAGTCCAACATACAGTACACATCTAATATTTTGGGTAGTTGTGCTGATGGAACAGTTGATGACCCTCAGGATGGGATGACTTAAATAGCCCAAGGAGGAGATGTCAGATCAGGCTGAAGGAAAACAGAAAACATCTTTAAACCTACTCTGCTGTAATTTGGCAGAGGTCATATGGGATAATGAGGTGAAACCAAATGCAATAATGCAATAATAATGAAACCACATGATTAAAGTTTGAGACAGGGCAGGGTAGGGGTCCCTCTTTAAATAACCAGAAGTAACAGCTGTCCAAAATAAGGTGTAAATGGACAAGCAGAACAAGAGATTTAAAAATACAACAAATACCGCAAAATCAAAATAATAATGTAAAAGATAAAATAAATAATACATTTAGGAGCAAAACTTTAATGCTGCAACCAATAACGTAATTTAGTCAGCTAGGGAAGTAAAGGTCAAACCAAAAAATTAACCGTGGATCACATTCTGCATAAGACAAGTCAAAGCAAAATAAAACAAATATAAAGCACCACAAAATAACACTAAAATTAAGAATATATCACAACTAAAATTGTAACCCAAAAATTTCTTTTTAAAACAAATTATGAGCTGCAGATTGATGCCTGACCCAAAGTTATAGTGAGTAGGTAAAATAAGTAAAACAAGTCAAAGTATAGCGTTTTAGCAGGTAAAGCTGATTGTTGTCCTCCTGGCTTTCACCTAGGGAAAAGTTCCAAAAGGATTTTGTCCGAGAATCCACTAATTGCCACTAAGTGGAAAAAACAGATTAACATCAATTGAAATAAACTGGCATAGTCACATAATGTAAGGTTGTGTAGACAGCATGCAAAGGTGGAGAAACTCTCCAGCAAAACAAAACTTTCAACTGTCAATATTCATTAAGTATGAAGAATTAAAAAACCTCTCCAGATTGTAGAATGCAAGGGCAGGGTTCATCAAATGAGAAATCCAGTGGGTCTCCCTCACCGTCCACACCGAAAGTTTGCAGAGGGTTCAATTTAAAAAAAGGACATGAACTAAAAGTCAGATGTACGTTGCAGACAGCTACTGTATTGCTTGAGATGAGTTTAATAAAAAAACAGATTGCTCCAAACTACTGGTAATGAAACAGCAGTTCAGGTAGAAATTTCTTCCCAGAGTGTTACTCGCACCACTCATGCTCATGCCCAGAGCTCACACTAGAGGGCAGCACAGGCTTTTAATGTGGAATAGCCCTGCCCCCTTGCTCCACTGCACAGCAGCTGGCTCACCCCCGAACCCCCTGCCTGCTGTGCATACAGTAGCTTCTGCACAGGGCACTGTGAACCGGTGCAAAAACAGAGGCTGTAAAGGCTGAACACTTGAAGCTTTCCACCTACGTGACTGAGGGTGGGACTACAGATGACAGGTGGGGACAGTGTACTAAGTGCTGAAAGGTGTCATGGGCTTTTGCTATGGAGTAGCCCACCCCCTTGCTCTGTTGCACAGCCACCAGCTTGCCCCAGAGCCCCCTGATTGCTGTGCATACAGTAACTGCTGGACTAGGCACCAATGAGCTGGTGCAGAAACAGGCTGAAAAGGTTGAACACTTGAAACCTTCTACCTACACAGCTGTGTAGTGGAGTCCAGTGCAGATGAAAGGCTTGAACAGAGTACAAGGAAAAGCAGGTGGACAAGGAAAGGGGAGAGTACCAAATAAAATCTGGGGAAGAAAAGACAATGGTAAGTGAGGCAAAGACAAATACAAGCTGTGTATTGCAGAGGGGGTCAAGGGTGGGGGAAACACTTATTCAAATACATTAAGGAAAAATTGAAACGGGGTATTGTTAGGCTAAAAACAGGGAGAGGGTACTAGAGGAATATGAATAAAAACAGCCATCCTTAACAATAACTTCTGTTCTGTCTTTACAAGGGAAGACAGTGAGCCCCTGCCTGAAAGTGGCATCATGGCAGCTGTCAGGAGCATTCCTGGAATGGGGCAGCAATTATTTAACAGAGAAAATTTCCAGAAGGGGTTTGAAGCACTAAAGGTAGATAAAGGGCTGGCAGTATAGCCTAGAGGTTGGAGTAATGAGCTGTGAACGAGCTTGGTACATCCAGCAGACCAGACCTGGGTTTGATTCTCTCAACCTCCACTTGCATACTGTGTGACTCTGAGCAAGTCACTTAACCACCCAGTGCTCCCAGGTTGCCCCTGAAAACAAGCACTTGTAACTAGTGGGCCTTACCTGGTTACTAAAGACTAAAATAAAAAAATTAAAAAAAGTCCAAGAGTATCCAAGCAATTGGCAGTGGAACTATCTGAACCCCTAGTAGGGCTATTCAATAGCTCAATTCAAACAGGGGTTGTTCTGAAAGACTGGAGGGTAGTGGATGTAGTCCCACTACATGGTGATAGGGGGGACAAGGAGTGACCTGAGAATTACAGACTTCTCAGCCTTACCTCTGTAATGGGTAAACTGAAGGAGTCACAGATCAAAGAGGACCTTGTAGACTACCCAGAAAGTAACAGTCTACAGGATAGTAAACAGCATGGATTTGTGACACGGAGGTCTTATCAGATGAACCTAATAGTTTTCTTTGACTGGGTAACAAAGTTAGTTGAAAAGGCCATGCTGTGTATTTACTCTACTTTGATTTCATTAAGGCTTTGAACTCAGTGCCACACAGATGAGTGATGAAGAAGCCGGAGGACCTGGGCATGACAAGGGACATAGTTAGATGGGTAAGAAACTCGATAAAAGAGAGACAGCAAAGAGTGGTAGTAAACAGGGTCAAACTGAGAGGGATGTCACAAGAGGGGTGGCCACAGGGATTTAACCTGGGTACTGTCTTCTTCAATATTGCAACTCCCTGTACCTAGGACTATCGGGGGTTGAACTTCGCCATCTGCAGCTAGTGCAGAATGCGGTGGCCAGGTTATTGACTGGATCTTCTAGATCCAGCCATATAATGCCTGTGCTCCGCGGACTGCACTGGCTGCCAGTGTTTTGGCAAATCACCTTCAAGGTCGGTTTGCTGACCTATAAAGCCCTACATGACCAGGGACCTACTTACCTGAAAGAGCCCTCTGCCCTTACTGTCCTTCCGACCCTCCGATCCACTGATTTAGGGATTGCTAGAGATCTCAGGGTTTGTTTGAAACTCTTGTGGGACTAGATCATTTAGTTTTATGGCCCCGGAATCTGTGGAATTCTCACTGCCAGGTGCAAATAGCCAACTGTCCTAAGCTTTTAAAGGAGCTCTGAAGACCCACCTTTTTAGTATAGCTTTTAATGATTTATAATAGTTTTAAACCTTGTTTATTTATTTTTTTATGAAATTGTACAGGCGCTTTGGTTTGAGAAAAGTGCCTTTTAAAAATAAAGTTTTGATTGATTGATTGAATATGTTAAGCAGCAACATTCTAGAGGCCATTCAGGGCGAGTTGTGTCTCTTCAGAGATGAAATCTCTGCAGTATGGTAGATAATGACAAAGGAATAAGGGAGATGCAGAGGGATCTACAAAGAGTGGAGGGGTGATCTAAGGTTTAGCAGTTGCAATTCAATGCCAAAAAATGCAAGGTTGTGCACCTAGGGGAAAAAAACAGGACAGAGTACTGAATGGGAGGGATTAAACTGAGCACTATGTAGAGGAAAGGGCCCAGGGAGTCGTCACTAGTGACTCCCTCAAACCATTAAGCCAGTGCAATAAGTCCTATAATAAGTCTAATAGAATGCTGGGGTGCATCAGAAGGGGTATTGGCAGCAGGAAAAAGGAGGTACTACTACCTCTATATAGGTCAGTAGTGAGGTTGCACTTGCAATACTGTGCTCCATTCTGGAGTCTTCACCTAAGGAAGGACAGGGACAGGCTAGAGATGGTGCAACACCAGGTGACCAAGGTAATTCAGGGCCAACAGGGCAGACCTTACAAAAATCATGTCAAGACACTGAACATGTATTCACTGAAGATTAGATGAGAGAGGGGTGGGATATGATTGTGACTTTCAAGTTCCAAAAGGAAATTAACAAGGTGAACTGTGGGGAACTATTTAGCAGGAGTACAGAGTCACGAACCCAAGGTCATGTGAGGAAACTGATGGGGTTATGCTTTAAGAGGGATGTGTGGAAGTTCTATTTTATGGAAAGGGTGGTGGCACCATGGAACAGTCTGCCAGCAGAGGTGGTGGGCGCCAAGACTGTAAATGGTTTCAAGTATGGCTGGGACAGAGTGATGGGTTTAGTGGTTGCTCAACTCAGAAGTGGTAGGGAGAAGAGCAGGGGGGTGGACCAGGCAGGATAAACCCCATATGGACAATAGATTCTGTGGCAGATAGGGAACTCCAAGCAGACTAGATGGACCTTTGGTCTTTTTCTGGCATTACTGTGTGTTTTTTTATGTTCTGTTTGGCTTACCGTGCCTGCAAATTTTTTCACGCTTATTTAATTTATTTGTTTATTTATTTATTTTATTTTAAATTTGGTGACTGGGTAAGCTCGCTGGGACATACATATCCCTTTTTCAGGGGCGACCCGAGGAAATTAACTTCCAGTAGAAGCAGTTTAGAGAGATGGTTACAGAGAAGTCAGGGTGATAAGTTACATGGAATAGGCATGCATAATAACTTGATAAAACATTAGGCCAAAGAGACATAACATGCAATTATTTTCTTATAAACAGTGTACTGTATTTACAAACATTAAAAAAAATAAATATAGGTATATACAAATATACAGTACAATATGTACTAAGTTGAAGTTGAGGGAGTGAGAGACAAAATAGTAGAGAGATTCAGCAGAGGAGGGGGTCGAATGGAAGGCTGGCTAGAAGTGGGGGAGGACCCTTTTTATGAGAAGGATTGGCTTAATTACTGGTACAGACTGGAGGAGGAAAGAAAACTTCTTTGAAGTACTATTTGAATTGGAGAGAGACATATAGGAAAGTATTTGCTGAGGGAGGCTATTCCATCTGTGAGGTGCTAAGAAGGAGAAGGATTTCCTGCCTATGGCTAACCGTGTTTTGTGAAGGACAAGCAGTGGGAAATGAGAGGAGCGTAGGGTCCTAGAGAAGGGCTTCAGCTCAAACAGGTTGGAGAGTATGGGTGGGGAGGGGAGGTGGATGAGTTTGAATCTAATACAGTGTAAGGGGAAGTCTAACTTAGCCTTAATTGATGGCCAACCTAGTGCTTGGAGCACATCGCAGTGATGTGTATGAGCAGGAACATTAGCTATGAAATAGACAATTCTGTGGCAGGCTTGCTTTAATTAGGACAGGATAGATTGCTTAGCTGAGAGAAGCAGGGAGGCTCCATAGACAAGGCCCGGTAGAAGAGTGGCCAAAGCAATTGTTCTCCTGGATTAGAGTGTCAAGTAAGGGGCAGTTCAGTAAAGTAGGCCCAGCTTTTGATGGGTTGCTTTTATTACTCTATCAGCATGTGATTTGAATGAGAGGTGTTCGTTCAGTGTAACCCCTAAGTATTTGAAGGAGTTCACTCCTTTGAGTGTCTCCCCTGCTAAGGTGTTGACTACTAGGGGTTGCTGATTAGTCACATCAAAAGAAGTGTGATGGAACAACATTGTTTTCATTTTCTTGGCATAAGCACCAGTAAGTTTTTGCAGAACCAGGTTTCCAGCGACTGGAAATCCTTCTCTAGGTTGGACGTGATGGAGGAGACAATGTTGTCAGATCTATAAAGGATGGTATCATCGGCATAGAGTTGCACCAATGCACTACCACAGTTGTGGGGGTTTGTTGATAAATATGGAAAATAGCCAGCCCGGTGGCACTGAGGGTTGAGGCGCTGGACACCACACCTTGCTCCACGCCGGCGACCCGGGTTCGGGAACGAGCCCGGGGTGTCGGGGGTCAGCAGGGGAGGGAAAGGATTGAGCATCTGAGGACAGCTCTCCTTTCCCAGGAGGGAGGGGGACACACACTCAGTGCCTGACTGGCCTCTGGTGGAAACCGGAGGCACAGCAAGCGCATGAGAGCACAGAGAGGGATGGGGAGTGGTTGACGTCGGTGGTGACGCCTTGACGTTGGGGCACACACCACTCTCGCAAGAAAAAGGGAAAATCACCCTGCAGCACTCCCGGTAGATGGATCACCAGGCCCCGATCCCCAGTGCCCCTGCCTGTCCCGGTACCAGCGCCCCGACGATAATAAGAAGGACTTCGGGGGGTGGCCCGACCCCGTGCCCACCTGGGGGATATAACCACAGCTACATGGGGGATGGACTGCACCGGGCTCCAGGTAAGAGGGCGGGGACTAGAAGGCCATAGGTGTCTCCCGAAGAATGGGAGTGCTGCGGGCAGGGGGAGTATAAAGAATAAGTAAAAAAAAAAAAAAATATGGAAAATAGGAGAAAACCCAGGATGGACCCCTGAGTAACCCTGTCTTTGATGGGTGATAGGGAGGATGTAATCCCAGCCCACTTGACACATTGCTTTCAGTTAGATAGATAATTAAAGAACTATGAACTGGAGCTAGCATCAAGGTCAAGAGAATTCAGTTTCACTAGTAGAAGTTGGTGATTGACAAGGTCAAACGCCTTTGTGAGATCTACCAAGACTGCTCCAGTTGCATGTCCCTGACCCATCGCATGAAATATGTCAATGGTGATCCTTAGAAGAGCGGTATTGGCCCTGTGCAGTTTCCGGAAACCATATTGACAGATGGTAAGGGCGTTAGACAAGTCAATAAAAGAGTATAACTGATTATAGAGTATTCTTTCCTGAACTTTTGCAAGAGGACATAGAATTGATATTGGCCTGTAATTTTCAGTGAGGTTAGTGGGGCCACTCTTGTGTACCAGGACCAATATTAGTGTTTTCCATTTATCTGGTAAGGTTTGTGAGAGGAAGGATCTATTAATTAGTAGGGCAACAGGAAAAGCAACAGCAGCGGCACCTATCCTAAGGAATTTTGGGGGAAGGGTGTTCAATCCCAGTGAGCTTTTGGATTAAGTTTGTTTAGGAGCTGGAGCACCTCAGCATGTGTGGTGAGTTTCTTGTGGAAAGGATCTGGGGGGGACTCGGGACTGGCAATGACTGGATTGAGTGGTCCTATAGGAAGGCCAGTTTTGTAGGTGTCTAGGTCAGTGAAAAAGTGATTTATCCCGGCTGCACTCTCCAAAGCAGTTGTTAGAGTGGTACCTTTATTAATCATGTCTTAGGGGATGGTATATTCCTTGCCCTGGAGTAAGGCATTGACTTGGGACCAGAAATGTTTGGGGTTGGTGAAACGATGGGTTCAAAGAGATTGGAAGTAGTCCCACTTGGGCTTGGTGGCTTTAGTTTTGCATACCTTCCACAAATGACGATAGGTTTGCCAGTCTGAGTTAAGGACGGATTTTTTAAAGATTTTCCAGGCTTTGTCAGGGGAGAGCATTTGGTGCCTAATTTCCTTAGATAGCCAGGGAGAGTGGTTGGCTTTAGCTCTTCTTAGTTTAAAAGGGGTGTGGGTGTCAAGGATGGAGGAAACGGTTTTAGCAAAATAGGCAAGGGCTAGATTTATATCTGAAAGGGAGGTGATAGGGGTCCAGTCAATGAAATTCAGGCTATTCAAAAAAGTATCAGGGTTAAAATTTGTTAGGTCTTGAGATTTTATCATTTTGTGGGAGACTGGCACGTTGTTCTTCCAAACACAGTAGGTGGTGGAGTGGTAACTTAGGGCATCAGGGATGATCCCAGAAGCTTTGATATGGCATTTGTCATTCGTTAGCATCCATTCAAGTAGGCTGTGAACTTAAGATAAGAGTGGGTGAACACAGCGGGGTGATTGAGGTGGAGGACCAGAAATATGCTGTGGCCTTATATAATGAAAGGGCAAGAGTTCCTGAAAGGCATATGTTCAAATTCTGCAGGGTATCAAGAAGGTATTCCAAGGCCCCAGAGAATGAGAGTTTGCTAACTTCATATTACAAAGGGAGGCTTTCTGAATTTTACCCATAGGGCCAGGAAATAGCCAGGTTTAAAAATATATTTTGACCTTGCCCCCTTTTTAAAGATAAGATCATAGCCATACTTTCTGGATGGCTTACAAGAACTTGTAGATTTCTGATGTCTCTGTAATATATTTATCCAAAATGATGATGTTTGTCGTTTATAATGATTTTTTTTTCTTTTCTCTTCAGATTCTTTTTAGACTTCATTCTGGAGTATCACAAAGTCAGTGACTTAACTGAGCCACAGTGATTCTGGCATATGGACTTACAGAAGCCTTAAAAGTGACAACTCTCAACCCTGATTTACTTCTGCTATTAAGACATTGACCCAGGAATGTGCTAGAATGTGGGCTAATTATAAAGAATTGAGCCACTGCAAATACCTACAAAAATACAGGAAGCTTCAGAACACTGTAAATGTCTGCATCAAGGAAGTCAAGGCTGTGTATTACGAAAAACAAACAAAAATAAAACTTATCAACTATCTGAAAAGGCTTTGGAGTAGCATCAAAGAAATTATGGGCAACTCCAAAAATATCAGTCCCCCACTCAATTGTATTTGGTGGCTCCACAATTAATGGGGACAAGGCTATTGCCAATACCGTTAACAGTGTTTTTAGTGACCTATCGGCATATAGTATATATCTGCACCTGGTACCCACCCTACCCCAGTAGTAGGTACTCCTAAAAAGATTATTAGACCTACGTTCTTCTTTAAAAGACTTACTTGGGCTAATGTGTATGGTTACTTAAACAGGCCCAAAATAAAAACTAGTCTTGGCCCAGACAACTTTGACATGAAGCTGCTCAAATTAGTTATTAGGGAATTCACCTACTCATTGCAGTTAATCTTCAATCTGTCCCTTACTATCAGCCATGTACCAGATCTATGGAAAAAGGCCTATGTTACTCCATATCTAAAGGGGGATATTAAACCTGTCATCCAACTACTGACCGATCTCCATCTTACCTCCCTTATGCAAAACTGTGGAAAGAATACTGAATGACCAGCTCACTGACTACCTGAGTCAGCATAAGCTCCTGACAAATGAGCAACATGGTTTCAGGAAGAACTTCGGCAGAATGATAGCACTCCAGGAATTCACAGACTCAATGCATTGTGCTCTTGACAGAGGATAAATGGCTGGGCCCATATATACAGATCTTACCAAGGCCTTTGACCTTGTTAATCATACCCTTGTCTGCCAGAAACTATTTAGTCTGGACCGTTCTGAAAACTGTCTGCTGGTTTGAATGCTACTTGGCAGGTAGATCCCAAGCAGTAAAATACCACAATGTTCTGTCTCAGGATAGGTCAGTCAGAATGGGTGTTCCCCAAGGGTTAATCCTTGGACCTCTACTTTTTAGTTTATCTATAAAAAACATTCCAGTCCGCAGTTCGACCAATACAGTACTCTATGCAGTTGTTGCTGTTATCGTCTCCAGTGACAAGAGCTTGGAGAAACTAAGGCTCAGGCTTCAGGCAGACTTTACTACCATTCAGTCATGGTTAACCTCCAACCTGCCTGTAAAGAAAAGACCAAATGTACAGTATGCTGTCTGGCACTTGTAACAAGGCCCACACTTCCCCTGTTTTAACCATTACCTCCACAACCAGGGTTATCCTTGAAGAGGTACAAATCTTTAAATATCTTGACATTATCCTTGACAATGCATTGTCTTTAATGCACACATTAACCACTCAGTTAATGTGATCAGCTCTAGGCTAGTGCTCCCATACAGGCATGGGAACAACTTTCTGCCAGAGATAAAGAAACTCCTTATACAGTGCTTCATCACAACCACTATCCATTATGAGATTGTGGTTTATGGTTCTGTGAGTGAGTGTTATGTCCAAGGTCAGGTGTCTCCTAAACAGGGCTTGCTGCTTTGCATTAGGCCTCAAAAATGACACCAACACATGTGTTCTATACAGCAGCCTGAACTGGTTAAACCTCAGCTCGAGGGTGTTCTACCACATCCTAAACACATGCAATAAGACACTAGGAGGCCTGCTGTCCCCTGACCTACAATCTACATTCAATTATATTGATAGTGAATGTGGTACCAGGTGTGTGGCACGTCACACCTTACTGCGTCCCAGAAGAAGAATCTCCCTTGGTCAAAACTGTTTCTCATACTTTTTTACCAACAATGGAATGACCTGACTGACATGATATGATCACCCAGCTTGGTTGAATTGCT
Source organism: Neoceratodus forsteri (assembly GCA_016271365.2). NCBI lineage: Eukaryota > Metazoa > Chordata > Ceratodontiformes > Ceratodontidae > Neoceratodus > Neoceratodus forsteri. The sequence goes on from CM057458.1 coordinate 204,499,872, forward strand.
TAAATCCCAGCTACTGTGCTCACTCATTCCATCTGGAACATGTGACTGCTACCACTGATCATCCACTTTATGCCCTAATCTATACTATCTATGCTGCAATTTATTCATGAAGTAATGTAAACATTACACCAATGTACAGTAAACCATTGTGCTAGCACCAATTGTACAGTAATGTGTAACTGTGTGTCTGACACTATATACTTGTAGTTTCCACTGTGTTTTGTAGTTTCCACTGTGTTTTGTTGTACCTGACTCTAAACCCTTTGGAAATAGGCTCCGCATAAAGGCTTTTATGTGAAATAAAAAATTAAGCTCAAACTAATTATCTTTTCTGTCATTTGAAAATCAGATATTTGTCTACTACAGGTGTTTTCTAATCCTATATGAATTTCTATTTGTATTTAATTTGATAATAATTCATGGGTATTAATCTTTAGCTTTTAAAGAAGTTTGTTTTTGTATGTTTTCATGTTTTTAAGGTCTGTACTAGCACTTTGTCACTGTATGTTTACATTTCTCAGCTTTAGTGTACTGTAGCTTTCAGAATGTTGTATAAAGGTCTTACTAGACTGTGATGTGATGCCTTTGAAAAAGTATCTGAAGGGATGTGAAAATCGTCAGGTATTGGGGTCTGGCAGGCCATTTTATCTTTGTACTTTTTCAACTTAATAAAAAATATGACTTTTATTTTGCACTAACTTGGCAACGTCTGGCATCTTTTTTGTGGGTGAGTGAGTGCTTGATTTCTCCTTTACCTTCAGTGCAGCTCTGTTACCATAAGAATCCATTCCTGCATTCATCAGTTCTTCAGTTTTCAGTTAATGCAGTCTTATAGATCCCTATATCATCTATAGGTTCGTATTAAGCCAGGTGTGCCTGCAGCACCCCAGATGCATACCACTGCAAAGTTTGCCATAATTCCAGTTCTGGTCACACCCACTCTTACCGAAACAGCATCAAGGTTCACTAAGGTTGTAGCTAGGATCAAAAGGCAGTGCACATAAATGCTTCTGTCAAATTAATTACATCCTGGCATAAGCCATCAATCAATTCTGTATTTAAAAGTGAACTTGGATTCACTAACGATTACATGTAAGGGAAGTGAATTCCAGGACCACACCACTCTCATTGAGAAAAAGGTTCCCCTCCTGACTGTTAGAAAGCTGGGCCTTGACAGCTGCAACAGATGTCCTCAGGTCTCTACAGTGATTTGCTTAAAATCCAAGCCTGTTTCTGATGTGAGCTAATGGTCTTTTAAAGATATCCCAGACACACAGCAAATCTCCACATAGTCTTCTAGTTACCAAAGACATCAATTTCAAAGACTGTAGTCTAGCATATTTCATATCACCCAGACCCTTTATATACCTAGTTATCTTGCTTTGTACCCCCTTGATCCTTTGCTTATTATTTTTTTGATAGTGGTTCTACAATTGAGAGCAAAAATCCAGATGTGGACCAACATATGCTCTTTACAATGGTAGCAATACAGATGGTTCCTTAGATTTAATATTTCTTATAATTGCCCACCATGCCTTATTTGAGTTATTAACTGTCTCTGAAATCTGATTGCTAAAGGTAAAATTACCATCAACGGTAACTCCTAAATCTCTTTCATTGTCAGACATTTTTAAAGTATCTCCTCCTAGAGCATAATTATGTCTGAGATTTTGCATGCCAAAATGCATAACACTGCATTTCTTGATGTTAAAAGACATAACCCCATGTTTTTACCAACTGATTAAGTATATTTAAATCCTCTTGTATTTTTTCTATCTCAGATGCAGTATTACAGGAGCCATCAATTTTGAAGTCATCTGCATATTCAACTACCCAGCTTTTCAGATTGTTGAAAAGGTCAGCTATAAAAACCTGAAATACTACGGGTACCAAAACAGAACCCTGTGGGACCCCACTAGACACAGGATTCCATGCTGAGTAATGACCATCCAATACAACTCTTTAGGAATGATCCATAAACCAATTTTTGTATCCAGTTTATTATATTTGGCCTTTTGGGCTATGCCAAGCTGCCTTAAAAAAAGAAAACTAGAATCAGCTGGGTTAACTGCTCAGCTGGGTGGGTGTGGAGATCTGTTTTTTTGTTTAGTAAAATAAATCAAGTAGACTGGGTTTCATGAGTTGGGTGACAATTAGTAGTGTGCAAAGTTGCCAAAAATGTATTTGCAAAACAAGCTGCGAATTTCAGTAAATTCATTGTGACAACGACCACACTTCATGTATGTTTTTGCCCAGTGAAGTGCACAAATTCACATGGTGAAGCTATGAAAATTGTCAATTTTCAGGCAATTTAGGTGATTCACATAGTTCCACCATGTGAACTGCTGCAAGTCACCAGTGAAAAATACACAAATTGTAGCTTTTATATTATAGAACCCCCCCCAACTCACTGTGGTATAATTCCCTGCTCTCCTACCTGTCAAACTATTTAGACATCCTCCCAGCCTCCCCTACTAGTACCCTCCTTCTCCCCCACCCTGACAAATTAATGTAAATGTTGGCAAGTCCAGAGTTATTTATAATTACTTAATATTTACCCTTCCCCACACCTATGCACCGAACATATTTCACCCACTTGCAGAAATCATTATTCAAGAAATCCAGTGGGTCTCTGTCACTGTCCACACTGAAGCTTTGCAGAGGGTTCAATTCAAAAAATGGACATGGACTAAAAGGCAGATAGATGTAGGTTGCAGACAACTGCTATAGGAAGATTGAGATGGGTTTAATAAAACCAGAATGCTCCAAACTACTGGCAAGAACATGCAAGAACAAGGGGACACAATTTAAAGATAGAAGGAGGGCAGTTCAGGGGCAATGTGAGGAAGTATTATTTCACAGAGAGGGTAGTGGATGCATGGAACAGCCGTCCTGAGGAGGTTGTGGGGTCTAAAACTGTGGGAGAATTCAAGAATGCATGGGACAGACATAAGGCAATTCTTGTGGGGGGTAGGAAGAAATAGGCTGTTGGTTAACTAGGATCTGCAGCCTATCCTGTAGGTAGGGAAATGGGCAGACTAGATGGGCCAAGCGGTCCTTATCTGCCATCAAAGTCTATGTTTCTATGTTTCTATGTTTCTATGTAATGAAATGACAATTCAGGGAGAAATTCTTCCCAGTGTGGTACTCGAACCACCTGTGCTCATGTCTAGAACTAGCACTGGCTGGCAGCGTGGGCTTTTGATGAGGAGTAGCCCTGTCCCCTTGTTCCATTGCACAGCAGCTGGCTTACCCCAAACACCCCTGTCAGCTGTGCATACAGTAGATGTTTCAATAAGCACTGTAAATTGGTGCAAAAACAGAGGCTGCAAAGGCTGAACACTTGAAGCGTTCTACCTACACAGCTGTGTGGGGGGTTGTAGTGCAGATGACAGGTGGAAACAGTGTACTAAGTGCTGGAGGGCGGCACAGGCTTTTGATGTGGAGTAGCCCCACCCATTTGCTCTGTTGCACAGCCACTAGCTTGCACGTGAGCTCACTGCCTGCTGTGCATACAGTAACTGCTGGACTTGGCATCGTGAACTGGTGCAGAAACAGAGGCTGAAAAGGCTGAACACTTTAACATTTTCACCTACTGTACATGGCTGTGTAGTGGGGTTGAGTGCAGATGACAGACTGGAACAGAGTACAAGGAAAAGCAGGGGAGGAGGAATGGGGAAGAGTACCAAATAAAACCTATGGAAGCAAAGAAAATGTTCAGGGAAGCAAAGACAGACACAAGCTGTGTATTGCAGAGGGGGTCAAGAGTGGGGAAAAACACTTATTCAGATATATGAAGGAAAAACAGAAGCGGAGGATATTGTTAGGCTACAACCAGGGGGAGGGTACTAGGGGAATATGAATAAAAAAAGACATCTTTAATAATAACTTCTGTTTTGTCTTCACAGGGGAAGGCAGTGGGCCCCTGACTGAATGTGGCATCAAGGCAGTTTTCAGAAGCATTCCTAAAATGAGGCAACAAGAATTTAACAGAGAAAGGGTCCAGAAGGGGGTTGAAGCACTTACGGTAGATAAAGTCCAAGGGTACCCAAGCAATTGGCTGTGGAACCAGCTGATCCCCTAGTAAGGCTATTCAATAGCTCAATTCAAACAGGAGTATTTCTGAAAGACTGGAAGGTAGTGGATGTGCTCCTACTACATGGTGGTGGGGGGGGAGCAAGGAGCAACCAGAGAATTACAGACCTCTCAGCCTTACCTCTATAGTGGGTAAACTGATGGAGTCACACTTCAAAGAGGACCTTGTAGACTACCTGGAAGAGATGCAGCAAAATGTAATTTCACTAGTGAAATTCTGGTGAAATCGTTAATTTGACAATGAAATAGTTAGTGAAATTCATGCATTCCACAAACTATTTCACGGGTGCGAAATGTGGAATTTCACTGGCGAAATGTGGAATTTCATCTGCGAATGGCAGAATTTCACCCACGAGTGCTGCATTTCACTGGTGTAATTTTGCTTTTTGCACCGAAGGAATATTTAGCGAAATGCACGAATTTCACAAAATGTTTTGCATAATGAAATTTACAGATTTTGCCCATCTCTACTATCTAGAGAGAAACAGTCTACATGATAGTAAACAGCACGGGTTTGTGGCAGGGAGGTCTTTTCAGATGAACCTAATAGTTTTCTTTGACTGGGTAACAAAGCTAGTAAAAAAGGGCCATGCTGTGGATTTACTCTACTTTGATTTCAGTAAGGCTTTGAACTCGGTGCCGCACAGAAGAGTGCTGAAGAAGCCAGAGGACCTGGGCATGACTAGGGACATAGTTAGATGGGTAGAAAACTTGAGAAAGGAAAGACAGCAGAGTGTGGTGGTAAACGAGGTCAAACTAAAAGAGAGGGATGTCATAAGAGAGGAGGTCACAGGGATCTGACCAGGGTACTGTCTTCTTCAATGTGTTCATCAGCAAGATTCGAGAGGGCATTCAGGACAAGTTGTGTTTGTTCAGGACACAAAACTCTGCATTAGGGTAGATAAAAAGGGATAAGGGAGATGCAGAGGGATCTGTAAAAGGTAAAGAGGTGATCTAACATTTGGCAGTTGAAATTCAATGCCACAAAATGCAAGGTTATGCACCTGGGGGAAGAAAACAGGACAGAGTACTGAATAAAATGGGTTAAACTGAGCCCTATGTGGAGGAAAAGGTCCTGAAAGTCATCATTAGTGACTCCCTCAAACAATTAAGCCAGTGTAATTAGGCTTACAGTAAGGCTAATAGGATGCTGATGTGTATCAGAAGGTTATTGACAGCAGAAAAAAGGAGATACTACTACCTCTACACAGGCCACTTGTGAGGTTGCACCTGGAATACTATGCTCCATTCTGGAGTCTTCACCTAAGGAAGGACAGGGTGGCAGCTTAGATTCAATGCAAAGAAGTGCAAAGTAATGCACCTGGGGAAAAAAAAAACAGGATAAGGGTACACAGTGGTTGGGGGGAGATATTAATGACAGCAAAAATGGAAAGAAACCTGGGGCTAGTCATACCAGATGACCTAAAGGTGGGCATACAATGTGAGAAGAAGTATGGATGGCATGGGGGGGATACAGGGATGCATAGGGAGAGGCATCACCAGTAGAAAACAGGAAGTTGTTATCCCTCTGCACAGACAATTGGTGAGACCCCATCTGGAGTACTGTGTGCAGTTCTGGAGACCCCATCTCTGGAAGGACATAGACAGGATGGAGGCAGTTCAGAGAAGGGCAACTAAAATGGTGCTGGGTCTGCAAGAGAAGCCATATGGAAAGAGAATAAAAGAGCTTAATATGTATACCCTCAAGGAAAGGGGGGGACATGATATAAACATTCAAGTACCTCAAGGGAATCAACAAAGTCCAAGAGGGGAGCATCTTTCAGAAAAAGGGGTGTGCAAGAACAACAGGTCACAATTTGAAGACAGAGGGGCAATGGCTCAGGGGCAACATGAGGAAGTATTTTTTTCATAGAGAGGGTGGTGGATGCATGGAACTGCCTTCTTGAGGAGGTCATGGGGTCAAAAACAGTGGGGGAATTGAAGAATGCATGGGACAGACATAAGGCAATTCTAGTGGGGGGTAGGAGGAAATAGGCTGATGGTTAACTAGAATCTTCAGCTTATCCAATGGATAGGGAAATGGGCAGACCAGGTGGGCCAAGCAGTCCTTATCTATAGTAAAAGTCTATGTATGTTTCTATGTTTCTATGGTGCAATGCAGGGTGACCAAGGTGCTTCAGGGCCAACAGGGCAGACCTTGCAAAAATCACCTCAAGGCACTGAACATGCACTCACTGAAGAGCAGGCAGGGCCAACAGGACAGACCTTACAGAAATTATCTCAAGGTACTTAACATGTACTCACTGAAGATCAGACAAGTTGGGGGGTGACTGAGACTTTCAAGTTCCAAAAGGAAAGTAACAAGGTGAACTGTAAGGAACTATTTAGCAGGAGTACAGAGTCTAAAACCCAGGGTCATGTGTGGAAACTAGTGGGGTGAAGCTTTAAGAGGGATTTGAGGAAGTTCTATTTTATGGAAAGGGTGGTGATGCCATGGAACAGTCTGCCAGCGGAGGTGGTGGGCACCCAGACTGTAAAAGGTTTCAAGCATGGCTGGGACAGAATGAAGGGTTTAGTGGTTGCTCAAGTTGGTAGTGGTAGGGAGAGGAGCAGGAGGGTGGACCAGGCAGGATAAACCCTATATGGACAATAGATCCTGTGGTAGATAGGGATCTCAAAGCAGACTAGATGGACCTTTGGTCTTTTTCTGCCATTACAGTCTGTGTTTCTGTTTCTGTTTGGCTTGTCACACCTGCCAATTTTTTATGTGGGTAAAACAATCTAAAAACTTAAGATCAGAGTGGGTGAACACAACAGGGTGACTGAGACTGGGGACCAGAAATATGCTATGGCCTTACATAATAAAAGGGCTAGAGTTCCTGATGAGCATATGTTCAAATTCAGGGGGTATCAACAAAGTATTCCCAGACCCCAGGGAATAAGAGTTTGCTAACTTCATATTACAAAGGGAGGCTTTCTGAATTTTTACCCATAGGGCCAGAAAATAGCCACATTTAAAAATGTATTTTGAGCTTGCCCCCTTTTTAAAGATAAGATTATAACCATACTTTCTGGATAGCTTACGAGAACTTGTAGATTTCTGATGTCTCTGTAATATATGTATCCAAAATGATGATGTTTCATTCTATGTGATAACGGCAAAAGCCTAAAGGCGATCGCCGTTATCGCGCAGAGTGGCAAAAACATTTTTGGCATTCTGACATCCCAGTGCACAGAACAATGGTGCCAGGGACATAAATTTCAATGCTTTCTGTGGGGGGGCTGTGTCCCCCCCCCAACATGGGGGGCTTTTCCCCCCTCACCCCCCTACCAAAGGATTCTCAACTCCAGGGGGGTGCATGTCTGGAAGGGTGAAAACTTGTAAAATTAAAGGTTCAGGCCAGGCACAATAAAATCGCACCAGCACCTGGACCCAAACCCAATACCTCACCCACCCCAACCACAGGCCAACCCCTGATGCCACGATGCAGCTGGGCAACCCACCGCAGCACTACCCTCTACAGCTCCTCCACCCCTCCCAGCACACACTGGCTGTGCTGGCCCCAGCGGCGTGTACATATAACAACATCCTGTTGCCCATTTCATCCACCCCCCCAATCCGGTCAACCTACCCTCCCATTGCCGTGAGGGATTTCGCTGGGAACAACTCACCATTACGGACGGCGCCTTTCCCCATGCACCCACCTCACAGGATACCTGATGTTTGTCATTTATAGTAGTTTGTTTTCTCCTTTCTGTTCAGAATCTTTTTAGACTTAATTCTGGAGTATCACAAAGTCAATGACTTAACTGAGCCACAGTGATTCTGGCATATGGACTTACAGGAGCCTTAAAAGTGACAACACTCAAGCCTGGTTTACTCCTGCTATCAGGTCCTTGACCTGGGAATGTGATGCAACGTGGGTTAATTATAAAGAATTGGCCACTGCAAATACCTCCAAAAGTACAAGAAGCTGTGGAACACTGTAAAAGTATGCAACAAGGAAGTCAAGGCCGAGTACTACAAAAACAAAGAAAAAAACCTTATCAGCAATCTGAAAATGCTTTGGAGTAGCATCACTTTAACAGCACTTTTAGTGACCTATCAGCAAATACTGTATACTTGCACCTAGTACCCACCCTTCCCCAGTAGTAGGTACTCCTGATAAGATAATTAGACCCAAGTTCTGCTTTAAATTACTTATTTGGCTGATATGTATGGCTACCTAAAGAGGACCAAAATAAACACTAGTCTTGGCCCAGACAATATTGACATGAAGCTGCTCAAATTAGGTATTGGGGAATTCACCTACCCACTACAGCTAATCTTCAATCTGTCCCTTACTACCAGCCATGTATCAGATCTGTGGAAAAAGGCCTAGGTGGCCCTGTATCTAAAGGGGGGATTAAATCTGCCATCCAACTACTGACTGATCTCCATCTTACTCCCCCTTATCCAAAACTTTAGAGAGAATAGTGAATGACCAGCTCACTGATTACCTGACTCAGCACAATCTTCTGGCAAATGAGCAACATGGTTTCAGGAAAAACTTTAGCACAATGATGGCACTCCAGGAATTCACAGACTCAGTTCATTGTGTGTGGCACAGAGGAGAAATTGCTTTGTCCATATATACAGACCTTACCAAGGCCTTTGACCATGTTAACTGTACCTTCCTCTGCCAGAAACTATTTAGTTTAGGTCTTTCCAAAGATTCTGTCTGCTGGTTTAAATGCTACTTGGCAGATAGATCCCAGGCTGTAAAATGCAATAATATTCTGCCTCAGGATAGGTCAATCAGTGTGGGTGTTCCTCAGGGTTAATCATTGGATCACTACTTTTCAGTCTATTTATAATAGTATTCCAGCTGTGTTAAGTTTGACTATTACAGTACTCTACGCAGATGATGCTGGAGAAATGAAGGCTCAGGCTTCAGGCAGACTTTACTACCATCCATGCATGGTTCATCTCCAACCTGCTCATAATGAATGAGAAAAAGGCCAAATGTATGCTGTTTGGCACCTGTCCAAGGCCCACATCTCCCCTGTTTTAATCATTACCGCCACAACAAGGATTATCCTTGAACAGATACAAACCTTTAAATATCTTGGCATTATCCTTGACAGTGCATTGTCTTGAATGCACACATTGACCACTCAGTTTGCAAGATGGCCACAACCCAGTAGGCTGCTTTTGGTTACACTCCTGACCATCACTCTACAGAAAAAGATTATTTGCATGCTAAGAGGAAACTCTTAAGCCCAAATGGACAAGAAACTAAAAGAGAGAGGGTCCTGGTACTCAAGTGAAGTTTCTATTCTGACAAGTTTTTGAGAGTTGGAACACTAAGCCCAGACAAGGAAGGGACACATGCGGGGAGGTTGGCAAAGTCTGTGCACTCACCCCAGATGGCAACTTCTAAAACTCTGGAGCATAGGCCGCAGGTCAAGAAATTAATAGTTTCAACATCACAGTTACAAAATACCTCAGAAGCCATCAATGTGCAGTTAGATGTAGAAAAATGTAAAACTTACCTACTATCACACACTTCTATTGCTGATGCACAAGCAACGAAGAGAGCAGAATTCCCATTTGAGAAGATGTTTGAAAATCCAACTATGAGCAATGATCCTATTCCTGAGAAGGCAGAGAAGCCAGAAACACCTGGGGAAGCCCGTAAACTCCAAATGTAGAGAGCTTTGGAAAATATCGGATTGTGGATGGCCAGAACTGACTCTAGGTTTTCCACTATTGATTCCAACTTACAGTCCCTTAACGTTAAAACTACATTTTTAGAAAGTGAAGTGGTTCAAACAAAAGAAGACCTAGAGGCAATTAAAAAGTGGGTGGAAACTCAAGAAAGTAATGACAATAATTGAGGCCAAAGTTGCTGCTGCTATAGTAGAGTAGACCGAAGTAAGCCGGAAAATTGAAGTACTTGAGAACACTAACAAGTATAAGAATCTGATGTTTCTTGGTATCCCTAGCACTTTGGATACTGAATACTCCGAAATGAGGGAGTTGATTAAAAATGTGCTTCTGGAAACTTTTCGGTTACCTGAAGGTAATCCTTCCATTATTACAAAGACATATAGAGTGACAACAAAAAGAAATCCTAATGACATAAAGTCTCCCATTCTTGTACAGTTTGCATTTGAAACTGATCAAGACTCAGTATTGAAACTAGCCCATGTCAGGAAAACACTTGAGTATAGAGGTTTTAAATTTCTATTTTTCAAGACTTTGTGTATGCAACTCACGAAAGAAGAAGCCACTTTTTCAATTTGAGGGCAGATGTTTTGGAAATCAGGGCAATTTTTACCCTTCAGTCATCAGCAAAAGTTAAAATTATTGACAAAGGCAAAACTTATGTTTTCCATGACCCAGATCAGGTTATGGACTTTCTAAGAACACATAACTCTGGACATAATGCCTCACCATATTTGGATTCAGACTCTGACTTGGTTGCCGCTGCAGCTGAAACTGAAAATATCACGCTGGACTAAAAAAAAGGAAAATGAGTAATGCACAGAGCATGAAACTGTTTTATTGAAACATGGTTTTTATTGCTTAAATATTGAATACCTGAATGAACAGGCTTTAAATAAATTTCTTTTGGGTTTCCAACAATACATTTTGAGCAGATACTGGGTGTAAAGTAACTTATTGATTCATTGGAGTAATTGTTACCCCCCCCCCCATGGGGAGTGTAATATTAAGACATGCAGGTAAAGAACCTAAATAATAAGAGTGTTTAATTTCTAGCAAACTATTTTTGCACTGTATAAATGTAAAACTTGATTATAAAAAAAAAATTTGACCACTCAGTTAAGGCGGTCAGCTCTTGGCTAGGTATCCTTTACAGGCATGGGACCAACTTTCTGCCAGACATAAAGAAACTCCTGGTACAGTGCTTCATCACAAGCATCATCCATTATGGGGTTGTGGTTTATGTTTCTGCGAGTGAGTTTTATGTCCAGGGTCAGGTGTCTCCTAAACAGGGCCCGCTGCTTTGCACTAGGCCTCAGAAATGACACCCACACCTGTGTTCTATACAGCAGCCTGAACTAGTTAAATCTCAGCTCAAGCGTGCTGTACCACACCCTGGTCACAGGCAATAAAGTGCTAGGAGGCCTGCTGTCCCCTGGCATACAGTCTATGTTCAGTTATATTGACAGTAAATGTGGTACCAGGTGTGTGGCATGTCACACCTTACTGTGTCCCAGAAGAAGAACCTCCCTTGGTCACAACTGTTTCTCATACTGATTTACAAAACAATGGAATGACCTGGATGACATGATATGATCAGCCAGCTTGGTTGAATTGTTTAAATCCCAGCTGCTGTGCTCACTCACTCCATCTGGAACATGTGACTGCTAGCACTGATCATCCACCTTATGCCCTAACTGCAATGTATTCATGAAGTAATGTAAACATTATACCAATGCAGTGGTTCCGGAATGGTTTGAAAAGTGCTAGGGCCAAGGATATAAGGGTTACATTTTCTTCTATTAAATATATTACCATAATAGCAAAAAGTGATAGGGCCACTTATGAAAGTGGTAGGGCCATGGCCCTAGTGGCCCCCCGTTCTGGTACCTATATACCAATGTACTGTAAATCATTGTACTAGCACCAATTGTACAGCAGTGTACTGTACAATTACAAAAAGTGTTATTGGTCAGCTAAATAACCAATACAATCAAAATGAACATACATGCACATTTTCAGATAAAAAGATATTTTAGCAAGCATAAAATATACAGATTCATATCACAAAAATCAGTCATCTGCATATAAAATCCTCAAACAATTAATTCAGAATAAAAGCTTGGATAACTTTACAAGTGTACAGTAGATATAAATTTGACTAGTTTATTCAATATTCTCACTGTATACTTTAAGGATGTTTATATAACAGCCTTACTAGACTGTGATGTGATGACATTGAAAAAGTACCTGTAGTGACATGAAAAGCGTCAGGTATCAGGGTCTGGCAGGCCATTTTATCTTTGTACTTTTTCAACTCAGTAAAAAATATGAAACATACAATTTGTTGGCAGTTAAGGACAGCTTGGCCCACCTAGTCTGCCCATTTCCCTACCTAATGGATAAGCTGCAGGTCATAGTTAATCAACAACCTACTTCTTCCTACCCCCCCCCACTAGAATTGCCTTATGTCTGTCCCATGCATTCTTGAATTCCCCCACTGTTTTTGACCCTATGACATCCTCTGGAAGACCGATCCATGCATCCACAACCCTCTTGGTGAAGAAATACTTTCTCACATTACCTCTGAGCCATCCCCCCATCTTCCAATTGTGCCCCCTTGTTCTTGCACATCTCTTTTTCTGAAAGATGCTACTCTCTCGCACTTTGTTGATTCCCTTGAGGTATTTGAAAGTTTCTATCATGTTCCCCCTCTCCCTCCTTTCCTCAAGACTATACATCTTAAGCTCCTTTAGTCTTTCTTCATATGTTTTCTGGTGCAGACTCTGCACCATTTTGGTTGCCCTCCTCTGGACAGCCGCCACCCTGTCTATGTCTTTGTGGAAATGGGGTCTCCAGAACTGTACATAGTACTTCAGATGCGGTCTTACCAACTGTCTGTACAGAGGGCCAACAACTTCCTGTTTTCTACTGGTGATGCCTCTCCCTATGCATCCCAGTATCCCCAGCCCTCCTTACTGCCTTCTCACATTGCTGGACCACCTTTAGATTGTCTGATATGACTACCTCCAGGTCCCTTTCCATTTCTGTTGTTGTCAGTATCTCACTCCCCACTGTGTACTCTTCCCCTGGGTTTTTGTTTCCCAGATGCATTACTTTGCATTTCTTTGTGTTGAATCAAAGCTGCCATGCATTTGACCATTCTTCCAACCTTGCCAAGTCCCTTTTCATCCTTTCCACCCCACCTTGCATATCAACCCTGTTGCAGATCTTTGTGTCATCTGCAAAGAGACATACTTTCCCCTTCCAGTCCCTCTGCAACGTCACTTTTAAAGACATTAAAAAGGACCGGCCCCACTACTGAACCCTGCTGTACCCAACTAGTAACCCTCCTTTCTTCACTGTGGACACCATTTACTATTACCTGCTGTGTCCTGTTGTCCAGCCAGTGTTTTACCCAGGCTACCACCCTGGGACCCACTTTCAGGCTGGCTAATTTGTTTATTAATCCTTTGTGTGGGACTGTGTCAAATGCCTTGCTAAAGTCTAGGTAGGCTATGTCCACAGCCCCTCCCTGGTATACTACTTTGGTCACCCCAGTCAACGAAATCAATTAAGATTTGTCTGACATTACCTTCCCACTGTGAATCCATGCTGCCTTGGATCCTGTGCCCCACTGGCCTCTAGGTACTCAACAATTCTTTCCTTCAGAAGTGATTCCATCATTTTCCCTACTACTGAAGTCAAACTGACAGGTCTGTAGTTTCCTGCCTGTGTCTTGCTCCCACTTTTGTGAAGGGGGATCACATCTGCCCTCCTCCAGTCTTCAGGTACCACACCATCCTCCCATGATTTATTAAAAAGGTTAGTCAGTGGTGTTACTAGTTCTTTTTCTTTTGCACTAACTTGGCAACATCTGGCATCTTTTTTGTGGGTGAGTGCTTGACTTCTCCTTTACCTTTAGTGTCACTCTGTTGCCATAAGAATCCATTCCCACTTTTATCCTTTCTTTAGTTTTCAGTTAATGCAATCCTATAGATCCCTTTATGACCTAGAGGACTGTATTAAGCCAGGTGGATAGGCGGCACCCCGCTGAGATTCACTTACAGATGCAAACCACTGCATATTTTGCCATAATTCCAGTTTTAGTCACACCCACCCTCACAGAAGCAAAATCAAAAAGCCTGCTTTGGGCTATGCCAAGCAGCCTTAAAAAAACTAGAATCAGTTAGGTTAACTGCTCAGCTGCAGGGGTGAGGAGATCTGCTTTTTGTTTAGTAAAAAAAAAATCAGGTAGACTGGGTTTGATGAGTCAGGTGACAATGTGTGAAGTTGCCAAAATTTTCTTTGCAAAACAAGATGCAAATTTTGGCAAATTCACTGTGAAAATGACCACACTTTATGTATGTTTTTGCCTGGTGAAGTGCACAAATTCACTTGGTGAAACTAGGAAAATTGTCAATTCGCAGACAATTTAGGCGATTCGCTTAATTCCACCATGTAAATTGCTGCAAGTCGCCGGTGAAAAATACACAAATTGTAGATTTATATTACACAAAATCCCCCGCCCTCACTGTGGTATAATTCCCCTGCTCTCCCACCTGTCACACTATTTGACACCCCTCCCATCCCCTCTGCTTGCACCCTTCTCGTGCCCCCCACCCTGGCAAATTAATGTAAATGTTGGTAAGCCAGAGTGAGTTATAATTACTTAATATTTCCCCTTCCCCTCACCCATGCACCAAACCACTTTACCCACTTTCCAAACATAGAAACATAGACTTTTACCACAGATAAGGACCACTTGGCCCACCCCGTCTTCACATTTCTCTACCTATTGTATAAGCTGCGGATCCTAGTTTTACCAAGAGAGTACTTCCTTCCTCCTACCTCCCACTAGAATTGCCTTATGTCTGTCCCATGCACTTCTAAATTCCACCACTGTTTTTGACCCCACAACCTCCTCAGAAAGGCAGTTCCATGCATCCACTACCCTCTCCATGTAAAAATACATCCTCACATTGCCTCTGAGTAGTCCCTCTTCTGTCTTCAAATTGTGCCCCCTTGTTCTTGCACATCTCTTTTTCTGAAAGATGCTACTCACTTAGACTTTGTTGATTCCCTTGAGGTATTTGAAACTTTCTATCATGTACCCCATCTCCTTCCTTTCCTTTAGGGTATACATATTAAGCTCCTTTAGTCTCTCTTCGTATGGCTTTTGGTGCAGACCCTGCACCATTTTAGTTGCCCTCCTCTGGACTGCCTCCATCCTATGTCCTTGCGGTGATGGGATCTCCAGAACTACACGCAGTACTCCAGATGGGGTCTCACCAACTGTCTGTACGGAGGGATAACAGCTTCCTGTTTTCTACTAGGGATGCCTCTCCCTATGCATCCCAGTATCCCCCCAGCCCTCCTTATTGCCTTTT
Organism: Neoceratodus forsteri; assembly: GCA_016271365.2. NCBI lineage: Eukaryota > Metazoa > Chordata > Ceratodontiformes > Ceratodontidae > Neoceratodus > Neoceratodus forsteri. The sequence goes on from CM057458.1 coordinate 204,515,028, forward strand.
CACATTGCTTGCCTACCTTAAGGTCATCTGGTATGACTACCACCAGGTCCCTTTCCATTTTTGTTGTTGTTAATACCTCCCGCCATTGTGTACTCTTCCCTTGGGTTTTTCTTTCCAGGTGCATTACTTTGCACTTTTTTGCATTAAATCTAAGCTGCAATACTTTAGACCATTCATCCAACCTTGCCAAGTCCCTTCTCATCCTTTCCACACACTTGTGTATCAACCCTGATGTAGATCATTGTGTCATCTGCAAAGAGGCATATTTTTCCTTCCAGTCCCTCTGCAATGCCACCTATACAGACATTAAAGAGGGCCAATCCCAGTACTGAACCCGGCAGTCCCCACGAGTAACCCCCCTTTCTTCGGAGTGGACTCCGGTTACTATTACCCTCTGTGTCCTAGTAACCAGCCAATTTTTTTACCTCGGCTACCACCCTGGGACCCACTCCCAGGCTGGCTAACTTGTTTATTAATCTTTTGTGTGGGACTCTGCCAAATGCCTTGCTAAAGTCTAGGTAGGCCACATCCACAACCCATCCCTGGTCTATTACTACTTTGGACACCCAGTCAAAGAAATCTATTAGAGTTATCTGACATGACCTTCCTGCTGTGAATCTATGCTGCCTTGGGTCCTGTGCCCCGTTGTCCTCTAGGTACTCAACAGTTCTTTCTTTCTGAAGTGATTCCATAATTTTCCCTATCACTGAGGTCAAGATAACAGGTCTGTAGTTTACTGCCTCTGCCTTGCTCCCACTTTTGTGAAGGGGAATCACATCCGCCCTTCTCCAGTACTCAGGTACCACACCATCCTCCCATAATTTGTTAAAAAGGGTAGCCAGTGGCACCACTAGTTCTCCCTTTAGTTTTTTCAGAATTCTGGGGTGACTCCTGTTAAGCCCCATTGCTTTGTCCACCTTCAGTTTTAGGAGTTCTTTCAGGACCCTTTCTTCTGTGAATGCACTGTTATTGACCCCCCCTATCCAGTGTGCTAGTATTATTTGATTTAGGTTCCTCCCCCTCCTCTTCTTTTGTGAATACTGAGCAGAAGTATTCATCCAGTATCTCTGCTTTGTCACTGACACTTTCTGCCCACCCCCTTCCTTTTATTAAGCCTCTCTATCCCTCTCCTTGTCTTTCTTTGCTCCTTAATGTACCTATAAAAGGTTTTATCCCCCTTCTTAATTGAGTTGGCTACCTTTTCCTCGTTTTTGGGCCTTTGCTATTCTGACTGCCTTCCCCGCTTCCTTCTGCTTTAACTGGTACAGTTCTTTGTTCTTCTCCTTCTGTGTTTCCTTATACTACCTGAATGCTGTCTTTTCTCCCTAACCTTCCCTGTCACTTCTTTTAAGACCATAATGTTTTTTCCTTCCTTTTGTTTTGTTTATTTGCTTCACACAAAGGCTTGTTGCCTCTGTGATGGTAGCTTTGATTTTTCCTCATTGTTCCTCCACCCCACCTTCTTGCCCATTTGCTAGTGCTTTTCTGAGGCACACCACCATTTTGCCAAAGTCAGCACTCCTAAAGTACAATGCCCTCACCTTTTGTGTGACTTGACTCTACAGCTCTGTTTATCGTGAACCACACTGTTTGGTGGTTGCTTGTTTCCAAATGGCTACCCACTTCTAAATCTGAGATCCTCTCTTTGTCCCCATTTGAAAGTACCAGGTCTAAGACTGACCCCTTCTGAGTGGGTTCCAATACTAACTGTCTGAAGCATGCCCCCATAGGGCATCGAGAATTACCCTGCTCTTGGATGTGGCTGCAGCAAAGGTGCTCCAGTTAACATCTGGCATATTCAGGTTCCCCATCAACAATATCACCCCCTTTTCTGCCATTCTGAACTAAAACATACCCTATTTTACAAGCTGACCCCATCCAACACTCCTTAGACAACCACCATCCTCCTCCATCAACCAGCACCTACATAAAAATATTTTATAATGACCCTATAATAAAGAAAATAGTCCCCTGGTGCAGAACATCTGTTTTGTTTAGTGTCTCTCTAGGTAACTAATGACTCTGAAATGTGAATTAATAATGAATGGTGATGTCTTTGCTCCTAGTACAATCTGACTGGTAGAAAATTAGCCAATTGTTCCAGCACCATTACTGAGAGGGATACCGAACAGAGTGGATGCTCTGCACTGAGGGACTGTTTTCTTTATTACAGGGTTGCTTTAAACAATTTTTTTTCTGGAGCTGCTGGGGGACAAAAGGATGGTGGGGCCAGAGTGGGGTTATTTGGGGTTCATTTTGTAAAATAGTGTGTGATCAGGTAGGGGAGGCGTGGTGGGAGTTTATTTGGTGCACAGGTGGGGAAGGGCATATATAAAAGTAAATGTAATTGCTGACTTGCCAACATTTACATTAATTTGCCAGGGTGGAAGGGGAAGGAGGGAGGAGGGTGCCAGATGCAGGATGGGAGAAGATTATGCAATTTAAAAATGTTTTGCAAGGTGGGAAGCAAGTTAAATTATGCCACAGTGGGTGGAGTAAGGGGATTTAGAAACATAGAAACATAGAGGTTGACGGCAGATAAGGACCGCAAACACCATCCAGTCTGCCCATTTCTTTTTCTACCTTATAAATGTGCCATCTGCCTTTGCTCTGTCAGTGGCCTATCTATTCATACTCATCTGTATTGCTCCCTTATGCCTATCCCATGCCTGTTTGAAGCCCTGCACTGTGCACTGTATTTCTTGCCACCACTTCCTGAGGTAGGCCATTCCATGCATCCACCACTCTTTCTGTGAAAAAGAATTTCCTCACATTCCCCCTTAATCGGCCTCCCAGATTCAGTTTTTTGTCTAAATTAAAAAAAAAATGACTGACAAAGTTGGTACACCTGCCAGGAAATTCGTGAAGCTTCACAAATTGTGTATTTCCCAAATTCGCACCAACTTTGCCAGTGAATTAAAATTTTGCAACATCTCTAGTAAAAATGGGGGTAATGAAATAAATGGCAGCATTTTGAAATGTAAATATTTTAAGAGGTAGGTGTAAAAATTTTAATATAGGTGATTTGAGATGACTTGTCCTTTCTGCTGTGGGTTCATTGTAGTATTTATCAAGGTTAAGTACAAATCAGAATGCCCACAATTCCTGCCCATTTTATAATAACCTTTACATGAGGATGTAATTTACTGTGACTGAGTGGAAGCACTGTTAATGTTACCCTTATCAGGTGATTACAATGATGTTTTTTATAAGCTAATTCCTATTTCAGAAGAACAGAGCAATGCCTCCACAAATTGTCACAATATATTTCATAAACAAACGTTACTTCTTACAGTGTGTGGTCTTTAGAAGGCTAGAATTAATTGTCTGAACAGTCTTATAAATAGGAAAGCAATCTTAGAGAAACAATTGCAGAGGCCACATGTCTGATAATCACTTCATCGCTTCATTAACTAACACAGAAGTGTCATGGGGCCCTTTCAACTATTGTGAGGCTCGTAGTATTAAGTAAAAGTAATTTTTTCTAGCTTGCCATGAGAAAACAATACAACCACTATGTGCAGCAGTTTCCAGCCATCATTCATGATGTAATAAAAGACACCCCTTCCTAAGCTCATTTTGTAGCTTATTCATTCTCATGGCTCAAGAGATGCCCATTGTATCTGAAAGGGAAGAGAGCCTATTGAAAACTGTGCTTCTTTGCTGAAAATATAATTGGAATGTTTCATTATCCTGTGAAATAAAGGCTCTGTTTTGGTAAATGTTTATTCAGACTGTACTTAGTGGCAGCTCTGTGTGCTATGGCTGCCTTCACATCTTGGGTAAAGGACCTTTTATCTGTATCTCCTCTCCTCAGTAACAACCAGGATAAGGCTTCCGTGATCACAAGTCAGGATAAGGCTGCCATGCCATGCCATGAGTAGGTCTGTCATACTTAACTGTGCCTACAGTAAATACACTTAAAGGGAACCTCTCAGTTTCCATAAACTAATGTTCATGGACCTAATGGTCCTGATTATAAACTCCTGGGGAACAAGATGAGTACCGGCAATGTAAGAGTGTAAATGCACTATTGCACCATGCAGTATATAAGTAGTCAGCCCACTGGGTGCCAGGCACTTACAGGCTCCACACCTCATAAGATGAGGAACCAGTTGGGGTTCTAGATTGTGTTTAGGCACTAGGGGCTAGTGGGGGTTTCATAAAGCTGCCGATAACTACAGTACAATAACTATTTACACCTTTACAGATGCCATTGTCCACTGGAAGGAAGGATAGTTAATCACAAATAACATCTATTGGCCACAAGACAGATACTTTGTTCTCCCAGTGATGAGAGAGATGCAAATTTACAGGGACACAAACTACATGGGGTTTACTCCAAGGGTCTCTGAATTGCAGGGAGCATTCTACACAGATCTTGTTGCCCTCTACCTATATATACACACAGTTCTACAGATTTTTTAACTGCTACCACTCAGAGCTGGGCATTTAGCCATAGTCTTACAGCAATCTTCCCTCTTGAGCACTTGAGGTCTTTGGTTACTCTCTCTCTCTCTCTCCTGGGAGACCTGATATGGGTACTTCTCCCCAGGCTTTCCTGCAACCTGCAGTCTTTCCAGGTTTCAGTAGGGCAAGCTTTCTTAAGCTTCCCAGGGCACAGACACAACCCTTGATGGGCCATGCTTGGCACACATGTGTGACCCCCACGATCAGGGTAATCTCGCTGACTACTGATGAAGGATTGCTCCTTGATTACCTCATGACTCCAAACACATGACCTAGGCTACCATCCTCATCCTCACCTACTTTAAACTGGGAGTGAGTTCTCATGAACCTTCAAGTGACTTCCTTGAAGGGAGACCCCACATCTCCCATTACATCCTTCTCCTGCAGTGAGACTGTAGAGCCTCCAGAATGTCCATTCTCTTTACTCTTCTACTCTCAGAGCTCTGTTCTCAGATCTCATGCTCAGGTTCTCTTGATCTCTAGTAGAGCTGTTTGGAATGAGAATGTTAATTTCATAGGCATTGCACTGGTGGAATTTCATATTCTGCACAGCTCTACTATCCTACCCCCACCGTGGGAAGAAGCTGCTGGGCACACTGCTTCTCTTCTATTAGGCAAGGATCTCTGCACTCCTGTAAGCTGTGACTCACAACTTAGCCCATGCAAGACTCAAAAACTGAGTGATGCACTCGGCCTCCCCATTTATGAAGATGATAGGGGCAGGCAGCTCTCAAGCATTTTGTATAGGCCTCACATATGCAGACCGGTGCACTATGCAACAGTCTATCAGAGCTTGGGGAGAAGAGTCTGGATAGCTGCTACTATCTGCAATGTCATCTGCTACTATCTACAATGACTACTGACACCTTTATAAACACCACCGTCCGCTTGGGAGAAATAGCATCAAGCACAAACATTTATTGACCACAGCATAAGTACTTTCTCTTCCAAGAGAGACATGCATATTTACAGAAACACAAAATACATAGGGCTTGCTCATAGTGTCTACAGAATTACAGGGAGTCCCAATACATATCTTGCAGACCTCCAGCCACATATACATAATTATACAGATTGTTCTACTGCTCCTACTCAGAGCTGGGCATTTGACCACAGACTTATAGCAACCCACCCTCTTGTGCACTTGCAATCTCCTTCTACTATCTCTCCTGGCAAGCATGATTTTATCATGCATACCTCTCTCCAGGCTTCCCTACAATCTACCTTTGGTTTTTAGCTTACAGTGGGACAAACTTTCTTAAGCTTCCTGGGGCATAGACACATAGGTTGATGGGCCACACTCGATACACATGTATGCCCCAGAATCAGGGTAATCTCAATAACATCTCAAAGAGGTTTTCTCTGTGATTTCCCCATGGTTTTGGAAGCAAGGCATAGGCTGATATCCACCACCACCTCAAACTTGGAGTTAGTTCTCAGAAACATTCAGGAAACTCTCTCTCTCTCTCTCTCTTTCTCTCTGTCTGTCTTTCTTTCTCTCTCACTCTTTTTCTCTCTCTCTCTCTCTCTTACTTTCTATTGTTCTTTCTTCACCTTCCTTGCTTCCCTTTAGCTGGTAAGCCCCTCACCCCGGGGGTGCTGGACACTCTGCTTCTCTCTAGGATCTCTGCACTCCTCTGAGCTGTGTCTTAGAATTCAGCCAAGGCAATACTCAAGAACTCAGTGGTGCACATGCCTTTCACTGTTATGAGGGATGGGAGGGTATGGCAGCTCCCCAGCATTTGCACAGCCTCAACATGTTCAGATGTACTGTCTGCACTATGCAGCACCCTATAAAGGATGGAGGGAGCACCTGGAATCTTCTAGGATGAAGGACCTCTGCTTTACACTATAACCTGTTAGTAACCATACACAAACAAGTGGGGGGAGAGAGAGCCTGATTATTTGCTCACCCTGCCAACCCTTGTGGACCCTCACAAGGTCACCATTTATGATCTTTAATAAATGAAGGTGGTTCTGGTCTCTCTGGGGCCCTGAAAGGGGGCATGCACATTTTTATCACATTCTACATATGACTAGCTTAAGTGGGAACACTCGGGAGACATATTTACAGGAAGTCATTCTATAAGGCAAGCTGGGGGGAAGGATTTAGAGCTCCTTTAAGGGACAAAGATCTTGCTTTCATGTAAATGTCCTGAATTATAAAAGATAAGGGAAAGGGGTGTATGCATGGCTGTGGAACTGAATGGATGCTTCAGAACTGATTGCTAAGGTTCCCCTTATCAAAATCCTCTAAATTCCATTTAAATGGTCCCTCTTATCCTACAAGTTCAGTACTGGAGACCTCTGAAGTCACTACACTTGGTGAGATAAGGAGAGGTTACCAAGTCAGATGAAGACTATGTGAGGTCACTAGCTGTGGCCTTAAAGCTACATGCCGGGGAATGCATGCACAGGCATAGATCTGATCCTTCTATGTGATGTGAGCTTCTCGCACAAGCTATGGCTGATCCACTCCTGCTTTTGGGCATCACAGAATAATGGAGTGAGATAATCTTGGGTGGGGGCTCAAATAGTGCTGCAGGATTGTTTAGGTACGGGGGGCCTGTAGAGGCGGTTTTGGGACCATTAATAGAATATTTGAACTGGCTCCATGGGAAGGGGAAGTCAGTTTCTATCTCTGTCTTCACACAGGTGTAGAAAAAAGCAACCTGCCCTAAGCAGACTATAATTTCTGTAGCCATCATTGGACAGGGCATATTACTAATAGCAGGCACGACTCCCACCAGGGCCACTGATGTCACTGCATGGTGGAATGTTTATTCTGCATGTCTAACAACTGGTAATACCCAGGTTACTCTACACTCAGCAGCTATCACACTGCAATCATCCCCCCAGATGCCATATGAATGACACAATGCAGAAACCAGGTCCAGCAAGTGGTGAGCTGCAACCAAGCCTTCTAGGGAAAAGGACAACTCCATTCTTGCCCTGACATGAGTCTGATTGACAAACAGTTCTAAACTAGAATTTTCTCTAGAGCAATGGGCCACACCAAATCAAGAGGGACTTGGCTAAAGCAGATCTCCACATGGCTACAGTATGTGTAAGGATAGGGGTTAGGTCAGATAGGGCTTTTTATTCCCACACAGACTGTACCCTCCTGCCCACAAAATGATTTTTTATTTTTATCATTTTCTATTAGTTTTACTGTTATTAGGTTCTATAGCATCCACGTTTAAGGTTCGTGTAAGGTTATATACTGTTCTCAAACACTGGACAGTCTGGCCCAGTAACTTTCATATGTCTTCAGGGTCAGACAAGGGCCAAGTGTCATGTCACTGGACACAGACAGCTATTTATGGTTATAAACATTAATGGGTTTGATACTTATTGGTGCCTATCCACTAAGATACTCCTCTGCTCTTATCTTGCCCCATAAGATGGCTACTAAGCCTATAAAATGGTTATCCTGGAATGTCAAAGGAGTGCATTTTCCTATCAAGAGATGTAACGTACTAGATCATCTTAAAAGGGAGGGGTGGACATAGCCTTCATACAGGAGACTCATCTCTCTGGAGTGGAAGCTTGCAAACTCCAGACTGGGTGGGTATCCCAGGTCTTTAGTAGGACATTTAAATCTAAAAGCATGGGAGTAGCAATTCTAATTCATAAAAGTGTGCCCTTCACAATAGACAAGACATTTTCAGACTCAGAGAGCAGATTCGTCATAGTAGAGGACACATTCCTGGGTCAAGAAGTTATGCTGTGTAATACATTGGTGCCAGCCAGGATGCAACAAAGTAATGCTGTGGTATATCACAAAGTACTGCAGTATACTTCAGGGAACAGTGTAATTCAAAGGCATTTACTCCCTTTTGTCATGCAGTGGTTTGTAATATGTCACTTATTACATGATACTACATTGAATAGTGGCTGGCTCCGCTGCACATATGACCCTAACACCTTCAGATGAGAATTGTTTCCATAGGCTGACTCAGACACTTTCTGAGTGGCACAAGAAAGAACTTTTGGTGGGGGGGAAGATATAAATATTGTCCCAGAAAACTTCTTGAATAGGAATAAAGCAGCCATGGATCCTCATACCCTGGCTTCTACAGCAGTTTTTGATATGGCTCAGGAGCTGGGCCTTTCAGATATCTTAAGGCTCGTGCACCCCAAAGCACGTGACTACTTATTTTTCTCTAATGCACATAAAGAGCTATTGATGCCTCAAAGAAAATGTTGATAAACATAATTAGATTCAATTCTGCCTGTATTCCATTTATATTTTGTACTTTTCTCTTCCCCATTATTTATTACTAAAGAAATTTGCATGAATATATGATCTTTATCCTTTAGAGTTCCTTTAGAGTCCATCTGCTGCTACAATTTCTCTTGAGTCAGGTGGTGGATTGGTGGGGAGTGATTTTTAGGGATAGCCCAAATAGAAGAGTACTGTGCTCGTTCGGTTAAGGATAGTTGGGTGGTCATAAATAGTTTCCTATTGTGCATTATTCTCATCAGGATGTGCCAGAGCCTTGGTCCCTTGCACCTAGCCTATGTGGCATCCCAACTGTGTGACCTTCCTCCCTTTTCTGACCTCCTGGTGTCAGAGACTACAGCAAGGTGCTGTAGAAAGGTTGGTATTACAGGGGTATGCTTTGGTTGGTGGCGGCGAGGTGCAGGGAGCATGGCAGGGGTGAGTGGTATTGGGGTGATTAGGTGCAGGAGATGCCCTGGATTAAGTGGAGCCTAAAGCAAGACCAGACATGTTTGCTCTCCAACCTCAGGGTTCCCACCAAACCATGTGGGCAGGTAGCCGGGGGTCCAGCAGCATCTGCCAATCCCCTTCAGGCAGTGCTGTGCAATGCCAGGTTGATGAGGAACAAGACCACAATTATGGCAGACTTGATTTCCTCTATCAGCCTGGCTTGCATTATGGAGACCTGGTTGGGTGATGATGCCAGGCCAGTTTTGGAGGCAGCCGTCCCCTCTGGATATTCCATAGTGCACTGCCTGAGGAGGGAACGCATGGGTGGGGGTGGGGCCATTTGCTTTACATACAGCTTGTGCTTCACCATACACCCAGTGGGATTGGCCAGGTCTTTTGAGTGTGTTGCAGTGTGTGGGAGTCCAGGTGCAGGTTGCAGGATTCTCCTCATTTATCACCCTCTGGGGTCAGGTGGGATTTCCTTCAGGAGGTCGCAGACTTCCTTGTCGGTGAGGTGTCAGAGACCCCCAAATGTTTAATTCTGGTGGACTTCAATGCCTGGATCAATGATGAATCCTCACAATTTGGTTATGATCTCCTCCAGTTGATGTCGTCACTGGGCCTGGCACAAGTGGTTACTTCTGTAAGCCATCACTTGGCCACATGCTCGACCTGGTGTTCTTACTGAGGCTTGAGGTAGCTAACCTCAAGACTGATCAGGTTGTTTGGTTTGATCATTGTATGGTGAAGTTCCTGTTTGAGGTCCCCCTGAAAGTCCCTCCCCTGTTGAGATGGTTAGCTATCGCCCTTTGAGGGGATTGTCCCCTGAGGGACTGTTGGCGATAGCTGACTTATCTAGTGTAGATGCTTCATGTGTGGTTGGCATGGGCAAGATGGTGGTCGCCTATAATAGGGTGGTCTCTAAAGTGCTTGATGCCATCACACTGATCCATATATGACTTAGATCTTCTCACTTGAGATCCCCTTGGTTTGATGGAGATTTCAAGGTGATGAAGATCAGGGGTTGGAAGTTGGAGCATTGCTGGCAGAGGACCTGGGTTGGAGGAGGACAAACTGGCCTTGCATGTTCACTACCATGAGTACCAAGGGGCAATCAACGATAATTCTTGTCCAGGGAGATTGCAGCATGGGAAAAACAGATGATCTCAGCTATTTTGGACTGTGGACAGACTTTTACATCCAGTCTGTCTACAGCCAAAAAAAGCTTTTTCAGTCACTTTGTGTGAGGAGTTTGCTCTTTTTTTCTCTGACAGGGTGTCCTCCATTTGGTCTGGGATCCAGCTGGAGAGGTAAGTTTTGCCCCACAGTGATAAGTCTGGGATGAACAGAGGTGCTCCATCTATCTGGGATGACTTTAAACCAGTGGAGGTGGCAATGGCCATTGAGGTGATCTCAAAGCTAAACCACACTTATTGTGAACTGGACCTGGCCCTGACTCGTTTCTTGATGAGATGTGTTGGAACCATTGGCCCAGTGTTCGCTGGGATTGTCTGGTGTTCGATGTCAGACAGAGTCTTTCTGGATACCTTGAAAGAGGCTCTGGTGAGACCTTTCCTGAAGAAGCCATCTCTTGACCCTTATGTCCTGGCAAATTACTGTTCAATTTCCAACCTGCCATTTTTGGGCAAGGTTATTAAGAAGTTAGTTGCGCAACAGCTCAAAAAAACCCTCATGTCCTTTGACATCTATGAGCAATTCCAGTCAGGTTTCAGGGCTAGGCATAGCACCAAAACAGCATTAGTTAGGGTGCATAATGACCTCCTCAGGGATAGAGATAGAGGGTACAGGTCAATTCTTGTTCTCCTCAATCTGTCTTCAGCCTTTGAAACCATGGGTCATATTGTGCTTCTTGATCACCTTTGAGAGTATTGTGGATTCACTGGTACCATCATCGACTGGTTTGAGCCCTATCTGTCTGGCAGGGTGCAACAGGTGGTGATGGGGAATTTCTACTCCTCCCCAAGGCCCTGTCTTGTGGAGTTCCTCACGGCTTGATCTTGTCACCAGTGTTATTCACGGTATGCTTGCTGCCCCTGTAAGAGCTCATTAGACAGTACAGTGTGGGTTTTCACTGCTATGTAGATGATATTCAACTGTATCTGTCTTTTTCCCCTGGCACACACAATGCTATGGAAGTGCTTAACAACTGTCTGGTTGAGATCAATGGCTGGATGTCCTCCAGTTGGTTGCAACTGAACCTGGATAAGACAGAGGTACTGGTGATTGAGCCAGGTTGCAGGTATGATGGGAGTGACTCCAGAGTGGGTACAGGGTTGTTTCTGGGATCCGCTCCATTGATGGCTTCCCCTAGAGTGTGGGATCTTGGCGTTATCCTGGATAGCAGATTGACACTTGAAGTTCAGGTGTCATCTGTGGTCAAAAGTGGTTTCTACCACTTGAGTCATATCACCAGGATTAAGCCACTAGTTACACCCAAAGACCTGACATCAATGGTGCATGCCTTTGTTACTTCAAGGATCAATTACTGTAATGCTCTGTACTTTGGGGTCACTGGAGGGACCCTTTGCCACTGCAGCTAGTGCAGAATGCAGTGGCTCAGTTACTAACGTGCCTGTTTAGGTCTAGTCAAGTGACTCCTATCTTGCAGGCTTTGCACTGGCTGCCAATCTGGTGGAGGGTCATCTTCAAGGTGGGCTTGCTTACATACAAGGCTCTATATGGGCTGGGCCCTGGCAATCTGGCTGATCTCCTCACACCTGCCACCTCAGTCCATTCCCTCCATTCTTCAACTAGGGGCCTCCTTGATGTTCCCAGGATCAGGCTTAAAAAATCTGGCAACTGTGCCTTCAGTGTTGCTGGGCTGACCCTGTGGAACACCTTCCCAGCTGCTGTTAGGGAGTCCCTGGCAGTCGAGTCTTTTAAAAAGGTGTTAAAGGCATACCTGTTTCCTCTGGCCTTCTCTGGAGAAGATGTCTGACTTGCACTGACCACCTGAAGTTTTATTTATTCTGAGATTTAATTATTGTTTAATTTGTATTGTAATACATGTTTTTATAGTACTCTGTATCGTTTTTACCTAACCAGTTTTTTAATATGAAGCATCCAGAGCATTCAGGATTGGACGCCGTAGAATAAAATTTGCCTTGTCATAGCTTACTCCATACTTCAAGTCATAATCCTATGTTGTGACTTCACAGTCTGTTGCCATGAGAGTAACTGTGATTCACAAGCAGTGCTCTATGACTTCAGGTAGGGAGAAATCTGCAGGAATAGAAAAACTCTTCAGGAGCAAAGATCCTGTTTTCATTCAAATGACCTCAGTAATAAATAATGGGGAGGTGTAATACAACACTAATGAGAAATACAACCTGGACTGTGTCTTTATATATATATATATAAGGTGTTGTTAAAGTTCTCCTGAATGAGTCACCAGCTCTTTAAGTCCTACAATAATACAGACATGTGACTAGTCCTAGGGTGATGGGTTCCAGATATAGTAGACTCTGATATCAGAGTAGTTCTGGTATCTGACTATAGCCTGGTATCATTCTCCTGGCTGCCAGCAGACATTACCCATGGGCACAGAGATCACTGGCACTTGAGCACATCCACATTAAAAGATGTGGGGTTCTTTAAGAAACTAGAGCAGGACATCACATTACTTCTGGATTCCAATCACCCATTGGACACTGCAGCTGTGACCAGATGTGATGCACTGAATGCATACATGAGGGGTAGGTGTATTAGTTTAAATTTTTTTTTTAATTTGTAATATTCAGATAACACTTTTGAGCCACAGCAGCTCCTTTACAAAGGTTCCTTGTCAACAATAACATTTCATTAAGGATGCCACCATGTTTCAGAGCATATACAATTTCACAGTATAATCAGAAGATTCACACAAAATGTCACAGAAAAGAGCTCCATATGGATGTGGCATTGTCAATATATGCAATTTCAAAATATATTCACAAGATAACATACAAGATGAGACAAAAGAGAGCAGCACACATACTGTATGTGTCATCAGATTAGACAAGAGGTAGCATTTGAGGGTGTGGGGTTAAGGGTATGGGGAAGTAGCAGCTTCAGGAATTCTGTAGTGTCATGCACAATGGTGAGGCACTATCCAGTGATGGTGAAGTATCAGTGGCAGTTGCAATTGGTGTTGGATGTGAGTAATTGTTTTAAGGTTTTCTTGAATTGTACAGTTTTAGGGATAACTAGTTGGAAATGTGGTAGCTCATTTAACTACAGTGGTGCCCTGATAGCAAAAGACAATAAGACTTGAGTTGTTCTGTGATAAGGGACAGTCAGTGCATTCCTGGTTACATTCCTTGTGTTGTGATGATTTTGGAATGAAACAAGGAGGTTCTGGATTCCTGCTGGAGTGAGACCTAATAGTGCACTCTTGCCAAGGCGGCATGTTTGAAATTTTATTCTGTCCTGCAATGAGTGCCATTTGGTCTGGGCATAGAGGGTGCAAGTGTGGGTTAGCCTATCTGAATCAAGGATGAATTGATAAGCCCTATTTAGGGCTAGGTGGACCCTGTTGAGGATGGTGTCAGAAGCTGCACCATAAATTGTTATTCCATAGTCAATCATGGGGAGTACTGAGCTGGTCACAGCTATCCATTTGACTCCCTGCATGAGGCTGTGCCTCTGCCTGTATAGAGCCTCAAGTTTTTTATTGATTGTACTGACTAAGATGTCTATATGGGGTACAAATGAAAGGGCATCATCAATTGTGACTCCCAGATATTTAAAGATAGTCACCTGTTCTAGAGTAGTCCCATTCTCATTGAGAATTATTAGGGGATGAGCATTTCCCATCATATATGGTCCTGCAAATCACATAGTTTTTGTCTTCTTGTAGTTTAAGACCAGTTTACTTTGTTTGAATCAGTCTTCGATTAAGCGGAAACTTCTCTGTAGGTTCTCAGTAAGAGTGTCTTAGCAAGGGATGCTGGTGAATATAACGACATCATCTGCATGAAACAGGACCTTGAGGTATGGCAGGCTATGGGGATGCTATCTATGAAGAGGCTGAAAAGGAGTGGTCCCAGTATTGATCCCTGTGGTACCCGTATGGTGACACCCCATTGATTTTGACTCACTGAGAATCATAGTGATTTTTGCTTCCTCCTGCTTTTGCATATTTGCCTAACACAAAGGTTTGTTGTCTTTTCTATGGATCCTTTTAGATTTGCCCACTGTTCCTCTACAGCTCTCCCCCATTTTCCTCCTCCACCAGGGCTTTCCTGAGACATTTCCCCATTTTTGCAAAGTCAACCCTTCTGAAGTCCAAAATCCTCTCTTTTGTGCAATTTGACTCTGCCACTGTTCTCTCATTGAACATACTGTAGGGTGATCACTGGACCCCAGGTGGCTCCCCACACTAACATCTGCAACTCTGTTCTAATTGGTGAGTACTAGATCCAATATCACTCCCTCCCTGGTGGGCTATACCACTAGCTGCCTGAGGCAAACCCCCTGCAGGGCGTTCAGGATATCCCTGCTCCTGGCTGAGGCCACATCTGGGATGCTCCAACCAATATCTGGCAAAATAAAATCTCTCATCAACAGCATCTCCCCTTTAATTGCCATATTATGGATGGCTTCCACTAGAACCCTCTCCAACTCTTCCACATGTGCTGGAGGTCTGTAGATCACTTCAGTGTGAATAACAGTGCTATTAACCATCTCTAGGTAGACCCACAGTGCCTCCATCTCTCCCTGCATTCCCTGTACCTCAGTTGCTTTTATACCCTCCCTGACATGAAGAGCCACTTCTCCTCCCTTTTTATCCACCCTGTCTTTCCTGAATAAAGTATAACCTGGTATGGCTATATCCCAGTCATGGTTCCCATTGTACTATATCTCGGTAACAGTGACAATGTCCAGGTTAGCCTCTGCCATCAAGGCCAATAGGTCTGGGATTTTATTTCCCAGGCTGTGAGCATTCATGCACGTGGCCATCCAAGTTATGCTACCTCCCCTTCTGACAGCTTCCTTTTTATCCTTATGCTTTCCCTCTTTATCTCTCCTGTCTTAACTCCTATTTCTCCTTTTCTCTGCCATTCTACCTTTTCTAGTTCTAGGTACCTTTGGTGATTTCCCAGCCTTAGGGTTCCCCCTACTGTCTACTTCCTCTTGTGGGAGGGGCATATTGATTCTCCCTGCTTTCTTCTGACTCACCCCTTAGCTACTTTAAATGCTTGCCAATGAAGCATTTTAACCTTTCAGCAAGGATCATAGTTCCCCCATGGATAGATGCAGGCCATCTCTCCTGTATAGGCCTCCATCCTTCCAGCTGGGACCGCAGTCCACAATGAAGCAAAATCACTCTGCTCTGCATCAGTCCTTCAGCCAGTCTTTAAATCTCCTGGTGCAGAGTACCCTGTCCTCCCTATTGTTGTAGACAGGAAACATCTCCGAAAAGGTTACTGCGCATGCCACCTAAGAACCCTCGCCAAATCCCCAAACTCCTCTTTCACTTCCCTAACCTAATCACTAGCCAGAAAGCCCCAAATGCTCCATCACCATCTCAGGTATCATGGCTCTAAACTGGTTCTCTGTACTTTGACTGGATTCCCTCTGGCCTCTGTCTGCAAAAGATGGGGCCTCTCCTCACCTTTTGATTTTGACCAACTTATTCAGGGGGGCTTTCCTTTCCTGGCAGACTCACAGTGCTGCCCCTTGTGAGTTTCTTGGTCCCCTAGGTATCTCTGCTCAGCCTCCATCCATCATTCTGTGAGCCAGTTCTGTTAAGGTTTTCAAAATATGCATCATTTCCTTCACTGCCCAAAAGTCATATCTTAGCCATTCCATAGTGTATCTGTTAAGTGCACTACTGCCAGCCGTCTGTTTGGTGGTCATGCCTATTCTTGACACACCTCTACTGGATTCTTGTCTGGCCACACTTGTCAGACCTGATCTTTGCTGCATGACCCACCATTTTAAACAGGCAGACATGCTTTCAGGTTTTGTCTCTGCCTGTTCTTCTTCTTCCATCACTGGTTCCAGCTGTACAGTTTCTGTTTGGACATTTGTTTCTGCTTCTAGTTTGGCTGTCATTCTTCTGGTAATCACTCCTGGGCTTACTGTTGCCGGATCCATATCTTTCTTCTATGCTTCCCTGGGATCCATGACAGTCATTCGACAATTTCATTGTTGATCGACATTACAGTGACTCCTTTATGTTGACCACATTTGCAGTCAGCATAAAGGGAGTCACTTCAGACTGTGTTTTCTTCAGGGGACTTTGCCCCCTGAATCCTCCATGCAGGGAGCTCTGCCCGCTCACCCCCTGCTACTAAATTAATCAACTCTGAGCTCGAGTTGCTTTGGGGAGGAAGTACAATACCCCAAGAAAGCAGTGCCAGGGTACCGTGCTGACACTACAGTGACCTACCACTGTTGTTGCTGTAGTGTCGGTCATGGTAAATTTGTCACCATAGCATTGGCATACCCTTCCCTAGTACCAGGTCTCCTACCCATGCACAAAACTGCTGCCTTAGAGTGTGCACAGTGAAACCCCACTTAGTCTGACACCATCTATCATTGTAGCTCAGGTCAGGAAGCATAGGAAAAACCAGGAACAGTTATAATATTCACAAGCAGCTTTTTATTATCATCAGTAACAAGGAAATAAAACAATAAATAAAACTGTGCAGGATAGCTCTTATACAAACAGTTCAAACAAAACAAAGTCCTTCATAGGATGGTATCTCTAATTCTAAATTTAATATCTCTCTCTCTCTCTCTCTCTCTCTCTCTCTTCCTCCAACAAAAGATTGCTCTCTTTATATATAATGTATTTTACTGGCAATCAGCTTCTGCACCCTGAGCTCATTAAGATACATCTCCTGTTTCTCACAAAATGTATCAGAACTTTTGTCAATTTCTTTCTTGCAGGTGCAAAATAAAAATAGAATAATGTGGCTCGCCCACCAGTGCATCAGTTGGACTTCCAAATGTGGCACCAGCGACCCTGGTTCGGGAATGGACCCTGGTCGATGGAGGGCCCAGCCGGTGGAGAAGGATGGAGCATCCCACAGACTGCTCTCCTTCTCCAGGGGAGAGGGTGGGGACACCGTCCAGAGCTTGACAGACCCCTGGTGGAGGCCGGCAGCACCACAGCTACTGGCGCTTGACAGATTTTAAGGGGCAGGGCAGACGCAGGACATCACTGCACATCCCCACCTCCTGGGGGGGACAAAAAGGGGAAGAAAAAGCACCCTGCTTCCACCACCTTGATGATGCCCGCTCTGGCTGCATTGGCTCTCAGGCTGACTCCCACCTCTCCCACGTTCACGGGAACCTTTGGCCCAGAGTGCTGTGACCCCGACCTGGGGGGCAAGCCAGGGGGTCTAGGGAGGATGGCTAATATGAGTAGCCACAGCCGGAGTCTGTGACAGGGCAGATGGTCCCGACGGAAGGGGTAAGCAGGGGCCAAAATACAGAATTAAAAAAAAATATAGAATATTGAGTCCCAGAACTGATATCCTGTTAACAACTCCTCAAATGAGCTTGTGGAGGTCAAACTGCATCTCAAGGTTAACCTTCTGAGTTCCAAATAGCTTTTTGCAATTATTTCAACAATCTAACTATATTTTTTTTATTTAGTTTTTGTTTGCTGGGTAGGTTGTACTAGGCAAACGTGCATATTTTTAGGCATGACATGGGAGATTACAAAATTGTGCATGACATGGGAGATTACAAAATTGTAGACCAATACAGTGAAGTCAATGAAAATACTTAATACGTGGGAATAACGTTAATACATTTTTAACTAAGAAAACCCTTTTTCACATGAAGATTTACATATATTTTTATAACTACAAACAAACAGGGGAAAGAAAAGACAGAAACAGCAAGAAACAGCAAGTGAAGGCAGAGGGATAGCAGGAGGGGGAGAATTGTAAGACTGTGAGAGTGATCATTTCCTAGGTCTCACTTCTGTTAGCTGCCCCCAATCCTGCACTGACACTAGCACAGCCCATCTCCTCCAGTCATCAATCACTATGCCTTGCTCCTTATATTAATGTTTTGCTGGTCACTGTTAAATGTTCTTTTGCCAGTTTTGCAATTTACTATATGGCAATTACATTCTTGAAAATTTTTCTTGTAATTTGTTTATTTTGTTATACTTATTTCTATATTATTATATTATTTTGTAGATTGTAATTTGTAATTGTTCTGTTCTCTACTCCTCCCCCTCTCCCTAGGACACATCTGGAAATGAGGTGATACCAGCTCAGTATGTCTTTCCTGGTAAAACATTTGAAATAAATAAATAAATACACACATACATTAGTAAAAAAATAGCTTTATCTCACTCCATGAGCTCCCTCTGCCACCAGCACTCCACTGTTTGATTCTTAGATGGCGTCAGCATAAGTTGATAGGGTTCTGATACAAAGATCACAGTCACCATGAATGTCACAAACCACAACAGGCTATTTACCCTTCCCTTTGATAACAGGTGTCCCTGAAATGATGCATAGGGCCAAGCCCCCTTATGGTGGGGTCCAAATAAGGTAATTGTCCATCCAGTCAATAGCAAAAAGTAGCACCAGCAGCGTGTTGTGCTCAGTATATCATACAACCATACAAACAAAAATACGAGCACCAACTCCAGTAAGTCATTAATTCTGAACATTTATTTCTGCACCATGCAGGCACAAGCACCTTCAAAGTTGAACACAGTTTCAACAGCCCCAACCAGTTTTGCACATGCGTGCTTCCTCAGGGAGGCTGGCCGTGTAAATTTGCAAATATTTTATACAATAAACCACACCTGTATATGCTTAATACCAAAACCAGTTACATGACCCTTGACCAATTAAAAATGATAGATGCAATTCAATCTGATTTCATTCCAGTAATTAATTTACCAGGACTGCCAGCAGACCATGCCAGACAATGCTAGTCAGACAAAAGTAGTAGTTGTGGTATATGGGACCATGTGAGGAACTGTAATATGCAGTACGTGCTTACCACAGTTTTGGAGCCCCACTTATTTCTATTCATAATTCCTAGTTACAATTTGGAAGCCCCACCCCCACCCCCACCAGACCAGGAAAGAAATAGAACTATGTTACTCAGGTGTGATTTATTGTATAAAACATGTGTAAGTTTGCATGACCGGCCTCCCTGAGGAAGCACGTATGCTTGAAACTGGTCGGGGCTGTTAAAACTGTTCTACTTTGAAGGTGCTGGTGCCTGCATAATGCAGTAATAAATGTTCAGAATTGTCCATCCTACCTGATTCAGGCCTGGAAATCATGCATAATTATATTAAATGCCCCTCTGTGGCAGGAGGGGCAAGTGAGAGTGAGTAAACTGCATAACACTAGCTGCTGGCAACATGGCAGTAGAGGGAGAGAATGATGCTTCTGCAAGATCTGCAAAGGAAATCAAGAAACAACCCAAGTAAATGCCTCATTGTTAATGGAAGACTCTCACTAAGAACATATCTTTTGAAGCTAATTGCCAAGGGACAACTTAATTGATAAAATAATACTTTCATGGCTAATTATTGATCTTGTCTCTGCTCTAAAAGCGGGGTGTTATAATGCTGTTGTTGCTTGCCCTCATTTATAGGGTTAGTTACATGTTTACTGAGTTTTTCTGCACATGTGAGCAGCAGCTAGCACAGAATGTTCATTACAGTCCGAACTGCAAGGCTATGCCTATAGTTTAATGGGAGGAGCAACAAACCACTCCCCCAATCAGGCCTTTAAAGGCCGCTCATCCTGGCTAGTCCAGGATCATTTTTCATTGCAGACGGAGGCGCTGCCTCTCTGCTTGGCTCCCCTTGACTTCCCCATTTGCCTTTTGCTTCCTTTCTTCTTCTCTTGCTCATCTCTGGCCACTGCTTCCTGCTTCCACCCCCCGTCTCTGTCGTGGCCTCTGCTTGCAGCTGTGTCTGTTTCCCCATGTCCCCCTTTTGTTCCGATGCCTTGGCTGTTTTGTTGCTGCTCGTCCTCATCCCCCCCCCATTCGTTCTTTTGCCGCTCCTTGGCTTTGTTTCAGTGTCCTCCCTGTACCTTTTTCTCCTCAATTGGGGGTTGACTCGCTCCATCCGTTTCTCCTGTTTTGCCTGCCTCTCTCCTGGGTTCGTCCCTAGTCCTCTTTTCTCAGTTCTCTACCTATTTGCTTCTTTCCTTGTTTTGGGCTTCTCGCAGTCCCCTCTCCATTTCTACCCCAGTACTTCCAGGGTGTGAGGTCCTTCCCGGCATTGCGCCTATCACTGATCACCTCACCGACCCCTCCTTGTCAACTCCTGTGCCGGTACAACTTCAATCCTCCTTCTGGCACGAACGTTCTCATCTCCTCCTTCCTTGTTATTCACCAAGTCATTTATATTGTTCTACATTTACTGGACTACCATTAAATCCCTTGGAAAGTTCAGAGGATCTCCCTTTCGGTCACTACTTTCGGGCTTGGTGTACTTGGTGCTCTTCAAGTGCAGGCTCCATGGATCCACTACCTAGACACTGGTGTGCCTACCATATAAATTCTTATTCTCTGCACAGTGTGAACAGCCTCTCCATATTTCACCACTCCCATCTCTCTTTTATCCTCTGATCCTTTTTCTATTTTTCTATTCCTTCTCACCATCCTACCTGCATTTTTCATTCCAGTACCTCGTACAGCCATAGCAATGTATGTGTCAGCCACTGAGACCACATGATTCATATGATCCTTCTAGTCTGCTCCATTCTGTTCCTGTCCTAGTTTTCATACCGGACTTTGCTGCCTCAGTTACCTATCATGTGTATCTTGGATTTACTATTTCACTGGCGTTCTGGCAATCTACTTTGGTCAGCCTGGCTGCAGCTGCTGGCCTTTACTCACATTATTTCCATTTCACTACTTCAGTCACTGTATTAGCCTCCTGGTGCCTAGCTCATGGCTTCTCTGTTTTTCTCATGGCGGGGAACTACTTTGCTGCAAATGGCACTGTGACTCAATGCACTAAGAACATATCCACTGGTCTACCCAGTTTTCTACTAGCACTGGCCACAGCCTTTCCTACTACTGCTCCATGCAGCCTTTTGCACTACCAGTAGCCAGCTGCATACCAACCTTCCATCATCATGTCAAGCCTATTCATTCTCAAACCTCATTTCTTTCCATATCGACTTCGTAGCTCCTATCATACCGACGGCTGCGGGCTTCGTCCTGTTGTTCTCATCTCTCCCACTCATTACATTTACTCCCTTCTGATCTGGCTCATAAACCTCTCTATGTCAGACTCCGTTCATCTTGAACCTCATCCTTCCTGTACCAATCTCACAGTTCCTCCTGCCACAATTATACCTTGTTCTTCTCCTGGTACTTTGTACCCCAACCGTCGGCTGTAGGCTTCACCCAGCCATTCTCGTCTCCCACTCATGCACGTCCCCTTATTCTATCTTGCTGTTTCACTTTGCAGTCTTGTGACTCCTGGCAGAGATGCTGCTTCTCCTCTGTTGTTTTATTCTGTGCTGGCTTGCCTCACCTTCCACCACACCCTTGACCCTTGCCTCTTCTCCATCCTTGTCCCAAGCTTTCTTTTTGGGGGTGTTTTCCTATCCTGCCATCACCATACCTATTCATGTCATCCTCTTGCCCTAGTCCTATGTTCTGGATCACTTGACTTGTATATCCTCCACTCCATGTCAACCACCATTGTTATTGAACCTCATCCCTCCTCTACCCTACCTGCCATCATACCTAGCCTTAACTGTACCAGTCTTCCAGGCTTTCATTCCATTATCATATATTGTCCATTCATTCTCGATCCTCCTCTTTTTCCATACCAACTTCTCAACTCATCATAGGCTGTGGGCTTCACCCGGCCATCATCGTCTCTCCCCCTCTTACCGTTCATTCCCATTCTGCTGTTTCATTCCAGCCTTCAAGGCTTCCCTCCATCAGCATATGTCGTATATTCATTCTCAAACCTCCACTCATCCTTTCCAACATCGTAGCTCCTACATCACTACTCCTGGTACTTTGTGCATCACCAATCAGCTGCGGACTTCACCCGACCATTCTCGTTTTTACCTTCATGCAGTTCTATCCACTTCTAATTTGGCTTCTCGATGGACCTGGTTGGCGTGCACACCTGTAGTTACTAATCACAATCATCCTCCTCAAGACCCACTTTGGGGTCTCCTTAACTCAATCTGACCTCTATGTAGGTCTACTTGTTCACATCGATTAATTGTACATACTACTCATATGGGTCTTATGCTACCTCGACTCAACCTGCTCTCCACTCAGAGACATGTCTTCTGTGTCCTTTGCTCCATGGCTTGGGGTTAGCCTGTAGCCAAAGGTCTCACTCTATATCCACAAAGTCCACATCTAGAGCATGAGAATCTCGGAGTGGGATCCTTCTCCCTGGCCCTTAGTGAGAATGTCTTCACTCCAGGTGGACCTTCAGTTGTTCCTCATTCTGGCAACACTTCTGGATGTAGAATTTATGACTTCAAGCTGTGAGGGGTGGGGCTCTTGTCAGCAGGGTCCCTTTGGTGGCCTGAGTGGGTTCGGGGGCACCCTCTCCGCTATTCTCCCTCTGACTACCTCTGGTTCATCTGGTCTGTTTCGTAGGCTAGCTGAGTACCTCAACGGTCATTTCTCTCCGCCTTTGCTTTTGGACATCTAGTTGCAGAGATGTCACTTGCAACCCCCAAAAGCATTCCTGTTAGAAGGACAGAGCAAGAACTTCTTCTAAATTGGAATATTTTCCTCTTCCCTCGATCTTGACTCTAAAATTGCAGTAGCTGAGATGTCACTAACCAAAACGTCCTTCAGCCTGGAGGGAAGGTGATCTAGGCCTTGGATTCCCGAGGTTTTCTCCTCAAAGGTTTTTTCCCTCTCCTCCATGCTGATGGTCACAATATTTAGATAGGGTTAGTACTTTCATAGGTTCCGTAGTTAGGTTCCTCTGTTGGATGGAGTCGGATGGTGGCCCTGGCTGTTCCCTCGCTCCTTAGGAAGTCCCACCTCCTGTTTGGTGTCAGCTTCCAATCCACTAATCATTCCTCATCATCTCCTGTTCCTCTCCTGTTCTACTTATCTGTACCTATCAACCTCCAGTCCCATCCTCAATATCATTCTGACTCCTCACCTACTTTGATGATCAACATCCTTTTGGGCACTTTTTTTGGGCTCCTTCCTAAGCTACCTTTAGCCAAGGGAATAATTCCTGTGGCACCTATAGTGGTGGAACCCTTCTCTAGGGTTCCTCACCATTATACCAATACAGGGTGGTATATCCCATGGATAGAGAGGCGAATAGCCACAATGTATCTAAGTCGCATAAGCATACATCATACCAAGTTGCATAAGCACATCAAATTGCAAGGGTACACCTGTCATTCAATGGGTAGAGCAACAAAACATGCCCCCAATCAGGCCTTTATAGGCCGCTCCTCCTGGCTAGTCCAGGATAATTTTTTCATTGCCCCACCATCCTCCCCTCCTCCTCCAGTGGCTCATCTTTCTTTCTCATGGGCTCCTTCCTAAGCTACATTTAGCCAAGGGAATCATTCCCATGGCACCTATCAGGGTGGAACCCTTCTCTAGGGTTCCTCGCCATCGTACCCCATAGGGTGGTATATCCCATGAATAGAGATGCAAATAGCCACAATGTATCTAAGTCGCATAAGCATGCATCATACCAAGTTGCGTAAGCACATTGAACTGAATTTTAATTGCTATGTACGGCTGTGTGAATTTAAACTTCCGCTGGTGGAATTTTGACTAAAGTTTGAATTTCACTTTTGTGAAATTTTGGAATGCACTTTGGCAACTTTTGCAGAAATTCTGACTTAGAATGGCACAATAAATGTATGAATTGTAGATTATTGTATTAAACTTCAGAATGAAATTCTGCAGAACTGATGACTCTCAGTGGTCAGTTCTGCAGAATTTTGTTCTGTAGTTTAAAGCGAGATTGTCTGAAACAGAACTCACATGTTCTGTTAATCTGAATTTCTGTTCAATGTATATAAAAAATGGAAGAATTACATCTGTAATTCTTGTAAGTAAAATAGTTTTTTTCATTTTGTGTTGCTTTAGTCCTTTTTTCATTGAAAAAAATTAATCCCAGTGGGCCACCCAAAACACAGCGATGGACTCAGGATATATGGGCAAGAGGCTGTCAGGGTGGGTCAAGAGGCCAGCTGTTTGAGTTGTGGATGCACATGACTGTGATTGCTGTTCTGCAGCATGAGAGATATGAATGTGTCCATCTGTATCCATGAAGCACTCACAGTTTTCACTTTGTTTGGCAGTTTCTACCTCCCATGTTGTGCTGCATTTCTCACAATTGGTGCACCCTTTGTGGTGAGGTGTCATAAATTTTCTGAATTGAATATCCATCAGTAATCATATCGGGATTGTGTCATAAAAATCTCCAGAATTGCTCTTTTGTTGATTTACCATAAGCTGCTGTAGTTATCTTACATGGAGTTACAAGTTTCAAAGGTAGAAGACTGGTAGCCATTTGGCTGCAAAAAGGGAAAACAAGGCTACTATCTCTCTCTCTCTCTCTCTTTCTCTCGATATAGATATATATATATGTATATTTCTTTCAAAATCATTGTGTGAGTCCTATTTTCTGAATACAGAATCGAAACTTTTGACATCTCTGCATATACGATGGGTTGGGCATTTGCTGGAAACTAGTGCCAAGGTAGTTGGTATATATACCGTGCAGGCATTTATAAATTAGCGTAGCCCATCTCAACTCTCCCTCTTATCTGGTGCTAGGAGACCAAGGTTATAGAAGAGAAGACAAGGATGTGTAGTTCCACTACAGGCCAGTGTGAATCTACAGATGTTGGTAAATACTGTGGTGACATTTTGTAGGCATTGTGTACAACAAGGCACTGCATTAGCAGTGCATTCCCAATTAAACTGAACATTATAAGTAAGTAGACAGTGTGAAACAAATTGCTTCTTTTGGCTGGGAATGAAGTGGAAATGCATTGCAGGACTACTTAAAAACAGACTGTAATATATGTTATTTAAAACAAATGTAGCCCTAGATCTGGGCTCTATATTTGAATCCCTTAGCCCCAAACATTCTATGATCTATTATGCCATTCCAAGAGGCTGCTGACATACCAGTATTGTAGCTCTTAGTGTCCTACTGAAGCTCCATCTGCCCTGCACTAGCTCAGAGTAACATAATTTTTACAGGACTGGTATGCCACTGGGAGAACTTGTATGCCATTTGAAAGAGGTGGTGTCATCCAGAAACCAATATGCATGTTAAAAAACTGATATGAGGTGTCCAGAATGGCATAACACATTCCAGAAAGTATTGAAATTCATGATACTGAGAAAGCTAGCCCAACAAATCTCAGTCATTCTAGGTAGGTGCAGGTTTCTCCCCATGAATACATTTTCTACGGGGGGAGAGAGGGATGAAAACTGGAAGAGCATTAAATCAAAGCTGAGATTATCAGGGTTATTGTACTGTTACCATAAAATTGCTATAAGTGGCAGAGAGGCTTGAAACATTTGTTGTCATCCTGGACTGTGTTTCAAGACCCCCTGTTGGCCTGCTTTTTTTAAAACTGGGCAAAAAAATTTGACTCTACTTATTTTTTTTTTCACTATAATAGATTCCAGGCATCTTCCAGTTTTATTTGGTTGTAAAATGTTCTAGTTCCACCAAAATTTGTGTATTTTATAAATGTTTTTGATTAATTTTTATCTCAAGAAAAAACATGGCCACCACATTTGACTTAGTAATACCATTGTAAAACACTTGTGATGCAGCAATATTGGACCTTGTATTCACAAATAGGGATAGTGTTGCAGATGTCATGGTGGGTGGCAACCTGGGGAACAGTGATCACAGTATAGTGTGGTTCAGTATAAGAACTGTGGCAGAAGGGAACCACACAAATGCGAAGGTCCTAGACTTCAGTAGGGCTGATTTTACAAAGATGGGTGAATGCCTCAGGGATACCCTGGCAGTGGGAGAGGACATGGGTGGAGGAACAGTGGGCAAGATTAACAGCGGCGATAGTGACGGCAACAAAACTCTGCATCAGGCAAGTAAGCAAAAACAAGAGGAAAAAGAGTTCGCTATGGTTCTCAAAAGAGGTGGCTGGGAAGATAAAGGCAAAAAAGTTTAACATTCAGGCAGTATAAGGAGACACAGAGGGAGGGAGATAGGGAGACGTATCAGGAGAAGCAGAGGGAGGCAGGGAAATCAGTCAGGCGAGCAAAGGCACAAACAGAGGAGTAAAAAGCTCAGGCAGTAAAGAAAAGGGACAAGACTTTTTCAGGTATGTAAGTGAAAGGAGAAAGACCAGAGGAGGGATTGTAAGACTAAGGAGGGTAGTGGGTGTAACCCCCAGGTGGTGCTGTCCCAAGGGCTACTACCCCTGCCTGCTTGACTGCTGACAGGTTGAGGGGCCTAGGTTCTATGGCGGGTGCCTCCACCCAGAGGTCAGGGTTTGTAGTGGTTAGACTAGGTTGGTCACAGCCCTCTGGGACACTGAGACCCCCTTTTATTCCTCTAGTGGCTCACATAGTACACAGGAGTTATAGCCCCAATACCCCACGTATACACACTGTTCACTCATAAAGTACCACTTTCCTTCGAGACTGATTCTCCAGCACATCTCTGAGGACCCCCTGTAAAATAAGGTTAAACAACATACACAGCAAAATACAATACTGTTTCCATAAGTACCAACACCACAGACAGTATATAGTATAACAACAACAAATCTGATTTATTTAGGGGACAGTAACACGGGAGGGGGCAATCAGGTTAATTGGCAGAATTAAATCACAGTACTGTGCACACATACAGGGTCTGATAAGTCACACTCTGGGTATTCAGGTTGGGGGGGGCAAGCCAGGTCCATTGCCCTGGGTTGGCCGGCAGGTGCAGATGGACAGGGCCCTGTAGAAGAAAATATATGCACAACACCCAATTATAATCCGGAGCCAGATGGCTCAGTCCATGAAGAAGTGAAACAACAATAATTAGATGACACACTTGTAATTGAAAACAGGCTGAAGGGGAATACCCTGATTTGTACTCACAATACCCAAGCTGAGAAATGGATGGTGGATGTTCTTCTGGGTTGTCAGAACAACAGGGCATGGAGACAAGGTCCTTGTGACTGGACCCCACTGCAGTAGATAGCAAACAGATTTAGTCCAAGACAAGCTGGGGTTTGCTTCCAGTTTCAACACACAGCACACAGCACAGGGGATTGGAGATAATGATTCCACACAAGCACTACGCACATTCATATGTAAAAGGAAAGTACTATACCAGGCCGGCTGCTCCAAGATCCCAATCGCAATTACTGCAAAATACCCGGGAGCACACACAGTAGCTTCAGTTCCTGACAGACCGAGCGCGATTCAACAATTTCTCCAGTCTTCTACAGGGTGAGACTGGTTTCCACTCTTCAGACTTCCTTCTTTCTCCTCACAAATCGGATTCAGTCCGAACTGGCACTTACAATGGCTGCAGGCCGAACCTCAGGGACTCACATGCACTTCCCGCGTGAAACTATACACCGCAGAAGCACAGAGCTCCTTCTTTCTTCACTGTCACAACTGATCTGATCTTTCCAGTCACAGAGCAGGGCATTTCCTTTAGCTCCATACCATTCTGTTGGCTGGTTCAGCTGTCACTTACAATGAGACTCCCTCTGTTGGTGAAAAAAGGCACCAAGGTCAAAACTACATTTCCCAGAGTCACTGCCCACACAATCTCCTTGTGGCTGGCTCAAAACTGAGTCCAAGTGCTGATTCGTCCACAGGCTCCATTTTAAGGAACCCCTTCCCATTGATTGGTCCATTTCAGCAGTTCAGGACCAAAATGAAAGAGCTGCACTGATACAGTTTGTGCTGAAATGAAGACAGGTTAGACAAACTACATTTTCTTAGTCACTCCAAATGATTTCTAGCAAATAGTTATATCTGTCAACAAGGCTCCCTCTGCACATGTAGCGACGGCAGAAACGGAGCGAATTGACAGCAGCTCAGGTGGGATTCGAGCATTACATACACAGTCCCCCCATACAAATGAATTAAGTCTGCAAGCAGACAGCTGTTAAAGTGACAATACATGGAGGTTCAAATAGCACTCACTTGGAACCACATTTAAACAGCTTAAACGCCGAACACCGCCCTGACTTGGAGCATTCAGGCAAGCTCCTGGAAGACTTTTGGGAACCCCCATTTGCAGGGGGATTACATGGGGAAGAGTGTGTGGAGGGGGTCAAGAAAAAAGCAGACATCCTGAATGAATAGTTTTATTCAGTGTTCATGGAGGAAAGGTAAGGAGAGGGGCCATAGATAAGTGTCAGGGGCATCAAAGGAAGGGAGGTAGACACTAATCCATTTAGAGAGGAGAGAGTCCTGAAGACACTTGAAAATCTGGAAGTGGACAAGTCAATGGGGCCCAACGGTATACACCCAAGGATGTTGAGGGAGCTCAGAAAGGTGCTGGCTGCACCACTGACAGTCCTATTCAACCACTCAGTGGAGATGGGAGTGGTCCTGGAGGACTGAAGAAGGTCAGATGTAGTCCTGCTTCACAAATGTGAGAGCAGAAATGAGGCTGGCAATTACAGGCCAGTCAGGCTGACCTCAGTGGTGGCAAAAATAATAGAGTCACTACTGAGAGAAAGGATTGTGGAATATCTTGAATCCAGTGGCTTACAAGATCTGAAGCAGCATTGATTCAATGGGAGGAGGTCATGTCAAACAAATCTGATAGATTTCTTTGACTGAGTGACCAGGGAATTAGATCAGGGTAGAGCGGTGGATGTGGCCTACATAGATTTAAGTAAGGCCTTCGACACTGTTCCACATAGGAGACTCGTTAACAAGCTGTGCAGCCAGGAGTGGGTCTAAACATGGTAAACTGGTCAACAAATTTGTTGGGAGATAGATGACAGAGAGTGGTGGTAAATAAAGTTCACACCAAGGAATGGAGGGTGACCAGCAGGGTGCCACAAGGATCAGTACTATGTCTTTATTAGTGTGATTGCAGAGGGTCTAGAAAGGAAGGCATGCCTTTCTGCAGATGACACTAAGATCTACAATAAGGTAGACACACTCTGGGGGGGGGATGAATATGGATCTAAGAAAGCTCAAGGAGCGGTCAAGAGTAAGTCAACTAGGTCAGCCCAGTGGCTCTGGATGTTGAGGCAGTGGACCCACACCTCATGCCATGCTGGCGATCTGGTTTCAGGAATGAGTTTGGGCCATTAGGAGTCAGCAAGGGTGAGAGAGGATCGAGCATCCAGAGGACTGCTCTCCTCTCTCAGGGAAGTGGAGATTGCCATCCCATCTGCTTGCTTCCCTCTGGTCGGGGCTAGGGGGTACTGCAGGTAGGGAAGGCACAGTAGTCAGTGATCTTGGTGTGCGCGTGCCTGCACATGTATGTGGCCATGTGCCGGAGGGAGGGGGTCCAGAAGAAAAGAAAAATAGTGGCTGGGGAGTTTCATGAAGCCCTTCCCCATCCCTCTGCTCCACTGCCACTGCCTCCCCAGATTTGGGTTGTGTTCTGGAGAGGGGGAAGCTCCCTTCCTGGCCCCACCACAGTGGGTAAACAGTGGGGTGTCTTGGAGATGGTTGGTGGTAGGCAGGGGGTGCGTGCAATGATATGGGGGCTGAGTCCTCATCCCCGGCATATGAGAGAAAAACAATGAATTAAAAAAAAATGAGCAAGGCAACTAAATTTCAGTGCAAAGAAGTGCAAGATTATGTGCTTGGGGCACAGAAACCATGGGGCTGAGAACAAAATGGAGGGAGTAGTACTGGTCACCACCAAACAGGAAAGGGACCTGGGGGTAATCATATCTGATTACCTAAAGTTGGCCAAATAGTGTGACAAGGCAGTGGAGAGAGCAAACAGAATGCCAGGGTGCATAGAGAGAGGTATCACCAGCAGGAAGAGGGAAGCAGTGATACCGCTTTATAAATCTCTGGTGAGACTGCACCTAGAGTACTGTGTCCAGCTCTGGAGACCACGTCACCAGAAGGACATAGATAGAGTAGAAGCGATCCAGAAGAGAGCAACTAAAATGGTGCAGGGTCTGCATCAAAAGCTTTATGAAGAGAGGGTTAAGGACCTAAATATGTACACCCTGGAGGAAGGAAGGGAAAGGAGGATATGATAGAGACTTTCAAATATGTCACACATGTAAATAAGGTGCAAGAGGAAAGCCTTTTTCAGAGAAAAAGATGCTCAAGAACAGGGGGTCATGCTATGAGGTTGGAAGAGGGTAGGCTCAGGGGAGAAGTAAGGAAGTACTTCTTTACAGAAAGAGTGGTGGATGCCTGGAGCAGCCTCCCAGCAGAGGTGGTAGGGGCCAAAACTGTAGTGGGATTCAAGAAGGCATGGGATAGGCTTAAGGGTACCTTAGTGGAAAGGAAAAAGGAGAACAAGCCGGACATCAAGTAGGATCCAGAGTTTTACAATAGATAGGGAAAATGGGCAGACTAGGTGAGCCAAGCGGTCCTTCTCTGCCGTCAATTTCTGTATTTCACCCCAAAATCAGATGTAACTGCAGGAGTGAATAGAGAATTCATAGAGAGATTTCAGAGTGAGAAGGGAAAGAGCAGAGTGAATGGAAGGGTGGAGTAGCCCACCACTACCGTACCCTATGACTTTTCTTTACCTCCAGCCTGTCTAACATGTCATTATCCACATTATCCTGAAACTGCAGTTCATGAGGCACCTGCCAGGATAGCATGCAGAACAGATATTCTCTGAAAAGAGGATAAAAATTATATTTTTTTGCTGTGCAGGGCTTGAGGGGGTGCACTAACATATGGTACAATAAGTGATATAGAAGATGTTTTATATATTCCCTTTACTTTAGGATTCTTCTATAAAAACCTGGCAATACTCATTAATGTCATGCCTGATGGACCAGATAAGTTATGAGTGCTCAGTCAATCATCAGTATATTTTATACATGGCAGTCAATTTTGAAAATGAGAAATGAGCAGTGAGCATACACCCATTATATACATTGTGGGTTGTGTGTGAAAGAAACTTTGACACAAGCAAATGGCCCATGTATTTCTTTTCAGAAACTCAGGCATCATGTCAGGATGTCATGAATGAAGGGCCCAGTTATTTGAAGAAACATTGTTTTGTTTTTAAAATCAGTTTTCTTAGCAGGCCCGGTGGAGCTGAAGGTTGAGGCACTGGACACCACACCTTGCGCCACACTGGTGACCTGGGTTCAGGAGCGAGCTTGGGCCACTGGGGGTTGGCAGGGTTGGGACAGGATCGAGCATCTGAAGGACTGCTCTCCTGCTCTTGAAGGGAAGGGACTCAATCCTGTGCTCTGGGGACTCCTGGTGGAGGCTGGAGGCACAGCTAGTTCAAGATCTGGCATCATCGTGGATTGGCTACAGCAACAACCCTGCAGGCATGCACAGAAGCACGCATGCCCATGCTGGAACACATTGTACATCTGAGCTGAGGGGAGGGACCAAAAAAGAAATAAAGAAACACCCCTTCCTCTGGGGATAGGCGAAGGAGCTTCCCCTGATCCACACTCCCAATCCCGGATGCGTTTCCTCTCTGACCTGCTCTCCCCCTAGCACAGAGCTCAATACTATAGAAAGAGCACCCTGGGCAGTTAGGGCAGCCCTTCCTCAGAGGGTTCAGACTCAGCGGATGTGCCGAGCCAGGGGTGTGGAGTAGGAGAGGCATCACAGTGGGAGGTAGAGATCACAGTGGAGGTCGTTGGAGACAGTTCCCCAGTGGTAGGTGAATAAAGAGAGTTTGAAAAGAAAAGAAAACAAAATCAGTTTTTTTTGCTCCTCCACAAGCCAGCAGATCTGACCACCTTCTGGTCATTTATTTACCCCTTAATTTCCCCTTCCCACACCACAGTTGTCAAAAGACCACCTGTGCACTCATAGGTGCAGGTAGCAATGTGGGGTGTTACTTCTCTTCCTCCCTGGAAGATTAGACTATCCCCTGCAATGCTTGAGTCTCTTTCTTCTCCTGGCCAATTGTTTGTCATTCCTGGCTTGTTCCTGAACCATTTTCACCAGTATTGCAAGTGGTAGCCTTACTGCTGCGCCAATGTGCAGGCTGGAGAAGCATTGTTAGCAAAAGGAATCAGTCCTCCCCTTCAGATCCATTAATGGCATCTGCATCTATCCAGCTATAAAAAAATAGGAAAATGGACCTCTGGCTCCAATCATTAGGAAAATTGTATCTGTCCTGAGAACAAGCTAATGTTTGAAAAACAAAGAACAGAGAGTGAAAATAACATTAACCTTGGTGTTGGGCTCCCAGGAAACCAGATGGCATGAGAAGTCAAAACAGAATCAATGGCATTTACAATATATGGATAACATATGCATTAATGTTATTATGTTGCTATATTCTTACAGAGTTTCCATTAAAAGTTATTACTCTGCCCGTTTCTAGTGCCTGATTAACACTAACATGTAGCTTATACTGTACATTTATATGGCAGAATTATGGGAGAGTTGTGAAATCTAACAAGGTATTATTTTCTCATGATGTCGTGGTCTTAATAAATAGCCATTTGCTTTGAGTGAATTGCAATTAAATGTTGGCCTAAATTTATAGTGTAATGAAACCATGCATTTAAATATTTTATTTAATTATGTTGAAATAAATTATGTCATCGTAGGGTACAAGTTTGTATTGTAATTAACTTGACTGTGAACACAAATATCAATGTGAATGTTGCAATTAACATTTTAATGTGGGTAGCTATAATTGATACCACTTAGCTGCATCATCTATAGTTCTTTTGATTCAGAGACAGGATGTCAATGTTCATAACCTCAAATATCAATATTGATGCCTAAAGCCATTCATGTAAATACCACCAAAACTTTAGCTGTATTTTACCACATGGTATTACAATCCCAGCGCTGTCTTTAATGTTCTGTCTCCTACTGCTAAACAGTTTCAAGTGGGGTGTAGAGAGGATCATGATAGGGGTCCTCAAAGAAAAATTCCAGTATTTCACCTTACAACATTGAACTTTCCTTGGCCTTATTTCCTGATTCTTAATAGATGCCTGACATGAAGTTAAAATGCCTTATTTTAAGTTGTGGTTGTTACATCCATTAGCAACATTTGTTTTAGCCTATCCAGTTATTTCAGCCTCCTGACAGGTATACCCTTTCAGTAAAGTAAGAAAATAAGAACAAGAAATCAACTCACTGCAGCCAAGACTGGTCAGTCCAGTTAACCATGTTTTTTCCTGACACTGAAGTCATTACATGGTGGGTTTGATGAAATTCTGTGTCAGCTAATAGTTATTACAAAACCTGATTCAGGGACTCTAGCCTCCTGATTGGCTGCTACACAGTGTTAAGACCAAGTTGCATTCCCATGGGCTACAGATGTTCTGCCATTGTCAGATGCATGGGAACGTACATGGGAGGAAAAGTGTTTTTATTTTAAAGCTATACAATGCCACTGAGTCACCTTACCTCATTTCATAATAATAATAAGGCAACCCTGGGGGTGAGCAAGAACTTGTAATCCCACCCCTATGGTGAAACACCTTTGCCTGCAGCTTATGTGATTAAGCAACTGCCTCATCTTCCAATATCCAAATTGTCACTTGTGCTCCACTGCAATGTGTAAGTTTGCACACTAGCTATCTAAAACAGTGCAAAAAAAATGAAATCACAAAAATATGTTTGCTTGCTGATGGCACTGGAGATGTGTTCTTGAGACCCATGCCCCCCTCTCTTTGCTGGTTAAATAACAGAGACTGATGTCCATAACAAAACAGCAGTTGTAACAACCAAAGATAACAACTATGTGATCTTGGAGTTTAGACAACTCTATTTTAGACATCTTTTGCCACCCCCTCTCATTCACTAAAGACTACAAATAAGAGGGGTTATAAACTTGTTCAATTTGTGGAATGCCAGTTAAGCATCCACTGGAATGTCACAACTGTACCTGGCACGTGAATTCCCTGATAGGCATGACTCAGAGCTCCCTTTGGCAAGCAAGAGTCTTATTACTTCATGGTATTATCCATCAGTGCTCACTAGTTTTCTAGAGCTCACAGCAGCTCAAGTCATTTTGGGGACTCTCAATCACAAATTCAGACACCTAAACTAGGGGCTGCATTTTCAAAAATTCATCCTTATTAGATGAAGTTATGTTCTCGTTTCCAAAATTCCTCCTTGTTTGACCCCTCCCTGCAAAAAATCTGCCTTAAAAGTTTAATGATACTACCCTAATAGAGCAAGATACTATACAGAGTCACATTTAAGTATTTCTGAATTAAGATGAAACTGAGCTTTAATTTGAGCTGCAAATGCACTGATATGCAAACAACAGTAACATTAACAAGCATTTGTCAATGTCAAATGTTGTCTTGCTGGCACTGGCATTGGTAGTGCAGGAGTTAAAGAGATGCATAAAGTTTGCAGATGACATTAAATTAGGAGGACCAGTTGAAACAGTTATACAACAAAATATCATGAAACAGGATATAAAGATGATCGAGGACTGGTCAGCACAAAATGGAATGCCTTTCAGTATCAGTAAATGCACAGTTATGCATTTAGGAAGATCAAATGAGGCACAAACGTATACCTTAAATGGAATTACTCTAAAGATAACTAGCCAGGAGAAGGGCTGTGATATATATTTTTTTCAGTTGTTTTACCAGGAGTAATGCATTAAGCTGAAACTAGTTTACAGGTTCGACCTGGGAGCACAAGGGAGTTAAGTTACTTGCCCAAGGTCACACAGTATGCATATATGTATAATATGTGTATATATATATATACATACATATATGTTATATTATAGTTGATAGTAAACTTGAATTTAAACCTCATAGAACATATATAATAAAAAAGGCTAACTTTATGATTAAGAATATTAGAAGAAGCTTCATAAATAAATCAATGACTGCTTATTGCCATTGTATAAAATGTATGTAAGGCCTCATTTAGATCTTGGGTCCCAGCTGCGGTTTCCCTATAAAAAAGAGGGAAATACACAGAATGGAAAGAATACAGCAAAAGTTCACCAAACAAATGAGTTCTATGAGAACAGTAGACTATAATACCAGACTTCATAAAATTGGTCTTTTTTCATTGCATCAAAGAAGGGTCAGAGGTGACCTGATTTTGATGTTCAAAGTCATGACAGATCAAGAGTTAAGGACTAACATGGGCATCCAGTTACAGGCTAAATCAGAATATTTAAGAAGTCACAAAAGACAAATTAGATTGGATACAGAGAAAAAAAATATGGGTTTCTTCTCCTTTATTCACAGAACCGGAAGACTATGGAATATTTTACCATCAGATATAGTCAACTGTACATGAGTTTGTGCTTTTAAGATGAAAATAGACAACTGATTGTTAAAATATGGTTCCAAGTGGACCCACTGAAGTGGGGATCAGTTATAATGGGCTGAAGAGCCTTTTACTGTTCTAATCCCAGTATAAACACCCAATATAATAGGAATGGCAGTGAAGTATTGAACTGACGCCAACCCCACCCTCACCCTGCAAAGACTGAAAGGCATTGGAGTGTGCCTTTGGGTCATCAGCCATAACAGTCATGCCATTTCACCTCACTCTACCCTGCAGCCACCGACAACTGTTGTGCTGTACCTTGGGGTCTTCAGGCCTTACACTCACCCAATTCCATAAGGAAATTTGCTGAGATGGGTGCAGTATAGGAGAACTGGGTGAACTTTTGGGCCGAAGAGTTCAAAGCACACCTCAGTGCCTGTCACTGGCTGCAGGGTGGGGGTGGGGTTGAATGGAGTGAGCATTACAGCCGACAATCCCAAGTCACCATATCTGGCTTAGAAATACAGTGGTAAATTAGGATCATGAAACAACTTATGGTGTGCAGCCTAGAATGTACCTAGAAAATTAGACAGGTATGCCAATGTTTCTATTAACAGTAGCTGAGACCAGCTTTATTTGGAAAAAAATGTGGTTACATTACTACTTTAACCCATTCAAGTGTTAGAATATTTTATGCAGCTTGTGCTGTTCAGTGTTTCAAAGGGCAGGAATTGCACAGTTTTTTGCTGATGCAAAGCTTTTCTTTTCTAAATATTGGAGAGAGAGAGAGAGAGCTATCCAATTCAAATTTATTAGACATTGCATTTCAAGGCCAATAATTTAAAGATCAGAACATAGAATTTCTAGAAAATAATAATCATAGACACTAGACTTAAATAGGGTGAGAAATGCAAATTACAGGTCTGATATACTCAAGTAAGGGTGCTTGTGTCAAAAGGGACCACAGAATGCACCATTTTTATATAAACTCTACAGATTTGTTGACATTTCGAACAAAAATGGAAATGTTTATTAAGATAAATATGTGGACAGCAGTATAGTAATATACAGTAGTTTATGAATTAAAGTATCCACATGATACTTAAAAAGTGTTATCTGATACTCAGGGATCAATTGTCTGCCAACAGAATTCATGAAAATGCTTTTACATTCATATTAACTTCTAAAACATGTTTTCCCAGGATATCCAATGCAAGACTGTTGAGAAGGAACTGGTACAGTAGATGGATTAATGCTAGTCGCAACTGGTATGCTTCTGAAATAATGTAATGTTCAGCATCAAATGTAGTTAATGTCAGCCAAAATACACAATTTTCTAGGTAACAATCCTTCTATAACATACAACAGTCAATTTTAACCTTCTGACCCTTGAGCATTAACAGATGGTCCTACTAATAGAATTATGCTTGCATGTCTTCTCAGGATGACTAAATATGGGCTACAATTTCATTGTGTCTAGAAAAATGAACAAATGGTTCCTTTATATGTCTGCATGCATTCACGGTTCACAGGTATTTAACTCGCTGCTTTCATGAAGTGTTTCAAAGCACAGTGTGGGACCCTACGCTGTCACTCATGTTGTACATAAACCTATATAAAAGTATTTGGTGTAAGACTACACAAGAACACAATGCAAAACTAGTGCGCTTGCCCCAAGAGATGGCAACCAGTGGGAAAAAAGAATGAAATGGCCTTATCAGATTATCC
The DNA here is from genome assembly GCA_016271365.2 of Neoceratodus forsteri. Lineage (NCBI taxonomy): Eukaryota > Metazoa > Chordata > Ceratodontiformes > Ceratodontidae > Neoceratodus > Neoceratodus forsteri. The sequence goes on from CM057458.1 coordinate 204,552,223, forward strand.
AAACTGCTAAATGCCATGCCAGAGTCAAACAGCAAGACCCTGTTCTAAGCCACTGATACTGAATCAGAACTAATGAATACGAGTCTTGAAATTCAAGCTCTGTACTTCTTGGTGACATTAATCTGCAGTTCATATCAGTAGATGGACACACTGTTAAGATTTACTGATTTAGTTCGGAGTAACAGAGCAGCCTTATCACGGTGTATATTTAAAATGTTCCTGTGAAAATTTGCATGGGGCAACCAGAACAAGAAGGAAAGGAGCCTCATCACTTACACAGTACATCCTTTTTTAGTATTGTGAAAGTTCTCACATACGTGTATCAGAATAAAGTTTTGGCAAATTTGGCTGTTGGCTCAGCTGTCTAGACTATTATGAACATACGAAATTTGCCAGCAGATAAAGGCCTAGAGGTCTATCAAGTTTGCTCGAATGTGTAGCTAGTACCCCTATTCAGGCAGTTAATCTAATTATGGTAAGAAAAAATTATCTGTTATCAGTATTATCACGCAAATTATATGCCCTCTCGCCAATAGTGTAACTAGCACAGGAGAATCTCCTGGGCTGTCCAGTTATAGAATAAGTCCCACAGGAAAAGGCCCCTTTACTACCAATTTGGGTTGGTGATGGTCTTTGAACCTTGTATAAATACATCAAAATGAAATGGATATATGTACAACAAAAAGGCAAAGCCAGTTAATAGCAGAAAAAATATTTTGGAGGGGGTTGGAAAACAGGTTATAAATGCTTAAAGTTGCCCTGCCATGAACCAGAGCAGTGAAAAAGAATCACCAAATTAAAAAAAAATCCAAAACTTTATTGCACTTTTAAACCTGAATCTCTAGTTCTCACACAAGGCATCTAAGGTTGCCATGTGAAATGGCTTTAAAACTCTTCAGGCACTCTGAAAATGGCAGGTTGCTAGAGCAGAATAAAGTCCTTTTGTTGAAGCAACACAGACAAACACAGAAACAACACAAAACCACCATTGCCTGTTCCCTAACCCACAGAAGAACATTTTGAATGGTAATGTATTACCCGGCAGCAGAGGGTGACTATAAAGTGGAAGTGGGCGGAGAGACAAAAGGTAAAATAACTAGTCGATCTACTTCTGCAGATTAACATCTCAGGTGGGTAGGCTGCTGATAACCAGACAGTCAATCTTCATGTTTGGGGCAAAGAGTGCAATCCAGTCCCAAGCAGCAGCAGGAAGAGGAGGAGGGTCCCCTTCCTCCTCTTGGTCAGAGCTCCATGCACCGCAGCCTGAACCTGAATGATCACTTACTTGTCTGTCTCTTGTAACATAGCTTATCCAATGAACACCCCATTTGTGTCTAAATCTCCTGAGAAACTGGACTTTCAAGTCTGTGCAGGTGAAGGTGTGTGAGAGTCTGCTCGACAGACAGCAGGACTCGAGCTACAGGTAATTCTTTTTTTTCTCTTCAGCTGCCTTTTTGGTACTCCAACCAGTCAGGTTAGGAACAGCTTACCCACCAACTTTCAGAGGAGCACCAGAAACCAATGTCATTATGCCTATGGGGATTGGGCTCCCCTGTTGGTGAATGAACTGAGGAGGAGGCATGCTGACAGGGGGATTGGGCACCCCCAATGTCGGCTTTCACAGGACTGAGAGGTGGATGGTGGCAGCTGCCACTATGTTTATTGAAATGTTACACCAAGCACGGCACACCCTGCAATGAGGGGGAGCTCTCTCATTGCAGCGGCGTAATTGTTTTAAGTTGGTGGCACCCTTTTGCACTGTTGTCATATACAGCATGCTATTTCATTCATGCCACAGATCCCAGCCCAAAAAAGCAGTGGTGCCATTGGCCACAACATGACCGCACCTCCAAAACCTGCAATTCCAAGCTACCACGATATGTTGCTGTGTGTGCATGCAAAACGAATAAAAATGAGCTTTGTCAGTGAACTGTATTTTCCATTTTTTATTTATTTATTTAGAATTTCTGTACACTGGGATATACTCATAAGTCTAATAGCCTAGTTTTCACCACAATCCCTCAAGAAAATTTCAGCAGCAGCTACGATCAACAAGTGCATAATGCAATAATTATATACAGGTTAAAATATTATAAATGACAATCATTAGTATACAAATAATATACACATATTTACCCAGTTTAGGGTTGCATAGTGTTTAATGAGAGTTAGAGAAAGAGTGGATGGTTAGACAGATGATACAGCTGGGTGGTGAATACAGTTTGAGGGAGTTTTGAGTTGGTAGAACATGGTATTCTTGACGGCACTGAGAGCTGAAGCTTCATTGTCACTTGAGGGCAGGGCATTCCAGGTAGTCAGAGCACCTACAGCAAACCATTGAATCATTGGACCTGCAAGATCTTGCCACTTGAAGGAGGCTCTTCCTTTGAGATCTTTTCATATATGATGGGTTGGGCATTTGTTGAAACTAGTGCTGAGGTAGTTGGGATATGTACCATTCAGGCATTTATAAATTAGTGTAGCCCATCTCAAATCTCCCTCTTATCTAGTGCTAGGAGACCAAGGTTATAGAAGAGAAGACAGTTATGTGTAGTTCTGCTACAGTCCAGCGTGAATCTACAAATGTTGCTAAATGCTGTGGTGACGTTTTGCAGGCATTGTGTTGTAGGCACTGTATTAGCAATGCATTCCCAATTAAACTGAACATTATAAATAAGTAGCCAGTGTGAAACAATTGTTTATTTTGGCTGGGAATGAACTGGGAATACATCACAAAACTACTTTAAAGCAGACTGTAATATATGTTATTTAAAAATGTAACCCTAGATCAGGGCTCTATATTTGAAACCCTTAGCCCCAAACATTCTATGATGTGAGAGAGTTTGGTGGTGGTGGTGGTGAGGTGGTGATCTAAACTTTATCTGCATAGAAAATAATTCACACTGTTTTAAAAAAATTATAAAGGACTAAGACATCAAAAAGCAAACAAACCAACTTCATTTACATAAATTACAGATGTAAATCTTCCATTTTTTATATACACTGAATGGGAATTTTGATAAAAAAATACAAGCTCCATTTCTGACAGCCTCGCTTTAACACAATCCACAATTCATACATTCATCTCGCAGTTCAGTGAGTCACTGAATTGCAGAATGAATGTACAATATGAACTGACTAATGGATTATACTGTAGAAGGAAATTCTGCAGAACTGATCACTGACCTGCAGAATAATTACATGTATTGAGGAATGATCCATGAAACTGTTGAATAAAATTCCTCAGAACTGTCATTCTGCAGATCATGTGTATTATTCTGCAGTTCAGCCAAAAAGTTCTGTGGAACAGGACAAAAATCTGCCAAACACATTTGGAAGATTCTAATCTCACCAATGTTGGATGTTTGGAAAATTCTGTGAAATTTATGAAATTTTGAGAAAGCTCTGTGAAAGTGGAATTGGGAACTTTTGCCCAGCTCTATTGCCAGGGGTTGCTAACTCTCTGTATAATGATCTGTTTTTTTGTTGTTCTGTTTTTTTGGAGTGGGTATTCAATTTATCCTCCCCAGCCCAGTGGGTCCCATTCTAGCCAGTTCCCCCCCCAGACCTGTTATCCAGGTTCACCTGGACATACTTACCCCTTTTCCTCATGACTAACCCACAGTAGCATGGTGGAAGGGACCTGGCTTGACCTGTCTGTAAGGATCCTGATGGGTTGTGCCTGAGTCACTGGTGTGGGGCCTGTGAGGGGTCAGCTGGGATGTTTTCTCTTTCTCTTCCGATTTCCTATTGGAGTCTGGTATACAAAGGTGCACAAACATGCATGCCTGCCTGACATGGCACAGTCTATATTCCCCTGACCATTACATAGCTTCAACTGCACTGCCATCCATGTTCACACAGATAGCAGTCTAGCACTGAAGCTGCTGGACCTCCTCCCCAGAGGAGCAGAACACCCTTTGGAATGTTAAATCCCCTTCCCCCTGGTCTGTCCCCAAATTACCCAGACTAACCCCTGAATCCAGATCACTGGCATTGTGAGCAGTAGTGCTACAAATGCACCAATGGCCAGTTCTAGGTTGTTTTGTTTTTTTAATTCTGTCACAGCAAACTGCTGGAGCTTGACATATTTAATCATATTTTTTATGGATAATTTTTTTTTTATTTACAGTCACAGCAAATGACATGGTCAAATATTTCCCAACAATTCTAAAGAAATTCTCTCATGGTCCTGCAGTGGTATGCAGGCACACAGGGTATTTCTTTAGAGAAATCACAGAAATTTCAGGAAAGATCTGACCATGTCAATTGCTTTAACTGTAGCTTATTTTTGTGGTCTGGAGGAAGATATTGTATTCTGTAGTGGTTGAAGAAAGAAGACTCTTTTTGGAGTTATATAAGACAAATTAAGTGGCTTATTTATAATTATCCTGTGAAGAAAAGCTCTATTTAAAAAAAAAAAACTTGTTTAGCAACAGAAAAGGGATAAGCCATTTTTATACTATAAACTACAGATAGATGATACCAACAGTTTGCAGAGAGCAGCAGAAAGGGTTAAGAGGTCACAAAGGTTACATTCCTTGCTTAAAAGTAGACCCAGCCCATTCACAGACTAAAGCTGAAATTGTTTTGCAAGTTTGAAACAAAGACAAGGCTATTAGAAAGTATATTCTTTAAATTGTTTAAACTCTTCCTATTCTATGCATCCCTGCAGTACAGCATCTTAAAGAAGAAGGTTTAATATTTCTAGTGATCTGACTGTATTTTTGGGCATGTAATAGTTAATTATGGACAATAATCATTACCTACTAAACTATAATATATAATAGACTATGTCAATCATAAGAGTGCAGTATGCACATTAATGGAATACAGAGAAAGAATTAAGTCCCTCAGCTGGGTCTTCTACCCAGGCTGCCATCGAAACGGAGGGAGGTCAGGCACAGGTTAACTGTCCTACTGAAATGTATTGTGTGAATCTCTTTGAAGGAGTGAGGCTGATAAAGTAACAAGCATCCCCTTGCAACCTTTTTTCACTTGTTTTTCCGAGTGAGTGCCATCGTTACTCACCCGCTCTGTGACTGGTTCAGCAAAAGCTTTGTTGCCTGCTTTGTCACAATCATTCTTCTGTCCTTCGACTTTTGGTCAGTAAAGAATGTAACTGGAAGACTCTTGGTCAGTTTGCAGTGGTGGAATCAGATTGATGAAGACGGGAAAAGTCATTGGGAGTTTGAAGCAAACAAGGCCTCATCTCAGAGTAAAGTCCTGTTCATGGAAGCTGAAGCGTAGATTTTCTGGCTTGGCCTGATCATCTCACCACTGATATGGATTGTTTTCTTCTTTGGCACCTTATTCTCCTTAAAGCTGAAGTGGCTGGCTCTGGTGATAGCTGGAATTTCCCTTCAAGCTGCTAATCTGTACAGATATATCCGCTGCAAACTGGAAGGGCAAAATGGCATAACCAAGTCGACTTCAGCATACCTGGAATGGTACCTCTTTTCAAGGAAGGACATTGTATGGAGATCTACAAATAACAGATGCTCTGAACAAAGGTGAAGATACAACCAGCAAAGTGTGAACCTACCTGCAGCGCAGTGTCTGTAAGATTAACAGATGAGAGTAAATACTACAAGACATTTTCTGTTTGGCTGTAACATCATGGGATGACTCTGTAAAGGAAATAATGCCCAAAAATAGGCATTTTTGTTCAAAAGTATTCTGAGCCATCTTCATAAACGGACGCGTAATGCTGATTGCAAAATCCAGTGCTGTTAATGTTTTGTTAAAATGATAATAATAGGATGGTTTAAGTTACTAGGGGCAATATTCTGTGTTCATGAACACCAATGTCTGCAACCTGAATGCTTATCAATCAGGATGCTTCTATCACCCCCACCCCACCTCCGTAAAACCTCGACCACCTTACTGTTACTATATTACTTGTTGCCGCATGTGTCTAGTGAATTCCCTGTATCTGTCTTGCTGACATGTTTGCTTTCTTGACTGCTTCCTGTTGTTGCCTTGACTCTGAACTTGCCATTGTGTTTGTTACTGCCTGTACCCTGTTGATTGCTGTGCCTTTGACTCTGAATTATTGCCTGTACTTTGTGATTCTCCTGGGTAGCACCTGAATATAGGCACTTGACTATCTAGCATGCTTACCTGGTAAACAAAAGCTAAATAAATAAAAAATAGCATTCCAGTTGTGCTACCAGCTGCACCCCCAAGGCAACTGGAAACTGGGTTGATCCAGAGCACATTACTCTTTCTCCAGTGCACAACCTGGTGCTGCACTGATAATTATATTTTGTACCCTTTATAGTACTCTACAGTCAAAACAAATGGGATATTCCTCGTCCATCCTATAGGTTGATGCACGATCCAATCAAATTCAAGTTGGCTGTGGGCCAAACCCTTTGTCCCATCCTAGTAATGCTAGTTTACTTTGTGCATCCAGAGAGGTTGGTCATGATCCAAATCTGCTCCCAACAATCAACTGATAAGGTACAGCACCTACTCTTTTATCAAAATGAACTTTAACTAACAAAAAGACTTGGTAGCCAGTTTAAATTGCAGTTAACAATAACATGAGATTAATGCATGTTGTACTTGATTATAGCAGCGTGGCTATATTACGTCGTGGAGCCAGTATTTACTAAATGAAAAACCTTCCTGCATGTAAGAGGTTTGCCTAAAGGCAGGGGACAGATGGGCAGGGATCACTCCAGTAGCATTCCCAACCCTTCTACTATACGTGCCTTTTGTCTAGACTCTCTTACATAGACCCCAGGATTCAGTCCTAGCTATATGGTGAACTAGGCAGCACCCCTCCAGGAGCGATTTGCCACCCCCCTAGCTAACACTTGCTAGATATACTACTTGTGAGGCCCCTCCAGTAGCATCCTCACAGAGTTACTATTAGAACAATATTCAGCACCAAAAATGAGTCACGTTAGCTGGGGACCTCCGATAGCTCCCACAGCCTAGGTGACACAGTATAAGCAAAGCACCACACAAAAGCTCCCCTTTACCTTAGGTGCCAGTTGGGGTCAGATCTGTAACATTTGTTCACCCCTCAGTCTGATACTTCCAAGCAGCCAATTTTTTCACCCCTGCAGCTGTTGGAGAATGACTTCTCTGCCCACCGAGACAATCTGTGGCCATTTTTGATGGTGCACCTCCTCTCTGGTGTTACTAGTAATCACCACATGTCTCAGGAACTGTCATTCCCTTGCTGCCGTTGAGAGCAACTTCTCCACCCACCAAGGTGATCCACTGCCATCTTGGATGTTTTCTTTCCACTCTGGCACTCCCAGAAGTCCCGCAAGTCCCGCAAGACTACTGCTGCTTCTAAACCAGTGCAGAGCTTGCAAATCTCATCGGCAAGTCCCGCGAGACTATAGCAGCCATCTTGCCAGGGACCGCACATTACAGGACATAAGGCAGTACCAAATCTTGCTCTACTATTGTGAGATTTCAGCAGCCATCTTACCTGGGGGATAAACTCATGCATACTGTGCAGTCCTATGGAGGAGACCAGAACAAGGGGAGAATTGGCATGATTCCTGCCAGAAGCAGCCCTATCACATGGGACATGGCCAGTCCACTCCAGAAAAGGCCCCCCTAACTCATACCATGCCTCCCCCAACTCAGATCAACCCTTAAAGAGCCAGTCACCCTCATAAAGGAGTTTTTTATATGGCGTATACCAGGAGGACCCCATAGATCCTTGAAACCATGAGAAAATGCAAAGAATGTGGTGTTGTTTTCCCAGAAGTGGATGAGGAGGGCACCACCTGCACAGTCTGTGGTATCACAGAAAGTAGGGAACCCTAAAGCATAAAGGAGCAAGGCTCCAAACGAAGCAGATCTCCACTGCCAGTGGTCACATTGGCCCTAGACGCCAGTCAAGCACAGCTACTGCTTCAACTTCTTGAGACTCTGAAGGCTTTAAATCTGGTTCCCCCACCAAGGAAGTCCACTAATGACACAGCAATGGATGAACCCCCACTTTCCCCTTCCACAAAAGAGGTATGGAGGATACAGAGAGCACTACCATGGGGTCCTAACTTGAACCTGAGGCAGAAGTGCTGGGCAACTCCAAGAGAAAATGCAACGGAGAAAATGTACAAGAACTAATTAGGATGGGAAAGGAGGCACTTAGAACCATGAAATAATCCATACAACCCTTGAAATCTTAGGTCCATTACTGTTGTCAGGCCAGCCAGACCAGAAGACTCACTTTACAACTTATCAAGCAATTGACACTATTATCAATAAAGAATTAGATGCTCTCGACCCCACCAGAATGCCGGAGAAAAACATGGTCAACAACTGGTACCCTGTCGCTGAGACATGTAGAGAAGCCAGGGAAAAACCTCCAAAAGTGGATCAACCAGTGTCAAAACTCTCAAAAAGAACGACTATGCGAATCAAGAACTCTGGCTCTGAAGGAGCCAATGGACAAAAAGATAGAGGAACACCTAAGAGAGATATGAGGCATCAGGGATGGCACACTGGGCAGACGCAGCCATATGGTCACCAGCAGAGCACTACTAAGATGGACGGAGTCTCTGATGACTCCATTCCAGAAGCCTCATCAGAAGTAGGCACAGCAGAAAGTGCACTGAAGGCAATATGATATATCATGGATGCACCTTCCAACATACTGCGGTTTGGACCAAGAATAACTGTCCTGGCAAATAGAGCCAGACGGGCACTCTGGATAAAATTTGGGTAGGCAGACAACGAATTGTAGAGTGCCATAATGAAACTGCCCTTTAAGAAGGTAACCCTGTTTGACCAAGGTCTTACCCCATTTTTAAAGAACAGATCGGGGGAAAGATATCATAAGGTAACAACAATGTATACTTGCCCTCAGACAGCCCCTTTCATCCGAAGTCCAAATCATTTAAGTCCAAGACTCATTACTACAATACCCACAATACTAGATAATGGACACCGAGACCCAAGTTCCCACACAAGTCACATGGGAACATAACAAGAAGCAACACCAAAAGGTCTCAAGGCAACGGGAACTACAAACCCGATTTCATGCAAAACACAAAGAAACAATGAGATCACTGAAGGCCCCCCCCCAGTTGCAGGGAGTCTATAGCAATTTGCATTAAAATGGGCCTACACACCTCCCGACAAATGGGTGAGGGAGGTCGTCACATTAGGGTACACCACCAAACTGCATTGTAAATATGTACCATCCTGAATGCTTACATCTTCCACCCCAAACTACCAACTAAAAAAAACAACTAACAAAATGAGCCATAGATCTTGCAATTGCAGACTTGGCTCAAAACAGGAGAGAAACATCGGAGTCTACTCCACATTCTTTGTAGTTCCAAAGAAGACAGAGAGAATGCACACTGTGCTGAATTTAAAGTTCCTAAACATGTTTGTGGTTTACAGAAAGTTCAAGATGGAGACACTATGCTCCACCCTACTAGTCATACAACTACCGTACTACCTAACATCAATAGACCTAAAGGATGCATACCTGTACATCCCAAAAAGTCATGCATACCAAAAGTACCTCTGATTCACCATAAAGAAAGAACACTACCTATACACTTGCCTGCCCTTTCAGACTTGCCCCAGCACTCTGGGTATTCAGCAAGACCCTAGTTGTCCTAGCAGTATTCCTATGCAGAAAGGGCATATATGTCATTCCTTACCCAGACGTTTTCTCCTTTTGAACTGACTGATTATTTGACTTTTTGATTGCTTTCCCACTTTGTTCTTGATCAAACTTCTGACAGTTGGATAGTTTTCATCCAGCAGAATTCCTGATCAGGTTTGAAGATTTGGAATTATCTTGGTGTGCTGCAGCGGAGGTCCATTTGTTATTTCAGTGCTGATAGCGAGAAGGACTTTGTTTATAAGGACAGCCCAGGCTTTTCAGTGGTCTTTGACTTTGACTTTATTTTACTTTGGATTTGGATTGAAGAAACTGGTTTATTAATTTTTATCATTTGGATGACTTGGTAGTGAGAGGACCCTGTGTCCATGTATTTTATTGTTTATGTTATTATTATTGTTTGGCATTGAGAGTGCTGCCCTCTCTCCCCAGTGGTGAGAGGACTGGGTGGGGAAGGAATTAATTATTTTAGTGTATATTGTTTTTTACCTCTCTTCCCAGTGGTGAGAGGACTGGGTGGGGAGGGGGACTTAATTAATTTGTTGTATTTTGTTCGGGTTTGGGAGGGTGAGAGCCCTTAAATCAAAATTTTGAGATTTACTTTGTGTTTTTCCAGACTTTTGTTCAACTGTTAAATCATCATATAGGGTTTTGTATTTAATTAGTTTTGTGGAGTGGGTTAATTTTGTATTTTGGGATTGTTTATTTGTTGTTACTTGCTTAGGGTGCTAAATATGTGTTGGGATGACACAAGGACAGTTGGATATTATTCCCCCTCCAGGCTCAGAGACCTCTGTCCTTTCTCCTGTCCTCCCCTGTCACCAGAAGTGTATAGATGGTGTAGGGCTTTGGGGATTATTAGAAAAAGGAGGAGGAGGACTAGAGCTGGGCCTGGAGAGGGAACGGAAAGGAGTGGGCGGATAGGGATAGTGGGGACAAGGAGACACCCTGGGACAAAATGGGTCCAGGAAAGGGGTCCTCCCTATCTGGTTCCCATACCCAAGGGTTCTGCTTATAATCAGCAGGTAGCACAGTCATTCTTGGATGCTCATCCTATTCGGGTGGTGTTGTGCAACGCCAGGTCTATCAAAAACAAGACCGCTATTATAGCTGATTTTGTTGGGACATCAGACCTGGTGTGCATCATTGAGACCTGGCTGGATGAGAATGCTGGCCCAGTTTTGGCGGTAGCCATTCCAGTCAGATACTCAGTGATACACCACCCGAGGATGGATCGTAGGGGCGGGGGTGTTGCTATCTGTTTTAGATCAGAACTGGGCCTAGTGGAGGTACCAGTGGGAACTACCAACTCCTTTGAATATATCATGGGCTAGGGTGTGGGGCGCAGGATACTTCTCGTTTACCATCCACCAGGTGATGGGAATGCTTTCCTGTGGGAAGTTGCAGACTTCATTGTCGACCTGACATTGGGATCCCCCAGATGGTTGGTTCTGGGGAATTTCAATGCCTGGGTCAATGATGAACTCTCGCAGTTTGGTCAAGACTTCCACCAGTTAATGACTTCACTGGGCTTCGCACAGGTTATTTCCTCCTCGACCCATATTGGTGGACATTCATTGGATTTGGTATTCGTACTGGGGATGGAGATATCCGATTTGGTGGTGGAACCAGTCAGATGGTCTGATCATCACTCCATTGGGTTCAGTTTTGAGGCCACCCCTAGTAGGCCAGCCCCTATGGAGATGGTCCTGTATAACCCTTTAAGGGGGTGTTTCTCCAGATGGCCTGATGGCGGTGCTGGACCTATCAGGCTTACCTAGAGATTGCATGGATCCAGGAGACTTTGTACTTGCCCATAACAAGGCGGTGGCAGGGACCCTGGATTCCACTGCTCCTGTTCGTGTTTGTCCCCTCACTCTTCACCCCAGGTCTCCTCGGTTTGATGAGACTTTGAGGGAGTTGAGGAGAGTTGGACGAAAGTTAGAGAGGTGCTGGCGGAGGTCGGGCCTGGACTGTGACAAACTTAGTTTGATGGACCACTACATGGTCTATCAAGCCGCAATCTCTCATAAGAAGGCAGAATTCCTGTCCAGAGAGATTGCTGCTGCACAGAATAGACCAGCTCAGCTTTTCTGGACTGTGGACAGATTTTGCAATCCAATCTGTCTTCAGCCCGGAAGAGCCTTTTCTCAAGAATGGTGTGAGGAGTTTGTTGTATTCTTTCCAGATAAGGTTGCCACAATCAGGTCTGACATCCGTTTGACCCTTCCTAATGGGAGTTGTGATGGTCGGCAGGAGATGTCGGACACCCAGTTTGTGTGGTCTGACTTCAGCCTTCCCACAATTAATGACATTGTGATGATCATTCAATTATTGTGCCCGACCAACTGTGGGTTGGATCCGGGCCCTATACGTCTCCTAGTGGGCTGTGTGGATAAAATTGGTCCGGTCCTTGCTGAGATAGTCTGGAGGTCTTTGGAGAGGGGGATTTTTCCAAATCCTCTGAAGGAAGCTGTGGTTCAGTCCCTTCTAAAGAAGTCCTCCTTGGACCCGGATTGTCTGGCTAACTACAGGCTTTTCTTGAACTTGCCCTTTGTGGGTAAAGTTATTGAGAAGGTGGTCGCGTCAAAGCTGGATGATCATTTGACCAGCCACAATGTCTATGATTCTCTCCAGTCTGGATTTAGGAAAAGACATAGTACCGAGACAGCTCCTGTCCGGGTACTAAATGACCTCCTAATAGCGAGAGATCGAAGAACTCGTTCCATCTTTTTCCTTCTTGATCTCTCTGCAGTATATGACACTGTGGACCATGGTGTGCTAGTGGAGCGCTTGTGGTTTATCTGTGGGCTGTCTGGTACAGTCCTCAGTTGGTTTCAATCTTTCCTTGAGGGTAGGACTCAGAGGGTGGTGTCTGGGATATTTTCCTCAGCATCATTCCCCTTATCCTGTGGGGTGCCACAGGGCTCCATTTTGGTGCCCATGTTGTTTGCGGTGTACATGCTGCCATTAGGAGCAATTATTAGGCGGCACTGTCTGAGTTTTCACTGCTATGCAGATGATACTCAGCTGTACATGTCCTTTGTGCCCGGCCAAGATGCTGTTTTTTCGGTCTTTAACAACTGTCTTGCCGAAATCCAGGACTGGATCAATGTGAGCTGGCTGCGGTTGAACCCAGAAAAAACTGAGGTGTTGGTTGTGGACCAGGGTCGCCGGGAGGCAGGTTTGTTGGCTGGATCACCCTCGGGCTTACGGCTTAGGGGTGTCCAGCTAACTACCTCAGACCGGGTGCTGAACCTGGGCGTTGTGCTTGATGACTGTTTGACACTTAAATCTCAGGTGTCAAAACCTCTTTTTACCATCTTTTTTATGGAAAATGGCCTTTTTGGAGGATTAAGCTAGTTAGAATTTGATTGGATTTTATTGTAATTTATTAAGTTTTTATGATGTATCTATGATGTGTTTTTATAAGTTTATGTTTGTATGGATATTTGTATTTGTGTTATTAACCTGTTCAGTGCTTTGATAATTCGAAAGGCACTATATAAATAAAATTATTATTATTATTATTATCTGAGGAACATCACTTGGGTGAAGCACTGGTTCCTCCAGACGATCTTCCTACTTTGGTCCACGCTTTCGTTACCTCCCGCCTCGACTACTGCAATTCCCTTTACCTTGGGCTACCGGGGGTTGAGATTCACCACTTGCAGCTAGTGCAGAATGCGGCAGCCAGGCTATTGACTGGTTCTTCTAGGTCCAGTCATATAACGCCTGTGCTCCTCAGACTGCACTGGCTGCCAACTTGCTGGCGAATCACCTTCAAGGTCAGTTTGCTGACCTATAAGGCCCTACACGATCAGGGATATGGCTACCTAGAAGATCTCCTTTGTCCTTACTGTCCCTTCTGCTCTCTCCGATCCACTGATGAGGGATTGCTAGAGATTCCCAGGGTTGCTTAAAAACTTCAGGGGCCAGATCTTTTAGTTTTATGGCCCCAACCCTGTGGAATTCTCTACCTTATCAGGTGCGAGATTGCCCCACCATCCAAAGTTTTAAGGAGGCTTTAAAAACATATCTCTTTAGCCTAGCGTACAATGAGTTTTGAATGCTGTTGTCAAGTCTAACTTTAATATTGTTTTAATTAATTATTGTTTTTAACATGTAATGTACAGGCGCCTTGGTTTTGGAAAGGTGCCTTTTATAAATAAAGATGGATTGATTGATTGGTTGATTGAGACAACTGACTTCTCTGAGAAAGGACAGTAGAACAAGAGCAGCACAATACTAACCCAGCAGTACAATGCCTACAGGATCAGGGTTGGGTTATCAACTGGAAAAAGAGCCAACTAACACCAACACAGTCCATCTCCTACCTGGGGGCATCCATAGATATGCTACATGATTGAGTGACCCCTACAGAAGACAAGGTGCACAACATTGGCACAAATGTCAACCGAATCACTAAGTGACCCGGCAGAGCAGTGTGGAACTACCTTGAGATCCTGGGGTTCATGGCTGCAACAATAGACACTGTCCCATGGACCAGGCTACACATACAACCATTGCAGAGATGCCTGATGGACACATGGGACCAAACATCTCTAAACGTCCAATCCAAGATAGGACCACCTGCCAAGATCCTCAACAGTTTGCAGTGATGGACATACAAAGCAAACCTACTGCAAGGGCAAACGTTGTCTCAACCAAGCACAACAGTGATCACCAGAGATAGCAGTCTAATAGAATGTGATATAACATACGAAAGCCACTTAACACAAAGACTATGGTACCCAAGGGGAATCAACTCTCCCAAGATTCAAGCATTGCTGCTCGCACTGAAGTTCTTTCACCCCCTAATTACCAATCGAGAAATCCTAGTGGGATCTAACAATCAAGTGCATGTGGCACACCTGTTCAAACAGGGAGGCACATGCAGCAGGGCTTTGATCACAGAGTCACTAAAAGTACTGCTGTAGGCAAAACGGCATTGTCTATCCGTAACTGCAATATATCTAGCAGGAAAAGCTAACATAGAAGCAGATTGGCTGAGCAGGGTGACACTGAATCAGTCAGAATGGAAGGACAGTCCCCTCTGTCAGCACTGGACATTTCACAGAGCATATGTGTTACCACTGACCATGACGAGTCACAAACTTCCCCACAGGATATGGGCCACTGGACCCACAATATTGATAATGACATCAGATTTGGCCAAGGATGCCTTGGTACTCCCTAATTCAGACAATGGCGATAGACTCACCAATGCTGCCACAACAGCCGTCAGACCTACTGAGCCAAGACCCAGTCCTACACCCGAATCCCTCATCTCTCAAACTGATGGCATGGTTACTGAATGGGAGAGACTGGTAAACCAGGGTTATCACCCAAGAGTGGTAAATCGACGTATGCAGTATGCAGACAATCCACCAAGATGACATGCCACAGACATTGGATGATTTTCAGCAAATGGTGCCTGGGAAGAAAGGGACGTCATCCTCAGTGGTGGGACTTCCACAAGTTATGGACTTTTTAAAAGAGGGAGAAAGTAAAGGGCTTAGCTCCTCCTCCCTCAGGGTCCAAACATCAGCTATTGGTACACATCCTGACAGAGTCTGGCTTCTGAGGGCAATTTCAAGGTCCATGCCCAGAGTCAGATAAATTGGTGCCCCATGGAAACTGAATATGATTTTCAAGTCCCTCCAGGGACCTCTGTTCTGACAGGACTCACTTTACTGGTGTACATTAGAAAACTGTATTTTTGGTAGCAATATGTTTCATCCAGAAGAATAGGAGAACTTCAGGGACTTCCCTAGAGAGAACTGTTTTAACCTTTCTCAACAACAGGGTCACTTTGAGAATTGTGCCCTATTTTAGTGGGTCAGATCACTACCGCCCCTTTCACGTACACCAGGAAATTCACCTACCAGTGTTAAACACAGGTTAAGAAAACACAATAGTCACTCCTAACTCACTCACTGGATGTTGATCAGCAGTGGAGGACCTCGCAAAAACAAATGATGCCCACAAATCAGACAGACTGTTTATTCTAAGCACCGGAAAGAAGGCGGACATGCAGCCTCAAAGAACACCATAGTTATGTGACTGAGACATACCATAGCTGGAGCCTACTGTGAGGCATGGCGGGAGCCACCACCAGACATCAAAGCACACTCCACCTGAGTGGTGACTACTTCCTGGGCAGAGAAAAGCCAAGTTTCAATAATAATAAAAATTTTGCTAAGAAGCCACATGGTCATTACTCCATACCTTTACCAGACATTACTGACTGGATGTGGCATCCTCAGACAAAGCCTTCTCTGGCAGGGCAGCATTAAGGAGCAAGACCCAGTCTTCATTACACATCCAGCCTTCTCTCTCTCTCTCAAACAAATAGGGTATGGCACTGCTTCTAAGGGCCCATTGGTTTTGACGGAGGAGTACTATAAAGGGTACAAAATATAATGGTATTTACTCACCTGGTAAAGGTGATTATTTGAGTACCCTTTATAGTAGTCCACAGCCCCACCCAGGGTGGCAGATGAACACTATGGTGCAGAACTCCCTGAGTAGACCTTCAGGAGTCATCAACACCTAACATTGATGTAACCACACAGAAGTTGTAAATGACAAAATCTATTGATTGTGAAGTATGCTTAAGCCTACACTAACATGATGTTTGTGAACATAATAGTAAAAGAGCAAACTTTCATTAAACAACTGGTGTCCTTGTAATAACTTCAGATAGGTTACACAAGGCTACCAGGTGCCAACTAGAGAGGGTTGCCTGTTGTTTGTTTTGTCTCTCTGTTTCTTTTTCTAGTTGCTAAGGAAGAATCATACTTGTGTTACTAGGATGGGACAAGAGGGTTGGCCCACAGCCAACTCGAATTTGATTGGATCATGCATCAACCTATAAGATGGATGGAGAACATGCCATTGGTTTTGACTGCAGAGTACTATGAAGGGTACTCAAATATCACCTTTACCAGGTGAGTAAATACCATTACATTTTCAATCACGAGAGTGCAATGTGCACACTTATGGAACACATAGAAACATAAGAGAGAAAGAAATAAGTGCCTCAGCTGGGACTTGTACCCATGGCACCTGAAATGCCATTCTTGTGATTGAAAATGTAATTATCTGTTCAACACCAGGTTCTACATTGGAGAAACAGTAAAGTGCTCCGGGACGGCTCAGTTTCCAGTTACCTTGGTGGTGTAGCTGGTAGTGCAACTGGAATGGTATTCCAGGCAGCTTGGGTTCAAGTTTCAACTGAGGCACTTATTTCTTTCTCTGTTCTCTTTGTATGTAAATTATAGTAATAGATGCTGTAATACTTTGTATCAAGCTTATAGTTTTAAGCTTATAGTTTTAACTTTAGCTTATTTTTGCTGTTTTATTTTTGCTGTCTGGAGAGAAATATTGTATTCTATGGTGGCTGAAGAAAGAAGAATCTTTTTGGAGTTACTGTATATAAGGAATTATGTGGTGCATTTATAATTATCCTTTGAAGAAAATCCCTGTTTTAAAGAAAAAAAACTGTTTAGCAACAGAAAAGGGATATGCCATATTTTTAATACTATAGACTGCATTTAGAAGATATCAAAAACCAATTCCTAGCTTGTACTATTTAAAGTGCAGCATATTTGGTTAAGAGGTCATGAAGGTTGCATTCCTTGGCATTGCTAAAGGGAGACATGTATATATAAGTTTTAAAGAAACATATTTTGACATAGGAACATGGAGTCTGCTGGCAGATGAGGACTGCTTGACCCACCCAGTCTGCCTTTTTCCCCCCACCTACGTTGTTACCGCAGTCTGTACTTGATCTACTGTTCTTTCTCCCTCCCTCCTCCTTTCTACTATGATCCCCTTGTACCTATCCCATGCATTCTTGAACCCCATCACTGTATTTTCCCACACCTCTTCCACTGGAAGACTGTTCCAGAAATCCACTACTCTTTCTGTGAAGAAGTACTTCTTAACATCTCTCCTGAATCTATCCCCTTCCAACTTCATAACATATCTCCTTGTCCTTAAGCACCTTTTCTTCTGAAAACTATTTCCCTCTTGTACCTTATTTACGCCTGTGACATATTTAAAGGTCTCTATCATATCCTCTTAACCCTGGACAAACAGGTCTAATTGGTATCCCATGAGAAGGGTGACCGCTATTGAACACTTACAAAAAGGGCAACTCAATAGTGGCACCTGTTCTCAGGGCTAGTGGATGGGGGGGGGATGCAGGTATAGTGACATCCTGTTGCTATATGTATACACACTTGGGGGGGAGCGAGCATGTCAAGCGACGGGTGGAAGGGGAAGGAGGGTTTGTGAGGTGTAGCACAATGGTGGATTGCTGAGCTGGCTGTGTGGCATGGTGGGTTCGTGGCAGGCTATGGTTGGGAGGGTGCCAGACTCGGTGCTGTGTATATCGGGATTTTTTGCACCAGTCCAAGAATTTTCATTTTTTTTATTTTTCACCCCCCGACGACATGCACCCCCCGGAGTTGAGAATCTTTAGTTGGGGGTGTGGGGGGCACAGCTTACCACATAAACAAAAAAATTCAAGTTCCTGGCACCCTTTTACTGTGCACCGGGAGTGTACATCGGAGCAATGGATTTTTGCCGATGTACATTCGCCCTAATGACGATCGTCTTTCCATGATCACTGTTATCATACAGACCAGGTCTGATTAAGGATGCAATGGTCTAACAGATTTATGCTCTCCATGGTTGTTGCATTCCAGCTGAAGTTAAAGAGAAGAGAGTCTGGATTCAGCTGTTGAAAATATCTGAAGCTTTAAAGAGATTTCCTTTACAATTGATAGAAGATATGGAGTTCTATTATATTTCATTTTCACACTGTTTTTTTTTCCTCTTTCAAATGGTCTGTGATATGGAACTGTAGGATATTTGGAACAGTATCTATTTATGGAGTAAAACCAAGATGGTACTCAGATAATGACTGATATGGAAATATAATTTTATTAGCATTGCTGTCTCTAAGTAAAAGTTATTCACTGGTTAGGAATCTTAAATCAAAATGGGACACAAGAAAAATTCTTAAGCAGAACATTTCCCTAAAACATAAGCTGGAAGCAGGGGGATGCTGCTCTTTGAGATTCAAAATCTATCAATCAGCATGAGCCAGGCTAGTAATTGGGATGCAATATGATTGTGGCATCAATAGCTTTATAAATGTCCTGGAATGAATACAAAGTGCCACAGCTTGGACAGCTTCCATACTGGAGACATGCAGCATGTCAGTTGAGCATTTAAACATGAAAGAAAGGGCTCCAAGCATTTGTCTGACAAAACTTTAAGGAGCCCAAAAGACAAGGAAATGGAGAATGCATGACTAGTTTATTAATGAGTTCCAGAACTCAGTGACATCAGTTGAGCAGAAGTCTACAATGGTGTAGAACAAGAAGACATGTAGTAAGCTCAGTCAGTTCTGAAACTGCTAAGTAATTAAAAAAAATGTAATCTTGAGTGGGAAAAAGACTGCATTAATATGGGGTC
This sequence comes from Neoceratodus forsteri, assembly GCA_016271365.2. NCBI lineage: Eukaryota > Metazoa > Chordata > Ceratodontiformes > Ceratodontidae > Neoceratodus > Neoceratodus forsteri. The sequence continues at coordinate 204,571,328 of CM057458.1, forward strand.
CTAAATAAGGTAAAAATATGACTATTTCAAAACAAAAGCACAAAACAATGCACTGGAGTAATAAAAACAGACCACACATGCTCACAATTACATTTATATAAAACAATGTAAACAACATTGTTTCAGTTCCCTTTAAACATGAAAAATGTTCAACAATTTAAAGTGATTTGCTTCTCTTTTCGTGTACCTAACTACATCGGGGAGAGGGACTCTGAGTCAGTCAGGGAAATAGGCAGGGAGTCTTAATGGCACCCAAGTGGGTGAGCAAAGGTAGTGAGCAAGGGGAGTCTCAGTGTTTGAGGACTCCATGATTAGGGGAGTAGAGAGGGTGGAGGGTGGGGGGGAGCAGAGTGAAATGCTCAGATTAATTCCTGGTGCATCAGCAATTCCGGATACAGATAGTAGAGGGAGAAAGACAGAGAATGGGGAAGGAGTGCTGGTACACTTAGATACCAATGATCTGGTGAACTAGCCTGTGGAAACAGTGAAGTGGAACTTTAAGGGTCTAGGGGACAAATTAAAGGTATGATCAGCTTCCCTGGCCTTTTCTTAGGTCCTCTTTGTGTGGAATTGAGGGAATGGGAACAATAGAGTAAGGAAGGAAGAGATTGAGCAGTTTAATGGGTGGTTGATGGAATGGTGTCAGGAGGAGGGGTTCCTCAGTGTGGGGGTCTGTGGGGCTTCTGGGACAGGAGGCTTCTCAACACAGAAACATAAAACATAGAAAACTGATGGCAGATAAGGACTGCCAAGCCCATCTAGTCTGCCCTTATACCCCACCTTTAATAAGCTGCCACTGACCCTACTTGGGCATTGGCTGCAGCCTCTCCTTCCCTGGTCAGGGTTCCTTTATGCCTATCTCATGCATATTTAAATCCCCCTACTGTGCTTGCTCCTACCACCTTCTGGGGTAGGCCATTCCAAGCATCCGCCACCCTTTCCATGATAAAGTACTTTCTCACATTGCCCCTTAGTCTCCCCCTTTCCAGTCTCATGTCATGCCCTCTTGTTGTTTTAGAGCATTTTCTATTCTGAAAGATGTAGTCTTCCTGTACCTTATTAATCCTTTGAGATACCTGAAGGTCTCTATCATGTCTCCCCTCTCCCTCCTCTCCTCCAGATTATACATATTAAGTTCATTCAATCTCTCCTCATATGACCTTTGGTGTAAGCCCTGCACCATTTTGCTGCCCTTCTTTGAACCACCTCCACCCTGTCTATGTCTTTCCAGAGATGCAGCCTCCAGAACTGGATGCAGTATTCTAAATGAGGTCTCACCAATGACCTATACAGTGGCACTATGATCTCTAATCTTCTGCTGGTAATAACCTCTCCCTATGCACTCCAGTATCCTACTGGCTTTTCCCACTGCCTTGGCACATTGTTTGGCCACCTTTAGGTCATCAGATATGATGACCCCCAGATATCTTTCCTGTTTTGTGGCTACTAATATCTCCCCACTCACTGTGTAATTCTTTCCCAGGCTTCTGCACCCCAAGTGCATGATTTTGCACTTCTTTGCATTAAATCCTAGCTGCCACACCCTGGACCATTCTTCCATTTTAGCTAGGTCCCTCCTCATTTTCTCCACCCCCCCCAGGCTGTCTACCCTATTGCAGATCTTTGTGTCATCTACAAATAGGTACACCTTCCTCTGCAACCACTCTACAATGTTGCAGATGTATATATTAAACAGTACTAGCCAAGAACTGAACCCTGTGGCACTCCGCTGATCACCATCCCTACTCTGGATTTAGTCTCATTTACCACCACCCCCCTCTACGTTCTATTCTTCAACCAATTTCCAACTCAGTTCACCACCTTGTATCCCAATCCCAGGCTGCCCAGCTTGTTTACAAGCCTCCTATGTGGAAGGATGTTGAACGCCTTGCTAAAATCAAGGTAGGCCACATCCACCGCTCCCCTGATCCACTTCCCTAATGACTCAGTAAAAGAAATCAATCAGATTAGTTTGACATTACTTTTCTGCTGTGAATATGTACAACCTCAGATCCTGTGCTCCACTTGATTCAAGGTACTCTACTATCCTCTCCTTTAGAAAAGGGTGATGGCTTGCATCTGATGAGAGAGACTAACAGAGAGGGTGGGGTAATTGAGGAGGATGAGCAGAAAGCAACTGTTCTTAATGACTATTTTGCATTGTATTCACAAGGGAACAATGAGGGCTTCTGCCACAGAATGGCATTAAGGCAGCTGTAAGGGGAATCCCTGAGATGAGGTAGCAAGTATTTACCAGTGAAAGGGTTTGGAAAGAGCTAGCCACCCTAAAGATAGATAATGCCTTGGTACCAGGTGATATTTATCTGAGGGTACTCATACTGAACCCTTGGTAGAGCTATTCAATAGCTCAATTCAGACAAGCCTAGTCCCAAAACACTGGAGGGTAATGGATGTAGTCCTGCTTCATAAATGGGGGAAAAAGCAGCAACCTTGTAACTATAGACCTGTCAGTCTTACCACTATTGTTGGTAAACTGATGGAGACACTAGTTAGAGAGGACCCTGTGAATTAACTGGAGAGAAATGGACTCAAGGTAGGAAGGTCTTGCCAGACCAAACTAATAGTATACTTTGACTGGGTAATGAGGGTAGTGGATAAGGGCCATGCTGTGGATTTACTCTACTTCGAATTCAGCAAGGCTTTCAACTTGGTGCTTCATAGGTTGTTAAAGAAGCTAGAGGTTCTGGGTGCACCAAAGGAAACTGTTAGATGGGTAAGAAACTGATGGAAAGGTAGACAGCAGAGTGCTGTGATTAACTGGGTCAAATCAGAAGATGGGGAGGTCACCAGTGGGTATTAGAAGGATCAGTCCTGGGTCCAGTCCTTTTCAACATGTTCATCAGCGACATAAAAGTAGGAATCCAAGGCAGCATGTGTCTCTTCACAGACACTAACCCTCTGTGGCAGGGTAGACAGGGAGGAGTGGGTTAGGGAGATGCAGAGAGACTTGCAAAGTCTAGAGAGGCAGTCAAAGGTTCGGCAGTTGAACTTCAATGCCAGAAAGTGCGATGTGATGCACATATAAAACACCAACCCCTGGGTAGAGCACTGGATGGGAAAATAAAGCTAGGCACAACCTATGAGGAAAGACACTTAGGGGTCATCATCAGTGACTCCATAAAATAATCAAACCAGTGTAACAAGGCCTACAGTAAGGCAAACAGGATGCTGGGGTGTATTCGAAGGGGTATTGACAGCAGAAGGAAGAAGGTTATTATTACCTCTAGATCACTATATATCTATAGATCTGTAGGTCACTGATGAGTCCCCACCTGGAGAACTGTGCCCAGTTCTGGAGTTCTTACCTAAGGAAAGGTAAGGAGATGCTGAAGACAGTGCAATGCATGGTGACCAGATTGATTTAAAGCCAGCAGAGCAGATCTTATGATGATCAGTTTGAGGCACTGAACGTGCACTTGTTGGAGGCTAGACAAGAGAGGGAGATATTATAGAGACCTTCAGGTTCCTGAAAGAAATGAAGAAGGCAAAGTGTGAGGAACTGTAGTGGATCAGGAACATGGGGGCACAAGTAGGAACTGATGGTGGGAGTCAAGAGGGAAGAAAGAAAGTTTAATTTTACAAAAAGGGTGGTGGAGACATGGAACAATCTGCCAGATGATGTGACGGGTGCCAGAACTATCAATGGTTTCTAACATGGCTAGGACAGAGTGAAGATTTTAATGGTTACTTAGGGAGAAAATGGTAGGGCAGGGAGAATGGAGATGGGCAGTGTGGGTTAAAACCCTGTTTGGACATTAGTTCTAGACTTTGTTAGAGTTGATGGGCAGACTAGACTGACAAATGGACTTTTTCTGTTGTCATTGTCTGTGTAACTGTTTTTGTTAATGAAAAATAATATATTTTAGAATTTTCTTTCTTTTCACTCTTTTATATTAAAATATTTAGTTACATCATGGTGCCACATTCAAAGTTAATTTATAAAATTATTTGAAACTTTTTAAGAAAAAGGCTGTGGGAAAAAAAAGTGAGACATTTTTCAAAGGAAAATCTAAAGTGTTTACTTTGAGGTTTACATTTTAATTAAAAGCAGTATTAAGGCTAAATGTCCAGTCTTTTGTTCTGACAATTTGGGGGCTGGCACTTTAGAGTAATTTGGGAACTGGTCCTATGGGACAATTGTGACTAAAAGCAATAATTTGTGTCGGCATTAAAAGGTGTGTGTGTGTGTGTGTGTGTGTGTGTGTGTGTGTGTGTGTGTGTGTGTGCGCGCACTGATGTTGTCTTTTGTTTTGATTTAATGAACATTGCATACATCTTGAATGTGGATAAAAATAAGAGGAAAAGGTGTTGTGACGAGTGCAATTTTTCTATTTCTGTGATCTCTATCAATTAAGATTTAACTGCCAGCTGAGCTTCATAGAACAACTATCAGCGAATGAACTTAACAGGGAATAAGGAGAAAAGCAGTCCAGTCATCCCTGTCCCCTGGAGGCTTTAAACATCATCTTCTGAGATCATCTAGACACCTGCAAACAAGACATTGAGAGTGAGAATTCATACAAGTACTACCCCTTGAAACACATACATTATTGGTTTTATACAAAAATATTGTGTTTTGTTTATCTCTTCTTATAATTATGGCAGAACACATTGAAACTAAAGGTATCCTAGATTTAACAAAAGTTATAGAGGAAGTGTATCACAAACTCTATAAAGGCACAGAGATACAATGAAGTGTTGAGCCCTTTAATGCTGAATTGTAAAAAGAACAGCATACAGTACATAGTTTAAAAGGACTGGTACAGTTATGAAAACTGTGGTGGAAGTCCACAGAGCAGAGAAGCAAAACAAACATAATGGTAATTCTAAATTATCATACTGTTTGCTTAACATGGTAAGACTAATGAATAAAACAATATGCAGGCTCAAATGTAAACATACCAAGTTAGAACACAAATACAAAGCTCTGTCCTTACCAGAAGAGACACTACTAAGTAAAGGGCACATCTTTTGTAGGATGCAGTGCCATCATCTCCACTTAAAGACCAATTTGAGAAAAAAAATAGAATAATTGGAAAGGAAATGGTTAGAGAAAATAGAAAAATTACTTCTAGAGCAAGACACTTTGCCAGGAGAGACAAGAGAACTGGCTTTTCAAATACAATACTTATGACAATAAAAAGAGCAAAAATCTGTAACTGTCAGCTGTTGACAACAGTTAAAGCAACAGTGCATGACAGTGGTGAAAACCTTGACCTATAATTTTTATTCCAATTTAGACTTCCCCTTATCTCGTAACTCAGGGAAGCATACACATACCTGTGATCTCTACAAGCAATCAAATTTGCTCATTCTAAATAGTAGCCTTGCTTAGTAGTCCTGCCTACTGGCAAAGAAAATCTGCCTTAATATTACACCCACTGCAACATATGCCTTAATGATACCTGCAGCCAATGCACGTTTTATGCACAGTTCCCTTAAATCCCCGTATATCGTTCCTTTCTGCCGTACCACCCAGACTCAATGTGCATTCTATGCCAGGGCCCCCTTGCTGATAAACAGCCTTCCTCTTGAAATTGCTGCTGAGAACAAACTTGATCCATTCAAGTGTAAACTCCGGCCAGCACTTCACTGACCTTAGCAGTTGCGACTGCTCTGCCTAGGCATGCGGCTCACCTTCAACCTCCCCCAATGTCCATCTCACATCCCTCATCACACTTTCCCACTATTCCCCTGCCCCTTTCACCCCTCCCTCTCCCCATCTCTGTCCTACCTCCCTTCTACTTCCCTCACCCCTATCCCCCTTCGTCCCCCTCCGATCCCTCCCATCCCACTCCTACCACTCTGACTCATCTCTCCTTCCCCCATCTCGTCTCCTACCTATAACCCCTCCTTCCTCTTTTCCCCATCTTGTCTCCTCCATATAACCCCTCCATCCTCTACCCCCTTCCCTAGTACCCTCTCCTACTCCCTCCTCCTTCTTATCCCCTGGTCTCTTGTTACTCCCCCCACCCAGACCACCTACAGTAGCACTTAATCTGATCTGTTCTCAGCACTTCAGACAATGTCAAATCCTTGACTGCCTAACCCCCTCTCTTTATTCCCCACCCTAGCTTCTCTCCCCTCACTCCTAGGATGGTTTTCTTTGTATCTGTGCTTGCTGATTGTATACCTGTTCTTTGTTAATTGTACCTCATTATTTGTCTCTCATATTGTACTTTTGTGCTAATTCCCAAACCTGTATTGTATTTCACTGCTGTTTTGTTTTGCACTCTATGCTGACGCGGAACCTTTGTAAAAGAACCTCTGGTTCAAAAGGATCTGTAATCCTAGTATTAAATAAGTAAAATAAATAAATGTGTACGATATCCTTCTTTTTTTCATTTCCAGTCTGCTTTAGCACTTCTTTTCACATTTAAACTAATAAAAGGAGTACTCCATTTAGTATGGCTAGCACCAGGTTTTCCCCAGTACTCTCAGCTGCTTTTGTACACCTGGGACCAGATATTCAAAACTGACTGCAAGTTCAGTGCAAAGGGTTGGGCTGCTCTTGCATATGTGCCCACACTGTAGGCTGCTATATGTAGTCAGATAGTGGATCAGTACTATCCAACTGAATATCAGCGCATGTTAGCACAGCCCTAAGTCAAACTGAAGTGTCCCAGCATGGACATGGGCTGTATCCAGCCCACTCCTGCTATTCAAAACCTCTTCTTCTGAGTTAACAACCAATACTCTACCAGGAGTACTGTATGTTTAGGAATGCCAGAAGTATGTTTAGGAATGCCCTGGAAGTACCTTTTCAAAAACAAATCTGGGGATGCTTTCCTGTGCAGTAAGAACAGCTTTATGACTGACTAAAATACCTGAATCCCTGGTGGGTCTAGCCCACTTCAAGAAAGCGCTGAAAAATGAACTCACTCGTAGATCCAAATGCAGCTGTTATAGCTGACCTGTCCACATTGGTGTCACTGTTTTCTCCTGGAAAGTTTATGTCATGAGCTCTGTACTAGCTGGAACCTCATTGCTTACTGCTGAGCATGCTGCCATGGAGCTGCTGCCACTTGGACTAGCTGTTACTTGTACCTGACTATGCTGCTCTTGAACTGCTGATTATTGTGCTATCCTGGTAAATTCTTTATGTACCTTATCCCTGTCCTTGATGTGAAAACTTTGTCATTTTCATTACACTTTAGTGATCGACTTAGTCATTACAATTTTTATAAAAGTTAAAAAAAATGTTAAAAAGATTGTTAGATACAAATAGCATTTACATGCATGGGAGTAAGGGGAGCCTCCATAACAGACCATTGCTGGGTATTATTAAATATAATTAAGATACTGTTGGATTTTTCTTTAGGCACATGTTCAGAAAGTGAGCACAATCCATTATAGATTAAATTTCAAACAGAGTTAAGTAAAAGGAACATAATTATAAATAATCAGGATATTATAAGGGTAAAGAAGGTGATACAGTGGGATTTACTGGAGGACTATAAATCCATCAAATTATTAACTGATTATGGAGTTAGGGATGAAATTCTGGATATGGTCTAATGCAAATCTCAAGAGCAATTTCTAGAGACCTATGCACAAAAGTTATGAGCAAGATCTCATTGATCATTATTAAAGTTTCCATCTTCAAAGAAAAGAGAGGGAGTAAGTGGTATGACGGGGAGTGTATAAAATATAAACGAGAGATGAACAGGTATGCTAGACACACTCAAAGATATCCCAGCAAGGTTAATTAACATAATCTAAACAGATTAAGGAAAGATTATCAAAAATTATTGGAAATACAGAAATATAACTTTAGGAAGAAGCTCTGGGAAGAGTTTGAGGAGGCTGCCTGGGCAAAAAATAGCAAAAAATATTGGTGAATGGTCGCAAATAGATGGGATAATATTCCCTATACAATAGAAAATCATATAGACCCGAGTATGTGGGAAAACCACTATAGAACCCTCTTTTATGTACCTGAATTGAAAAAAGAGAACCAGTTAAATATTAACTGGATATATCATTTAAAGAAAAAATCATGGAAGAAGAAATTAAACTAGCTATTGCTACAGTGAAAAGACATAAGGCACCAGGGCAGGATGGAATTCCTGTAGACATTATTGTAGATGACCCTGGGCTATGGATCCCAACTCTCATGACATTATTTAACATTATAGTAGAAACTGGGAACATTCATCTAACTTGGAAAGAAAATATTATAGTGCCTTTATATAAAAAAGGTGATAAGTCGAACCCTAGTAATTACAGGCCGATAAGCCTATTAGATACGACACAAAAATTATTAATGAAAATTCTTCATAGTAGAATGATGGTTTGCATCAATAACAAAAAAAATCCTTAATGAAAGACAAGTGGGCTTTATGGCAGAACATTCTACAATAGTTCAGTGCATGGTACTATCACATCTTGTGCACAAATATATTTAAAACAAAAAACAAAAAATTGTTTGTGTGTTTATTGATCTCAGATCAGCTTTTGACAGGGTTAATAGGAAAAAATGGTGGGAAATATTAAAAAAATATGAATGATACCCATTAATAATTAATATGTTGAGAAAATAATATATAGAGATAACCATACATCAATAAGATATAATAGAGAGGGAGATAGTACTCTAAAATTTCCATCTAACATCAAGTTAAGATAAGGATGTGTTTTGTCCCCTATACTGTTTAACATTTTTCTTAATAATGTCACGGATGGGTTCAGTGACCCTGGGCTGCACATGCCTAAATTGGGCTCCAAGCGGTGTCCCTACCTGGCATATGCAGATGAAGTGTCAAACAGACGAGGGATACTGATAAGTCCTGGTAGGACAAAACACGTGTCTATGTCTTCTGTTGGCACCCTTTGCAAACTGTGTGAGAGGCCTTTTGGCACCATGCATTTCTGTTTAAAGTTGAACCAGCATAATATTCTGTGGTGATTTGCATATGCAGCCCATGATACTTTGCATTGTGGGGGCATGTGTGATTTGGTATTTCTTTGAAACTTGGCTTCCCGGCCAAATGCCCTTTGATGTAACCATTGCGTCAGTGCTTGCGCACAGAGGTTCTTTGTTTTTTATATGCAGAGGATGTTGTTTTAATGGCAACAAGCTTCCTGGGAATCAAAAAGAGCATCCAGAAATTTTATGAGGAATGTAATAGGGCTGGTTTAGAGATTAACTTTACAAAATCTAAGTACATGATATTCAATAGTCACCAACTGAAAGCTGGGAATGCACCCACATTAAATTGTAATAGTCATAGGATTGAATATATGGAGAAATTTTGTTACTTAGGAATTATGTTTACTTATAACTTGAAGTGGCATAAACATATACAAAGTATATCTCAAAAAAATAAAGCATTTAACCCTGTCATTAGAGGCATTTGCTTATAAATATGGAGGACAGTCGATTAAAGGTTCTTTTAGGGCATTTAATGCAAAAATAAGGTCTCAGATTCTATATTGATCAGAAATAAGGGGACAGGACAAAACTAATGTGCTGGAAGTAAATATTAATACATTTTACAAAAGATTATTGAGGTTACCCCTTAGTGCTGTGTCTATTTTGACCAGGCTTGAAATTGGACAATTACCAATCAGGTGTAACATTGAACAGAGATTATACACTTATTGGATCAAAGACTACAACATGCATAGTGAGAGACTCCCAAGGACATGTCTGGAGGAGACATTATTTTACAGTCATCTGGGATATAGTTGTCCTAGTCTTTATGCACTGCAGAAGATCATTAAACCATATGGCCTCTTGCAGTGCATTACTGAGAGTCATTTGATTCCATCAAAGGATAACAAACAAAAAAATTATAGTCAGAATCCGGGATATTCCTATCCAAAATGAAATGAGTCTAGGAAAAAACTTCAGATTAAGCAAATGGTTAGTAATGAACATGAAAAGAGAATTTGGGATAGAATAATATTTATATAAATTAAAGAATCCCCACTTGAGGAAAACCTACACTAAATTCAGATTTGGATACATTGACAGTTGAACATTGAGACGGTTCTAAGGGAAAACAGATCTGGCTTTATGTGCCTGCAGAATGGCCAACGATAATCCAGCACATTTACTCTTGCTCTGCCCCCTATGTAACAAGGAGAGAACACAGCTATTAGGGGATATACTTGCAACACTGGACATGGATTTACTGCATGTAACTTTATCCCATAAACCACTGTTATATTGTGTTCTTTTTGTTATCTGTATCGCACCTGTATGTTGCCACTGTTGTAACCATGTCTACCCTCCCTGCGACAAGGTGCCTTTATAAATGAGTCCCTGACTCAAAAGTTATAAATCAGACTTTCATAAATAAATAAATAAATAAAATGGAATCAACATACCAAGTTAATTATTTATTAAAATCCAAGGATGTTAAAATATTAGAGAAAGTGGCAAGACTTGGTAAAATTATACAAAGGAAAAAAATGCATAGTCATAAGGTAAATATTGAAACATGTTGTACAAAAGAAGGTGATGCTCACTGATTTATATGTACAGTATTGTACAAATCATATATTATCATCGACCAACAATATTGTTTTTATGATAAAGATTAATGTGTATATATTTATTATGTATTAATTGTAATGACATTTGTAATTGTCAACAAGAAATTTTTGATGATGATAATATACTTCATTAAAACAGTTATTCAATACACATAAGCCAGTTTACCGAGTTACTCAGAACAGTTAACATGAAACAAAATTCATTTAGAGGGCACGTGATTCTCCAGGAACACACTAGGATTCAGATGAATAATAATACAATAGGTACTTTAAGATAAACCCAGAGATTTTACTTCACTACTTCAATACTGTATAGCGAACTGGGACTACTGTACATCATATCATTTGGTTCTAATTTTGACCATCTATGTGGACTGGCATCACAGTGCACTCCCTATGATTTGTATTTTTTTTATAATCCTTGCAATAGCCACAAAGTAGTTTGCCAACTGTTTTATCATTTGCACATCCTCAGAGTTTATTAAAATCAGAGTCAGTGTGGTGAGGTCAGTGTTGGTTAAATTGTCAGTATTAAAATTGCCCAATATGGAGGGCATCATGAGTTTACGATTAGTGGTATACCATTGGCAAAGTCAAAAAATATGAATTCAATCTTCTATACCCCCATGTTCACAGCCTACCAGGAGACAATCTGGCAAGGAAAATGTCATAGGGCAAAACTGTGCAACAGGAACAGCATGAGTCAAAACAACTACAAGGTACACAATGCTGCACGATGGACTTAGCATGTGACCCTGTTGCTGTTTCCAGGAAAGAGGGTAAGGTCTCTGCCAGAAAGGGGTCTGTTGAGCAGCTGTTGTGGCTCAGGGAGTAGAGCCATAGGTGCTGGAAGGCAATGGAATTGCTGTAGTTGGGGTTCTATTCCTGGTCCCAGAGCAGGTAAATACTTTTTTTGTCATGTGGTGCCCCCTGCCAAGTTTTACCCTCTCCTCGCATTTCCCTCCCCTGGAGGAGGTTACTGCAGTAGGCGGGGGGTTCATGGGGTCAAGCCCACTGCAGGAAATAAGGATATTTGTGTTTTTTCTAGTGGTCGCTGTTTATACAGCACAGTATAGTGCCGCGCTGTTTTGACATGCTACATTATGATCCCATGCCTGACCACAGTTACAAGCTGGATCGTTTTGTCTTTCATGTCTTGTATTGAGAATGTTACTCTCAGACAGTTCAAACATATAATGGGTAAAAGTGGTTCTAAGCGTCTTATCAGTTAGAACTTCTAAATAAGTTTGGAACTTGTTCATGCAGTTGCTTCTCACATACCATTTTGAAAACTTTGAGCTGTCAGTCAGCAGTAAATCACAGCTGGTTCAGAAGTTGTTAATCTAATTTCTTATGTACTGTGTGTACTGCAAACGTATAGTAATCCCCCTTTCAGGATAACTTAATGAGAATTATAATTCATATTTTCCTAAGCATTCTAATAAATTACTTTTCCATTCCAAAACTTTGTGAAAGAGCACTTGCGCTCAAAGGTGTTATCTGAATGGATGAATGAATGAATGAATGAATGGATGAATGAAGGAATGAATCATGCACTGGGACTGGATAACACTGGGAGCCATGTTGGCTATATTTAGCTGCACCATGCAAATGAGCCCACTGGCATGCAAGGCACTAAGGGGCCATTTGCATGCCCATTATGGGCTCATTTGAATGGTTGATCAAATTGGGGATGTACACTCTGGAATACCGTAGGTTTCGGGGCAACATGTGCATGGTGTTCAAGGCCTTTACTGATATCAACCTGAGGAAGCAGCTGGGACTAAAGCTACAGGAACAGCCATATCAGACTAGAGCACATCCATGGCAGTTCACAAGGGAAAGGTATAGGACCATGAAAAGAAAGCATTGGTTCAGTAGCAGAGTGGTGACACTTTGGAATAGACTGCCACTAGAGGTGATATCAAGTAGCACCATGCAGACTTTTAAAATAGATTTGAACAGATACCGGATTGGAAGTAACATTATGGGTTATCTGTAATTTCCAGAGGTGAGCTACATGAACAGCATAAGTTTTCTGAGCGCTGGACAAACCTATGTAACCTATGCAGCAGCCCTCTAGCACCCATCCTGTGGGCATCAGACATGTCATCCCTGGTGTCAAGCAGCACCCCCACCTCACAATCCCCTTTCCATATTAAAACACATATCTCTGGTGTCTAGTGGCACTCCCAACCCTGATCACACATGCTGTATAATAGACACCACTTTCTGGTGTCTATAGCACCTCCCACCCCCCTGATCACCCATCCTGTGGGTGTAGAATATCCCCCTGGGGCTCAGTTCTCAGTGGTTCATTAGATCGACGCAAGTTGTGGCAAATGGCAGCTTGTGTCAAATCCTGGAGATTTTGGTACAGGAGGATTCTGGTGCCAAACTCCCTGTTGATGCCACAAGCACTCCCGTGCATCAAACAAATGGTACATGGGAGGGTTGAGTGGAAGCTGATGGCAGGCCCTAGCCCATGCAGTTAGCACATGACATCTACTATGGACATGCCAAAGGGACCTACTTGGTGGCAGTGCCCTGATCTGGTGTGGAAGCCCTGCTATGGACTGCAGCTGCAAAACCTGTAGCATACTGAATGCCCTGCCATCTGGGCTGCCGGCTCTTCAGATGCCACAGCCTCCTTGGTCATGCAGTGCACTACAGAGGAGGCACACTGACGATGGGGTGAAGGACAAAGATGGGCAGCAGGGTGACTCAGACTTGAAATGAACATGAACTGTGGCAGCCACTGGGTACATGCACCATGGGGTAGGAAGAGTGTGCAGATAAGAGCATGGTTTGATCAGCTTTGGTCAACAACATGGATGCCTACAGTGATATTCAGGCTACTGCACCATATCAGTGATCTATTTATTGTAGGCATTCACACAGTATGTGGTTTGCCAATAGCATTGGCCACCTGGCACTTCCCTTGCAGACTAACCCTGCAAAGCCCCAGTGAAAGAAACCTCTGTTAGACAGCATTGGGGGTGTAGCAGATGGGCACTGATGCCCGTATGGGAGCCCAAGTACTGGAGTACATCACAGTAGCCACAACATGACTGGGACTGCAGCAGCAGTGCACGGGATTGCTCAAGCACTGTACCCATCCAGGGAAGCTGATGTGCTTCACAGAATTACAGGCAGTCAATTGCAATGGGAGGGCATGGGATCACCTTCCACCCAGAACTGTCCAAAGGTGTGGTGCAGGGGCTGTTAGACCAGCTCTGCCTGGCCAAACCATAGGTGAGGCTTGCAGCCAGTGTGGGGCTAAGAAAGTCCTGCCATTGGGGATAATGCAGCCAGGTTGTGGCACAAGACCCCTCAGCACCATGGTGAAGACTGCAGACCACAGATCACCACAAGCCTGGTGCAAGGCCATCTGGTGCAGGGAGTCCTGCCAATTCTGCACTGCAGTGTGCCCCTTATGTCAAGTCTGTTTGATGCAAGCAACTTATTCATTCCCAACCCTTTGAAAATTAAGCCCCTGGTATCTGGTGGCACCCCCAACCTTTGACCACTTCTTCCACATTTTTTTATATCCATTCCTGTTGTCTAGTTGCACTCCCGACCCTGCAAGCACACGTTACTTATTAATACAGTTCTCCCTGGTGTCTACTGGCAGCTCCCACCATGTGTGCACCCGTTACTTGATAACATAGTTCTCCCTGGTGTCTAGTGGAATCTCAAACCCCCCACAATCACTTGTTACTTGTTGACAGAGTTCTCCCTGGTGTCTTGTGGCACCTTCCACCCTGTGAGAACCTGTTACTTGGTAACTTCGTATACTATCCCTGGTGTCCAATGGTACCCCAGCCTCCACCCCCAAATGCATGTTGACAAACATACCAGGAAACAATGGCAGTCCTGTGGCCCCCTCACCTGCCTCCCCTGTTCCCAGTAAACTACCTCTTGAATCCCCCCCTCTTACTAGGGTCTCAGGGGATGTTCACAGAATCCCAATACAGTGACCGGCACACTCCTTCTCTCACCTTCTTGACCGGCCACCATATGAGTTGACAGTGTGTGCATATGCACACTGTGTACTAACGCATTTTATGAAGCAGAGAGTTGCATGCTGATAACGCAGGGACTGTAGGTTAGAATTTGGTTCTATATAACCAGACTACCTTTCTATTTGTCCAGGTGGCACAGTATGTATATCATTTGCTTGTATTGAACGTCCTGTACACAATCTTTACAGTAAATCTGTTTATGATTCTGATTGTCATATTCAGGATCTCCATAAAACTGAGCATTGCACAATGGAGTTGTGATCCTGGTAAACTTGTCCCACTTCCCCTCCCACATTGTACATGTATGAATGGATTATCTAGTTGATCCTTCCCCATCTATCCCTCCCATATCTCCCCTAACTCCTCTTATAACTGTTGGGGTAATGGAGCCACAGTGTGTATTAAAGGCATTATATTTTTGTATTTATATGGTTTACCAGGATCACAACTTCACTGAGCAATGCTCAATGTCAAGAAGATCCTGGATAGCACAATCAGAATCACAAACAGATGTACTGTATGGATTGTCTATAGAAGTTTCAGTATAAACAAGCATTTGTCAATGCCGAATGTTGATTGCGTTGGTGTGTTGAGCTCGCACACTGCCCATCTGTCACTCACTCAGTCTGTTTCTCCCAGTGCTGCAGGCTGCTCTTTTATACTGGGCTCCTGCCTGCGTTGGCACCTTGTTCTGCCCATTAAGAAATCTGCAGCTGTGCAGACAGAGCTGCGTTGAGGTGGCTCACTCCCCCTCTCCTCCTCTCTCACTCGCTCATTCCGTTTCTCCTGGTGCTGCAGACTGCCCTTTTGTACTGGGCTCCTGCCTCTGTTGTTGGCTTTTTCTGGCCACAAAGAAATCTGCAGCAGTCCTGACTCAGGTCTGTTGAGTCTGCTGACTCCCCGCCTGTCACTCACTCATTCCATTTCTGCCAGGGTTGCAGGCTGGCCTTTTGTACTGGGCTCCTGCCTGCTTTGCTGCCTTTTTCTGCCAACAAACAAATCTGTAGCAGTCATGGTAGAGCTCCATTGAGCTCGCTCACTCCCTCTCTGTCACTCGCTCATTGTGTTTCTCCTGGTGCTGCAGGCTCCTCTTTTGTACTGGGCTCCTGCCTGCATTGGCACCTTTTTCTGCCCACAAAAAAATCCACAGCTGTCCCGACAGAGCTCCATTGAGGTTGGTCACTCCCCCTGTGTCACTCACTCATTCTGTTTCTCCTGGCGCTGCAGCCTGCCCTTTTGTACTGGGCTCCTGCCTCTGTTGGCACCTTTTTCTGCCCACAAAGAATTCTGCAACAGTCCTGACAATGCTCCGTTGAGCTCGCTCACTCCCCTTCTCTCACTCGCTCATTCCATTTCTGCCCGTGTTGCAGGCTGCCCTTTTGCATTGGGCTCCTGCCTGCATTGCCGCTATTTGCAGCACTTACAATACAGCTCCATTGAGCTAGCTCACTTCCCCTCTTTCATTCACTCATTCTGGTTTTCCCACCACTGCAGGCTGCCATTTTGCACTGGGCCCCTGCATGCATTGCTGCCTTTTTCTGCCGACAAACAAATCTGCAGCAGTCCCAACAGAGCTCTACTGAACTCACTCACTCCCCCTCCCTCACTCGCTCATTCTGTGTCTCCTGCCACTGCAGGCTGCCCTTTTGTACTGGGCTCCTGCCTGCATAGGTGGCTTTTTCTAGCCAGAAAGAAATCTGAAGCAGTCCCGACAGTTCCATTGCGCTCGCTCACTCCCCCTCTCTCACTCACTCCGTTTCTGCCCGCGCTACAAGCTGACCTTCAGTACTGGGCTCCTGCCTGCATTGCCGCATTTTCTGCCCACAAAGAAATCCACATCAGTCACAATAGAGCTCCATTGAGCTTGCTCATTACCGCTCTGTCACTCACTTGTTCTGTTTCTCTTGGCGCTACAGGCAGCGTTTGTGTATGGGGCTCCTGGCTGCGTTGGCACCTTTGTCTGTCCACAAAGAAATTCACAGCTGTACCGACAAAGCTCCATTGAAGTTGTTCAGGCTCCCTCTGTCACACGCTCATTCTGTTTGTCCTGGTGTTGCAAGCATCCCTTTTGTAAGAGGCTCCTGCCTGCATTGGTGCCTTTTTCTGCCAACAAAGAAATCTGCAGCAGTCCTGATAGAGCTCCATTGAGCTCACTCAGTGACCCTGTCTCACTCACTCGTACTGTTTCTCACACTGCTGCAGGCTGGCCTTTTCTACTAGGCCCCTGCCTGCATTGATGCCTTTTCCTGCCCACAAAGAAATCCACAGCAGTCCTGACAGCACTCGGGTGAGTTCGCTCACTACCCCTCCCTCACTTGCTCTCTTGTTCTGTTTCTCCCAGTGCTGCAGGCTGCCCTTTTGTACTGGCCTCTTGCGTTGGGGCCTTTTTCTGCTCACAAACAAATCCAGAGCAGTCTCGACAGAGATCAGTTGAGCTCAGTCACTCCCCCCTTTCACTCGTTCCATCTTAATCTGTCCCAAACACTGATGTCCCACAGCGACCGTGCTAGTCTCTGTCAGGAGTGCAAAAACATATTTTAGCCAGGATGTGAAAAATGACAGCTGTACTGTTCATAAGGAGGTGTGAAAGAATGCCACTGTTAAAAATGTGGTGTGAAAATATTGCAAATTTGCGAAGTCACAAGGGTTCGTGGAAACAGTTGAGTGCACGCTTGTAACACAGTCATGTTATGGAGTTTTGTCACCAAATTTTCAATATAGGGATTTTAGGACCTCTGCTCATGAACAGTGCCACTGTCATTTTCTTAATCTGTCCTGAACACTGATTTCCCACAGTGACCGTGTTATTCTGTGCCGCAACTGTGAAACCACATTTCAGTCAGGATGTGAAAAATGACAGCTGTACTGCTCATAAGGAGGTGTGAAAAAATGCCATTGTTGAAAATGTGGCATGACAATATTACAATCTGCACAGTTACAAAGGTGAGTGGAAAGTGTGCAACGCACACTTGTAACACATTCATTTGATGGGCTATCATCACCAAATTTTCAACATAAGCATTTTAGGACATCTGCTCATGAACAGTATCACTGTCATTTTATTAATCTGTCCCGGACAGTGATTTCCCACAGTGACCGCTCTATTCTGTGCCAGAACTGTAAAAACACATTTCAGCCAGGATGGGAAAAATGACAGCTGCACTGTTCATAAGTATGTGTGGGAAAATGGCAATGTTGAAAATCTGGAGTGAAAATATTATAAATTTGCGAAGTTACGAGTGTGTGTGCAAACTGCTCGACACACGCTCGTAACACAGTCGTTTCATAGAGTATCGTTACCAAATTTTTAACATAGCCAATTAAGGACCTCTACTCATGAACAGTTTCACTGTCATTTCCTTAATCTGTCCTGAACACTGATTTCCAACAGCGATCGTGGTATTCTGCGCCGGAAGTGCGAAAATACAATTCCGCTAGGATGTGAACAATGACAGCTGTACTGTTCACAAGGAGGTGTGACAAAATGCCAATGTTGAAAATCTGGCATGGAAATATTGCAAATTCACGAAGTTACAAGCATGCTCACGCAACACTGCGCTCGTAAACAGTCATTTTGGATTTTCCACCAAATTTGCAACATAGGCTTTTTGAGAGTCCACCTCATGAACACTGGCACTGTCATTTCATTAATCGGCCTCCAAAGGTGATTCCGCACAGTGAATGTGAAATCACCCTTCGGGCCCAATTAACGCCATGACAGTGACAGTATTCATGAAGAGGGGTCCCAAAAACCCCATGTTGAAAATTTGGTATCAAAATTCCCAAAAAATGCCAGAGATATGCAGCAAAGTTGGAAAAAACCTATTTATTACATTATACAGCTTTCCGGCATTTCCTCAGTTCATGGTCGGCTTTGAAGAGTGCAGACGTGTTCCCAGTCCACCAAGATCGTCGCCCAGCTCCGGAGGTAAGTATGGGGTGGGGGGGTGTGGAGAGGCAGGGTACACAGTGGGTGGGTGCAGGTTGTGGGTGGGGGGCCGAGAGACTACCAGGGACAGTTTCCTTTTTTTTCAGGTACAAAAAAAAAACTAAAGACTTTGTGGGACTGTTTTTCCCTTTACAGGGCCATGTGGCACACTGGGGTGGGCTCCCAGCATGCCACCAACGGCTTTCTGTTTTTGTGGGGGCCAGCTGTAGCCAATGGAGGATTGGGCACCCCCATCAGCAAACAACAAAAGGGGGGGATTCCTTTGTGCCGACAGGAATTGGGCACCCCCATCGGCAAACAATAAAAGGGGGGGTCCTTTTTGCCGGCGGGGATTGGGCACCTAATAAGCGAACAGTTAAACAGGGATTCTTTGTGCTGATGGGGACTGGACACCCCATCAGCAAACAACAAAGGGGATTCCTTTTGCCGATGGGGATTGGGCATCCCGTCGGCAGACAGTTAAGCGGGAGGGCTACATTATGCCAACAGGAAGTAGGCTCCCCCATCAGCAGAAAAACATGGTGGAGGGGGGTTAATATTGTTTGTGAACACAGTGGCAACCTGCCGCCATGTTCACAAACAATATCAGGGTTTTTACATCCCACCCTGCAATGATGGATCGCTCCCTCATTGCAGTGGATGGCTTACGCTGCAATAACGAGGCGGCCCCTGATTGCAGCGGCTAAATTGTCACAAGTTGGTGCAAACGTTCCAAACTTGTGTCACCAGCAGCCTGCCACAGCATTGGGGGAAGTGGGATAAGCCTTTGCAGGCTGTGGGGGCATTGGCCACAACAGTGCCCTGCCTTCACAGCCTGCTTTTCAGCAAGCTGTCCCAATATGTTTCTTGCACTGTGTGCAATCAACATAACAAATGATATACACACTGTGCAAACTGTACAACTAGAAAGGCAATCCAGTTATATAGAACCAAAGTTTAACCTAGAGTCCCTGCACTACCAATGAGTAACTCTTCACTTTGTACAGTGTTTTGGGATATAGTGTGCATGCATGCACACTGTTAGCTCATATGGTGGATGGCCGAGGAGGTGAGAGGAGGGCTGTATCAGATGCCATATCGGGATTCCATGAATGTCCTCAGAGACTCTGTCAAAGGGCAGGAGTTGGAAGAGTGGTGTACTGGGAGAAGGCGGGGCAGATGGGAGACCACAGGACTGCCAATGTTTGCTGGTCTGTTTGTCAACAGGCTTTTGGGGAGTGGAGGCAGGGGTATCACTGGACACCAGGGATAGTATGTGAAACATGGGTGTTCAGGGGGTGAGGTGCCACTAGACACCAGGGTGATGTGTCAGGCATATGGGATGGATGTTCAGGGGTGGAGGGTGCCACTAGACACCAGGGAGATGGTTGCAAGCACGGGTCAGGAGTTGGGGGGTGGGGATGCCCTAGACAGTGGGGATATGTCAAGCATATATGATGAGTGTTGTGGTGGTGGGGTGATACTAGAAACCAGGGAGATGGCTGCAAGCATGGGACAGATGTTCGGGGGGGTTGGGGTGCCACTAGACACCAGGGATATGTGTCAGGCATATAGGACAAGTGTTGGGGGTCGAGGGTGCCACTAGACACTGGGGATATGTGTCAGGCATATGAGATGGGTGTTCAGCTGCATAGGGAGTGCCACTAGACACCAGAGATATGTGTTACAGTATGGAACAGGTGATCTGGGGGTTAGGTGTTCCACTGGACTTCTGTGGCTTAGGTAATATAAAATAGTTCAGCAGGACTTCAATAACATTCTACATTAGTTTCATGCCAACCAACTTCGGGTCAACACCAAGAAAACAGTGTCCATGACCTTTGGCAGCAGCAGCCAGATACTGGCCAGGTTATCAACTTCCCCTATCTTCTACTCATTGGATGGCACCCCATTTGATGCAGTCCCTGCCTTTAAATACCTCAGTGCGTGGCTAGATAGTACGCTTGACTTCTCTGTCCACATTGATGTCATCCACACCAAACTCCACCCTAAACTAGGTGTTTTGTACTGAAACAAGGACTGCCTGTCTATCCAGGTCCACCAGAAGCTGGTCACCAAAATGGTTCTTCCTGTCTTTGATTACGTGGAAGTGGTCTATGGCACCGCTCCTTCCTCCTCCTTTGCCAGACTGGATACCCTTTGTAATGCTTTCTGCTGATTTGCTACAAATTCACCCCCTCATACTTATCATTGCTCACTCCACTCTTTCCTTTCCATCCTCCCTCTCTCTTCACATCGTCAATCCCACAGCGCCTCATTCATAGCTAAATTTTAGTTTGGTTCTCTCCTCTCCTATTTTTCCTTACTCCTGTCACCTATCCCCCCTCCTCCCACTCTCTTCACCCTATGGGTCCACATACTTTATCCATTCCTCACCCTCACACCTCTGCTGGTCAGCTGCCTTCTCCTACTGCCTATCCCTCTGGAACTTGCTCCCTTCCTCAGTCAGCTTTACCTCCTCTGTCTCAGCCCTTAGATACCACTTAAGGTGCCTTCCTAGTCCCATTTGTCACTTTCTATTCCCCTCCTGACTTCACTTTCCATCTTCTTCACACTTCTAGTAATCTCTTCCCTTTACCAGGCTGTGTCAGCAGACTTCTGTCAAACTATAGCACTACAACTGCCTAATAGGCACTACACAAGTACATAGAAATATAGAGGCTGTCGGCAGAAAAGGACCTCTTGGCCCACCTAGTCTGCCCTCAAGTCCCTACCTACTGTGCTACCATAGACCCTTACTATTCTCTGGGTCTCACCCCTCCACAGCCTTGTTACCAAGGTCCTCCTGTGACTATCCCATGCATGTTTGAAACCTGTTACTGTTTTGGTACCCACCACATCTGCTGGGAGGCTGTTCCAGGTGTCTACCACCATTTCCGTAAAGAAGCATTTCCTCACATCCCCCCAAGCATCCCCCCTTTCAAGCTTCATATCATGCCCCCTTGTACTTGAGCATCTCTTTCTGTGTAGTATACCACCCTTCTGTACCTTATTGATACCCTTTAGGTATTTGAATGTTTCTATCATGTCTCCCCTTTCCCTCCTCTCCTCCAGTGAGTACATATTTAATTCTCTGAGTCTGTCCTCATTGGGCATCTGATGCAGGTCGTGCATCATTTTGGTTACCCTTCTCTGTACTGCCTCCACCCAATCTATGTCTTTCCTGAAATGAGGCATCCAGAAGTGGACACGTCATTCCAGGTGTGGCCTCACCAGTGACCTTCAGACTCAAGTCAGATAGACGCCGAGCACCCTATTGTTACCTACGCTACGCTGTCATACTGATAGATACTGATAGAATCCTCTGCAGAGAGCCAGCACGCCTGGGCACCCTTGATTGGTGCGGCACTGCCCTAGGGGGGATTGTGATTGGTATGCCCACTTGCCTGCTTTGCTCTGATTGGGGCACCTTCTCTATAGCCTGTTACAGTGTTCCCTTCTTAATTCTGACTTCTAAACTCTCTCTGACCTGAAATTTTCTCCCACCCTCACCACCCCCCTCTCCCAGGCCTCCTTTAAAGACACTCATGATCCGCCTCCTATATCATATTACTGCTTCATTGGCCTAGTTTCGACTGTTGCCAACCTATGATTGGTATCTGAGTGTGGCCAATAAGACTGCCCTGTGTGAATATCTCTTGAGCCCCACCACTAACTAAGCTGCTCCTGCTCTCCTTGTTCCCCTTTCTGCTGTATTTTCTCATCTAGGTTTTAAGTGAGTACCTAGGTGGGCAAATTATTTGCCTAGAAAATATTGCACTAATACAAATCACAAGACCACTCAGTCTGGGACCATGGCTCTTTTTATCATGATTTTATTGCTCCTAAGGTGCAGAGTTCTCAGCAATACAGTGCAATTCGAAGTACCTCAATGCAATTCAGTTCTCCAATGTACCTTATCAATACCTAATGTTATAACGGTCTACCGTGCAGACACTATGTCATTCTCCTCTTCCCTTTTAGCCTATTCCCCCCGGTTAGCCTACACCCCCTTGCTACTGTCCTCACCTATGTCTATTCAAGCACTTACATTGATCACGATAAACTGTCATTACAGTGGTGCCGTCTCTTGCACAGCACGATATGGGTTACCGCGAAGAAATAAAAGCAGTCTCCATTCTTATAAGCTCCTTAAAGAAAGTTATACTTCTGCTTCTTCTCTGCTCAGGAAATGTAGAGCTCAACCCTGGCCCCCACAACTTACCTCGCCTATCGATTTTGCTGAGGCCACAGGTCTCAAAATGATGATGGTCAACATTTTGAGCCTGCCTAAAAAACTTGTACAGCTGCAAGCCTGGGCTGCACACGTTAACCCTGACCTTATCATAATTACTGAGTCGTGGTTAAAAAAGATGAACACTGATCAACAAATATCATTGCAGGGCTACAATTTATTTTGAGCAGATAGAGAATCTAGAGGCAGGGGTGTGGTTATCTACGCCAAATCTAAGTACTCGGTCACCAATATTAGTTGCAAATCTCTAGCCAAGTAATTTGAGTTAGTTTCGCTGAGCCTTCATCTCCCCTCCTCGGAATGTATCACTATCCTAGGTGGCTATAGACCCCCGTCTGATGGTGATGAAGTCCTTAATCTTTTGAAATCCATGTTTGTTGATGCAAAAACTGAAACAATATTTCTAGGAGATCTAAATATGGACTGGCTGTCACCTAAATCACACGGCCTCAAATCCCTTTGTGACGAGCTAGGTCTTGAGCAATTAGTCAGTGAACCCACAAGGAACAACACTAAATACTGCCAACAGTTCCATTCTAGATGTGGTACTAACCATCCATCCACACAAAATATCTAATTCGGCAGTGTTTCACAATGACATGAGCGATCATGGAATTGTTGCTTGCATAAGATCTCAAATTAAGGCCCAGCTGCTGCCCATCTTTATAACAAAAAGGTCCTTTCGCAAATTCAGTGCAGTAAACTTCCTATCTGACCTGAGCATGATCAGATGGCAAGATCTCTACCTAGCCAAAGATGTCAACAAGGCAGCTTACATCCTTAATGACAAACTCACTACAATAATAAATAAGCATGCCCCTTTCATCAAAGTAGAGGTGCGGAACAATTCCAACCCCTGGTTCACCTCAGATCTCAAGGCAGCCCTTAGCTCAAGATAAGCTCTGGGCTAAAGCTAGACATTCAAAGAATCTTCAGATTGGCAGGCCTTTAGAACAGCCAGGAATAACTGTGTGAAAAGCATCGCTCTGTTAAAGCTAACTATTATATTTCTACTCTCGAACAAGCTAAAGGTAACCCTCATAAAATATGGAAGACTATCAAAGCTATAGAAGGATGGCCCATGGCCTCTGTCCCAACAAAGATAGTTGCAAGTGGCAGATTGTGGAAAACAAGTCCCTAATCCTGGAGGAACTTAACTCCCACTTTGCCAGAGCTGGATTAGCTTTTGACTCGTCACCTTATGCTGGTGCTGCGGTGAGCCAGCATACCTCTCCCCACATCTAGTTCTGCACCCAGCCCTTCCAATTGCACGGATAACTTATAAAGAAGTAGAAGATTCTCTTAACTTAGACACCAAAAAAAGCACAGGGGATGATGGCTTGGAACCCTTTTCCCTAAGGTCAGGCTACGCCCATCTCACTGCCCCAATTCTCCACATCTTCAATCTTTCCATTACATCTGCTACTGTGCCGTCCTGCTGGAAATCAGCACATATCCTCCCTCTATTTAAATCTGGTGACCCATGTGATGTAAACAACTATAGGCCTATCTCCATATTACCTATCCTTTCTACAGTTCTCGAAAAATTGATCCATATTCAGTTAAAATCTCACTTGGAAACCTTTTCTCTCATTAACCCAGCTCAATCCAGCTTCCAGGCTAATCATAGCACAATCACTGCACTAGCAAAAGTAACCAATGATTGGATCTCTGCTATAGATGCTAAGAAGGTAACTGGCACAGTCTTTTTGGACCTCAGCAAAGCTTTTGATACTGTTGATCACAAACTATTAGTCAATTGCCTTGCAAAGTTGGGTGCCACATACCATACCACCCAGTGGTTCTCTAGCTACCTAACTGGAAGATCCCAAAAAGTAAAGGTGGAAGGCTTTTTTTCTGCTGCCTTGCCAGTTGCAAGAGGAGTCCCCCAAGGATCCATTTTAGGCCCTATCTTGTTTTCTTTGTACATTAATGACTTAGATGCTAACATATATATGTCCAATCTGCACTTTTTTGTGGATGATACTGTGTTGTATACTTCTGGCTCATCGTTATCTGAAGTCAAGGGAGTGCTTCAAGTGGACTTCGCACAACTTGAGCATAATCTAATAAAGGCAAAGCTTCTGCTCAATGCTAAGAAGACTAAAGTGATGATACTCTCCCGCAGTGCTGTCACAGGTCCCCCCAATACCCTTGCCCAAGACTTCATTGTCACCACGCTAAACGAGCCTCTGGAAGTTGTAACCAAATTTAAATATCTGGGTATGTGGATCGACAATAAATTATCTTTCAATGACCACGTCGAAGATGTCTCTAGAAGGTTAAAAGCAAGGTTAGGTTTCTTCTACAGAAATAGGCCCCTTTTCCACCTTGAAACTCGAAACAAGCTTGTACAGGCCACTTTTCTCCCCCTACTCGACTATGGTGATGTAATCTATTCCTCCACCACTCTTGCAAATCTAAGTAAACTGGACATCCTTTATCACCATGCATTACGGTTCATTACCAACGCCCCTTACCATTCGCATCACTGTGACTTATATGCAGCTGTTGGCTGGACATCCCTTACTACTAGACACCTGCTCCATGCTGGGCTATGGACTCTTAAACTGCTCCTGCAGAAATTGCCAAGCTATCTCTCTTCTTATTAGTATCTCACATAGTGCATACTCGTTAAGAAAATCTGACTTTATTATGCTTGACATACCAGGGCCTTGGACCTCCTTTGGTAAGCGTGCTGTGCATATGCCCTTCCCTCCATTTTGGAACCAATTACAAACCGTACTGAAACTAACTAGCACAGTTTCAATAAACTTCTACAAATCGCTAAGTTCAGCCAAAATAAAAGACACCTGTAACTATCATTAAGTCTCTTCCTTCCCATGTGTGCCATATTTATCCACTGGTAAGGTATAATTGCTTTGTCATATTAACTGCTTTCCCTTCCCCTTCTACTCCTGGCTTTATCTATGCTTAC
Source organism: Neoceratodus forsteri (assembly GCA_016271365.2). Lineage (NCBI taxonomy): Eukaryota > Metazoa > Chordata > Ceratodontiformes > Ceratodontidae > Neoceratodus > Neoceratodus forsteri. The sequence goes on from CM057458.1 coordinate 204,596,998, forward strand.
ACTCCACTGCTACTCTATCAAATCACTCCTCCCCCCCATATCAGTTGTAGTCTGTTCTTTGTTCTAGCTGCCAAAATATATGTATTGCACACACCAGTCATCATGTTTCCTTTATCAGTATTCAACCTGTAAGTCACTTCCCTGTGTCATATTAATGTTTACCACCTGCGGCCACCCTATGTGGTACCCTTGTATGTATATCCAGCCTGTATCATGTAACATGCATTTCATGTATATACTGTTATTACCTATCTATGTTTGTACTTTAAGTGTTTATGTCACAGGACCTCCTTGTGAATGAGCTTGCTCAATGGAGTTTTCCTGCAATAAACTTGAACTGAACTGAACTGAACTATACTAGGTAACACTACCTCCTGTTTCCTGCTGGCGATACCCTCCCTATGCACCCCAGCATCCTACTAGCCTTTCCTACTGACTTCTCACACTGCTTTGCTACCTTCAGGTCATCCGATATGGTGACCCCCAGATACCTTTCCTGGTGTGTTCTTTGTTGTTGTTAACAACCCCCCCCCCAAATGGTACATTACCCTTGGGTTTCTGTGCTCCACTTACATAATTTTAAATGTTTTGGTATTGAAGCCCAGTTGTCAAACCCTTGACCAATCTTCTAGCTTTTCTTGTTCTTCCTTCATTTCCCCAGCACCCCGTGTGTCCACAGTGTTGCAGATTTTGTGTCATCAGCGAACAGGCATACCTTTCCTTCCAGTCCCTCTGCGATGTTGCTAAAGACATTGAAGAGGACTGATCCCAGTACTGACCCTTGCAGCAGCCCGTTGGTCACCTTACCTACCTCTAAGTGAACTTCATTTACTACCACCCTCTGAGTTCTGTTACTTAGCCACTTTTGTGCCCATTTTACTATCTTTGTACCCACTCCCATGCTGCCTAGCTTGTTTACTAGTCTTCTGTGTGGATTGGTGTCAAAGGCCTTACTGAAATTTGGGTAGGCCACATCCACTGCTCCTCCCTGGTCCACCTCCCTGGTAACCCAATCAAAAAACTCTATCAAGATTGTTTGGCAAGATCTCCCCCCATGAACCCATGCTGCCTTGAATCCTACAATCCACTGGTGTTTGGGTATTCCCCAATCCTTTTTTTAAGTAGAGTTTCCATAACCTAGCCTACCACTGAAGTCAGACTTACAGCTCGGTGGTTTCCTGCCTCCTCCCTATTTCCTCTTTTGTGTAGTGGGACCACATCCGCCCTCTTCCAGTCACATGGAACTTCCCCCATATTCAGTGATAGATTGAATAGGGCCATTAGAGGCGCAGGCAGTTCTTCCCTTTGTTCTTTCAGTATCCAGTGAACCCCATCCAGCTCCATAGCCTTGTCTAACTTTAGTTTTTCTAATTCCCTGAGGCCTCTCCCCTCTGTAAATGGTCTAGTGTCCACCTCCCTCCCCTTTATGCCTATTTCTCCTATCTAAGGCCCGTTAACTACCCCTTCCTTTGTGAATACTGAACAAAAGAACTTATTCAGTATGCCAGCTTTCTCCTGGTCTTCTTCCAAACTCCCCTTTTAGTCTTACTATTCCTGCCTTGCTTTTCTTTTTTTTTGCTTATATACCCGAAGAAAGTTTTAGCCTCCTTTTTTGCTGATTTTGCAATGTTATCCTCTGTTTGTGCTTTAGCTCTCCTAACTGCCTTCTTTGCCTCCTTTTGTTTCTCCTGATAACTCTCCCTGTCCTCTTCCTTCTGTGTCACCTTGTAGCTTTTGAATGCCTGCTTCTTTTCCTTTACCTTCTCTGCCACATCCTTGGAGAACCATAATGGTCTCTTTCTTCTCATGCTCTTTGTAACCTTTCTGACACAGAGAACTGTTGCCTTCTCAATGGCCAGTTTTATGCTTCCCCACTGTTCCTATACACCTCTCTTATTCCCTGTTCCTGTCAAGACCTTCCTGAGACACTCTCCCATTTTCTTGAAATCAGCCCTCCTGAAGTCCAGGACACTTGTTTTAGTGTGGTCCGATTCTTATTTATTTTATTTTTATTGAATTTCGTTTACCCAGTAGGCCCACTGAGACTAGAAGTCCCTTTTTCAGGGGCAACCCAGTGGGAGGGAGGATAGAGATGGCAACCAAATGAAATTGAACCAGATTATGCTGTTGCTGGTATTTTTACAGCAGGTTCTTGCCCTGTCCTAATGCTGAACCACAACAAATGATGATCACTTGTCCCCAGGTGGTTTCCCACTGTGACATCAGTGACACTGTCCCTGTCTGACAGTACTAGGTCTAGTAATGCCCCTCTTGAGTGGATTTCTTTAACTAGCTGCCTGAGGAGTGGCCCCTGCAGGGCATCTAGGATTTTCCTACTTCTGACTGATGCTGCAGCAGGTAGGCTCCAATCTACATCTGGTAGATTTAAACCCCCCACTAGCGGTACCTCACCCTTATTTGCCATCCCTTGTATTTCTTCTACCATTTCCTTATCCTCCTCTTCTCTCTGTGTTGGATACCTGTAGATCACCCCTAACCTAATAGCAGCTCCTTGCCCTGTCTCCAGGGTGACTCACAGTACCTCCGCTTTACCCCATCCCCTTGTATTTCTGTGACTTTTATATTCTATCTCACATACAGAGCCACCTCTCCTCCTTTTTTTCCTACCCTGTCCTCCTGAATAGCATATACCCTGGTATACCTACCTCCCAGTCCTGAGTTTCATTGCACCAGGCCTCCGTAATTGCTACTGTAACCCCCTTGTTATCCGGGGTTACTAGAATCCCAGTAAGACCTAGTGGTAGGCAGAGAAGGCAGCTTGAGAAACTCCAGTTAAATGGGTTTCACACTGTCTCACTCTGTTCTCAGTCTCAGCTGAGACTGAGGGATGACATCACCAATAGAACTATTGCAGCTGCATGAGCCACATTGGAATCTGCAGCTAGGGAGTTGGTTAGAATGTTGGGAAGTTTTGTAGTCAGTCTTCAGTTGAGTGTGAGTCAGTGCAGTGTGAAGTTGGGAGCTTGCTGAGGAAGCAGCTCAGTGAAGGCTCTAGGAGCCTCAGCCCTGACAGAGGGCTAATTTTAGTTTAAAAGGGTGTGTGTCTCCACCTTAAAGAGAGAAACAGAAGATAATTGAAGTGGTGGAAACCGCTGTTTTCGGGTCTCAGTGCCCCCTCCTTCCGGAGGGGGGGCAGGAAAGGTTTCCCTGCAGATTCCTGGGGCAACCCCCTAATTCTGCTTGTGAAGGAAAAGCTGCCTGTTTGTTCCAGAGTTTATTTGGGAGAACAAGAAGATTTGTGAGTCGCCTGTGGGGCACCTGCAACGTGAGGGTGAGTGTCTGCTCTTGCTAAAAGGGTCTATGTTTTTCACCCTGGGACTTGTGTGACAATGTGGGGATTGAACTACTAAATATGGGAAGCCTAGAGTAATGGGCTAAGCAAATTAAAAGTAGGTTCAAGTCCAGAGCTTGTTGGAATGCAAATGATATGTAGAGGAGATGTGACAGACGTCTACTCAGAATCTACATTTGAAAGTTCAGTAAACGAATTGTTCAGTTTCCAGAGAAATGGCCGGGTATGGGCTGTGGGAGCTGGAGGTGGGTGGCCCCCCATCTTTAGTGACCAGGTCCACCTCTACGGATTTCTTCTGTGGATTTCTACTTTACCTCAGGCACTTGGCCAGTGATGAGGGAAGTACCCAGACGTGGGATTGTAAGGAAAATTCTCTCTAGGAGTCGAAGGCTCTAGTGTGGTTTGGGGAGCCACAACAGGATAATTGGTTCATTCCTCAAATGGACTGCGGATCAAGTGGCCGACGGGGGAGCCGGGCCAGTGGGGAAAACCCAAGTAGTGTACAAGTCGGGCTGTGTACCCAAAGCTGCGTGCAGGTCCGGGCTGTGTTCCTGGTGGGTTTAGAGCCTGAGGGCTGGAAATAGTGATAAAGTGTTCTGTTGTCTCTAATCTGCACTACCAGGAATGTAGCCCCATGGGGGTCCGTCTATGCTTTGTTTGTTCAGCTTGGATGTGAATAAAAGCCACACTGAAGAATCCCATTCCTGGTTCTGGACACTACAGTTATTGCTTCCTGTGTTCGGATTTACTTGGGTGCCCCCATGCAGAGTAGCCAAACCTAGGTCCCCTGAGCCGAGTAACCTCATCCTCCCTGAACCCAGTCCCCCACCAGGTACTGCTGTCAGCTTCAACAGCATGCCACCTGTCATTTTGGCAAAAAGGCAGGGGTGAGGGGTTACAAAAATGGAGGCATCGCTTTGGATTTTGTTCTGAAAGGAAGGTGCTTGGGCAAGGGGGCTAGCGCTTTGGCTATCTGGCAGTGGGTAGCCCAGAAAGCTGAAGCAATTTTCCTAGAGTGTGTTGCTGTGTGCTGTGGATCTTGTGCTGCTGTTTAAAATTATTAACTGTTTACCAAGGAGCAGTAAAGCCAAAGAGTGTGCCCTTGTCCTGCATCAAATTGTTTACAGCATTTTTGCCTGCTTTAAAAATAAACTGTGGTAAAGAAAAGTATGGAAAACTAGGGGTAGCAACAGGAAAATTGTGCCCTGGACGTTTGAAATGCTTTTAAAATGAACTGTGGTAAAGAAAAGTGTGTAAGACTAGTGGTAGCATCAGGAAAATTGTGTCCTGGACGTTGGAAATGCTTTTTGAAAGTATGAGAGACTTGCAGGTGTAATGGCTATGTTAAATGGCTGAAATGGGCTCCCACCATGGAGTCAGTTGGTAAAGAAAAAAAAAGTTGCATTCTGCAGTTTAAATTTGCCTGCTCGATGATTGCCATGAGGAGAAGAGCCCTCACGAGGAAGAAGAGGCTCATTTGCATGGCGTTGTGTGATTGGTCAGGCTGCAATCAGTCCCTCCCCTCAGCCAGCTCTACAGTGACTGCCCCAGCATTCGAGAGGGAGTGTGAATGAAGTGCGTGTACTGGCTAGTAGAGGAGTGTCGCAAAGTGTTAAAATCACTGTAAACTTTGTAAAAATAGACTTTCTAGTTTAAAATCAGGCTCAACCCGCTAATCGATCATCAGAATTGCAAAAGTGGTGGTCGAAAAGACGATCGGCAGGACTGCCCGCAGGTTTCTGTTCTGAGGCCTCCAAGAACTGACTGCAGGCCATTTTTCCCCATCGCAGCAAACTGCTACTGATAACAATAAGTAACAACATTAAAACTGCTCAAACAGTGATTTTCTGCCCTATGCCATATAAATGTGTGTGCAGCAGTGTAGTCGTCTTGCAAGTAACGACTGTTTCAAGTCCTGCCAGCAAGTGCAAGTCTGTTAAGCCATTGACTGTGTGCATAGTAATGAATCCAGCCTCAGCTAAAAGTTTAAAGCCAGAGAGAGACTGTGGGTTGTAGCCAATGTGCAGCACTAGTTATACAGGCAATCCTGTGCTAAAAACCTGAAGCTTTAAGGGACTGTGAATCAAATAAATGTTTCCAGCATGTAAAAAGTCTGTGGAAAATCCTGTAAATGTGTTTAAAGCAAGAACAGAGCAAGTTGTGCAGTTTGAGCAAAAGTTATCAGCAGTGTGTGTAAATCGGGTGCGCAGTGGCTTGACCCAGATTCTGAATGTTGATGCACAGGAGTGCTGCCGCCGCCATTACAGGGTGGGGTAGTAAAGTACACACAGCAGCAGAGGAGCCATTTTACAACTAAAGATGTGTTCAGTAAAGTTGGGACTTTCAGTTACAGTGAACTTTTGTTTGTTTTTCTGCAGTTATGGCCTCAGGACCAGCTCGTTACCCGGATCATGCCTGGGTTGCAGTAACAGCAGCAGTGAATAGACTGAGGGATTTTGAAAAGTGGTGCTATGGAGGACAACTGCCTCCTCATGTGGCGGTTCCTGGTTATCCAGTGCATGTATGTCAAATATGCTTGATAGTTGGAAGGGACGTCTTCATGATTCCTCACTGTTCTGGATGCCTTGAAAAATATGGCTTGTATAAAGCGCCTCCAATCCGCTTGGCTCCCACATGGACAAAGGTTCAGGAATCTGCAGTTGGCAGCACACAACACCAGGTGAAACCTGTGGAGGAAGGCCCCTCGGGGGAGTGTGGCACAAAGCTAGAGGGTGCAGAGTTAGAGACAGAACCAGAAGTTGAAGTTTCGGATGCTGGATCCCAGAAGGAAAGTTCGGATAAAGCATCAATAGACCCCTGGAGGAGGGGCCTAGCCCAAGTCTCTTAGGCAAAGACGAGATGCGGGAGGCCTTTGAGTGAGAGGTGTCGACCTCCACGCCTAGTGATGAGTGGATAGTCTCAGGAGTGAGAACAACTGCTCACTCCTGGGCTCAGATCCTCAGTGAAGAGGAAGATGAGGGGGAACCTATGTGGCCTTCTGGAAAAGGAACGGGCACACAGCCTCAAGATCTTGCCTCGGAGGAATGTATGGAAGAAAGTGGTGATGCCACTGCCCTGGCTTCGTAAGAGGAACAAGTCAGGGATCCGTTTCTAATTTCTTTAAGGATGCATAGCTGGAAGAACCAGGACTGGCTACCCCCAAGCCAGGCCAGCGGTCTCAGATTGACCAAAGCAAGTAAAGAGGAGAGACTGGTTCGTAGGAAGTCAAATGAGATCTATGGTATGATCTTTCCTACCTTTTCTCGGAAAGTCTGGGAGGAGATTGAGATCAGCAGGAAATCCTGGATCTGGGACAAAGCAATGAAAAGTGTGCATCCTGGGGCCAACAAGCATGTGAAAAAAACACTGTTTCATGAGAAGTATACCCAGTGGAAGAGAGGCAGGACACTGTTTACAGACAGAGTGAGAATAGTGGATGGAGAGGGACGTGAAATCTCCCCGTGTGCGAATTATGTGCACCCAGATGGGGTAATAATTCAAGCTCCTGACCCCCGGTACTATTGGCCTCAGTGCAAGGACCTCCCAGCAAATGTGCCCGTCCCTACTAAATGGAAAGCCGAGCAGTGGTAGTCAATACTGCCACACCAGACTGTGAAGTGCCTTTATTGATTCGCCAGTATGGACATCCAGGACTCAGGTGTCCCACATTCATCAGTCTACAGTGTACTGACCTTTCCAGAAACCATCGACTGGCCCACCAGATGACTTCAGATCCAGAGAGGACACCAGCCCAGCTGTTTCCTGTTCAACACCTGGTAATCGGATGACGTCGGACTAGCTGTTTTCTTTTTTGTTCCTGTTCTAAGGTTCCATCTCCAGAGATGACATCACCCCAGCTGTTCCCAGATGTGCCCTCTTGTGGTTCCCGGAAGATGTCCACCCAGGTGTATCGGAAGAAATGCTGCCAGGGAGAGTCTTCGTCAGAGGTGCAGGTCGGTCCCAAAATTTCCATTCTATAAGTGGCTGGTAAGTCCGAACTTTTCTATCTTTATGACATTGCAGTACACACCCTACACTAGCAGACTTCAAAATGTGTGAACTGTCCTCAAAGACTCTCCCCTTCGGGACTTTGGCCTGTTAGAACTGTGCTTCACCGGGCTCCAGCCCAGGAGAGACTCTTTATTGGACTAGCCTTTGGGCATTGTGGTCACTAGTTGGAACTTTTAGGGCACGCCATCCCCCCAAATGTGTATTGTAAATAATGTTGTTGTTTTCTAATGTAAATGCTGTTTTTCTACCTTTTTCTAAAAAAAAAAATTTTCTTGGTATTATTCAGTGTTTTGATGGTAGGGGTCTAGGTAGACTGTGTATGCAGATTAGGAGCGTGTGTTGTCTTTCTTTTTCTTACAGGTGTTCTTGGGAAGACAGAAGAGAAGACAAGAAGAGGAGGAGGGGCTCATCGGAGTTCCTCATTAGTACTTAAGTGTGTAGAAATTTAAAGTACTGTGGTGTTATTGTTGTTATTACTGTATTAACCCTTTCCTTCCACAGGTGTGGTTGTGGGGGTAGGGTGGGTACAGTAACATGGTATAAAATGTGGTAGTTCAATGGTGTGTGGTTGCAGGTTGCCCAAGGTTGGGGAGGTCCCCGGGTTGTTTTTGTTTTGTGGGTATTAGGTTAAAGGCAGATAGGTTTTCCCTAGAGGGTTGGGGGGATAGACAGGCTGTGGTCCTAACCTGCAGTAGTGACCGCAGTGCTGATCTATCAGGGCTATGCTCTGGATGATTCTACCAGACCCACTAGGTGTCCATAGTAAGTGGATAGTGTAGAGGCTGATATGTCAGCTCAAGGCCTCTAGGCCCTTAGTGTTGCCTGCCTGTGCTTGCACATGGTAGGAGGGGGCCTTATCACCCCCCTCCGCAGGTAGCACATAGGGTGGGATGGCCTAAGGCCAGGTAAATAATGACTGTGGACAGTCATTTTCCTGGTCTAGGGTGAGTGTAACCCCCTTGTTATCCGGGGTTACTAGAATACCAGTAAGACCTAGTGACAGGCAGGGAAGGCAGCTTGTGAAACTCCAGTTAAATAGGTTTCACACTGTCTCACTCTGTTCCCAGTCTCAGCTGAGACTGAGGGATGACATCACCAATAGAACTATTGCAGCTGCATGAGCCACATTGGAATCTGCAGCAAGGGAGCTGGTTAGAACGTTGGGAAGTTTTGAAGTCAGTCTTCAGTTGAGTGTGAGTCAGTGCAGTGTGAAGTTGGGAGCTTGCTGAGAAAGCAGCTTAGTGAAGGCTCTAGGAGCCTCAGCCCTGACAGACAGCTAATTTTAGTTTAAAAGGGTGTGTGTCTTCACCTTAAAGAGAGACACAGAAAATAATTGAAGTGGTGGAGACTGCTGTTTTCAGGTCTCAGTGCCCCCTTCCTGTGGGGGGGCAGGAAAGGTTTCCCTGCAGATTCCTGGGGCAACCCCCTAATTCTGCTTGTGAAGGAGAAGCTGCCTGTTTGTTCCAGAGTTTATTTGGGAGAACAAGAAGATTTGTGAGTCGCCTGTGGGGCACCTGCAACGTGAGGGTGAGTGTCTGCTCTTGCTAAAAGGGCCTATGTTTTTCACCCTGGGACTTGTGTGACAATGTGGGGATTGAACTACTAAATATTGGGAAGCCTAGAGTAACGGGCTAAGCAAATTAAAACTAGGTTCAAGTCCAGAGCTTGTTGGGATGCAAATGATATGTAGAGGAGATGTGACAGACGTCTACCCAGAATCTACATTTGAAAGTTCAGTAAAGGAATTGTTCAGTTTCCAGAGAAATGGCCAGGTATGGGCTGTGGGAGCTGGAGGTGGGTGGCCCCCCATCTTTAGTGACCAGGTCCACCTCTAGGGATTTCTTCTGTGGATTTCTACTTTACCTCAGGCACTTGGCCAGTGATGAGGGAAGTACCCAGAAGTGGAATTGTAAGGAAAATTCTCTCTAGGAGTCAAAGGCTCTAGTGCTGTTTGGGGAGCCACAACAGGATAATTGGTTCATTCCTCAAATGGACCGCAGATCAAGTGGCCGGGCGGGGAACGGGCCAGTGAGGAAAACCCAAGTAGTGTACAAGTCAGGCTATGTACCCAAAGCTGCGTGCAAGTCTGGGCTGTGTGCCTGCTGGGTTTAGAGCCTGAAGGCTGGAAATAGTGATAAAGTGTTCTGTTGTCTCTAAGCTGCATTACCAGGAATGTAGCCCCGTGGGGGTCTGTCTATGCTTTATTTGTTCAGCTTGGATATGAATAAAAAGCTACACTGAAAAATCTCATTCCTGGTTCTGGACATTACAGTTATTGCTTCCTGAGTTCAGATTTACTTGGGTGCCCCTGTGCAGAGTAGCCAAACCTAGGTCCCCTGTGCTGAGTAACCTCATCCTCTCCAAACCCAGTCCCCACCAGGTACTGCTGTCAGCTTCAACAGCATGCCACCTGTTGTTTTGGCAAAAAGGCAGGGGTGAGGGATTACACTGCTATGTCCAGGTTTCCTGCTGCCATTGTGGCCTCTAAGTCTGCTATCTTGTTGCCCAGACTTCGAGCATTTGCACACATAGCTTTCTATTTTATATTGTCAACTCCCCTCTTCTGGCCTTTTTGCACCCTCTTTTTTTCTACCATTATCTTTCCTCTTCCCCCTTTCCTTATTTTCCTGGTTTCCTATTTTTTGTTTGTTCTTTGTAGGCCTTCCCACCCTCGAGATTCCCATTGCTGACCCTGTAAGCATATGGGGGGGACAGATTACGGCTGCCTGCCTTATTCCGCCTCCTCCCTTGGCTAGTTTAAATGCTTACTAATGTAGCATTTAAACTGTTACTCCATACTAATATGTTATACTGCATTTATCATGTCCTTGTCATGACCAGTTTGGTAATATTGCCTGTTGTACTTCCTCCAGTAGCTGTTACCTGTTAGTGTGCCCTGCAGTCAAAGTTGTCACAGAATTGCGCACTGATGTATCATTGATTGTATTGTCTTGCTTATGCTCCTCCTACCCTTCCCCCTGGGTCACACCTGGAAATAAGCCTCGGCTCAATGTGCCTTTCCCAGTTACCAACTATTAATAAATAAATAAATATATGTAAATAGCAGATCGGGGTTGGGGGCAGAGGGAACCACTGGGCACCAGGACCTAGATAATGTATGTCCAAAATGCAAAAAGCAGCTCAGAGGTGATAAAGTGCTGGGGTGCACAGATACATACAAATAACACAATTCAATACAAAAACCTTGGACTCAGGACCCCATGGCCAAGAAAACCACCAAAAAACTACGGTGATATAAAAATATTTTATTCCAGCCACATGGCTAAAGATTTAAAAAGTAACACTGCAGACATAACACAGAACTCAAGCATATTGGATGGGTGTTGGGGGATGTGGGGCACCACTAGACACCATGAATAGGTATCAGGCATATGAGACAGGTGTTTGGGAAGTGGGGTTTCCACTAGACACCAGGGATACATATCAGGCATATGAGATGGGTGTTCAGGGGGTATGGAGCGCCACTAGACAACTGGGATATGTGTTACACTATGGAATGGGTGATAGGTGGGTGGGGGGATGCCACTGAACACCATGGCTCAAGTAATATATATTTAAACAGCAGATCAGGCGGTTTGAGGGAACTACTGGCATCAGGGCCTAGATAACATATGTACACTGCAGATTGGCAGGGCATGGGGAACCACTGGACACTGGAACTTAGGTAATGTATGTAAATGGCAGATTGGGGGTGAGGGAACCACTGGACACTGAGGCCTTGGTCATATATGTGAATAGGAGATTGGGGGTGGTGGGCCACTAGACATCAGGGATATGGGACAGGTGTTCAGGGTGGGGAGCTGCCACTGGACACCAGGGCCTACGACCATGCTGGCTTGACAGGCAATGGGGGGTGGGCAGCTACAGTACAGTCATCCCACCATTAGTGCTGTGGGGGAGCAAGCTTAGTGCCCGGTTAAGTCGTGGCTCTCAGTGGCAGTAAGTAGTGCTGCTTTGGGTACCATTTACTACATCACAAACTTTAAAAAATGATGCTGCTCCCATATACAGGAGGGGACCCCCTCATTTGCAGGGCACAGCGTTTTGTTAGCGCCTGGGTGCTAACAGGCTTAGCGCAGCTACAAGAACTGCTGTATATAGGCCCCCTTCAATAGAGGGCACAAACCCAGATAATGTGGGTGCAAACACAATTAGTGCTGGTGCTAACTTTTGAATATCTGCCCCCTGTTGTCCCATAAGATTGATAAGCAATGTCTGCTGTATGCTAGTTCATTGTTGTCACAGGAAAAGTGTTCTTAAGCAATGGGTATTCAAAAACAGTGGAAAATAGTGCTGAAAACCTGGTCTGAGTCATATTAAAAATGTTCCCTGGTATTTTCAAAACCCATGTTAGTTGTGTAATTTTTCCCCAGTAAACAGTGGGTATCTAAAGACCTCAAATCAACCAAAAAACAATGTGGGTCATCATGTTTGATTTATAAATAGTTTGTGTTGTTTAGTCTTCTGTCACAAAAATTCCAAAAATTATCTTACTATATTTACTGGCTTTAGAGTCTAGTGTTTTTCATGCTAAAATGTTAAATTATTCAATGCTTACCTTCAGAGGAATTACCTGACTTGATTTTATATGCATTTGACAAATTTACATATCAATGTAACAATAAGTTGTTTTGTGACGTAACAATAGACACACATCAATTTGTTCAAAAGTTACTGAACATTTTGTATTTTTTTGAGAATGTTTATGTTTAAGAGTGTTTTAAATCCAGGTCAACTACATTATATTTCTGTGTAAGCTGCAAACACAATGCTTATACCATATATCAAAAAAAAAGAAATGTTATCACCGTACTTTTTTAAAACCAGCAGTTATAACAGTTTACATTTTAACATTTTTTATAGTGCTTTCTGTTATAAAAATTTGATATGCAGTTCAAAATTGAGGTTGTTAACAAATAGAATCCTTTTTTTTTTTGCACAGACCGTTGTTGTAGACTGTGTAATCAGTGTACAATCAAATTTGGATAATCAGATTATTTCTATTTCTGCTCACCTTGTGGCAAATGATTCTCCCAAAGCCAGATAACTGTATCAGAGAGACAAGGATATGCCACATTATTTATATGACAGGTACACACCTCTACTGTATATTACTGTTGTTTCCACTATCATCTCTTTTGGCAGGACGGAGCCAATGGGGGAGGAAGGGATCAGGTACGGGAAGAGTGCAGAAGGGTGGGGGTACTCAGCAATGGGAGTTGAAGCTGACTGAGGGCAACATGAAGACAGCTCATTCTGGGCTGGCCACTTAAGAGCTGTCTACTGTTGGATGTATAAACAGGTCTCACCAATTGCCAGCCTTTTCTCACTAAGTCTTGAGACTGAATTGGAGATATCGTGGCTTACACTGGCAAATGAGTTTGTCGATAAAGGACACAGGATGTAGAGGTGGGCAAGCCAGGATTTTTTCACCCAGAGCCAAGCCAGAGCTGAGTCAGGGGTCTGGCTTGACTCTACGAGCCAAAACAAGAGCCGAACCCTGGCTACTGCAGGCTGTTTTCTATATAGCAGTTGAATGTTTTAGACACTACATTAGCTGCTCAGACTGATAAAAAGGCTTACTTTGATCATGACTGGCTTGGCTTGATCTTAGCTCTCAATTGTTTATAGAGGTGGAGCCGAGCCAAGCCGAGCCTGGCACTAAGCTCGAGCCAGGCTTGAGCCTACTCTGCCTTGCCCAGCTCTAACAGGAAGGGATGCAGCAGTACCATACTGTCATGACCTGTGTCCCAGTTTGGATGGCTCACCCCCAGATCACTCGGGTAGCCAGCAGATATTTTACACTAATAGTGTACCACAGATATGAGACAGGGCCAATCAGATTGACCACTATCCAGTTTGGGGTTATTCCTTATTATAGACATTTGACAGCTCTGGCAATAAGAAACTATGAGTGTTCAGACAGAGACTCTATGTGAAAGAGGTAAGAAAAGGAAGAAGTAAAAGGAAACCATTATGGTTCTTCAAGGACTGGACAAAAGCAATGACAGATGAAATGGCAGCATTCAAAAGGTACAAAGAAACTCAAATGAATGAGGATGTATCAGGCCAGGGCAAAAGGAAACAGTAAAAGTGGCTATGATAGACAAGGCACATACAGATGAAAGGACTGCATGCAGAGTGAGGAATGGGGAATAAGTATTTTTCAGATAGATAAGTGAGAAAAGAAAATCTAAGAGTTAGGATAGAGAAGTTAAGAATGGTGAAAGGGTAAAATTGTGCAGAAGGAGACAAAGAAAAAGCTCATCTTTGAACAAGTATTTTTTGCTCAGCCATCACATTAGAAGGAAGAGGTACCAGACCAGCAGATAGAAGTAAGAGCTAAACTGGTGGAGAGAGGGGAGATACAGGACCGTTTCTGAGTAAAAAGTACTGAAACGGCTTACAGTCATTACAGTGGATAAGGTTATGGGACCAGCTGGAATACACTGCAGTGCATGGAGGGAGCTCGTAGAAGTATTACTAGCTCCACTGACAGCCTTCTTTGACAGTTCACTTGAAATGGGCATGGCTGTGGAAGACTATAGAATTGCTGATGTGGTCTCTCGGCATAGGTGTGGCAGCATGGAGAAGTCCAGCAACTATAAGCCAGTCATCCTAAATTCAGTGGTTGTGAAGTTCTTTGAAACTTTACTAAAAGAGAGACTGGTTGATTACAGAGAAGCCAGTGGGTTGCGTTACCACATGTACAGTAGCATGAGTTCACAGTGGGAAGATTATGCCAAACAAATCTGATTTCAATGCTTGTGTAATCAGGGGAAAGACAATGGGAAGGCTGCAGATTTAGCCTGCCTGAACATTAGCAAGGCCTTCGACACTGTTAGGCACATACGTCAGATTTGGAGGCTGACCATTTGGGTGTGGGGACAATAACTGTAAATAGGGTTTGAAAAAGAGTGTAGTGGCAAACCGCACACACTCTAGAGACATTGTGGTGACTAGTGGGTACCATATGTGATACCTAGGCCTAATGCTACACTGAGGTTTTCTGATGTTGCACTTTCCACCTCCCCCCCTCACATAGGCCTAGATCTTCCCCACCAAGCCAGCTGATCCCCCACTACCTACTACTAGGCTCCCACCCACATCAATCCTGCCCTACTATGCCATACCCTTATACTTAACACCTCCCTGCACCAATTCTCATCCTAACAAAACTGTTTTTGGTGGATCCACCCTATCAATACTTCCTCTTCCTATCTGCCCCCTTCAATTCTGTACTCATTCCCCTCAAGCCCCCTAAGCAACTGTCCTCTTCCCCGAACCTCCTTTCAACCTCACCTAATGAGTTAAGTCACACAGCAGCTCTGTCTGACTATTCCACCACTTCTGTAGACAGCATTGCTCTTGTCATCTAAACCAATTCTCACGTAGTTTGAATTGAAGCACTTGCTTAAAGTTTGTAATTTATGTTATGTAAATGTCATTGTTAATCTGATTGTACCTTGTTCAATGTGGAACCTTTGTAAATGAGCTCTCTAGCTTAAAGGTCTTAATCCGAGAATCAAATAAATAAATACATATGGTTCTGTGCTGGGAACAGTCATATGCAATAACTTCATATGAGTCATGAGTTCCGTGAGGTAATCTGTGGTACTCTGAATTTCCCTCAGTCAAGTTCCACTGATTATTACTGGAATTTTCTGCTCCCCTGGTAAAAGTAATGATGCCATTTCAGATATCATCTCATACCACCTTGCTGGACTTACCCATCCCAAATTTGAACACATACTACTGGGGGATCTAAACTGTAACTGGCTGGACCCAAACTTCTCATCACCTCACTCCCAAATTAAAGCCCTAAATCTTCACCAAATGTTTTCAGATCCAACTAGATTTAATAGCCAGTGCACAAAACACTCCCTTATTAACTTGATCCTGTCCTCACACCCACGTCATCATATCTCTGTTAATACCCTGCCTGACATATTCAGCGACCACTGTATCACCCACTGCATCTCCAAAATCTGATCACTCAAATCCACCCAAACACCATTACTGGTGACGCTCTTAGTAAATTCTCATTACCTGCCATTTTGTCTGACCTCTCAAACACAAATTGGATTTTGTTATATTGCCCCCAATACCCAGGTGTTGAGACAATTTTTTTCTATCTTCCTATCCATCTGAGATATTCACATTCCCTTTAAAAAAAAAAATCAAAGAGCAGAGTAAGGATCTCCCAGGGTAACACCTGATATTATAGACTTTTCAAGCAAAGAAATGCTACTTGGTTTGTCCATAAGGCATCTAGGGTCCAATATTCAAAAATGTGCATGGCTGCTAACGGGTCTTTGCCTGCACAAACCGTTGTTTATGCTGGAGCCCCATATCCAAAAGGGGGAATTGCGTGGGCAAAGAGGGTTAGCATTCACACAAAACATAATGTATGATTGAAGGCAAGGGGGGGGGCATGGCCATGAATATGTGTGCTATCCCATATTCAGAGGTTTTTCACTGCACAAAAGGGTTTAGCGTGGTCCTTTTGCACAACGCAAATACCATCAAACATAACCCCGACTTACTCCGGGCAACCCTAGCAGCTGCCAGAGGTAATGCAGCCACCTACTGTAGCTGGTTGGCAGATGGGGGAGAACATACACCCCCTGTGGTCCCTGGCACCCTCTGCTGATCACCAGGCCATTTATTAATATATAGTATCCCTGGTGGCAGTGTCCCCCCCCATTGATCACCAGCACATTCTTTAATAAATAGTATCCCTGGTTCTAGTGGTGCCCCCCCCCACTGATCCCAGCCCCTGCTTACACGCATGTATCCCTGGTGCTAGTGGTAACCCCTCCTTCCAATCTCAGACCCAATGTAAATACATTTATGCCTAGTGCTAGTGGCACCCTCCCCCGATCCCAGCCCCGATGTACAAGCATCCCATCCCTGGCATCCAGTGGTCCCAGATGGTTTAATGCACAGTAGCAAAAATATACCAGCAGCCCAAGATTCCAAAGCTTCACTGGTGTCCCTATTGCCACTGTGCATCAAAGTGTGATACATTAAAGGAATAATGCCCGACAGGATGTGTATTGTGCTGGGATAACATCATGCCTGGGTGACTGGGCACAAGGCCACAGGTTAAGTGCGACCAATCGCCCCAGAAGTGACGTTATCCCAGCATGACACACACCCTGGAGTGCATTATTCCTATTATACAATGGCTTGTTGTTATATAGAATTAAAAAAAAATGATTTTAAAGATGTTTTTGTTAGTGTGGAAAAATATTTTTGTTTCTTCAGAGAAGATGCAAACAATCATGCAAAGAGAAATACAAACATTTCCAAGTAATCAGTTAGGAGATTCATAGTGCTGAGACTAGAGCCATGATGTTATGCTGGACAACATCACACCCATGATGTTATGCTAGGATAACATAATGGGTCCAGCCCCAGACTGACCAATCAGAGTCCAGGAAATTTTCTTGCCATTGTATAATAGTGTACATTCAGGCCTGTCATTTCCAAAAGTAAATATTTAACTTAAACATTTGAAATGTAAGTTGAAATGCCCTACCAGATCATGTAGTGCAGCATGCAATAAACAAAACAAGAATTAGTCATTGCCCACAAAACAATGGTGAAATACTATAGGCAAACTCATTAGTTCTCATCATTTCCTAGAGTAGCAGCCCCAGAAGAGATCAAAAACTGAGGAAGTTAAAGGCAGTGTATGGATTACCATGCACAGACAGAGCTTTGAATTGTTTAGGCATGGCAATGGCTATACAATACTCAAATCTGAATCAGTGTATCCTAACAGCATTAGATAAGGTAGAGCAGATCAGCATAAATAGTTGGGAAATGGTATCAACACAACACAGCCCTGCCCAGGTTTGATAGAAAAAATATTAAAAATGAGTTCTGACTACAGTGGGTGTTTGCTTATCCTTTACCATAACCTTTTAAAGAGTTATTGTACTACTAGTGCTGTGTTTTCTGCTGATAGTCACTGTTAAATAGTATCCATTCCTTTCTATGCATTTGTTTCAGGTCCTGCTCACTGCTCTTTTTCCAAACTACCCCTGCTGCCTGTGAGTGTATTAAAATATCTGTTTTATCAAACTGCCACATTTTTATTAATAAAGTCCTAACATTTTCTTACTTTTCAGTGCTATTTCCTCTGCTTCTGCTACAGTCAGAATGCATGCTTCTCATTTATAGATTAGGGTAAATAAGAGGCACAATCACTGACTATACATATGGCGGCCAGCCGAGGTGTGAGGAGGGCTGTGCTGGTTGCTGTATGCATGCACAGCACTACTGCTATGGATATGGTAAGTGGGGGAGGGTGCCCAGTGCCATGGGGGGGGGAAGAAAGCTAACATGCCACCTCTTTTTTTTTTACTCCCACTGATGGCAGCAGGAGCAGATGAAATAGCATTGAAAGGTATGACAATTTTATGATTTTATTAATAAAAATGTCTGGCAGGTATTAAGTGAGTTACAAGGCAGCAAGCTGCAAAAAGGTATCAGATTCATGTCTTACTGCAAAAACAAATTTGTTGACTCTGTTCTGGTACATGTACTCCAGTATTCATAAGTGATTTGTGAGCTTTGAAGTTCAACATGAAATAGGACAGAAATGACAGGGTTCACCCCTACCCCAAGGTAAAAAAAGCTGACGCATGTATGAGTGAATCAGTGCTGAAATTACAGAAATGTTCAGTTCTGGAAGGCAGTGAGGAGTGAACATCCTTAGGAGTATCATAGTAATCTCAAACATACAGTAGATAAATGAAATTGCTTTCACACATCCTAGAGTAACATATGTGTTGGTTGCAGGTAGGGATAGTTTTGATAAAACATAATGGTTAGTGCTTAACCTCCAGGGTATGAAATGGATCCATCTCCCTGTTGAAGTGACTTTTATTAATATGACATTTTAGCATGTGTTGTCAGATGAAGAACTGAAGATAATGCCTCATTCACTAAAAATACCACCAACAGCTTAATCTGGTTCAAGGTCAGTTGGCATTCATCTGTATCCCCCTCCCCCGGGTCGTGCCTGAAAATAGGCATGATTTGTCTAGTGCACTTACCCAGTCAACAAAAATGAAATAAATAAATGTATTTTTACAAAAAAACACAAAGGGCTTAAATTGTACTATTAATAAGAACAGTGTTTGTGTGGGGGGAAGGGGCATGGCATCAGTCACTGACTCTACAGTCCATATTCATTTTGGTTTATCTGCTCAGTGACTTTTTTTTATAATCCTGTTTCTCTCATTCATCACATCTGTTTGTCCAATGTTGTTTGGCACCTCACCAGCCCCCTCACCTATCTTCTCTGGACAACACCTCCACCACTTACACTAGACCATCTGTGGTGGGTGACATGAGGTCCATGCTTGGTAGCATGGGACCCGCTATGGGAGTTTTCATCCCATTTTTCACTAAAGGTTCATGCCCACATACTGGTGCTTGGCATGCTAGTGGTATCCCTCCCCCAGTGAGTGACTCAGCTGTGCTATCTCCCTGTTGAGAATTAGTATCAACAAAACACAGCCCTGCCCAGGTTTGATAGATAAAATATTTTTCTTTTTTTTGACTCCCAAGGCATCAGATTCATGTCTTACTGCAAAAACAAATTTGTTTACTCTGTTCTGGTACATGTACTCCAGTATTCATAAGTGATTTGTGAGCTTTGAAGCTCAACATGAAATAGGACAGAAATGATAAAACAGGGATTTTAGTACACTCAGAGGCAGCAGGGGTAGTTTGGAAAAAGAGCAGCATGCTAGACCTGAAACAGATGCATAGAGAGGAATGGATACTGTTTAGCAGTAATCATCAGCAGAAAACACAACACTAGTAGTACAATAGTTCCTTAAAAGGTTATGGTAAAGGATAAGTAAACACCCACTGTAGTCAGTACACTCAGAGGCAGCATGCTGCAGAGGTAGTTTGGAAAAAGAGCAGTGTGCAGTGCCTGAAACAGTGCATGGAGAGGAATGGATAATGTTTAACAGTAACCATCAACAGAAAACAGAACACTAGTAGTACAATAGCTCTTTAAAAGGTTCACTACTTAACAAAACATTTCAGTTTAGCATCATCCATATGGTAGAGGATAAGCAAACAGCCACTGTAGTTAGAACTCATTTTTAATATTTTATCTGTCAAACATGAGCAGGCCTGTGTTGATAGTACCAGTTCCCAACTATTTATGCCAATCTGCTCTCCCTTATCTAATTCTGTTAGGATACACTCAGTGCCAGATTTACATTATCATGGGCCCTATGCACAGCAGTCACTATGGGCCCTCATAGTGTTGTGTCCCACTCCCCACATACACAATGACTGGGAATGATGAGAAAGGGACAGAAGAATTTGAGGAGTTTACTTTCTGTCCTCTCTTATTTTTATTTCTTTCTCCTGAGTTAGAACGTGTCTGTGCTCATGTGTATTTAAATTTTTTATTTATTTATTTGGTATTTGGTTGTACGTGTAGAGGGTTCTTTAGCTGCTTTGATGGATATACCTTATTAAGTTGTGCTCTGTCACTTTAAATATTGGAAATAAAAAAGAGATTCTATGCTCTAGGACACCACCTCCTGACAAAGTGTCCCAGAGAGGACATAAAGTGCTGGGGTAGTGTGCTGTGGATTCTTTCCCCTGGCTGCAATTGCATTTGCTGTGGCATTTTTCTTTCAAGAGTGCTTTTCCTATGTGTGTGTGTTTTCGATTTTTTCTGGATTAGCACCCGTTCACAATGTGGTGCGCCCATGACCTTGTGTTTTTTTTTCTGATTTATTGCTCTTTATGGATCTTTTTGTCTCTGGCAGCCTAGGCTGGTATCGTATCAGCAGAGTGTTTTCTGTTACCATGCCATTTTTGAAAAGTCAGTGGAGCATTCTTGCAGGATCGAGCAACGTTGTTAATAATTTAGTTTGTCCTGAGAACTTCATTTCGGTATTGAAATATTGGACTGGAGGTGTCAAAACCTCTGGAATTGGATTTTTGAGGCACGTAAAATGCATAGAGCAGCATCCTCTACCAATCCGGCTTATACTAAGGAGTCACGGCTCGAATTGTCCTGCTTGGAATCTGCAGCAGATTCGACTAGACACCATTTAGTAACAGGAACAAGCAACAATTCTGGTGAGATTAATGATACAGATTTACCATTTAAGGAACTTTTTCATAGTTTCGAAAAGCTTAAAATAAAGAAGATCAATGTTTATTACAATAAAACCCCTCTGACTACTTATAAAGAAAAACTTTGGGCACTGCAAGGCCTTCGAATTGAGAAGGAACCAGCTGGTGAATTTTACAAGCCTGTTTATCAGCCGCACTGGGAAACAGCTTTATGTACATGTTCAAATACTTTGGTCAATATTTTTGTTGACCAGGATGATGAAATATATTAAGATCTAACTAAGGAAGGTGATAATGTTAGAGCACAAGTACTGACTTATCAAGACTGTTCCTTGTTTAAAACTTATGAAGCTAGTTTGAGCAAAAAACGTATTGCACATGAGAAGGAGATAGTGGATCGGAAACAAACAAAACTGAAAAGAGACACAAAAGATTATGAAAATAATCAGGTTTTTGCTTGGCAGAGACCTAGTATATCTACAAGTAGGGGTAGATCTAGGACACGTTCTAATTGAAAAGGAAGAAATAAAAATAAGAGAGAACAGAAAGTAAACTCCAAATTCTTCTGCTCCCCCCCCCCATCATTCCCAATCACAGAACCAACAACGGAAACAAGTAACCTTTTTTTTTTACTGACACAGAATCAGCAAGGGATGATAGAAAATGGCCAAAGATAAAATGGAAGGCAAGGTGTGGCAGAAGAGGAGGGAACAAATATAGAAAAAACCTTGGTCGAGAACCTCAGGAGCAGTACACCCAAGTGATAAATTTAAGTAATACTGCCCTCACTCAGTCACAAATAAGTGTTTTGAGTCGCAGTCTCACTTTTATTCCAGACCCCACTGTTAATGAGTTTAAGATCTACTGTGACCTTAGATTATTTTTCAGAAAACTGAATTTGAAACAACACTATTTAAAAACTGCCAGTATGGGTGGGACAGCACAAGACTCCCAGGAGAGATGTCCTTATTCCACTGATCCTTCTTTATTATGAACTTTAACAGACCTTTTGGATGAATCTGTACAGAGCATTAGTGAACCTGAAAATGGTGGAACTTTGGAGGAATCCACAGATTTTGAAATTCTAGACTCTTACTCAAATCCATTACATTTAGCTGCTTTGGATTTGGAATACAGAGATGAGAATGTTCTTGCCCATTCCACCTGTTTTAGACCCAAATCCCCCTCCAATCCCATATTTTCCAGCTCTCCTGCTCTTGTAACCTATCAAACTCTTGTGTTTCAGGAATTTAACAATATATTTTCATCTAAATGGGATAGACATATGTTGAACGAAATACAGGATGAAGCAAAGGCACTTCAGGAACTTCAAAAAATGAATCATATTGAGTTCAAACAGACCGATGGGGGGGGGGGGATAGTTTTGATGGAAAAATCCATGTACGAAACTGAAATACAGTACATCGACAGCTTGATGACCAGGAGAGCTGCAGAAGACTTAATGATAATCCCACAGCTGGTCTAAAGGAGAAAATTGATTCTTTTCTGGACACTGCTTTATGCTGTGGGGAAATTACGAAAAAAGAATGATCATATATGAAAGTTAAATACCCTGTGACTCCAACTATATATGTCTTGCCAAAGATTCACAAGGACCAGATCAACCTTCCTGGGAGGCCCATTATTTCTAGTAATAAGTCATTAACAGAAAAGCTATCAATTTGTATTGATCACTTCCTGAAACAATTGGTGGTTGATCAACCATCTTATATCAGAGATTCAATGTATATTTTATCCATACTAGAGGGGTTGGTCTGGTCCAATGAATTTATTTGGCTTACTGTTAATGCTGTTAGCCTATATACTAGCATTAGAAATGATTTGGGCTTAATAGCAAATGATCATCATCTTAATAGGAACTATAAGGCCTCTAATTTTCCCAAGGATTTTATTCTGGATGCAGTTGATAATGTTTTTGACATGTAACTATTTGGTTTTTGACAAGAAATTTTATTTTCAGACAAGGGGGACTGCCATGGGGACCACCATGGCCCCCCTTCTATGCCAACCTTTTTTTGGCTTGATGGGAGGGGACCATGGTGTTCGACCCAGGCAGGAACCCCTGTCTTTCCCATATTCATTTATGGGGACATTATTTGGATGATATTTTGGTAATTTGGAGGGGTAGTATTGAATCTGTCACTATTTTTATGGACTTTCTGAGTAGCAATGATCTGGGTCTGCAATTTACCTCCAGTATGGAATTGTATACCATTTCCTTCTTAGATCTAAAATTTACTGGAGTAGATGGGCAATTGATAAAAACTGAAACCTATAGAAAACCAACATCAGGGAACATGCTTTTGCAGGTCAAAAGTGCCCACCCTAAGCATCTTAAAGATGCTATTCCATATGGCCAGTTTGTTAGATTGTCAAAACAGTTAATCTGTTGCAGACTTTGAAGAACAAGCTTCTGATTTAAAAGATCAATTTTTACAAAAAGGCCATCAAAAAGAAATCATTCTCTTTGCTTTAAACAAAGCTAGAGCTTTGGAATGAGACATGTTGCTAAAACCAAAATCTAGGGAAACAGAAAGTAAACAACCGGTGGTTTTTGTAACAGAATATAACAACCTAGCACCCCAGATATCTAAATTAGTGAGTTCTAAAAGGATATCCAAATCTTTTTGAAGCTTTGGGTAATAACCTAAGAACCACTTATACAAAAGGGAAGAATCTGGGAGACATGCTAACGCTTAGCCTGTTTACGAAACCAACTCAGAATAATCGTCCACTCTGGATGCCACCAAAACCTACAGGAAATTTCCATTGTGACAGATGCAATGTGTGTTGTTACTGCATTCAAGGTGGTTCATTTTTCATCTGGTTTCACATAAAAAAAAAACAATAATTAAGGAATGTATTTGCTGTACAACGTGCTATGTTGTTTACGTTGTTCAATGTACATGCTTCATGCTGTTTGTAGGACGAACTAAGAGACCACTCAAAGAAAGAATGCAGGAGCACATTCATGCAATTTTGAAAGTAGAACCAGATACACCAATTGGTGCACACTTTGCATCCTTTCACAATGGAAATCCAACTGATTTTTCATTTTCAGGCCTGGAACATGTATAGCCCAAAAATAGAGGTGGTGATAGGCTAAACATACTTCTTCAAAAATAATCCAGATGGATTTATACCCTTAGATCTATGTCCCCTATTGGCCTGAATGAATCTTTGGATATTACTCCTTTTTTATAGATGTTAGTCCTTGATAAATATTTAAAAAGCTTTTTTCTTTTGCTGATAACCTGTGATCTGTGTATGACCTTTTTGAGTCCTTAAGATGTTTTTTTCAGTTTGGCTGTTGATATGTCTCTCTCCCAGCTACATAACCATCTATTTACTTGGTGTGTATCAAAAACAAAATATTTTTATAATACCAGCCTGAATTTTCAGCTGGCATTTTGAGAGATAAATAAATTACCTCAGCCAAATGAATTTTCATCTAATAAAAGGAAAAATAAGTAAGCAACATAAGCAGGAATTTAGATTAAAATAAACGGGTCTTTTTGAATGACATAAAGGTTTAAAATTAACCTTCTGTTACATAAATATTTATATTAATTTTTATTCAAGATCTGTAGACTGTATTCACCCTTGTTTGACTTTGTCTGGTTTACCTGAAAAAAGCTTTAAGGACAAGAATCTTTTGGATTTGACCTTTTGCATTTAACTTGACCTCCCAGATTGTGTTAATGTTTTTGAGTGCTATTTATTATTAGAAAGAAGTATATACTTATAGTCACTACTGTGCACATCTGTATTTATATATATATATTTTTTGGTGTTTAGATGTACATGTAGAGGGTTCTTTAGCCGCTTTGATGGATATGTCTTATTAAGCTGTGCACTGTCACTTTAAATATTGGAAATAAAAAAGAGATCCTATGCTCGAGGACCCTGCCTCCTGATGAAGTGTCCTGGAGAGGACATGAAGCACTGGGGCCTGTGCTGTGGATTTTTGTCCCTGACTGCAATTGCATTTGCTGCAGCATTATTCTTTCAAGAGTGCTTTTCCTATGTGTGTGTGTTTTCTGTATTGACAGTACCAGTTCCCAACTATTTATGCTGATCTGCTCTCCCTTATCTAATACTGTTAGGATACACTCAGGGCCGGATTTACATTGTCATGGGCCCTATGCACAGCAGTCACCATGGGCCCCTATAGAGTTGTGTCCCACTCCCCACATATACAGTGTTGCATTTAAACATGCAATGTAATGAATCCATACCTCTTATTTTAATATATTCATTAGTTTTACATATTTAAGCATTAAGGTATGACCAGGGATTGAAATACTGTCTGTTAATCTAACCTAGGTATATGAGATATGAGGTAAAGCTGAGTACTATATTCCCCCAAGGTTAAATTGACATGGTAACAGAAAGGCTGGCATGCCTTAATGCTATTATTCAACTAGACTGCTTCTATATTCAATTAGGGAATGGACTTGGGTCTTTGGGGGCTGTCCTGAGGAAGGAAGATTGAGCATCCCAAGGACATGTCCCCTTCTGCAGTGAAGGGGGGAGGGGTGTTGTGCTCTGCCACCTGAATGAAACAGGGAGGTAGCAAGCTGAGGCACTCACGGGGAATACCACTAGCATGCCAAGCACCAGTATGTGGGCATGAACCTTTAGTGAAAAATGGGATAAAAACTCCCATAAAGGGTCCCTTGCTACCAAGCATGGACCTCACATCACCCACCACAGATGGTCCAGTGTAAGTGGTGGAGGTAAGGTCCAGAGAAGATAGGTGAGGGGGGCTGGTGAGGTGCCAAACAACATTGGACAAACAGATGTGATGAATGAGAGAAACAGGATTATAAAAAAAAGTCACTGAGTAGATAAACCAAAATGAATATGGACTGTAGAGTCAGTGACTGATGCCATGACCCCTCCCCCCACACAAACACTGTTCTTATTAATAGTACAATTTAAGCCCCTTGTGTTTTTTTATAAAAATACATTATCTTCAGTTCTTCATCTGACAACACATGCTAAAATGTCATATTAATAAAAATCACTTCAACAGGGATATGGATCCATTTCATACCCTGGAGGTTAAGCACTAACCATTATGTTGTATCAAAACTATCCCTACCTGCAACCAACACATATGTTACTCTAGGACTGTGTGAAAGCAATTTCATTTATCTATGTTTGAGATTACTATGATACTCCTAAGGATGTTCACTCCTCACTCCCTTCCAGAATTGAACATTTCTGTAATTTCAGCACTGATTCACTCATACATGCATCAGCTTTTTTTTACCTTGTGGTAGGGGTGAACCCTGTAATTTCTGTCCTATTTCATGTTGAGCTTCAAAGCTCACAAATCACTTATGAATACTGGAGTACATGTACCAGAACAGAGTCAACAAATTTGTTTTTGCAGTAAGACATGAATCTGATACCTTTTTGCAGCTTGCTGCCTTGAAACTCACTCAATACCTGCCAGACTGTTGACAGTCACACCAAATCCTCTTCTGCTCTCCTTGGCTCCAGTACAAGTTGACTGTCTCCCTTACATTTTACTTGGCCACCAGCCCTAGTTCAGTCACCAGACTTCTGTAAGGCCAGTCCCCGACCACCCCTTCCGAGTCAGGCTCTTGGTGCATGTATGCACATATGTGCATGTCATCGGTGGCAACCTCTAACCTGCTAAACCAAATGCTCCTTGTGGAAATGCAGCACTTTCAACTTTATCTCTAGCACCAGGATAAGTGGCACTGCTCTGCTGGCAAGGCACCATTTGACCATGACTCCTCACAACTCCTTATCTTCTCCTCTGATGACCAACTCCATGTCCTAATCTCCAAGTGAGTCATCCTCCACTATAATTGTGACCTCTCAGGCATGGTTTGCACTTAATTGCATGGAAAGGTTCAGTGATGGTTCAGAAGAGACAATGTTGGCATCAGGAAAATGGCTCCAAATCTAAACAGTTACTCTGCAGAGCTGCACCGCCATGGCACCACATATGCAAAACTTTCACTGGCTTGTTTTTAGATTTATGAAATTGCCCATTGTTATGGTAGCTAGCCTGCCTGATCTAGTCCCTGATATATGCACAGCACTGCACCACTTACAAGCAAGATGATAGAGAATGGGGTGGGAGGCTGGAGTAGGGGATGTACATTAATGATTAACTCACATCAGTGTCTTTGGCTCAAAGACGGTCAACTCCACCCTTTCCCCCACACACACTTCACAGACAGAGTAAGGAGTCCTCCATGTCTATCCAGGCAGCCCTGCAAAAAACCAAAAAACAAAAACAAAAAAGCCAATGCTGTGCACCCTCATACAGAATACACATCAGAAAACGGTCCACAAAAAAACATGGGCCCTATGCACAGGCATACTTGGCATAATAGTAAATCTGGCCCTGGATACACTGATTCAGATTTGGATATTGAATAGCCATTGCCATGCCTAAACAATGCAAAGCTCTGTCTGTACATGTTAATCCATAAACTGCCTTTAATTTCCTCCATTTTTGATCTCTTGGGGCTGCTACTCTAGGAGATGATGAGAACTAATGAGTTTTCCTATGGTAGTTCACCATTGTTTTGTGGGCAATGACTAATTCTTGTTTTGTGTACTGCATGCTGCACTACTTGATCTGGTAGGGCATTTCAATTTACATTTCAAATGTCTAAGTTACATATTTACCAATGGAAATGACAGGCCTGAATGTACACTAATGTGACAGCACTTTGATGCACACTGGCAGAAGGGACACCGATGAAGTTTTTGAATCTTGGGCTGCTGGTATCTTTTTGATAGTCTGCATTAAGCCCTCTGGGACCACTGGAGACCAGGGAGAGGATGTGTGTGTATGTCGGGGCTGGGACTGGGGGTACCACTAGCATAAGGGATAAATGTATTTATGCTGAGGCTGGGATCAGAGGGAGGGGTACCACTAGTGCCAGGGATACTATTTATTAAAGAACAGGCCAGCAATCAGCAGGGGAGAGCACTAACACCAGGGATACTAAAAATTAAGGAATGAGCCAGCGATCGGTGGGGGGGCCACTATCACCAGGGATAGGTTAACATGGATGGGACTGGGCAATTGGGGGGGTGCCATGCTACCCTGCCTTGCTACTGTACCTATGCAAATGAGCTCATAGTGGGCATGCAAATGGTCCCTTAGTGCCTTGCATGCCCAATGGGCTCATTTGCATGGGTACCTTTGAATACTGGAAATTACGCTGTGGAGCTATCCATTCTGGTGATGTACTTCTGGAGTCCTGTCGGGGCAGTGCTATGTGACTTAGCACTGGGCCGACATGGTCCTATATTCATTCAAATAGTGCTGGTGCACTATTCCATTAAATATAGCATCTTTGGACACCTGGGCAAGTGCAAAGTGCAGCACAAATCTTTGCATTGTGCTTTGTGCCAATTTGAATATCAGGCACCTGGTGCTTCTGAGGATAAAAAACACTATGACAGGCTTAGAAACCTTTGCACCAAGTCAGTTAAAAAAGCTAAGGCAAGTTATTTTCATACTAAACTGATCACTGACTCCCCATTGCCTTACAAATTCTGGGACACCATAAAATAGGATCTGGCCTGTTCACTCTGCCTCTAGTATCCTTAACCCCAAGTGTGCCTCTAGTGTAGTCTCTGATCTATGTGCTATTGCTAATACATTAAATGATCAATCTGTGAAAGGCCCCTTGCAAGTGGCCCCTCCACCCCTTAAAAGTAGCATCTCTTCTCCCCCGCTTGGGATCCATAATTCTGGAGCACCAAGGTTTACTTTCTCAGGATCAGTCCCCCCACCACGTGCTGCTTGAGCTTGTGCACTTAAAGCCTAACTCACACCCTCAAGCTGATGGTCCCCCGATTCCTGAAGCTGGCTGGTCTTGCTATTGCTATTCCAGTAGCCCATGTCTTCAACTGGTCCCTCACCACTGGGGTTTTTCCAACCTTCTGAAAACATGCCGTAGTAATTCCTTTACACAAAAGTGGTCCCTCAAATTCCCCACAAACTACTGACCCATCACAATTCTCCATATCCTCCCCAAAACATTGGACAGGCTGGTTGCCAGGCAACTTTCATTACTACTACATTCATGATTTCTTTTCTACCAGTCTGGTTTTCATGCATCCCATTCAACATCTACCTCTCTCCTCAGGGTCACTGACATTATCCTTGCCAATACAGATATTCATTTGCCTACTGGCATCATATTTGTGATTTAGCCAAAGCATTTGACATGGTAGGGCACACCCTCCTCCTGGCTAAACTTGGTGTTTCTGGTCTCTCTCCTCCTTATCTCCCTCATGGTTCTCCATCTATTCCATTGGTTGCTCCCAAACAGTTTCTCTTGGCTTAGCCCTCTCTGACCCCAGCCAAGTCCATATAAGTGTCTCTCAAGGCTCTGTAATTGGTCCCCTCATTTTTACAGTTTTTGTTCATGACATTCCACAGGTTGAAAATTCCTGTAATGTCCAGGTGTATGTGGACAACACTATACAGTACTATTTACCTCTACTAATACCCTGGCTGCCATTTTGTCTGCCCTGCAGTCAGACTTTGATAACCTTGCCAACTGTTTTTTTGCCAATTGTTTAGCCCTTAATCAGGCCAAAATGGTGTCAATGTTATTTTGATCTAAAAAGTGCCTCTCATGAGGTTCTTTCCTTGCATAAAACCCCCTGATGGTATCTTCTTAAAGTCTGTGTCTGAGCACAAGTACCCTAGTATCCAGTTTGAACTATCCATTGACTTCTCCCTTCACATTCAGTTTTTAGTGTCTAAGCCCTTAAGAAAGCTTGGTGCCCTCTACAGAGTAAGTGATTGCCTCTCCAAAACATATGTTCCTTCCTGTAATTGACTTTACTAATGTGGTCTAAGATTATGCTTCCCCAGTGCCACCTATTAAAATTAGACTCCTTACTAAATGCCCTCTGCAGGTTCATTCTCTGCTGCCTGGCACAAACTCATCACTGCACACTCTATGATCACCTGAACTGGCCTTCATTAAGTGACAGAAGTGTCCAGCATCTTGTACCCTATGACTTTATGCTTTGACTATACAAGCTTTCCAACAGAGTGCTCTGCTTACCCCATCTGCCCCCTCCAGCTACGATGTTTGTTCCAGCCTGGGTAACAGATTTCTTGTTCCCAGGCATAAACACAACTTTGGCCAGTCTGCTTTCACTCACAGACTCCCACAGGTATGGAACATTCTGGCCTTGGAAAATAGCTCACACTCTAGCATTGCCTCAGCTAAGCTCTACCTCAAAAATGTAATTGCCTCGTACTATGACTGTACCTGACTGTGTTCTTCATTTCTTTTATTGTACTTAAACATTTTTGATTGTTCTGCCAATTATGCTGTTATATGCACAATTTATAAATATTGTGTAATTGCATTACAGTTTGTATGTACATACTGTGTATATTTTATTATAACTTATTTTTTGTGCATAATTATTGTATTATAATTACTGGTAACCCTATTTATCAACTGGATTACTGGTCTGTCCAAACACTGTAATAACAACATTTTGGGTTATTACACTCCCAAAACCCATAATAACCCAAAATCTGGTTATTATGGTATCCCAAACAACTTTCACTTTCCCTGCTGCTTGTAGCGTGAGTGAGTGGTGTTCGGTGATCTAAACAAAATTCTGCAAATTTTCAAGAAACAACACTGCTTAGTATAAAAAGCCTGTTAAGTTTCTTCATCTAACTTTAGTTTTCCTATTTTCATGAAAAAGAAGCCACCAAGTGTGAGTGAGGAGAGTGAGTGACTCGGCAGCTTCAGTAGACTGACACAAGCGTTACGCTAGGCTTGCGCGTCAGTGTACTGAAATCGCCGAGTCACTCGCTCTCCTCACTCACACTTGGCAGCTTCTTTCTCATGAAAATAGGAAAACTAAAGGTAGATAAAGAAACTTAACAGGCTTTTTATACTAAGCAGTGCCATTTCTTGAAAATGTGAAGAGTTTTGTTTAGAACACCAAACACTGCTTGGCTACACTACAGTCACTGGGTAAACAGCAAGCAACTAAAAATCAAAGAAATACAGGCACCAGCAATTACAAAAAGTAAACAATAGGTGAATGTGAGTTTATGGATCTTTTTCACACACCCTCAGTTTGTGATGACCACATAAACCTCTCGAGCTTCGTGTTCTCGAGGTTTATGGGTCATTACACACCTCAGGTGTGTTTGAAAACAATCCATAACGCACACTTACCTATCCATTATTCTCTATGTAATATAGGATAAGCCGTATAATACTATTGAAAGCAATGTAAAAATTTCCTCATAATAGCACACTTCAAACCTCACAATACTACACTTGGAATCTCATATTACTATTGTTCAGAGGTCATAATACTATTGTTCCAAGCTCTCAACAACAGTATTATGACAGGTCCATCTCCGTGTGTGCTACTAAAATCCTCATCTTCAGTTTAAGATGGCTTTTACTGAAGCTTCCATGTACAGTAAAAGCCAACTCACCATTGATTAGATTCTGACCTCTTCATCTAACCCCCAACCCCACACATAAGTAACTATTAACTAGCAAGTACACATAAGATTTGAAGAAGGTCTTCAGGAAAATCCCACTGTAATTCTTGTCTTAGTCATGCAAAGTGAAACCGATAACGAAGTCCAGAAGTGCACGAAAGTAGCTACGACTCACTCAAGGAGCACAGGGCAGAGAGGAACTCAGCAGCAAACAACAGCGAGCGATAAGCTGAGTAGCAGGAAAGGCTCAACTGCTTTGAACCATGCCTGGATGGGAATGTGCAGGTGCTGAAATGTGGTTGTATCTACCCAGTGGCTCACCACATAAAATGGTCTCGGATATTGGTACTGGCAAGCGGGCAGATTGTAGGACAGCAAGGAGGATGCATGCATAAGTGCAGCAGAAAACAACTGCTGACATCCTTCCAACTTCTGTTGCTTTCATAAGTGATTAAATTTGTCAACCAAGTTTTCAAATGATTTTGGAAAAGAAATAGCAATCTGTTACAGTTTACCAGTGATAGTGTAGTTTGGGGGGGTGGTAAAAAAGTGGACATTTCTTGGATCCATATATTACAAGAAATTTAAAATAGTGGACTGTGTATCATTTGGCTATATTACCATCTCAAGGTTCTGGTGACATGTTGTCTCTAGCATTGCTCTTGAGGTTCCCATATCACCAAAACCTCTTGATGGCATTATAGGCTTATAATACAATCACCTACCTATTACTGTACATTTTTGTGCTTATATATTTCTTCTCCCTCAACTACCCCACTCTCTCCACCAGATCGCATCTGTAAACAAGATTATCCTTGTGCAAAGAAAGGTGAAGGGGGCTCACACATAAGCAACCTCAGGAGTGTAACATTACTGTGGAAAAACAACGACTCACTGAAAGTAAGGAGCTTAGCACCACAGAGACTGAAATTGTGGACCTTAGGTCTCAATATAGAAAATTTTATTGTCAGCAATAACACACAATATCACTACGGTAGTAACAGAAAATGACAGTTCATAGTGCAGAGCACAAAAAAGAATGAAAAGCAGCATACCAGCTAGCAATACTACTGCAGCTGTCGCAGATGACATCTAAGTCAAAGTACTGAAGGTAAACAAAAGGGTTTACTTTACCCAAAAAGGTACTGTAATGTAAATTGCTTGGCAATATTTGACTTTGCAAAGTCAGTAGAGCCAGCTTATTGCAGCAAATGTAGTTTACCACCAGATAGCCCAATATCCAACATCTGATTGAAATGATGTACTACGTATCAACTAGTGAGGTCATCTTTAGAGCATGTTCTATCAACTAGTGAGGTCATCTTCACAGTGTGTGATCACATGCTCTGAAGATGACCTTACTAGTCGATACGTAAGCGTGTCAGTTCCATCACACTGCACATACCTGCCGGCATGTCTGTGGGCGTTTCGGCACTTTGTTCTGTTTTTTTGGCTACAAAGGCCTGGATGTTGGATATAGGACTATCTGTATCTCTATATGTTTACTTGGTGAAATAATTTCAAATATTTGCATGCAGCCTCAACCAGCTGGAGGCCATACAGTAGCTGATGTCAGATAGACAACTGTTCAGCTTGCTGACCACATTTTCCTCCCTAAGTGCAAGTGACAAGTATAGCTGGGTATTATCAGCACAGCAATGAAACCAGAGACTGTACTATTGTATGACCTCTCCCAGAGGTAGCACACACACCAGGAAGAACATGGGTGACAGGATTAAGCCTTTGATGTACTCCAAAATCAAGGACAACAGGATGTGAGGAAGAATTCCCAGCACTGATAAGCAGCAGGAAAATCCCAGCCTCTCCCTACCAAACAGGGTACTAAATGAGAAAAAGACTGAGGTAGAAAGGTCAGTGGGGGATGCTGCAACAGAAGGTAAAGCCATCAAAAAATGGAGAGCAATGAGTACCAATGTCCATAGTCTGGGTAACAAGCTTCCTGAATTAGTGGCCTTGATGAAGGAGGAACATCTGGATATAGTGGCAGTCACAGAAACATGGTACACACAAAACCATGACTGGGATGTAAACATACCAGGATACACTATCTACAGGAGGGACAAGGAGGGTAAAAGAGGAGGAGGAGGAGTAGCTCTTACATAAGGGAAGGAATAAAAGCAACAGAACAAAAGGGTAAATAGGGAGGAGAAGAAGCACTGTGGGTAAATTTGGAGACAGGCAATGGCACCACAATCCGCAGAGGGTTAGATACAGACCTCTCTCAGGGGAGGAAATGGACAAGGAAATGATAGAAAGTATACTTAGAATGGCAGAAAAAGGGAGATATTGCTGATGGGTGATCTGAATATGCCAGATGTTAACTGAGTGCAGTTGCAGCAGCCACTTCAAGAGTGGGGTTATTCTAGATGCCCTACAGGGGCATGCCTCGACAACTAGTATTGGAGCCCACTGAGAGGAGCAATCTTAGACCTGGTTCTGTCAAATGGAGATGGAGAGTGGATCACAGATGTAGAAGTGGGTAGCCATCTGGGAACTAGCGACCATCAACAGTATGGTTCACAATAAAGACAGCAATAGAGTCAAGCCATACAAAGGCAAAAGTACTGGACTTTAGGGAGGCTGACTTTCTAAAATGGTGAGTGCCTAAGGAATGCACTAGCAAATGGGCAGGAAGGAGGTGGAAGAACAATGGGAATAATAAAACTGCCATCACAGAGGTAACGAGCCTTGTGTGAAGCAAATAAACAAAACAAAATGATGTAAGAAACCGCTATGGTTCTCAAAGGAAGTGGCAGTGAAGGTTTAAGAGAAAAGAAAGCATTCAGGAAGTACAAGGAATCGCAGAAGGAGCAGGACAGAGAACTGTATCAGTTAAAGCAAAAGGAGGCTGGGAAGGCAGTCAGAACAGCAAAGGCCCAAACTGAGGAAAAGATAGCCAACTCAGTTAAGAAGGGGGATAAAACCTTTTATAGGTACATCAGGGAGTGAAGGAAGACCAAGGGAGGGATAGTGAGGCTTAATAAAGGGGAGGGAGGGAGCGTGGGCAGAGGAAGACTGTGAAAAGGCAGAGATACTAAACAAACATTTTTACTCAGTATTTACAAATGAAGAGGGGGAGGTACCTAAAACAAACAGTAGAAACACTCTGGATACAGAAGTTGATACCAGCCCATTTAAAGAAGAAAGGGTTCTGAAAGAACTCTTAAAACTGAAGGTGGACAAAGCAATGGGGCCCAATGGGATTCATCCCAGAATTCTAAAAGAACTAAGGGTAGAACTAGTGACACCACTGACTACCCTTTTTAACAAATCATGGGAGGATGGAGTGGTACCCGAGGACTGGAGGAGGGCAGATGTGATTCCCCTTCACAAAAGTGGGAGCAAGGCAGAAGCAGGAAACTACAGACCTGTTAGTTTAACCTCAGTGATAGGGAAAATGATGGAATCACTTCTGAAGGAAAGAATTGTTGGGTATCTAGAGGCCAGAGGGGCACAGGACCCTAGGCAGCATGGATTCACAGCGGGAAGGTCATGCCAGACGAATCTGATAGATTTCTTTGACTGGGTGACCAAAGTAGTAGATCAGGGAGGGGCTGTGGACATGGCCTACCTAGACTTTAGCAAGGCATTTGACACAGTCCCACACAAAAGATTAATATACAAGTTAGCCAGCCTGGGAGTGGGTCACAAGATGACAGCCTGGGTAAAGAATTGGCTGGAGAATAGGACACAGAGAGTAATAGTAAATGGAGTCTACTCAGAAGAAAGGGGGTTACTAGTGGGTACTGGGTTTCAGTATTAGGATCGGTCCTCTTCAATGTCTTTATAAGCTACATTGCAGAAGGACTGAAGGAAAAGTATGTCTTTTGCAGATGACACAAAGATCTGCAACAGAGTTGATGCACAGGGTGGGGTGGAAAGGATGAGAAGGGACTTGGAAAGGTTAGAGGAATGGTCAAATGTATGGCAGCTAGATTTAATGCTAAGAAGTGCAGGTAATGCACCTGGGAAACAAAACCCAGGGAAGAGTACACAATGGGGGTGAGATACTAACAACAACAAAATGGAAAGGGACCTGGGGGTAGTCATATCAGATGACCTAAAGGTGGGCAAGCAATGTGAGAGGGCAGCAAGGAGGGCTGGGGGGATACTGGGATGCATAGGGAGAGGCATCACCAGTAGAAAACAGGAAGTTATTATCCCTCTGTACAGACAGCTGGTGAGACCCCATCTGGAGTACTGCGTGCAGTTCTGGACCCAATCTCTGCAAAGACATAGACAGGATGGAAGCTGTCCAGAGGAGGGCAACTAAAATGGTGCAGGGTCTGCACCGGAAGACATATGAAGAGAGACTAAAGGAGCTTAATATGTATAGCCTCGGGGAAAGGAGGGAGAGGGGGGACATGATAGAAATGTTCAAGTACCTCAAGGGAATCAACAAAGTCCAAGAGGGTAGCATCTTTCAAAAAAAGAGGTGTGCAAGAACAAGAGGGCACAATTTGAAGATGGGGGTGGCTCAGAGGTAATTTAATGAAGTATTTTTCACAAAGAGGGTTGTGGATGCATGGAACGGCCTTCGAGGAGGTTGTGGAGTCAAAAACAGTGGTGGAATTCAAGCATGCATGGGATAGTCATAAGGCCATTCTAGGGGGTTGGGGTAGGAAGAAGTAGGCTGCTGGTTAACTAGGATCTGCAGCTTATCCAGTAGGTAGGGGAGTGGGCAGACTGGGTGGGCCAAGCGGTCCTTATCTGCTGTCAAATTCTATGTTTCTATATTTCTATGTTTCACCACCTTCTGCACCCTGTCAGACAGGAAAGACTTAACCACTTTAAAACATTTTCTGTAAGTTCTCCTAAACACCTCAGGCAATCCACTAAAATCCCATGGTCCATGATATCAAAATCTGTTGAAATATTGAGGATGACACAAATTGCTTGCTCCTCCTATCTCTGACTAGAAAAAGTCATTCTGCATCCTGACAAGTGCTGTCTCCATGCTGCGCCACCTCCTGAAACTGAACTGGATTGGCTCATAGATGGTAAACAATTCCAAATGCATCTCGAGTTGTGTCATGACCACCTTATCAATACGTTTTTCCAAAACTGGGAGGTCTGAGACAGGCACGTAGTTGAACAAGATGTGAGGGTCCAGTGATAGCTTCTTAAGAAGTGGTTTCACCCATGCCCTAGATAATACCACCAGTCCCAGTTCAGTTGCTGTACCTGCTGCAAGTCTTAGGACTCAGCATATTCATAGTCATGAAATAACCTGAAGGTGATATCCAGTGAAGATGGTGACTGCAGGATGGGGAAGCATGAAAATGGCAACTGAAACACAGTGCCGACACTTCTTATTTTTATTTTTTTTTTTTCCAATTATTTAACCAGGTGAGACACAGTAAGCTGAAAGCTTGTTTACAGGTGCAACCTAGGAGCACAAGGAAGTTAAGTGACTTACTCAGGGTCACACAGTATGCAAGTGGGGGCTGTGGGATTCAAACCCAGGTCTTCAGATTTGCAGCTCAGAGCCTTAAACCACTGCGCCATACTGCCTCCTTTCTGGGTGACTTCTGGGTGACCATCGGTTCCCTCCCACCTCTGACTTTGCCCCCCCCCAGAGTTAGTCTCTATAATATGGGGGGGTGTGCGGCAAAGTCTCTCACAAGAAAACACTTTGCCCAGATGTGGTCACGATGTGGGTTCAGTGCCGATATCACACTGTTATCATGTGTCACCATTCCACAGTTGCTATTATGTTATAGAACCCATGAAGGTTTACATTTACCACCTGAGTATTTTCAAGCCTTTACCAAACAGTAAAATCTTGCATCATAAATGCACAAAAAAAAGCAGAGGGTGGGTTAGTACACTTTCACGTCACTTTAGACATTTGGACAAGAGCATTAACACATGGACATTTATCTCTCACCACCCAATGGGTTACTCATTTTCACCCAGTAATAAAAATAGCAGATGTTTAACAGATTTGCTGCAATCAGACCAATCTGTGCTGCATTATGATGGAAAAAACATACATTGTATGGATATCGGTGACGAGGATATTCACAAAGAGTAGATGCCTACTGATTGGTTTTTGCTCCATATCCACTCAGGAATACGAACTGTTTTTCTTTGATTACAGATATTTGACTAGATTTGTGTGAATTTTTCAAATTCTACTTCTGCTGGAACACTGCAGAATTTCAGAAATTCTTCCTAATTCTGCAGATTTCTGTCAGATGTGGAATTCTGAAATTCTGAAAGTGAAATATCAACTGTGGAATCATATTCCACAGTTTATGTAAACCATAGATTCATTTTCCACAGACAACAGAATATTGTTCCACACAGCATGTGATCCACAGAATATTATTCCATGATTTACATAGAAATTGTTCTAAATTCCTTGGAATTCTGTACGAATTCTGCTGGTGGAATCCTTCATTTTGCATAGCGTTTTTTTTTTTAAATTTAAGATCTTTATTTTTTACTTAATACATAGATCTTTATCATCACATTATTTATCTGCATATATTCTCTTAGGATTAATCTTGATCTAGTTGTCTAATTGTAGCATGGTTTTGCATTTACAGTATATACATTTTCATGTGAACATGCTAATTTATGTTTATTTTGTTACTAATTAAAGCCACATATATAATTAAAGGAATAATGCATGATAGGGTATGTGTTGTGCTGGGATAACTTCGCACCTTGAGTGGTTGGGCATGAGGACGCAGGCTGAGGGCATCCAACACCTGAGAAGTGATGTTATCCTGGCACAACACACACACTGGAGTGCATTAATCCTATTATACAATGGCTAATCTTTAAATAGAAGAATGAAAATAAAAGTAAATATTTTTAAAGCAGTTCTTTACTTGATTGTTGTGCGTGGAAGTATATTTATTTTAAAAAAGAAGTTCCTTTTTTCTGTTTATCCTCTAGGTGGAGCTGTGTGGCCAGTAGCTGGATTTTTCTTGTGTTCTGTATCTCCTTGCCTGTCTCACATGTGGTTTTGTTTCTTTCCCCTGCACTGTGTTCTGGTTGGAGTTCTCCTGTATAGTTTTCTAGAGTGTTTAAAAATGGTATGGGGAGATTTTCAAAGAGGAGTGATACAGTATTTTGAGCAAGTAACCACTCTTTGGAGCTCTCCCCCCATCATCCTTGCTGCCACCCATCCAGTGCTGCTGCTGCAAAATGAGAGGAAAGGAGGTAGGGAGGTGGCACGGAGAATGTTTTTGGACTGCTTTGCTTGTACATGGTTGAGTTTAAAAAAAAAAATAGCAAGGCAAGGCAAATTTTATTTAAGAGATGCCTATCCCGGAGGCTCTGGGTGCTGTACATATTAAAAATAAATACTATGCATTATAAAACAAAATACATAATGATATAATCAAGCACTAAAGACAACATATCAACATTTAAATAAAATTTATATAAACATTAACCTAAGCAGCAACAACAGATACCTAAAAAGCCAAGGCTAACCTAGAAGTTAGCAGCTAGCAGAAGGAAGTGACTTGAACAGCGAGTGAGCATTATGAAAAGAGGTGCATGGTGACTGTTCATAGACACACTTGCTCATTCACTCACTCGGTGCACTTGGTACATGAACTGAATTGTAATAACGGGTTTTATTTAGCTGTTTTTTTTTTATAAGAAAAAGTTACTTTGGAGATTTGGGGGAATGTGCAAGGGTTTAATTTTGGTTGATCTCTGTGTTGTGGAAGGGAGGGAATTACAGTGCTGTGAAGCTGCTGATTGGAAACACTACGTTCACTTCTGTTTAAGATGGTAGGTACGTGTACTGATTTTTTTTGTTGTTTTCATTTGGGCATGTGTGTGTTGTGACTAGATCTGTGATGTTATACTGGGATAACATCATGGGTCCAGCCCCAGATTGACCAATCAGAGCACAGCATTCTTTCTTACCATTAGAGACTACAATACAGATTACAGGTGTTATTTGCACACCGCTACTCCTGGGTGGGTTGAAGCACGAGGCGACCTAGTGCTTCCACCACCCCAGGAGTGACGTTATTACACGATAACACACACCCTGGAGTGCCTTATTGCTATTATACAATGGCTCTTTTTTTTTTAAATGAGAAGAAAATGTGAAAAACTATGTTTAAAATAGTTTTTTAACAACATTTCTGTTAGGGCAGGTATACATATTGAAAAAAAAGTCCATACTTTAGTCCAGCAGGTGGTGCTGCCCCTACATGACTGCCCTCTATTCACTTGGTTTGTGTCTTTCTGACCCCCTGTGCCCTATTGTTCTGTTTTCCTCTGCTGTTAGACAGAGACAGTATTTTGCTCTCCCCGATGTAGTGAGGACCCGAAGAGTTGTAACCGAGATTGCAGTTTGAATATTGAGATAGACTGCAGGAAAAGGTGAGCACTGCTGGTAATGGGAATCGGAGTGAGGTTTGTGGCTAAGCAACTGTATTACGCAACGCTGCAGTGTGCACGCACTGTCAGTCGTGAAGGAATGGGGAACGAAAAAGCCATTTGGAGCGACGGCTTTCTTGTGCTGTATGCCACACTTTTTTTTTATTTTAGGTTTGTGGTTATGACTGGGAGGAGCAGAATATTGTGAGGAAGCATTCTGGGGTGGTGAATTTTACTCGCTCTCTGTGTCGCGTGACCAGCAGATTCGGTGTAGTTCACTGGACCTCAGGAAAGCCGTTCGTTTATGAAAAATAAAAATCTGCAACATGCAGCACTGTGTTGTACAGAGCATGACAGTTACTGAATATGGAGGGAAAAAAAGACTGTGTGGGTGGGGTGGAGGAGACACTGACTTGCTGGAACAGGAAAGGTACTGTGAATTCGTATTAGCATAGCGGGAGCTTCACTGGGGAGGGAGTGATTTCATTACCAGTTCTGCGGTAATCTCTGTACCTGCCCTTGATACAGTGATGTTATTGTCTAATAACATCACTGTATCTAGGGGTCATCAGCCAATCAGGTTAGTCTGATTTTTCTTGCCATTGTACAATTGCCATTAACCTATGATGAAGCTCCCCATAGGCATGAAATGTTAAGTTGGCTACCATGGCTTTAAATAATGGCCTCCACAGTTTGTGGTTCATGTGAGTGTAATCTGTTCTACATGTGTGATGCTAATGAAATATTTTTATATTGGATTTTGGGCTGAATGCAATAAATCTGTTAAGCAAGGTGTATTCCCTAAGGGGTTGAGTGTCTTACATTTTGCACAATTGAACTTCATGAAGTATCTAAGTTATTTCTTCTGACTTTACCCACTCTGCTTGCAGCCAATACTATAACAATATGACTTCAAGGAGGAGAGGGGGCAATTAAACAAATTAAACAAAACTGAAAGTATGGAAGCCTGTTTAGGACAAATGTCCTAAAGCAAAACATAAATGCCATCAAGTCCTAGCAGACAGCAGGACTTCTTAACCAGGAATACATAAAACTTTTCCATTTTTATATAAATAAACATAATTATTTTAATTTCCAAAGACATTTTTTTAAAAGAAACCAATTTTATAAGCGTAATAACATGCCCCAGGGTGTGTATTATGTTAGATTGCTGCAGTTCTACAAAGTCCACAGACAAGATGCCCCATGGGAGGCTGATACACAAGATTAGGAAGTAAGGAGCAGGGGGTATCCCCTGATAATATCGGGGGAATAACATTGCCGTAATAATATTGCGGTTCACTACATCGTGTGGTATTACAGTGACAGGGCATTGTTACAATGTTCCGCATAACCCTGTCACTGTATGTGTGGGCAGGGAGGGGAAAACAGTAGTGGAGGAGGGATAAGGCAGCAGAAGTTGTGGTGCCCGGCTGAGTTGCTTCTGTGACAGAGTGGCAAGGCATCTGGTTTCTACAGTAGAGGAGACCTGGAGACCAGGGTTTGGGTCCCCGACTCCCAGGATTTACTATTGGTTTATTTATTTATTTTGTTTTAAGTAATTTCCCCCCAGCAACTTTTTCCCCATCCCTTGATCCACACCCCCTTGGAGTTGATTATAAAAATTCTGGGAGGAGGTGTGGGGGGCTTAGTCCCCACATCGGGGGTATGGGGTGCAGAGCCCCTTCCCAAAGGAAATCCTGCTGTTGATTTTATGTATTTGTAGTGTTGGTGTGGTATTTGTGAAGTCGTTATTTTTACTGACTTTGAAATTGACCAGCAATGTAATGGTTGTGGCGTATTGTGCAGCGATGTTTTTTGTTGGCGACGTTGTCACCTAGAACTGAGCAGAGGGCTATTAATATAGAGTAGTTATTTAATAGGTGACAGAGAGTAGTACTTGAAAGGACAAAGGTCAGACTGGAAGATAATGACTAGTGGTTAGGTCTTAGTCAGCTTCTATTCAATTTGTTCATTAATCATCTAGAACTGGAGACTTGTAGCCATTTAATGGAATTTACAAATAATACAAACCTGGCAAGGGAGGTCAATAGCAAGGTGGAGTTTGAGAAAATTACTGCAGGACAGGCTGTTAATCAGACAGAAGGCATATGCAACTCAGTGTGCGGAAGTGTAAAGTGATGCACCTAGGGGCCTGAAACCCAATATAGGCTTACAAACTAAATGGTAGAGTGTTGCATCTGACAGAGTGGGTGAGGAATGTTGGTTTATTACAGGGTCATCTTTAAAACTGTCTATAGAGTATTTGACAATGACCAGTAAGGTCGACAGACTACTAGGTTGCAAAAAGGAGGATTAATAGAGAAAAGGAAGGGAATAATGTAAGTATATTAAGCACATTAATAGAGAAAAGGGAAGGAATAATGTCAGTATATTAGACACATGTTAGCCGCTGACAAGATATCTTGTCCTAAAAACCTATGCGTTCTAAATCTTCCGGCAGCCTAAGGGTTAAACCCCATTTGGAGTATTATGTGCAGTTCTGAACGCTGTATTGCAAAAAGGATTTAAAAGAAACTTGAAAAACTTCAGCAAAGAGCTACAGTGATGATTAGGGGAGTGGAAAGCATGATGTACAAGGAAAGGGTTGAGCTTCGAGACCTGTTCTCTCTTGAAACAAAGACTAACAGAAAATATAATGGATGGTAATACAAAAATAGACCAGAATAAAATGTTCAACAGAATCCATTGTAGCAAAACTAGATGACATGGGTTTACAGCTAAGGGAGGAGACAGTCCGTATGAAAATAGGGAAATGTTTTTCTTCCAGACAGTAATACAGTTGTGAAACAGATTACTGGAGGAGGTGATAAGGGTAGAGTGTTCAGAGTTTTTAGACTAGGCTTGATGGGTCACACACTCTTACTTGTCCCACTATACCTGTGCACTTAAATATGCCACTAAGCTTGAAAGACACAAGAGTATAGGAATCCAATCAACTTGCCCAATTTTCTAATTATTTATTTATTGAAATAATTTTATCAGGAAAGCTGACAAAGATATAGCAGATCATTTCTGGAGGTGTCCTGGGGTGTAAGAAAACACAGAAATACCAATACAGAAGTGTCAATATAACAGCAGGATAAACAGGAAAATACGAAAGGCCACCACCAGGTATGGGGGGCATGGGCGGAGACATGCACGGGATGATGAGACCAAACCGAAAGGTTAGTTATGCACGACTACTTACATAATTCAGATGTCTCTTTTTTTCATTTTTGCCAGAAAATCTTTTTTAGTTCTTGTATGTTGTCAGATTTGCTTAGTTTGACAGGGAATGCCCATTTTCAGCTTCATCCCGGGGCGCGAGAGATTGGTGCAAACTGAGTCAAATTAAGCTGTAGGTGATGACCAAAACAGTGGGGAAAGTTGTCCTTTTTTCGAGCAGTGTCATGGGATGTTAAAACATCCAAGAACAACCATCAGAACAGGCAGGGCATTTTTGGTTTAATGCTCATCTGAAAGACATTGCCTTGGAAGCACAGCACCCGCTCATGCTGCACTGCAGTGCCTGTATTGGGATTTAATCTGGTTACCTTGTGTGGGTCTAGAACTACACCTTTTCTGATCTTCAAACAGAAATCTATCAATGGAGATGCTTTACAAATGGCATCAGTCCACAGGTGTCTGCCGCCCTGGAGATGAAACTTAATGCCAGTTACAGAATTTAAAATGCAAGTTCAGATTAGAGTACTGAAATATGGGAAGAGATAGGAACCAAGAGGCAAGTCAGAACTCAGAAGAAGCCAGAAGGTGAAGGAAGGAAACATATTCAATTCAGTGCTTTAGAGTAACTGGTAATTGGTATTTTTCCTTTAAACTTAGATTGTAGGCTTGTAGTGACACTATACTTTCTTTCTGTGTCTTTACTTATAATTGTTTTTGGGCTGTTGAAAATTTAAAACATAGTGGTAGTGTAATTCTGTGCTGTCTTTAATTGCTCCCACCCCTTCCCCCAACTCTTAATTATATGCCCTGATAAATCTGATTGACAGG
Source organism: Neoceratodus forsteri (assembly GCA_016271365.2). NCBI lineage: Eukaryota > Metazoa > Chordata > Ceratodontiformes > Ceratodontidae > Neoceratodus > Neoceratodus forsteri. The sequence goes on from CM057458.1 coordinate 204,640,395, forward strand.
AGCTAAACACAGGTATAGTAAGAGGTGAAGTAGGAGAGGCACAAGGGGAAGAAGACCACCTCAGCATGACAAGTATTTTGACTTATTTATTTATTGGTTTCTTTTCCTTAAAAGAAAATATATATATCTGATGATCAGTTACAGGATTTTAGTATTGTAAATAAATAAAAGAGAACTAAGAGAGCTTCAGTAGCAGAGAAGTAGTGGAATTGCAGTATAATGTGGAGTGGTGCAATGCAGTGGCTGTGGGGCAGCCATATTCAGGCAGACCTTCTGACACTGAGGTGCTGCCCCTATCTGCATGCATCTCTCTGACCGCGGATGAGGCAGCCAGACTCAGAGCAGAAGTAAACTGGGTCAGGAGTACCATCACCCCTATCCAGGGACCACCCAGTCCAATGCAGCTGCCTCAAAGGATGCCGAGAACGAGGAGCACTTGGATGACAGTGGGCTCAGGGAGGGTTAGAGCAGTCAGGCAGAGGCACATACCAGATCCTATTCCTCTCAAGAACTCATATGCCACACTGGCAAATGAGGACAACCAAATAGAGGTACCCAGGGAAGTGGAAGGAAAGGATGTGGAGGTTAGGCAAGGAGGTGACCTCAGTGGGGAAAGCAGTGGACCCCAGAGGAGGAGAAAGCGAATCCTGGTGGGGGACTCCATCGTAAGAGGGATCCAGCTAGGAACACGAGGGGGAGGACAGGGAGGTGAGGTGCCACGGCATGGAGGGATGGAAGGAAGATACTGGGGATCACTGGGAAGGCAAGACGGGAGGGTGAGCTGGATGTCATTATCCACCTAGGTACTAATGACTTTGCAAATAGGGAGCCAAAGGAAGTTCAGGAAGAGTTTAGGAAACTGGGGAGGGGTCTCAAGCAAGTAGCTACTTCTGTCACTTTCTCAGAAGTACTACCTGTGAGAGGCAAGGGAGAGCATAGGAGTGCATGCACCAGGAACTTTAACTCATGGTTGAAGAACTGGTGCTGTGAGGAAGGGTTTGGATTCATTGGTGACTGGGGACCCACCTGGAGGGATGGAGGTTTGTTCAAGCCTGACGGCCTGCATCCATCCTGGAGGGGAATCCAAGCACTCAATGATAAGTTTAAATGCTACATTGACAAGCATTTAAACTAGCAAAGGGGGGTGGCAGGCCAGCAAGGACGGTACCTACTTGCTCACCCCCCACAGCTAGTAGTGGAACCAGTGAACCAGAGGAGTGGCTATCTCTGCAAAGCAGTGTGCAAAAGATGGAGATTAGTGTCCAAAAGGTGGATAAGCAGAAAAGGGGCAAAATTCAGCAGAAGGGCAAACAGCAAGGAGAACCAGGGATAAATGACAACCAAGAAGGGCTGGAGTAGAACAGTGAAGCAGACTAGGGAGGTCAAATCATGGAAAGCCATGTGTGCAAATGCCAGGAGCCTTAGCAACAAGATGGAAGATCTGGAGGCTGTCATGGTCCAGTCAGACCTGGACATTGTGGCCATCACTGAACCTGGTGTAATGATAACCATGACTGGGAGATGGCCATACCTGGCTACAACATATTCAGAAGACAGAGCAGGCAGGAAGGAGGAGGAGTAGCACTGTATGTGAAAAATGACATAAGGGCCACGAGATCCAGGAGGAACAAAATGGGGAGAGATACTGTGGGTTAAGCTGGAAAGGAAAATGGGGCCAGCCATCCAGACAGGTGTGGTCTATAGACCACCAGCCCAGGAGGAAGAAACAGATAGGAGTTGATGCTAGCCATCCAAAGGATGGCAGACAAGGTGAGGTAGTACTGGTTGGAGACTTCAATATACCAGACGTGGACTGGAGCATCCCAGCAGCAGCATCAACTAGAGCAGATTTATCCTGACTCCTTCAGGTGCCTTCCTCAAGCAACTGATCATGGAACCAACTCGGCAGAAGGCAATACTGGACCTTGTGCTCACAAACAGGGACAGTGTGATGGGGTAACAGTGGGAGCACCTGGGTAACAGTGACCACCAGTCATTGTGGTTTGAAATCACAGAAAGAGCAGAACCAAACCACACAAAACACGATCCTGGATTTTAGGGGCAGACTTTGGGAAAATGGGAGATACTGAAAGAGGCATTAAGGGAATGGGACAGGAATCTGGTTGAGGAACAGTGGGCAGTATTTAAAATGGGGATTATAAGAACAACAGAATTATGCATTAAGCAGGTTAGCAAGAGGAAAAGGAAGAGGAGACCATTATGGTTTTCCAAAGAGGTAGCAAAGAAAGTGAAAGCCAAAAGATTGCATTCAGGCAATACAAAGACACAGGCAGAAGGGATAGGGAGAAGTACCAGGAGAAACAAAGGGAGGCAGGAAGTCAGTAAGGGAAGCCAAAGCTCAGACAGAAGAACACATTGCAAAATCAGTGGGTAAAGGACAAAACCTTTACAGGTACATAAGGAAAAAGAAAGACAAAGGGAGGGATAGTGAGACTGAAGGGGAGATGGGAGCCGGTGGAGGATGACAACAATAAAGCTGACATATTGAACAGGTATTTCTGCCCAGTCTTTACTAAGGAAGAGGGGGTAATGGGTCTGAAGGGAGTACAAGGGTGAGAATGGTGCAGAAATGGACACAAGTCCCTTTACACGAGAAAGGGTCCTGAAGGAACTGGAAGTAATAAGAGCTGATGAAGCAATGGGGCCAGATGGGGTGCACCCCAGGTTCTTAAAGAACTAGGAGAGGTGGTGGTGGCTGAACCTCTGGCTATCCTGTTCAGCCAATCACTGGAAACGGGAGGTACCCAAGACTGGAGGACAGCAGATGTAGTCCCTTATACAAAAGTGGGAACAAAGAGGAAGGGGAACTACAGACCAGTCAGCCTCACCGGTAGTGGACAAGATCATGGAAGCACTACTGAAGGAGAGATTGGTGGAACATCTGGTTGTCAATGGACTACAGGACCCAAGGCAGCATGGTTTCACCAGGGGAGGCCATGTCAGACCAACCTCATTGAATTTTTGACTGGGTGACTAGGAGGTGGATCAGGGAGGGCAGTGGACATGGCTATCTGGACTTCAGCAAGGCCTTGACACTGTGCCACATGAAGACTATTACACAAACTGGGGAATATGGGTGTGGGCAGGACAGTAGTGTGGTGGGTAGGTAACTGTCTGGGTGGCAGGACACAGAGGGTGGTGGTAAATGCCTGTCACTCTACAGAGGGAAGAGTAACCAGTGGGGTACCACAGGGATCAGTGCTGGGACCGGTCCTATTCAACATCTTCATCAGTGACATTGCACAGGATCTAGAAGGCAGAATTGCACTGTTCGCTGATGACACAAAGCTCTGTAACAGAGTAGACACACCGGAGGGTGTAGACAGAATGAGAAGGGACCTGCAGAAACTTGAAGAATGGTCAAGGGTTTGGCAGTTGAAATTCAATGCAAAGAAGTGCAAGATAATGCATATGGGGCACAAAACTCTGGCACAATATATCAGTTGGGGTGAGGATATAGCATGCACCAAGCAGGAAAGGGATCTTGGGGTTGTCATCTCTGATGACCTCAAGGTAGAAACAGTGTGACAAGGCATCAGGTAAAGCAAATAGGATGCTGGGATGTATAGGCAGGGGCATCACCAGCAGGAAAAGGGAGGTCATAATTCCGCTATACAAGACACTAGTGAGGCCCACCTGGAGTACAGTGTACAGTTCTGGAGACCATACCACGTAAGGACACAGACAGGGTAGAGAAGGTTCAGAGGAGGGCAACAAAGATGGTGCATGGGTTGCATCACAAGTCCTATGAAGACAGGTTGAAGGAACTGAACATGTACTCCCTGGAGGAGAGGAGGGAGAGAGGATATGATAAGACATACAAGTATCTTACATGGAGGAACAGGGTGCAGGAAAACACTATTTTAGCGAAAAGATGTTTCAGGACTAGAGGGCATGGGATGAAGTTGGAGGAGGACGATTCAGAGGAAACATGATAGAGAATTTCTTCACAGAACGGTGGTGGACAAGTGGAACACCCTGCCAGAGGAAGTGGTGGGGGCTGAAACAATCACGGGATTTAAGAATGCATGGGATAGACATAAAGGAATTCTAGAGGGCAGGGGTAAGGGGAAACAGACTTCTAGGAAAACAAACTGAACTTACAAGCTCAAATGGGCAGACTAGGTGGGCCATAGGCCCTTATCTGCCGACACTGTCTATGTATCTATGTAAGAATATAAATGAAACAAAGTTACACTGTGCCAATTATTATTTAAAGGAGAACATTCATAAACTGTGCCCATCACAGTTTGAACATCTATAAAGAGAGCTTTTAAATGAGGTATTGGGCTCCACTGTAGCTGGCAGCAGTCAAGCAATAGCAATGTACTCGCCTGCCCAATATTAATACTAGATTGCCACCATTTTTGGAACCTTGTGAAGACTCATGATTAAGCTGTGCTTGATCACAGAGTGGTTATCCACAGCTTGATTGTCAGTGACATCAAAAGGTTCTAAAAGGGGTGGTAATGTAGTATCAATATGGGACAGACTTCATCATTGATATCTCTGAACTGCTGCCAGCTCGAGGTAAGCCCAATACCTCATTTAAAAAGACTTTAATGGGATTTCAATTATGATGGACACTGTTGATGACTGTTCCCCTTTAAAATTAGAATAACTCATCTATCACCTAAAGAATAAACTCCCAATTAAAGCAGTGTAAGTAGGGAGCATTGACTCTTTTGAACTCAAGTAGGATAAGTTCCTCGTGGAACATTACATCACTGAGTTAAGTATTTAATTCACTGGGGGAAGGAGAGTCATGAGAAGCATACGACACCTCATAGCAGAAGTATTCTGCCTGGAAGAAAAGGCTGATCATTTGGTCTCAGGTGTCTACTACAGATTTCTACTACTGGTGGTTTTCCTCCTCTTAGCACAAAGCCCGTACTAATGCTTAAGCATTGCCTACAGCTATTTCACATTATGAATCATTTATTTTCTATTTCTATAGAAGTGAGTGAGTTGGCTGCAGCATGTGAGAACCTCTTATACAGTGTAGAGGGGTCTTCATGAGCTGTAGCCTCGGCAGCTGACCACATTCTGAGTTTTTTTATTTCAGATGTTAGACATTGGTGCCTGCATACCAAAACACACTGAGCTACATTGTACAATGCTGAATGATAAATCTCCTCATATTTTTTAGTAATTCAGCCTCTATCTCCCTGGCCACCAGTCTTGGCCATTTCAAAACTGGTATCAAGAGCCTTCTTCTTGACTCAGTAGCCTGTGGTTGTTATCAACATACCTCTCGGCTGACTATACCAAATAACTCGCCTATCTCCTGTCAACAGCCTTAGGTCCTACAAACTAGCTGCATATAAACCTCAACTCAGGGTTCTGTCAATGACTCCTCGAATCTGTAACCTGTCTTGTCTTGCTGCAATGATCCAGGGTCCTATAAGATCCTAGTGGTGGTAACCAACTAATGTAAACACACTTTCTGTGTGACCAATGTATAAAATGTTTAATGTATTACTGTGTGACCAATGTATGTGTAAAATGTTTAATGTGTGTTCTTTGTACTGACAAGGAGCCTTTGCAAAGGAGTCTATGACTCAAAGGATTGTAATTCTGATTCTAATTAAATAAATAAATAAAATAGTACAGTGGTATTACACAAAGTTATAGGTATGCTCACCGTTTCTGTGCAGTTAATACAAAGTACCATTGCCAGCATGATCCTGACTTCTCTGTGCATGCTGAAGCCACTATACAGAATCTACAAAAACTGTCGCTGAGAACAGAAACAAACAGCTGCTGAAATACAAATAATAGTATCCACACCATACAGGGCTTCTGTCCTGAAAATGATTAGTCCCTTTATGTTGTTGCTATTTTGAAACTGACGCTGTGATTGCTGCTGCTGAAACTCCCTGGTACAAGCTGCTATGAACCATGAGTAGAAAAAAAGCAAGTACATGCTGGTGAGAATGGTGAAGTTGCGGCAGTAGTCCATGCATAAAAATTTTTACTGTAGACAAAGAAATGATTAATGAAGATTAAATGGTATCCCTGAGAACTCTTTGGCTAATCAAAAGTGTCATCTCAAGACATCTTTGCACTCCAGAACTACTCAGTTTCGCTTTGGAGTTCTCAACAGCAAAGATGTCTTGAGATGACACTCTTGATTAGGCAAGGGACAGCTCAGGCATGCCATTTACCTGTATTATAAAACAATGGCTAGAAATGGAGCATTCTGATTGGCAGACAGCATTCTATAAGGGCTAGGTTAATGACCAGAAACCTTCATATTTCATAGAACCAATAGAATTTTACCTATAAAAACATTCATTTTAAAAATATACTAACAGTTTAGTTTAAAAAAACACTGTCCAGAGGTTGAGTCACCTTTGTTAATCTAACCCTTGGGTCATAATGTACTCAGTTTGCCTTATACTATATTTCATGAATATTCTATCCTGGGTCTTTTGTGCAACATTTAGACCGTTCCTCCTGTCTAGCTGAATCAATGATTGCCACAGTACTCTGAAAGTAGTCTAGTAATGTAATAAGCACTAAACTTGGAAAAAAAAGTGGTATCATCCTTTGGATGATGAGATTCCTTGTTTAATGAGAATTCTGTTCTGGGGGAAGGGTCAAGGTTTAGTGTGATAATAATGATGTATTGGTCTGCTGTATATTGACCTGATCTAAAATTACATGGATCACTCAATATTCTTACAAGCTGTCTTAACTGCACGGGGCAATAAGTCTGTGCAAGGTTTGTGGGACCAGCCTAAATATATCGTAGTACTGCAGGTCTTACCATATAACCAGCAAAGATTTCAATATTCTTGAATGCATGCTATTGCTAGTTTCACATAGAAACACAGAAACATAGAAACTGATGGCAGATAAGGACTGCTAGGCCCACACAGTCTGACCATTTTTCCACATGCTGCAGAAACCATAGACCCTACTAGACCTCTGACTTTGATCTCTTCCCTATCATGAGGGTTCCCCTATGTCTATCCCATGCATTTTTTTATTTCCTTGCTGAATTTGCCCCCACCACTTCTGCTGGGAGGCTGTTTCATGCACCCCCTCCCTCTCAGTGAAGAAATACGTCCTCACTTTACCCCTTAGTCTACCTCCTTCCTGCCTCATGCCATAACCCTTTGTTCTAAAACATTTCTTTTTCTGAAAGATGGCACCCTTCAATGCCTTACGTATGCCCTTGAGATATTTGAAGGTCTGTATCATATCCCCCACCTCCTCCTCTCCTCCAGGGTATACATCTAAAGGCCTTCCAGTCTCTCCTCATATGACTTATGTTGCAGGCTATGCACCATTTTTGTTGTCTTTCTCTGAACTGCCTTTCCCCTGTATCTCTATCCCCCCACACCAAGTACAAGGCTGAAAATAGGCAGAATTGACTATCCCTCCTTTACCAGCCAACAAAAAAAAAATAGATAACCAAACAAATAAATAAATTGTGGGATAATGGCATGATATGGGAAGTGAGGCATGACGAAGATGCTGAAGGTCTTATTCACACCTGCAAATACAGTTATCATACAATTACACACCCACACACACTTACATACACCCTGGAGTGCCATTTTGTGATAATAAGTTAGATTCCATGATTTACGGTTTTAAAACTAGGTAATGAGATTGAGAAAATTAAGTATTTCTGACCACTTCTGTTGTGCTGGAATAGTGCACAGACATGTCACCACATTTGATCCATCATATGCCCTAGTTTCTCTTAGTTATTTTTTAAATTCACGCTAACATGCAGTGATCTAACAGATAAAAAAGGATTGCCAGGCTTGCAGCTTCATTTACATTTTTTTCTGGGTGAGGTTTTCTATCAGTTGCAACAATGCCAGATGCATGGATGAAGTGACTTCATTTTTTTCTTTTTATATGCCCTTCCCCAGTCCAGCCCCCTTCCTGTCAGCCTGTCCAGCCCTATTGCCCCCACTTCCCCTGGAACTTACCTTTGCTGCCATATGTTTCTCCATGGCTTGCACCTCCAACCCCCACTACATCAAAGATCCAGTTGGTGGTGGCAGTACCCAAGTTGCCATGTGTGGGCCTGTGAGGTGCTGGACTTATCCTACTGACTGGCTTTTCACTTTTTCTCCCTTCCCCTCCAGAGGAGTATGTGTTCAGTACTGTCAGGAAGTAATGTGCATGCTTCTAAGCACCTTGCACCAATGACCACTGCTCCTCTGAGCCAATCAGCAGTCCTGAGATGTTTGCACCCTAGCCTCTATAAGGGGACAGGCTTGTGCCATATCCCACAACCTCCCCCCTCTGAGGAAGAAAGCAGTCTGATGGACCTTTGATCCTTGTCCCCCAGCAAGCCCCCAACTCACCAAGTTAATTCTGAAAGGATGAACTGACTTTAGACAACATTCATTTAAATATGCTAGGGTGGCACAGCAGTTAATGCATTTGTTCTCTATGGCCTAGATTCTAGGTCCTAAATAAGATTAATCTGAAATAGGCAGAGTAATTAGAGAGATAATACAAATTGAAATTAAGATCTACTCAATTCACTGTTAATACGGGATTTTCCTTCCAAACTGATTTTGTTTTCCTAGGTATAAATACTGTAAGAAGTATTGATCTTTGTCTGGTTTCTTTGAATTGCAGCAGCTTCACTTGACTTAGCCCTGGAGCTACTGCACAGCTCTTACTTATACTTATAAAATGGGCTTAAGAAATCCAAGTCTCTGATTGGCTACTACATCATCTGAGCTGTGTCCTTATCAAATGACATAGTAGCCAACCAGGACTACTGCCCACCAAGATGCCCCATGACAAGAAGGAGTCAGTGAGCTCTGCCAAGCCTAAACAGAAACATTAACTCACAGAACTCACTGAAGTGGCAGCAATCCAGCACAACGGCTGGCACAGCTCACAGCAGGGAAACGGCAGCCTCTGTGAAAAATATAAATCTCCTGTTATGCCATACCTCTCAACTGCCACACATTGCGAGGTACGTCACTCATTTCACCCCTCAGAAATCCTCTGCCCCTCATGAAGAAGGGGATATTCCAAATTTCCCACTGAGACTTTAAAGCAGAAATTCATAATTATCTACTATGCCCTGTTATCAGCAAACATTATTAACATTAGTGAACTGACAGCAATAGTGTTCTGAACTTACAGTGACAAGTTTGATGATATGTCACACATTTTGGTCATTTGTCACACATCTTGTCACACATTTCAGGGAAGAAAGGTTGAGAGGTATGTGTTATGCTGCTCCCCTGCCCCGACCAAGCTCAAAGTATACTGATCCACAACAAAAAATTAACAAAACAAGCTGTTTATCTTCTAACTGCTTCTCCCCGATGGTAAAAAAAATATATGGCTTGAAATCTTCATTATCCCAACAGCCGCCCGTAATCCACCGAGCATCCCGTGTGCTGATAAGAAACGACTTTCACTGCTGAATCACACTCTCGATTGTAATCTAGCAACTGTGCCTCCCACAGCTTTCAAACCCACTTCAATAGCACATTTGAAATAAATCCAGTCCTCATGCTCAGCCCATATTTCTCTCCATTTCTCACTTTAAACGAACCCGGAATCTACAAGTTGAAATTCGTGAACCAGGAAATACTATCTATGGTGGCCACAAATGGACACTCTCACTCCCGATCAGCCAGTCATCAGCTCTTAAAAAAAAAAAGAAGCAAAAAGAGTCAATAAAGAAATACCCCCCCACAAAAAAACCAACAACATTCTTTCGTTATCTAATACTGCGGGGGGCAACAAACATCACAGCAAGTGCTAAACATACCCAGTCCTGCTGTAAATAAAAAAACTAAGTAACTCCATATTAAACAAATGAAACAAACACTTCTTTGACTGTTTCTCTGGTGAGTAGGTGGGTTGCCGACACATACATAAACACCAGCCTTTTATACTGACTTTTCCATTAACAAGCTACATTCCAATACTAAAATAGGGACTACTTTTTCTTATTTTCTACTAATGTAAAATCTTTCACTCTTTCTATGTACGCTTTTTATAGTAATTTTTTTGAGATAACTTCTTTACATAGGAGCCCATTTTATAAGTGCAATACTACTCCGAGGTGTGTAGCTTACCTGATAGAGCACCAGTGGCATAAGGCACTCGGCGCAAGCGCCTTGTGCCTTAGTACACCCCTGGGCATGCTCTTATCAGGCAATATACCACACCTCATCGTGTATTATTGCTTGCATATAACAATAACAGGGCAAGTAGCAGCAGCAGAAAACATATACACGTGTTTCCCTGAAAGTGCTGAGCTGTGCATTTAACTTCAGGAGAGACTGAGAAATGCCAGAAGAGCTCCAGCACCAACTAGCTCATTCCAGAGTCTTGCAATTTTGCCTTGTACTTTGTCAGGCAGTCACTAAGCCTCTGAGGAGCTTATAATATTTTGCCCTAGGGCATTATAAATATTAAATCTACCACTGAATGATCCCCTGCTAACTTCATAGAAGGACAGCATGCCAACTTGACAAAGTAATGTGCATTGTTCAGTGAAGGGCGAAACAATGCCTGGTGGTCCTATGAGTATGACATCATTTTTTGTATTCACCGTACAAGTAAAGCCTTTTGAGTAGATGGTGTAATTTGGAGCAGAAATATTGCTTATGCTCCCAAAATGTCAAAGATAGTAGCATTCTCTCCCCAATCCCATTTTCTCTCTCTTCTCTCTCTCTCTCTCTCTCTCTCTCTCTCTCTCTTTCTCTCTCTGTTTAATACATTCAAGTGGAGTACTAGATCAGCAGTTTTCACCTTTTGTAAATATTTTGCTGTAGCTGGACTTTATAATAGTTTTGCAGTTTGCAAATACACTTGGGAGTAGAGGTGGAACCTTTTGTGCTTGGGTTGCTAGCATTTATGGTAGCCTCTAAACCTGCTGAGTTTTTCCCCATACCACTGTGTCTTACGTTTGACAGTAAAACTCAAAAAGGTATAACATCAAGATAATCTAGAGACTGGCAGTGAACAAGATGAACAGCTATCTGCCTTGACAAGAAATCCATTGTTTTATATTTGAAGTGTACTAAGACAACAAAATCATATATTGCAGCAGACAATAAAGCATCTCATTGGATACAGAACTCTACATATAGCCATTCAGTATTTATAAAAGTTACTCGAATACTGAATCCTGATTGACATCTTCTGGTACCCAGGTTTGCATATCCTGAAAATAGACATTCCTGAAAGTTGACTCTCATATCAAATAAGAAAGTATTGTCTTACCAGAAACATAAAACAGCTCACTTGATACACCAATGCCAGGATTGTCTTCATGGCACAAGGGAGCTGTCAACCAAAATATAATATAGGATCCAAACTTGCCACTGAATATGTTGAGACATATGGTAGCCATGTATGGCAGCAATGAGGTGCCCCATGCAGTGGATCTCCATAATTTTATTTATTTTATTTATTTAGTTTTTATTGACCGGGTAAGTGCACTAGACAAATCCTGCCTATTTTCAGGCACAACCTGGGGGGGAAGGGATACAGATGAATGCCAACTGACCTTGAACCAGATTAAGCTGTTGGTGGTGTTTGTAGCGAATGAGGGAAATTTGGCCAAGACACTGGGGAAATTCCCCTACTCTTTTCGATAAGTGCCATGGGATCTTTAACATCCACCTGAGCTACCACCAATCCAGGCAGATGGGACCTCAGTTTAACGTTTCATCCGAAAGATGGCACCTCAGAAGTGCAGCACCCCTCTCATGCTGCACTACAGTGTCAGTACTGGGATATTAACCCAAGTGCCAGATGTGGGAACTGAACCTACAGCCCTCTGATCTCCCAGCCTCAGAGGCAAGTGTGCTACCTACTGAGCCACTGACACTGCTAAAATAAATAATAATAGTACACCAGGTTTCCACAGTGCAGGGCAATGCCTGCATCCACAGTCACGTTATTGCTTTCTTTGCAGCAAGGATATATAAATAAGTAGGGAAACGCCTACTTAGGTGGCGACCTGGGGGTGGGACTGAATGTAGGGTCCTTGTGGGGAGATCAAATCAATTGAAAGTGAAAGTTCCTGAAGCTGTATGGAAATCACTCCTGCCAGTATGTCAATAAAGTTGGCAGGACCAAAACATGTGGGTGAGTATAGCTTTCTTATGTACACAGTTGTACCAACAGGCACCATATTCAGACAGTAAGTATTGTGTCAATACCACAGGTGTCCAAAACAATCTGTAGCATCCTTTCCACACAAATTTGTTCCACATATTGGAAGAGGTAATTTTTAAAGCCAGGAGAGCACCACACTCTCACCTCAGAGGAAATCACCATATCTAGTTCCTTAATCAATTTATCATGGACTGAACTGGTAGAATCTCCCAATGAGTCCTGGAGAATCCTGTAAAAATTTCCAATTAAATGGCCCCAGTCCCTGCCTCCTATTGCCCCATTTAGCATGGTTATGAGTAACAGTGTCAGGTTCAGGAGTTCTGTCTGGTCTGCAGGTTTCTGAAGAAGGTATGTTCAGACCTGAAGGTACTGAAAATGTTCCCAGCCCATAAGCCCATATTTGGTCTTTAAGAGTTCAAAAGCAACTACCTCCCCCCCCGAGTGTCAAAAAAATTGAAAGATATACAATAGCCAAACCTGCCACCACAACAATAGGTCACGAAAAGTTGGGTAGGGAGAGATTCTGCATTAGTTGACAGCAACCAGCAAAAATAAAAAAAAATAATGACAAGCATAGAAGCCATTGCATCTGATACCAAACATGGAGTATATTCAGTGTAAATTTAATGAAATTGGCCAAACTAGGTTGATTCAGTGCAGAAGAAAATAAGATTCTCCCTGTGTCATATAAATCATTAAAGACAAATTCAATTGTCTTCCAAAGAGAATTAATCCATGGATGGAGCCAGTGATAGATGGTATGAAGGTGACAGTCTCGGGCATAGTTGAGAAGATTTGGAAGATTAACTCCACCTTGTGGGGTAGGTAATTGGTAAACATAGTTCTAGGGCATTGGCCTCTCCAAATAAATTCTGAAATCGGTTCATTCCAAGTAGAAAAGTAACAAGAGGCAGGAAGGGATGGGAGAGTCTGCAGGAGGCAAACAATTTGGGGTAGGATGTTCATATGAACTGTCTGTATCCTGGAGAAAAAGAAGAGCACCAGAAGGCTCCACCGGAGAGGTAATTTGTCAGGGGGACTGTTAGGGGTTTGAAATTTAGTATCTCTAAATTATTCAATTAATTTGGAATTGGGATGCCCAAATATTTAAATTCCATGTAAATGCAGGAAAAGTGGAGCAACTCAGCAACCGACAAACACACCTGAATGCTAGGTCAAGTTCAAAATCGCTTTTATTAAGTTAAACATAAAAAGCTGACTGAGAAACACAGCACCCCTCCACCAACATTTCACCTAACTATTACTCTTTACCAAGGCGGGGTCACATTACATCACCAGCACCATTTAAAAAGGGAGGTCTTAAAGAGATACTCCTGTATAAGACACATTGTGCTGCCTAACCAATCACATAAGTAATAAATAAATGTCATTTCTTTAATGTGATGTGACCTAAATGTGCAACCAGCAAGTTCTTAAAATACATATATCTAGAACAAAGTGCAAATCAGTGAATAATCTTATAAATAACAACACTCCTATAAAGAAACCTGCTTGTCATATACATCCTAACAGTTCAATAAAATGCAATAGAAGATAATAAATGAATGAATAACTCTATCAAAAATGATTGGAACAGATGACACAAAAGCACCAAAGGTAACCCCAAAGCCTATCCTTGGAAATCAAAACATATGATATAAATATATGTGCCAAACTGATATTCAAAAGGACACTATATACTGTATATGTATATATATATATATATATATATATATTACCATATTTGATTATACACTTAAATATGTACAAATGCAGTTCTATACTAAAATCCTCTAAGTGGAAAACATTCCTTAATACCAAAAATACACTTTGAGTCCTGTTAATTTGCATACCAGAACAAAGGGCAGTATGATATGACAGATCTAGACTCTGAAGTTAGAGGTATGTCTACATATAGAAAAAAACTCATCACTTAATGTAAACAGAAGTCTTCATTACTGAATGTAAACAAAAAAAACCAAAAACCAGAAACTGGAATCAGTGTGCAAAGAAGGCTCCAGTGCCTAGTACATAAAGCATAGTTCACTGCAACACTGAATTTCAATAATACACCTCAGCTACACAAATGATTATTTATAAGCCATCAAATTCATATTTTATCTATGCCTAAGAAATGGTTTGACACTGAAGTTTGCAATGAGACCCTTAGGCCCATGGGCTTTTAATGTGTATTGCCACCTGTTCTCAGCCTGCAACAATTTGTTGTCAGCATCACTTCCATGAACGTTCATATATGTCTTTTCCAGCCCTTGGAATACAAACTCATGGTCACTGCCTTTCAATGTTACGTGCGGTGCCAGAGCATTAGTCTTATCCCGCTTGCTGATACCCCTTAAGTGTTCAGCTATTCTGTATTTCAAGGACCTCTTGGTCTTGCCCACATAGAAGTTTCTGCATTTGCAGCTCGCCACATGAACCACATGTGTTATAGAACAGTTTATAAAGTGCTTTTTCTGATACTCCATGCCAGAAATTGGATGTATAAAAGCAGTACCTGTTTTCAGATGTCTGCACTGTGTACAGTTATTGCATCTAAAAGTACCACCTGGCAAGTTCGGTCTCCTGTCATCCTCTGGCTTTGTGTGCAAACTTTGTGTGATAAGGTTTCTAATATTGGGTCCCTTCATGTAAATCTTTTTTTGGTGGCTTCTGGGTCAAGCTGTTTAATCTTGGCTCCAGCTGCAGCAAGCTTCAGTTTGTAATTAAAATCTCTCTAATCTTGTGACTTTGTGGAGTATATTCTGAAATGAAATTCACAGAAACATCTTTTTTAAGTTCCACTTTCTTAGTACTCCTTAACAATACTTTTCTGTCCATATTGTCAACATCATTCCTTGCTTTCTGCACACAGTTATAGTTATACCCCCTAGCAAAAAATCTTTGGGAGAGGTCCTTAGGCTGTTTTGAATGACTATCTGGGTTGAACGTATTCCTTTTTAACTGCAAAAATTTCCCCCTTAGGAATGCCCTGTATCACATGTCTCAGATGACAACTGTCAAAATACAATAGGGCATTTTTTGCAGTCTCCTTTCTGTATAACTCAATAGTTACACCCCTCCCCCATTTTTCTTTACAGTTACATAAAGGAATTCTATTTGATTCACATTAGCTGTTTTTGTAAACCTCAAATTCACGTTTGTGGATTCTAGAAAAGAAACAAAATCAGGGAGTGTGGATGGGGGCCCCCGCCACACCAAACAAATGTTATCAATAAAGCGCTTGTAACAGCGCAGGTACTGTCTGTATGAATTCAAATCAGTTTGTACCCTTTCTTTCTCCCAATGTGCCATATTAATGCAAAAAAAAAGACAGTGCCTGCGCTGTTACAAGCGCTTTATTGATGACATATTTTTGGTGTGTAGGGGGCCCACATCTGCTCTCCCTGATTTTGTTTCTTTTCTAGAATCCACAAATGTGAATTTGAGGTTTACCAAAACAGCTAATGTGAATCAAATAGAATTCCTTAATTCAACTGTAAATAAAAATGGGGGAGGAGTATAACTACAGAGTTATACAGAAAGGAGATCGCAAAAAATGCACTATAGTGTTTCGACAGTTGTCATCCGACCCATAGAGAGCATTCCTAAAGGGCAATTTTTGCAGTTAAAAAGAAATACTAGCAACCCAAATAGTTATTTGAAACAGACTAAGGACCTCTCCCAAAGATGTTTTGCTAGACGGTAGAACTATAACTGCGTGCAGGAAGCAAGGAATGATGTTGACAATATGGACAGAAAAGTATTGTTAAGGAGTACTAAGAAAGTGGAACTTAAAAAAGATGTTTCTGTGAATTTCATTTCAGAATATACTCCACAAAGCCACAAGATTAGATATTTTAATTGAAAACTATAGCTTGCTGCAGCTGAAGCCAAGATTAAACAGCATGACTCAGAAGCCACCACGAAGGGTTTACAAGAGGGGACCCAATATTGGAAACCTTATCACATGAAGCTTGTACACAAAGCCAGAGGATGAGAGGAGACTGAGCTTGCCAGGTGGTACTTTTAGGTACAATAACTGTACACAGTGCAGACATCTGAAAACAGGTACTGTTTTTACACATTCAATTTCTGGCATGGAGTATCAGAATAAGCACTTTATAAACTGTTCTACAACACATGTGGTTTACATAGCGAGCTGCAAATGCAGAGACTTCTATGTGGACAAGATCAAGAGGTCCTTGAAATATAGAATAGCTCAAAACTTAAGGAGCACCAGCAAACAGTATAAGACTAATACTCTGGCACTGCATGTAAGGTTAAAAGGCAGTGACCATGAGTTTTATAGTCCAAGGGCTGGAAAAGACATATATGAACATTCGTGGAGGTGATGCTGACAAGAAATTGTTGCAGGCTGAGAGCAGGTGGCAATACACACTAAAGGCCCATAGGCCAAATGGTCTCAATGCAAGTTTCAGTGTCAAACCATTTCTTAAGTATAGATAAAATATGAATTTGATGGCTTATATAATATTATTAGTGTTAGGATAATCATCTGTGTAGCTTAGGTGCATTATTGAAATTCAGTGTTGCAGCGAACTACGCTTTATGTACTAGACACTGGAGCCTTCTTTGCACACTGATTCCAGTTTCTGTTTTTTGTTTTTTTTTGTTTACGTTCAGTAATGAGTTCTTATGTGTATGTAGACATACCTCTAACTGTACACTTTAGAGTCTAGATTTTTCATATCATACTGCCCTTTATTCTGGTATGCAAATTAATAGGACTCAAAGTGTATTTTTGGTATTAGGGACTGTTTTTCACTGAGGAGATTTTAGTACAGAACTACATTTGTACATATTTGTTAAGTGTATAATCAAATATGATAAAATATATATATATAGTGTCCTTTTGAACATCAGTTTGGCACATATATTTATATTATATGTTTTCATTTCCCAAGGATAGGCTTTGGGGTTACCTCTGGTGCTTTTGTGTCATCTGTCTGGTCCAATCATTTTTGATAGAGTTATTTATTCATTTATTATCCTGTATTGTATTTTATTGCACTGTTAGGATGTATATGACAAGCATGTTTATTTATAGGAGTGTTGTTATTTATAGGATTATTCACTGATTTGCACTTTATTCTAGATATATGTATTTTAAGAACTTGCTGGTTGCACATTTAGGTCACATCACATTTATGAGATGACATTTATTTATTAATTATGTGATTGGTTAGACAGCACAATGTGTCTTATATAGGAGTATCTCTTTAAGACCTCCCTTTTTAAACGGTGCTGGTGGTGTAATGTGACCACACCTTGATAAAGCATAAGAGTTACATAAAACATTGGTGATGGGGTGCTCTGTGTCTCAATCAGCTTTTTATGTTTAATTTAATAAAAGTGATTTTGAACTTGACCTAGCATGCATGTCTGTTTGTCTGATGGTGAGTTGCTCTGCTCTTCCTGCATTTACATGTATTTGTTTTGCTGAAGCACCGGTTATGCCTTGGGAAGCCGCACTTCTTGTGCAATTTAAATTCCATGCCTCACCATCCAAGCTGGAGGGCAAGCCAAAGGGAATCAGCAGGAAAATAGTTAAAAAGAAGAACCTCAGTTTTAAGTGTATACAAGGAGAAAATGGCCAGAGAGCTGTAGTGCTCAAGAATGAACCAAGCAGTAGGTATGAAAAATGCTGTAGTTAACAAAGAAAGCAGAATATTGTTCACATAGACAGTAAGCTTGTATTCAAACCCTCTCAGACAATACCCTCAACCATCAGGTGGCAGCATGGGGCCATGGCCAGGGAGTCTACATTCAATGCCAATAGGAGAGGGGATAATGGGCACCCCTGCTTGGTGCCACGGGACAGGTATATGAGGGAGTGTGAAAGCTGTTCACCTGAACATAGGCCAGATATCTGCATGAAGATTCTTGAGCCATGTTGCAAAGTCTGAGGGCAATCAAAATGCAGACAGGATGCCCCAGTGAAAACCCCAGGACACCATGTCAAAGGCCTTTTCTGTGTCAAGGCTAAGGAAGGCTATTGGAAAGGTTCTCTGGGAGACATACACCATTAAACCAGGGTTCTCTGAACATTATCCTTCATTTGCTGTCCAACAAAACCAGTTTGGTCAGAGTGTATAAGAGAGGGAAGAATATGATCAAGCCAATTGGTTCAAATTGTCATAAATAATTTATAATCAACATTTAGTACTGAAATGGTTTGGTAAGAGGAGGGTCTTTGTCTGATTTCAAGATGGTTGAGAGAGTGAGAAAAAACTTTCAAGGGGGAGGAAGCATTCCCACAGCTAAGCCAATAGTGCCTGATGCAGATAAAGAAGAAGGTGCTCTGAGAAGGCCTTGCACAATTCTGCAGGATAACCAGCTGGGGAACGCATTGCTGAGTCTTTGCTTTGTAGTTTGTCTCATTTAATAGAGATCATAAGAGAAGCTTTCTGAGCATTAGTTAAAGTGGGAAGTGGGAATGAGGATAGAAAGTTGGTGATAACCACCTGGTCAGGGGGAGAATCTTTGGTGTAAAGAGTTTGATAATAATCACAGAGCATGGACCAAATTTGTCTGGTGTTATGAGTACAGTGTTTCATGACTGGGTCTTGTAGACTAAGTACACATGTTGTTCACCTGCAGGCCCAAAAATGCCATGCCATAAGATGTGTACTATGAGAACCACTGTAATACTGAGATTGTTTAAGACAGTGAAGGGCCTGTTAAACCTATTCATCCAGTATGGCTTGTATCACTTGTTTTACTTTTTTATTTGATCAGCTACAGTCCTGTCTTCCTGAGAGTATAAGAACTGAAGTGTACTCAGTAGGTCCTATAAGAACTCATACTTCTCTTCCCATTTCCATTTCTTAGTCAAAGCACACAA
This sequence comes from Neoceratodus forsteri, assembly GCA_016271365.2. Classification (NCBI taxonomy): domain Eukaryota; kingdom Metazoa; phylum Chordata; order Ceratodontiformes; family Ceratodontidae; genus Neoceratodus; species Neoceratodus forsteri. Next base: position 204,659,413 of record CM057458.1, read on the forward strand.
AATGATGTCTCTTATAGGACCATCTTTATGGTGTCCCAGAAAATTGGTGCAGAAGCTGAAGCTACATTATTGTACAAAATTATCTGCAGGAGCCGTTCCCATATCATAGTGAGGAAAGAAGCATCCTTAAGCAAGGCAGTGTTAAATCTCCAAAAAAAAGACTTTGCTTATTTTCAGTGGTCCAATTTAGGAAGGAAACAGCTATGATCTGACAGAATCTGGGGAGAGAAAGAGAGGCCCTGAATAGTGGAGAAATGCTTGCATGGTGTAAAAAAGGAATTCAACTGAGGGTAGCTGTTGTGCTGGGGAGCAGAGTGGGTATACGCTTTGCCCGTAGGTAAAAATGGCAACAGATGTCAATGAAACCAAGTTGTGCAAAAATTAGTTCTGAGATACTTACGTGTGGCCGACACTCTGTATTTTGTCAGATTAGAGGTGTCAAAGTCTGGTAAGATTGAAGACACCACCTAAAATAAGCTGTCTTGCCAGAAGGTCCAGAAGTTTCCCCAAGAATCTCAGAAAAATCTTGGTGTCTGAATGAGGAGGAAAGTAGGCATTTGTCAGGATAACTTCCATGTTATAAAGAGACCTCTAAAGAATGACAAAGTGGTCATGGGGATCACCAAATGTTGCTTAAAAATAAAGTGCATAGAGGCCGGGACCAGGATGGAGGTGCCCCTACTTTTTCCCTTCTGGTAAGAAGAGGAGTATACCATGTATCTGCCCTCCCATTATAATTTCTCATGTTCTATTGGTGTAAGATGTGTTTCCTGTAAGAAAGTCACATCCAGTAGGATGGCTGCAGAGAGAGTTGAAATATTTAACTCAGTTAATCAGATTATTTAAGCTGTTTATTACTCTAGGACAGAATGGTGACAGGAGTTACAGATATTAGGTTTTTAGTAAGGGGTCAGGCCACATAGGCCTGATCCATAGACAAGGAGGTGGATGTAAGACCCTCCACTGCCACAGCAGCTCCACCCAAGACATCCATCCCATAGGACCCAATGCAGCAGGGTACCACAAATTGGTGGTGGGTGGGTGGAGGACTGTGAAGAAGGCACCAAATCCAGAATACAAAACCAATTGCGCCAAACAATCTGTGAGATGCTGACAATAAACAATTTGGTGCCTCAGAGTTAAAAACTTTTTAAACACAAAATAAATGATTAACCATAAGCCAAATCCTAGCCCACCAGGGTAGGAGGCTTCAACAGAGAGTCTGCCGCAATCCCACAGAGGGAAAACATCTCCTGGAGATATTGGTGAACCAACAACTATATACATGTGAGCTTCCAAGAGAGAGGTGGGGTAAAGTACCCACACTTTTCATTGTGAGTGAATAAGTACCGGTGGACTGGTGTCACTCACAAGGGAGGAAAAGCCGGGGGAAGATGGATTCTGGGCCTCCAATGGGATTGATTGGTCTCATGGAAAGGTAAAATGGCAGATAATAAAAACAGTCTGAGGTGGATGGAAATGGTAATGTCACTGATGATCACATACTGCTCAGGTGAAGTAGTAAAACCTCTTTCCCCACCATGTTAAAAGCTCACAAAGATGAAAAACAGCACCTGCCCTATCATGCAGGACAAGGGACCAACAGGAGAGAGATCACCCTGGGCGAGGCTGGTGAATGACAGGTACTGTAGATACAAGGGGCAGTCAGGGCACAGAGGAGGGTGGGAAAGACAACCAGAGACTATCATCATAACATATTCCAAGGTTAGGCTTTACCATCTTGAGTATAATGTGCTGGGACAAATACCAACCGCATCATATCCCCTTCCTGCAGCGCAAAAGGAGGAGATGGCGAAGTGTCCGCAAGGCATCTGGATGCTTTTAGATTCATTAGAGGTGCTGTTCTGTGTTCCTGATAAACAGTGACTAAGCAGGAGACCAAATATAATGGCTTTGCAGACCACAGAGTCATAACTGGCTGGAAGCCAGCATCCTGAGGTTTTAAACACATAGCAATGAACTGCAAGGAATCAAAAGCGAGATCCCACTCCCCCTACTCAAGCCCACCATTTGAAGAGGATCAAACAACAGGACGAATGCCCAATCATGTAATAAAATATTGTAAAAACTCTATATACGTGTCTCTAGAAACAGAAGACAAACAGAAAACTGTCCAGATATTTCAACTGTGCTCATTATAAGCCATGCATAATGAGTAGAGTTCAGTCAAGGCTGTGGTCCCACCAAATGGAGAATGCTAAACAACTAAATAAATAAATACATACATGAATAAATAAGTAGGACAGGCTCAGCCACCAGTCCTTTACTGATGGTGCATAGGCCCAAAACAGAGGAGACTCTGCTCCCTAGTGCATGGTGACCACCGACAGGGAGAGGAACCAGCAGGGGAGAGTAAAGAGAGGTTCCTGACCCACAGGATGAGGGTTGTCAAACAACTTATATAATGGGCACCTGTATATCCAGCACCAGGGCACTACAGAAAAGAGTCTATTTTTTATTTTTGAAACACAGTTGAAGGAGGAAGGGGGCAGGACCACAGCTCAGCCCCTCAGCCAGTAGAAAATATATACCTCACCCTGAAACTACCATAAGGTTCAGGTGCAATAGGGAATGAGCTGTGCTGGCTAATGTCCCAAAGCCCAGAGGTCAGATCACTTCCTGCAATAGATGGCCTTGACTTGGGGCTGAAAACAGCACCAAAAAAAACCAAGTCTGAGAGCAATGACACTGGCTGGGGAGGCGAACCACAACTCTGACCACCACACACCTCATTAGCATGCCAAGTCTGGTCCCAATGCCCACTCCCCCGGCTCACCTGTAGACAGCTGAAATTAAAGGATATAAGCTGAGATCCCACATTCACGTAGGATGAGACTGTGCCCAATGGAGGTTCTTCAAGTGCTATAGTATTTCAGCCATCATGTACTCTTTCTGTCTTCATCTCTGTGCAGCAGCTTAGCAGCTTGGGTCATCTGCTAGTGTGGTGGCAGTGGAGATGATTGTGCTGCCTGACTGGAAACCCCATCTGAAGGAAGGATGCCCAGAGAATGAAGGTCTGCACAAGCTGCTGATTCAGAGTGGTAAGTTTGCTGCCCTTTGGGAATTGGACTACCAACTTAGCAGGATAAGGGGTCCTAAACTTTAAGTGTTGCTTGCGGAGGACCATAAAAGCAGAAAGGTAATCATGATGGGTTTTCATAGTGGCAGGAGCATAACCACTGTCAAAAAAAATTTGTTTGGCCATAATTCACTGCTTTTTTTGCCATGCCTTTTAGAGTATGGGTAGCAACTTTCAGAAAAGAGATGTGCAAGAACAAGGGGGCACAATTTGAAGATAGAAAGGGGCAGCTCAGGGGCAACATGAGGAAGTATTTTTTCACAGAGAAGGTGGTGAATGCATGGAATGGCCTCCCTGAGGAGGTCATGGGATCAAAAACAGTGGGGGAATTCAAGAATGCATGGGACAGACATAAGGCAATTATAGCGGGGTATAGGAGGAAGTAGGGTGTTGGTTAACTAGGATCTGCAGCTTATCTAATAAGTAGGGAAATGGGCAGACTGGGTGGGCCAAGCGGTCCTTATCTGCCGTCAAAGTCTATGTTTCTCTTTCACTGCATGGTTCAAAAAACGGATGATGACCGAGTGTGGACATGCATCTGGGAAAGTGAGCTTTGGGCTGAAAGCACTATGTGTGTGCTCAATGTCTAATTGTAAGGCTGGATCCAGCTCCAGAGCAGTTTGGGGAAAATTTTACAGAAATCCCACCAGATTGGAGCCATCTGAATTTTTAGGCAGCCAGTAGAGCCAGATATTTTTCCACTGAACTGTGTTTTCAGAGTCCTCCTGTCTCATAGTGATTTGCCCCTGGTGCTCAAGCAGTTCTTTTAACTGGGCATCCAAAGTATTCAGCCTAGTTTTTTTTGCCATAGCCTGTTGATCCACTAAGTCTGTGCAGTGCTCGAGAGAGGCAGCATCCTTTAAACTTCTTGAGAGCATCCTTAAATTCAGCCCTGAATTCCTGGAGTGCTTTGTATATAGTGTCCAGTTTCACAGTTTTGCAGAACCGTTTCAGCTATGGTGGAGAACTCTCACAGCCCCTTATCATGCTGAAGGCCTGAGATGGAGCTCTGAGTCCAAGAGCTGTGGGTGGGATCCAGCTGCATCCATGACCTGCTCCATTGATTTCTGCCTGCTGGACTTCATAGTGCTGTTACAACTTCTCCTCACAGGTATTTTTGAAGTTAGTTGTAAAAAAAGCTAAGTTTAAATGTTGTTTATAAAGGATAGGGAAGGCAAGCTGGAGAGTTGTGTGACCATCTTTCTCAAGATGTCACCCAGAAGTTCCACCAGTACTATGTTTGTGTTTGAAGAAACTAACTTGTGAACTAAACTCTTGAAAATACTTTGAAAGCATTAAACACGGGGAAAGAACTGCCAAAGTGAAGCATCATCCTCTAGAATGGAAGTCATTTATCACTCTAGTTGAGAACTTGAACTGTCACGGTAGATAAATTAAATGGTCCATTGATATAACTCCAGTCACAGAAGCATAGCTTCAATATATTATGCCTAATTGGCCATACTAGATTAACATATTTCTGTATAAAAATGTTTTTTTACATGGACTAAGTACTATAAATCTAAATCTAAAGCACTTGCTTGAAAATCCTAATGAGTTTCTTAACTGTTTTCACTCTTAAAATAATATCCTGAAAATTCATCAAATGGTAAGCATGCATGCTGTAATGGATTTCAGTTATAGTGGTATGATAACCAAAATAATATGAAAATCTACACCACGTAGTAGATTTTCTTTGAAAAAGCAAAACAGAAAAAATCAAATTCTATGGCAAGAGGCATTATAGTGGTGTGTTTCTACATATGCACATCAGCAGGTATTTATATGATACAGTTATGAGATACACTGATACGGAAAAATATGCTACTGAGGCAAGAGGTTCTTCATGCGTGGTGCAACGTGAACTGTACACACTAAGGACAGGTCTATTGATTAGAAAGGTTCTTCACTGTACATGGGAAAAGCTGATCCATAGACCATTACTGGAGTCAATCAAGCAGCAAAAGAAGTCTGCACAATTAAATAACACAATATATATTCATTGCCGCTAAATGTATGCACTGCACTATGCATGATAAATTCTTTTTCATTGTGCAAGGCACAGACAGCACACTTTCAGTGACAAAGTGCCAGAGATTTTAGGAACACTAACTGTTATTGATTGTTTATTTCATACTGAATGTATTGTTTGATCTGTGGTGTTGGCATTACAACTGCTATAAAATATTGAAATATAGAATGCTAAGGACATGAAAAGGCCCAAGGGCCCATCCAGTCTGTCCTGGTTGGGAATGTTTCTCTTAACCTTTTACCTGTATGCTATATATGCTGCTAACTGTCTTTTTGCCAAGGCAACCTTCTGAAGACAACTTTTATATATCGCTGGGTATTCCAGAGGAAAAATAAATAAATATGCAGCAAAGCACTATAGTTTAATAAGGTTGTCATTTTAAAAAAAAATCATTTCCATTCTCTGTAGCAACAATATTTGGTAATCCAGCTTTTTTACATCTTGGCAACATACTAAATATAAATAAAATACAGGTATATCCACTTCGTAGCATTACCCATATAATTTGTCAATATTCCACACAAAAAATTGAATTCAGAAATGTTTTGGGTGAACAGGCAAGCACATTATTGTTAACATACACTTATATAGGTATTAGCTAACATACAGTACATAAAATTGTTTTTGCAAATTGGGCCTATGTGATTTCTTTCAACTAGAATGGCCTGACTAGTCATTTTATCAATAGTATTACAATTTAGTACTTTTCAATAAAGCCTTGGAGAGGCAAGGACAATGCTGGGGTTGGAACATGGCCCACCATTAAGAATAGGATTCAAAAAAGTAGAATGTATGACAGTAACATTGCATCCATAATGGGACTTAGTCCCCAGTTGGTGTGTCCACTCACTTGTGTTGCATCAATGTTGGAGTGGGGTACAGAGTAATCTTCACTACTGATAATGCAAGGTACTGATTTCTTAGTCTACCTTGCAGATTTAATGGTACACCCTCCTCTGCTCCTTATTTTATTTATTTATTCTAGGATTATAAGTACCTTTGAGCCAAGGCTCTTTTACAAAGGTTCCACATCAGAAATAACAAACAAGGTAGCAAGAGTAAAATAGCAATAAACAATTCATGTACAACAGTGCTATTGAAAGGGGTCAATAATAGGAAAAGTAGGGTGAAGAGGAGGAGGAGGAGAAGCATAGGTAGTTAACAGAGGCAGCTATAGTAAAAAGGTGAACACAGCTAGGACGCATGTGTCCACAAGGAATGGGTAGGGTGAGGCACCCAGGAGTGGCAGAGAAACAGGGATGAGAGGAGAGGGGGAGGATGAATATGCAGCCAGAGGCATTTGTCAAAAAATAAATGGCAAGGAGTGATAGGAGAGGAAAAGGGACAGGGTGGTGGGGGGAATAAATGCTATAATGGGGCTCCATCCCGGTTGTGTGTACCATGCACTAATGCAGTCAGTTTACTGATTCTAGTAGTATTAGCACTGAAAGGGATGCCATGCTAGTGATCAGGGAAGGGAAACTGGGCTAGCTTGGATTGTCTACCATTCCCCTCCAATCGGGGACTGATAGTCAGGAGGAGAGCCCAGCATTTTATCAATGGTCTTTTGAAAACTGGGGGTTCAGGTTAGAGAAGGGAGATTGGTTGATGATGTGGGTTCCTTGTACAGTGCTAGAAACCAGCTGTTTCTTTTGTTTTTTCTGTGTATTGACGGGTAAGAGGGTAGTGCAGGGTGGGAGATCACCAAGAAGGGAGGTTGGTGGTCTTTGCAATCTGTGAGGGTGGCTAAGCTTTTGAAAGCTTTTTTTTCAAACTTCACAAATAAATTTCACATAAATAGTATACAAATACTACTGGAGTTGAGGGATATAATGTAAAAATATTGACCATGAAAAATGAACTTTTGACTGACAGCAGTTATTTTGCCTGAAGCTGAAGGCTGAGGGCAATATGATTACTAGAAGTCAATAGTTCACTCCAAGGGGTTAACGTTTTCCCCATTATATCTTAAAAACTCTTGTCAATATCTTATATGTTACCTTGAATGTTGTGGCTATGAGAGGTAGTATGCATGTGTGAGAAAAAGTAGTAGTAGTTTCTAGTGCTGGCTACACCATTTAATGTATGTTGAGGTACTGGGTGCATGTGTGAGAGAGAAAGTTGATGGTCAGTGAGAGAGAGGCAGCACTACAGGTTTTAGCGTCAGCCCTAGGACTGTTGTTTCTTTACTCATTTTTTTAAAACAACTGTGGAACAAGCTTTAAGGAGTTAAGTGGAGTATGGGAAAGACAACGGTTATAATTTTGCTTTTACCGAGGAATTCTGCGGCTGACATTGTGACATAGGTGCATGCACTTCACTTATATGGGCAATCCATTTTTGAGCTGTTGCCTATTATTAAGGAATTTGAGGCAATAACGGTAGCTATTTCTGGTCATGTGACCATGTTTTAATCAACCAATCAGTGTGCATAATTGGAGTCCGAAGTTTAATAATGGACACTGATCATTAATCAATTCCAAGTAATGCCTAATCCATTACTGGCGGTATTTAGGGATTAATATTCATTGCTTACACAGGATTAATCTCTATGACTTTTAATAGCATTCAGAGAATCTTCAGGCTCTACTCTACTATGACTGTCAAGACCCTGGATGTTGCTCATCTTGAGGAAGTATCCTTCTTCAAATACCTAGCTGTATGGAAAGATTGCTACCTTGATTAAACTAACTGTATTGAAGCTGGCCATACCAAATGTATCCTCCAAACTTAGTGCTGTACACCTGAAAAAGTCTTGTCTTGTCCTCCCTGTTCACTGTGAGCTCATTCTCATAATGATATTTATTTATTTAGTTTTTATTTCCCTGGTAGGGTACACTAGGCAATTAAATGCCTGTTTACAAGTACAACCAGGGAAAGTACACAGTACAGTGGTGTCATACAAACCAGTTATAAAGGACAACAGATGAGAGTGGGCCTGGCTAGCAATGTGCACATTAAATGTTAGACACAGTATATGATACAATTCAATGTTATACAGCAAAGTAATACGTACCAGTGGAGCATAATGCAGAATAATACATCTAGGCAAGTGACCGGGGGGGGGGAGGGGTTATCCCAGTGGAACACTATATTTAAGAAATAGAACGTAACCCTTCTGGGGTTGAGAATTTTTTAGCTGTACATAAAGTGCAATGAATTACAAAACAGTTTAACAATCACTCCAGAAAATGACAATCATAGTTTATAGAGAAAAGAGGTAACTGGGTGCTAGCTTGAGCAGGAGAAAGCAGTTGATCCTTTAAGAGTGTCCAGAGAGCTCCTTTGAACAGCCCACGAGAGGGAAGACTATGGATGTCATTGGTAGGGAATTCAAAAACTTTAGGGCAAGGATGGAGAAGGACTGTTCACTCATCTTGGTGGAGCATTTGAGGACATGGAGAAGGGGTACATCATAGGACCTAAGTGACTAAGATTGGTGAGGCATGTTGGGGAGGGTTATTGTGGGGTGCAGGAGATTAGGATCTTAATATTTTGATGAAAAAGCACTCAAGGGAGTATGACTGGGACGAAGCAGGAGAGAGCCAATCCAGAGATGTATAGTGGGTTCAGTAATGAGTTTGGTGGAAAAATGCCAAAAAAGAGTAACAGATATTATTATAGCTTGCCACCCATGTAGAAGGGCAGCTTTTGGAACCTGAGAAAAAAAACAGCTGGCCATATTTTAGTTGAGAAAGGAGGACCCCCTGCGAGATGGCAAGCCTAGCTTTGGCAGTAAGGGAGCGTCTGGCTTGGCAGATAAGACCAAGTTGGAGTTAACTACTTTGCAGTGGGAGATAGTGAGGGAAAAGTCCAGGACAGGATCTAGGATATTACCCAGATATTTAAGCTCCACTCATTAAGTGCCATCTTACTAGTGTCGGACAATGAGGAAGTGGTCTATGGTGCTGCACCAAGCCATCTCTGGCCAGACTGGACTCCCTCTTTCCCTTTATCTGTTATTTGCCCTAAACTGCCTCACACTCACCACTGCTTTCATTCCACCAATCTTTCTTTCCCCTTCCTGGTGTCTCACCCACTGCATCTCCCACATTGCTAAATACCATTTTGGCTTTCTCCTGTGCTACCTCTCTCCACTCATGGAGGAGGTGTCTGGCCATAGCCTGAAAGGCCAGAGGTTTTCATTTTCATTTAAATGTTTGACTGTGTGCTTTAGCGCAGCAGACCAAGAAACCAGCCTACCCCCATCAACAATGTTTGTGTTTTTACTTTCCAAAATCCTGCTGACTCACCTGACTTACTACTCTACTCCCACTCAATCAAATCCTTTGATACCTGATCATTTTCCTTTCCCCACTGTAAATCCACAGTTAGACATGTTGCCTTTTCATACTATTTCTCCCACCTTCGGAATAACCTACACCTTCTCCTTACTTGTTCTTCCCTCCCTGGTCCCTCAGTGCTCAACACCCTAAATCCACTGTTCACCACTGCTCCTGCAACTAGTACTTACCCCACTTCTCCCCTCTTTCCTCCTTGATAGTCCCACCACCATGATCCACGTGTCTCCTTGGTCCCCCTGACAACCATTAGTTTCCCACTATAAATAGCTGTTAGACAACAGTGAGCTTTCAGCAGTTTTATACTACATATGATAATTTGTATGCTCAGTATCTATAACATATTGATTATGGATTTATTCCCACTATTTTATGTTTAGAGCAATTTTAGAGCAGATCATCCTTTCCTGATGCATGTCTGCTGACACTCTAGCCATGTCTGAGTCTCCTAAGAAGTGACTCACTACCAATGACAACTGCTCTATTGTAGTATATTGTAACAGTATCATGATCATCCTTTCTGTAGAAAGGATCTTTGTATTTTTGTTCCCAACCGTGCAATGCAGAACATATATAAAGCTCCATATATTGAATGTGTTTAACAATGTGTGTTAATTGTAACAGTAGTGTACTGCTCTACTTTTACATAGTGTGTGCACAAGTGTGTTAATTGTGACAGTAGTGTACTGCACTACTGTTACATAGTGTGTGTATGTGTGCATTAATTGTAACAGTAGTGTGCTGCACCACTGCTACATAGTGTGTGTACGTGTGTGTGTTAATTGTGACAGTAGTGTACTGCACTACTGTTACATAGTGTGTGTACGCGTGCATTAATTGTAACAATAGTGTACAGCACTGAATGTTTTTTTATGGATGCAGATTATCTGAAATGCCAGTCTAACATTATTTTCTAAAATACATGACTATTTATTAAGAATAAATAGCCATTGCAAGATAACTCTTGGGCATGTAAGTACAGCTTTGGTGAATCCCACTAGTTCAGCAGTTGGGTAACTCTGCCCCTCCACAGTGCCCCACCAATTAGTGGAAGAGGTGCTTCTATCAACACCAGGAAGTTAAATTTAAAAAGGTGGCCCCAGCACTCAAAGGAACTTGTGGTAGAAAAGCTGCAGCTTGAAGAGAAATTACCAGTCCTGTGCTACCACAGGACACAGTGGTTGGCAGGTGGCAGGGAAGAGAGAGGGTCCGCCTAGAAAGGCACCAGGACTCTCCCCTTCCCACCGATTAAGAAAGTGGGTAACTGTCCCCTCCACATTGCCTCTGCAATCCACTTCATGACTGACTTCTTCTTAAGGTCATCACCTGCAAGCGGTCCTCCCACTAGTGGTCCTCATGCTAAGGACAAGCGCAAAGGACATCAACTGGAGTCTGCCAGGAGTCAGCCCAGGAAACAGCTGACAGCCAGGGACTCTGTCCACTGGATCACAGGTACAACTTCCTGGGAAATACTGTGGTTGGGGCACTGGGAGCTTGCTGTGTCTGTTACTATTAGGCTTAATATTGTGCTGGTGGGTGAGGGGGCTACTGTCTTTAGGTAAAATCTGTGTTGCAGGGTTGGGCTTCCTGGAGACTGCTTCTGGGTAAAGGTACTGTAGTGTTGAGTGGGTGGGGCTTGCTGATAAACTCTTTTGGGTAAAGTGTGCACGTGGATGAGTGGGCTTGTCCAGTAACTGTTGTTGGGATGAAGTGTAGCCTGCTAATAAATGCTTCTGGGTTAAAGTGTGTTTATAGGCGAGGGGTTTGTTCAGTAACTTTTGTTGGAAGGGTGTGGGGCCTGCTAATAATTCTTCTGGGTAAGTGTGTAGTGGGAGAGGGGGCTTGTTGGGTAACTGTTGCTGGGAGGTGCTGGCAGCTGTTTCCAGGTAAAACTTAGAGCAGTGGATGCAGTGGCTGTACAGATTGCTGGAAACTGTTTCTGGGTAAGAGTTGTGTTGTGAGTGGGGGGACTTGCTGGTAACTGTTTCCAGAAAATTTCATGGCGGCTTGCAGCTACACTGTCAGCTGGGGGGTGCTATAACAACAACAACAAATTGTTTCTGTGACATAGCGAGGGAGAATAACTAGAAGAGTTGTATTGTACAGTAGTTTGGTAATTGGTACTGAGGACAGCTTAGTCTTACTGGGTTCAAGGACAAGAGGACAGGAAGCACAGGTTAAGCAGTAGAGATGTACTGAAGTAAAATTCCACCCGCGAAGTGGCCGAAAAACGGGCACTCCGCGTTACTACTGCACAACACAAAAGTGCACATTTTAAACCCCACTTCACCTTGTGATTGACTGCATTGTCTACTCTGCCTTAATTCGCTTTAAGGCGGAGTGAGAATCTATTGGCAGCCCACACACATCACATGGCTTACACTAGTGTAAGTCACATGGTTTAGCCAAGCAGGCAGGAGGTGACTCATGCTTGGAGAAGAGTTTCACTTTTGCCTTACATTAGGAGAAAGAAGCTGTGTAGGAGAACTTGGAGTGAGAGAAAAGAAGCTGTTGGAAAAAAACACTTTCAATCTTTTAGTTTTTTTTGCTATCTTGGTGATTTTGTTTGAGTATTCATTGTCTGGATTTGTGTTTTTGCAGTATTTGTGTTTAGTAGTATTTGTTTTATTAATTGTTTCTATATGTGTGTGTGTGTGTGTGTTGTGGTCTGGACAGTTTTAATGATCCCACGATGGAGGGAGATAGATGTGCCGGGTGGGTTATTCGACATGGCGGCAATTGAGTGGGCGTGCTCATGCGTGGTGGCCAGATTTGTCTGGACTGGAGTATCATCTTAAGGGTCTCCCCCCGAAGCAAGACATATTGGAGTTGGTGCTGCTGCCATGGAACCACCACCTCCTGTGGCACTACCGACCAGTTCCCCCCCGTGCCATCAGTAGCACCCACGTCCCTTGAGGCAGCAGCTCAGCAGCAGAAAGTGAGGGAAGAGGAGGAGCCACAGTAGCAAATGCAGCAGCAGGTTTCTGCACCCCCGGCCCCAACTGTAGAGCCACAGTCTCTGGCTCCCACACCATCTGGGTCCACCCACCTGTGCCTGGTCCTCTCTGCACCTCATTAGTTTGGGCTTTTTTTTTGATACACTGCTGGGGGACAGCAGTGTAGTGTGGTGCAAGTTGTGCAGTGTTGAGGTGCACCATAGTCCCCTGAGGAATTCACCTGGGTACAGGGGGTCAGCGCACCCATATGCATAATCATCACTGCCAAGAGTGGCAGGCTGCAGTTGCTGAACAGGACAGCAATGCACCTGCTGGCCCTGCTGTGGTAGAGGGGCAGACCCACCTGCACGTGGCATGAAGGTGGAGGGCCATGGCAAAACCTGCTACTCTACCACCACCACCACCACCACAACCTGCAGCACCTCTTGAACTGCCTGCCACACAAGCTGATTTGGCCATGCTGTGGAATGCAGTGGATGCTGCAAACCACCGGCTCAACAATGTTGAGCGGCAGTTAGAATACATCGAGGGGCACTGACTTCAAATCATGGGGATGCTTCAACTGCTGCTGTCCCACCATAACATTGACTATTAGTTTTTTAGTTTGTCCTGGCTTGCACTCCCCACCACCACCCTCTGTGTGAAATAAATATATCCTGATCATGCCCCTGATCCTTCTGCCTTCTGTCTAGAAATTGTGGTCCCTTTTTCATGCACATCTTTTGTTCTGGTCTTCTGGATGCATCTACCCTGTTGCTGAGTCCACTTCTGTACTTAATAGTTGTTTCTATCCTGCCTCCACCTTCCTTGTGTTTGTATGTAATGTCCTTAGGTGTATCTTTGCCAGGCTTCATTCTGGTGTATACCCTTCAGCATTTTAGTTCCTCTCCTTTGTACAGCCCTTTTCTGACTTCATTTTGATGTGATGGGTCCCAATATGTCCCATTATACCCTGTCCCCCATCCCTCACTGGTTCCTTCTGGCATTTGTCTTGCATACCTTTAGGTAATCTCACACAGGTTTTACTATCCATTTTTATTGTTGTTTGTTTCCCCTCCCATTGTGCACTATTATGTGTATAAAAATGTTAAGTGTGCGATCCATTTTTGTTTTGCATAACTGTGTTTAACTTTCAAAAATGGTGATAATCTTGCCCAAAAACAGCTGAAATAAAATTAAGTAAAAAAGGGTTGTCCTTGCCTCATTATATTCCAACTTAACAAAACCAGAAAGCCATAACTCCACACAAATAAATGCCAATAAAATATTTTCACTGCTAGTGTAAATGTATTTATTGCAAAACAAGGAACATAGTAATGAACATTGCACTTTGGTGGTTAGGCCTTCATTAGTGTGCCCCCTAATAAAGGCTTAAGTGATAAAGTGCAGTGGGCATTTGTGTGTGCCTTTTTTGCCATTAATAAAGTTGCAGTAGCATTGAACAGTTTTTCTTGGCATGTATTCATATAGAGTGGTGGCTCTGTGGTTTTGCCTTGCACTTTTGGAGCCAGCTGCTGTGTACCAGCAGCCGTCCACATAGTGCAGCTTGCTTCTTGCGGCCCTGTTATATTCCTACTTTACAATGTCTGTTTACCTTGAAATATTTTTGGTGCCTCAGTAATGTTTCCTTTCTGTCATGGAGTGTTTGTTTGTTAAAAAGCAGGATTGAGCAGTGCAATAATACTGTGCTAAACAGCATGTATACAGTGCACTGTCATGTGCACACACTATCCAGCTCCTTGCAAACATATATGATGACTTGTTCCACTGTTTATGGTAGAAAGACTAATGATAAGAACATATAATATATTTTTTATGTGTACCATCATCAACAGCAGACCAAGTCATATAATATGTTTTCAGAGGGCTCTGTGGGCAGTGTGCACCTCACAGTGCACACATATGATTTAGCAAATCATAGCACTGCTCACTTCTGCTTTTCAACAAACCCTGCCCAACAGAAATGAAATATTGCTGAGGCACCCAAACTATGTAATGATAAACAGACATTATTAAGCCAGAATACAACAGGTCCAGTCCACTAGCATGCTACGCTAAAACTGTGACCTGGTCGTGTTCTGGTGGAGAGCAGCTAGCTGCAAAACTGCCACTGCTACTCTAAACTAGAAAGCCAGCACTCAAGACCAAAAAATGCAAAGAAAAAATGTTCACAGTCTGCCACTGCAAATGTATTGTTGGCAAAACAAAGCCCAGAAATGACCTTTGTATTTTGGTGGTTAGGTCTTCTTTTGGTGACCCCATAATGAAGGCCTAAGCGTTGAAGCACAGGATAATTTTTGTGTGTCTTGTTTTTCCATCAAGAAACTCACAGCAGTGAACATTTCTTCTTTGCATTTATTTATCTGGAGTGCTGGCTTTATAGTTTAGTGTGGCAGTGACAGTTTTGCAGCTAGCTACTCTCCACCAGCACCCAACCTGGCCCCAGTATTAGCGCAGCATGCTACTGGACTGGACCTGTTATATTCTGACTTAATAATGTCTGTTTACCATGAAATATTTTTGGTGCCTTAACAATATTTCATTTTTGTTGTGTAGGGTTTGCTGAAAAGCATGAGTGAGCAGTGCTATGATCTGCTAAGCTGCATGTGTGCACTGTGAGGTGCACACTGCCCACCAAGCCCTCTGAAAACATATTATATGACTTGGTCCTCTGGTGATGATAGTACAAATAAAATATACATTACATATTCTTATCTTTAGTCTTTATACCACAAACAGTGGAACAAGTCATCATATATGTCTGCAAGCAGCTGGACAGTGTGTGCACATGACAATGCACTGCACACATGCTGTTTAGTATATTATTATTGCACTGCTCAATTCTGCTTTTCCACACACGCACACAGCAAGACAGAAATAAAACATTACTGAGACCACTAAAATAATTTATTTTTGGAAAGAGACATTATTAAGTTGGAATATAACAAGGAAGAGAATTAATTAATGGTGCACTCAGTCATACATGCAGTGCTGCCACACAGTCCCCATAATTAATGTGCATCCCCAAAATGCTGCTGTCTTGTGTCCAGAAAATCCTCCACTCCAGATGAAATGAAATGAGATCATAACATGGAATGGAAACTCTGCATTAATTAATGGTACACTCAGTCATGTGTGCAGTGCTACCACACAGTCCCCATAATTAATGTGCACACCCAAAATGCTGCTGTCTTATGTTCAAAACATTCCCGACTCCAAATGAAGAGAAATGAGAGCATAAAGTGGAAAGAAAAGTCTCCATTAATTCATGCCGCACTCAGTCTTGCATGCACACATTCCAGTAAGAACTATGTCCTCTGATCCTGCTTATGAAATTTCATGTAATGCTTCTTGACCTGATTGGGATGATGCACAGTGTCTTGCCAATAGATGTGCTTGAAGGATGACCCGACCATTGAGTTAACCATCCATGTTGATGTGATAATGGTGTTGGTTGCCCAACATGTGCTGCACTGACCCCCAACAGGAAGGATGCCCTTTGTGTGTACACCAAAACTTCCCTTGGTAAGTTAATGTACCTGGCACCATCATGGTTTTCCATAGAACCTGACCTTAAATGTTCATATCCATATATATATATATATATATATATATATATATATATATATATATATACTGTATATATATATATATATGTAATTTCTTTTCTATATATACATGTAATCATTGCTTTCTTTTTTTGTATCACAGGTTATATAGTCAAACTTGTGGTGTGCATTTCTTGGCTTGATGAGGAATTTTGGCACTGGAATACTGTCAAGCAAGTGAAGGTAAGTATTTTTTTGGGGGGAGGGCATTATTTTAAAAAAGTTTAAAAAGATTCATCAATGTTTTGGTCATCTTTACAGGTCTTCAGCATATCATCAGAACTGAAAAAAAAAGTAACTGCTGTGATTCATGAAGAATGTGATTTGTCTCATGATGAGTGTCTGGTGTGACATGACCAATGATAATAAGCTGCATGGGAATGCGAATACCTACAGCTGTACTTCCCTGATCTGTACCACACAAAACTACCCGATTTGAAAACTCATATCAATTAGTACAATGGTGAAGCCGAGACCCGAGATACTACAAAACAGGCTTATATGCAACTAAGTTTTGTGATTCATGAATCATGACTGTGAAGATGAAGAATGCGATTTGTATCGTGAGTGATTTGTGATGATCACCCTGACTTAAAAACACGCATTCATGAGTACAATATTCATGCAGAGATATGCACCACACCACACCAGTACTCCAAAGGGAAGCCAAACAAACAACTGTGACCTAAGTTACACATGGATTTTGGGCCCTAAAGAGATGCAAATGCACAGACAGATTAAGATTGTGCTGCACACTCAAAAGATGCAGATGCAAAGGCACAACAACACCTAACCAATGCTCACAAGTCGCAAATCCACATCTGGAAAAGAATACCTTTTGCCAGTTGGGGTGGGGGCAGTGCACTGCAGTAACAGTCCACTACCAGTAAAGATACCACAAAGCAGTACACAAAAATCATGCAGGTGCAGTGAATAGCAGGTTCACACTGCTGCAATTCCTGTGTGGTACAATAAAATGTGTCTGATTTGATGGCACTCATCACACACACACACACACACAACAAATAATGCGCAGCAAATTGAAAACGTTATTGATATAACCAAATCTTTTATACACACTGAAATTATGCACTGCTGCATCACAACAATCAGCAAAAAGATGTAAAAAAATTAATTTAAATAAATTAATTTAAATATTACTGTGTGTACATTAACACAGTTATACAAGAAAAATATAACCAAAACAGAAATACTGCCTTTTTCTCCCAGTTAATCTGCCTCCACTCCACCACAGATATGCCCCTCCCCCAAAGCACACTTCAAGTGTCTGTCAGTACACAGATTGAATGTTCGAAATTAACATTCAAAATCCACACACAAACAATAAACACTTGATGATATGAGTACAGGAGAGTTTCCTACAAACAATTTACTAAATTTGGAGCAAATAAATGGCTCAAAAATGTTTTTTTAACAGATTTTAGAGGGTCTGAATTGCACAGCTCTGAGAGCAAACTGTCCAGCTACCACTAGGCAAATGGCAAGGCAAGGCAAATTTTATTTAAAAAGACGCCCATCCTGAAGGATCTGGGTGCCGTACATCAATCAAATAAATACAGCACAGCACAATAATAATCAATTAAATACACTGCTCCAAACAAATTAAAACAAAATTTGCTACACAATTTGCTACCCTCAGCTACAGCTACATTTAGAGTCTCTAAAACTAAAGTAAACATCACATTTTTTTTTAAAACAAATATAACTATAAAACATAGTCCAGGAATGCCTGATCATACAAGAATGCCTTGAGGCGGGCCTTAAATTCCTCAACAGACGGGGCCTCTCTAACAACTAAAGGGAGCGAATTCCACAGGACTGGGGTAGTGACACTAAATGCTCTGTCGCCAGCAGTTCTTAGCCTAGTCCTGGGAATCGCAAGGATGCCCCTAGAGGAGGAGCGGAGGGAGCAGACCGAGACAGCAGGTGTAAGAAGGTAACTCAGGTAGCCAGGGCCCAGGCTGTGTAGGGCCTTAAAGGTGAGCAAACCCACCTGAAAGAGGACCCTCCACCTAACCGGCAGCCAGTGCAGTTGACACAGCACTGGAGTAATATGACAGTATTTAGACTGTCCTGTCAACAACCTCACTGCCACACTCTGCACCAGCTGCAGTTGGTGCAGGGTACCCCCATAGACCCCGAGATAGAGTGCATTACAGTAGTCAAGCCTGGAAGTCACGAAGGCATGCACCAAAGTGGGGAGGTCCAGTGGCGGAACTAAGGGCTTGATCCTGGCGATATTCCTCAGATGATAAAAGCTAGTATGGACAACAGAAGCCACCTGAAACTCAAGTGTCAAATCTCTGTCAAGAATAACACCCAGATCACGCACCCTAGAGGAGGCCTTCAATGGTATAGAACCAAGGCAAAGTCCTGTCTCTGCACCAGAGGTCAACATATCACGCCCTCTGTTCGACTCCACCACCAGTACCTCTGTCTTACTGGGGTTCAGTCGCAACCAGCTGGAGGCCATCTAGTCATTGATTTCAGCAAGGCAGATGTTAAGCACTTCTACTGCACTACACACACACACTATACAGAACTGAGGCTGTGCAGAACAATCTAGACCCCATGTGACCTGCAATCCCATGAATCAATGCAAAATTCACCTTGGAGCTCAAAAACAAGGCAAAGTGATACGAAGTGCATTGCTTTCTATGTACTTCATCCTAAAATTGGATTAAAAGTGGTTGGAGGAAGGCGGAGTCATGCTAAGTCATTGTTTTCAATGGACTTCGAGTTCCTCATTATGATGTGAAGTACTCTGCTTTGTACTTTTGAATACTTTGCGGATTCCACATTACTCCATGAATTGCTTCGCAGTGAGAAAGAACAGAGAATATGAGGAGAGGTGCGGTATAGCGGTTGTGGAGTGGCAGTCTTCAGGGAGACCTTCTGGAGACTGTGATGGTGCTGTCCCATCTATGTTTGCCTCTCTGGGTTAGCAGAGAGGATCTCTAGACTCAGGACTACATTTGCTAAGAGTCAGGATGAGACTGAAATGGTAAAGGCTAAAGGGATAGCATTCAAAAGGCATAAGGGAACCCAGAGGGAGGAGGATAGGGAGCTCTATATAGTCAAACAAAAGGATGCAAGCAAAGCTGTAAGGAGTGCAAAGGCACAAACTGAGGAAAGACTAGCTCATGGAATATCAAAGGGGACAAGACATTTTTCAGATATGTGAGTGAGAAAAGGAAGACAAAGGGAGGGATTGTGCAGTTAAAGAGGAAGGGGGTGATTGTATAGAGGGGGATCGAGGGAAGGCAGACATCTTGAACAAATTCTTCTGCTCAGTATTCACAGTAGAAGGGTTGGGGGAGGGACCTCAATAAGGCACCAGGGATTTTGAGGGGAGAGAACTGGACACCAGTCCATTTTCTGAGGAGAAAGTCCGTAAAGCACTCTCTAACCCAAACATGGACAAAGCTATGGGGCCAGACAGGGTACATCCAAGGGTGCTAAGGAGCTCAGAGAGGTACTGGCTGTACCTCTGACAGACTTATTTAACTGATCACTGGAGACTGGCCTGGTCCCAGGGGACTGGACAAGGGCAGAGGTAGTCCAACTTCACAAAAGTGATAGCAAGGAGGAGGTGGGCAATTATAGGCCTGTCAGCTTGACAACCGTGGTGGATAAGTTGATGGGAACAGTACTTAAGGAAAGGATTGTGGAATATCTTGTATCCAGCAGATTACAGCCTCCAAGGCTGCATGGTTTCACAGGGGAAAGGTCATGCCAAACAAATCTCATAGATTTATTTGACTGGGTGACCAAAGAGTTGGATGAGGGAGGGACAGTGGATGTAGCCTACAGGGATTTCAGCAAGGCCTTCGACAATGTTCCACATAGGAAACTGGTAAAAATGTTTGAGGGCTTAGGAATGGGTAATAAGGTAGTAACCTGGGTAAAAAGTGGCTAGTGGACAGGATACAGAGCATAGTGGTAAACTGAGTTCACTCCAGGGAAGGGGGGATAATCAGCGGGGTACCTCAGGGATCAGTGCTTGGACTAGTCCTCTTCAATGTCTTCATAAGTGACATGGCAGAGAAACTGGAAGGAAAGATCTGCCTCTTTGCCAGTGACACCAAGATCTGCAACAGAGTAGACACTCCTGGGGGGGAAGGGGCAGGAAATGATGGCTAGGTATCTGAAAAGATTGAAAGAGTGGTCAATGATATGGCAACTGGGTTTTAATGCAAATAAGTGCAAAATAATGCACATGGGCCATAGTAACCTTGCAGCAGAGTACAAAATGGGCAGAACAATACTGACAAAGACAAAGCAGGAATTAAATCTAAGGATAATCATACTGGATGACCTGAAGGTGGCCAAGCAGTGTGACAAGTAGAGATGGGTGAAGTTGGCAAACTTCATTCCGTGAATTAATTTTCATATTTTGTGCAACTCGCGAAGTGCAATTTGTGAAAATGTGAACTTTTTATCATGAAGTGTGGAATCTCACCATGAAGTGCGGCGTTTTCCCCTCAATATTCTGCACTTCTGCAGTAAAATTCTACACTTTGTGGAAAAAACTTCACAACTCGGGAGAAGTCGAAGTTTCCCAGACCTACGGAAAAGCTTCATGAAGCTCTGCAAAGTGATGAATTTCATCACTTTGTGCAAACTTGATCAGTGAAGTTTTACTTTACCACATCTCTAGTGACAAGGCAGTCGGTAGGGCAAGTGGGACACTGGCTTGCATAGGAAGAGATAACGCCAGCAGGAAGAGGGAGGTGGTGCTGCCCCTATATAGATCACTGGTGAGACTGCACCTTGAGTACTGTGTCCAGGAGTTAAATTGGGCAGGAACTCACTGGAAGTCAGTTCCACCTCCTCTGACATTTTTCTCCACTTAATAGTATTAGACGGTTGCACCTCCTAAAGATGACAGTTCCACCTCCTACAAATGCAGAGATTACAGTTCCACCTCCTAAACATTCCCAATTAATTATACAATGGCAAGAACATTTTCTTGACTCTGGTTTTATTTATTTATTTGCTTTTGTTAACCAGGTAAGCACACTAGACAGCCAAGTGCCTATTTTCAGGTGCGACCCAGGAGGATACAAGGTACATACAAATCATCAAGTCGAGACAGGGTAACATACAAGAACATCCAGCATAATAAGTAGATGTGTAGATAACAGCATCTGGGATTACAGGCATAACAGGTTGATAGGAAGATAGAAACAGAATACATAACATATAGCTAGGCAGAGCAACAACAATATACAGACACTGTCCACAAGGCTAAAGATATGGGTTAAGCCACAGAGGACCCCACTCAGGGACAAGTAAACAGGGGAAAAAGGGCCCCAGGGCAAATTTCAGCATATTGTGGGACCAAGCACACAGAAGTGTGACCCCCCTATCAGTCAGTTTGGGACGAGATTGCCACATCTGGGGTCTTATATGGCACAGAGACAGGCAGAGGCAGATTTTAGGAAGCTCCATAGCAAGGCTTTGAAGCAGAGATGGGGGGGGGGAGCGAGTTGATGCAGGAAGGGAGTTCCACACCCTAGGCGCATGGACAGAGAAAGCTCGGTCTCCAGCAAGGGTACTGGTCCTGGGAACTTGGCGGTCCAGTGCTGCTCTGGATCTTAAGTGGTAGGCAGGGTTTTCATGTTTGGGGGGGGGAGGGCACGTGCAGAAGGGGTAGCCGTTCTAACAGTGTTGTCTATGAAATTACAGAGTACAAAAACGCGGTACTTTTCAGGGGGAAGCCACTCCAGCCGTGAGTATAGATCACAGCGATGCGTGAGGCAAGGTGCAGAGAGCACAAAGCAGCAAATATTATTGTAGCAGTGTCCCATTTTGTAAGACTTGATTTTGGGACTGGGGCAAAGGATATGAGCCCATAGCAGAGCGTGGGCAGGAGGACCCCCCTTGCTAGGGCAACCAGTGCGGCCGGAGTGAGACAACTTTTTGCTCTGTAGGCAAGTCCAAGCTTGCCATTGGTTGACTTGCACACATTCCGAATGTGCAGGTTGAGATCCAGTTGGGGGTCAAGGGTTACTCCCAGATACTTGACTGAATCCACGGCCTGCAGGGGGGGTACCATTAGATCCATAGATTTTTAAGGGAGCAGGGCAGGTTTTTGTCTTGATCAGGGAGCCAAAGAGCATAGCCTGGGTCTTTTCCAGGTTGATGGTCAGCTTATGGCCCACTAGCCAGTCTTGGATAAGTTTGAAGTCAGAATTTAGTCTGGAGTTAATGCTAGTGATGTCTTGGCCAGCACTACGAGATCATCAGCGTAGGGGGTGGCGCACCCCTGGGTAGCAATGGTGGGCAGTTCATTAATGAATAGGAAAAGCAGAATGGGTCTTAGGATGGATCCCTGGGGGACCCCACAGGTGACAGAGGAGGGGTCAGAGAGAGCATGGTTGAAAGTGGTGAATTGCTGCCTGCCCGCGAGGTAGTTGGAGAACCAGGCATAGGCAGGGGGACAGAATCCAAGAAAGTGAAGAGTTGAGCACAGAAGGGAGTGGTCAACACGGTCGAAGGCCTTTGAGAGGTCAACAAAGATGGCTCTGGTCAGCTATCGGAAGATACCGCAGTTTAGTTCTCTTACTTATCAGGAGTTAATCTATGTTATGGATACTTCCGGTTGGCAACTGTTTTCAACAGACACGTTGCAGGTCTTATCTAAAATATTATCTCTGGCAATCTAGGTGTAAGTGGGTACTACAACAGTAACATATTCCATATGATGTATTATTACTATTAATAACTAATGTGATTAAGCAGGTATATGAGAAAGATTCGAGACAGCTTACGCTCATCAGTTGAAATGCCTGTGGAGAACATGTGATGGTATATTATGGTATAATTGTCTATGAATTACTAGGTTCTTTTTTTTGAACTTTAATTCGAGATAGATTTTCTCGTTTGCCCTCTGTGTATTGCCTGTATTGCTTCTTTGGTTACAATCTATTCTAGTAGAACTGATTATGTTATTTGGTGCTCGCTTTCTTTCCTGTTTGTACAGTAATGATGGTTTTGAATTCTACTTCCCTTTTTCCCCCACAAAATTCCCCTACTCTTTTCGATAAGTGCCATGGGCTCTTTAACATCCACCTGAACTACCACCAATCCAGGCAGATGGGACCTCGGTTTAACATCTCATCCGAAAGACGGCACCTCAGAAGTGCAGCACCCCTCTCATGCTGCACTACAGTGTCAGTACTGGGATATTAACCCAAGTGCCATATGTGGGAACTGAAACCACAGCACTCTGATCTCCCGGTCTCAGAGGCAAGTGTGCTACCTACTGAGCCACTGACATGGAGGTAGTGGGAGAGCTGCATGGCAACAACCTTTTTGAGAAGTTTGCAGGCTGCAGACAGGATGGCGATGGGGCGGTAATTCTTGATCTCTTTAGGGTCACCTTATTTAAAGACAGGGACAACCTTGGCCACTTTCCATGCATCAGGGATGATTCCCGAGATTAGAGAGGAGTTGAAGATGTGTATGATAGGCTAGGCTAGGAGGAGAGCACCCAGGCTCAGCAATTTGGGTTGAAGGCTGTCAAGCCCTGCCCCCGTGTGGTGGGAGAGACCTGCAAGGAGCTTCTGAGTCTTCATTACAGAGACCCATTTTAGGTAGAAGGGAGGTCAGGGGGTGTGCCCAATCAGGGACTTAGGAGTAGGAGGTTGGGAAGGAGGGGGGCAGGCAGATCAGTGAACATGGAGTTTAAAGCATTGGCGATGGTACGTGTGTTGTTGCAGCTGACCCCGCTAATATGCATGTCGGTGACCTGAGCCCTAGCAGACCCTCCAGCCAAGTTTTTGATGTTTTGCCAGAAACTCCTTGGGTTTCTGGCTGAGGAAAGCAGGGCAGATTGACAGTGCTCACTCTTGGCAGTGCGGATTGCTCTTTTACAAGAATTTCTGAGCCGCTGATATTCAAGAAGTTTGTTGTGGTTGCGGGAGATCTTGTACTTCTCCCAGCATTTGTCCTTTTGTTTCATGAGGGAAAGTAGGCCACCATGGAGCCATTTCATAACAGTGCCCCTCACCCTCCTCTTTGTGAGGGGTGCATACTTGTTTTGCAAGGGGCAAAACACCATGAGGAAGTGGTCAAGGGCTCCTGCAGGGTCGTTAGTGGTGGCGACCCTGGACCAGCCAGCATGTTGTAGGTCCACTAGATAGTTGTTTAGTTTAAATTTAGAATGGTCCCTCATCTGGATCACTTTACTGGGGATTTTTTGCGGGGAGATACCCCATATGCAGTAGGTGGGTGAGTGATCTGAGATGACGTCAGGGAGAATTCCTGCGGAGACTATTCTATCTGGTCTATTGCTGAGTAACCAGTTGATGAGGATTCCTTTATCTCCCTTGGGGGAGAGCCTTGTGGGTTCGGTAATGGGCTGGCTGAGGGCAAGACCTGAAAGAAGAAGCTCGTAGTGCCTTGTGTTGGTCCTATCCAATCGAGGTTAAGGTCCCCCAGGACTAGTACCTCATTTGAGCCCACCTTGTCAATAATGCAGTCAAGCAGCAAGGAGAACCTTAGTACTCCTCCCCTCGGAGGATTGTAGGCACAGACCAAGTGTACCTTTTTTGAATTCCCTAGCAGGAGAAGGGCATGCAGGAACTCACAGACTAGGGAAGTAGGGGGTGTATGATCAATAGCAGACACATTAAGGTGCACCTTAAAGTATAGGAGCACACCGCCCCCACGTGTTTTCCTGTCCCTATCTTGTCTGATGAGGCTGCAGCCAGGTAGGGCACACAAAGAGTCTGGGATGTGTGGCTTCAGCCATGTCTTCAAGATACCCAGGATATCCGGGTTGTAGTATGCCACCCAGGCCACAAGTTCAGCTAGGTTGTGCAGGATACTGCGAATGTTAAGGTGTGCTATTTTTAGGCCATTGGCAGACAGCCAGGTAGAGAGGGACTTGTGGTAGGGCAAGGTGGCCTGAGGTCCTTGAGTTTTGGCCATAGCCCCAGGTAGCTCTAGATTGTTAGTCATTACCCCAGCCAGTCCTGGGAGGGTCATGGCGACAGAAGCGCAAACTGCATTTATGGGAATTTCCGATAGAGCAGCACTGCAACCAAGGTCGGCAGGATGTGTGTCAGGCAGCTTGTGTGAAGATAGCTATGCAAGCAGCACGCCCTTGCAACCACACGTTTCTGAGCCCTTGGAGTGACTAGCACAGGGATGTTGGTAAGGGCAGATAGCTCAAGTGACGATACCGCTGATGGTTTGGGTGGCTATGGTATGCCTTATCCAGCCCAACCAATAGGGATTAGCAGTACTTTCAGCTACACATTAGAGTCCTACTGTTTCCAAGAAGTTATGTGAGTGAGGAATGATTTGTTAGACAGGGGAGAGACAGGGCATAATTTTTAAATTCTCAGAGAGGGGGAAGACAGGGCATATTTAGTTATGCTAATACTGGGCGTTACAGTACCACAGGTTGAGTCACCGGTGTGGCCACTAGTGGAGAGAGCAGATAAGCTGCTTATGGGAAAGAGGGCTGATAGGTTATTTTTCCCATCACGTGACACATCCTATATAATGCGGAGTTCGCCTAGGGTCATTGTGTGCCTGGGACAGTGAGGTTATCTGAGTATTACCTCCCTGTATAAAGTCCAGGCACACATATGACCATCTTACATGAAGAAAGCCTGTTAGAAATCATTACACAAAGTTCCGTCCACCCGGTCTGTGCCACATGCTGTTCCTTACACTTTAAGCTTCAGAGATGTACCTTCACTGTTGAGGCCACACATAGCACCCTGCAGTGTCCTGTCTGCTCCCGACATTATTCCCAATAATACAAATTTAAAATAATTTTATAATAAAGCCATGGCTCAAATTGACTTTCTTGTTACTTGCTAACCCACTTGCCAGTGCATCATGAGAGTGCATGCCCACCAAACAGCTGCCCTCACTCCACAAGAAACCACCACAGAAACTGGCTTGTTTCAACTGTCAACAGACTTCATGGCAGTCCTCCTGAGCATTGCCAGAACTAGTGATTAACAATCAATATTTTTAAAAAGCCCATATAGAAATACATGAATTTTCCTGTCATCTTTTCTCCAGCAAACCAAGCAGCTTCAGTGAAAAATGACAACTGTAACTGCCGGTCTGTTCACTGACACCATTCACTTCAAAGTAAAACAGCTGACACAGTGTTTACTTTATCTCTGTACTAGCACACATCCTGAATGCTGGCCCTGCTCCAACAAGTAGAGACATAAAACACAGGCACAGATCAGTCACAGATCTGAGAGAGAAAGGATCTGCTACAAGTTTTTGAACAAGTAAAGCTGTACCTGTACTCAGTCAGTTTTATCCCTCTACTATCATTATCTCCTCAGCCATCCCAGTCCCTGCAATCAGCTCCACAACCACATATCTCAGGTGACAAAACAAAGGGCTGATTTTGTTATGCATAAAAAAATAATAATAATAAAATTACAGGGGGAGACATGACCTACCATGCATAACCACCCTGGGACAGACAAGCACACACAGACCTGAGAGACAAAAACCGAACATAGTATGTACTGGCAGCACCATCTAATGGGCAAACCATGAACTGTGGAACTTTTTCTTTAAAGGTATTCCTACACAGACCAAAAATGAAAGGAAAACTGTTTTTAAACATTTTTTTTAATTTTTTTTTTCTTTGCAACTGAGCCATTGTATAATAGCAATAATGCACTACAGGGTGTGGGTCATGCTGGGATAACCTCATTTCTGGGGTGTTGGACTCACTCGGCCTGTGGCCTTGTGCCCAATCACCCCAGGCATGAGGTTATCCCAGTATGACTCACAAAGTGTCATGCACTATTGCTTAATTTAACCACTGACTGTGTCCAATTCTGGAGACTACACCTCTGGAAGGACAGAGACAGAGTGGAAGCTGTCCAGAGAAGGGCCACCAAAATTGTTCAGGGTCTGCATCAAAAGCCCTATGAGGATGAACTGCACCGGCAGCCAGCTAGATGAGCGGGGATGTACAAGGCCATAGGTGTCTCCCAAAGAATGGGAGTGCTGCGGTGAGAAGGAGGCATAAAGAGAAAATATATTAAAAAAAAAAGCCCTATGAAGAGAAGCTAAAGGAACTAAACTGTGGTGTAGTAACTCAGGTGGTGCAATGCATGTGTCTTGGACTTACAAGCAAAGGGTCAGTGGTTTGATTCCCAGTGGGAACATATGTTTGCTAGGGGATAGGACAGGGTCAGGGGAAGGGTTACTACTGTAAAAGGAGGGGGGCAGCCGCAGAGTAAAATCTGATAGCTGCACACTTGAGCAGTCTCAATAGACCTTAGGGCCTGTATCTGCTAGCATTTTTTCATATGTTTGCAAACATATACACCCTGGAGGAGATGAGGGAGAGGGGGCTATGACAGAGACCTTTAAATACCTAACAGAGATTAATAGGGTACAGGAGGGGGTATTTTTTCAGAGAAAAAGGTGCTCTAGAACAAGGGGGTATGCTATGAAGCAGAAGGGGGTAAATTCAGAAGGGATGTGAGGACGTACTTCTTCACAGAAAGGGTGGTGGATCCCTGGAACAGCCTCCAGTGGAGTTAGTGGGGGCAATAAGCATTGGAGGAGTTCAAACATACCTGGGACAGACACAAGGGAATTGTAGAGATAAGAAAGGGAGGGGGAATTGTAGGGGGTGAGGAAGGGAGGGGAAGAGATGATGCCATAGATCAAGTGATGTCTGCAGCGAAAAAAAAGGCAGAATGGGTGGGTCCAGTGGCCCTTATTTGTTGTCACATTCTATGTTTTTTATGTTCCTATAGCACTGTAATGGAACAGTGATCTGGCAGCAGAAATGTCAGATCTATAAAGTAACAATTCAATAAGAGTACAGTTTGGCAGGTCCACTTCAGCTCTAGTAATATTATGTACAGTATTACTTGAAACCATTTCTTATCACCCATCACAGAGTAGCTTTACACATCAGCTAGTCAGTTCACTATAATTGGCATTTATTCGCTTGTAAATGAAAATAAATCAGCTTCAGTTAGTGCTCAATCATATGTAGTCCTGATTACATTACCTATAACCAGGCACAATGTGAGGAAGATTAAATAACTAGTACTTATTCCATTTGCTGAAAATAAAGTCAGGATAGGCAGCTACTGTGTGAGTATAAGATGGTGGCTGTACAGTATCTAGTGTGTGTGTGTGTGTCTAGACATGGAAACACACAAACTCACTAGCAGTAGGTCTTGTGGTCTACCAAGTCTGTCTGATGCATATGAGTGTATGTATGTAAGCATGCGTGTATGTGTGTTTGTGTGTGTGTGTGTGTGTGTGTGTGTGTTCATGCTTGTGTGTGTGTGTTAGTACACATATTTGCTCATGTTTATGTATGTGTGAGTGTGTGCATACAAATGTTTCCTTGACTTTGTTGTAACTCATTTTAATTCTCTTCAAACATATTTTATTTTGCATAGCAATAACATATCCTTGCAACGTACACTATTCATTAGTCCTTAATTAATTTAAAATAGAAGTTTAATTAATTATTCTATTTGCAATTTTAATTTCTCTGAGTTCCATTGGACCTAAGCTCTGACTTAAATAACTGTTCTGCTGGGTGATACGTCTTAATTATGCTGCACCAGGGGATTCAAAGGAACATGGATTATAGAATGTATTGCTAGCACAAAGTGAATGGCTTTCTAGTATAAAGAAACATGGATTGTAAAATAAAAGTCTTTGGGCACACTCTTTGGGTTGTGTAAAGAGGGCTTGTACCAAAACAATTAAAGCTGTAACATTTGTTTGCGAAACATCGTTTGCCATATCTTTTTTGGTAATAATGTATTTCTGGCTAAAACATTAATATATCCATTTTCTTTTCATTGTATTTCACTTCTGAACAGATTTTTTTTTGAGTTTTTAGTTTTTTATAGTCCCTACTCTCTGGCCATGCCCACTGTCAATATATTAAACATTTTGGTGTGGTGCTGTGCTGCTTATGATCAGAGATGTGTGCTAGCACCTGACCATACTAATATATACCCAGTAAGAATCCAGTATGTAAAGTCAAAAAATAACCTCAAGGGAAGAGATGTTCAAAAATTGCTAGCGGTGGCCATCTTTAATGACTTGCGTCATTAATTATAAAAATTGTTAATGAAAGTCATTTTAAAATATCTTAGAAAAACTAAAAATATATTGGTGTTGAATCTGCTTATGTCAGAAATATATTACATTGTGATGTTAAAAAAGTCTATCATGACATTTTTTGAACAGTAACAAACACTGCTGCTTTAAATTAGCCCCACCCATACTGGTTTCCTATTTTGGTATGAACTTTTCAGGTTTTTTTGTTTTTGTTTTTTTGTAACCTGTTGTGTGGTTTGATAATTACTGTATGGCTTTCCATGAAGTTTGGGTGAACAATGAAGTTGAACAACCAGAAGAGGTCCAATGATGTATTTATAGTTAACTAAAACAAAAGGACTATATGTAATCAGTGGTGAAAATGACTACATTAGAATTAAAGGGATGGTTTGATACCTTTTATTGCACCAACAAATAATTTTTTACAAAATGTTTATGCTTTCAGACTCACAAAGTCCTTCATCAGAACATCACATCTAAGTCATTCCTTAACTGCCATGCTTCTGATGAAGGATGAAGGACTTAGTGAGTCAGAAAGCTTAAACATTTTGTAAAAATTATTTGTTAGTCCAATGAAAAGTGTTAAACCACCCCTTTTGTTCATCTTTTTGCACAAGGACCAATATGGCAACTAACAGTTTTCTTACGTTGTAACTGGCTTTTTAGTTACAGTCAGTTACAGTCAGGATGAATTTTACCAAGAAACACAATAGACAATACCTACTAAAATAAATAAAATTAAGGTAAAAGCATGCCAAAGTTTCTAGAAGCAAAATTTAAACATGAAACAGCCTGATTTGGAGCAGGCAGTTTATATATCTAACTAGCAGGGAGGCAGGACCTTCAGCGTTCACTTGTGGTTTCATTACACGAGTTGTGATCAGATCCATGCTCTTGGACTACACTGATTTAGTCAGACTATAACACATCCCTGATACACATGCTGGAATTAAATTTCTTGGAGCTGCAAACAGCAAGTTCACCAGCTATCATATTCTTATCTTCAGAGTTTGCTTAGATATTGTTTCCAGGAGGGTTCAGGTTTCAACTGCAGTCCTTCCGCCAGCTATTTTACTGAGGTATCTGACTGCAAGAATCAAGTGTGTCACTTTCATGTTATGCTTGACTCCTTTTTTGGGCCTACCTCACAGCTGGCGTTTTTCATTACTGATTTTGCTTGATTGTTTTGTATATCATCCATATCAGGTGATGTGTCAAACAGTGAGGGAGTTTACATGTACTGTACTTGACACTATGCTATGCTACAGTGAGCTGTACTGTACTACATCATTTACATTTGACAGATATATGTCAGAATATTGCTAGAAGGTATTGTATGTTATTAAAGCTTTAAAACTGACGTCATTTCTTGTATGTTTTTTCATATTGATATAGATTTTCAAGTAGAATCACATACAATGTTTTCTGAAAATCTGTTTTATTGTTTGAAAAATAGTGATCACAGTTATTACTGAATGTCAAATGTATGTTTGTATGTAGTTATAAAATGGGTAGTTTCTTTTACTGCATCCTGACTGGTGGAGAGGGTTCAGAATCTAGTGCCATAACAAGCAACAACCACTGAATAGGGAACCCTTTCACAACCAGGATGCAGTGTACACAGGCGTCAATGCCTTTTAACATTCATAAAAAGCATGTCACGAAGACATTTTTATATAGCAAAAACCTAACAAACACACTAAGCTGTCATAAGCCCTGAAATCACCAAAAATATATATTTACATCTTTAATAACACAACTGTAGACAGACGGTGCCAAATTGTTATGTAAACCTCATTTAATATTCAGTACAGACCTAGAAGCACTTTGGATAGGGAGGTCGATACCAGTCCATTCACAGAAGAAAGGATCCTGAAAGAACTATCAAATTGAAGGTGGACAAAGCAATGGGGCCTGATGGGATTCACTCAAGAATTCTAAAAGAACTAAGGGTAGAATTAGTGACACCACTGACTACCCTTTTTAACAAATCATGGGAGGATGGTGTATTACCAGAGGACTGAAGGAGGGCAGACATGAGTCCCCTTCACAAAAGTGGGAGCAAGGCAGAGGCGGGAAACTACAGACCTGTTAGTTTGGCCTCAGTGGTAGGGAAAATGATGGAATCACTTCTAAAGGAAAGAATTGTTGAGTTCCTAGAGGCCAGTGTGGCACGGGACCCAAGGCAGCATGGATTCACAGCAGGAAGGTCATGTCAGATGAATCTAATATATTTCTTTGACTGGGTGACCAATGTGGTAGACCAGGGAGGGGCAGTGGACATGGCCTACCTAGACTTTAGCAAGGCATTTGACACAATCCAACACAAAAGATTAATATATAAGTTAGCCAGCCTTGGAGTGGGTTTCAAGGTGATAACCTGGGTTAAAAATTGGCTGGACAACAGGATATAGAGGGTAATAGTAAACTGAGTTTACTCTGAAGAAAGGGGTGTTACTAGTGGGGTACTGCAGGGTTCCATAATGGGACCGGTCCTCTTTAATGTCTTTATAAGTGTCATTGCAGAGGGACTGGAAGGAAAAGTATGTCTCTTTGCAGATGACACAAAGATCTGCAACAGGGTTGATACAAAAGGTGGGGTAGAGAGGATGCAAAGGGACTTGGCAAGGTTAGAGAAATGGTCAAATATATGGCAGCTTAGATTCAATGCAAAGAAGTGCAAAGTAATGCACCTGGGAAACAAAAATACAGGGGAAGAGTACTCAATGGGGGTGAGATAATAACAACAACAGAAATGGAAAGGGACCTGGGGGTAGTCATATCAGATGACCTTAAGGTGGGCAAGCAATGTGAGAAGACAGTAAGGAGAGCTGGTGGGATACTGGGATGCATAGGGAGAGGCATCACCATTAGAAAACAGGAAGTTGTTATCCCTCTGTACAGACAGTTGGTGAGACCCCATTTGGAGTTCTGCATCCACTTCTGGAGAACCCATCTCCGCAAGAACATAGACAGGATGGAGGTTGTCCAGAGGAGGGCAAACTAAAATGGTGCAGGGTCTGCATCAGAAGACATATGAAGAGAGATTAAAGAAGCTTAATATGTATAATCTCGAGGAGAGGAAGGAGAGTGGGGACATGATAGAAACTTTCAAGTACATCAAGGGAATCAACAGAGTCCAAGATGGTAGCATCTTTCAGAAAAAGAGATGTGCAAGAACAAGGGGGCACAATTTGAAGATAGAGGGGGGACGGCTTAAAGGTAATGTGAGGAAGTATTTTTTTATGAAGAGGGTTGTGGATACATGGAACAGCCTTCCTGAGGAGGCAGTGGACTCAAAAACAGTGTGGGAATTCAAGAATGCATGGGACAGACATAAGGCAATTCTAGTGGGGGGTAGGAGGAAGTAGGCTGTTGGTTAACTAGGATCTGCAGCCTATGCATTAGGTAGGGAAATGGGCAGACTAGGTGGGCCAAGTGGTCCTTATCTGCCATCAAATTCTTTGTTTCTATGTTTTTCAGCTTGTCGTTCCTCTTTAAAAATCGTAGGCTTCCAATCCCCAGTGTAGGAGCAGGTCATGCTCCCTTTATAAATTCCTCTCCCACAGTAGCTTACCAACCACCCTCCCTCCCTCCTCCAAATGGTACTGTAATCACTGTACACTAAATATGTACCCAGCCTACTGGCCAACTGCAGCATCAGACTGATCAAAAAAACTGACTCCAGGAATATAAACATTTACGTAACTTTTAAATTATCCACCACTGCCACTGAACATGTCCTGCCCCAATGTCTGCTTTCCACTATACATGCACGACTTGTACTGGAGATGAGCTGTCAAACTGCTGCAGAACATGTCCTGCTGAGACATGTGACCTGAAGGTGAAACAAACTGCACAAATGTTTGAGCTGACAGGCATCAACACCTTCACGATTGTGCAATGATTGCTGCATAATTGTGAAGGTGTTGAAGCTGATCAGCTTGCACTTTTGTGCAGGTCATTTCCGCTTCAGGTTGCACATTCAAGCAAGACATGTTCGGCAGCAGTTTGACAGCTCATCTCCAGAAGAGCTCGCGTGTGTGTGTGGAGGAGGGGAGTAAACATTGGGCACAATAAATGAGAAAATTTAGACACAATGAATTAATACTTAAAAAGGGACACAGAATACACCTACAGAAAATCCTAGCTCTGCTGTCATTCAGCTCTGCAAATGCCCGGCTCCACTCTGTGTGACCAAGAACAGGAGGGTGCATCATCACGTAAGAGCATGCTCTCCTGTCACTGAGCACTGTCAGGTGGTAACACCTGAAATGATGAAAATCTCTTGGCACTGCTACCAATCACCACTGCTCCCTCCCACTGAATGCATGGCTGCAAGTAAGCCGCTTCCTGCCATTATTCCACTCATTCCTTGCCCCCCCCCACTTACTGTCAGCCACTGTTCTGTCCACTTGCACAGAAAGTAAGTGTGATCTGCACAGGAATCCACTAAAGTCACACACAATGACATTTTGAAGCTTGAAACATTCAGCACTTAATGGCCCTGCTCACAAAGCTATGCAACACTCTGTATGCTGCCTGATTCTGTAACCACTGACAGCACCGGTCTCTATCCTACTATTCTTCTCTCTCCCTGTCTCACTTGCTCTGTTGAGCAGCACTGATGTCATGCTCACTTGCTACAGAGCAAATCATCAACCACAAGTAACAATAAGTACATTAAAAAAATCACATAATAATTATTCTACAGCAAAAAAAAAAAAATGAAAACTATGTAAGCAAGCATTCATGTGAACTGCTTACCAGCAGCACCACATAGTGGCAAAAAACTACAACTGGGACCACTTTTTTAACAAAACTGAAAAACTTATAAACTGAAATCTTTTTGCATTTTATTTTAAGTTTTTTTGGGGATCACATTTTTACATGGGACCCATTTTAAAAGCATGATAAGATGCTCTGGGGTGGCAGCTGTCAACTAGTTAATGCACTTCCAGGTGCTGAAGGCACTCAGTGCAAGCACCTCATGCTTCACAACACACCTGGGCATGCATTAACCCATGACAACCATTACCTTGTTGTGTCTTATTACTTACTTGTCATTCACTGATAACTGCAATTAGTGTCGCAGTGTTGTAGTCTAAAATAAAAGTGAAGGAAACTTACAAAAAACTAAATTAAAAATCTTTATCAATAAAGTGAGAAGTGAAGCTACATTTAAAGATGTTTCTGCTTGTACTTCTTGTGACAACAGTCATCTACATGTAAACCCTAGTGTGTACCATAGTGTAGCATAGTGTGGTGTCATCTACATGTAATCACCCTAATTATCTGCTGACTGACAAGCATATTCTACATGTGTGTTTACTGATTGGAATAAAGAGGTACTAGGGTCTTTGATCTGCTAACAAAACTGACCTTTGCTTCACTGTTAGGAAATTGGCCATGTGATTTGTTCATCCTCATTTAAATGTGTCTTCATCTGTTGTTTTGGACTTTTGTACATGACTGGCAAGCATGTTGCTCAGATTGCCCTTATTCCTTTGCAATTGATTTTGCTACTTGTACATAGAAGAAAAAACAACCAATATTTTGCAGGCAATGCTTTTTATTGGCCTGAGTTACACTCCCTTTATCAGGTCAGTGGAAGCAAAGCTGAAGTACATGTCAAATATACTGGTTGGATGTGGATTCAAATGAGACATGGGGCTAGATTTTCAAAGGTCAGAAAATAACTCTCGGTGCTTGTGTCAAAAAAAAAATATGCAAGGAGCAAGCTGCATCAAAACTTGCATCGACTCCATTTTTATAATGGTGCTTTTGTCAAAAACAGGTCTGAATGCACCAGACTGGCTTGTACCATGTTTTGTCGCAAGGGGTCCTGCATCAAAAAAAATGATGCACCATCCCCTTATTTGGGATTTGCAAAGCATAAAGATCCTGCCAGTGATAAGAATAGCCAGATCTTGCCTAACCTACACTAGGGCATATGAAGAGGCCCACAGCAAGGAGGCAAACATGACTGTGATACTATGAATGGCATTCTGCTGCAAGAGTTGTGAATTGTATACATCATAATGCTGTGTCTAGGCATGTGCAGAGTAAGATTCCACCAGCAGAATTTCCGCAAAAGTCAGAATTTCTTTTCCGAAGAAGTTCAGGAAACATTTTGCCAACTTCCACAGAATTTCTGACTTAGACATGCAGGATTTTTGTATGTTATGCAACTTTTTTTATTAACTTGCTGAACAAAAGGTTCCTCAGTCCAAATTGTCCAGTTTCTCCAGAGAGGCAGAATAATTTGCGTATTAATCCACCTTTATCTGCTGCCCCTCTCAATATAGAGTAATTGTGATTCCACATGTTAAAGAATATGGTGCATGTAATTTTAAGAAGTGTAATTTTTCCCAGAATGCTGCAAGTGTGGGCTTGTTTTCCGCATGTAACATATTTCCATTTTATGTGGTCCTGTGGCAAAATAATTCCACATCTTTTAAATAGTACTCAATGTGATCCATGGAATTTTCTGTGAAATCTTTTAAAAAATCCACATATCAGCAGGTGGAAATTGCAAATTTCACTTCTACTTGCTAGAGAGAGAACTTAGAAGAGACTGCAGTGAGGAAAGAGAGACAGAGAGAGAGAGAGAGTAGTTCTGAGAGAGGTCAGAGTAGATTACATTACTTTTTAAGTTTACTTTTACATCATTTGTAGAGGAGACAGAGACTTGTTTTCCTTACAAGATGGCAGCAACAGGAGAAGGAGGACTGAGCAGCAGTAGCCAGGCCCAGGAAGAAGTACAGCAGCATGTGCAGAGTGGGGACCAAGATGGACAGCCACAGCAGGGCCAAGAACAGCAGGCAACCACCACCAGTGCTACAAAGAGCCCACAGAAAAGCTGGCATCTGCATTCACCTGTAAGGAGGTTGCACGTTTAGTAAAGGACATGACAAGCAATGTGGGCAAACATTTTGGCCCAAAAACGCTACCTCTCAAAAAGAGACAGAAATTGTGGGCATCAATTAAGGCAACTCTTGATGCCAAGGGAGAAGGACCTGTGCCACATACTATCCACCAGATAAAACACAAGTGGGATGACCTCCAAAGGAGAGACAGTCAAGTACGTGAGGCACTCAGTGGTGCAGTGACCATCCCTGAAAAGGGGTACAGGAAGAGGATATCAGATAAGACCCCCACCAGATCTGCAGAATAGAAGAGGATGAGGGTAGGAGAGTATACTTTTTTCTTTAGTTACTGTTTTTCAACCCCGTTCTCTCTGCTGCAGCAGCTACTATTCAGTAGTCCCTAGGCTGGGTGTCCCCTAATCTTGTCTCGGATAACTCCTGGATGAGCCGCTGGACCTGCCCCCATCCTGCCGTGGCCTACCCCCCACCAGCAAGCAAGGGGAGCCAAGGAGTCAGGGCACATTGAGACTTGCCTCTGCTCCTGCTCCCAACCAATGTCCTCCCCTCCAATCACTCTGCAACCCGCTGCACCACCACCTGTGCTCACCCAGGTGGAGATAAAGCAGCAGGGCCTGCAACCCACCCTTCCCAGAGGATGAGAGCAGCCCTCGTGCTCAATCCTCCTCCCATGGCCAGCCCTTCAGCAACCAAAGCTCGCTCCCGACCGTGGGTCGGTTGCATCGCAAGCGGTATACTAAGTATACTGACTTTGTTATTCAAACTTCTCATCATCTTCATCAAAAGTTATTGTTTTCATCAGTCAGTGTTTGAATTACACCATAGGATTGTTTTTACAGTGAGCCAGGGTGGGTCGTAGAGGCACGACTGTGAAATACAACCTGTTTTTCACTTTATAGCTCTAGACACTGAATAGCAGTGCTCCTACCTTGAGGTTGAGCCACCAAGGCTTACTGCACAGCTATGTTTTATGTGGTACTAAGCCCCACCCCCATGTAGTTCCAACAGTGATTGTCATGAACAAGTTAAAGATAAACTGTTACCGTGATAGACTGCATGTGATGTGAGCTTTTTTTCATTATTACATTGAGGTAACAAAATGTGAAGAACAGGAAATTGGTCTGTGTGTTATTACCGTAGTTGCCTGTGGTGTCATGCATGATGTATGTCCCCTGAGCTGACTACAACCCCTTTTTGATGGTGATGTGTGTGTGTGTTTCATTACAGACATACTTTGTCTCTAACAGTGCCATCGAATTTCATGCTCTTGCCAGAGCATCACTATATTTCACACATATATCTTCAGGGATTATTGCATGAACTGAGAGGATGCTGTATCCATTTTGGATTGCTTTCTAATTTGTTGTTGTGTTAACTAGTTGTCCAGCCACAACATTGTTAACTTAACACAGTTATTGCATCTGCATTCATGTGCATAGCAGCTGTCTCCATTGTGGCTATATGTGACTTGCTGTGTATGTCATGGCTTCCATTGGCATCCGCATCCAGATTGTGCAGTGGGAGTGGTGGTCAGATCAGTGGGCAGGACTGCCAAGTGTCCATTGCTTCATACATCCCCTCATGGCATCCCCTGCAGCAGAGTATGATCAGTGCTGGGGCATCCAGTGCATATGTGTGCTGTACTGTGTGTATCCGGATTTGCAATCCTCACCCTGAACCGTTCAATCAATCAATCAATCAAAGTCTTTATTTAACCAGGTGATCACCGTTGAGCAAGCTCATTTTCGAGGTGGACCTGGGTTTGTTAACAAGGAACAAGGGACAATATACATGGGATGCAACACACAAGAAAATAGTAATGATACAAATAAAGTGAGATACAATAATACAGTATATACAAAGTATCAGCAGGTAGCATTGACCGTAGTATACAGTATGTTTGGAACAGAAGATACAGCTAGTTTTGGATAGGACACAATTTTTCATAAAAGTAAAGAAATATACATAACAGGTGCACCGAACACAAATAAAACCTAATATAAAAAGATATATAGTGATACGGTATGGAGAATTTAGAGCTGGAACCAGGGTCAAAGGAATGTGGAAGGGACAGATATGGGGTAGAAAAAGGGGAGAGGGAAGAGTCGACTATAGATGTGATCAGTCTTTTAACAGTAGTAATTAGAGTGTGCTTGGACTTATAGGAGTCACTATTTAGGGTAGACAGGCACAGGACTCCTTAATATGATGTAGATATAGAGATTTAAAAGCTGCTAGGCTGATGGGGTGAGTTTAATTTCAAAGTTTTTTGCAGCTTGTTCCACAGTTGAGGGAGCACAAAGCTGATGGCTGCTCTGCCAATGCGAGATTTTGCTTTGTAAACATAAAGGTAGATATATGAGGTGCTTCTCAGTGCATTATTTTCCTAGAGTGCACAAAGGTAAACAGACAGAGATATGCTGGGGCAGTTTATTTGAGATAGCTTTGTATGTCCAAACCGCAGCATTTTTTTGCCATCAGTAAGCAAGGGATGGCCATCCACTGCCATGTACAATGCACAGTGTAGGTTGAGTATGGAAGACCCGTGATAAATCTCATGGCTCATGGATAAGCGATTTAGTTTGGTTAGTACCTGCAGGTCCCTGACTATATAGAAAGTCTGCGTAATCCAATAGGGAAAGAAAGGTAGTTTGAACCAGTTTCAGTTTAGCATCTCTTGTGAGGAGATTATTAATCCTAAAGAACAGACCAAGTCTTTGTCTAAGTTTCTTTGCCAGTTCTTCTAAGTGATCTGTGAAAGTAAGTCTATGGCCTAACCAGACCCACAGGTACTTGAACTTTGGTACATAGTCCAACTGCTCACCTAGAATGGTGGTGATCTGCGGGAGTGTCCCAGCAATTGCAGGATTTATTACATTTTGAAGGGGCGAGAGGAACATTGCTTTGGTTTTTTTGCATTTAAGAGCAGTTTCTAGTTTATAAGCTGATGTTGCAGCAGATTAAATTCATTTTGAAGGGCTTTACAGGCCGTTTCAGGTGTGGGGCTACTAGCATAGAGTACCGTATCATCCGCGAATAGGTGTATTTGTGCTTCTTTGATGGGGGCATCTACGTTGTTAATATAAATGGTGAAGTGCTAGGGACCAAGAATGGAACCTTGTGGTACACCCCTCAATATGGGTTTTGGTTGGGAAACTTCCCCTTCTGCCTTTAATTGTTGAAGTCATCCTGAGAGGTAGTTGGAGAACCATTTAAGGGATAGGGAATCCAAACCAATGTTCTGGAGGGATAAAAGAAGCAGTCTGTGATCAACGGTATTGAACGCCTTGCTTAGGTCCAAGAAAACTGTGCAAAGTTTTTTTTGTCTAATTCAAGCTGCCAGTCGTTTGTCTCCTTGGCTAGAGCAGAGATTGTACTGTGCTGTGCTCTAAAACCAGATTGTAATGGGTTGAGCAATTTTTCTGATTCCAGGTACTTTCGAAGCTGAGAGTTCACTATTTTCTCCAGCATCTTTGACAGGATTGGAAGTAGGGAGATTGGCCTGTAGTTATTGAGGTCACTAGGATCTCCTGACTTAAAGTCCAAATGGGCGGTAGGTCACTCTGGGACAAGGATAAGTTGAAGAGATGAGTATTTGGGACTGCGAGGACACGATAGCTGACCTTTAAGAAGTACAGGTCAATGAGGTCGGCCCCAGCACTTTTCCTAGTGTCCAGCTGAAGGAGAAGATCTTCGACTTCTTTCAGGGAGGTAGGCTGCAGAGAGAAGGATGGACTGGGGATGGGTTTTTCTTGTGTATCCAATCTAAGTTGTTGGAGGAGGATATTCGTGGGAGAGGAGTCAAAGGCCCTGCAGTGGCAAAATGATTATTGAGAGCATCGAGGATAGACGGTCTGTCAGAGATGACAGTATTGTCAATCAATAATTTAGTAGGTAGGGAATTTACAGTGGTGTGACCTTCAATGTCTTTGATAGTCTTCCAGAATGTGGAGGCATTTCTTGAGGAGCCCTCCAGCTGAAAGTGGTAGAAATTAGCTTTGGCTTCTCTGACCATTTTGGTGCAGAGGTTCCTCGCCCTTTGGAAAGAATTCCAGTCATTTATTAAATTAGTTTTTCTAGCAGTTCTCCAGAGTACATCCCTACTCCGTAAAGCATCTTTCAGGTCTTCTGTAAACCACCGACAGGATTTGTTTCTGGCACAAACTTTTACTATGGGAGCATACTTGTTGAGAGCCCCTAGCACAATTTCTGAGAAAATATCATAAGCCATAGTCAGGGACTTGGCTAAATAGAAGTCCTGCCATCGCATGGAGTCTCTTAGGTCTGATATATATACCATGGAGATCAAAGTTGCATATGCACCTTTTAAAGGAGAATTTTGGTACAGTTGTGGATTTAAGAGTGGATCTTACACACGCGATGAAGCAATGGTCGCTAATATCAGAGAAAAAGATGCCAGCATGGGAGAATAAATGGGGTTTGTTAACTAAAATGATATCCAAGAGAGTACTGTTATTAGGGTTGAGCTTGTTAGGATGAGTAGATTCATTTATTAGCTGTGACAACCCAAGGGAATCACAGAACATTTTAAGGGGGGTGGATGCACTGGAGAGCCAGTCTAAGTTGAAGTCCCCTAGTATGATACACTCTGAAGATGCCGAACCCAGGATGTTTTCGAGATGTTTTAACAACTGTAATCCAGCTGATGGGGGCCTGTAGCATCCTATTATACATAATGAGACACCGGTGGCAATTTCAATCTTTAATGACAAGCTTTTGAATTCTTTTGGGACAGAGGCTGAGTCAATTATGGAGGCAGGGAATTTATCCTTGATGTAAATAGCTACCCCACCATCTCTGGTTTGCCTGTCGGCTCTGAACAAAGAGTAGGTGGGGATGTTAACTTCATTGTTACTGGTCGCCGGTCACAGCCAGGACTCCGTAATTACCAGAACATCTGGAGCAGTATGACATACCCAGGCCTGAACAAATGTGATTTTTTTTTTAATAAGCTACATACATTAACATGCAAGAATGTAAGCCCCTTGATGCTTTGTAGCTCTGCTGGGGATTCCATGGGTGCCAGAGGGCCTGGATTAAGCTCAACATTTCCTGAGCATAGTAAAAGCAGGAACAAGAGTTTCCTGCAGAGTCCTAGGAGAAGTGTGGGTGGCTGAGTCTTCTTTCAGTTACGTGATTTGTCTGTGGCAGTATAGGGAGTTCTGAGGCTAGTTCCCAGTTTTCCTGATGCTGCATACAATAATACCCTGACCGAGAGAGTCAATGGGAGTAGGGGGGGAGTATGCAGAAGGTGGTGTAGCCCTGCAGGAAAGCTCTAGGAGAGTTCCTGTATGCCGGTGCAGGTGAACGACCAGCAGCGGGCTAGGGGAAGTTAGAGCACATACAAGTTCTTCTACTTGATAGGAAAAGTCCCGGTCGGACAATGTAAAAAGAGAGCCATTCTCCACTCTAGGAGTTATTTTTTGATTCACGTTCGGGTCCAATACATGTAAGATGAGCAGAGACAAGCATAGAAGCAGGTAATATGCCCTCATTATGAGACTATCACCCAATGGGCACTACAAGTGCGGGCAAGAGAAGGGATTCTCAATGAAGGAGAATTTCTTAATCCCTGCAGAATACTACTATAGGTAGTGGAGCCTGAAGCAGTAATCCTTAAGTACAGCTCCTAGCCAGGCTAATAAGAAAAGAGTTCACCTGACTATAGAGTAGTACTAGGGGCAGAAAGGCTTTGAAGCAAATTTCTTAGCTACTACTCTGGAGCAGACTAAGTACTAGAGAGATCACCTGACCTAAATCAACAACTGCCTTAGCAAGACAGGATATGCTAGTCAGCAATAAGCAAACCTAAAGTACCAAAATGGTATGCCTCAGCAAGACAGAATGAGATAAAGCTGCTAGAAGACTTAGTTGCAAAAAGGAGATGGGAGAAATTGCAGTTATGTCAGTACATCATGGCCATTTCCAACAGCACTCCTAATCTGAATATGTAATGTTGTGCAGTTTTCTGGAAGGGAAGTGGATCCCTTATTGTGATTCCTCCCCACCTCCCTTCATGTGATTAACTGTTGTATTCTGTAGTCAAGTAGGCAGTTTGCCTTCCCCACAGGATGGAATGTGTTTAATTACTGCAGTGCTGCTTTACTGTTATGTGTTTCAACTTCCAACTCTTATTTTAACTATTCCTCTTCATTTAGAACAGGTGCTGCAGGGAGGTCTACTGATGCTGCAGTCAGGATAAAAGCAGCAAAAGTGTAACTCCTGTGGACCTAGTATGTATATGACTGTAACCTTTAATTATGTAACAATTTTCAACTCTCTGTTCAATGTTTTGCACCTGTACTGTTTTCTCTGTTGTATCTGCACCATGTAATATTGTCTACCCTCCCTGCGACGAGGTGCCGTTGTAAATGAGTCCCTGACTCATAGGTTGTAAATCCAACATGTACTAATAAATAAATAAATAAAAGAAGCTGGAGGACTAAGCAGGAGCAGTGGAGAGCCCATGTCTGGTAAGCTATGTATATTATTAAATTAAGTTGAATCATGTATTGAAGAACTAACTGAATTGACAGACTACCATCTGTTGTGTTTCACGGCTGTAAACCAGTGGAACATGGCCTGCAGCTACTGTGAGCACCATATTTATTCTAGAGGCACCAGTTTCAATAGTTTTCATCTGTTGTGTGTTGTAAAGTTGTCCTAAGGAACAGCTGTCTGTCTGACCCATACCACCTTCCTGGTGCTTAGTAACCCACTGATATTCCCCATGTGATCCTGTGT
This sequence comes from Neoceratodus forsteri, assembly GCA_016271365.2. Classification (NCBI taxonomy): domain Eukaryota; kingdom Metazoa; phylum Chordata; order Ceratodontiformes; family Ceratodontidae; genus Neoceratodus; species Neoceratodus forsteri. The sequence goes on from CM057458.1 coordinate 204,702,188, forward strand.
AAATAATGGCAAAAGTCATTTGAATTCTGCAAAAGACACAGTTTTGTAGTACATGCAGTAGGGTGAAGGGTGGTAGTGGCATGCACTGTTGTTGATCACGCCGGTGGTAAGTGTGTGCACAGATCAACATTCGTGACAGACGAGGCAGGGTAGGGGATTGGGTCTTCAGTTTGTCTGTGTGATCCTTATAAGTTTACACTGTTCATAAAATACCAAATGACAATTGTTGAAATAATTCAGTGCCTTAGCAGTCCAGTTTATGATATCAGACTACCAATTTAGCTACATGGTCGCTGGAAGAGGGGTGGGGGGGGTGGCAGTAATTAATTCCATATCCAACGCAATTCCACTTTAAGAAGTATCATAGCCTTGACTGCCCCAATCAGTGTTTTAGAATCTTCATGAATCATCACTTGTGAGTACCGTGTCCAATCCTGCTGACCTGAATAAACTGTAGCATCGTGATAGGCACTGGTGGCAATGTGTCATTCCCTCCCCAGTGGAGTGCAAGGTGTCATCTCCAAAATTGTAAATATAAAGAGTGAATGTATAGTGGGTTGACTTAGACAGTGTGTGTGGCCTCATCATTCACTGACTGTAGAGTTATCATGCAGTGGTCACAATGTGACAACATTAAGTAGAAGGGCCATAACAGGCCATCAGGTGGATATCTACAAGTGCACAGCAGAACCTGCTGTCAGGGTAATAGTGTTAGCACTGCCATATTTGGGTGAGGTCAGCCAAGACTTAAATGATGATAGTAAATAATGTTTGCACATCTATGTATTTCTATATTAGGCAAACAGGTAAGTAAGAGAGCCACTGTGCAGTACTGCTGCTGCTGCAGTACTAAGCCGCTTACAAATGTGACCTCAGAGCAGAGATAGGTCCAGTTTGTTGCTCAATGCAGGCAACACTGTTTGTAATTGAAATGGTCAGTGGAGGCTGTGAAAGTATCAGTGAAATCCCGGTCTGCCCTATCAATGACATACAGAGACAGAGAAACATAGAAGGTAGGTGTCATCACATAAGGGCCTCAAAGGCCACGGCCACCCAGTCTGCAATCATTTTACTTCTCTTTTATACTACTGTGTCACTGCATACCCTACCCTGTCTCTGAAATGGTTCTTTCCCCTTTACTTCCAATATCCTCTAGTACCTACACCATGCTTTCTTGAATCCTGTAACTGTTTCTCACATGACCAACTGTGCTGGTAGGATGTTCCACCCTTCTATCACTCTCTCAGTGAAGAAGTGCTTCCTCACATTCCCTCTGAACCTACCCCCTTGTAATGTCATAGCGGGAGTCCTCATAGTTGTGCATATTTTCCTTTGAAACATGCCCTGCCTCCCTGTACCTTGTTTTTACCTGTGAGGTATCTGTATGGTTCTTTGTATCACATCCCTAAATGAGGCACAGTTATCACTGCTGGAACCACTAGCATGCAAACCTCGTGCCAATTTCTTGACCTTCAATGTCCATCTGGTATTGTGAGAAAATGTTTGACATAACCACTTGTGTATAAATTGATCATCATCCACCATGTTTGGGTGTCTTTCTGTAACAGCACTGCTTCAGTACTTGCCCCTCGAAACGGCCCTTGACTGCTGCTAGTGTCTACTGCGGTTTCATTTTCATTTCCCATGTCAAATGCATGACACAACCACTGACTCTGACAAACACCACCATATCATTCAGCCTGAGTATAATACTGTGTACAGTGTCCAGTAAGAGGGTACCCTAGAGGAGAGATACATGCACGCTGTACTGCATATGTATGCAATAAGACATGCCAGGGTGTGTAAATATGCTTTCATAATTGCACAGCTCGAGGGTGTTGTTCAGCACGAGGCGCTTGCGCCAAGTGCTGTTAAACACCCGAGAGCTAAGTGCAATTATGAAAGCATATTTACACACCCTGAAGTGTCTTATGGCACTTATAATACAGTGAGAAAAAAACGAGTCATTCCGATCAACAAACAAGTTGAAAACAACAAATTTAGAGCTGAAAAGAAGCAGAAGTCATTTATGATTAAATAGTCCCTGTAAATGGAGCTCAACTGAGCCACTACAAGTAGGTAGGGACTTACTGAAGAGTACAACTGAGCCCTTACACTGTGCAACAGAGGCAATAAAAGTGGAAGACAACATCACCAGTGAAGGTACAGTTCTGCACAGTTGTGCTGCTCTTCGGATGCTGGATTTCATTGTCAGGAGTGATCTCAGCTATTTCTGCAGTGGCTCTCATAGCGGGAGGGTTTGCTAAGTTGTTGACTGGAGCTGCTAACTGTGAATAGACGAAGTATTCAGTCATTTCCTACATTTTCTTTCCAGCGTTGACAGCTACTGTCAGGTTCGGAAATAGTGTGCAGTGTATGGATTTTCTGCTGTTGCTTGTGCTTAGGCTTTTGGCTATGAAAGAAGCACCAGAGTGTAATTATGCTTTCTAATTATACTCCTGTACTTCTCTCACAGCCAATCAAATTGCTCAGTTTTTTTTCACTGTGTTATAAGTTGCAGCAAACACTGTTTGGTAGTGCTCTAACTTAGTACTTGGTCAAGTGAACCACATCATGCACATGGCCTTACTTTTTAATACTAAACATGTAGTCATCACATGATGGAAAGGAGGGTTCATGCTCTTTTTTTACGGTACATGCTGTTTACAGAGACAAATTCCCATACCAGAATGGGCTAAACAGAAATGTGACATCTTCACATTCAGCTATATATGTGGACTTCAATGTCTGCAAAAACACAATGTAGATGACTGTGTGTGTGTCTGTTTGTGTGTGGGGGGGGCTTCCAATGGTTGTTACACCATTGTCTTTGAAACACAGTGGTGGGGGTGCGCATGACAAGAAGGTAGGGGACAGTGTGCCACAACACATGGGTGCTGTTCCAACATTGCTTCTACTTAAGCTTTCACACTCTCATGGCCTTTATACTTCCTCACCCCTCTAGATATGGTGGGTGGGGTGTAACACATACAACAGTGACCAAGGAGAGTTGTTGAATGAATACGGAGACTATAAACCATGGCATCAGCAGAAGGTCGGGGTACAATGAAGTGGCACTGGATACTGGATAGACTAGTGTACTACAACTACTGATGATGACATTAATCTGACAGTAACACACACTTGCACACTGCATTCTGCTAAAACTGCATATCTTTTTCTGTACTGCAGACAATACCGACACACTGCCACAACTGGTGCCTGTCCCACAGAAAGAGTAGGACCAGCCCCCCCCCCACAGCAGATGACAACCAGCACATGCACTAAGAACTGTGTGCTGAAGATCCAGTGAGAGCTGAAGAAGCTGAGCCTGACAGAGAGAGAGGAGCAGCAGCAGCAACAGGGCCCCTCACAGACAGGGACAGTGGCAACAAGGCCACAGCCATCTGCAGCACCACGTGGCCAAGCAGGAACAGCCACTCCAGCAGCCATGCAGTGTACTGATAGCCCTTCAAGGCTGGGAAGGGGTAAGGACATGACATTTGTAAAAAAAAGAAAAGTGGCACGGAGGCTCACCCAGTTAGAATGGAGGCAAACCAGGAGAAGATGCTGTGCCTTCTAACAAAGATGGCTCCAAGGAGGAGGCCACTGAACCTGCCTACGCTTGGCCACCAAAGCCATCGGTGATTTGACTTTTTTTAGAGGGGTTATTTCTCCAAACTGTAAATAGTTAGTTACCACCTACTGTTGTGACTGTTGTGACTGTTGTGTTTTTTGTTTTGTTGAGCATGAATAGTCTTTCCATGTAAATAGTTTTTTGAATTTTATTATTGACTTGTTGTTCCATTCCTCCTGTTCAATAGTTGATTTTTCTTTGCAGTTATCTTAACGGTTTTTGGCTTCGCTCTTGATTTTCTTGAAAATATAAAAGTTTATCTGTTTTGACACAAGACTTCCTTGTCATGAGTCTGTTCACTGGGTTTCAAGGTTCAGTTATTTTTCCGGGGCCTTGGCGGGGAGGGCCTGAGCAGTGGCAAACTTGTAAACATTCAGCTTTTTAGGACAAGAACAATGTCCGAAGAAACTGATTTTTCTTATTTTTTTGGGAGGGCAGGGGGGTCTAAACAGCAGCAAACTGTGAAACTTGTAAACACTCAACATTTCAGGTCAAGAACAATGTCCATAGAAATGTTCTTATTTTTTTGTGTGGGGAGGCCTGTACAGCTGCTAACTGGGAAACTTGAAAGTAATGCAGTGTTATAACTACAGAACTGCTGCTGATTGCAGTGTGAATTTGTAGCTTAAATCTGGATGTAGTAATCCTTTGCTTCACCAATGTACAGGTGTTGCACACTGACTCCAGGTGCAGACTCTTTATTATTCTGGCACTGTAATGTAATTGAAGATACAAGGTGTTAGGGTATCTCGCAACACAATTTTTGCCCACAACACGCATGTTCTGTGACTCTGTCTCCTACTCAGGAGAACTCAAACCCCTCAGCTCTGTCTTCATCAGATGGCACTGTCACACTCTTCTCATCCTCTGATGAGTTCTGCTACTTACTGCCTTTCTTCAGCTGGATCTTTGAATGTTGCTGTTGTTGACACAACGTACTGCTTGGGGAAGAAATGGGAGTTCATTTTAACAAATGTTAGATATTCAACATTCTGATCAGACAGGCGGCTTCAGCGGTCAGTCGTAATATCACCTGAGGTGCTGAAAACCCTTTCCAAGCTTACACTGGCACAGAGGCAAATGAAGTACTCCATGGTGATAGCTGTAAGTGCAGGCAAGATTTCCAGTTTGTTTCACCAATAATCCAGGGGCTCATCATCAATGCTTATCTGCAGTGTGTCATCCATATGTGACTGCACCATATGGAATACAGACAGCTGCAGTTCTGTGTTGTCCTCTGAGGCTGGTGCATAGAGACACCAATGTCCTTCAGCATGGACCAGAGGGGGTTAGTGGCACCAGTGCTACCAAGTGATGATGAGGATGAGGGTGCAGACACCTTTCTGGTGGAGGAGAAGGATACTGGGTGAGGGGCAGTTGCTGCTTCCGGTTTCTGTACTGTGACTGATTTTTCTACCCTTACCTCTGAGTGCATCATCCAGTTTTGGACCTTACCATGCAGGATGACCACACAGTGATCAAGATCAGCCTTCCCACCTGGAAGAAGTGCCATCATGCCATGCTTGTATTTGGGATCAAGCAGGGTTGCCAGGATGTATGCCTCCAAGTTGTTAATGTGAATGACCCTGGGATCATCATCACACAGCTGCATGATGTAGTCAGTAAGCTCTACTCCAACAGAGTCCACAGCCACTTCAAACTGGCCCCTTGGCCAGGGCCTGGCAGAGTACATGGAGCAGTGGTATCACGTGACACAAACATGCATTTCCTGAGCTCACAACCTGTATCATCTGTTCAAGTGGATGGTTTACATGGATAACACTGTCCATCAAAAACCACTGGGATGGACTCAGTGACAAGGCTTCCTGTGCTTCATGATCACGCATGTGCATTATCTACTCATTAAGTGGCTTGTATTGTTCATACAGCCTTTCAAGCATGTACAGTGCAGAATTCAGTCTGGGTTGACACATCAAGCTTCAAGCAGTGCTGTGGTACATTACTGGCCTTCTGTAGAGCACTGAGCTCTGCTCTAGCCAGTGCAGAACAACTGAAATGGTTGCAGATTTTGTGGCTGGCAGCCAACATAGTACTCACTGCTTCATGATCCAGAAAGAACTTCACAATGAGACTCGACACATGAGCAAAGCAGGGGACATGATAAATGCAGCGATCAGAGATTGCTTTGATGGTATCTGATGGTATTCTGGGCATTGTCATTGGCAATAAACGCAGGCTTGAACCCATGTGGCTTTAGCCAGTGTCTAATGGCCTCATTAATGCATGTGAGAATTCTGTCAGATGTATGTGACCCATGCATACTCTGCATACTCAATGTGGCATGCTGCTAACCATCAGTAATACTGCTGGCACTAGTCAGGGGACAAGTAGATGAGGGACATGGGTGCAAGGCGTATACCCAAGGAAACTATGCCCAGTGTGCAGTTATGCACATATAACTAACACCTAATGATGGGGCACTTGTGCAGGTGTCAGTGGTGAGGTCAATGCTCGCTACTGCAGAGGGGGACAAAGCATGTGACACCATGCATGCTAGGTCATTATACATTGCTGTAAGAGCCTCAGTGCTGAAATATGTTTGACTGCACACTTTATATTTAGGCACAGCCTTCTCTTTAAGTTCTCTGAAACCTGGACTCTTGACAAATGATAATGGCAAAAGGTCTTTTGCCAGCATTTTAGCAACAGCCGTGTTAAGCTCCTTTGTCACTGGGTGTTTCCGATGATATTTGTGTGCTTGATTAATGCTGATTTGATATCTGGCTGCTTAAACCTAACAGTGTGCTGAACTGTGGAGGGTGTTTTGGCTTTGCCAGGTATGGTCTTGTGCCTTTGACTGCCTTGTCCACCAGCAAGGACATGCTGAGAAAAGCTCTCTATCCCTGCAGTGGGTGGATCAGCTTGACTACCTCCACTTGTACCTGCATATGTAGGGGTGGAACACAATAAGGGGTCAAATATTTCCACATCCTCATCACCAGGCTGGAGACCCCCTCTTTCACAGTATGCTGAACTATCAGAACTAGGCCTGGATGCCAACAGCTTATGCTGTGTCCATTTAATGGGGTGCTTACTTTGCATATGACTCTGCATACCAGTCATCCCATAGAGTGAACCTGGTTTACCCCTGCTAATTTTGCACACAGCCACACTGTCATCAGACTCATCAATGATAAAGAAATCCCACATAAGTGAATGTTTACCAATACACCAGATTTTCATGGGTGGGGCAGATGAGAACTGGGATGGAGGGGTGGGTGATGTTCTTTTCTTAGGATGCTGCTGCTGCTGCTGATCCCCATATCTCATTTTTGGCAATTGCTGTCCCTTTACCCACAAGCTGCTGCTTGTGGAGTGACGTAAAAGGGACTGCTGGCCCTTTGCCACTGACAGTTGCGGTTGCTGATTGTGGAAGGGGTGGCTGCCAATTAGGGTCTAATACTGGGTCATCATCACCCTTACCCTCAACACTCTCATCACTAGTACCCTCACTGCTTTCTGATGTTTCTGGCTGCGACAGTAAGGGCTGACTGTACCCCACCTCCTTTTCCTCAGTAGCTTCTCTGCGCATGAAGAGTGGCACTAACAGGATGTTCACTCTGAGGAGGTCCTTGCTCCTCAGACATCTTTAGAAGCTGTCTATGCTGTTGCTCCTTCTCAATCTCTACTCCACCCATCGTAACTGGTCCTGCACCACCCTTACTCTAATAGTCTCTGATAATGCCTGCCACTGGACCCAAATCCTCCTTGCTCTCAGTTCCTAGCAGCTCCTGAGTTAACTCCTGGGTGTCCTTTGACTGAGACTGTTCACTATGTTCCTGCTCCTCTTGAGACCCTAGGGATTCATACAGTAGTGCAGCAACATCCATGGCAGCCTTTTTATACTCTTTTGAACGATGAGCAACAGCTGTGCTGGAAGTAGCAGTACTGTGCTGCATGCCAAAGAAGCTAGAAGCTTTGATTCCTATTGTAACTGACACTACAGCACCCAGGATTTCTGTGCTGAACCATGGAATTTTTCATATACCATGGAATTAAGAATGCAAGTCTTGGGTTTTGCAGAATTCAAAAGAAAGAAATGCAAAATAAAACAAAGAAAGAAGGAAAAAATGAAGCAATTAAAAAAAAACAGAACAGGTTAATTGCTGACCCCACACTTAAGGTGCTCGACAGCTTGGGTGGTTACATTCATTATGTGTGCTTAAGATTTGCAATAGCACCTGTAGAAAAACAAATAAAGTCATTCATAGCTGGCAGAAAAAAAATTCCACAGAATTACATTGAAAACCATAGATAATTATATGATATGGTGACATAAGTGACAAGACAGTGAATAAACTTTTTTCCATATTTCTTAATTAAATTCCACAGTTACCCTATAAATAATGCAGTTCGATGCTTCCCTTGACACCCCACGTAACTGCAGAGCTGCAAAGTATGTGATTACAGCTACATGGGGTAAAAATTGACTTTTTCATAGAATTTCTGTTCTAAACTGCATGATTTTTCATATACCACAGAATTAAAAAGAACACAATTCTTGGGTTTGGTGGATCTCAAAAGAAAGAAATGCGTAATACAACCAGGAAAGGAGGGGAAAAAAGTAGCAATTAAAAAACACAGAATGGGTTAATTGCTAACACCACACTTTAGGTGCTCGACAGGTTGAGTGCTTAAATTCAGTATGTGACCTTAAAATTTGCAATACCACCTACAGAAAAAGAAATATGAACACAAATTGCTGGCAGAAAACAATCTGCAGAATCACACTGAAAACCATGGATAATAACATGATACAGTGAAAATAGTTAACAAGACACTTTATTTTCATACTTCATAACAAAATATCCACAGTTCGTAAACAAATATCACAGTACTAAGTGGAAATCAGCTGTAATTTGGCGAAAGTCTGGAATTCTGCCACAGGCAGAAGAGGTGGAAAATTCTGCAAAAGTTTCAAAATTTAGTGGAATTTCCATGACGGTGGAAATCAGAACTTTCACCCATGTTTAGCTGTGTCCAGTACCGTAGCATGTAAAATATTGCTTCCTGAGACAAGCCCATATAGTACCAGTCATTACTGCCATGTTAATGCTATGACTGGAATGGAGAGTATAAATTATGTAAAGGTTTGGTTATAGAGACAATATTCCCCTGTGAGACCAGTTTACAGCAGGGCTGTGCGAATACCTTTTCCTGAATATTCGGCCTAATATTCGGTATTTGGGGTCCCAAGTATTCATTATTCGGTATTCGATATTCGGCCAGAAAAGGTTTTTTAAGGAAACTTTAAAAAAAGCACTTCAGCAACACCATTAGTCACTCATTGAACCTGGTATATCATATACTGTACACTTCAATGACACTTCAGCCACCAACATTGAGCTCTCACTAATGCAACACAAGCTTCATGTGGCACACTCGATCCACCACAACACACACATAGCACTCTGAAAACAATATCAAGCATTGCATTGGGTCAGCACTAGAGGGTGTTCATGGTCACAGACATGGGGTAGAAGGTGCTTCAGCCATGGGCATAGGAATAGTGGTAGCAGTAGCTGCAGTAGTGGTGACAGCTGAAAGGGTGGCTGCTGCAAGAATGGCACTGGTGGTGGTGGGAAGCACACTGGCTGTGGATGTAGCAGCCATAATGGTAGCAGTGGGGACACTGGTGGTGGTGTCTGCTGCTTGCTGCACAAAGCATGTATGCTCTAATTCCTCCCTACTACTGCACAACAGGTTGTGACAGTGAACGTACAGACAGGTGGTGACACTAGCAGTAGTAGTACTGCTAATGGTATTAGTGGTAGTAGTACTATTACCAATGCTATAAGAACTAAAACGCTTGCTTGGGGGAGAACAATATTTGAGCACATCGAATTGAGAGAGACACCTGTATGTCATTGTCTATGTAGTCTATCTCACCACCTTCTCTGGAATTGTATTATGTATCAATAATTTACAGTGGAGCATGACAAGATGCAATTCAGTACTTTGCAGTAAATGAGATGCCATAAAATATTGGATGACTGGAGGGCTTAATTGCCATTAAATTACATTGCTCCTTGCAGCATACTGCAGCATTTTACAGCAATTTTGCAAGATACTGCATTGCGTACTGTCTAGCACCACAGTATGAACTATGTTCTATTATCTTGATGCAGTGTTTCATCCTTGGGTATGTTAGTTGTGGATTGTTTTGTTACAAGGGCATCTCAATCTCATTCATTTTAACTTCACTTATTTACAATGTGTATTTCTTTAAGGGTTGTATATTCATAGCATGTTTGTGCATTCCCAACATACACCCTGACAAAGACCAGGTTCTGGTCAAAGCACCAGGGCTCTATTGGCATCCTCTAACCCAGCACAAACAAATGTATTGGCAACTTTATGCTGCAGTGCTCTTAACTGTATTTTGTTACTGCAAACCCCAACCCGCTGAGTGCTTCCTTTGTTCTACATAGATTGTTTGGGGGTTTGGCAGCCCAGGGACAACACTTGCAGTAATTGTGTGGATGTGCTGTATGTTTGTGGTCTATCATCCTGTCCCTCACCACTTGGGGCCAGTGGTGCAGATGCTTTGCTGGGGCTGGACAAGCATTTTTGCAAGATTGCTAAAGACATGATGGATCAGGTCACTACTGGTTACTGGGTAAAACACAAACTATTACTACATAGTACCTGTGTGTGTGATGCTTTACTCAGTGCTTGTGGAACTACAGTAATACACCAACCTTTCCAGTTATACTGCACCACAAAAAAGTAGCAGTAAAGAAAAACACTGCTACTAAGAAGGGGAAGAAAAGGGCAACCTATTTAGTCAAACATGGAACCGAGCAAGGAACAGACAGATGACATACAGTTAACTCAGTGAGACAAGCCTGCCCCACTAAGTGCAATGGTTTAATTAACAAAACAACAATAAACAAAAAAAAAATGCATGTGCACAACTGTGCACACACACACATGGCACAGATTCACAGGGGGATATATTTCACAAGCACAGCTTAATTGTGTGCAGTGCACTGTAGAAGTGGGGGGTCAGCTGCCATGTCAGTGTAGCTCAGTTGGTAGCACATCCTCCTCTGGACCAGAAGGTCGTGGGTTCTTGTCCCACACTGGGATTGGACTTGCACTTAAAAATCACTGGCATTTGAATGCAGTATTGGGGGGTGCTGTACTGCTGAGGTGTGCCATCCCTCGGATGAGACGTTAAACCGAGGTCCTTTCTGCCCATCCTGGTGTTGTCCTGGCGGGTGTCCAGGTGGAAGTAAAAGAACCCAGGACACTCTTCACAAAGAGTAGGGAACATTCCCAGTGTCCTGGCCAACATTCCCCTTCCCATAAACTGGTTCATGCAATTATCCAGTCTGTGTGTAGGTGATGATGTGCAATATGGCCACCACCACACATTCAGTGACTTCACTACCAGTCTAGTATTGCTTGTAAAGCACTTTGGGATACAATGTGTATGAAAAGCGCTATATAAATGCTGATTCTTCTTCTTCTCCTCATGTGTACAGGGATCTATCCCCAGAATCAGAGGACTAACAATACTAATTCAGTGAGGCAAGCCTGACTGGCTTAGATCTGAAGAAGTTTATTTCAAAATCTGTGTGCACACAGCTGTGCACACGTGTGGCCCTGACTCTTGAAAAAATATATCAAGCATGCACATGCAGGGTGAAGCCTCACAAAATCAAATAGTTTGCACATATACAGCAAATTATAAGCAGTGACCTGCAGGAGGGGGAGTTAGCAGACACCCTCATCAGTCATGCAGGGAACCAAGCCTGGAACTAGACTACAGCAAAAAAAAAAACAACACAAAAATAAAATGTGCTCCACCCATAAAAAAATCACACAGGAGGTATGTCAGACAGCAGCAGAGAAGGGGTGTTAGCAGACAGCCCTCCTAGTCTGTGTAACTGAGTACAGCAATGAGGACAAAATACCTGTCAGAAAGCCAAACATAGCTTTTCTGACACTGATCAAAAAAACTATACTGACCCAGAAGAGCCTGTGAAGCAAAAATCAATTCCTTTTTTAGTAAGTTTAAGGTCTCAAAAGTACTGCAGAGCAGCTCTCAGAAACCACTGTCTCCTGTCTTCTACCAGCTCAGAGTGAGGAAGTCACATGGTGTGCTTGCCTTTGAGCTCAAGAAACAGTTTTTGATTGGCCAAAAAAGCTCTGCAAGACTTGGAAATCTCACTGAATAGTAGTTCCCGAATAGTGGCTGAATAGTGAACTATTCAGAAAATGCATCTGTATATTCAGGAAGCCTACTATTTGTGGTATTTGGAAAATACTATTCAGCCCATGCACAGTCCTAATTTACAGCGTTTTGGGGGCTTAAAATGCCATTGTCTAGGCCATTTCTTCAACTGTATATTTTGGCTCAGTTTCCTTGTCATTCTGGCACTATGCCTCTTATTTTTGATACAGCTTCTGTCATTCCCATCCCATATATCATATTTTTGATGCAGCTGACATCTTGCGTCTTTTTGGGGGACTTTGCCACAGTGAAGGCCCTTCCTGAATACTCCTGAAATTACCTTCTAATACTTTGACAGTGAGTTCACTGATTGAGTTGTATGGTCTTGAGAAATATTCCTCTATCAGTGAGTGACTGAATCTGTGGAGGTTTATTCTTGTTTTGAAGTTTTGACCAGTTTCATCAATATACTGTAGCAGCCATCCTATCATTTTGTACACTATCATATATAGTACAATGCTAGAAGAATTGGAGTGTGAGTTCTGGATTTCAGATGCTTTCCCATAGCAAGGGAAAGATGTTCCAGGAGAGACATGTGTACTTAATTTGCATGGAGGTGTTTTGCATGGCTTTTATAACTTTCTAACGTTGATGGACCTTTGTAGGAATTTGGCCTTACACCAGTTCTGTTTAAAGCTTGGTAGTCGGTAGACGGCAAGTACTGCCAGTGCTGAAAATATGCATTTTGAGAGTCTCATCTTCAATTAATAGCAGCTGTAAATCTTATATCATTTTTATAGTTTTTACAGTTCTGTATTGTACAGTATGTTACTACCAGAGGTGTATGTTCAGGCATTCTTTATAGCTTGTACTATAATAGTTCTTCTCTGGGAGTGTGGACTAGAAGTTTCTGTCATTGGTGTTGGATTTATATCCCTTCTGCTTCAAGGATTCTTTTAGTGTACCATGATATACAGTATATCACTGTCTTCACATTTTGAGCAAATATGGTGGTAGCAGATGGCCTGCTTGTGTATTATGGATGATTGGTGTGTGAAAAATTGAAGCTCTAGTCATGAAGTTAACTGCAGTACATCTGGTTGTAGGTTTCCTGTACAAAGATACTTGTGTTCCATTTCTAAGTGTGATTGTGGTATCTATGAAGTGCACAAACTTTGAATAATTTATTTATACATGTTTTGAATGATGGAGTTAATTGAAGTTGTCAGAAAATTATTTTAAGATTTCCTCTCCTGCTGTCCATGTCATAAAGATGTCATCAATATATCGGTAACATTTTAGTGGTTTAGGGTGTTGTGTATTGAGGAATGTTTCTACTAGATCTGCCATGAAGAGATTTGTTTACTGTGGTACTATGTTGGTGCCCATATATGCCCCCATATTTTGAAGGTAGATCTAAGTGTTAAAGATGAAGTACATGTGTATTCAATAAACTTACCTATCACTTCTGATGAATATTTACTGTCTGTGGTAGCTTCTTGTAGACATTCATAGCATGCCATTGTGCTGTCTCTGTGAAGGAGGTTGCTGTATGAGGGTTTAACAACCATGGTGATTAAAATTATTTCAGGGAGGTAACGGTTCATTCATATACAGTTTGTTTAAAAAGTCTGTTGTATCTTGTATGAAGCTCTGTGCTTTGCACTAGTGGTTTGAGTATACCCTATATTAGTCCAGAAAATCTCCTTGTTAATGTGCAAATTCCTCATATAATTGGCCTACCAGGGTTTTTAAAGTTTGGATGTTTGGTAACATGAAGAAAGTTGCTAGTCTTGGGATTGTTAATACCAGATTTTCCAGTCTATTGTGTACACGTTCTGGAATTGTGCTAATTAGTTTTTTATACAATTCTTTGGGCATTTCTTTGTGGGTTCTGTGGCAAACTTCCTGTAGTAGGTCATGTCAGAAAGTTGTTTGTAGTCTTCCCATATGCACTATAGTCATTTGTATCCATGATCACAACTGTATCTCTCTATCTGCAGGTGTAATGTGATGCTTTCTATGTTTTGAAGTTTACAAATTGCCATTCTTCTAAAGGTAAGAGATTGTATAGAATTTCTTCAGTTTCTTGGAGAGCTGTGATTTTACACTGTCTCTACATCAATCTATGTACAGTGGTAGCCATCCCAATCTTCCACTTTACCACAGAAAAGTTTACTGCATTAAGGTACTGCACTTAACCACACTGCAATATTATTCAAGGTAGCACATAACTTGAAGTGTTACCTTACTGTGCTTAGTCAGCACAGTAAAGCAACACTTCAGCTAATGTGGTACTTTGAATAATAGCGCCATAAGGGGAAAATGTTGTATTGCAGTACTTTAGGTAAAGCAGAAGATTAGGATGGTTACAACTTTAGACCAGTTGAGAGGTATGTCCACTAGGTGGAGTAAAGGGAGAGTGTGTCTGTTTGTGGTTGTAACTTGTGTTAGAGGATCCCTCTTGGTCAAAAAAAAAAAGTCTTTTGGCTGGCCTGGTGGCCTTGGATGCCACACCTCACACCACACTGGCAACCAGGGTTCTGGAATGAGCCCAGGCCATCAGGAGTCAGCAGGGGAGGGAGAGGATTACACATCCGGAGGATGGCTCTCCTCTCCTGGGAGGGAGGGGGGCACCAGCTCGGCGCTTGACTTGCCTCTGGTGGAAGCCGGAGGCACAGCAAGTGCAGAGCACACAACGAGAGGGTTGGGGAGTGGGGGACATCTGTGGAAATGCCTTGACGTCAGGTGCTTGCCACTCCCTCAGAACAGGGGAAAACAATGCAGGAGCACTGAGGGGAAGGAGTGCCAACAGAGACCCTAATTGCTTCTGCCTGCCTGACCACTGGAGGGGACCCGATGAAACAAGAATTGTCTCAGGGTGTATGGGCCCCACTTCATACCTGCCTGGGGGGTACAGCCACAGCTCCATGGGGGTCCACTGGGGAATCAGGTAAGGCAGTGAAGTGGGGCTGGTGCGTAGGCATTTTCTGACAGAGCGGGGCTGCAGCATGTAGGAGGGGATAAAAAGAGATTTTAAAAAAGTCTTTCAGTTGTAGCCTTCTTAAGAATTCCACAGGATCCAATGATAGCTGTATTTCATCAAATTTAGTAGAGGGGCAGACTGTCATTCCTTTTGAGAGAACTGACATTTCTGGCTGTGATAGCAGATGACTAGAAAGGTTACTTATTCTATAGTGCATGGCCACCTGATTGCTGTGTTAGTGAGGTCTGAATCAGTATTCTTTATGATCCCACATCTGGGGTATTCATTCACTACCCTTAAGTCAACCTGTGTGTAACACAGTAAGGTCTTCTGTTTGCTGCATAGTTTGAATTCCAAGAAACTGTGAGCTGAAGGTTGTCTGTGCCATTGATTGTCCCATACACTGAGAGTTAGGCTCCTCTCTATTCAGTGCTGTTTAGGTATCATCCATCGGAAGATAAGGAGCTAGATTCACAAAACTGTTTGAGACTAAGACCCATGCCACAACTTCATTTGTGGACCAAAATCCCCACAGCTGCAGAGATTGCTATGCACAGTGCAGCACTTGCAGCAGATGTTATGGCTGGTTCCACCAGCCATAACAGTTTTCTGTAGCTGCAAGGAATTCCCTGGCAACACCACCATCAAGCTGTCGTATATCAATGAGTCAATTGTAATCTGGCTCCACATTTGTGAATATCCGCAGCAGCAGGAAAACTGTGGCAACCTGCGGATCTGCAAGTGGCAACCCACTTGTGTAGGGTTTTTCCTGGAACTGCAGGACTTTCTGTTGTTTTGTGAATCTTGCCCAAGGTGTTCAGTTTCTGTATCATTTCTGTTGTGTGATATGTTGTAATCCTGTTCTTTCTATTGGAGACTGTAGTTTCCTTCTTGTATGTTAATTGCATGTTCTGTTGGTGTATTTTCCCTGGACATGGTATTGTATTTCAGCAAGTGATATCTGCCATGCTTGTTCTATTCTTAAGTGCTTTTTTCTTCTGCGTTCCACCTACTGAAGTGAAGGGTAGTGGACGTCTATCCATTGGTTTACTGTGCTATTTCAGCTTTCTTCTTCCTTGTAGATTGTTCTGACTCCATTTGTTTGTAGGTACTTTTACAGTTCACTCATTCTTACAACATGCATTCTACTAAAGGTAGAACAAAATCTGTGTAGAAGCCAGTAATTAAATGGATACCCAGTCTGGATGGTAATAAAAGCAAGAGGAAATACTTTCAGGCCTGGAAATCTCCCCAAAGAAGACAGATTACAATAACTACATGCATGCTTTAGAAGGAATAATCTGTAAACTGCACTTCAAGGGGCTGTAAGGCTTTTCAGCTGCAGCATCAGGCCTCACAATGCTGCTGGGCATGTAGTTCTCTCAGCCTAACTCACATCCTACTGTGTTTCATTGCTTACTTACTCTACATTTTCACATGTGAATACTGTCAATCTAGTTATCTAGTTATCTGATCATGATCTGCTAAGTTTCTCTTTTCTTGAAGTGTATTTATATGTGTATGTTTGTCTGAAGATTGTTCTGTACTGTGCTGAATACATATGAGCAATGTGCCAGGGTTCATTCTGTGCCCTCTTTCTCAAGCAACCCTCAAATTCTTTGTTTACCCACTTTGTTTCTTTGTCAAATCACTCCCTCTGAAATCTATGCCTCTTGACTTGTCCTTTTTGTTTTATTCACATACATCACCGTCCTGAAAATGCTCCCCTTGTGCCTTCTAAAATGTGTGCCCTTCCCCCTCACAAAACTATTATACCACTCCCATCATGAAGTGTGTACCCCTCCAGAAATTTGTACTCCACCCCCCATTTCTTTTGAAAATGTTTCAACTAAACTATCAGCCCGTCACTGCCTTCTAAAATATGTGCCTTTACCCTCTTAGAAGTTTGCACATCATATTACTGCTATAATTTGTACTCTTGCCCTAACTAAATTCTCACCCGCACCCTCTTGCAAGTTTCTACTCCACCTGAAATTTGAAGTCCCTTCCCCCTCTTATAGCTTACACACATGCACCTATCCTGAAGTTTGTCCTATTTTTGAAATTTGAGTTCCCTGCCCTTCCCCTCATTTACATCCCTCAGAATTCCCTAAATTTGTGCCCATTACCAGTTGTGAAATCTGGACCCCTTCACCCTCCCAAAATGTGTACAGTCCACCTTACTGAATTTTGTTCTTGCCTCTCCTGAAATTTGCAGTCTTTCACCATCACAATTTGTGCTTCTCTCCATTCCTGAAATTTGAACATCTCCCCATTCTTGAAATTTGCACACCTTTCCATTGAAATTTACACCCCTCACCCCTCTCAAAAGTTGTACCTCTCATCATTCAAGAAATTTACAACCCTCACTCCTCTCAAAGCGTGCCTCTCACCAGTCCTGAGATTTGTGACCCATACAACTCCTGAAACTCGTACCTCTTGCCCCTACTAAAATGTATGCCGTTTCCACAATTTATGCACCACATCATTCTCATAATACAAACCCTCACCCTTCGCAAAATGTATGCCAACAGCCCTTCTTGAAATTGGAACCCTAACCATTCTTAAAATTTGCACCTTCCTCTATATCAAACATTTGAACCCCTTTCCTCTACTCAGATTTCTGCTAATACCCATCTCGAAATATGTGGCTCTCACCCTTCTGATATTTTTGTTACTTACCCAAGCAACACATTTTGACCACATCCCTCTTCACATGTATGCCCTCATTCCTCTCAAAATCTAGTCCCCTCACCAAGCCCCTCTAAAAACATATACTCTATACCATTTCTGAAACTGTACTTTCCCTGAAATGTGAGCCTCTTGCCCCTCCAGAAACTTGTATCTCCATGATACCCAAAACATGTACCCATCACATTCCTGATGATTTGCAACCCCTTACCCCTTCTTAAATTTGTTCCCCTCTACACTTTCGATACTGTATGTATGATCCTCACCTATCCCAGAATCTGCATCCCATACCTATTCCTATATTTGCACCCTTTGCTCATTTTAAAATGTACACTCTCTTGAAATCTGTTCCTCACATCCCCACCTCAGAAATGTGTACTCCTAAAACTTCCAAAATTGTGCACCCTTTGTCCATTGTGCAATCCTTTTTGCAAACCCTTCCAATATTTTGGGAGAAGTGAGGAGTAAACAGTTCAGAAAAGGCAAGGAGCTCAAACTGTGTGAGGGTGAGGGGAACAAATTTATGGAGGTGTGATGGTTGCAAATTATCAGGAATATGATAGGTACATGTTTGGGGTATCATGAGGGATATAAGTTTCAGGAGGTGTCAAGCAGTTCAAATTTCAAGACAAGTGCAATTTTACAAAAGGTATGGGGTACATATTTTTAGAGGGAAAAATGTCTTACAATTTTGGTGAGAAAGTTTAAAGGAGAGTTTCATTTATTAATGAAATTTGGTAACCTGGAAAGGCACACTGAGCCAGGATTTGTTTCCCAGTGTGACCAGGGGGAAGGGAGTTTAGAAACAATTAATACATATTACAAAAGTATAAAAGGCAGACAGGCACATGGTGATAAGGTGCAAGATACAAAAAATATGCATGAAGGGAGGTGCATCAAATGCAGCAAATAAATACAATAGCAGTAACGGTTAAAATGAAATAGTGTAAATCAATGCAAAAAATAAACACAACAGCAGTAAGCATGATGTAATTCACTGGTACAGGCACATTAAGTCACTAAGCTAGAGAGGCAAGACTGAAAAAGTAAAAGTCACTTTAGGCCAGGGTAGGAGGAGAAGGAAGCAACAGGAAGTTTCAGCTGACAATTGTGAGAAAAGTGGCATGAGGAGGGGTGGAGGGCTGTGGAGAGATATGGAATGGGGAAGGTACAAAAGGGCAAAGAAAAAATCAAAATAAATGTCAGTCTAAGAATATGCTTTCTTAAATCTCAGTTTGTACTGCACTGTGCAGATGTCCAGTCACACTGATGTGTCCTTTCCAAAACCCTCATTGCCAGCTGAAGCAGAATCAAATCAAGCACCATGAAATGCTTTTGACAGCTCTTTGCACTCACCAAATTAGAAAGTACTGATTACTAAAAGCACAGCTACCAAACATTTTAAGTGAACTAAGCATTGTAGCTGTGCTTTCTTACAAAAACAACTTTGTCTTTCACAGAGCAAAAATCTCTTCAAACCTGTGCTACAGTACCAATGCTTAATGAACAAGGGTATCAAGATGTATCTAGGAATCAAGTCAGTCTTGTTTCTGTGTATTGCCATTGTCATTTAAGAACTTTGATAATCAGGATATATTTAACTAAATAATGAGCTTCTACTCTAGTATACATTAGTATAATCAGAGTTTACATTTATTTATTTGTAATTTTTTTCTACTTATTTTTTATCCACTCCTGCTGTCCCTTCCAATCACCACTCCTTCCGTCCTGCAAGGAGTGATGACCTCCCAACCTCTGCTGACCAGCTTGATCTGTCCCTAGAGTACCACACTGCCATTGGGGACCCTTTTGATGGCCCAGATTACCCCCCCGGGCAGGGCGAGGAGAGGATCCCATCCCCCCCTTTCCCTCTGCGGCAGCTGCTCATTGGAGTCTGCCCCTGGTCAGAGGATGGTAAGGCCATCTCTGGAGGACTTCATCCAGGCTACCGGAGGGCATTTTCCTCTGAGTAGTTTTCCCTTTAACCCCGCCCTTTCAGACGCCAGCGCAGAGAGTCTGCATGCTGATGCACGCTCCTCTCAAGCGCCTAATGACGTCCCCCCTCCCCAGCTCTGGTAGACAGAGCCGCCGTGCCCTTCAAGAGTCAGTGCATCCACCAACCCTTTCAGGATGTCAGGTGCTCCAATGCGCCCCTGACATCCCACCCCGAGGGAAGAGAGCATCCATTGGGATGCTCCATCTGGAACAAGCGATCACCAAACAGTGTGGTTCAAGATAAACACAGCCATACAATCAAGCCATACAAAAGCAAGAGTATTGGACTTTAGGAGGGCTGACTTTGGGAAAATGAGAGAGTGCCTCAGAAAAGCACTAGCAAACAGGCAAGAAGGAGGAGTGGAGGAACAATGGGGAGTAATCAAAACAGCCATCACAGAGGCAACAAGCCTTTGTGTAAAGCAAATCAATAAAACACAACGAAGGAAAAAACCACTATGGTTCTCAAAAGAGGTGGCAGGGAAGGTTAAGGAGAAAAGGATAGCATTCAGGAAATATAAGGAAACACAGAAGGAGCAGGACAGAGAACTTTATCAGTTAAAGAAGAAAGAGGCTGGGAAGGCAATCAGAATAGCAAAGGCCCAAACCGAGGAAAGGATAGCCAATTCTGTTAAGAAGGGGGATAAGACCTTTTATAGGTACATTAGGGAGCAAAGAAAGACCAAAGGAGGGATAGTGAGGCTTAATAAAGGGGAGGGAATATTGGTATAGGGTGACAGTGACAAAGGCAGAGATACTGAACGAATATTTCTGCTCAGTATTCACAAAGGAAGAGGAGGGTGAGGTACCTAAACCAAACAAGAGAAACACTCTGAAGATGGGGGGTCAATACCAGTCCATTTACAGAAGAAAGGGTTCTGAAAGAACTAATAAAATTGAAGGTGGACAAAGCAATGGGGCCTGATGGGATTCACCCAAGAATTCTAAAAGAACTAAGGGTAGAACTAGTGACACTGCTGACTACTGTGTTTAACAAATCATGGGAGGATGGGGTGGTACCCGAGGACTGGAGAAGGGCAGATGTGATTCCTCTTCACAAAAGTGGGAGCAGGACAGAGGCAGGAAACTACAGACCAGTTAGTTTGACCTCAGTGGTAGGGAAATGATGGAATCACTCTGAAGGAAAGAATTGTTGAGTATCTAGAGGCCAGTGGGGCACAGGACCCAAGGCAGCATGGATTCATGATGGGAAGGTCATGTCAGATGAATCTAATAGATTTCTTTGACTGGGTGACCAAAGCAGTAGACCAGGGAGGGGCTGTGGACATAGCCTACCTAGATTTTAGCAAGGCATTTGATACAGTCCCACACAAAAGATTAATACACAAGTTAGCCAGCCTTGGAGTGGGTCCCAAGGTGGTAGCCTGGATAAAAAATTGGCTAGACAACAGGACGCAGAGGGTAGTACTAAATGGAGTACACAGTGAAGAAAGGAGGGTTACTAGTGGGGTACCGCAGGGTTCAGTATTGGGACCGGTCCTATTTAATGCCTTTATAAGTGACATTGCAGAGGAACTGGAAGGAAAAGTATGTCTCTTTGCAGACGACACAAAGATCTGCAACAGGGTTGATACACAAGATGGAGTGGAAAGGCCGGCCCGGTGGCGCTGAGGGTTGAGGCCACGGGGCCCACACCTACGTGCCGGCGACCGGGTTGAGCGGACTCGGGCTGCCGGGGGCTGGCAGGGGGAAGGAAGGATTGAGCATCCCGCAACAGCTCTCCTTCCTTAGGGGTGGGTGAGGGACGCATGCGGCTCTGTAGTGACACCCAGCAGAGGCTGGGTGTACAACAGCGCACGCATCTGATGGGAAGGAGAGGCCAGCAGACATCTGCACGTCAGTGCACTGATGTCATTGCACATCTGGCTCTCCAGGGGGCTACATAACATACAAAAATAGGGACTCCTCCTCTATGAAGCCCTCCCCTGGGGTCCCTCTCATGTCGCCGATCCCCCAACCAGTTACTAGGACCACGGGCTGAATATGGGGATCCAGCTCCGCGGCCCCATCCTCTGGGGGTTAAGCCAGGGGTGACCGGGGGAATCGGCTGGCATGAAGGACCTCAGGGGCCGTGACCAGGGTGGATACTTGGAGGAGTATCCCAAAAAAAAAAAAAAGATGGAGTGGAAAGGATGAGATAGGACTTGGCAAGGTTGGAGGAATGGTCAAATGTATGGCAGCTCAGATTCAATGCATAGAAGTGCAAGGTAATGCACATGGGAAACAAAAACCCAGGGGAAGCTTACACAATGGGGGTGAGATACTGACAACAGTAAAAATGGAAAAGGACCTGGGGTAATTATATCAGATGACCTAAAGGTGGGCAAGCAATGTGAGAAGGCAGTAAGGAAGGCTGGGGGGATACTGGGATGCATAGGAAGAGGCATCAATAGTAGAAAACAGGAA
Source organism: Neoceratodus forsteri (assembly GCA_016271365.2). NCBI lineage: Eukaryota > Metazoa > Chordata > Ceratodontiformes > Ceratodontidae > Neoceratodus > Neoceratodus forsteri. Next base: position 204,724,127 of record CM057458.1, read on the forward strand.
GTTGTTATCCCTCTGTACAGACAGTTGGTGAGACCCCATCTGGAGTACTGTGTGCAGTTCTGGAGACCCCATCTCCGCAAAGACATAGACAGAGTGGAGGCTGTCCAGAGGAGGGCAACCAAAATGGTGCAGGGTCTGCACCTGAAGACATACGAAGAAAGACTAAAGGAGCTTAATATGTATACCCTTGAGGAAAGAAGGGAGAGAGGGGACATGATAGAAACTTTCAAGTACCTTAAGGGAATCAACAAAGTCCAAGAGGGTAGCATCTTTCAGAAAAAAAGATATGCAAGAACAAGGGCACAATTTGAAGATAGAGGGGACGGCTCCGAGGTAATGTGAGGAAGTATTTTTTCACAGAGAGGGTTGTGGATGCATGGAACAGCCTCCCTGAGGAGGTCGTGGAGTCAAGAACAGTGGGGGAATTCAAGAATGCATGGGACAGGCATAAGGCAGTCCTAGTGGGAGGTAGGAGGAAGTAAGCTGTTGTTTAACTAGGATCTGCAGCTTATCTGTTAGGTAGAAAAATGGGCAGACTAGGTGGGCCAAGTGGTCCTTATCTTCCGTCAAATTCTATGTTTCTATGTTTCTATGTTTCCATCCTTCCTCCCCCAGCCGACCCCTGATGACCCGGGTCTGTTCCCGAACCCAGGTCGCCGGCGTAGCGTGAGGTGTGGCGTCCAGCACCTCAACTCTCAGCGCCATCGGGCCGGCTATTTATCTGTAATTTTTGACCAGAAAATGCACACTAATAATAATAATAACAAGTATCAAGGTGCAATTCAATAAGATTATAAAATACAAAAAGTCAGCATCATAAAACCGAAAACAGAATCAGATTAGTAAACAGTACAACCATACGCTTTTTCCCAAAGGAAAGATTTCAAAGCCTGTTTAAAACTCCCCTCGGTCATGCACTCCCTAATCCAACAGGGTAGAGAATTCCAAAGGGAAGGGGCTGCAAACATAAAAGCACGGGCCCCAGCAGATTTTAAAGTCACCCTTGGAATCTCTAGCAACCCCTCACTGGCTGAGCAGAGTGATCTCACAGGGTGGTAAGGGATCAGGAGTTCTTTCAGCTAATCAGGTCCCAGTTCATGCAGGGCTCTAAAAGTCAGTAATCAGACATTGAAGGTGATCCGCCACTGAACTGGTAGCCAGTGCAGTTCCTGCAGCACCAGTGTAATATGGGAAGATCTAGGAGTACCCACCAACACCCGTGCTGCGGAATTCTGCACCAGCTGCAAGCAGTGGATATCAACCCCCAGAAGCCCAAAGTAAAGTGAGTTGCAGTAGTCTAGACGCAAGGTCACAAAGGCATGGATTAAAGTTGGCAGATCACCAGACGGAACAAGGTGCTTGATCCTAGTGATGTTTCTTAGATGGTAGAAAGATGACTTAACCACCGCTGACACCTGGGACTGAAGAGTCAACCCCGCATCTAATATCACCCCCAGGTCTCGCACCCATTCAGAGACCTGTAGCTCGACATCCCCCAAAAATAGTCCAGATGGGGAGCAGGCCCCAGGTCCCCCATCCCGCGATCCGGTTCCAAAACCAACACCTCCATCTTCCCAGAGTTCAACTTCAACCAACTGGACCTCATCCAATCCTGGATTTCATTGAGGCAGCTTTTAAATACCGAGATAGCTCCTTCTTGGTCGGGTGCAAAGGACAGGTGTAGCTGGGTATTATCGGCATAACATTGAAGCCTCAGCCCATACCATCTCACAATGTCTCTGAGGGGAAGCATGTACACCACAAACAACATGGGGGACAATACAGAGCCCCGAGGAACCCCACAAAACAGAGAGATGGGATCAGAGGAAAAGACCCCTGAAACCACCCTCTGAGTTCTTCCCGTGAGGTATGAAGTGAACCATCTGAAGACAACCCCAGAAAGCCCACAAATACATCTCAGGTGCTCAAGTAGGACCCCATGGTCAATGGTGTCAAATGCTGATGACAGATCTAATAGTACCAAAATGGACTGTTTTCTATGGTCTCTCGCCATCAAGAGCACCCGAACCACCGCAGTCTCGGTACTATGCCTCTTTCAAAAACCTGATTGGAGAGGTTCATAGATGCTATGAATGGTCAGGTGGTTCTCCAGCTGGGCCGCCACTACTTTCTTGATCACTTCCCCAAAGGGGAGGTTCGAGATAGGCCTGTAGTTAGCAAGACAGTCTGGGTCCAAAGAAGCTTTCTTCAACAAGGGTGTCACCACCACCTCTTTCAAGGAACAGGGATATTTACCCGAGTCAAGGGAGCACCAGACTGTCTGTGCTAGAACCAGGAGAATGTACTCCCCACACCCCAAAATCATGGAAGTAGGACCTGGATCTAAACTACAGCAGGTAGGGCGCAACCCTTGGACAATCCACATAACATCCATGATTTCCGGGCAGTTGAAGGTATTCCAGGAGAACGAAGGGGTGGTGACCAAATCCTGACCACTAGCAACCCGCATAGAATGTGTCAAATGGATCTCTGGCCTAATGTCCACCACCTTATCAGCAAAGAACCGAGCAAGCTCATCACACTGTAATTGTGAAAATGCTCTACGGAGTTGTAGACAGGTTGGGCTGCCAATTTGTCCACAGTTCTGAACAGCTGAGCTGGTTGATTCTGGGCGGCAGAAATTTCCCCAGACAGGAACTCTGCCTTCTTACAAGAAATTTCTGACTGATAGAATTCAGAGTGTTCTAACAGTCTAAGATGGTTGGCATACAGGCCAGATTTCCACCAACAACGTTCTAACCTGTGTCCAAGTTGCCGCAACTCCCTCAAGGCCCCATCAAACCATGGAGCCCGAGGTCAAAGGGAGAAAGGCGCACACGAACTGGAGCAATAGAATCCAGGGCAGAGGTGATGGCGTTATTATAGGCCACAACCAATGCATCTGGATCATTGCAATGCACAGTAAATTGTGATAGGTCAAGGACCACAGCAAGGCCATTGGAAGAAATATTCCACAAAGGGCAGTACTTGACCATCTCCGCAGGGGTCAACCTACAAGGTGGGGTGCCAAAATTGAACCTCACAGCATAGTAATCGGACCAGCTGACTGGTTCCACCCCCACGTCAGAAGCCTTGATCCCCAGGAGGAAGACCAAATCAAGAGAATGGCCAACTTTATGTGTGGTAGTGGTAACCGCCTGTGTTAGGCCCAGTGAATCCATTAACTGGAGGAAGTGTTGTCCAAATTGCGAGAGTTCATCATCGATCCAGGCATTAAAATCACCCAGGACCATCAGCCTGGGAGACTCAAAAGCCATGTCGACAACGAAGTCCGCTACTTCCTTAAGGAATTGCTTCTCATCTCCGGGTGGACGGTAGATGAGAGCAATTCGATTGCCCACACCTGCCACAACAGCACATTCAAAAGAGGTGGTCTTCTCAAGTGGAACAATAGTGAGTCCAATTTGGTCTTGAAACAGACCACAACCCCCCCCCCATGGTCCAACCTCGGGCGAAGTATCACCGTATACCCAGCTGAAATTGCAGCCTCAAGTATTGGTCCTGCATTATCATCCAGCCAGGTCTCCGGGATGCAATCCAGATCTGTCGAACCAACAAGATCAGAAATCACAGCAGTCTTGTTCTGGACAGATCTAGCATTGCACAACAGCACCCTGGTTGGACAAAACTCCTGGGCTGCCCTGGCTACCTGACCATCACCAATGATGCTGCCCTTGGGTATGGGGACCAGACAAGATGGTCCACACTCCAGGCTCCACTTCATCCCAGGGCATCTCCCGGGCTTAACCACCCTAATGAGAGTGCCCCGCTCCTCTAGCCTCCACTGTTCACCCCCCCACCCCTTCCACCCCTCCTGCTGGCAATACCTAAAGTCTGACAACGTTGATAGGTAGAAAAAAACAAAGAAGGGGTATGAAAAGGGCGGAGGGAGTGAAGAACAGAGGCTGAGTATTGCACAACCGCGGGGGTAACAGGCAGACACATCTCACAGGTCTACAGCTTAGCCCAGCACTCAGCACTAAACAATCTAAAAACAATGATATCATACTCCTAAAAATCAACCACTCATGAGATTCACCTCCTGTCACCCAACTGAATACCTAAAACTACCAAGTTACCAACTTAACATAGCCTAAGTTACACCACAAAAACCAAAAATAAAACCCAGAAGGTCGCCGTCCAGAGAAGTCTCTCACAGATCTCAATGGAGAACAATCAATACAAATTATTACAGAAGAAAAATGACAAAAACAAAAATAAACTGAACAAACCAAAGAAAATAAAAGGAAAACAGTTTGATAATCCACCCCCCAAATTAGTCTCTCACACTTATCTAAAGGAGGGTGAAATTACAGATTGTTACTGAGCCCTCTTACTGCCTGAACTAATTTCCAAAAATAAAATAAAACAAAATAAAATAAAAACTTAACAACAGGGAAATTTTAAAACTGGAGATGCATAAAAATAAAAAATGCTTGCTGTCTGGAAAATACAAGGACCAGAGGAATTGAAGACATTAATTCCAATAAGTCAGTTCCAGAAGTTCAAGATGCCAAAATGAATATCCAGTCAAGTCAAAGATCAAAATCCCAGGTTGTCAAATTCAAAAATTTCAACCAAATTTCTCTCAGAACACACAAATTTCTTCGAGCTACAAAACAAGGGGAACTATCTCGGAGGATTAATTGCACACCACCACAGCCGTGGGCAGAGCCACTCCTCTGACTGACCACCCCGCAAATCTAGGGGAGGAGAACAGGACATCGGTCCTCCGGCTGGCCCCTCTCCCCAGCCCTCTGGGAGCCAGAAACCCTCGAAATCCCCAGAATAGCCCACAAATCAAGAAATAAACAAAATCAGAGCCCTGAAACAGATAATAAAAATACTGCAGAGACAACACCGGATCAATAAAAAGTAAAGAGGAATATGGAGCGGTCCTCTCCGAACAGCTCCTTTACCAAGGCATCTCAGTTAAATCTCTGGGGCAGGCCGGGCCGACTGATTGTGTCTTCTATAATCCACAACAGGAAACCTACTCAACACAATTCCCAATATCCAGAAAGAGTAACTTCAGGGAATATCTCAACAGGTTCACAATTTTCACAGTTTCACTTGGTCTACTGACTCACACTCCAATTCAGGCAGGCGTTCCAGTCCTAGGGGGCACAAACAATCACCCCTATAACACTGGGACCATGACTCTCTCACACCGGCCAAAGTCCCGTGACAGTCCTGAAATCGGCCGCCACAGCAGTCGACTCTTTCCACCAGTACTGGAAAATTAGGCAGCCAAAGCCACCTTGGTGCCACACACAGTTCTCGAAAGTCCACAGCATACCACGACCACACCGGTTACTAACGCTGATGGAGAAAAATCCTGGGAAGCCCTTAAAGATCCCAACTAAGAAGTAGCGGGCAAAAACATTTACCAACCAGCCTGGAGATAAGATCAACTACACGCAAATCCCGCTATGCATTTCAACACACACGGCCCCAATTTTCAGGCATAATAAACACCACAAAAAGTACTAAAAATAGATAAAATAAGTTAAATTAAAAGTGATAAAACAAAACACTGCAGAGCTAAGTCGATGCCTGGCCCAGCGTGGCTGCCATCTTGATGTCATCAATGACACTGAGCTGTAATAACTTGTTTCCAGGTGCATCAATTGGGGGGTTACATGGACCTTTTTTTAACATGGGGAAAGTTTGCATTGAAACCAGGGAAACCCCCCACTCTTGGGAAGAGGCACTCTTGCCTCCAGTCTCAAGATGGCAGACCCTGGGTATATGAAGGAGGAGGATGTGTAGCAGCAGGATGGAGTTTTGTTCTGGGTTCTAGCCTGTGTTTCCTAGAGGACAACCTGTCTGAGCATTCTGATTTGAGTGAACTGACTTATGGTGCTATAATAGTTTCTACAGAAATGGATGATATTTTGCTGGCAGAAATAAAATCAGAAGCTGGAATGCAGGAGCACAAAAGGCATCTGATGAGGATGATGGCAGAAGAGGATGAATTGTATTAACAAACAAAAAGTTTCATTAAAACAAAGAGTTCTGCCCCTTGCTACTGAAAAGGTTGCTTTACAACAGCAGAAAACAATGGATTCCTCAATTAATGAATTACCTGAGATGGAGATGGGTGATCTGACAAGCTCCACTAAAATGCAACAATGTGAGGAAGATCAAAGGAGAGGTTTGACAGTCAAAAGCTGGCTCCTCTCAATCTCTACAAAGGGATTCTGTGGAGCTCAGCATGATCACCTCTGATCCCCTGAAGGAGGTCTCCAGAATGCTGGATGGACTCAAGATGGAATGGGGAAACTGATTCCCAACCCAGACTGGGATGTCGAGTTGGTTGGTGTCAGGGTCAGGATCACAGATGCTGCCACCAGTAGCAACAGAGGAAACCTCAGAAAAGGGTAACCCTGATGTCACAGCAGGAGCTCCTACCACGTGTGATAGACAGACAAAAAGCAAGAATATATCTGTTGCTAAGCAAATAACTGACAATAATATGATGAAGAAGTCTGAAATGCACAATAAGGATTTCATGTAGGTCTCAAAGCTAGTAGAACTAATAAGCACTTGTGACAGTACTCCATCTCTTCCACCACTGGCAGTTCATAGAGCTTCAGCACAGAAGATTCAGCCTACTATTTTGCAATATGCAAGTAATGCACCTTTTTGGCACAAGTTACTGGAAATAATAATGATAAAGAAATAATAGGATCAGCACAAACTATTTTTGAGTCAATAAATGCACTTAATAAGCCTGAGAAAATGGTGCAGACTGGCTTCACACACACTACTGCGGCAGCAGAAATGACTATTTCTAGTAAACAGGCTATTACCAGTACTACTGAAGTGGTATACCACAAAATGTACATCATGAAACCGATAACAGTCAGGGGAAAGGGGTTTTAGATATTTTCTCAAGGAACAATGAGTCCCCTGAAGAGCCTCAACATGAAGAAATGGAGGTTTAAGGATGCACTGGTACTGAGGAGGCTGAGAGACTAGAAAGAAATGACCCTGAGCCCTCTATGGACTCTGAACTTGGCCCTTCCATAGTAGTTCCTGTAGGACTAGTACAGGATGTAGTTCTGCTGATTTATTCCACAGTTGACCTAAACCTGCTCCCAGACAAAATGCAGCTCATCTTACACATAAGGGGGCATGGAGGAACATCCCAAAAGAGTTTTTGTGGCATGGAAATTATTGAATGAATCCGTGTTTTATTTTTCTCTCTGAAATCTATACCCAGATTCATGTTTCAAGAGAAGATGTATTTGATGTGAGATTTAGGTCAGTACAGACTCTGGAATGTTTTGGAGTAAATAGCAACAATTAACAAATTTTCTCAGCTTTGGGCACTTTTTATTGTAATTCCACTTACAAAACCTTTGACAAAAACAATGACAGTATTATTTAGAAATGAAGGGGTCCATGTGAGTAGCATTCAGTTCTGGTTAAGACAGAGGTGTGAGCTTATGAGACCTCCTGAGCCAGTTATGAATACTGAATACTTGAGCCTATATCAAATGTGGAGCTAAAACACACCTGAGTAGCTCCTGTGATACACTGAAGTGTGGTCTGTGTGGTGAATTTGGTCACATTACTATAGGATGTAAAAATGTTTTTTTTTACAATCTAGGAGACTAGATTTTTCTCTTTACATGATGTTTCACAAGTGAAAAAAACTTTAAGTGAGGTCCCTGTTATTGGATGTTTGGGGAGGACTTGAAAGATAGGGTGGGTATTTTATTTAAAGGAACTTAGTTTCAAATTATTCAATTAGTAGCTATCAGTCCCGGTAAGGGCACTTTTATTGTACTTTACTTACAACTCTGAAAAATGTTCAATAATAAATGTATATGCTCCTCAGTACAAATCAGGGATAATTGCTCTTTTTGATGAGACACTGTAACTCCATATTTATACATGGAGAAACATGTGCTATTATTAGGAGATTTTAATTCCTAGCTAGATGATTTAACTGCAGGTTTAACAGTAAAAAAGTATATTGTGATGTACATGCTTTATATCAAATTATTAATACAGCTGGCTTTTTTATACTTACTTTATTCAGTATATTAGCACATAGGATAGATTTAATAAATTGCAACTTTCAGCAAATAAACTATGTACTGCAAATTATGTTATGCAAAATACTGGAAGACTTGAGGGGCCTAGCAGTTCTTATCTGTCGACAATTTCAATGTCTCTGTGTTTCTATCTTAGATCCTGTTACATAGTATTTTAGATATATAAATAAACCTAAAACAAAGTAACATCTAAATATCAAACCCATTTGAGGCCTTGTTGCTAACCTTTGTAGGGAAATACTTATTGTCCTAAACTCTCCAGCGGTCCAGGACTGGGGAGGAGCAGCCACAAAAAAAATAATGAAAATTATTATGCTATCCACCCGACTCAAGCTTTGTATACCCCTGTGAATCAGAACCAATTCCCAGAGGGGTACAGGAGCTACAGATCAGCCAGGTTTCCTATTAGCATCTTCCAGGCAGGCCACCACTCAACATATTTCTTTGTTCTATTCTGCACTTGGCAGGTTTTTTTGTTCATTTCAGCTATTTCCTCAACAATATCCATCCAGTCAGCCACCTCTAAGGGGGGTTGGGGGCTGTTGTAACCACTTCCTAGTTACTGCCTTACTACAAGCTACAACACATATATACCATAAATAAATGTGATCTGCTCCTCAAATTGTTTTAGACAGCAGTCCCAAGACCAAATTTTGGCAGTGAAGAGTAGTCATTAAATTAAAGAAAATTTGTAATTGCAGCACAACATCTGCCCTATAAGTTATTAACTTTGGGCAAGTATAAAAGACATAATCATGAGTGACCATTGGGTCCCTATATCGCTGCCAACAGTTTGCTATGGCTACTGAGTCCCATTTTACTTACAAACTAGGGTAATGAAATATCTTGTTTTGCCCTCCAGATATACTCCTGCCACCTGGGAGAAGAAGATATCTTAAAGGAGCCCTCCCATTTCCTTGTCCACTCAAGTTGTGTTATGCAAAAGCTAGCTTCAACGTCCCATCTATTCATTAAACTCATTGAAAAAAACTTTGTCAATGCACCAGTGAGGGTTGAACCAACAAAACTAGGGAAATGTGGTGTTAGGTTTCCAACCTAACACCCCGCTAACCTGCAAGCAGCAAAAGGAAAAACATTATCGCTTATTGCCCTGTCTTAGTAGAATAGGCTCTGGAGTCTTCCTTGGGGTTTTCAATCCTAATGCTCCTCCATTCCATCAGTAAATAAGCTCAGATATGCAGACTATATGAGAATGAGGTGAGTGTTAGGGTTGGTAACCCCAAGGAAGACCCCAGGCCTGATTGTTCAAGACTCAGGACAGCCAAAACCATAATGTTTTTTTTTTTCCTTTTGCTGCTTGCAGGGTGGGGTGGGGTGTTAGAGTTGGATACCCTAACACCACATCTCCCTAGTTTTTTATTTTCAGTTTAATCCTAACTGGTGCATTAATGAAGTTTTTTTTTGCAATGAATTTCCTTACTTTTTGAGATAGTAGAATAGTATCAGCTTTCATGCAGGTTACTTCAGGACCTGTGTGACCACATTCATGTGATCACAGAAGTGCAGGTCCATCTAGGTCCAGCACTTCCTTGCCTCCATGTATCCACATGTGTATATTGGGTGTGGAAGCACAGGGCCCAGAGGGCCCTGCACTTCCATTTCACCAAAAAAGCAATTTATGTGCTTCCCTGTAATTTTTTTTGTAGGGATGGATCCTTTTCAGTTCTTCATAGGGAATTAGTGATGTAGTAGTCATTAAGGCTTTTCTATTGATATATACAACATATGTTTACTCTAAAGATTGACAGAGTTTCAGCTTGTTAAAGTTGCAGTGTTAGCCTATGGGAAGTATAATGTTTTTATTTTTTTTGTATTTTTATATGGCTCCTATTATTTGTGTGGGTGCTATGTATAGCTGCAGTACTCATTAAGACCTTTATTTTGATATATAGATTGTTCCTTAACTCCAAATATTGACAGAGTTATGGCTTGATAAAGTTGAAATGTGGGAAAAACCTAAGTATAAATTCTTTTTCCGTATAAAGGGATCTTTTTTTGTGAGGTTGTGCCATTTGTACGATAAAAGATTGCTTCACGGGATCACTTGATGCTGCTGTGAGATTAGCTGCTCTGGAGACCTGCTCCCGCTTCGTTCCTCCTATAAACATCCAAAATACGTGATACTGAGCGTTGGTGTTAATTTAAAAGAAGGGCTTCATCGCGGCTCACCGTGTGCAGTATATTTGGGGCTCCAGGAATCTCTTTTGCCTACCTGTAAGCAAGCGCCGAGCTAAAGAAATCTGGGGCCTAGCTGAGGCATGGAAGCTGAAATGCGCCAGGCGCCGCCGCGCCACACCCCGCAAACCCCGGAGAAAGGATCGAAAAGATCCAAAGGCCAGACCTGAGGCTCTGTTAAACCTCTCATTCCCACGGCATCTCAATCGGCTGCGACCCCGCTATCGGAACAGAAATTCCTCGAGGAAATGCAGCTCTTCAAGTCTGCCTTGCAGGACATAACTAGAGAAATCAAATCACTCAGAAGTGATTTTGCTGATACGAATCGAGCTATTTCAGATCTCTCAGCTCGCACAGCTTCATTGGAAAATTGGAAAATAAGATGGACCCGAGGTGGTTTCTTTGAGGCAAAGACTGCACAAGCTGAATCCAAGTTAGAAGACTTGGAGGGCCATAGTAGGAGGAACAACATCGTATTTTGGTCTTGCCGAGAAGCAGAAGGAACAGCTCCCATTTTATTTTGTCAGAAGCTCCTGGCTAAGATTGCTGGTCCCTCTCGAACAACCCCTCATACATAATAGAGAGGGCTCATCGATCATTGCGACCTAAGCCCACGAGTGGAAAGCCTCCGAGACCAGTTATCATCAAGCTACTAAATTACCTGGATAAATCTTATATTCTGGAACAGGTTAGAAAACTGCAGCAGATTACCTGGGAGGGCCAACAGCTTCGCTTGACTCAAGATATTCCTGCCACAGTGAGACAACGCTGAGCGGAGTACCACCCCATAGTGTCAAAGTTAATCGCTGCAAGTATTAAGTATAAAGTCCAATACCCTTCCAGACTGATGGTTATGCAAGCAGATTCGTGGCACTCCTTTGACAATGTGCAGTTGGCACTTGCCACACTGCATCAGATGTACCCTGACCTGTTCCCTTCTCTGAAGGGCCATGAGGCTACTTACTAATTCACCTCTCTCAAGTGATGATGTGTTTTAGCAAGGCTGACCACTGGGGACCTGTATTTTAAGCGGATGCCTCGGATTTGCCACTTAATAAATCACTACAATTATAACTGACAAATTGATAAGAAACCTCTGACCTCCTGGTATTAATTAATAGTGCCACATGAGGGCAGTAGAACTCCATGTGTAAGAAAGAGAGCATCTGCAGCTGCTCCAATTGGACGTTTCTTCATTCCTGTCAGGCTGGAAACTGAAGCCCCCTTTTTTTTTTTTTGCTATTCTGGAAGCTCCTGTTGCACTGATTGGAAGATGCTTTACAGATGAGAGTGTGCTGAGTACCGGGGATTACTGTGTGATCTGAAGATGTCTTACATATGGACATGTGTTCAACTCCTGTGACTATGATGGTGCAGGAGGGCTTGATCCCTTCTCCCCTTCCTCCCCTTCCTCCCCCTTTTTTTATTTCTTATTATTTTAGAAGCTCCTGTTGAAATGATTTGAGGACATTTTGCATATGGACTTATATGAATACCTCAATTAATGTGGTGCAGAGGGGCTTAGACTCCCTTTTTTTTGATGTCTATCAGATGGATGTAAATAGTACTATATTCATGTCTCTGACTTAGGGGGCCAGGGTGGGAAGGGAATCTCTGGATAGTCTGGCAGTCTACTCAGTGCATCACAATCTGGCACAGGGTGGGTCGCTCACCCACTGGGTTGTTGGGAATAAGAACTTGTAGTTTATCACTGATAATACTTCTCGTTTTCAAAGGGCGGATAATGTTGGCTCCATAATCTTGTTTCTTGTATCTGGTATAATGCTCACCCCAATATGGTAGAGGGATTAAATGGGGGAGGGGCAATATAGGGGAAAGGAACATATTAGTATATTAAGGGCGGCATGGGAATGGGGGTGGGGGTTGAGAGTGAATAAATGGGGTAGGGTGGTTGGGAAGGGGGATTCGTGAATAAAGGGATGTTGTTGTAGGGAGGGTGGGAAGGATTTGGGGTTCGCACTAAGTCAATATGGAATAGTGCACTGGAAACGACTCTTCTTGAGGAAGAGTCAGATGATATTGGGCTCTTATTGATACCATTTAATCATGACAAGTGTGTTAAAGTTTTGTTCTTGGAATGTTAAAGGTGCTCAATCCCCTACCAAAAGGGCCAAGATATTGCTGCATCTTCATAAACTTAACATAGATGTAGCTTTTATTCAGGAGACACATCTACCTGGCTCACAAATCAATAATTTAAGGAGAACATGGGTGGGACATGTGCTTGGCACTGGGTTAGACTCTCGTAGAAATGGAGTTGCGGTATTAATTGCACGTCGTATACCTTTTCGCCTGTTGCAATCGATAGGTGACTCACAAGGTAGATATATACTTTTGAAAGCAATATTAGGCCATACTGAAATGGTAATAGGATCCGTTTACGGACCACTCAGTGATGACCCCAATTCTTCTCAAGTCTCATCTCCAATCTGGCATCATGGTCTAAGCTCCCTATCTTACTCGGTGGAGACTGGAACTTGGTTCTCAGTAACAGCCTTGATAGATCAAAAACAAGGCATGCCCCATACACCCCAGCTCAGTTGGCTCTCAGAGATCTTATGAATACTCTGGGTCTTGTGGATCCATGGAGGACCCTTTTCCTTCCTCTCGGACTACTCATTTCACTCCTCCCCATAACACATTCTCAAGAATTGACTTTTTTGTTGGGGATTGAGCACCTTATGAGGGTTCAGAGTTGTGTCTATCTTTCCAAAGTGATCTCTGACCACCACCCAACTACTTTGCAATGGTCTATACCTCCCTACTAACCAATTTAAGGTCTGGAGATTTAATCCCCAATTACTTAGATCCCAGAAGATAGTCGATCTCTTACAAAGGTACATTACAAATTTTCAGAAGTCTAACACCGGGTCCATGCCGAAGTTAGATGTGCTCTGGGGGGCTATGAAATGCTCGTTAAGAGGCGAGATTATCCGATTGGCCACCATTAGAAAAAAGAATATTTTATCAGAATCTTCCTCACTCTTACAACAGATTAGGGATCTGGAGCAAACTCTATCTCCCCAGTCACACCCCATGGAATTTGAAAGGCTGGAAAGCCTTCGATTCAATACAATACTCTTCTTGCGATGATAAAGTGGAATATCTCCATTTTAAAACAAAAGCCACTTACTTCGATCAAGGAGACAAGGCGGGGAAACTACTCGCCCTAAGGCTCAGGTCGCAGGTGATGGATAGGATGGTAGTTACCATACAGGAACCGACAGGCAGGTACCATACTACTCCTGAAGAGATAGCTCTATGCCTCAAAACATATTATCAGTCTTTATATTCCTGCCCCCTTCAATCCTCTAAGAATATCACACTGGACTGTTTTCTAGAGGATATAGATCTTCCAAGTTTATCCCAGCACCAAATAGCCCTTCCTATAAGCTCCCCTCAGTATAAGCGAGTACATGAGGCTATTGAAGCTCTCCTGCTGATAAAGCCCCAGACCCGGATGGCTACACATCCAATTTTATAAGGTATTCAAATCTCAGCTGAGTACTGTCCTGCTTGATACATATAACTATATGTTCCATCATGGTCTCTCAGATCTCAGCCTCACCGAGGCCACTATTGTTGTGCTCCCCAAGCCAGACAAAGACCCCACTTTAGTATCGTGCTATCGTCCAATTTCATTAATAAATGTGGATATGAAGATTCTCACCAAAATCCTGGCTAATAGGTTAGTCAAGGTCTGGCTTTCCTTAATAAGTCCCGAGCAGGTTGGTTTTGTGGCAGGGCGTCTCTCATCGGATCACTTACGTAAAATCTTTCATCTCATCTCGGCAGCAAGGGACTCTCATACTCCGGCAGCTCTAGTTTCCCTTGATGCGGAAAAAGCCTTTGACCATGTCTCATGGGACTACTTGTTCAAATTATTACCCAGATATAGAATTCCTTTACAGTTTATAAAGTGGATCAAAATTCTTTACTCCCACCCTACTGCTAGGGTACTATGTAATGGGGTAATATCACAATCCTTCCCTCCAGCAGGGAACGAGGCAAGGCTGCCCCTGTCTCCTACTTGTTTAACTTATTTTTAGAGCCACTCATCAGGAGGATTAATCACTCCGCATCAGTATCTGGCATTCGATTCAGCGATTTCAATATAAGTTATCGGTATATGCCGATGACATCATGCTTCATGTCACAAATCCAAGTACGTCTATACCAGCTACCCTCAACATTATCAAAGAGTTTGGGGAACTCTCCAACTATAAATTAAATGTAGCCAAAACGGAAGTAATGCCTCTAAACAGTTGGACTTTAAAGGCAGACTTGGAGAATCTCGGGTTCACCTGGGTAAGGGATAAAATAAATTATCTAGGCATATTTCTGTCACAATCCGTAAGCAAAATGCAACAATATAACTTGGACCAGTTACTTATACGCATTAAAACGGACCTTAATCGCTGGGTATCACTCCCATTTCTCTCTGGGGACTATCAGCATTATAAAATGAACGCCCTGCCTCGTTTATTGTATCCTCCAGATGCTGAATTTATTCCTTCCTCATTCGTGGTTTCATCAGGTGCATAGCATTATCTCTAAATTTATTTGGAGAAATAAATCGCCCGGAGAGCAATTACTAAATTGCAGAGGGCCAAAGAGAGCATGGTGGATTGCAAGTCCCTAATATCTACCTCTATTACTTGGCCATTAATTGTGCCACAGTCTCTATGGTTAAAACCCACAAAGGACCCCCACTATGGTTACAAATAGAACAGTCAATATGCAGTGCTGCAGGAATCAATATTAAGAGCCTCCCTTACATTACCGCTAAAAAGTTCCCAAATTGTGTGAACCACACCAATCACGATCTCGATATGGATACATGATCAGTTGAACAAAACCTTCGGGCTTTCACCATCAAAGGACGTGTCCCAACCTCTTTTCAAAACCCTAATTTTAAAATAGGGGTAAGTTTGTCACTGCTTCATTTTTGGCCGGAATGTGAAATCACGTTGGCTGACCTAACCGAAAATGGTAAATTACTTGCCTTCTCAGCTTTTAGCACAAAATACAAATTACCTGCTTCTTTTTGTTTTAAGTACCTTCAAATAGCCCACGTCCTAATACAGCATTTTGGTAGCGGCCTCTGGAGTCGGCCTATGTCCGGTCCTATACTTAGCTCACTTACCAGGAGACCTTCGTCTCACCTTGTCACCTTCTACTATAAGGCACTTCAAATAAGCAATAGTGAACAAGAAGGTGTACAACATTACACGTGGGTTAGGTCTCTCCCCTCCACCTCCCAAGTACCTCATCAATGGCAACAAATCTGGAAAAGGCTGTATAAGGATATCAGGTGGGATCGGTATAGGCTGCTTCAATTTTATGTGCTGCATGATCTATACTACACCCCTGTAAAACTTAGTAAGATGGGGCATCATACATCAGAACTTTGTACCAGATGTGGTTCACAAAGAGGTACACTCCTTCATATCCTCTGGGAATGTGACAAAGTTACTCCATTTTGGGCTGCCATCAGGTTTAAACTGGATACTATACTTGGGCTCCAAAATGCTTTTAGTCCGGAAATCTGCATCTTGGGTGACTCAGGCGAAACTCTAGTAGGTAATCAGAGGAAACATATGACACTGATATCTCTCTGCACTAAGAAAATCATAGTGCGCCACTGGTTAGACCAGCAAACCCCTTCGTATGTAGAATGGCATAAGGAAATACTATTTGCTTTGCAAGCAGAATACTTTATTGCCAATATGTCCAAGTGCAGTAAAAAATATCAGAGAGTATGGGCACCTCTACACACCCTGTTATCCACTTAGGAGAGCCTTGTTTTGGATCTGGTTTTGATACAGCCTGGAGATGGTTATTGACTTAGTCCCTCTAACTCTTCCTTATTGAGTAATGTGACTATTCCCTACATTGTCTAGGAAAGGAATTATTCCTTTTATATATTGTAGTGGAGAAATGGGGGTGGGGGTGGGAATATAAGGTCTTACTAGTTCTGTGGTTATACTCTACCATGCTATTGGAATCAGATACTCTTGTTAGGTAAGTCAAGTTTATTGAAATTACTCGGTCTTGGTTACAAAAGTGAGCAGATGTTACAATCCACAGTCTGTGTACCAATGTAGATGTACAATATCCTGACACATATCACTGGCTGTTTGTTTAAGTATCTGAACAAGAGATCTGTGTATTGTACAAAAAATCTACAGTACTTTGTAATACTACAATAAAGCAAACTATTTAAAATAAAAAAGATTGCTTCACACGAAAAAAGAATGTGAGAAAAACTAAGTCCTAATTCTTTTCTCATATGAAGGGATCTTTTTTTGTGTGGTTGTGTCATTCATATGGAGAAAGATTCCCTCATACGAAAAAAGAATGTAAAAAAAAAAAATTAGTCCAATTTTTTTTTGTATGGCCCTATCCTTTTTTTGTATGGCCATATGAAAAAAGAAATTGGGGTCACGAAAAAAGATTTTAAAATATGTTAAGCACACATTTCTTGTTGATTTTTCCAAAAAACTAACTGTAGAATCCACCTAACTGGGGCCCAATTAGCAAGATACATGTGTTGGAATCTCTGCAAGATATCATTTTTATGGAATTTCAAAAGAATTAAAAAAAACAGAAACAAGATGGCAGCCATACAAATCTGTATATATATATATATATATATACATATATTCTCATGAAAAAAGATTACCCCCATATGAAACACACAAGTCCAAAGGCCTTTCAAAAAAGGACTTTATAATCCAAAACATGTCAGGCATTCATGTCATTTTATATGTAATAAAGTATATTGTTAGCATTATTGGAGCACCTCACTTGTACTTGAAAAATGGGGGTGTGTGCTCCAGTCTTTTTGGACTGGTCTGCTATCTGTTTGACTGTTTGAGCACCAGTTACCTTGTGCACATGTCTTTGGAAGCAACCCCATATGAAACAGAATCTTTTCTCATATAGGTCAAATTCTTTTTTCGTATGAAACAGCTATCCAAAAGACTGTACTGAGCATGCTCAGAACTGAAATTTCAAATCATTATAACTCTGGAATGGATTAATATTTTTTCATCAGACCAGTGAAGGCACCAATCTGTCCCAAGTCCTTTCTATTCTGAGAATTTCAGAGCAAACTTCCAAACCGTTTGGGCACTAGACAATGACAAAAGAAATAGCAAACACTTTGATGTGTTTCACATTTTTGCTATCCAGATCTAAAATCTGCATATCTGACCAGAATGAAACTTGGCATGTCAAGAGATCTTACCCCCAAGACCGTGCATGTAAAATTTAATGTAAATCTGATAAACGGTGGTGAAGCTATTAAGGTGCAAAATTAGGGGTTTAACATTAAATAGCCAGTTCAACCCTATCTATGATGATGTTACCATGCCACTATAATAAGTTGCTACGCTATTTCTATGTGCTTCCAAGTATTGATATATATGGGATATTGCCCCAACCAAAATCTATTCCTAACTGATAAATCAAATTTGCATTGGCACTCCTCAAATGTTTTAATTTGGTATCCCTGCAAATATCTGGTCAGGGTATTAATACAGCTGGCTTAAATTACATGTATTGATCCCTTTATTCCAAAGGAGGATCCACCTATTTTCAAAATCGAAATACATTATCCACCAGGAATTTTTTTTTTGTTTAGCTCTTTATCTTTGAAAATGCCATTCTCTAGTGTGGCCCCTGTTGAATTTTCAGATCATTTAATGATGCAGGGTTCATTTCATTATAATGCTACTCTTTTAAGAAAGGGAAAGTAAGAGGGAGGATGAGCACTTCAGTTTTAGAATCCACAGATGTTCAGGAAGCTGTTCAACACCTTTTAATAGTGAAACACTCAAAGTTCTTTTTATATGAGAACCCAATACTTTAGTGGAGGACACTAAGTTACTAATTTAGGAATTATTTCAGCAATATGGTATGGAAAAGGCTAGAACTGATTATTTGACATATTTAAGGCTGAGAGACAAATTGTATAGCTTGTTTTCAAAGGCTTCTTCAGAACAAATTCTTATCAAACCCAAATTGTTGAGGTAAAATTGAAACTGGAGAATTTAAGTATAAAAGGGCAGATTCATTGTCCTGGACTCTTCCTCCTCAAGAAGGACAGACAACTTAGTGTCGTGGTGCTCAGATTGGCAATCAATTTATTTTTTTTCAACCACTATTATTTACAAATACCATCACCATTCATTATTTTTACAATCTATTCTTTTCTCATTTTATTCATCATTTGTCATTACTACATATTAATACTCTCTCTTTTCTTTTCTTCTTCTCGCCCTCCCAGGTGTAAACCTGGGTGACTTCTTTACTTCTTCTTGTAGGTAACGGTGAAAACTGAGACCACTTTTTCTTTTCTGTCATTTCTTTTTCTCCTCATATTCTCTTTTAGGTCCCCCCTTCCCTCTTCCCCTTCCCATTTTTATCCTCCCACCCATTTTTCCCCTGCTGTCCACCTCCAGCAGTCCTATGTCTGGAACAAGACATCAAGCTCTCCAATTCCCTCCTGTTTTGGGTGGGTGGGAGGCAACAACAATTTTCAGCAATAGAGGCAGATTCACTCTGTGCTGCTCTTTTTATTCCAGAGTTTTTAATACCACCTACTTTTTCATTCCCCTATGGCCTTCCACTTCATTTTCCCAGGTTCCACCTTTCCTGGGATCCAACAAGCCCCACCCCCTATAATTCATTCTGAGTTCCTCCTCCCCCTTTCCCCCCTCCTTTCCCTGAGCACTTCCATTCATGGAAGGGGAATCCTCAGGACAACTTGGTCTGCCCCTTGGGTGGGGGGGACAAACTCCATTTTCCCAGACTCTTTCCCCCCAAGAAGGCCAGACAACTTAGTGTTGTGGTGCTCAGATTGGCAATCAATTTATTCTTTTCCAACCACTATTATTTAAAAATGCCATCACCATTCATTATTTTTACAGTTTATTCTTTTCTCATTTTATTCATCATTTATCATTACTACATATTAATACACTCTCTTTTCTTTTCTTCTTCTTGCCCTCCCAGGTGTAAACCTGGGTGACTTCTTGCCTTCTTCTGTTGTAGGGAATGGTGAAAACCAAGACCACATTTTCTTTTCCGTCATTTCTATTTCTCATCATATTCTCTTTTCATTCCCCACTCCCCTCTTCCCCCTCCTATTTTTATCCCTCACCATTTTTTCCCATAGCCAGTCTCCAGCTTGCATTGGATGACTGGCATTCCCCTTCTTTGCTCCTCTCCCCTCCTGTTATCTTCTTTCTTGTCTCCTTCAGGCTTTGATAAAACCCATCATCTCTGTGTTGAACATATCTATTGCTAAATCTGATAAATGTACCCCATCTGGCCTGTAAAAACCTTCTGCCCATTCTTCCACTTCCCTCAGTATTACATGACCTCCCATGCTCGTTATCAAAGTCCCCACTCTCCTATTCATCTTCCATCTGGCCCTATCTACTGCTAAATTACTGTATTCCCATCTCCATACCCTCCAAGATGTCATATCTGACCAAGCCACAGTTGTCCTGGGCAACCACTGTTTTATTTTGGCCAGGTCTTGTTTTATCTGTAAATAAGTGTCCAACCACGGCTTTTCTCCCAAGTCATTACCCCCAAGATGTATAATAATTAAGTCTGGATTGGGCCTGTTTTCCCTCATTTCATGTAAGGTTGGAAGTAACTACGCTCATCTCATCCCCTGTATTCCTCGCCACACCAGCCTACATTGCCTGGCATCTTGGTATAGCTGCTTTCCCCTGGCTTTCTTTCCTGCTCTCCTTTCAGCCCAGTAAATGTTGGAGTGCCCGCAGAACCAGACTTCTGTGATATGCCCTACACCTATTTAATTAAACGAAAATATCTCAGATTATTTTATCTAGGTGTTTCCCTTCCCTCTTTTCCCTCTCCCCTTTAATACCCCCCCACCAAATAATCCAATCCTTAATCTGCACCTGCAAAACAAAACAGTGGGAAGACATGTTAATATTATTCCTTTAAAGACTGAATATATCTCTTGTTACTGGCTGACCTCCAACGTCCCATTTCCAGCACTCTTGCCACTGGCCAGTGGCACATGTTCACCTATTCTCATTCCGGGGGCTCCTATTTCCCTTGTTCCTTTCCCCACCCCTTCCCCTATCCTCTCTGCCCCTCTACTAGTTCCTTTATCAGCCCTAATTTCTGCCAGTGCTGTTTCCATCTGGCCTATCCCTCCTGCCCTGAGCGTTAATACAATCTGTCCTATATAATCTTTGATGCTATCCCCTACTGACCCTAATACACTACCTACAGGCCTGTCCACTCCTTGTGGCCTCATATTGCCAGGGTTGGTTGGTGGATGCTCTATCAGAGGGATAGCTGGCTCAGGCACTGAGGGTGGTAAAACTGGTATAGCTGAGGGCCCAGGTGTGAGTTCTGATGTCAAAACAGGAGCTGGCTCCGGGATAGGTACTAACGGGTCAGGTAAACTGGGTTGGGGGGTACAGGACTGGCTGGCCTAGTAGGAGCCCATGGTGCTGGCTGTGGCCTTTCTCTGCTGCGTGGTCCCACAGGTGGTCTTTTTCCATTACCCCCTTTTACCTTTGCCACTTTCCTCTTCTCCCCTGACCTCTCTGGCTATGCTCCTTCCACTATCTTCCACATCATGTTGGCCTTCTCTGCCAACTCTTCAATCTCCTTGTAGGCCTCCTCTTTCATTGGCCTGTTTTTTCTCAGCACCATTTTCCCAGTAGCGTACCTGTGGAAACTGGGGAACAGACTGAAAAGTTGCCACAGATTAGTTCTCCTCATGTAACAGCCATGCCCATTTGATACCACATCTCCCATCTTCTTGACCACCCCACTCCCTCTAGTCATGCCCTCCAGTCCTTGGATGTCTTTGTATTGCCCCCCCCCACGGCCCTAAAATTCCCCTCCTTCTTCTGGCCTGCCTGGCTGAGCTTCCTTCTTGGCCCACCATACTCATCTCTAATCTGTCCTTCCATCAGCCACCTCGTGGTCATGCTAGATGCCAACTTCTGCCTATGCCCATGCTCCCTTCTTAGGCCCGAATGCCACCCTCATCTCATTCCTCATTCATGCTTCCTCCATATTAACAAAACGCCAGATGGCAAACTGACTATATAGTGCCAACTCTCAAACAGTTTTATGAAGTTTGCTTTCCTTATTCAATATGATCCTGGCCGTTTGTTATACATAAACTTTTTTTTTAAACCCATGAAATGCCCAAATACCATTAAAATTGTACTTGAGAAATTCTTCATAAATGAAGGCATGCTGAGTCAAAAGAGCAGTTTCATTACAAATATGAGTAATTTGTTATTTAATTTGTTCTCATCAGTAGCTAATAAAAATGTTGGTGGCAAATGACAACACCTCTATTATTCATTACCAACTTTGGTTAAAGGAAACAATTTCCACAGACAATACACCATCTGTCTCTAAATCCTGTGTACAAGAATCGTGCCCCTACTAATGTGACACGTTTAAACATTAATCACCCCTTAAGGTCAATATAATTGTAACGCCATGTTAATTACCTAACAATTCACAAGTTCCCAAGGGCAATCGATGAATTAACTTGTGATTTTCCAACAGATTCTGTTCAACACTGCCAATCTTAATGCATTTCAAATGTTAACCATCTCTCAACAATGATGTTTCTGGTATATTAATTAAAATTCATTTGCTCCCTTGCTAATTGGGTTACATTACATCCAATATAAAATTTCTGCTACAGGCATTTTAGTACTGTTTTATGCACCTTTATTTTTTTAATTAAAGTGGTCACCTTGCAAGCAAGCACTGAATAGGGAAAGAAGATCTTTCGGCCTTCTGTCCATCTTATGATCTTTGGCCCTACCACGCAGTGTGATGTCAGACGCCACCAAGCCAACTGCGTGGCACTTGCTCCTTAGGCCCTAGCTCAGGCCGCATTTCAAACCCCTTCCCTGCCTTTTTGCCAACAATTCACGCATTCTCGCACCAAAAAAAAATCCTCATAAAGTGCTTCTCGCACCTCCAAACAGACATTTTTCCTCCCTGGCTGGAACTGCGATATATCGCACTCTTCACCCAGCACATCTCCAATGACTGCCCTCCTAAAGTGGCCATCTTCCACCTTGAACCTTGCTTGCTGCTGCCTTCCTTCCCTGTTCTTGAGTGCGTCTTGCTCCCCACGCACCGAGGCCCTTTTTTCTCTGTGGCTGGTGTTATGCTCTTCCTCCCAGCTGCCCAAATCTGAATCCCCTCTCCACATCGTGACTCCTCTAAACTTATCTCCCATCTAAATCCCGCTGTTGTGGTCTGTATCCTTTTCAGTCTGCCAAAACCACCGCTGGGAGGTTATTCCTAGACCTAAGCAACAAATTCCCTATAATCCTTCTGTTCACATCTTCTTGCTTGAACCACTAGGCTACCCAGGCTGGACACTGGGTATAAATATATCTGTATCACTTGCTCAAATCTCTTAAATCAACACACTCCTTCCTTCCTTCTCATTTTAGCTTATTAACCAAAGCAGCCAAGCTTTTTTTTTTCAAATTCTTACCTCTGAATATTTGCTTGTAGTCTCTACTGCAAGTCCTAGACCCAACATTTCAAATGCTCCAATAAACAACAGATAAATTAACTAAAAATTCTCTCTTACTTTTTTGCAGGCTGGTAATTTTAATTACTTCCAATCCTGCCTGAAAACCAATCTGACATGCTGTAATTCTGCTGAGCTAAACTCAACAACATTTTTCAGCAAAAGAGGCAGATTCACTCTGTGCTGCTCTTTTTATTCCAGGGTTTTAATCCCGCCTCCTTTTTCGTCCCCCTATGGCCTTCCACTTCATTTTCCCAGGCTCCACCTTTCCTGGAATCCAACAAGCCTCGCCCCTATGACTCATTCTGAGTTCCGCCTCTCCCCTTTCCCCCTCCCTTCCCTGAGCACTTCCATTCACTGAAGGGGAATCCCCACGACAACTTGGTCTGCCCCTTGGGGGGGGCAAACATCATTATATGTGGAGCAAAAATTAGGTACACAAAATACCTAATTTGAGGATCCATGTTCGGCATGCAAGCATAGGGTTCCACATACTGTAAGGTATTTAGGAATCTAAAGTCTAACTCTGGTTCTCTGGTGGCTGCCCAACATAATATATTAAAAGTGGTAGAAGACTTTGTTTCAGAGAATTTCGGAACAATTCCCAAAATGAGCATTATTTAATTTATTTAGGAAACTTAATTTAAAAAACACTTTGCAGGCACAGAAGTATTAAGCAGTGAAGTAACTGAGACTATTGATTCAGATTATGGTTTGATGGGAAGGGGTTTCCAGTACTTGACACAATCACTGAGCTTGAACTAGAAAACCTGTTACAGGAGTAGAGGAAAGCTCAGTGGTGAGTCCTGAAACAGATGAGCCAATAGGGTCTGTGGTTAATGAATTTAATAGACCTCAGGTTAAAAAACCATCCACCTTTATGCCCCTCAGTCCAGCAGTGAAGTATTAAAGGTTTTCCAAGATGCCGTTCTGAAAGATACAGCAGACATAATTAAAGGCTCCAGTCTCAAAAAACATTGGGACAATTTGTCTCCAGGGAATGGGGAGCCCTGTCAGCATTACAACAAATGAAAGATATTATCAAAAATCATCCATAAAAGGGGGTAATGTTGTAGTTTTTGACAGGTACTACTATTTGGCAGAGGCTTATAGACAGCTCCATGACGACAGTACATATAGTAAACTGTCCTGTAGCCCTTTGAATGAATTAAAATCAGATTTGGAGTTCTTTTTAATAGAATCCTTGTAAGAAGGGTGGATTAATGACACAGAATATGATTTTATGAGCAACGATTACCCCAGCATTCCAGTGTTTTACCACCTACGAAAGGTGCACAAGAGTTTGAATGCTGCACCAGGATGTCTGATAATCTTGGGATGTGGCTCCTTAATGGAGCCACTGTCTAAGTTTTTAGGTGTTTATTTGCAGAATGAAGTAAAAAAAAATAAAAGATCCTACTTGAAGGACACTACTTCAGTTTTGCAGGTTTTTGAAGGGTTAGTTTGGATAGTTCTTACAGGTGGCTCACAGTAGACATAACTTATTTATATTCTTGTATTGATCACACAATGGGCGCTATTCACTAAGATGCACATAAAGACACGTAAAGGCATGTGCAGCTCCACACCTGCGGGTTTTCCACACGGGGATCGCATTCACGAAACAGTGGTCCCAACCCAGTGCCTGGCCATGTCCCTGCCCCCACTGCACAGCTATGTGGAGGTGGGTGTGCGGACCTGGGTCGGCGGTCAATTGGCTTCCCCATTCGGGTCCACAGTGGATCATTTGCACCTGTCTGGTGCCATCCTGGGGGGGTGCATAGGGCACTGATACAGTCGCTGGGGGTGCATGTGCAGTCCACCCACCCTGGCGCTATCACTGTCCCCTGATGACAGGGGCACACACCTGCAGGGGTCCACCGACCCCCTGCCTGCACCAGCGGGTCTAGCAGCAGCGTCTGGAGGGGGCGCATAGCTGCTATGTCTGCCCTTCAGATGCATAGCCACTGGCACCCGTTTATGGCATGCCACACATTCGTGCATAGCATGGAATGCCAGAACACCCCCCCCGTGGAGACCCCAGCCTGCCCACACATGGAGCTGCACACTTGGCTGATGTTCCCATGCAGGGGGATGTAACTGCATCGTGCATGCCGCAGTGAGGCATGCATGGGAGCGGATGGGCATTGCACCTGGGTTACATGGTGTGTAGCCCATCCACACCCTTTGTGAGTAGGGCCCTATAGGAATAGAAGCAGTTAGGGATATACTCATGAAATCATTTGTAGACTATCCAATTAAATTTATAACTAAAGCATTAAAACTCATTTTTATGTTTAATAGGAAGTTTTATAAGCAGGAAGTTGGTATGGCGATGGGATCTTCGGTCGCACCATCCTTCGCCATCCTATTTGTGGGCTGGTGGGGGGGGTCCTGGACACACTTATGAATCCCTTTTTTGGTAACATCATGCTTTATAAACGTTACACAGATGACCTTATAATTGTATGGAAAGGAACATTACAAAGGATTAATGATTTTTTGAATGATCTAAATAATAGCAATGCGAGGTTGAAATTTTTGTCAGCATATGATAAAAGCATAATTTTTTGGACCTCACGCTGATGGGAAAGGTGGGCCAGAAAGTGGAAATGAAAACATTTAGAAAAGACACTGCAGGAAATA
Source organism: Neoceratodus forsteri (assembly GCA_016271365.2). Taxonomy (NCBI): domain Eukaryota; kingdom Metazoa; phylum Chordata; order Ceratodontiformes; family Ceratodontidae; genus Neoceratodus; species Neoceratodus forsteri. Next base: position 204,749,660 of record CM057458.1, read on the forward strand.
GTGTCCTTCATTCACATAGTGCACACCCCATGCATACAATTGGAAGTCTCCTGTTTGGACAATTAATTTGATTGACATGAAATTGCTCTATTGAAAGTGATTTTAATGAAGCAAAGGATAGTCTCTTTGAGAGACTATATTTGAGAGGGTACAATGAAATAAATGTTACAGGAGGCACTGACAAAAGTAACTCAGATTGAAAGGGTAGATTTACAGTGGCAGCCATTATACGGTCAGATATTTCCAGAAATTTTGCAAACTATCTGAAAAGATTCTCTCTGGTGGCCCATAGTGGTACTGCAGGCAGACAAGAAATTTCCTAATATATCATAGACATTTCAGGAAATACCTGACCATGTCTATGGCTGCCACTGTATTGAAATATAAGACATGGGAGAGTTTCACAGATTGAGTTGCATTTATAACCACATATGGGTCTGTGTCAATGGATTTAAGGTCAGTCATAAAAAAGCACTGGCCATAGTTAAAATTGGATATGGATTTGAAAGATGTATCAAAATTAACCCGTTAATCACTTTTAGAAAGGGTAAGAGACTCAGGGATTTACTAACCACAAGTGAATATGGGGTGAAGAGAGACACATCTGGTTTGGGAAGAAGCACTTGGGTTTCTATCCATGTAAAACATGTAAAACCTGTAGGAATGCAGTAGCAGGGAAGAAACATATGAATCCAAGTAGGTTGGGAGTTAGAAATGTACTGATAACAAATTTTGTCACCTGTGACACCAAGTTTGTGGTTTATGCCATGTGGTGCTCATGTTGAGAAACCTACATGGGTCAGACCACTAGCAAACTCAAAGAAAGAATTCAGGAGCACCACAGGGCTATAAACCACTTGGATTTAACACATTCTATGAGAAAACATCTGACTGAGGTGTTGGACACTGGAACTCATGTATTTAGGTATATGGGGTTTGATCATGTTCCTGTCCCCAGGCTAGAGGGGGGGGATAGGACATTGATGTTAGACCAACGAGAGTCAATGTGGATATTCAAGTTAAGAACATTAAAACCAAATGGTTTTAATGATTTCATGGACTGAAAACCGTTCATTCATTAATTTGTAATGATATAAAAAAATGCTGGTTTATGAGAAATTGCTGATGTTGAAGTAATACTGCATTTTACATTTCTGGAATGAACATTGAAATGATGGATTAAAATGGAATATTTTAAAAAATTATTTACTATAGTGCTATAGTAGATATGTGATTAACAAATTGACTAATACTTTTAACATTGGTGTTGTCATGGTTCAATTAGTCTGTCCTTCAGTGCAGCAGTGTTTTTGGAAGTGGAAAGGTAATTACCTTATTTTGAGCTCATTTAAGCTCAATTCCTGATCCATCTACACTAAGGAGAGCTGCACTGAATAACAAACTCCTGTTACTTAGTGACATCACTAATTGTTTTATTTAATAATTTAATTGATTTATGTAAATTAAGGTTATAACACTTGAAGTAAAGTATTGCACCCATTATGTGAGTCGTATATAATCACTGAGGTTTTGGGTTGTGGGTACACCTCCTAAGAAAGGGGTTGGAACCCTGAAGCGCAGAGGTTGAGATTCTGTGTGTGGGAGCTTTAAATCTTCAAATTTGCACTGTTTCTGCTTTATGCCTTCATATGCACACTATGAAATACATTTGAATGGCAGTGTGTTTTGGAAAATCTTTTTTTCATGAGTAAAAAGACTTTTTTGAATCTCAGTTTGGAGTGGTGGTTATCTTTCTAAACACGAGCATTTGATGCACAGAATTTTTTCACGAAACAACCTTGATGATTACTGAGCAGGAATGTAATACTTTATTAGCCAGAATAACAGTGGAGGAGGTTAGGACAGTTATTCATGTGTTAAGTAAAGTCTCCTCTGCTGGAATAGATGGAATTCCTGATGATTTTTATAAGGTTTTTGAAGAAGTTTTTCAGTTTTTTACATCAAGTATTTCAATATATCTTGGATTCTCTCAGTTCCTCACCACCTGCTGACAATGTTGTTTAAAAAAGGGGATGCTACTCCTTTGAATAATTTGATACCTATTAGCCTATTCATTTTTAAACACAGCTGAACCCTCTTATAATGGGCACCCTTATAATGGACATTCACTTATAATGGACAGATCTGCCTTTACCAAAAACCAAAAACTGTGTCTGCAATGTTAAATCTCCCATTATAGCATACTATGCAACCCCTGTATAGTGGATAATGTGAGCTCCTCTATTCCTTTGTAACCTGCTGCAAACTGCCTGCTAATTGCCACCCAATTATTCAGCTGGTTTGTCTGGGACTTTTCTAAGGCATCACTCACCTCCCTTGATGCCTGATACCTGAAACCTTACTCCAGGGGATTACTCCTGATTCCCCCATCAGCACAGGTTCTTTAAAGCAAAACCCTACCAATAACATTTACTGCTCAGCCCCCGATCCCTCAATGAACACAGGTACTATACAACAAAATCTTTCCAATCTTCTTTACTGCTCAGTTCCCAGTCAGCCGCAAATTGCAGTTCCCCATACCATTGGTTAGCAGAGGATGGAGCATGTTCTGATTTTAACTCCTGCATGTGAGCTGCGGTAGAGGAAACTCATATTTTAATAATTTAGGCTATAGCAGACACCCTTTATAATGAACAAAACCTGCTTGCACAAATGTGTCTGTTATAAGAGGATTCCACTATATTATCTAAACTTCTCTATAACAGACTGCAACTGGCAGCTAAGGAGCTGACTGAACCAGGGCAAACATGCTTCATTCTTGGTAGTGTTATGCAGGAGTATTTGTATATACTTCAGGATACAGTCACAGCCAAAAGACATGGTCAGATATTTCCTGAAATTTCTGTGATATTTCTGGAGAAATCTCCTTCTTTCTGCAGTTCCACAGTAGGGGCAGCAGAGAAAAACTCTTTAGAAATGTTTGTGAAATATCTGGAAATATCTAACCACATCTCTGGCTACTACAGTATAATGTAAAGAGCTAGTAAGGGTTAATAAAATGTATTTTCCTGTCATTAGACCTAGAAAAGGCTTTTGATTAGGCTTCACATCAGTACAATATCCCTGATAAGTTCATTCAATGGATACAGTTACTGTATTTAAATGCTACCATTTTGCCAATAATGAATATTTTTGGAGGGTAAAACAATACCAATTCAGGTTGGGGTATGACAGGGGTGCCCTTTAAGCCCTTTGCTGTCTGTCTTTTCCCTGGATCCTTTAATTAAATGGATAATGGCAGAACAAAGAATTAGTGGTCTCTCCATACCTGTATCATTGGCGCAAGTGAAATTACAGCCTGTGCAGAAGATGTGTGTCTCATGCTATAGATGTTCCTTCAGTATTGTGCACTTTAAAGACAATTAGTAACTTTTCTAATGCATCTGGGGTGAAACTGAATGTTAATAAAACTTCAGGTTTTGCACGAGAGGCCTTGGGGCCAATTCCAGAATGGATGGCGTAACTCTCATTCAGCAGTGAGTTACGCCATTTGCCGCTACGCCGGGAACCCCATGCTGCATTCCAAGAGTGTCAGGGTCCCAGTACATGTGACATGCAGGTTACGCCATGTGGAGGCTAACACCACTCACATGGCATAAATACCCCACATGTTCAAGTCACGGACTGTGACTGGCAGCTACCCCAACCCCCCACCCTGGAACAACATGGCAGACACCAGGGGGCATGGGGGCAGGATGGATGGCACAGGTGCCAGAAAGAGGCACTCAGGTGTACTGAACCCCAGAGGTCCCTGACGAGCATGGGTGTGGGAGCATGTGTGTGCTTGCGGGATCATAGGGTGCAGACTGGCACTGTTGCCATGGTGCTGCAGAGTGGGCATCCAATGGTGCCAGCTTTTGGATGCCCCTTAGGACAGTTCTGAGCTGCCCTAACCTAGATCTGCCAGTGCAGTTTGCCCTCCTCGAATAGGGCGCAGTTGCTGTCGTAACCCACACTTGCACCATATTGTTGTGGGCTGTGGTGTAGTGGGTGGCATAACCCACAATTGTTGTTGCCCACATCTGACATGGCACAGGGTGCCTCCTGGAATAGGGGCTGGAGTAACGCATGGCATAAGTCATGAGATATGCCATGGGGTTTGGTGTATCTTGACTTACGCTGGCGTAGCCCCACCCTTGGAATCAGTCACCTTGTCTTCAACCAAAACTGAAGTAGTGGGAATATAACTTCCAGACACCCCCATAACGGTACTAGGCATTATATTGGGTTCAGGGGATTTACCATATTTGAATTGGACAGAAAGGATGAACCTTTGGTAAACATCAGCAGTGAAAAAAGTAGAGGTTTCCAAAACAAAAATGAGTTATGATTATAAAGAAATTGTTACTGCCTCTCTTTACATATGCAATAGTGCATGTCATGTGGCATGCAGCAGTGCATGAATGTGGTGAACATTTTGACCTATGGTCACAGCCAAAGACATGATCACATATTTCCTGAAATTTCTGTGATATTTCTAAAGAAATCTGCTGCTTTCTGCATTTACACAGCAGGGGCAGCAAAGAGAAACTCTTTAGACATTTCATGAAATATCTGGAAATATCAGACCATGTCTGCGGCTACTCTGTTTACTTTGCTATTCTGTTTTAGATTGCACCTTATCTGCTGACTTGTATGATACCTTTCTTTCCACAATGTGAGTCTGCTTTAGTGCTTTTTTCACATCTGAAATAATAAAAGGAGCACTATTTTTAATATGGCTTGGACCAGGTTTTCAGCAGTATTCTCAGCTGTTTTTGTATGCCAGTTGTTTAAAATAACTTATGTTGTGACTAAAATTAACTAGCATGCAGAAGGCAGTGCTCCCTGACCTTATGGAATAGTAGGTGTTCAAAAAACATCTGAGAATAGTGATGAAAACCTTGTCTGCATCACATTAAAAGGGTGTTCTTTTCATTAGACTCAAAATAGAGAAAGTAGGGCATCATACAAGCCAGGAGATAAGGGTCAATCTAAAATAGCATAAAAAGGTATAGGCCAGAATTTTCGCTGGATTCATGCACTGCTGCTTTAAACTATGTTTACCCCCCCCCCAAGCTACTCTTGAAACACAGGTAGTGAGTGTATTTTTCCATATGTTATGGGTAGTCAGCTGTGCCTGATCAAAAGGGATTTTAATAACCTTGCAGTCAAAAATGGAGGTCTGAGTATGGTAAATCCAACATTTTTGTTTCATACCTTTTTTACATGCCTGTTTAAAAATCAGATTTTCTGGGGATACTAAAATTTGGCATGGATGGTTTTTGGTTGGAATGAACAACATTTTTTCAGCATGGATTACATCACTCATAACTTCAGAAATTTTAAATATTTTAACTCCAAACATTCAACATAGCCATTGCTCACATCACCATGTAAACATGACTGGTGTGACTTTTTAAAAAATCCTGGATGAGATGCATTTTTGCATTTCTGATGCAAAATGACATTTGGGCAAATACATTTTAAATGCCACGTCATGTTTACAAGGGGAGTCATGAAACAACTATCCTGAAAGTTGGGGTCAAAATAAAAAAATATGTATTATAATTAGTAAGAAAGTTTGCGTGTAGTGCCAGTCTTGACCCTAGTGGATATGCTTTATTATCCCATCCTGGTCAGCTGAGTTTGGGGAAAGCTCAGTGACCCACCTGGATGGGATGAGGGTGGGGGTCTGACACTGTTATGCAACACGGTCTCCAGCCAGGGAATGAAAGCTGCAGGGTTGCCCACATGGGCCCACGTATCATACGAAAACAAAACAGCTCTTGTTTTGGCATAGGGCCCTGCATGTCTGCAGCTGTGGGTGGCAGAGGGTCATGTGCATTGGCTGACAGATGAACTATTTGCCCTATGCATCTGTATCTGTAGCCACAGGGAAGCACCATAAACAGGGAGCTCTATGCTTCTGTAGCCCACCAGACAAACCCATGAAGTCTTGGCATCCATTGCTGCACAGAACTGCAGGTCCCTCAAGGCCTTCCATAGGCAGGTAGAGTCTTCCCTTTGTTCCCTTGGGCCCTGCACATCTACATATGTTCACACAGATCCCTTAATTAGAATATGATTTCACTATCTGAAAAAGAAAGGAAATTCTTTGCAAAAAGACTGTTTTAATGCACCAGTTAGTGTTCAAGGTAATGTCCCAAAAGTAAGGTAATGTTGCATTAGGGTTTCCAACTCTAACTCACCACCCCCAGCCCCCAAGTAGCAAAAGAAAAAAACATTTGGGTTTTGGGTCTTCAGAGACTTTGTGAATCAGTGGTGGGCCTTCCTTGGGGTTGTCAACCCTAATGATCAACACGATCTTCAGCCTGTAGACTCCTGTCTGAAGCAGAAGGTACAGTTCTAAGCCAGTGTCCCATACTGATACTCTTCGAAGGTAGAGAAGTACAGTATGTGTCGCCACATGTTGTCAATATAATGTGTTGTAGCATTCTCCACACAGGGCCCTGGAGATCATGTCTCACTTTGCTTGCTCAGAGAACAGTGTGGACATTATGGTTGACAATGCCAAGGAAGACCCCACCATTGATTTGCCATGACTCCAGAGACCACAAACCCTAAGGTTTTTTTCCTTTTGATGCATGAGTGGTGTGGGTGTGTAGATAGGGTTGGAAATTCTAATGCCACATTTCCAAACTTTCATGGCATTACCTTGAACCCTAACAGGTACAGTAATGTAGTTTTTTTGCAACAATATATATTATACTGGCACGGTAGCACCAGTATAGTTAGGATAGAGTAAGGTGTTTAATGTTAAACCCCAATGTTTGCACCTTAGAAAACTTTGGCAGTGTTCAATGGAATAGCCCAGCATTTGGTATGCATAGTCTGGCTGTCAGTTTCTCAAGATGTGAAAAGTTTTGCAATGTCATCTTGTATAATTTTTGAGATATGGAGTTTCAAGATTTGATAAAATGTGGATTTGTTTTCTTATACTTAACACACTTTTGCTCTCACTTGCATCATAGATGGTATGGAATTCATTCATGAAACTTTAAGGGTACAAGCAGCCCTTGCAGAGGTACTGTAGTACCTTTCAAAGGTTTTGTGAAAAAATATTAAAAATTGTTCCAGATTTATAAGGATTATAATTTTTTTTTTCTGCACATGCTCAGTAGGATTTTGAGTTAAAAACAATAAAAATCATTGATCATGATGGTTCAACTACTGGAAATTAGCGAGTGTAAGAAAAAACTATTGATCATAATGGCCACCATCTTGTTTTTTTTTTATTAATACAAAAAGAATTTAAAATACAGAAAGATTGTACATTTAAAATAAAAAACACCTGAACATAGGTAAATGGGACCTGTTTAGCTGGATTCTGATGATAGAGTTTTGTAAAAAATGGGGCTGGAAATAAGGTTTCTGGGCACCCAAATTCTTGGGTGCTGATCTTAGTGAGAGGACCCATTCTCCCACATGCTCTGTATGAGAACAGTAGGACTTCCTGGACTTGTGCAGATACAGCTGGAGACATGCTGCTGGCTGGAGCGGTAGCGCAACCACACTCTTCTGATTGAAAATGTAGTTATTTGTGCATCAGCCAGTTGTATATTGGAGAAAGAGTAATGTGCTCCAGGATGGCCCAGTTTGCAGTTGCCTTGGTGGCACAGCTAGTAGGGCAACCAGAATGGCATTCAGGGTGGCCTAGGTTCAAGTCCCACTTGAGGCACTTACTTCTCTCTCTCTTTCTTCTCTTTGTATATGGCTGAAGTAGGAGCAGTGAGCTGGCAATTGCCTGATATCGCTCTCTCTTTCTGTTTTTTCTAATCTATCTATCTATCTATCTATCTATCTATCTATCTATCTATCTGTCTGTCTAAGCTTAAGTGGGCTGGGGTGCCCATCCCAGATACTACTTCTTTCTCCCCCTCCCCTCCAGGTCACTTGCACCCCCTTCTAAATGTTTATTTTGTTTAATACATGAGTATAATAAGTGCACAAGAGTGCAAACCCCCAGTACCACTTCTGTTAACCCTTCTTCTCCAGGTTGTCTGTCTCCTTTCCCATAAAATATGTGGCAGGAACAAGCTGACCACCCCCAGTACTGCTAAATAGAAGCCCGACACTGGAGTGCTCCATCCCCAGTGTCAGCTAAGTCCCTTGAAAAAAAATGGTCCCTCATTGATCTTTTTTATTTCTTTCTTTATGTACTGTAAACCTGTAAAAAAATGTTTCCTTGCTTATCTGTCTCCCCTCACACCCCCATCAACCCCACCCTATCCCTTGACTCAGAACCCACCAGCCCCCCACACACACCCTCACTCACTTGAACATGTCCCATTGTGTAGATTTACTGTCCTATTGAAAACACATTTTGCTGCTGGAACCAGTGACTGTGATATGTGAAAACAAGGTAAGTCCATATAATGTATTTCAATGGGTTTAGGACTTTTTACTTGTAACTTTGTCATCCATCCTGAAAGATGATTTTTACAGTCACTCTACAAAATCCCCTTTAGAGTAGGATTTGAAAATGTTCCTTTACTGGGTTCATGCGGTGGGCTTATAAGAAGGCAATGTTGAAAATTTGGTGGAATAATATGGTAAAATGACCAAGTTATGAGTGAACATTGACATATTTCAATATTGACTCATAACTTTGCCAATTTAAAACATTTTTCCACCAAACTGTTAACAAGGCCTTTTGGGGACCCCACCTCATGAACAAGGCAGGTGAAAATTTTCAAATATGTGCTGAAAGTAGATTTTGCAGTCACTGCGCAAAATCACGTGTTGTGCTGGATTCGAAAATTTTCACCTTCACGGTTCTTGCGGTGGGGTCACAAGAAGGCAATGTTGAAAATCTGTTGTAAAAATATGGCAAAATCACCAAGTTATGAGTCAACATTGAAATATGACAATTTTCAACATTTTGACTCTAAACTTTCAACATTTTTTCGTACCACCTCATAAACGTGACAGGCGTGAGTTTTCAAATTCTGAATGAGACATGTTTTTCATTTGTAGTACAAAATGATGTTTTGAACAGTATTCTATATATGTCACATTTCTTGGTAAGAAGGAGGAATTATAAAATGACTATCTTGAAAATTTGGAGTCAGAATTAAAAAAAAAATATTATTAAGAAACATTGTGTGTACAGACAGCCTTTACTATGGTGGGTAGTGATTTGCGATCCCAAGCCAGTAAGATGCATTTAAGGGTGCATTCAGTGAGTCAACTGGATGAGCTGAGGCTGAAGGACAGTGCTGTCATGTGATGCCACCACCCCAACCTGGGAATGGAAGGTGCAGGGTTACATGCATGGGCTCAAGTACTGCATAGTGAAGAAAACTCTTCTCTCAGCACAGGCCCTTGAACCTCTGTACTCATAGGTACAAGAGAGCCTAGTGCTTTTTCTGAGACATGTACTCTTTACCCTGTGCATCTGTATTTGCAGCCCACCAGACAAACCCATGAATTCTTGACATCCATTGCTGCACAAACGTGTGGAGCCTACAAGGCTCTTCACTTCTGTAGGCAGACAGAGTCTTCCTTTGGCACATGGTCCAGAGGGCCCAATGCATCTGTATCTGTTCAGACAGATCCTGAAGTGACCTGTGTGAATGACGATACAATTCCACTATCTCAAAAAGAAATGCAATTCTTTGGAAAAAAACTGTGTTAATGCATCAATTAGGGTTCAACTTAATGCCACAAAAGTAGGAAAATGTGGCGTTAAGGTTTCCGACCCTATCTCCCCTCCCCAAACAGCAAAAGGACAAGACCACACAAGCATCCACAGACAGCCATCATCAGGCAAGACAAAATATACAACTGTTTTCAGATGACACATATGCAGTGGCATGGATGTGCCACCTTTGTGGATTCATATCTGTGACTGCATAAGAACAGATCCCATAGAGGCCTGTGCTTATGCAGCCTTACATGTATGTGTATATTGTACAGTGTGTATAAATAGATGTGGCTTCAGAAGCACAGGTTCCTGGGGCCTATGCCTCTGCAGGGAGATGTACTCATGTATGCTGTATGAGGTGCCTAGCTAGATAGCATGATCTGCTAGTGCATGGTTTTCTAGGTGCAGCTGCATAACTGAAAAACTGCTACCCCTTGAATAATTTCTAGATCCACTGCTGAAACCATGATACCAACATTGTAACAGTACTTTGGTAGGTGTAACTGCAGGCCCCACATTGGTCTTCACTTCTGAAGCCAAAGGTTAGTGTGTATGTCTTACACCTGAGACTAAAGAGGTGCCAGCCCTGCAGGATCCTGTGCTTCTGCAGACAGAAGTACTGTTGCAATTTTGTTACAATGGATTTTATAGCGCCTACGCTTCTGCAGCCAGAAGTTGGTGTGTATCTCTTACATGTGTGGCTGCAGAAGTACAGACCCATCAAGTGACCCATCAATCAGTTCATGCAATTGTCCAGGCTGTATGTGGGTGTTGATGTGCGATATGGTTGTCACTACACATCCAGTCACTTCACTACCAGCCTAGCATTGCTTGTAAAGCACGTTGGGATATACTGTGTATGAAAAAGCACTATATAAATGCTGATTACTATTCTCTTTTTCTTCAAGTGTGTGTATGTTTTAGTGTGCAGCAGTACCTAATGCTACAGAAGCACTGTCCCCATAGGGGCCTGTGCTTCTGCTGACAAAAGAACTCTTGTAATTGGGATATTGTGGATTTGTATCTGTGCCTGCACCAGCATGTTTTTTCTGCACATAGAAGCAGTGTTGTGATTTTAGTACCATGGATTTCTATCTGTAGCAATAAATGTGTATGTCTTTTGGTGTGCATGCTGCAGATACAAATCCATGAGGGTAGCACATCAGTGCTACTAAATTTGCATAATCTCTAAACAGTTGTATGTTTGTCTCTCCTGATGATGACTGTTTGTGGTTGCTTGTGTAGTCTTGCTCTTTTGCTGCTGAGGGGTGAGGAGTTAGGGTTGGAAACCCTAATGCCATATTTTTTTACTTTGATGGTATTAGGTTGAACCCTAACTGGTGCATTAACACAGTTTTTTGCAAAGCACAGATATTATACTTGCATGGTAGTGCAAGAATATGTAGGGTTGAGCACAGTGTTCAATGTTAAACCCCTGTTTTTGCAACTTAATAACTTTAACAGTGTTTGATGAAATTGTCCCAGATTTGGCATGCATTGTCTGGGTTGCAAGTTTGTAAGATGTGGGAAGTTTCATGATGGGCACTTATCCAGATTAGAAGATCTGGATATGTCATAAAAACAGAAAAAGCACAATTGGTGTCTCTTTTCGCTGTTTTGTTTGCTGTAACCTATTGCCCAGATGGTACAGAATTTTGATCCAAAGCTAACAGGTTTGAAGCAGCTTGGGCCAAGGGTGTGTTTGTGAAGGTTTTGTGAAACAATATTAATTGTTTCCTGAGTTATAAGGTTTTGAAATTTGGCTTCTAAGTATGTTCAATGGGGTTTTAGGATAACCCCTGATATGTCACCAACATTTTGGTTTCACAAGCAATTTCCTTTTGCAAAATTAGTGTTTTTCATGTCATGAGAAAAACGTTTTGAGTTGTGATGGCCACCATCTTACTTTTTTTCAACAAATAAAGTTTAAATACAGTATACATAAAAATGATGTATTTTTAAAAAATCAAACACCTGAATCTAAGTAAACAGGACCCATTTAGCTAGATACTATTGTTTGTTTGTTGTTTGGAAATCTGCTTAGAAATACCTTTTCTGGGCATCTCAAAAATCTTGGATGCCAAGCTTAGCAAGGTGAGGCAAGTGGCAATTGTGGGACACCAACTGCAAACAGAAAGCCAGGGAAGGAGGACAGCTGCTCTGGGACAGGCAGAGAACAGAGGCTGAGAACAGCACCAGCAGCTGGGCAGGACAACTGCAAGACCTGGTTTGGAGAGTCCTGATGTCATGGTCGTGGACCAGTGGAGGGGGAGATGCATCTCTTATGCTAGTGGACCTAAATTCAGATCCCACATAGTCACTTACTATGTGACCCTAACAGCCCCCTCAGGTGTCGCTAAAGAGTCTGCCAGCACTGAGGTGCCCAATCCCCAGTGCTGGTGTGGTCCTGCTCAAAAAAATAAAACTGACTCAAACAGATCTTTCTTTTTTTAACCTGAAAACAAGATAACAGTCATATGTATATCTCTTACCGCCTCCCCACTCAGCACCCACCACCCCACAACCTCCACATGCCCTCACGCATATGAATAAAAGAACAAAAGAAAAGTGTCATCAGATGGGTCCATGTGGTCCATCAAGTCTGCCCAAGGTGGCTACCCCAATTATATTTGTTTTACAAAGCTGCCCACATTGCCTGTCCCAAGTGAGTTTAAATTCTCTTACTGTCTCTGATGCCTTCACTTCTGGTAGCAGGCTGTTGCATGGGTCTGTCACTGTCTTGGTAAAAAAGTATTTTCTAGAGTTGCTTTTAAACTTGCCTCCCATTAGACGCAAATAGTGCTCTCTTGTACATGCTACCCTGTTTTCCTGGAAGAGGTTTTCCTTCTGAACTGTGTTAATTCCCTTGTCATACTGAAAAGTTTCTGTCACGTCCCCCCATTGTTTCTCTTTTCCAGAGAGAGAATAAATTCAACTCTTTGACTCTTATCTCATATGGCTCATGATGCAGACCTTGCACCATCTTTGTGGTGTTTCTCTGCACATCTCCACATGGTCAATGTCCTTTTTTAAGTGAGGCCTCCAGAACTGGACACAGTACTTGAGGTTTGCCCTCACCATGGATCTGAAGAGGGGCATGATAACATCCTGCTTTCTGCTCATAATACCCCTTCCTATGCACCTGAGGATACCACTTGCCTTCTGTGCTGCTTTTTGGCATTGTTTTCTTACTTTTAAGTCATTGGTAATGATCACAGCCGGATCCCATTTCATCTTTGTCTCCTCTAATTGATGCCCTTCTACTACGTACTTTTTCCCGGCTTCTGCTTTCCCAGTTGCATTGCCTTACACTTCTTGGCATTAAATTTTAACTGCCAATTTCTGGACCATTCTTCCAGCCTCCTTAGGTCAGCTTCCATACCTAATGTCCCCTTTAGTGTATCCACACTGTTGCAGAGCTTTGTATCATCTGCAAATAGGCAAACCTTCCCTTCCAGTTCATCAGTGATGTCACAGATGAATATGTTGAAAAAGACTGGACCCAACATCAATCCTTGTGGAATGCCACCGGTCACACCTCCCTCCATTGATAATGCCCCATTGATCAAAACTCTCTGGATCCTATTCTGCAGCCAGTTTCTAATCCAGTTTACTATTTTCTGTCCAACTCCTGTGTGTTCTAGTTTGCTAGCAAGTCTCCTGTGGGGAATGGTGTCAAAGGCCTTGCTCAACTCTAAGTACACCACATTCACTGCCCCACCCTAGTCCACTGTTCTGGTAACCTAATTGAAGAAATCAGTCATGTTTGTTTGACAAAAGTGCCCTCCTGTGAAGCCGTGTTGTTTGGGGTTGAGTTTTCCAGTTTCCTTTAGGTAGTCAGCTTTTGTCTCCTTTAGTAATGTCTCCATATTTTTTCCCACTACAGAGGTCAGACTGACTGGGTGGTAGTTTCCTGACTCTTCCTTGCTTCCACATTTGTGCAAGGGCACAATTGTTGCCCTTTTCCAGTCTTGAGATACTCTGCTGCTGGGGTGGATACCATCTGTCCCCGTGGCTTTATCCACCTAAAGTTTGCTTAGCTCTTCTAAGACCCTCTCTTTTGTGAAGGGGCTTATGTCTGCCCCTCCATTACCCTGCTCTGTCTTACTTAGTGTAGGTTGTTTGCCAATAGCTTCTATTGTGAAGACTGAGCAGAATAATTTGTTTAACAAGTCTGCTTTGTCTTCATCTTTCTCTAACAGTAGGCCCTCCCTTGTAGCTAGTTAGACTATTCCCCCTTTACTCTTCCTTTTTTCTCTTATATATCTACAGAAAGTTTTATCTCCCTTCCCAACCCCATGTGCTATTCTTTCCTCTGTTTGGGCTTTGGCTATCCAAATTGCTTTCCCTGCCTCCTTGTGTTTGTTCCTATATTCCTCCATGTCCGTTTCTCCTTTTGTTTCCTTGTACTGCTTAAAATCCCTCTTTTTTTTCCTTGATTTTGGTTGCTACCTTTTTGGAGAACCAGAGAGAGTTCTTCCTTCTTTTGGCTTTACTGATTTGCCTTGTGCATTGCTTAGTGACTGTATTTAAGATATTCTTTAAGTTCTCTCAGCAGTGTTCTCACCTACAGAGGGTCCCTCAGCATAGATTCACTCTCACTGAAAAAGTTGTTCTCCTTAAAGTGCAACTGCAAACTGAAGAAAAAAGGTAAGTGCCATCAATTTATTTTCAATGTGTTTTGAAGTTTTACTCATAACCTTACCATTTTTAAAAATGTTTCCACCAAATGTTCGACATGGCCTTTTTGGGACCACACCACATAAACAAAGTAGATACATTTTTCAAATCCAGCCCAAAAGGTGCTTTTGCAGTTACTCTGTGAAATCACCTTTCAGGCAGGATTTGATCATTTTCACCTAATGCGCTCATGAGCTAGGGTCATAAAAAGACCATGTTGAAAATTTGATGAAAAAAATATGGAAAAATAACCAAGTTATGAATGAATGTTGAAATATTTCCATGTTCACTTATAAGTTTGCTACAGTATTTTTCATATTTTTCCACCAAATTTTCAATGTGGCCTTTGTGGGACACCACTTCATGAACAAGGTAGGTGAAATATTTCAAATCTGGCCTGAAAGATGCTTTTCCAGTCACTTTGCTAAATCACTTTTCTGTCAGGATCTGAACATTTTCACTCAATGGGTTCATGAGGTGTGGTCATAAGAAGACAAAGTTAAATATTTGGGTCAAAATATTAAAAAATGATGAAGTTATGAATGTACATTGACATTTTTTCATGCTTGCTTGTAACTTTGGTACAATAGTGTTAAATATTTTGATTACAAACTTCCAACATAACCATTTTTTTAACTACTACATGAACATGACAGGTGTTGTTTTTGTTTAGAAGCAGATGGGACCACAACCAGGGACTAATAGTGCCTTGGTCTAATTCAATAAATCAATGAAGAAAGCATAGGACTGGCACCTACTATAAGGTACTGTGTAAAACATATATATCTCCTTGTTGGATTAGAACCTCTGACTCGAAGGTTACATTGTGCAAAACATCAAGCTTTATTCTTCACAGTGGCAATATATCAAAAGTAAAAGCAGCATGCAACACACATTAAAAGTCCATTTGATGTAGAGCAGATGATTCAATAAGTTGCCCATTGGTGTTCCAGGTCACGGAGATGTTCTGAATCAGTCAGGCAAGACATCACCTGATGCATTTCATGCATGTGCACTTTTTCAAAGGCTGAAATGTGTGTATTGCCACTTTGAAGAATAGAGCTTAATGTTTTGCACTATGTAAGCTTTAAATCAGAGGTCTGAATCCAACAAAGGGATATAGATGTGTTTTACACAGCACCTTATAATAGGTGCCAGTACCACACTTTTTTCAGTTCTGGCAACAATGTGTTTTCACACATGTGGCATGAAATGACACTTCAGACAGTATTTTATAATTGTCACATGTCATGTTTATAAGGGGAGTAATAAAACAACTATACTGAAAATGTGGGGTCAAAATAGTAAAACAAAATTATTAAGAAACATGCGAAGAGTCTGCCTTTAGCCTAGAGGGTAGTGCTTTGAGAATCCAAGCCAGTGAGCTGAATTTGTGGGGAAGGTCAGTGAGGTAACTGGATGGGCCAATGCTGGGGAGATGGCACTGCCATCTGGCACCACTCCAACCTGGGAAGGAAAGATGAAGGGTTGGCCACACAGACCCAAGTACCATATAGTGAAAAGAAGTCTTCCCTTTGCATAGGGCTCAGAGTGTACTGCTCCTCTGTACACATATCTGCCAGACAGTCCTGCACTTCAACTGAGAAATAGACTCTTGGCCCTGTGCACTTGTATCTGTAGGCATATGGAAGAGTTGGGGCCAGAGGGCCCTGTAATTCTGCAGCCCCCCCAGAGAGCCCCACAAATTGTTTGCATCCATAGCAGCCTGGCTTCTGCAGGCAGGCAAACACTACCCTTGGTAAAGAGCCGAGAGTGCCCTATGCTTCTGTATCTGTTCAGGCAGGTCTCTGTGTGAATGTGCATACAATTCCACTGTCTGAAAAAGAAGGGAAATTCACTGCAAAAATCTGCATTAATGCACAAATTGGGGAGGTCAATTTAACCCCACAAAAGTAGAGAAATGTGGCATTTGGATTTCCAGCCCTAACTCCTCACCCACAAACAGCAAAAGGACAAGACTACACATGCAACCACAGACAGCCATAATCAGATAAGACAAAGAACATACAACTGATGATACAAATGCAGTAGCACTGATGAGCTACCTTCATGGATTTGTATCTGTGCTTCTGCAGCCAGAACTATCTGTGTATGTCTTACAGTACACATGAGTACCTGTGGCTCCTAACATGCAGGCCCCACAGGCGTCTGCACTTTTGCAGACAGAAGTAGTGTTGCAATTTGGGTAGCATGAATTTCTATATGCAACAGCAAAAGTGCAGGCCATACAGGTGCCTGTGGTTCTATGGTTCTGCAGACAGAACTTGGTGTTTACGTCTTACACCTGCAGCTACAGAAGCTCAGCCCCCTCAGGGGCCTCCAATTCTGCAGACAGAAGTAGTGTTACAATTTGAATAGCATGGATTTCTATCTGGGGCTGAAGAAGTCAGTGTGGCTGTCTTATAGTGTGCATAAGTACCTGTAACTACAGAAGTGCCTGCCCCATAGGGGCCTGTGCTTATGCAGACTGAAGTAGGGTTGCATTTTGAGTATTATGGATTTTGTGGGGCCTGTGCTTATGCAGTCAGAGGTCAGTGTGTATGTCTTGCACCTGTGGCTGCAGAAACATAGGCCCCTCTGGGGTTTGCAGTTTTGCAGCCAGAAGTGTGTGTATGTCTTACCGTGTGCATAAGTACCTGTGGCTACCTAAGCACAGTTCCCATAGGGGCCTGCACTTCAGCAAACAAAAGAATTATTTTTATTTATGTATCATGGATATGTACCTGTGGTTGTGGGGGCCTGCACTTTTGCAGACAAAAGTAGTGCTGTGATTTGAGTATCATGGTTTTCTATCTGGAGCCAAAAGTGAGTGTATACGTCTTGCAGTGGGCATGCCTCAGATACAAATCCACAAAGGTAGCACATCTGTGCTACTGCATTCATGTTATCTGGAAGCAGTTGAATGCCATTTGTCTTACCTGATGATGGATGTCTGTGGTTGCTTGTCGGTCTTGTCCTTTTGTTGCGGTGGGGTGGGGAGTTAGAGTTGGAAACCCCAGCATCACATTTTTCTACATTTGTTGAGTTCAGTTGGTCCCTAACTGGTGCAATAATTAAGTTGTTTTGCAATGAATATTTATAGAGCTAGATAGATAGATGCAGTACATGTCACATAAGGTGGATACGGTTAAGCGGAACAACCACTTATGTGGGATGTCCTGCTAGAAACAGCTTTTTTTCCATTAAGTTCAATTCAGTGCTGTATTGTTTAGTACAGACACCTATACACAGCTGCTCTGGTTCAGTGGGATGAAATTCACTGTGATTGTGTATCTTAATTAGCAGCTCATTACACTCATATTCACGCTTAATTACAATAACAAATGGGAGGGTGATTAGTGCATTCATTCACACGTACAGTAAGCCTATACACAGCAGTTAGCACAGTGATTGGTCCAGCTGTGTTACTGATGATGCTTCCTAGAAATTAATTGTCTTTAGCTGATTGTGGAACAGTGAGAGAAATGCCCTAGGTGCCTGAAACTAGAACAGATAAGGTGGAAGCCAAAACTGCAAACACTCAAGCTGGAACTGCCAAATCAGAGGCATGATAGGGAACCTGATGAGATTACAGATTTCTTCAGAGCAACCACAGTGAGAAATGCCCAAAACTGGAACAGCTAATGCAAAGCTGGAACCACAAACAGTCAGGCTGGAGCCACCACCTCATAAGCATCCTGAACAAGTTAAAAACATGTTCATAACTATAAACAGAGTGAAATAAAAAAGCACACAAAGACATTTTCAGTAGATTTACTAAATAAATAATCAACATTTAAAAGCAACAAGTAACACTTGTGAATCACTGTCACCTCACTTTCATATCATATTCCAACCTGCCCACTGCCTGCCCTAGAACAACAGAACAACAATGTAACTTCACTTGGCAGACAGCCATTCAAACATGAACACTAAGAAACTGTCCTAGGCAGCTTTCGTTTTCATTCCACACTGGCAGCTTTACAATCATGGGTTACAGAAAACAAAGCCTGAAAAGAAAAACAAATGGCTGCAGATAACAGCTTTGATCTTGAGTTAAAAGACTAACTCAATATGAACAAGATGTGGAGGCACTACAAGAGCCTACCCCAGACCTGCCAATGACATTGATACCAGGTCTAGAACCAATATCAGAACCAGCACTTCCAATGCATACTGTAGACGCTCTACAACAACAACCACCTGCTATGCTAAACCAAGTACCAGACCCAGCACCAGAACCAAAACCAGAACCAAAATCCCAGCCAACACATGAACTACTGTACACATGCAACTGGCTGACTTGCAACCATCAACTATTGAAAACCTTTTCTTTCTGAGACACCATTATGTGCACTATGCTGCCTTCTGATGAGGAACTAGTTCAATTCATACTGCCTTCTGACGAGGAACTAGTGCAATTCATAGACAGCATAAAAAATAGAATACTTCAAGTAAAACTACATTGGATGTCAATTTGCTAGCCAATTTCTTCAGAGACAATTTCATAGAGAACTAACAACTTTATAACATGCCACCAACCAACCTCAACAACCACCTTTGCAGGTACTTTATAACAATTGAAAACAAAGATGGTGATGAATAATAACCTCTCACACTGTGTTCAATATTCCAAAGTATAGAATGTTTTCTCAAGCTAAAAAAAACACCCAGAATTTCTATCAAGTGGACCAACAGTTGAAAAAAAACAAGACAACTCTTCATAACCAAGTGAAATAAATTAAAAAGCCTAGCCAAGGGTTCAAGAATAAGAGCTGCAGATGAGCTAACAAACAATATCATTCACAGCCTTTATGAAAACAAACGTCTTGGACTGCATACACCAGATTCAGTACTACATACAGTGTGTTTAATTGTGTGCATTTACTTCAGAGTCAGAAATAACTCTGAAACCCATAATCTTCAATGGGGTAAAGTCACCTGCAGACAAGATGAAAACAACACGGACCACATAGAACTGACACTGGAAAGGCAATTGAAAACATGGACTGAGAAAAATCTGTAAGAGATGATGTGCCTAAAACCATGAGCCTATGCAGTGTCATACAACCCGACAAGATGTCCAACCCAAAATTACCTGAAGTACAAGTCAGAACATCCTCCAAAAACACTGATTCCTGACACACCATTTTCCTGGCAGTGAATGAAATCACGAGCAAGAACCACTTCCCAACCACCTGGTTTAAAACACAAACAGTGGGAGTAAACATAATAAGCCAGATTATCAAGACCATGATTGCTGATGCCAGGATACAGATGGACAGGCACTTAGCAAACCACAACCCAAGAAAACATCTATTTCAAAAATTAAGTGATGCAGGTGTGGCCCTCACAAAAATTAATCAAATACCAGGATATAAACAAGTTTGAAGTCTGAATGATTATTCCTTTCCAATAGGACAAAAAACAGCAACAGATATCCAGCATCATTAGCGGAGAAACCTCAAAATACTGCCAAACCAATCTAAGTGTAGTTTACTAGACAACATCTACATCTGGACCAAAAACAATGGAAGATTTGCCTGGAACCCATTTCATTAGGTCAGCAATCACAACTAAAGATATCACGTTTTACATAAATCAAGAAAGATTCATATGTATACAATGTGTGTTTCAATGTTATATTTAAAGTAAATGCAGTATTTTATTTCCAATGTGACTCAAGTGAAAAATAAATGAGTTATTCTCACAGTTGATCAATAACTGCATTTATTTTTTATTTGCTTATGTCACAGATATCAAAACTCTGCTGAATCTACATCCTTCCTATAAAGTTAATTTGCATACCCTCTGCAGGCCTAGTTTACATGCAATTCCATAAACAGTACTGCTAATTCCACTGCAACCCACATATTCAATTCCATTATTTAAAACAGCAGATACATGCTTTTTTTTTTAAAAACAGACCTATGAGGATTTATGCTATAAACATTTAAATCAGATGTCCCTCTATAGAGTACAAGCAGTTTTTCAAACTGTACGCCCTGCAGCAAAAGTGTGAAGGCAAAAATGGAAAGGGACCTGGGGGTAGTCATATCAGACGACCTAAAGGTGGGTCAGCAACGTAAGAAGGCAGTAAGGAGGGCGGGGGGATACTGGGATGCATGGAGAGAGGCATCACTAGTAGAAAACAAGAAGTTGTTGGCTCTCTGTACAGACAGTTGGTAAGACCACATTTGAGTACTGTGTACAGTTCTGGAGATTCCATCTCTGCAAAGACATAGACAGGGTAGAGGCTGTCCAGAGGAGGGCAACCAAAATGATGCAGAGTCTGCATCAGAAGGCATATGAAGAAAGACTAAAGGAACTAAAGATGTACAGCCTTGAGGAAAGGAGGGAGAGGGGGGACATGATAGAAACTTTCAAATACCTCAAGGGAAACAACAAAGTCCAAGAGGGTGGCATCTTTCAGAAAAAGAGATGTGCAAAAACAAGGGGGCACCATTTGAAGATAGAGGAGGGACGGCTCAGAGGTAATGTGAGCAAGTATTTCTTCACAGAGAGGGTTGTGGATACATGGAACAGCCTTCCTGAGGAGGTCGTAGAGTCAAAAACAGTGGGGGAATTCAAGAATGCATAGGACAGACATAAGGCAATTCTAGTGGGGGGTAGGAGGAAGTAGGCTGTTGGTTAACTAGGATCTGTTGCTTATCCATTAGGTAGGGAAATGGGCAGACTAGGTGGGCTAAGCGGTCCTTATCTGCAGTCAAATTCTATGTTTCTATGTTTCTATTGGTCATTTGAACAATAGCATAAAGAGCATAGGAAGTCATAACTGTAGACAGAATAGTGTAAAAAAGCCCCTTATTACAAACAAAATGCTTCTATAATACAAACAAAAATATTGGGCCCTATGCATGATCCAGGCAGAGTGGCTATATGCACATATCTGGGGTGCATAGCCACTCCGCACCCACTGAGCCTTGTACCAGATGCACCAAAGGAGGGCATGCAGGACCATCGCACCCAATCCTCCCGGTCCGCGGACTGCACCACGCTGGGGTGGGCTGGGGGCATGCCAGCACTATGTGCCATGCACAAAGGCATGCTGTGCTGGCCGTGGGTGTGCAGAGGGGCATAGGGTATGCAAGGGAAAACCGTGCCACAAGCCCACTATGCACCCCAACCATACACAACATCCCCCTTGCGGTATGTCTAGAGGCACCCCCAACCCCTGCACAGCATCCCCAACCATGGTGCAGGCAGGCACCACCTGAGCCATCCTTGTGGACCCCCCAATTGGATCCTGTACAGCTCCCTCCTCACCAACACCTGGCAGCCCAGTGCTCTGTGTCCTGCAGTTCCTGTGGAGGACTATGCACCCCTTCCCCGAGCCTGTAGCACAACTTTCCCACCACTCCCGCAGACCCCAGTCATGCATGGCAGTGCCATAGGGATGACTGGTGGCACTGCCCTCCTCTCACCCCCTTTACAGCCAGCTGTCGGACATCCACAAGGCAGGGCATGCTGCCAACATGCATCTCACCGCATAGGGAATCCACTGAGCTGCCTGGTCCAGGCATCCGATTGGATGACAGGCTAGAACCACAACTCTGTCCCCAGCTGCACTGCAGAGTCCTACACACTGGGGCCAGAGCCATGGACAGGTGGCCGGTGGTCATGAATGCCACTAGTGCGCACCTGTCTGCAGGTGCATAGCTCCGCGGATGGGTAACGTGCCTCGGGCTTGTATTATCCACACATTAGCACACAGGGCCCAGTGCGAATAGTGCTTCAAGTAGCACTATCCATTTCCCGTTCAGCAGTCGACGGACCACCTTGCATTGAAAGTGAAAGGGCTTTACAGCAAAGGCAGTCATTCATAGCATTTCTGCAGAGTTTTCACTTTCTAACTTTCCCTTTTGCCGAACCCTCAGTAAAAGCTGTTCTAGTAGTAGGAGTTATAAGTTACTGCCATACATGTACTGTTCTCCCATCATTACATATGCATTCTTAGGCAGAACTGGGCCCTGTCTTCATTTTGTAAAAAATACCCACATGAGTTACAGAGTGTACATTTAATATAAATCACTAAAACAGGTCTGTATCTTCTCTTGTACTAAATGGCGCCTAGCACATTAGTAGTCAAGCCAGATATAACCTTTTAACTTTAGTACTGCTTCTACTGTTCAAAAAAAGTGGCAGGTTTCACATTGACTCCTTTAACAGTGAGCTTGTTCCCTCCACCCCTTTCTTCTTTTCCACATGACTATTACTCACTGCTCAACTCTGACCTTAAACACATTTAACAACAGAATTTAATAGAGCACCTACCCCACAGCAGTCAACTCTCACTACTGTCACAACTGTAAAAACATACTCTCATCCTAGCTCTCTCAAACTCCCACTCCTCCCCTTGACTACTTTCCTGCTTCTCTGTTAGCTCTAGTCTCCTATACCACTGTTGTTACTTTATTTTTTTAGCACTCTTTCCTGTCAGTGTTGATATGATTCATGACTGCTTGCTCTGCAGTATTGTCTTTCATTCATAATATGTTTGCTATTTTCATATTTTATATGGTACTATTAAGTTTTTTATTCACTTGCAAACTTTGTTATCTCCTCTCCGACCCTTTCACCCAGGTCGCACCTGGAAATGAGACTCAGCTCAGTGTGCCTTTCCCAGTTATCAAATTTTAAATAAATAAATAAATAAATGAAAACTGTACCAGTCTTTATTACCCGAAAGTAGGCTAAACTTTAACAGGAATTCCAGTTGCTGACAGATGACTCTTCATCTTGAATATCAACATCTCCTCCACTAGGTCACCGATCCTTGGCTGCCTGCAGGCCAATGAATGATCATCAGGGACCGCTGCTTCCACACTGCCTTTTCATCGCCACTCCTGCTCCACCTTCACAGGTCCGGGACTTCTAACTAAATGACTTTATGCATGCATGTAATGTAAACAGAGACCAGTCAATCACAAAGTGGTACATCCCACCACACCAATCACAACACTTGCCCATTCATGCCACTTCTGCCAATAATATCCTACACACTCTAACACCTTGTCTAATCACACAAACACAGATTCACACACTAAGGAGCACTACACAATTCAAATAACTGGTATACTATTAATTGACAAAATCCTATATAAAAAATAAAAATACATAAACATATGAACATACAAACAAGCCAGCAGAAGAAGGCATTTGGTCTATCAAGTCTGCTTGTATTGCAGAGTCCACAGCTTGAGCTAATGACCCTGCCCTCGCTCCCCACTCCTCAAACAGTAACACATTAAAATATTTCTAAATATCATGATATATTAAAACACACACACTGTATATATTGAAAATGGCATAGATGGGTTTCAAATAACCCATTTATTTGTATTTGTATTTGTGGCAGAAAGAACTCAGAATACTTGAGTTTATTCAGCAACTCACTCAAATAATGTGTTATTTGAAATACATTTATGCCATATCCTCTATATACCATATCACCTATACACACTATCACACACCACACAAAAAAGGAGGAAGGAAAACTGTCACTACTCACCGTGCAGAAATCACACTGGACACAAAAGCTGCAGTTGCTTTTAGTTTATTGCCCAAACGATTCACAGCAATCCAAAACACATTACAAGCACAGTGGGAGGTATGTACAAATATGCCTGTAATGTGTTTTGGATTGCTGTGTACCCTGCTTGTAGTAATAAACTAGGAGAACCTGTTTTTGTGTCCAGTGTGATTCTTGTAGGGTAAGTAACACCAGTTTTCCTTCCTTCTCTGTTGTTTTTTTCTGGCAATTCCCCTTCACTCTTGTAGTGGCCTATACTGCTGTCCACCCAAAGAAAGGCTACATCCAAACAAAAAAACACACACACTACAATCAATCATTAGCTACCATACAGTACATATCAGCACATATACTCCTTAACCTACAAATCCATAAATGTACCCCAAGCACCCCACCTACCACACAAAACACCCCCAAAATATGCCACCACCCCACATCCATAATCAAAATACAATAACCCACCCAGAAACCTCACTATCAATGCATCACAATCCCTATGTTAATCTTCAAACCTGACCCCTCTAACACTAAAACCACTCCACCTTCACCATCACCTCAAAAGTCAGACTGCACTCCCACAGAAATGAAAACTAATCTGCAACACCCAAAGCATCATATCACATACAACAAGACACATCATGTGACACCGCATTGAAACACCCATACTCAGCACCCCTAATTACAAATACGGTACAAATACAGCACCTCCAACACACCACCGACCACAATAACTACCCAAATACAAAACCCTCAGAATACAAAACACATTTACTATTATATATCACTCTCTGTCCTGCAAGAAACCATTATTTGACAAAACAGAAAAGAAGAAATGCGACAATCAGTGATTTAGACTCAGATTATATCCTACATATTTATCATCAGCTGCCATATATATACACAATGGCCCGGATATTCAAAAGGGTTGCGCCATGCGCAACCAAGTCCAAAAATGCGCCATTTTGTGATATTCAGAAGGAGGCAGTTGCGCCACCGAAAACATGCTGAGCAACAGCGCAATGAAAATGAAGGCATGAGCAACCGAAGGGGGTGGATCCATGCATAAAGAGTGCAATGCGATATTCAAAGACTTGCGCGGTGCGCAATAGCGGCACAGCCGGAAATTGTGCACTAGCGGAAATGAGCCAAAATAAAAAGGCTCAAGGAAGCAGCGCAAGAAAGCTACAAGGCTGCCAAGTGGGGGAGAGAGAGAGAGCACAGACAGACAGACAACAGACAGGCTAGGGCAGGCAAGGAAAGTGGGCCATAGACTGTAGAGACCAGCGGGGGGTGCCCGGTGCAGTGGAAGTAGTAGTGAGGACAGCGGGGGTAACACAGCAACAGCAGCCAGGGGGGGTCAGAAGCCAGGGAGATGGACAGTGCCAGCTTCCACATGGAAGCTGTAATGAGGGGGGTGAGAATGCATGCTACAGGGGGACGTGGCCGTGGAAGGACCCGTCGGCAGTATGCCTCCAACAGGCAGTACCGTGCCTGCATCAGCTTTGAGCTGTACACAGATGTAGAGATCGTGGGCCGGTACCACCTGAACAGGGCAATACTGAGACAGCTCTGTGAGCTGTGCAGTGATGTGATGCAGGCACCCTCATGACAGAGTGACGCTCTGTTGGTGGAGACCAAGGTGACAGCCTGCATGTGCCTGCTCACCACGGGCACCTTCCAGAGGCTGACAGGGGACACCACAGGCATCACACAGTCGGCCACGTCATGCATCCTCACCCAATTCCTCAGCACACTGCTGCCACATGCTGCGGAGTACATCCATTTCCCCAGCACCGCGGCAGAGCGTACAGCAAACATGCAGGAGTTCCACAGGGTAGCACGTATGCCTGGCATGCTAGGGGCCATAGACTGCACCCATGTGGCCATTTGCATGCCACCTGGCCCCCGATGGGCTCGCATATAGGAACAGAAAGGGCTTCTCCAGTGTCAACTGCCAGGTGGTGTGTGATGCCACTGGGCGCATAATCAATGTCTGTGCCACACACCCTGGCGGAGCACGTGATGCCTTCATATGGTATCAGTCCACACTGTGCCATCGATTCGAGAGTGGGGACATCCCCATAGGACATCCAGTGGGTGAGTACACATGTATGGAATGCAAACATGGGGCAAAGGGTGGGAATGCCACAGGTACCATGGTAGTGGCACACAGGGATATGGGCAATATGGACCTGAACATGAGACTGATCTCCACTATCTCCACACAGGTGACAGCAGATACCCACTCCATCCCTGGCTGCTCACACCATACCAGTGCCCCATGACCCCATCGCAGCAACGCTATAATGAGGCACATGTTTCCACACGCAACATCATAGAGTGGGTGTTTGGAATGCTCAAGGCACGCTTCCGATGCCTAGACACCTCCGGCGGTGCCCTACAGTACAGCCCCCAAAAGGCCTGTGGGATATTCCTGGCCTGTTACATCCTGCACAACATGGCCAAAGACCATGGGATAGCCGTACAGGTTGAAGAGGGGGACAGCGATGGGGACGCCAGTGGCGCCAGTGTTGATGGTGATGAGCAGCCCCACCTATGACGGCGGGACCCCCGACTGATCTGGCAGGCCCAGCTGCACCAGGACACCATCACAGAGGAGCACCATGCAGAACACAGGTAAGTCAAGGGGACATGTGCAACCAACACTGTCCATGCGCAAACCACAGGCACACAGGAGAACACACCAGGGGTGCATGACGGTCAGGGGAGTGGAAGGGTCCAGGCATACAAACACACCATCAGGGAGGGGTGAGCACTCATATGGACACACACACACCAGGTACAGAGCGTACATGGGCAGATGCACAGCACAGCAGAACCAACATTGCTAACACACAGCACCACTGACCACCTCCACCACCTGTACTGTCCAAGTACGTGTGTCAGATGTTGGGCACCCTTGCACCTTGGTGTACAGTACAATGCAGGCATCATCATGCACACACATCTGTGGACAGCAGTTGGGAGGGTGTGCAGGTGGTCCGTGTGTCGGCGTGGTGAGCAGAGCACCCAGCAGTGCACTGCCCACCATGACACACATTGCACACATGGCAGCACCAGACAGGGCCCGCACTGAGAGACAGCTCAGTCATGTAACACTGTCCCATGGCCACCGCAGATGCATGGGCGGCCCCGCCGTGACCCAACAGCACTGGCAGGCTGAGCAGGGGTCACATGGGGTGGCCCCATTGCACCACCAGGGGTCCCACTCTTGAGCAGCGACCGCCTTGCCCTTTGAGGGGTCTGCAGCATGCCGAACAAACCTGCACCAGGGTGCTCGGGATAGCCACAGCAGAACCCGCGTCGACAGGCCTGGTGTCGCACCGGCGCCGGGAGCGAGAGTGGAGAGTGAACTGTGTGGGTGTGCGGTACAGGGCACCTGACTGTGCCCAATGCATCCACAACAGAGACCACTGCCTGGGTCAGCCTGTCAATGGCGGCGGTCACATCCGTCCGCATACGAACCAGCTCTGCATGGTCCAGAGCACACTCCCTGCTGTGCTGCTCCACAGCCACAGACAGTGCCTCCGCGGACATTGCAACCCACCTCTGCAGCTGTACTGATTCCCGCAGCAGGTGGGTGTGCTCATCCAATGGGTACTGTGCCCCAACGGCATCCTGTCCCCCAGGGTGTGGAAGGTCCTGATGCACAACACCCCTTGAGGGTGGGTGCTGTTCACCAGGGCCAGGAATGGGCAGATCAAAGGGCGGCGGACATGTGCCACCGCTTGACACTGTACCCCCAGACCTGGTGGGTGACTGCTGCTGCTGCCCCACCAACTGCTGTGCCCCAGGGTCCACTCGTTCCACCGCTGTGCTAGCAGCAGTGCCAGACACCTGCACAGCCACCGGTGCTGCCCCATCCGTGCTGACAGGCACAGCCTGGGACTGTGCCAGCATGCTGGTACACAAGTTGGAACCAGAAAGGCCCAGGGGCACGTGCTGGCCTGCTGTGTGTCCGTCATGGGACACACACCTATCACTGCCCATTGCAGTCCTTGCATCATCAATGGTGCAGGTATGTGCTACAGCCACAGTCACAGCGTGCTGGCATGCTTGCATGCCAGACTGCTGAGACACAGGCTGTGCACCCCCCGCACCTGAATCACTGACACCAGAGTTGGCGGCCCAGCATGCATGCTGCTGCAGTGCCTACTGGCTGGTGATAGAGGTGGATGGACCCTCTTCCATGTCCAGCAGGTCATCATCACTGCCTGGACCCACCACCACCATCTCCTGAAGATGAACAGGATCTGTAACAGAAAGAGAGTACATGTGAGTGCATGTGAACAACCTTCCCCCCAACCCCCCCCAACACCACCACCATGTCATACCGTGCAGTGATGGGCTTCCACCTGTCTGGAATCCACCTCCTGGTACATCCCTCAATAGCGCTCTGCTGCATTGATGCAACCAGTGTCTCCTCAGCTGGGGTCAGCTCCAACACCACTGGCGGGCCCCCACCAGTGCCAGCATGTGCCGCCCTGAAGGCTGCCACCTTCTCCTTCAACCTCCTGCGGTCTGTCCCCATCTTCTTCTTGCATTCCTGCACGGAGCGCTGGTGGCTTCCGTGCAGGTTCATGGCCCGAGCTACCCCTCCCATGCAGCCGCACGGGACTGAGGGTGCCCCTCCGTCCACTCAGTACTGGCTCCTCATCCAGGTAGGCCTGGAAGGGGCCTCTGTCTCTGCTGGGGTAAGTTGGGCCTCCTCGCCCACCGTCCTCACCCTTACCTTGGCTCTGCTCGGTCATGGCGATCTGTATGGGGAAAGTGGACACCTGTCACTGTGCATTCTACAGCATTTTCCCATGACCATTGTCCAGAACATCACACAGCATGCAACTCACCTCTCACCTGCAGTAACGAATCTGGCCAGCGTAGCCCATGTCGCAATTTATAGCGCAATGCATGCAAATTAGGAGTGGAGCAACTATAATGAGCAAATCGCCCACTGTGCCTTTGAATGGCTGATCAGATGATTTGCATGTGTCGGCTGAATATCGCGAATTTGCGCTTTTTGTCTGATTAGTCGGCTGAGCCAATGGCGCAGATCTGTGACTGTGTGGTACACTGCATTGCGCATGCCCAGATAGCTTACGCAGGCGTCTGCCGCGCTGCTGACATGCTGTGCATGATCGGCAATTCAGGCCATGGCCACCATTGTGCCAGTGGCGCTACAGCACTGGGCACTTTCTAAAAGTAGCATTGCACGCCTTAGCTGCCCCCCTCACTCACCTTTTCAATCTGTCCCTAACCACTGGTTCTATCCCCTCAATTTGGAAGACAGCTCAAGTGTTTCCACTACTTAAGGCAGGTGATCCCATGGACCTCAACAACTATAGGCCCATTTCCATCTTACCAGTACTGTCCAAAATGCTTGAAAAGTTAGTAAACTTTCAGTTAAGTGCCTACCTTGATACCAATAATCTCCTTAACCCTGCTCAATCTGGGTTTAGATATATGCACAGCACCATCTCTGCCTTAGCAAAAGTTACAAATGACTGGCAGACTGCCTTAGACAAAAAGAATAATACCTGTGCTGTGTTCCTGGATCTAAGCAAAGCCTTTGACACTGTGGACCATGAACTACTAATCTCCTCTCTGAACTCCATAGGCCTTGACTCACTCTCTCTTAAATAGTTCAGATGCTATCTTTCGGAAGAATACAACTGGTAAAAATGAAGGTGACCTATCTACCTCTAAACCACTCCTAAGAGGTGTACCGCAGGTTCCATCCTGGGCCCCATCCTCTTGCCATTTACATCAACAATATTGACTCAATCTCTCACAATCTAATATCCACCTCTTTGCAGATGATACTGTACTATATGTCAGTAATCCCTCACCATCAAAAGCCTGTGGGCTTTTACAGTCTGAGTTCTCCCTCCTACAGCACAACTTACTAGAAAAGAAATTACTACTAAATGCCAAGAAAACAAAAGCTATGTTCTTTGCCACCAAGAGCTGCTCTTCCACTGTCTCATCATTCACCCTCCCACAATTATCTACCATCCTTGGTGAAAATCTGGAATATGTGGACAAATTCAAATATCTTGGAGTCTGGATTGACAACAAACTTGACTATACTAGCCACATTGAAGAGCTCCTGAAAAAGCTTAGACAAAGGCTTGGCCTATTTTATAGGATAAAACACTACCTGACCAGGGACTCCAAACAAAGGCTAATCCTGGCATCATTCCTATCCCTCATTGACTACGCTGACTTCCTTTATGGTCACTGTTCCCTCTCCCATTTAAATAAATTAGATACCTTGTATCATAGAGCTATTAGATTCATCACAGATCTTCCCTCCAGCACCCATCATTGCTCTCTTTACAATGCAGTCAGTTGGACATCCCTACAACATAGAAGAAACAAAAATGCTGCTGTCTGGATCTACAAAGCTCTGACAAACAAACTCCTTCCTACATCTCAGATTGTTTCAACCGGATCACATCCAGGCCTTACACCCTAAGGATCAATAAACTCATCATGCTGAAGACTCCTATCACCTGCACTCGGTATGGAAGGGCTGCAATCAGCTATTCCCTAGCACTTATCTGGAATTCTCTTCAAAAGACCTTGAAATTGGATACCCTCATTCCTTTAACATCCTTCAAAAAACTGTACACTAGTCTATTCCCAGAATCATGCAGTTGCTTCCATAAGGCCTAGTCCTCTTACACCCCCTCCTTCCCCTACCCCTTTTTATACTACCCCTTATTTCTTTATTGTTCTTCTAGCTTGTTCTCCAACCTACCTCATACAAAAAATGCCCCCCCAAGTCCCATTACCCTAGTTTTATCCCTACAATACTGTTTGTTTCTTTCCTTTTAATATGATCTAGGTCCAATGTCATTTTGCCTTGTATATATGTAAATATTTGTATATCTGTCTCATTCATAAATCTTTGTATTTGTGTTCATTCAGTACCATGTTTTTGTGTAAAATTTGTAACCTTATATTGTTATGACCACTCAGGTCCATCTTGTAAATGAGCTATGCTCAATGATGTTCGCCTGAATAAATAAAGATTTTGATTGATTGATTGATTGACTATATGGCGCTGTGGCACTACTGCGCAATAGTCCACTGTGGCACTGGTACGCAGCTGGTCGGTCGAGCAGGATGCGTATTCATCAGATGGCGCTGTGCGTGGCCTTGCGTCATTGCCCATGACCTGGTGTCCGACCTTTTCCCCCTGGCCCTGTTCGGCTGCCATGTGTACAGCCCTATTGCGCTGTCTGGTGACAGTGCTATGTGAAGTGACGGCACTGTTTGAACAGCACGATTGGAACCTGTGGTGGTCTATTGCACAACATCTCCACGTGGGGTTACGGCACAGCGTGGCGCCATATTGCCTGCTGTAAAGTTGGTACTATGGCTCACAGAAGAGCAGTTCAGTGGAGCCCAGTCGAACTGGCCAACTTGGTGGCTCTAGTGGAGCCTCACTATGGAGCACTTTATGGTGAGCGCCCTCACCATTGCCAGGACGCAGGTGTGGCAGCAAGTGGCCACTGACCTGGTGGGGTCACTGGGACGGTGCCGGTCAGCTGAGCAGTGCCAGCACCGGTACGGTGACCTCCACCAGAGGGATCCGGATCTTCTTGATTGGCTGCGGTCACATGCCAGGCTGGGCGTGGTGCCTAGGCCAGGTGGGTGTACCATCTATGCACCTGTATTCTCTGTAGGGGTGTGAGTGTGTTTTGGTGGCTGTGCATAGGTGATGGCTCTGCCATGGTTGGCTGTGTCAGTGTGTGCAGGTGTGAGATGCATGGGTCTGGCTGTGTGGGCAGGCACTCTCACTGGGGCAGGGGGCAGTCTGCTTTGGAGTCACACTGATGTTTGTCTCAACATATGTCTCCCACAGGCCGGGATGTGAGGATGCAGGCACGGGGTGAGGAGGGCCATGCCAGGGCCCTGGTGCCAGTGGGTGTTGCACCCCAGCAGCAGCAGCAGCATCAGCGGCAGACCCAGCTGCTTGAGGAGTGTGAGTACCATTACTTCATGGATGCTATTGCATGCTGGGGGGGGCAAGACCACCAGCCATGCACAACACAACCATGCAGGAAAGGGGAGGTCATAATTCCACTATACAAGACACTAGTGAGGCCCCACCTGGAGTACAGTGTACAGTTCTGGAGACCATACCTACGTAAGGACATAGACTGGGTAGAGAAGGTTCAGAGGAGAGCAACAAAGATGGTGCATGGATTGCATCACAAGTCCGATGAAGACAGGTTGAAGGAACTGAACATATACTCCCTGGAGGAGAGGAAGGAGTGAGGGGATATGATAGAGACATACAAGTATCTTACAGGGAGGAACAGGGTGCAGGAAAACACTATTTTTAAGCGAAAAAGATGTTCCAGGACTAGAGGGCATGGGATGAAGTTGGAGGAGGACGATTCAGAGGAAACATGAGAAAGAATTTCTTCACAGAACGGGTGGTGGACAAGTGGAACACCCTGCCAGAGGAAGTGGTGGGGCTGAAACAACTCGGTATTTAAGAATGCAGGATAGACATAAAGGAATTCTGGAGGTCAGAGGTAAGGTGCAACAGACTTATAGGAAAACAAAGTGAACTTACAAGCTCAAATGGGCAGACTGGGTGGGCCATAGGCCCTTATCTGGCGACACTGTCTATGTATCTATGTATGTATGCGACATGGGTGACATGCATCACTGTCCAGTATCTGTACGTCTGTGTATCGCGTCACTGGTGGTCCATGCATGCACTGGGCACATAGCTGTGTAACTGGCATCGCACCAGTTGCCCACGTCACTTGACAGCCTTGTTTGTGCTGTGATGGACATGGGCAGTGTGTGTGTGCAGTGGTGCACATAGCTGGTGCCGCCTGTTTGTGATGGCCATGTGCATGTTCACTGTGGGTGGGTGCATGCCATCACAGGTGTGGGACATTGGGCTATATGGCTTGCAGGTTGGGTGGTGTTCAGGGTTGTGGTCAGTCACAGCCATTGACTGTGTTCCCATTTTCCTAGGCCTTGAAGTTCTCCGGAGGATACATAGGGACATACGGGGCCTGACACAGGTGTCCCTGGATAACCAGGCCATCCTGGAGTCCATTAGGAGACATGGCCTGTGGAGGAGGCATCACAGGGGACAGCGGAACCAAGCACAGGATGACCAGCCAGTTGGGCCTTAGGCCACAATACCCTTCCCACTTCTCCCATCCCTACCACCCTGCCTTCCCTCTCCAAGTTGTTCATCCCTACCTCTTGAACACCCCTACCTTGTTCCCGTCCCCCCTTGTAAATAGTTCTTGTTTATTGTTTTGTTATTTACTATTTGAAAATTTGAAAATACATATTTATATTTTGATATGAATACTGTGTTGGTCTCTGATTTGCAACTGGCTATGGGTGCTCAGTTGCAGTGGTGTACATGCCATCTGGGGTGGTATGGTCCTGCGTGTGTGTGTGTGTGTGTGTGTGTGTGTGTGTGTGGCGTGTGTGTGTGTGCATGGGGAGGTATCTCCGGCATGGCAGTGACTTTCTGTTGGTCTTGCCATCTGCTGCCACCCACTGCTGGGTGCACAGGGTGTGCCTGGCTTGTATGCTTCTCTGCTGCACGGGGTTGACATGTGCTGGGGGGGATGCATGTTTTCCTGCAGTGCCAGTCACTGCACATGGTGTAGTGTCTTGGGTCATGGTAGCCGGTGTGTTGTGCGGTGACGGGGCTGATGTGCACCTGTGGTTGTTTTACTCTGTGTG
The DNA here is from genome assembly GCA_016271365.2 of Neoceratodus forsteri. Lineage (NCBI taxonomy): Eukaryota > Metazoa > Chordata > Ceratodontiformes > Ceratodontidae > Neoceratodus > Neoceratodus forsteri. The sequence goes on from CM057458.1 coordinate 204,783,319, forward strand.
TGGCACCCCAGCCTGCCAGTGGTTGTGCTGGGGTGTCATGGCTCTGCTGTGCTTTGTTGGCTTGTCCCCATGGGCCAGTAGATCATCCGTCACACCCCCAGTGATGCTGTGCTTGGGGTGTGCAGGTGTCATGTTGGTTCTGCAGTGTGGTCCTGTGCCCATGTGTGGCATGGCTGGCGGTGGGCCCCAGCCTGCCTCCCTGGATGTGCAGTTCCATTGCTCTGGGGGCTCTGCTTGCTCTATAGCACCTCTGGACTGCTCAGCTGGGCTGCCCTGGTTGCGCTATAGCGCAACATTTCTGCTCAGCTTCTCCTTCCTGGTTGTGCTATGGCGCAGTTAGTGCGATATTCAGACATTGGCTGCTTGCGCAATTTGTTCTGCTCCTTGTTTGAATATTGCACCTGTTGCGCATATGCGCAATTGGTTTGTGCTTGCTCCTGCTGTTGCGCACATTTTGGGCGCAGTTTGAATATCCGGGCCAATATGTAAAGAAAATGTAATAAGACCATAAAAAATGAAAAAGCCGGTGCCCGCTTTACCTTTCTTACTATAGAACTGTGTTCTCCATTCCCTTTCTAGTTTCTATGATTCAATATTTCTAAATATGTTTCTATGTTTCCAGTGCCTAAAGACTCTTCATGAGAAAATAGTCTCAATGCAGTATCACTTTAAAAACTGATTTCTGAAAGAACAGTTCTACATAAAAAAAGGAAACTGCAAATATTTATCATTTTATTTTACCTAGTCCAAAGCAGTGACTTGCAAATAACAAATCTTCATTTCGCACACTATGAACTTTTAATTGAACTCTGAAATTGGATTACAGACTGAAAAGGACTACTAACATGTATAAAATGTAGTTTCATGCTGTTGGTTTATTCAAAAACCTATGAACTATTTAATCTGTCACTGCAAGAACAAAACAAAACCTGAAAAAAACCTGTGTATGCCGCAGTTGCACCTGTTCACCTGTTTGGAAGGAAAATTTAACAAAAAATGCAAAAAAATCTCATTATTGATCTAACTGGAAAAAGATGCCTTTCTGATGTTGATTTGTTACCAATAAAAAGAATAAGCTCTAAGCTTTATTTTGCATAAGTGCCTTTCAAATACCAAGGCGCTTAATAAAAGATTAAGACAGCAATAATAAAATCAATAAATACCATACAAAACAGTAACCATAGTCTGACGAGGATCACTCATTCAGTGCCGTTAAAGGCCTGGCACCATAATAAAGTTTTTAAGGCCTGTTTAAAACCTCCCACGGTTGAGCACTCCCACAGCCGATGGGGTAGAGAATTCCAGAGAGTAGGGGCCATGTACATAAATGCACAGGCCCCAGAAAACTTCAAAGACATCCTTGGAATCTCCAGCAACCCCATGTCAGCCAAATGGAGCTGTCACTCGGGGCGACAGGGAACAAGAAGCTATTTCAAGTAGTCAGGGCCAAGTCCATGTAGGGCTTTATAAGACAGTAAACCAACTTTAAAGGTGATCTGCCACCAAATCGACAGCCAGTGCAGACTGCACAGCACAGGGGTGATATGAGAACCACGAGCAGTCCCCGTCAACAATCATGCTGCCACATTCTGCACTGGCTGCAGGTGGCATATATCAACCCCAGGAAGCCCGAAGTACAGGGAGCTGCAGTTATCAAGGCACGAGGTCACAAAGGCATGGACCAATGTAGGTAGATCCCCAGATGGAACAAGGTGCTTGATCCTGGTGATGTTTCTAAGATGATAAACAGACGACTTGATGACTGCTAACACCTGAGATCATGAAGTCAGCTTATCGTCAAGCACCACCCCCAGGTCCTGCACCTGTTAAGAGGTGAGGATCTGGGAGCCCCCTTGATAAATTCCAGGGGGCTGACCAGTCCTCAACCCCTCTATCTGGTGACCTGGGTCCACAACCATCACCTCACTCTTTTCCACCTTCAGCTTTAGCCAGCTCAAATTCATCCAGTCCTGAATTTCAGAAAGGCAGTTGTAAAATACCAAGAGAGCACTATCCTGGTCAGATGCAAAAGACAGGTAGAGCTGGGAATCATCAGCATAGCAGTGAAACCTCAGCCCATACCATCTTACAATGTCTCCGAGGGGCAGCATATACACTGCAAACAGCATGGGGGACAGCACTGAGCCCTGAGGGACCCCACATGACAGAGAAAATGGGTCTAAGGAAAAAATCCCAGAAACCACTCTGAGTTCTGCCAGTAAGAAAAGATATAAACCACCTGAGGACCTTACATGTTAGGCCACAGATGGACTTCAAACACCCAAGCAATACCCCATGGTCGACAGTGTCAAAGGCTGAAAAGAGATTTAGGAGCACCAGAATGGAATGGCTTCTCCGATCTCTCGATATCAGGAGATCATTGATCACCTGAACCAGCGCAGTCTTGGTACTATGCCTCTTTCAAAAACCAGACTGGGGAGGTTCTTACATAGAAACATAGAAACATAGACTTTGACGGCAGATAAGGACCGCTTGGCCCATCTAGTCTGCCTATTTCCCTACCTACAGGATAGGCTGCAGATCCTAGTTAACCAACAGCCTATTTCTTCCTACCCCCACAAGAATTGCCTTATGTCTGTCCCATGTATTCTTGAATTCTTCCACAGTTTTAGACCCCACAACCTCCTCAGAAAGGCTGTTCCATGCATCCACTACCCTCTCTGTGAAATAATACTTCCTCACATTGCCCCTGAACTGCCCTCCTTCTATCTTTAAATTGTGCCCCCTTGTTCTTGCAAGTCTCTTTTTCTGAAAGATGCTACCCTCTTGGACTTTGTTGATTCCACTGAGGTACTTAAAAGTTTCTATCTTGTCCCCCCTCTCCCTTCTTTCCTCAAGGGTATACTTATTAAGCTCCTTTAGTCTCTCCTCATATGGCTTCTGTAGCAGACCTTGCACCATTTTAGTTACCCTCCGCTGGACTACCTCTATCCTGTCTATGTCCTTGCGGAGATGGGGTCTCCAGAACTGGACACAGTACTCCAGATGGGGTCTCACCAACTGTCTGTACAGAGGGATAACAACTTCGTGTTTTCTGCTGCTGATGCCTCTCCCTATACATCTCAGTATACCCCCAGCCCTCCCTAATGCCTTCTCACATTGCTTGCTAACCTTAAGTTCATCTGATATGATTACCCCCAGGTCCCTTTCCTTTTTTGTTGTTGTTACTACCTCCCCACCCATTGTGTATTCTTCCCCTGGGTTTTTGTTTCCCAGGTGCATTATTTTGCACTTCTTTGTATTGAATCCTAGCTGCTATACTTCTGACCATTCCTCCAACCTTGCCAAGTCCCTTTTCATCCTTTCCATGCTTCCTTGTGTATCAACCCTGTTACAGATCTTTGTGTCATCTGCAAAAGGCATATTTTTCCTTCCAGTCCCTCTGCAATGTCACTGAAGAAGACATTAAAAAGGACTGTACCCAATACTGAACCCTGTGGTACCCCACTAGTAGCCCCTCTTTCTTCAGAGTGGACTACATTTACAATTACCTTCTGTGTCCTGTTGTGCAGCCAATGTTTTACTCAGGCTACCACCCTGGCACCCACTCCCAGACTGGTTAATTTGACTACTAATCTTTTGTGTGGGACTGTGTCAAATGCCTTGCTAAAGTCTAGGTAGGTCATGTCCACAGATCCCTCTCTGGTCTACTACTTTGGTCACCCAGTCAAAGAAATCTATTAGATTCGTCTGACATGACCTTCCCGCTGTGAACCCATGCTGCCTTGGGTCCTGTGCTCCACTGGCCTCTAGGTACTCAACTATTCTTTACTTCAGAAGTGACTCCATCACTATCCCTACCACAGAGGTCAGACTGACAGGTCTGTAGTTTCCTGCCTCTGTCTTGGTCCCACTTTTGTGAAGGGGAATCACATCTGCCTTCCTCCAGTCCTCAGGTACCACACCATCCTCCCATGATTTATTAAAAAGAGTAGCCAGTGTTTTCACTAGTTTCTCCCTTAATTCTTTTAGAATTCTGGGGTGAATTCCATCAGGCCCCATTGCTTTGTCCACCTTCAGTTTTAGGAGTTCTTGCAGAAACCTTTCTTCTGTGAAAGGACTGGGATCGACCCCCCATCAAGAGTGCTTTTGTTAATTGGATTAGACACTTCCCCCTCCTCTTTTGTGAATACTGAGCAGAAATATTAGTTCAGTATCCCTGCTTTTTCACTGTCCCCCTCTGCCCACCCACCGTTCATTCTATTCAGCCTCACTATCCCTCCCTTTGTCTTTCTACGCTCGCTGATGTACCTATAAAAGGTTTTATCCCCCTTCTTAACTGAGTTGGCTATCTTCTCCTCAGTTTGGGCCTTTGCTATTCTGACTTTCCTCCCTGCTTCCTTCTGCCTTAACTGGTACAGGTCTCTGTCCTGCTCCTTCTGTGTTTCCTTATACTTCCGGAATGCTATCTTTTTCCTCCTGACTTTCACAGCCACCTCTTTTGAGAACCATAGTGGCTTTTTCTTTCATTTTGATTTGTTTATTTGCTTCACACAAAGGCTTGTTGCCTCTGTGATGGCAGTTTTGATAATTCCCCATTGTTGCTCCACACTTCCTTCTAGCCTGTTTGCTAGTGTTTTTCTGAGGCACTCTCCCATCTTGCCAAAGTCAGCCCTCCTAAAGTCCAGTACCCTCACTTTTGTATGGCTTGACTCTGTAGCTGAGTTTAATGTGAACCACACTGTTTGATGGTCACTTGTCCCCAGATGGCAACCCACTTCTAGATCTGAGATCCTCTCACTGCCCCCGTTTGAGAGTATGAGGTCTAAGATTGCTCCCTCACGAGTGGGTTCCAAACTAGCTGTCTAAGGCCTGCCACCTGTAGGGCATCAAGAATGGCCCTGCTCTTTGATGTGGCTGCAGAAAATGTGCTCCAGTTAACATCTGGCATATTCAGGTCTCCCATCAACAGTATCTCCCCTTTCTCTGCCATTCTAAGAATGCCTTCTATCATATCCTTGTCCATTCCCTTCCCCTGACATGGGAGTCTGTACACAACCCTGTGCGGATTGTGGTGCCCTTTCCAGTCTCCAAGGTGACCCACAGTGCCTCCTCTCCTCCCTGTTTACTCTTTTGTTCAGTTGCTTTTATCCCTTCCTTTACATAGAGAGCTACTCCTCCACCTCTTCTCCCCTGCCTGTCTCTCCTGTAGGTTATGAACCCTGGTATGTTAACATCCCAGTCATGGTTCTCTGTGTACCATGTTTCTGTGACTGCTACGATATTCAGGCATCCCTCTTCCATCAAGGCCACCAGCTCAGGGAGCTTGTTGCCCAGACTACGGGCATTGGTATTCATTACCCTCCATTTCCTGATGGCCTTACTCCCTTTTGCCCTTTCTCTGTCCTTCTTTGACACTTTCTCCATTTACCCCAGCCCTTCTCCCTATTGACACCTCTATGTTGACATTTGCCGCACTTACTACTATAATTATTTGGGGGGGCTAGGATTTCCCTGCTCCTTTCTAGTGCATCCCCCCTTGGCTAATTTAAAAGCTTGCCAATGAAGCATTTAAACCTATCACCTAGGATCCTGGTTCCCCTTCCTGACAGATGCAGCCCATCATGCCAGTATTGGCTTGCATCACTCCAGGTGGGCCCCCAGTCCCCAATGAAGCCAAATCCCTGAGCTCCAAACCAGTTTTTCAACCACTGATTGAATCCCATGGTGCGGAACACCCTAGCTTCTCCTATGCCATAGATGGGCAGCACCTCCGAGAAGGTTACCATGCATGCTACTTGACTAAGGCCCCTCCCCAATTCCACAAACTCTTCCTGCACTTCTCTAATCCCTTTCTTAGCCAGGTCATTTGTCCCTAGGTGGGCAATGACATCCAGCTCCCTCCCCTGTGCAGCTGCTATGGCAATCCTGAGGATTCGCTCCATGCCCCTCCAAGCCATGGTGCCAGGCAGGCACCTTACCTCCCTCTCCCCTTCCTCCCCCAGTTCTACCTTTCTAACAATGGAGTCCCCCACCAGGAGTTATTTACTTCCCCTGCAGGGTCCCCTGCCACCCTCCTGTGGGTCACCTTTGTGGAGGTTCCCAGCATCCTCCTTGGTCTCCACTGCAGGTGCCTTCTTAAATGTTATCTATGGTCAAGTGGTTCTCCAGTTGTACTGCCACTACTTTCTCAATAACCTTCCCTATAAAGGGGAGGTTTGAGATTGGTCTATAATTGGCCAGAGAGTCTGGGTCCAAAGAAGCTTTCTTCAGGAGGGGTGTTACCTCTCCCTCCTTCAGGGAGCTTGGGAATTCACCTGAATCGAGGGAGCACCAGACTATCTGTACCAGGACCAGGCCAATAATATCACAACATCACATAATCAGGTAGGTTGGACCCAGATCCAAACTACAGCACATAGGGTGCATACTCTGGACAAGCTGCATGACATCCACAAACTCTGGCAGGTTAAAGGAACTCCAGGAAGCACGAGGTGGGGTGACCAAGCACCGATCACTAGCTTCCCCCCACAGAGTGAGTCAAGAGGATCTCCAACCTAAGGTCAGCCACCTAATTCACAAAGAATCAAGCAAGCTCATCACACTCCACTTGCAAAAAAGGTCTTTGGAGCTGCAGAAAGGTTGGGTTGCACAACCTGTTCATGGTTTGCAAGAGCTGAGCTGGTCGATTCTGAGCGGCAGCAATCTCCCCCAGACAGGAATTCTGTCTTCTTACAGGACATCGTTAATTAGTAGGCCTGATAATGCTCTACCAATCTAAGGTGGTCGACTACAAGGGCAGATTTCCACCAACGTCACTCTAACCTATGTCCTAGTCACCACAACTCCCTCAAGGACCCATCAAACCAAGGGGTCTGAGGGCAAAGGGGGAGAGGACGAACATGGATAGGAGCAATCAAGTCCAGAGGCATGGAAACAGCCTTATCATAGGCCAAAACCAAGGTCTCTGGACTTGTGCTGGCATAAGGAAACTCTGAGAGGTCAATCACCGCCATCAGGCCTTCGGGGCTCACCTCACATAAAGGGTGGTAACTGCTCATCTCCACAGGGGCAGGCCTACGGAGGCAGGGAGCAAAAGTTTAACCTCATGGTGTAGTGATTGGACCAACTGACAGGTTCCATCCCCAAATTGGAGGCCTCAATCCCCAGGAGGAAGACCAGGTCAAGAGAGTGACCATGTTGATGGGTGGCAGAGGTAACAGTCTGTGTAAGGCCCAGTGATGTCATCAGCTGGAGAAAGTGAAGTCCAAATTTTGAGAGTTCATCATTGACCCAGGCATTAAAGTTGCCCAGAACCATCAGTCTGGATGACTCCAGCGCCATGTTGACCATGAAGTCCGCTACTTCCTGTAGGACTCGCTTTTCATTCCTGGGTGGACAGTAGACAAGAGCTATCCTACAAGTGCTATCCTACAACCTACACCTGCCACCACAGTACACTTCAAGGATTCAGCCTCCTCAATTGGTACACTCGAGAGGCCCAGCTTGGTCTTGAAACAGACCACCACCCCTCCCATGGTCCAATCTCAAGCAGTGTATCACCGAGTACCTGGCTGGAGTTGTAGCTTCCAATATGGGGCCAGCATTTTCATCCAGCCAGGTCTCGGTGATGCATACCAGATCGGTTGTTCCAATAAGATCAGCAATAATAGCCATCTTGTTCTTAACAGATCTGGCATTGCATAACACAGCTCGAGTTGGACGGGCCTCAAGGGCTGCCCCGGCTACTTGCCCACCGGAAATGGTAGTACCCTTGGGTATGGGGACTAAACATGGAGCACCACAATCCAGACTCCATTTAGCCCCAGGGCATCTTCTAGACCTAACTACCCCGATGTGAGAGACCCGTTCATTCATCCTCTGATGTCCACACCCCCCAACCCCACCTCCCTTCTACGAACAATACCCAGTGCTCAACAGGGCTGGTAAATTGACAGCATCAGTGGGGTGGGGGGAAATGGGTGGAGGGAATGGAGGGCAGAGGATGAATAGAGCATGACGAGGGGGAGGGAGGCCTACACATCCTACAGGCTAACCAAACCCAAAAAACACAGCAGCCCAACTAACCCCAAGAGAAAGCCCCAAGCAGACAATAATATCCAACCTAAACAAAACAAATTAAATAAATAAAATACCCACCCAAAACAAATAAAATCCCATTAAAATAGAACTTTTCCCAACACTATGTGGATACTTCAGTCCAGCACATAGCTCATGGAAAACATGAATGAAAAATAATAACAGAAAATAAATCCAGGTCAGAATAAAATCTCCTGCAGTCCCCTCTCACTGGACATGCAGAAGAATTATGAGTCCCCCCATCCCCAGACCCTCTCACAGCCAGGAGTGGGAGAAGTCAGGGCACTCTCACCACTCACAGTTAAGAATCCAGAGTCTGCTCAAAGTAGAAGAGCACAATTTAGAAGTCCAAAAAAAAAATCTTCTTTCAAAAGTAAATTAAATGTGGATGCCCAGGTCCTCTCACCACCAGGGAACCACAAAAGAAGGACACTCTCACCGTCCGGTAGATGAAAATAAATCACACATCCAGAGCCAAGTCAGGAAGGAGACAAGGAGTGCATGTAATCCAAATGGAAGGTCAAATTCAGGCAGAGACTCGCCAAAAATTCAGGTTGGCAATAAACAGCACACTAGGGCCCACCAAGCTCCCCTTCCAGTGACCACAGCCAGAGATGTTTATTGCACCACCTCAATACTCGGTGGGAGGGTGACCACACTGTGGCCAAGCCTTGAGGATCTAGGAGAGCTACAGACATTTCTCCTGTTAATAAAATTTCTTATATCTAGTTACTTAATGTTTATATACCTACTGTAGATGCAAGGGAAAAAATAGCCACATAAGTCATTCACAACATAAATCCACTGTTCATTTTTGGAAAATTAGTTTATATTCATCCTTCAGTGTTTATGGTATCTGTGAATAACAATATACATTTTTTGTCATGCCACAGTTTTAAAACTACAGTATCTTCAGCTATTGTTTTTTTTTCCTCATTTATTTCCACATGCAAATTGTGTTACAACTTCAACTGCTTACTGTTTGTTATGGTTCTTCGCTGCTTACCCAGGTCAGTAAAGATAAAATGCTAAGACACATTGGGCTGGATATTTAATGTGAGGTGCAAGTGCAGTACAAAGGCCTGTACTGCACTTGCACCTGTGTTCAACCCAGTGGCTGCTATATTCAGTCAGATAGCAGACCAGTGCTATCCATCTGAATATTGGTCTGTGTCAGTGCAGCACTAAGTGACACTGCACTGAACCAACATGGAACTACAGTAGGCTGTATCCAGCCAACAAGGAAAAGTGCTCCCTGCAATGGTTAGAACTGGGATCCCTGTGGGCTATATATGGCCACAACTTGCAAATGAGCCAGGGTGCCCATTATTGGCTCATTTGCATGGTGTGCTGTAGCCCTTAGTACCCATCCTGTGTGTACAAGGACATACTTGAACATATCCTTGGTGTATAGTGGCACCCCCAACCCCAAACGGTCATCATGTGTACTTTGCCTTATCCCTGGTGTCTAGTAGCAATCCCCCAAACACCCATCACATGTATATTTCTGAAATCCATGGTATCTAGTGGCACTCCCCAAACAGGTGGCATGCCTCTGAACAGCTGTCCTGTGTACTGTGTCCTATTCCTGGTGTCTAATGGTACCTACCCCCCCAAAAACTGCAGTCCTGTGTACTTTGTCATATCACTGGTGTCTAATGACTCTTTCACCTCCGAACACAAATCCCATGTATAGTTCCATATCCCTGATGTCTAGTTGCAGTTCCATCTCCAAAACACTCATGCCATTTAATGATTCCTATCCTCAGTGCCTAGTGGAAAGCCCCTCTCCCAGACTACCTGTGCCATGTATCGTTCCATATTCCTGGTGTCTAGTGGAACCCACGAACACTCATTCTGTGTATATATACTGTACATGCACTCACTGTCAGCTCATATGGTAGCCAGCCAATGAGGTGAGAGGAGGGCTGTGCTGGTCACCATATCAGAAGTCCCAACACATACCCGGTCACTCTGGTAGGGGGATATGATGGGCGATGTTCTGTACACAACTTGGATGGGTGGGAGATGCTGGACCAACACTGCTGACTGTTACATATGTCAATAGGCATTCATGGATGGAGGGTACCATTGTACACCAGGGTGATCCATATCATTGTACATGGGTGCTCAGGGGTGGGGGTGCCACTAGGTAACAAGGATAGGGCAAAATACATGGAACAGGTGTTTGGGGTGTGGGGGTGCCTCTAGACACCAGGGATAGTAACCATTAAATGGCACAGGGGCCTGTGGGGTGCCACTAGACACTAGAGACTGCATCTTCACAGATGTGATGGGTGATTCAGGAAAGCAGCTGTGGTACAGCCATCCTGCCATCCATGGGGTGGTGGTTAGGGCTTAGCACCTGATTAAGTCGTGGTTTTCAGCAGGGATAAATAACACAACTTTTGGGGATGTTTACTGCTATTGCAAGCCTTTGAACATGCCACTGTGCCCACTTGCAGGAGGGGACCCCTTATTTGCATGAGTGCAGTGTTATTTTACTGCCTAAGCCTCAATGGGTTTAGGGCACATGGATCCATGATCCCAGTTTGTCAACAAAGTTGTCAACTGACATTACAGTGATAGCTTTGTGTTGACTGCAATAAAGCCGTCCAGTAACGAGTTTGTTTTTTAAGGGGCTTTGTCCCCCAAACACCCCATGCTGGGGGCTCTGTCTCCTACACCACCCATATTTAGGATTATCAACTCTGAGTTGGAGTTGATTTGGGGAGGGGGTGCAAATCTTGGAGAAAGCAATGCTGGGGTTCCATGGTGACATTACAGTGGCAAAAATGAATTGTCACGGTAATGTCATTCACTGTCGAAATTTCAAACCAACGTTGGCATACGAGTACTCACTACATGCCTGGCTATAAAACTTATACTTGGGAAGAGACATAAATCTCTAGTCATAATGACAACATATTTATAACCAGGCAAACACCAGCCTGGTCTCAAGTTGTTCGCTAGTCACTTCAAACAAATTTGTCATAACTCGTAAACCATTGTCAACAGAGGCTTTAACTTTAATTGGGCAGCCATGTCCATAGGGACTTAGCGACCAGTGTAATCCTTACTCAAGTAGTTGATGACTGCACTAGGACCAGCTACAAGTCAGAAACCAAAACCTTAATTGATTAGATCTTGGCTACTCACCCAGATAGGCTAACAGATGTTGCTGTCCTCCCAGACTCTATCAGTGACTACTCCCCAGTATAATGTGCTTGGATTGCAAAAAAACCCAGGCCCCCCTGCCCAAACTATCACCAGCAGGGTCCTTTGCAAAGGTAAAATGACTGACTTCATGGTGTACATGGCCCAGACAGACTGGAGCTATCTGAACAACTCCCAGATATTGATGCTGTCCTTGACTACTTCATAAACCAATTTAAAGTAGCCTGCAACAAATTTGTCCCACTTAAAAAGCACATGGTTTGAGGCAGAGCAGCGGGGTGGGTCATTTCTGATCTAGTCACTTGAATGCATGCTAGAGAGAACCTGTGGCAAAGGACAAGAGAAACAGGCTCTCCGATTGACCTACAAAGGTACATAGCAGCCAGAAATAGATGCACCAGTTTGATAAGACAGGCTAAAGTGAAACATTGCAAAGAACTACGGACTAGGAACTGGAGTAACGTGAAAAATGTATGAGATAACATATTGGAACTTCTAGGTAAAAGTGAAAAAGCACCCCAACAATGCTTAATATTGATAGGGCTGTTACCTTGGACCCAGAGGAGATAGCCAACAAATTTAACTCAGCCTTCACTGACCTCAGCTCTGTCCTCCTTCCCAATAATGGGCTAGGTCAAAGTGATGGTGTCAGCACAAGACTAGCTAGTAGTTCTGATCATGATCCTGGTTACCCCAAATTCTACTTCAAGCCATAACATTAGCAGATACCCTCAAGTATGCTAAAAGGGTTCCAGGAAATCTAGGGTGGGGGGGTGACATGATAGACATGAACCTGCTGTCCCTGGCTCTTGAGGAACTTGCCTTCCTATTTCTAAGATATGTAACCTTTTTGTGTGATATTCCCAGATCACTGGAATCTTGAAACAACATTGGTCACACCAGCATTCAAAAGTGGAGACCGCTCTAACCTGGCCAACTATAGGCCTAGATCAATCCTTTCCCCCTGTCCAAGGTCCTCGTATGAATAGCATCAAACCAACTAGTCAACTTCTTGTACAAGTACAATATTCAATGTGCACAACAACACAGATTTAGAAAGCATCACGGCATTAGCACTGTGCTATTAGAATACATCAACTTCTTGCATGAGGCTTTTGATGGTGGTCACCTGGTGGGAGCCATCTACACTGACTTGACTAAAGCATTTAACCTTGTCAACCATAATGTGCTGCTTGACAAGTTCCTTTCTCTTGGCTTCTCACAAAACATGGTATGCTGGTTCCATAGCAACATCACTGACCGATCACAGCAGGTAAAGATTGACGTCTCTCTATCAGCTATTAAAAGTGTTTTAACAGGCGTGCCGCAAGGCTCAGTACTCAGCCCCACCTCTTTAGGCTATTCATAAACAGCCTCTTGGAGGCATGTCAGACATCTAAGGTGCTCCTAGAAGCTGATGATGCTGTTATTTTGACCAGTAATGCACAACAGGTGAAATTATACACTGACCTCCAAAATAGCTTTGAGTCTTTGTAGGCATGGTCCATGCTAAATAAACTGGTCTTAAAATACAAAATAACTAAAACCATGCTGTTCACAGGCCCACAGTTAAAAAAAGAGTCTCCCATAGTCATCCTCAATGATAAAGGTGACAAACTGGAACAGGCAGAATTTTTCAGATGCTTAGTAATTGCCCTGGATGACACTTCATCATTCATGCCACATGTGGATAATATTGTTAGTCTTGCCAATGGAAAGTTAAGCACATTGTTCAGGAATAACCTGAACATCACTGCTGAAGGCAAGGCATCCTGTTGTGTCCTGCACAATCCTATCACTCCTGGACTCTGGCCTCCCAATATAGGCAGTAGCTAGCAACTCTATACTAAACAGATTTAGGGTAGTGCTCCATAAGGCTTTACATTTTGCACTAGGGCCTGATGCGCTTGCTCATAGCTGCTCCTTCTATACCCTAACCAACTGGCTACCCCTCCAGGAAAGACTAAGGTACGTGACCTGACAGCATACAAGAAAAGCACTACTGTGCCTTTCTCCCTTGGTGATTCACAACCTTTTTCATCCAGTTAACAACCAATACATTACCAGGAATATGGCTAGGAATGCTATAGAAGTACCTTTCTGTAAACTAACCTGGACAAGTGCTCCTTTGCAATAAGAGTATCTCAGTGGCTTAATGAATTACCTGAAACCCTTGTAGGTCTCCCTAAAGGTGCCCAATTCAAGAAAGCACTGAGAATAGAGCTCACTACTTGTTCCAAATGCTCCTGTTTCTGCTAGTTTTGGTCTCCTTGGTTACTATGTATCTCCTCATTTCTTGGGCAGTAAACTGTATATTGTCAAACAGGTATCTAGGCCTACAATGAATACTGTTGATTATGCTCCCCTGGAGCTGCTGCCTGCTAGTAACTGTTTATGGCCAAATCTTCTTGCCATGTTCTGCTGACTATGTTCCACTTGAGCTTCTTGTACTGTATTGTTAACTGTATGTTTATAGATTCTGTTTTGCGTATCCTCTTGTCACTGATGTGGAACCTTTGCAAATGAGCCCTTGTGCTCAAAGGTGTATTCCAAATGATGAAATAAATAAATAAATTACATGGGCCTCTGAAAATGCACCCCCCCAGTGCAAGCCACAGACCCAGATAGCACCAGGACAAAACACATCAGCGTTAGCCCTAACATGTGAGTATCTGACCCATTACCTTGCAATACATTTTCACTGTTCACCTTCTGTGAATTCTAATTTATTTTACCTTTAAAGTGATTGTGATACCTGTAATAAACAAGCTCTGATTGACATTGATTTTGTAAAACATTAATTTACTATATCTTATTTTAAAAGAATTTGAAATTTCATGTATTAAGGTCACATAAAAGCTGGCCCAGTGGTGCAGATGGCTGAGGCACTGGCACCTTACCTCATGCTATGCTGGTGACCCATGTTGGGAACAACCTCGGGTTGCCAGGAGCTGGGTTGGGAGGTTGTAGTGGGATCGAGCTATGGCTCTCCTCTAAAGGAGTGGATGCCAACTCTGCCATAGTCCCACTCAGTGTAGATGCAGGTGGGCAGCAGGGCGGTTGGTGCTGCAAGAAGTCTAGCAAGGGAAGAAGGGCCACCGATCCTGGCGCTTGTGTGCACCTCCATGCACTTACACACATGTGTACACCATGGCCCCAGGAGGGGAAGGGAGAAAACTGATAATACCAGAAATTATGATTGAGAGAAAAAAAAGAAACATCATATAAAAGAGGATGGTAGAGGTTTGTTAGATACACTCTCTAATGAAGGCTTAGATTGGGTCTGAAGCACTAGGGGACTTGCTCCTAGCAGTTGAGTTAACTGAGGATCACTGATTAAATATTCTGCACTGGCAATCCTGGGAATGAAGTTTCATTTTGACTGGAGGTTTTCCCCTCTTTTGTTTTGGGATAAACAAACTCTGACCAGAGCTGACAGGGCTGCATGGGAGGACTTTGGAGTAAAAATATAAAAAGTTACCAAAGTTATGAACCTGCATTAACAAAATGTAATGTAGGCTCATAGATTTGTTGTTTTTTAATATTTGTACAACAAATTTTCAGCATCGCCTTGTTATGACCCTGCTTCATGAAGAAGGGTACAGCAATTGTGCAACTCCTGCCCAAAAAGGTGATTTTACGCAGGGACTGTGAAATCAACTTTCAGGATGCAAATACACATTTTGGGCTGGAGTTGAAAAATGACAGCTGTCACATTCACGAGGTGCTGTAAAGAAACAGCTATTGCAAGAGAAACTCTGGGCATCATAGCAAAACTGACAACTGACTACGTTAGTCATGTTCAAAATATTGTTTATTATCAAAAGGAATAAAAAGCAGCAGTAATTCCCTGTTCATCAGTAATTCCCTGTTCACCTGGTGAACAGGGAATTACTACTGCTTTTTATCCCTTTTGATAATAAACAATATTATTAACATGACTAACATGTAGTCAATTGTCAGTTTTGTTGTGATGCCCAGCTTTCTCTTGCAATTTCTGATTTTATTACCAGGGCTCCAGTTTTAGTCTCCTAGTTGCCGCCTTTGCACCTTTTCTTAAAGAAATGGCTACGTATAAATTTGGGCTAAAAATAGTGAAAATTACCAATGTTATGAGCCTGCATTTGCAAAATTCAATGAAAGCTCATAACGTTGTTATTTTTTAATATTTTTACACCAAATTTTCAACATGGCCTTCTTATAACCTCACCTCATGAACAAGGGCACAGAAAAGTTTCAACTGCAGCCTGAATGGTGATTTTCACAGGGACTGCAAAATCACCTTTCGGGATGTGAAAACACATTTTTGGCCATGATTTGAAAAGTGACAGCTGTTATGTTTGTGAGGTGCTGTAAAGATATGACTATGCTGTAAATGTGGGGTAAAGCCAGCATTCACAAAATTCAATGTAGGCTTATAACTTTGTTTTTTTTTTAATATTTTTAAACAAAATTTTAAACACGGCCTTCTTAAGATCACATCTCATCAACAAGGGCAGAGAAAATTTTCAACTCCTGCCCGAAAGGCGATTTCACACAAGGGCTGCGAAATCACCTTTCTGGACAGATTTGGCCACTGTGAGTGCAATTGTTCACGTGGTAGGGTCCCAAAAGAGGCATATTGAAAATCTGGGCCAAAATTATGCAACAATGCCCAACTCATGCCACTAAGTTCAAAATCCTATTGAAATACATTGAACCACATACCTGTTTCTTCAATTCACAGTCCAACTTTGAAGAGTGACGTGTCTGTGGTCGAGAGTATCATGGCATTGAACAACTGATCAGTAGGTAAGGGCTTGGGGTGGGGTGGGGTGGGGTGGTGGGTGCTGAGTGGGAGGATCAGGTTGGGGAGTCTAATGGCCACAAAATATATTAATGGATGGTTTTCTTTTACAGGTTTAAAAAAAAATGAGTGAGGAATCCTGCACTGTGGGACTGGGCACCCCCATTGTAACTGTTATGATTCTTGAGGGGGAGTGTGTGTTGAAACTGTTGGAAGAGGAAGAGGCTGCTTTTGTGTCCATGAGTCATACATCTGGTGCTGCTTCAGCAGACATGGGTCACACACCATCAGAAGCCATTTTAACAGCATCTCTTTTGACTGAGGGATGAGGAAGTGTGGCAGCTAATGCTCCTTTGGATGTTCCAGAAGGGAGAGTGGCTGCACAACCTCCAGCCCACTCATCTTGGTCAGTGGAGAAAGCTTTGCTCACCACTGGGTGGAAGAAGACAGACAAGAGTCATTGGTTTTCTGAGGCTGCCCCTTCTGTAGCAGAAATCATGAGCCCTGATTGAAAGGTAAGCTCCTCTTCTGCCACTCTTCTGCTACCAGCCCACTGGTAGGGATCACAAGAAACAAACTGGAGCTATGCTTCTATAACCCACCAAGAGGCTTTTGAAACATTCTCCTGTAGCAGGAGGGGAAACAGTTCTGGAAATATTATTGAATTGCTGGATTTATCTCAGCTGGGACAGTCGATCACTGCTATGGAAACTGGTGCATATTTTCAAAACACCACTTTTTCTACAGCTGGACAAACGGGGAGGTTGTATGGTAGTTTGACATTTAGTACTGACTCTGTTTCTGTGGCAGGAAACCCTAAGTCTGGGGATCTTCCTGTATTTTCTATGTAGCAGACACATGAAAGCTTAATGACTTTGGGCAAACTGAACAGTTTCTGGGATGTGGGGGCACAAAAGGTTGTTTCAATTGATACTACTACTCTGTCTCCTCTATCTCCTTGGCAGCCTTCAGGTCGGCAGAATAAAGAAAGAACTGGTATGATTTCAATAGAAACCCATAAGAAACCGGATACAGCTAAAGGGGGTCCTCCAAAATTTTCAGACATTTTTTCAGGTGTTTCAGAACTTGCCCAATGGCAGAATGCTATTTGCCCCTGCTATACAGGGGATGATGAATACCCATCTAGTAGAACTTTGTTATGTGGACACTTATTATAGAATCTATGGGGTTTGCTGCCTCTGACCTGTATGCTTATATTCATATGGCTAATGAGGAATTATATAATGTTAGCTTTAAGCAAGCTCAGTCTCTAGACAGATTTTGGGCTCTGTATGCAAACTTGAAAATTACTTCCTTTTGGGCTTCTCATGTGGTTATACTTTTAACAAAACCAGCAGTTAAAGTAGTAACTGCTCTTTTTTGAAATGAAAGTTTCAATATTTCGGACATAATAGATTGGCTTAAGCAGAGGTGTGAGGTGTTAGATATCCCTTCATTTTAGATGAGGAGAAAGTATGGACTGGTTGTTGCACATTTTGGGTTCAGCTTAAATATGGGAGTTCTCGATTTATATATCTTCCCAACAGTTCTTTTTATTGGAAGAGATTGAGGTATTTGCTTTTATCAGGGACAACCACAAGCTTGCTTTATATGTGGCTCAGTGACCCATTTAAGCTCTGCTTATGCTCAACAGAGGTGTGAGCTCTGTTTGGCTTATGGTCATGATAATCACTCTTGTCCTAACGCTTTTTTTTTTATAATTCATATTTTATTAACAGATTTTCACATTACAGGGGACAGAGAGTTATAACATACTCTGCATACATTCAAAGTGTTACATGAACTGTCCCCATCCCCCCTTTCCCCACCTCATACAGCAGCAGAGTCCATACAGTAATAAGATAGGAGTATTATACAGTATCACAAATTAAAGATCATTGATGACAGTAACTCATATAGCTGATCTGGTCATGATTAGTGTGTGAAGGGGATCCCAAATATTCTTGTACCATTGCAATTTATTATGGAGGCTTGCTATCACTTTCTCTGTATGAAGGTTAGCTAGAATTTCATTAACCCATTCCTGATATGATGGGTTTACCGCATCCTTCCAGTGCTGAAGTACTATTTTTTTAACAGATAATGCAATCATGGAAATATGAAATCTCATAGAAACATAGAAACATAGAAGTTGACGGCAGATAAGGACCGCAAGGCCCATCCAGTCTGCCCATTTCTTTTTCTACCTTATAAATGTGCCATCGGCCTTTGCTCTGTCAGTGACCTATCTATTCATAGTCATTTGTATTGCTCCCTTATGCCTATCCCATGCCTGTTTGAAGCCCTGCACTGTATTCATAGCCACCACTTCTTGTGGTAAGCCATTCCATGCATCTACCACCCTTTCTGTGAAAAAGAATTTCCTCACATTCCCTCTTAATCGGCCTCCCTCTAATCTCATGCTGTGTCCTCTTGTCCTGCTATTTTTCTTATATTTAAACATATGTTAGACTCTTTTCACCTTGTTTATGCCCTTAAGGTGTTTAAAATGTCCGATCATATCACCTCTCTCCCTCCTTTGCTCAAGGGTATACATATTGAGCTCCATTAATCTGTCCTCATATGTCTTCTGTTGCAGTCCCTGCACCATTTTGGTTGCCCTTCTCTGGACTGCCTCAATTTGGTTAATGTCCTTGTAAGGTGTGGCCTCCAATACTGCACGAGTACTCCAGATGGGCCTAACCAATGTCTTGTACAGAGGATTATTACTCCTCTTACGACTTGTGATACCCCTACTAATACACCCTAACACCCCTAGCCTAACCTACTGCTTTAGAGGTCTGCTTGATGATTTTAGGTCATCAGTGATGATGATGCCCAAGTCTCTTTCTTCCTTTGTGACTGCTAGCAACTCCCTCCCAGCCTATAAGTGGCTTCAGGGTTTCTCTTCCCTATGTGCATGATTTTGCACTTCTTTGCATTAAATCCCAGTTGCCACTCTTCTGACCATTCTGCTAGTTTATCCAGATCTCTTCTCATTCTGCCCACCCCATCTGGATCATCTACTCTGTTGCAGATCTTGGTGTCATCTGCAAACAGACAAGCCTTACCCTCTAGTCCATCTGCGAGGTCACTAATGAAGATGTTGAATAGGACTGGCCCCAGGACTGATCCCTTAGGTACCCCACTTGTGACTTGCATCTCTTCTGACTGTATACCATTTACCACCACTCTCTGTTTTCTGCCAGTCAACCAGTTTGCCACCCAGTTGACCAACTTCTGACCCACCCCGATCTCCTGATTCTCACCTTGATAGAGAATAGATCTCCCAACAATCATACATCTGGGGTGAAGCAATCTTGCAAACCCAATATAGGATCTAGGTTAGTCTGTATGGTTACCCACAAAGACCTTATCTTGGGGCAAGACCAAAAGATGTGAAAAAGTGTGCCATCCTCTTGACATCCTCTGGTATAAGCCCCCGAACTTATAAGGCCCCATTTCCTCAGCTTCACAGGGGTGTAATACATGTTATGCATAATGTGGTTTTGCATAAGTCAGAGTCTGTCCTGAGGAACATATTTATGACAGAACTTCCATAAAACTGACCAGTTGGGAGTGTATTGGGGAAAAAAGGGAAACCCAGAGCCTAGTGGGGCCTTCAGGTCTCCCATATTTCCAATAAAATAACACTGGGTATATTTTGGAAATAACACCTGGGGACCCCAGCAAGAAAGAGAGATCAGATACAAATAGAAAGGCAGGTGGGCGAGGAGGAATATTATCAAGTACTGTAGAGAGCAGATGTTTTAATTGAACTACCCTGAAGTGAAAAGCTAACGGGACGTCATATTTGTGAATTATATTGGAAACTGAGAGCCATTCCCCTGTGTTATCCAGAAAAGTAGAGATTATCCCATCCCCAATTTGGGGCAACCATTTACGCGAGATCATCCTTTTATTTATTGTGAAAGATGGGGAGTTCCAAATGGACTGAGACAAGCCCAAGTGTGGGGAGTACTACAAAAATGGACAGAGCTGCAAGTGAACTCTGAGGGATGTTCGAATGATGGGACAACTACAGGAGTCAGGAAGGGATGCCATTTTAACATAGAGCATAGTCGGGGGGGTCTATGTTCTTGGACTGAATGAAGTCTAACTCAATCTTGAGCCA
This sequence comes from Neoceratodus forsteri, assembly GCA_016271365.2. Taxonomy (NCBI): domain Eukaryota; kingdom Metazoa; phylum Chordata; order Ceratodontiformes; family Ceratodontidae; genus Neoceratodus; species Neoceratodus forsteri. Next base: position 204,803,478 of record CM057458.1, read on the forward strand.
GACTGGTCTTAAGTGTTCTGGACCCGGATTCACCCAGCACATATACTTTGAAATTTGACTAGCCCAGTAATAAATTGCCAGATGGGGGATCCACAGTCCTCCATCCATTTTCTGAGCTGCCAGCTTATAATATGCTAACCTGGACTGTTTATTGGACCAGATAACATTTGTGAAAATTCTGAGCATTTTCTGAAACCATGATAAAGGAATGAAGGAGTTAAGAAGTGAGAGGGGATAAAACAAGCAAGGAAAAACATTCATTTTAATTATATTAATGCAACCCCAGAGAGAGACAGGAACTTTAGACCATCTATTGAGATCCTGAACTATCACTCGGGAAAGGGGCTCAAAGTTTTCTTTGAATCAGGAAGAGGGATTATGCGTCAAATTAATACCAATATATCTGAGAACACGAGGAGACCAGCCGAGACCAAAAGGAGACACATCATTTTTGAAAACCTTATGGTTAAGAGGGAAAATGGAGGATTTATTAATATTCAGCTTATAGTCCGAGAAAGTACTGAACATGGCAATTTCTTCTAACATGACCGGGATAGATGTTTTTGGATGGGATGAATGGAGGAGAAGATCATCAGCGTAAGCCTTGATCTTCACCACATTATTACCTATTGGGATACCTCGTATCTCCGGATTATTAAGAATATTTCAGATAAGGGGCTCTAAGTATAAATTAAATAAAAGAGGGGAGAGGGGACATCCCTGCCTGGTACCAGAAAATAAGAGAAAGGGTTTGGAGAATGCTCCATTGCCGGAGACTCTGGCAGAGGGAGTTCGATATAAGGCCCGAATCCAGTCTATAAATTTGACCAGAAAACCAAATACTTTTAGGACCTGAAACAGGAAATTCCAATTGACACGATTAAATGCCTTCTTGGTGTCCAGGGAGACCAATTCCGCGGGAAAGGCGGCATCCCTGGACACTGAGACGACGTGTGACAAGGTGCGTAAATGGTCAGCCGATGAACGCCCCTTCATAAATCCCACCTGAGACATACTAATCAGGTCCAGAAGGACCCGTGTTATTCTATCAGCCAATATCTTCGAGAGAACTTTCACATCTTGGTTCAATAAAGAAATTGGCCTATAGCTTTGCACTAGCTCTGGGTCTTTATCTGGCTTGGGAAGGAGAACAATCAGGGCTTCAAACAGATGCGTGTCTGTTCTTGCACCAGAAAGAATGTGAGAATACAACCGGTGAAGAACCGGTAATAGTTGTGATCAAAAGATTTTATAGAATAAAGCGGAAAAAACGTCTGGTCCCGGGAGTTTGTCTGAGGGCAAAGCCCCGATGACCTCTGATATTTCCTCCAGAGATATTGTGGAGGATAGGAACTTCCTCTGTGGTTCAGATAAAGAGGGTAGAGAAGAATCCCTCAGATATGCCTCGAGCACTTCTAAGGAAGGGGGGTTATCCATGTACCTATATAAATGCTGATAGTATGAGGCAAACTCCTGCACAGCCTCAGAAGGGGATACCTTCAGGGATCCATCTGCCCGGGCCCTGATTGGAGGTATGAATCTAGCAGATTCCTGTTGTTTTAACCTTAAGGCTAACAAACAACCTGCTTTTTCTCCCTGGTCGGTATAACTTTCTTTGGCACACATAATAGATAACTCTGCTTTCTTCTTCAACAGGTCTAAATATTTATCTTTAGCTACCGAGATCCTCCTCCTATCCTCTTCTGAGGTATTAGAGGATAACTTGGTTTTCAGAGATCTAATTAGAGATAATGAAGCTAGTAATTCTGCCTCTCGAACCCTTTTTCTCTTTGTGGCTAAACTAATAATAATCCCTCTCATATAAGCCTTGAAAGCACCCCACAAAATATCAGGTGCCATGTCCAAAGAGGAGTTAGTAGAGAAAAAGAAATCAATCTGTTTTTTTATTAGGTTACAGTATTTGGTATCTTTCAGCAGTTGCCCATTTAATTTCCATTGGGTTTCTTTATGGGGAATGTTAAGGAAAGCCAGATTAGAAGTCAAAAGAGAGTGATCCAAAACTGGACCTGGCTGAATCGAGGCAGTTAAGATCCCCTGTAAGAGGACCTGAGAAATGAAAAGATTGTCAATGCGAGACTGGGTTCTGTGCACAGGCAAGTTGAAAGTATACTCTCTGTCCTTATGGGTGTAGAACACGCCACACATCACACAGTCAGCACCAATCCAGAAAGTTCCTGAGGGCACTCTGTCCGGGTGACAAACTCCTTGACCCACTACCAGACCTATCCACTTCAGGATCAAGAACCAGATTAAAGTCCCCGCTCATAATTATACCAATGGGAAGCATGGGAAGGAGTATAGAGATAAGCTTCATAAAAAAGGCCGGATCGTCTGCGTTTGGCCCATTTATGCTACCAAGTAAAATTGGCAGGGACCACAGATTCCCCCGGACCGGGACATACCTACAGTCCGGGTCCCTGAGAACTTGTTTAGAGATAAAGGGAATGTCTCTATTGACCAGAATCATAACCCCACAGCTGTTAGGGGACCCTGAGGCAGTAAATACCTGCCCAATTTGTTGCCTCCTAAGTTGCAGACATTCACTTTCCAGTAAATGAGATTCTTGCAAAAATGTGATCTGAGAAGACAATAAGCTTAAATGCTTTAACACTTGGTATTATTTAACTCTTTTCCTTATCCCCTTCACATTCCATGTAGCCAGATTTACACTGCTGGCCATCTATGTAAAAAAAAAAATGAGTCTCTTATGTACCATCTAGGGATTACAACAATCGGAAGTAAATGCCCAGAACCCAAGTTTGCTGCTGTATCTCCCTCCCAACCCCACATCAGCTTCTCTCCCACCCAACTCCCCCAACCCCCCAAAAATATCCCAAACCCACCCAACGAACGAATAAAATGAAAACCCTGAACACAATATCATCCCCCTTCCCCACCCAAACTGTCATAAGCAACGTTCAGCACAATACCATTTTCTTCCTCCCCCCACAACCTCCCAAACATGTGCTCCCAAAACCCTGCCCTAATATGCAAACCTTCTTATACAACCAATGATCAGTGATATCTAAACAAAGGTAGAGATAGCATAAGTAATAACAGACAACTACTGGATTCCTGATATCCAGAAAAACAGGGAGCAAAAATGAGAAAGGGAAGTGAGAGCATCCCCCACTTGGGAGCAGTCCAAGGAACCTGAATACCTGAAAAAGAAAAAGGCAGTATAAAGCGTGATAGCAGAATACTCTATTGTAACTACTGCCACTAGCGAGATTGAAAATATTCCCAGTGACATTTGCACACAAAAGAATTAAATGCTCCCAAGTAGCAGATCTCCATATATTTTTACAAGCCCCCACTATTATATTCAACCGGGGAAAATAGATTCCTGAGACAAGTAATGGGGTTAATCCACCGAATATACTGCATGAGCACCCTCTGGTGATATTAACTCAAAAACACATGTCTAGCTAAAGCTAATACTGGGAGGTCATTCTCTTGACTAGTGTCTTAGCAAACAAAAACACCAGATCTGAGGGCTTTCATTATAATAACTACATCATGAGAAATAGATTGGTGTCCTTGGAAAAAGGAAAACAAGAAAATATGATCCACATGAAAAAAGAGATCTTCCTCCCAGACAAAACACACCCCCCTTGAAACAAACTCCTGGGATATGGAGTTGTTCCAAAACACTGAGCACTGAGATGGGAAGAAAAAAAGAGTAGGATTCCAATGAAAATAGTACCCTCCACCGTAATATTCAGGAACCTTTGAGACCAGACAGTTACATATTCCTCATTTTGAATAGTGGTACAAGAAAAAACTTCTCCCTTCCATCACAGAATAGGATGAGACCAAACAAACAGGTCAAGTGTCCTGAAACAGATCAGGCAGGGTAGCCTTAAGTCCCATAAGAGCTGCTTCAGGATTCTCATATGGGTTCCAGCCACTAGTACCTGTAATCTAGATGGGTAACCCATTTTAAAGCGAAGGCCTGCTGCTATGATTTTTGATACAATAGGGTAAAATGCAGTACGTTTTGCTCTGACTGACCCCAGTAAATCTTGGGCAGTTCCAAGCCTGGCATTTTCCCTTTCATTTCTTGCAGCTCTCTCACTTTTGCCAAAAAATGTTGTCAGTGCAAGTAATTTAAAAAGCGACAGATAATGGGACATGGCATTGCTTCTGGAGCTGGCTTGGGTCGCAGGGACCTATGCGCCCTTTCTATGGTGTACTTGGCCCCGAAAGGAGATGGACAAGCGATCTTTTCCATCAGTCTCTGCACAAATGTGAGTGTGTTCTGGCCTTCCTCTCCTTCCGGGAGGCCCAAGATAACTATATTATTTCTTCAGCTGTGACCCTCTAAATCCTCCAGCTTGGCTTCCAGACTAGAAATCCTTTGCCGCATAGCCACAAAACCGGGATCGATTTTTTTCCACTTGCTTCTCAAGAGAGGAGATTCGAGTTGCATTATCTGAAGTTTTCATTGAGACCTCTTTGAGTTTCTTAGAAAGGGATTTGATTTCAGCTGAAATTTCTTTAACTTCTTCCCGGAAGGGTTTAAACTCTTCCAAAAATCTGCTCAAAGTTAGGGGTTCTTGCTCAGCGATCAGGTTCTGAAGCTCAGGCTTATCCACCGCACTAGAGGCTCTTGATTTTTTTGGGGCCTTCTCAGGAGTGACCAGCAGGGTGTGCTTTTGCAGAGGCTTCTTCATGTAGACCTCCATAATTGACAAGAACAAACCAGCAGGCGCACAGGGTATTAAGAAGGCGGTAATAAACAATCTTTCTGGTTTTTAGGGAGAAATAATAGCCAAAATAGTGATATTTTGCAGTTAAGAGGCTGGAGCTATGCAGAGGAGCTTCCACCCAGTACCCTGCATCACATGATCCCCCTTGTCCTAACCCTTTTTGATACAATCTTTGTGAAGCACATGGGCAAGCATTTAAAAATAGTCCTTGGGCCTCTTACAATAGGGAGATGGCCTGGATCAGGGTTATTTAATTAATAAAGCTCAGCTGACTAGGCCCCCATGTTGGCATAATGTAAAATCTAGCAGAGATTCTGATAGACCACAGGAGTCAGCACATCCCATCCAGGATCCTCCTCTTCAGAGGCAGAAGTGCAGAAGTGCAGAGTGGTCCATCCCTTGTTAGTACAGAGGCACCTATAGGTGAGTGGGAAGGTAATGTTTTGTTCCCTCAGTCGGACAGTCCTACTGAGGTTTCTGACATTCAAGATTCTCTGCCTTCTGGCCCTGAGGTAGGGGCTATCTCTGATCCTTCCAGTATTACCCACCCTGCAAGCTGTAGCACCGGTAGATCCTAGCCATTCTCAGACAGGTAGGGCAGATATGACTATTGTGCAAAGGAAGATGAGAGGTTGGGAACAGAAGTCAAAATCTGTGACAACTAAAATACCTCTTTATAACAGATATGATACTCTTGGAGGGGTGAAAATGTGGGAGAACATGGTGGAGGAGGTTGACAATTCTGAAATTTCTTCAGTTGCTCCACAGCAAGATATTTCCTCAGATGTAGATGACTTATAGGCTGAGGCCTTTACAGCTAAAATGAAACAGGGCACATCCAAGTCTAAGTCTCGTAGAGTGTTGGGCAATTCTCTCTAATGGATTGTGTTTATTTCCTTTACCTCTTTATGGGGTCCCTAACTGTGACAACTTTAAATGTTAACAGTATAAAATTACAGAGGAAAACTTTATTGACGTCTACTCTCCAACAGTCTCCTGGGGATATTTTCTTCTACAAGACACTAGGCTTGTCTTATGCTAAATCCTTATGGGCATGCAGACCCTCTTTTTGGTCTGTGGGCCTTGAACTCAATGATGGCGTGGGTATACTTCTTTGGGGACCTGACTGGCATGTAACTAAGCTAGTAGATATTTCCCCTGGGTGGGCACTTATGATTGATGGAATCAAAGGGGATAAATCTTTCTGGGTTTTCAATATGTATGCCCCTCAGACTAAAGTCTTAAGAACTGATTTGTTCAAAGCAGCAGTACTAGAAAATCAGGAAGTGATTATCAAAATTCAGCTTTTTGGATGGAACCATGCAGCCATAGTTCCGGTTTCCACATCTGTAAATATTTATTTCTAGCGATCTTTGTTTTTTTAGATATTTAAAATGTATTTCCATTTTTGTAGCTCTATAGTAAATATGGCTACTGCCTAATTTTCAGCCAGGCTCCCCCATCACATTGCATCATGTCTTTTGTTTACTTCCATGGAACCCTGTGCTGCTCATTCCCACTGTCCCTGTGTAGTACTGAGAGTCATGTGCACACACTGTTGGCAGCAGAGGGTTCCAGTTCAGCATGGTGGGTGGGAGAAATGTAAACAGAAACAAACAAAAAGGGAGAAAATTATGGGGCAACAATACAAAGAAATTAAGAAAGATTACCAGGTAAGTGCTCAAAAGAGCACAGGGAACAAACTGCTGCAAAAGATATGACTTTTATCTAGTACTGCTGCTTTAAAGAAATTCAACCATATATACATACTGCTAAAATTGTGGTGCTGGGAGATGATTTCAACTGCCCTATTCCAGACATTGTTGGTAGACAGCTAGATAAAAAATATACTGCAATTCTAATTTTCTGCAAGGTATGGTCACTTTAGCTGGTTTACAAGATATGTACAGTATATTTATAGTGTGTGTGTGGGGGGTATCCTTTTAAGGGTCAGAAGGGGAAGACAGTGAAAAGGACAGGAAACCATTGAGGTGGTATTTAAACATTGTACTGTGTGAGGAAGGGCCGAAGATAGATATGATTACTAATCAGGTTACCCTGAGAATGGGTGAAATTGCTCCTGAATGCAGTGAATGTGGTAGGTTTAGCCTGGAAGAGGTAAATTTGATTGAACCCTTTACTTATAAGCAATGCTTAGAGTTAAGATTACTTAAATCAAAACTTTTAGGGTTAGATAAAAATAGGGGTGATTTGGTAAATAAATGTGAAATGATGGGGAAAAGGCACAGGGAAGTAGAAGAAGAGGGTGAAACAGGAAGAAACATGGAGGTGAGTGGTGAGTCCAAAAAGGGTAGAAGAGCAATGAACTTTACTGTACCAACACGGTATAGATATGCACCACTACTGACACTTGTAGAAAGTATTGAGAATGAGGTTCATGATATTGAAAGTATGATAGCAAGTGAACTACAGGAACCAGCTGAGGATAATTCAACAACTCAGGGATCACTTTACCCCTACTGTGGTAATACAAAATGGACACCCTTCTGAGGGACAAACAGCAATGTCAGCAGAAGGGAGGACAGAAGGATATAGACATGAGGAGCAGGTGAAAAACATAAGTTGTAGTATGCAAGTGGAGCAGGGTGGGGCAACAGCGATAAAGCCACATGATAAAGGTGAACAAAACTATAGACGAGTGTGTATTGTAGGAGATTCACTTATAAGGTACACAGATTACTTTACAACAAAGCTGGATAAAACAAGAGTGATCAGTAGCTGCCTACCAGGGGCTGGAGTCAGGGAAATATTAACTATTTTGCCTGACCTGATGAATACTATGCCTGTGAATTCACTAGTGTTAATCTACATAGGGACTAACGATGTAAGACATAATAGTCCTGAGGATATTTTTTAATGGCATATAAAGACATTTATGCAAGACTGAGTACAAAAGGATGCCCAGTTATTTATTCTGAAATTCTACCCACACTGAGAACAAATGAGATGATTATTTGAAAAATGAAAAAAAAATAATTGGTTTGAGACAATGGTGTACCATAAAAGGACTAACTTGTCTAAATACATGGGAAGAATTCATTGGTAGAACATGGCTGTACAGGAGGGATAAGCTGCACCTAAATAGGGCTGGTAGTGACCAATTAAAAGGTCTATTTCTCTAAACCATTCGGAAAGATTTAAACTGCAGGGGACAATGGAGAGAGGGTATAATCTAACAACAAAAGACAAAGGGAAAATCATGAGAGAAAAGGGAAATGGATTAAAACTAAGGCATAGACATACAAAACAACTGGAGATGGTCGTCCACTTATGAGGTCCCCGACTACACCTTCTCCAATATCCTTGTGATCTCCGAAGTGCACTGCAGCCTTACTTGCTGTCTAGATCTTCGGTGCCTTATGTATACAAGCAGGGTAAAGCATACCCATGCTAAAAAACTCCCAGGTTGTCAAGCGCATAGTAGGTGGTATCTCCTCTGGCTCCTCCTAATTGCACTACTACTGGCCGGTGATATTGAAACCAACCCTGGCCCATTAAATCTGACCCACAAAATCCCTCCCATATGGGGCATGGGTAAGGGGCTAAAAATAGCTCATCTTAACATTAGGAGCCAGCTACCTAAACATGATGAGCTTTTAGCATGGGTTGCACTCTACAAATCTGACATCCTACGAGTGACGGAGACCTGGCTGAAACCCTCTGTCCCTGACTCTGCCTGCGAACTCACTGGGTATGAATTCAACCGACTGGACAGAGCTGGGGGAAAGAGGGGGGGGTAGCATACTAATCTACCACAAGAGCCACTTAAAAATCTCCCAAATTGCCCACCAGGATTCAAACGTGTCCCCCTGTGAGTTGCTACATGTGCTACTGCTACTTGGGGACACAAAGAAACTGCACCTGGTGTGCACCTATAATCCTCCAAGAGGTGGGCTACCTGGATTAACTCACCTCATGAACAAAACTGGTCCCAGAGTCGGGGATAACAAACTCATAATCCTGGGGGATGTAAACCTTAACTGGGATAGTGGTGATGTTAAGCAGTTTGAGTCTCTGCTTGCTAACTTTGCCCTGACCCAGCTCATCCAGGAACCAACTAGGCAGACAGCAAATGGATCCTCCAGCACCTTACTGGACTGGATCATGTCTAATCATCCTGACAGGATCTCATCAGCAGGTACATTATCTGACTCCATCTCTGACCACTCACCGGTTTTCTGTGTATGGAAAATTCCCAACCCCAAAATTCCACACAAAATTAAGCATGTCAGAAACTACTCTAGATTCGATATTGAGGAGTTCCTGGAAGACCTAAGAGTTACTGACTGATCTGGGGTGTATGGTGCCACTGACCCCTCGGCAGCAACCTCTTACTTCCTCTCCACATTTGGGGCCTTGCAAGACAAGCATGCTCCCATGGTCACCCGTAGGGTGAGGGGGTCCGCTACCCTCTGGTTAAATGGGAATCTCCTAGCCCAGATGCGGGAGAGAGATAAGTGTTGGGCTCGTTCCAAAGGTACCAGTGATCTCATGATTATTCAAAGGTACAGACACCTTAGGAACAAATGCAAAAAGGCCATCAGTGCAGCAAAGAGTGACTTCTGCAAGTCCGCCCTACTAAGCTCTGCCAGTAATCCCAGGAGGTTCTGGAGAGATGTTAAATCCCTTGTCAGCGGATCCTCCCACCCGGGGGTTATGGACATGGTTATAAATGGACTCTACTGCAATAATCCTCATACTATTTCCAACTGCCTAAATAATCACTTCTCTGACCTCTCTGGCTTCACTACCCTCTTCTCACCTGATGAGGCTCTGTCCCACCCCCTTCCCTCCACTCTGCTGGAGGGTCACCCTTCTCTTCAAATGTTCCACCTCAGGGCTGTATCAGTTCAGGACTTGCAGAAATGCCTAGCTGGCCTCTCCCAGTACTCCAGTCCTGGCCTAGACAACCTGGAGCCTAAACTCCTTAAGCTTGGTGCTGCACACATTGCCTCACCAGTAGCCTTTATCTTCAACCTATCCCTTGGTCTGGGGATCATCCCAGACATCTGGAAAGAGGCAAGGATTGTCCCTGTACTGAAGCAAGGAAATCCCAAACTACCTGACAATTATCGACTGATTGCCATTCTCCCAACCCTTAGTAAGCTCCTTGAAAAGGTAGTGGCTGAGCAGCTTTCGGAATATATCCACTCTCATGAACTTCTGTCCCCAGCCCAACATGGCTTTCGTAAGAGACGAAGCACCACCACAGCCTTAATCTTGGTTACATCAAGTATCCTGAGAGCCATAGACCAGGGCAAACTCTCTGGTTCAATATTTATTGACCTGTCCAAAGCCTTTGACCTCGTTGACCACAAACTGCTTGGTGCACAGTTGTGGTCACTTGGCCTCTCCCCCCATGCCATGAAATGGCTAATGGGTTATCTACATGGCAGAAAGCAGCGTACCTGCTTCAATAAAATCCTCTCCGAGCCCCTACCGGTGACCTCAGGAATGCCTCAAGGCTCGGTACTAGGTCCCCTTCTCTTCTCCCTCTTCACCAATCAACTACCCATGGTTACTACCAGCTGTAGCGCCACCATGTATGCAGATGATCTGGTAATCCTGGCTCACTTCCAGAATGCCACTACCCTAAACCAGAACCTGACCAATGACTTTAACAGGGTATTGTCATGGGTTACTAGTCACAAGCTGGTCCTGAACCTGAAAATGACACAGGCTATGCTCTTTGGCTCAATGTCTAAAATCAAAGCCTCATCAGCCTGCTTACATATCACCAGCATAGATGGATCCTCACTACCCATAGTGAGCTCCATCAAATATCTGGGGGTAACACTTGACCCCCAACTTGACATGGTTAATCATATCCTTAACATCAGCAGGGCGGCAAACTGCAAACTGGGTCTGGCCTATAGGGCCAAGTATAACCTTACACCGGCAGCCAGGCTTGCCCTAGTGAAGGGTGTGCTTCTTCCCTCCCTCAGCTGGCTGCACCTATTTGCTCACTCTCCAAAGACACATCTCACCCGTGGAACGCAGCCACAATAACATTTGTCATTTTGCCTTGGCTGCCCCCGACTCACCCACCATTGTGAGCTATATGAGAAACTCTGCTGGCTCTCACCAGCTAGATACCTTGATTTTGGTTTGGGATGCCTCTCTGGGAAAGTGATCAGAACTAGCACCCCCCAAGGGCTGGGCCAGCTTCTGCCTAAACTGAATCCCAACCCCTACCAACTTAGGTGTCTCACATCAAGGATGCTCAAAGTCCCTCCTACCTGGACCCTCATGGGGGATTGGGACTGTGCCATAAGTGTGCCCAGACTCTGGAATTTGCTGCCTGTGGATATCTGCACTGCCCCCTCCTATCTGAGTTTTCAAAATTCCCTGTAGGTTTTCCTAAAACTAGCATCAGAGTGTGACTGCCCCAAAAATCCCTAGAGTAAAGTGTCAAATTGTTTTGTATGAACCTCCCCAGGGTGTCTCCATTGAATTCCTGGAGATATTTTATCCACTGTATCAATGACTTCTGACTACTCCTGCCTAAAAAGCCTTGGGCATTTTTACACCCATTATTGCTCCACGGTCATAGGCAAACCATGACATATTGTACTTTGGTCACTTGGTAGAAACGTGTACTACCAAGTGTTTCTATTTCTGTCTAACATGTGCATATTTAGAAACGTGATGAGCTGTACATACCTGTCTGTGATCCAACTAGCCTAGGGGGTGTATATGGCAATGTTATAAGTTATATTATGACCAATCCAGTCCTTGAGCTATGATCCACTCCTATGTATGATGACCTGAATATATCTGTCAGTTGAACTAGCTAGTCTAGAGTGTATAATCTGAAATGTGCTTACTACTGTATGTTTTCCCTAGCGTCAAATGATGTATTTCCCACGTTTGTTTACTGTGACAAAAAAACTGTACTCTCTTTGCCATGTCTCCTTGACTGTTGTTCCTCATGTTGTACTTTCCCAGGTCATTCCTGAAAATAGGCATAATACTTGTCTAGTGTACTTACCCAGTAAACAAAAGCTAAATAAATAAATAAAAGAAAAAAAAAACATTTTTAAGGGTGCTATACTTATATGCTAGGAGTCTGAGTAATAAAAGAGATGAGCTACTTTGTAAATAATATAGATGTATGTGTGGTTACTGAAATCTGATACAAGGAAGGAGACTGGGGGACTGAATTTGCAGGTTATGGATCCTTTTTAAAGTGTAGGAAACAGAAAAAAAAGTGTGGAGGAGGGACCGTGTTCCTTAAGAATGAACTGACAGCATGTAAGATAACACCACAGAAAATTAAAGATGGAGATGAAGAATTAATGTGGATTAAGCAGGGTCAGAAGACTCACAGCATAGTTATAGGGGTGGGTTATAGGGCTTGCTATCCTAGAAAATGATTTGTTTATATAAGCATTGGAACAAATGGATGTAGATGACAAATATATTTTAATGGGGGATTATAATTTTCCAACTATTAATTGGTATACATTGGAAGGTACTACATGTACAGAAAATAGATTTATAGATGCAATGATAAAAAAGAGTTTTGAGCAACAGGTTACAATTAATACACAATATAAGAATATTTTAGAGCCACTATTCTCCTCACAACCAGAGAATATATAGAATTTAACTATACTGGAACCATTAGCCAATTCTGATCATAATAAGATCATGTTTGACATAATCACCAAGTGGGAAAAAGTGAATGGAACAACTACTGTTAGGTGTTATCATAAAGCAAATTACAAAGCCATGAAAAAATATTCAACTGATTGGGACTGGAAGGAGGAACTTAAGAACAAAAAGATGCAGCATATTTGGGAAAGGCTACATGCTAAAATAGAATACTGTGTACTTAATTATGTACCGGAATGAAAAAAGTATATATCAGCTAAAATAATGCCTACATGGTTTAATAATAACATCAAAAGAAATATAAGAATGAAGAATAAATAATATAGTGAATTTAGGAGGAAAGGTTCTAGGGAAAATTGGAATAAATATAAAGCACAAAGGAAAGGATGTAAAATAATTATTAATAGAGCAAAAAGGATACCGAAAATACACTGGCAAAAAACATTAACAGAAATAACAGTAAGCAATTTTACAACTATGTTGGATCGTTGAGGGGTAATCAGCCTAAAATAGGACCACTTAGAACTGGAGGTGGGATTATTGCAAATGCTTAATAAGTATTGTTTAGGAAACTTCTTACCAGTAGAACAAAAATTGTACAGAAATCAGAGGGAATTTTTGGAAATGATGGATATAACAATCACAAAAAAGACTGTTAAGGAAAGATTGCTGAAACTAAAACCTAGCAAATCACCGGGACCCGATAGCATGCACCCAAAGTTATTAGTTGAACTGGCTGAGGAACTTGCAGGACCAATAGCGACACTGTTTTCTGCATCGATAAATGAGGGGAGGGTGTTAGATGAGTGGAGGGAGGCAATTGTAACGCCTCTACATAAGGGTGGAAGCAGGCAGAAGGTTAAAAACAATCACCCCATAAGCCTGATCTTGGTTCTGGGTAAGATCTTGGAGGGAATGTTACAGGAGTACATACTCACTCAGATAAGGGTACAAGGGCATCAGGACATCACGCAACATGGTTTCTTTCAGGGTAATTCATGTCTCAAAAATAAGTTACAGTTTTATGAATCGGTTAGTGTTGCACTAGACAAGGGGTTATCAGTGGATGTCATTTACTTGGATTATGCCAAGGCATTTGACAAGGTCTCCCATAGCCTTTTGATTGATAAATTGGTGGAATTTGGAAAACACAAATCTGGTCCAATGGATAGATTTCTGGTTAGATGGGAGCACGCATGATGCCTACATATGACACCAGCTGGCGCTCTGCATGAGGTTCGAGGATGGGGACATACCAAGAGGCCATCTGATAGGTGCATGTGACAGGGCACCAACAGCACAGGAGGGTACCAGTGCCGGAACACATGGGCTGGGCAGTGTGATGCAGGTGCATGGGCCCTGGGACAGCAGGAGTGTGCAAGGGTAAAAAAGACGGACACAGGGTGGCATGCACGCACCATGCACCACACCACAGATGGGAGCATGCAGGTGCAGCTGTGGTAGGGATGCAGGACTGCCAGGTATAGGGATGCACGGCCAGTAGAGCAGGACAGGTGCACACGCCACTGAGGGCAGGGATGAGGACAGGGCACATGCCACAGTGTAACCCAATGTACTAAGAGACACACATGTCTACCCCCACAGGAGACGCTGAATATCCACTGAGGCCCTGGCTCCTCACCCCCTTCCGATGACAAGGAACAGTGGCAGAGGAATGCTACAATGAGGCACACATCGCAACATGTGCCATCACAGAGTGTGTCTTCAGCATGTTGAAGATGCAATTCCAGTGCCTGTGTCGATCAGGTGGTACCCTACAGTATAGCCATGAGAAGGTCTGTGGCATATTCCTGGCCTATTCTATGCTACACAACATGGCCCAAGACCATGGGATACCTGTTGAGGCCAGTGACGGTAACAGTTCCAGTGAGAAGGAGGAGGGGTGGGGGAGGGGGTGGACAGGGCACCCCCTAAGGGGCAGGGAGGTGAAGCCAGGCAGGGCCACAGAGATCTGAGGCTGGTGGAGAGAGCATGGGACTACCGCATGCATGTGGTGGAGGAACACTTTGGGCCACACAGGTGAGTATGCAGGTATGAACGCATGCAGGTGTGTGCACCACAGTGCAGAGACTGCATGTCGTGGGCACAGTGGACACTGGACGTCACACAGCGGTGCACACACAGGTGAAAACACATGGTGGGAGACACACACACATACCAGGCATGCATCAACTAAGCACCACCCAGGCCATGTCACAGATGTCATGGGTCAGTGTACACTGCAGCCTGCACATGGGCACTGCAGGCACTGGAACACACTGATCATTCCCATGACACATGGCACAACAGCGGTGCACACAGACATGCAGGACATCCTGCACAGGTAGCACAGAGTGGTGCCAGGATGGCTGTGGGGCAGGCGACCACCACACACACTGCCACTGGCTTCACCTGCAGGGCGTCTGGTACACATGGGTGTGCCATCCCGCCACCACAGGCCCGGAGACATGGGCATCACAGGATAACCCCCCAGCCGCCACAGACATTAGGGCAGCCTCTGCCTCAGCTGATGGTGGTGGGACTGCCAGCACCAGCCAAACGAGGTGTTCCCTGTGACCCTAAAGGGGTGCTGTACTGAGACTGTGAATGGGTGCCCAGTGGAGTGACCATCCCACAGCCACCATCCAAGCCATGGACGGTGGGTATGGAGGCCAGTGATGATGGAGTCAGCAGCAGGGGGTTCACCTGGCTTTGCTGCCGGGGCATACAGGTCATGCTCCTGGGTGTCTGGATGTACAATGCCCATGGCATGTTGTCAATGCAGCCACCACCTCCACAGCCACTGCAATTCACTCAGAGCTGTGGTCATACCCACCTGCATGATGTGTGTCTCTGCCAACAGCTGTGGACTCATGCTCCTACATCATCACAGCCCTGTGGCTCCAGAGCTCCATACGGAGGGCCTCCTGCCCCTCCACAGTCACCCACAGGAGGTCAAGGTGGGTCCCCATGTCATCAGTGGGTGTTGGGTCATGGTGGCATCACCAACAAGCAGGGGATGTATCAGCCTGTCCCAGTGCATTCACAGCTAGTGGATGCACCTGGCAGGCTGTGACATGGGCGGGGCTTGGCTGGACACCACCACTGACTGCCCATGGGTGGTGTCCTCTAGGGCCACTGGAGCGGGTGCATGCACAGAGGCACCCTGCCTGGATAATACCAATGTTGCTGACACTGCACTAGGCAGTGGTGCAGGAAGCACAGCACGCACAGCTGCAATCAGCTGTGCTGCATCTGCACTTAAACGCAGCGCAGTGGGAACATCAGTGGCACCCAGGGCCACATGCACAGGCAACCCCGTGATGTGTGCACCGCTGTCAGCCATTTCTGCGTCGGTGGTGTCGGTGATGCATGCAGTGGTGCCAAGACCCTCCCCCTGCATGCCACTGGTGAGCACAAGAAGGGCATCAGCAATGTCCACCACATCTTCTGGGTCGGCATCAGACAACCCGGACAGGCTCCCCAACCAAGCGATGTACCCAATGGCCATCCTGCCACCACTGGCTGAGGGGCCCGCAGGACCCACCTGCACCGGGGCCATGACTGGTGTTGCTCAGGATGTGGATGGTGCAGGTACTGAGTCATCCACCGTGGTGTCATCGGTCCTGTGTGATGGGCCTGCATCATCGGCCTCGAGGGTATCATGTTCAGCCATGGCCATGGCTGCTCCCTGGAGGCATGATGATGCTGTAGGAAGAGGAATGGAGACCATGGTTAATGCACAGTACACATATGTCACATTGGTAATGCACAACAGAAAACAGCCACCACACGGTGCCAGGTCCACAGGCCTGACCACCCCAGGGCCAGGGCGTGACATTGCCAAGCAGGCCATGGAGTGGTCGAGCCTGTCACTGTCCCATTGTTCACACTGTGTGAGAGTGGTCTCACATGCCACATGGATGCACAGTGGACACGTGCCCTCCGGTGCTGCGGCATAGTACCCACAGCACCATAGGGCATGTCACGTCAGGCCAGGGATGACCATCCCTGGGATGCTGTGCCAGAGTGTACAGTGACAGTGCATGCCATGCAGTGACAGGCATGGCAACCATGGCACATGGGTGGGCGAGCCGTGACGGGCTACCACCAGTCTGGAATCCACCACCTGGGACACCATGCACAGCTGTCCGGGACATACTGACAGCCAGGATAGCCTTGTTGGGGCTGAGCTGTTCCACTGTGCTTGGTCCACCCCCTTTCCACCATGGGGATGCCTGGATGTTGGTCACCTTTTCCTTGGCCCTCCTGCACTAATTATTCCAGTGCTTACAGCACTCTTAGACAGTGCAATTGTACGGTGCCATGGCATTCACCAGCAGGGTGACCTCCTGCCAGCCTACTGCCTGCACCATCTGGCTGTCTTCCCTGCTGGTGAGGATGTCCAGGTGTAAGTGGCATGCCTCTATGAGTGCCATTTCCTCATCCTTGCTGAATTTTGATCACC
Organism: Neoceratodus forsteri; assembly: GCA_016271365.2. Taxonomy (NCBI): domain Eukaryota; kingdom Metazoa; phylum Chordata; order Ceratodontiformes; family Ceratodontidae; genus Neoceratodus; species Neoceratodus forsteri. The sequence goes on from CM057458.1 coordinate 204,820,317, forward strand.
GCCTGGTGGTGGCACCTGCATCCTCTGACATACTGGCTACTGTGGGGGGAAGTATCCAGGTGTTAATCATGCCTGTGGGTACACATGTTTCCGCACCCGTCTGCCTCTGTCTGTTGCCCCCCCCCCCATGCTCTGTGATGCCGGTGTTCTGGGCGGTTGTCTGCAGGTGATTGTCCTGGCACAGGTGGCCGTGCCCCCATGGTACATGGTCCACTGGGGATGCTGCACAGGCCATGTATGATCACCGGTCCACGGCTGGACAAACAGTGTAGCCACCCCAGGGGGGCACACTGTGCAGTCTGCCATGGTCATGTCCTGGTACCTCTGCAGCATGTGTGCTGCCACCGTGGTACCCCGGCTGTCCCGGGTGACACCCTTGCTATGCCTATGGGGTGGGGGCACAGGACATGTGGCTACAGCCATGGTGCAGCTGGTTGCAGTGTGCAGCATGGGGACACTGCCATTGTGCCTGCACAGGTGCCACTGTGTGCCTCAGACTGACCTGTGGCACTTTGCTGCATCCACCACACATTGCCAGTGCCACCTAGTCACACATACCTCTCATGTGTTCCACTATACAGGGAACAGGTCCTCTGTTTACATCACATGACCTCCCCTGTTCCACATTGCAAGGCCTAGGCCCACTGACGACCGTATCATCATTTAGCAGGACTGTATCATCCATGCTGAGATGTGTACATCCTGGTTCACAAACAGCCATTCTGGACATGACAGGGAACAGTCTATCGGTGATCTGTGCACCTTCTGTACTTCCCTGCTGGAGTATTCCACATTATGACCATTTGTTCCACATATTGGGAGGCATTGTTCCACATGTGGGGGCCATAATCATTGGGAGGTATGCATGCTCATATTCAATCCCCCCAGTATGTTCTGTAGGACCTGTGAATATAGCTGTGTACTCACTTTCAAGGCACTGACTCCTCTCAGTCATCTGATCTCGGCCTGCTGAATTGGGAGCATTTATGGCTCAGGGTATGCAAATGAGGCCTGAGCCTCTGGTAATGAGATGCCAATCAGCTGAGATGCCCATGCATGTGGGATGAGGCTGTTTTGGGTGCATTATCTGTGAATTGCACAATTGCCCCCAGCTTATCTCACTTTACAAGGAGCATCTCAGTGTTATGCCACTGGCAGAAGAGTGCATCTCTAGTGTATGTGCATATCATTGGGTGCCTGTTCCTGTATCTGGTACAACCTACACGGCGCTTCTGTCGTGTATGCGTGATCACCGTGTCTGATGGCGCCATTATGCTGCTTACTCGATGTGCTGTTGCAGGTCTGCTGTCCATGACGCTGTGTACTCTTATCACACAGTGTGGTCCCTTATGCACGGTCCATGCTGCACTGTGTCTGTAGTGCCCATGGATAGCGCATGGCACCCAGTAGGTGTACATAGCACATGCCATGCACAGCATGGTGTCCACACACGCATCATGCATGCACGACCAGGTCATGGCCTTGCCACGATGTTGCGGTCTCCATTGTGCATGCACGGGCATGTTGCCTTTGACCGATCACACTTCACGCACAGTGCACACCGTGCTGCACATGCCTCGGTGTTTCACGTGGTGCATATCAACCACTCAGCTGCACATTGCTGTGTTGCACCTTGACACTATGTCTTGGTATTATAGTATGCCTATGGCAGGAGACAGACACCTAGGGCCATGAACTGGTCCCAGGTGGAGCTGCTGCTTCTGGTGGTTCTTGTCCTGTCTGTGGAGGGGCAGCTGTTTGGGTAGGATGACCACCAGGAGCCCAGGGCCCAGGTGTGGGCCTCCATTGCCCATAGGCTTGTGTGGCACACAGGGATGCCACTCACTGGGAAGCAGTGCAGGCATTGGTTTGGCGACCTCCAGAGGTGGGACCCGGAGAGACTGGCACAGCTGCATCACTGTGCACACAGGAGTGCACTGCCAAGGCTAGGTAGGTGTTGATCATCTGGCTGCTTTTGTGGCATGTGCTGGGTGTTTGTGTTGAGGCCCTCATGGGGCACCCACATGGGTCTCAGGTATCCTGCACATGTGGCAGTGCTGCACCTGTCCATGCTGCCATATCATGTGTGCCATGGGGTAGGCACTGGTCTGTGCTGTGTCTGCATGCAGGCTACTGGGGGCTGCACAGCTGCTTACCACTGTCTGCTGCATGGACACAAGCTGGTGATGGTGGGGCACTGTGGCAGTGCATCCTGCACAGTGGCAGTGTCTGGCTGTCCATACATTGCCTCTGCATGTCAGTGTTATGGTGTGTGTCTGACACTGCTATGGTGGCTCATGGTGCTGTCTGTTGTGTTTTGCAGGACCAGATGCCTGGCAGAGGGCCGCAGATGCCATTGAGGTGAGGAGGAGGAGGATCATGGGTGCCAGGCCTGGTGCCCTTCCAGGGGCAGGTGAGAGCTGCATTCTACTATTGCTGCATTTCAGTTGCTGTGGGTTATAGCAGGTTGGGGGTGTTGTCCATGTTCAGGCCCTCAGTGTGTGTTCTCTCTGTCATTGCTGTAGGTCTCCAGAATCACCATGCTGTGGCATGGATCAACAGATCCATGTGGCCATCTAGGCAGCCCTGCACCCACTATCCAGGACTGTTCAGCACCTGTTGGCTACCCTGTAGGATGTCCTGCTGTGGCTCCCATTCCGTGGCCATTCCAGGGTGTTGCATGGCAGGGCACAGCATCGGGAGTGGCCCCCTGCCTCTTACTGGGGCTGTTCTGTGAATATAGTTGTTGTTCATAGCCCACTGTTACTGTGTCCTTCCTGCCCTCCTTCCCATCCCTGCCATTCCCTTTCTCTATTTGGTGTTGTTCTAGTTGTTTGTTGTTCTTCTTTTCTGTTGTACAGTTTTTTATCTGATGTTACACTTTTATAAACATGTTGTTCTCAGCACTTGTCTCTGTGGGTTTCATTGTTCCAGCTCTGTGGGTGCTCCCTCGTGCCCTGCTGGCTTGCTCCACTTGCTCTGAATAGCTCCCCTGTGTGACTCAGGGCATCCAGTGTTCCCTGGTGCATCTCCAGTTGCACCAGCGCATCTCCAGTTGCGCTGTACTGTTTCAGAGCAATTCACAGAGGGGCTGCGCTCGACACTTCCCATTGAGCATGCCTCTGTGAATTGCTCTGTCTGTGCTAGGCAAATTTGATTTGTGCCTGTACATTTGTGATGCGCCCAGCACAATTTCTTTATGAATCCTGCACTTGATCTTTTCAAGGGTTGTAAAAAGAGGAGCGACTCCAGGGTTTTTATAAATTTCAGGTCAGTAGATGGTTTCCATCACATCAGATTTATTGAGGGTTACTCAAGAATTTGAATCTCATTTGTATGCTAAGGATCAAGCTTCTGGTGTTTCAGACTTCTTGAAATATGTTATAGTTCCAAAATTAGGGGATAATGTTTTGAAAGCTTTAACTGTTCCTACTTATATTTTAGAAGTTTTAGGGGTCATTAAAACCCTAATGGGTAATTCATCCTCAGGATGTGATGGACTTCCATCAGAATTTTATTAAACCTTTGCTTCCCAATTGTCCCCAGCATCAACATCTGTTTTTAATGAATGCTTGAGGACTGGAACACTTCCAGACTCTATGAATATGGCCTTATTAATTTTTTTTATTTATAAAGGGAGACAGACCTCTCCTTAATAATTAGATACCTTTATGCCTTTTATGTGTAGATTTGAAGATTATCTCTAAGATCCTTGTTAAACATTGTGAAAAGGCAGCTCTGATGGTGATTTCCCCATATCAAGCATGCGCAGTTCTGGGTAGATCCATTCAGGATAATTTGAATCTATTATGGGAAATATTTGCTAGGCAATTTTCAGACTCCTTTTCTGTTTTTTTGATTTCTTAAGACTAGGAGAAGGCTTTTGATATGATAGCTCATGAGTATCTTTCTTTGGTTTTGGAGAAATATGGTATAACTGGAAGTTTTAGTAAATGGATAAAAAATACCTATAGGTTGCCTTATGTTTGTCCCATAGTTAATGGTTGGAAGGGGGAAGGATTAGGATGTATAAAGGAGTGTGGCAGGGATGTTCCTTAAGTCTATTATTATACAGCATGCTTTGGTATTGATCCTTTATTGAGATTGTTAAACACTCATGAGAATAATTTAGGTCTCCATCTCAGAGAGGGTGCTCCAGAGGTCAGACTACTGGCGTATGCAAATGATTTCTGTCTTCTTCTTTGAGAAGAAGTCTCATGTGAAGAAGTGGCAGGTATCTTGCAAAAATTTTCATGTGCATCAAGATCTCATATTAACTTAAACAAGAGTAAGGGGGTGGTTTGGGGCTTTATATGAATATTGCTACTACAATTGCTGAAATACAGATAAAAGGCAGTGAAATTGATATTTTGGGGTTTACTTTTGGACACCTAGATATGGCTAAGATGAATTAGAAATGTCAGCTGGTAGATGTAGGGGTATGGTGGCACAGTGGAAAGGATGGAGACTGTCCAAAAAGAAACAGGTTTTCATAATTTTTAAATGTTATTTATGGCAGGCCCAATGTGCTAATGCTTTGCAACAAAAGAATAGTATCTACAGTATATAGAATTATTCAATAATTCCTTTGTAGTCTGTGGTAACATTTATTGTAAAGATAGGGAGGTACATTCAATTTTACAACTCTGGAGATTATGGATATTAGCCATGTTCCAAGATCATTCCTTTTTCAGTCAGAAGTTATATTTATTTATTTAGTTTTTGTTGACCAGGTAAGTGCACGACCCGGGGGAGGGGGATACAGATGAATGCCAACTGACCTTGAACCAGATTAAGCTGTTGGTGGTATTTTTAGTGAATGAGGGAAATTTGGCCAGGACACCGGTGAAATTCCCCTACTCTTTTTTGATAAGTGCCATGGGATCTTTAACATCCACCTGAACTACCACCAATCCAGGCAGATGGGACCTCAGTTTAACGTCTCATCTGAAAGACAGCACCTCAGAAGAAATTCCCCAACTCTGCTTCCTGTGAGTAGAGGGGACCCATTTTCCTGTGGGACCAAGATGGCGGCTTCCATTGATCCTGGTGGAGGTGAGATTGTCCTTGGAGCTGAGGAGTTGGCCTCCTCCTCAGTTCCTCCTGTGTGTGGGGCTTTTTCCATCTCTGAGAAGATGGATGAGGATATTGCTCCTAAGTTGCCTGCATCTGAACTGCCTAGTCTGGATACTGTTACTGTTCTTGCTCTGCTGAGGATCATTTGTTTACCTCTCCTGCTTGTGTGGCTTCCTCTGAGGCTCCTATTTTTTCCATGGACCCACTGCTGCAGACGGACTTCCCAAGCTGTCATTTGTTTCGGTCCCGTTGCGAGTATTTGCGAGCCCTTCTTGCTGCAGAAGAGACCCGCGAGCATCACAGCCAATCCCTCCATCTTGAGACAGAAGCACTGCTTACTGGAGCTCCACTTTCTACAACAGCTGTCAGTTCACCAGAAGTATGCACGACAGAGTTTGGTGCTGGGTCTGCTGCAACTCCAGACATGATAAACAGTGAGTTACAGACCTCCATGGACATGAATGGTTCCTGTATGTCATGTCGGGAACCTGCCAGTAAGATTTCTATTGTTTCTTCTGACACTGCCTTAATTCCACATTTACAGGCTGGAGAGGGTTTGGGGGAGGACACTGCTTCTAGAACAGTTGCTCCTGGGGAGCTGTCAGATTCTGTGACTGGCACTGCATTTCTCACTACAGTTTCTCGCAGTACTGAATTGTCTGGGGAAAGTTCTAACTTTGATAACAATTTGTTGGTTACGGGGCATACTGTTGCTGATGCCTTGCTGGCTGCCGGGTGGGTTAAAGCTGGTACAAATCAGCCTTGGGTGTCGCCTTCATGACCGGAGTCTGCTCTTGCTGACCCTATGGAACTTCCCTCTTCTTTCGAGTTGTCTGACCCCCCGGTTCTTTTTCCTCAGCAACAAAACCCTATGGAAACCTCTCCTTTGCCCAGTATTTCTGGGCAGCATCATGACCCTGAAGACCCTATTGCCCTGAAACCAGTGCCTGATGTTCCTGGGCCTGACCTGGAACATCCTGCCCCCCCCACGTCCTTCTGTGAGTACTGCTAGAGCTGATCCTGAATGTGATTGGAACTCATCCCGCAGAACATATGCTGGATTATTTCATGCTCCTCCTGAACCTGCTAAATGACGTAACGCAGTAAGGCTAAAATATAAAGGAGGCTTAGAGTTACATCCTGACAGAATATATGTGGGCCGTACACTTTTGAAGGACAGCATGGGTTTTTCTGCTCAGGATATTTATGCTTTAATTCACACCTCAGGTGATCCAAATTTTGATATCAGCTTTAAAACTGCTGAAGGTCTGGAGCTTTTGTGGGAACATTACCAAGGTGTTCGTAGCAACCCTGACTGGAAGGTCTTTGCTGCTATTCCTCTCACTAAGCCTGCCTACAGAACAGTGACTGTGTTGTTCAAGAATGAAGGGGTGGCAATATTGGATATTTTGTTCTGGTTAAGGGCTAAATGCTCTGTTTTAGGTCTTCCAGACCTTATTATTGACTCTGAGGATATTTGGACTGGGGGGTGGAGGATTCAGGTCAAATTGCCTCAGGTTCGAGGTGTTATTCAGCATCTACCTAGTTGCTTCTACCTGGGAAGGGACCAAAGTTTTATCTTTTAAGCTGGGCAACCTCGTTCATGTTTCAGGTGTGGGGCTCATACTCATCTGAGCAATGCCTGCAATAAAATGAAATGTTCCCTTTGTGGAGGGATCGGCCATGTCGCATTTGCCTGCCAAACTCCTGTTCTTTGTAATCTTTGTGAAGACACCACCCACAGTTTCAGGGATTGTCCCTGGGCTTCATATAATTTGGGAGGGGATGACTCTACTGAAGATATGGCAGGGAAATCAGGGGATGATTACCCCATTGAAGTGCCCCTTCCCCGACCCTCCTCACCCTCTGTTACCATTTCCGCTGTTGATCCTTCCTCTGCTAAACATGTGCCCTCTCTCCCCTCTATTCCAGTCGAGCTCCCAGGGCAGCAGGTACTTTCCCCAGGTACCACAGCCCCAGAGGTGGTTGCTGCTCTGTTATTGCTCCTTCCTTCCTTCTGAGAATACGGAGTCTCACCCTTGCTCTGTTGAACTACTGGGGCCTTCCAGGCAGGACCCTGCTATGCTGACTCCCCACTCCACGGATTGGGAATTTCAAAAAAAATAGATGGATGACAAGCAGTGTATCCCAAAAATTGGGCAAATAAGCTATGGATGGAGGTGAGGCTGGTCTTCCCATGTTCAACAGGTTCCTTCCACTTGCTAAGAGGAAGCAGTGGGATGCACAGGATGATGATTCGGATTCCTCTTCACTAATTTCCTCACAGCCGGAACTTGTAACTGATTCTGAATGTCCCTCTGTAGATACCAAAGGGGGGGGGCAAGAAGAAAAAAAAATTCAAAAGATTGGGGACTAAAGCTGTTAAACCTCTGGTTTCCACTATGGTGGATGTCTCTCCCACCTGAACATGATGTGGCACCTTTCCTTGGGATCCTTAAACGCCAGTAGTATAAAGAACCAGAAAAAAAGACTAACCACTTTTTCTATCATTTCTGGTCATCATCTTGATATTTGTTTACTTCAAAACACCAGGTTACATACTACTAGAGAGACCTACCGGGCATCTACTGACTGGTTATGGGGTGCTTTTTTTGGTCACTGGGGGAGGAACCATGCTCAGGGCTGGGGTTTTTAATCTTGAATCCTGACCTCCATGTTTCTCATCTGATTGACCTGGTTCCTGGCCTGCGTGCATTCTTGATGCCCGGCTGAGGGACATAATTACGATTATTAATATTTATAATTACCAGATGAAATTCCAATGGGTTACTTTATTGCAGAAAGTGCTACCTTTTTTGTATATCACAAGATCTGTTTTTTAGGAGGTGATTTCAATTGTATATTGTCTTTATCTGACAAAACAGGTAGATCACAAAAGTTATATTCTGATTCCAACTTTTTGTACAGAATGTATACACAGGCCAAGCTTAGGGATTGTGCGGCTGGTTTTTCTAGCTTACCAGAGCATACTTACTCTAGGGGTCACTTGTCTACTAGAATTGACTTCTGGTTTGCCTCCCTTTGGGTCCCTGTGTGTTCTTTTTCAGTTTCTCCAGTTGAGACTTCTCACCACAGACTGAATAGTGTTTTTGTTGGAACTCCTGTAAACAAACCTGGCCCGAATCCGGTCTGGAGGTTTAATTCGGCTCTTTTATCAGATACAGATACCTGGGCTCTCATTCATAATGAGTTGGAGGCCAGGTTTTCTGTTTTTGATTTATATGATAATTCTCTTTTGTGGTGGCAAGACTCAAAACGAGATTTGAAAATCTTATGTAGCTCTTTGGCAAAACGGGCAGCAAATTCTAAATACCTAACCTACCTCCAGTTCAGGGATAGGCTCCAGAGGCTACTTTCTCGAGCTGTAGAGACTGGAGAAGATCTCACAGATGACATTGTTGTGATTAAATCTGAGATGTGTAAGTATCAGTATGATAGGGCCCATTCTCTCTTTTTAGAACAGAAGTTTGGCACTCAGGGGAAAGCACAAGGAGTGAATCCTTATGAATGTTGTGCGCAACAGGTGGACTCTAAATATATGGATGCCTTGAGGTCTGATACAGGTCAGACTGTAAATTCTAGCACCGATATTGAGGAAGTGGTTCATCAGTTTGTGGAAGCTTCCTTTGGTTTCAACTCTTCCCCTACTGTTGGGATGGAAGAGTTTCTACGTACATTACAGATACCTGATCTTTTGGAATCAGATAAATCCCTATTGACCTCTTCTATTTCCCAGAAAGAAGTGGATGAGGTTATTGCTGGATTACCATCTGGTTCTTCTCCTGGTCTGGATGGCTTACCATGGGAACTCTATAAGAAAGCAGTTAGTCTCTTAAGTCCCTATTTGATGAAAGTTTATAATGCTATATTTTCTGGTTTAGTTCCTTTTCCTGCAGCTTTGGCAGACAGTATTTTGATTTTTCTTTATAAAAAGGGGGACAGATTGGATCTTAGGAATTGGAGGCCCATTAGTTTGTTAAATGTCGACTGGAAAATTCTATGTAAAGTTTTGTGTAAGCGTTTGTCCTGGTAGCTCAGGAAGTGATTTCACCCGGTCAGACTTGTGCCATTCCCCGCCGGGGTATGGGAGACATTACCAAATTAGTAAGATAAGCTTTTGATGGGTTGAGTGGTTCTGGGTATTTACTCTCCCTTGACCAAGCTAAGGTCTTTGATGAGGTTCCCCATGTCTACCTGTTTCAGGTTTTAAAACATTATGGTATTCCAGTTGGGTTTATAGAATGGCTTCAAGTCATTTATAGACATGCCTCATCTCAGCCTTTGGTAAATGGCAGGCAAGGGAGATCTGTGCTGATTCAGCGAGGAGTGAGACAAGGCTGTCCTCTGAGTCCACTTCTTTATGTTTTTTCTCTAGATTCTTTATTAAGAACATTACATATGACAACAGGGATTGCACCATTTCGGGGTTTTGCAGATGGTGTATTTCCAATTGCCCTGGCTTATGCAGATGACACTACTATACTAGTGGCCGATCAAGTATCTGGGGAGTGGGCTATGGAGGTTGTATACTCTTTTTCTGTTGTTTCTGGTTCAAGGATCAACAGACAAAAGGTACGACTGTGGGGATTAGTATTTTAGAAGTAGCTCCGCAGGCTATAGGGGGTGTTGGGGTATCTGCATTGCCAATTAATATTCTGGGGTGATGGTTTAGAGCTCCTGACCCAGCCTGTTACAACTGGGAAACAGCCTTGGCTGAAGCACAAGAAAAAGTTGCAAGATGGAAAGGGTTTCCTGTGATGAAAAAGAAAAGGGTCTTCATGTTTAAAACTTTTTTATTGTCTATTTTTCTGAATATTAGTTATCTATATCCTTTGCCTGTCAAATTAGAGGTTAGGATGTATAGCGTGGCTTTTCAATTATTATGGGGGCGTTGGCTTAATCCCATAAAGCGAAATAGTACCTATTGGCCTGTGTGTGATGGTGGTTTGAACATGATCAATCCTGTGATTTTTCTTTTTACTGTTTTTCTTTATGCAAATTTTGTTCCTGTTTTATTGTTCAGTCAATTGCCTTGGGTTCCCTTGTTTAAAGATAGATGCTGCTATTTTTGGCAGAAGTGGGAAACCCAGCAATGGGGGGTATTTCGGAACATCCCACAAGGTTTTTCTCCTTATCTTTTGGAAATCTGTAAAAAGTTACAACTTTGGCATATCTTGACCTCTGACCTTTTGCATACTACCAGAAAATTGGAGTGTCGTAAGCTATTGCAGGAGATCTGTTTTAAAGGTCCTTGTCTGGTATTACCGGACACTGTAGTCCTTGCTGATGTCCTTCACCAAGTAACAGAAACCAGACTCCCTCCTAAAGTGTGGGATTCTGTATGGCTTAGCTGTCATTCTAGACTAAATGTCAGAGGGAAATTATTTTCACAAATCTATTCAGGAAAGATCTTGTCTAAGGGAGGGTTGTGGACTGGAGATTGAAACAATGTTACATCTTTTTTTACAACACCCATATATTTCTGGTTTATGGCCTATGTTGGCCTGATCATGGAATATCCCTCATCTAAGGTCTATGAATTATAATACCTTGGTGTATGGTCAGTATGATAACATTCTTTGGAGTGGTTTCCATTTAGGGACAACTCGGGTAATTGCTGCTCTCATTAAATGGGTAATTTGGCAAACTAGATGTCAATTTGTGTTGCAGCAAAAACAGCTATCTTTGTTGGGCTTACAAAATAATATTGAGTCTGAAATCACAATGTTATTTAAAAAAGAAAGACATGTTTTTTCTAGCGCTCTTATGCAGGACTGGTGGAAAGGTTAAGGTTCTCTCCCCTTTTTACAGGTATTTGATTGACCAGTGGATTCTCGCTGGGCGATTCTATGAACTGTTTTTTGGTTTTCATTATATACTGGGATGGGAAGGGCTGTTGGGATAGCTGTTTTTTTTGCTTCTGGTTATTATAGGTTTTTTCAAGTGGGTTTTGTTCTTGGACTTTTGGGTTTGTCTTTGGTGTTTCGGACTTTTGAAGGGTATGAATGGTTACTTATTTTCTGGACTCTGATGTTATATATTGATTCCTGTATTTTACTATTTTTCTGTTGTATTTTCCTTGTTTTGTTTATGAAGCTTTATCCAATAAAAAATTCCCCTACTCTTTTCAATAAGTGCCATGGGATCTTTAACATCCACCTGAACTACCACCAATCCAGGCAGATGGGACCTCGGTTTAACATCTCATCCGAAAGATGGAATGAAAAGACTGATATGATGTTACACAGATGCTAGGTTCCTCTGCTTGGGTGCTGACCATATCTTAACAGACATTGGGCACTCCTCTTTGTCATCCTTTTGTATTTTATTTTCCTTTAGACTACATTGATAAGAGGAATTCATTTTATGAATTTTGTAATTTTGATTTATGTTCTGTTTTCCTTTCAATAAAAAAAGTCCCCTACTCTTGCAAAATGTGCCTTGGTTTCTTTAACTTCCACCTGGACATCACCAAAGATTGGTAAAAAAGGCCTTGGTTTAACGTCTCATCCAAAGGACAGCACCCACCTAATATTGCACTCAGGTGCCAGCATTTTAGGTCTGAACCCAATCCTGGTGTGGGACTACAATCCACAACCTTCTGGCCCAGAGGCAAATGTGCTACCAACTGAGCCATTCTGGTACGAGCCAAGAAGGACTTAGTAAGACTGAAAAGGTGGTCTGGAAGCTGGCAATTAATGTTTAATGCTAAAAAGGGATAATAATGTATATTGGCCAAAAGAACCCTAGGGATGAATACAGTTTTGGGGGGTGAAGATCACAGTATCGGAGTAGGAGTAAGACCTGCGTATAGCCCTTAAAAGCAACCTGAAATGATCAACACAGTGCAAAAATGTGGTGGGAAAGGTGAACAAGATGCTGGGTTGCATATCTTGGAGTTTCTCCATCAGGAAGAAAGAGGTCATTCTGCCCCTGCACACACCCATGGTGCATCCACATCTGAGTTCTGTGTGCAGTCCTGCAGCACCTACCTTAAGAAAGACATAAATCAGATGGTGGCAGTATAGAGGAGGGCTACCAAGAAGATTTAAGGGCACAAAACATCGAGTATTAACAGAGGCTGGTAAACCTGAACATGTAATCACTGAAGGAGTGAAGAGAGAGATGGGACATGATTAAGACGTTCAAGTATCTTAAGGCATTAATAAGGTCAACATAGGGGATCTTTTCTGCAAAAATGAAAACAGAAACACCAGAGGGCACAACTAACCAACAAATAAATAAATATCCAGTAAATAAACCGGATAATAGGAAAGCATGTTTTGTGTGCAAATGAGTGAACCAATGCCAAATCTACATTCACTGAAAGAGACATAATTCAGCCTTTCACCATTGGTTTAGGGCTGTTGAAGTTTTGGGGCACTAAACACTTTTACATATTGAGAAAAAAAACTCTAGCCCTTTCTAGGTGCACAGGGCAGACCCAAGATCACCCCTTCCCCACCCAAGTCACTTTCCACATCCTTCCACTGCCCCCCATTCCCAGGCACCAGCAGTTTTTATGTTTGCTTGCACATGTGCATGAAGCAAGCATATTATTTCAATATTGGGTTTCAAAGATATGTCACTGTCAGGTCAAATGCAGCTCAGGCTGCAGGGGGCTCGACAGTGACAGGCCAATGATCAGTGAGATTGATCATAGCAGGGTTCTCTGCTTGCGAGATAGAAACATCATACAGTTGAAAGGAGTTAGACACTCATATTACAGATTGGCTTGAAACATAGAAACATAGACCTTGACGGCAGATAAGGACCACTTGACCCACCTAGTCTGCCCATTTTCCTACCTACAGGATAGGCCGCAGATCCTAGTTAACCACCAACCTATTTCTTCCTACCCCCCACAAGAATTGCCTTATGTCTGTCCCATGCATTTTTGAATTCTCCCACAGTTTTAGATCCCACAACCTCCTCAGGAAGGCTGTTCCATGAATCCACTACCATCTCTCTGAAAAAATACTTCCTCACATTGCCCAGAAACCACCCTCCCTCTATCTTTAAATTGTGTCCCCTTCTTCTTGCACTTCTCTTTTTCTGATAGATGCTACTCTCTTGGACTTTGTTGCTTCCACTGAGGTACTTAAAAGCTTCTATCATGTTCCCTCTCTCCCTTCTTTCCTCAAGGGTATACATATTAAGCTCCTTTAGTCTCTCCTCATATGGCTTCTCTTGCAGACCCTGTACCATTTTAGTTGCCCTCCTCTGGACTGCCTCTATCCTGTCTATGTCCTTGTGGAGATGAGGTCTCCAGAATTGGACGAGCACTCAGATGAGGTCTCACCAACTGTCTGTACAGAGGGATAACAACTTCCTGTTTTCTGCTGGTGATGCCTCTCCCTATGCATCCCAGTATACCCCCAGCCCTCCCTACTGCCTTCTCACATTGCTTACTAACCTTAAGGTCATCTGATATGATTACCCTCAGGTCCCTTTCCTTTTTTGTTGTTGTTACTACCTCCACCCCATTGTGTAATCTTCCCCTGGGTTCTTGTTTCCCAGGTGCATTATTTTGCACTTCCTTGCATTGAATCCTAGCTGCCATACTTCTGACCATTCCTCCAACTTTGCCAAGTCCCTTCTCATCCTTTCCACACCTCCTTGTGTATCAACCCTGTTGCAGATCTTTGTGTCTTCTGCAAAGAGGCATACTTTTCCTTCCAGTCCCTCTGCAATGTCACTGATGAAGACATTAAAAAAGACTGGACCCAGTACTGAACCCTGCGGTACCCCGCTAGTAACCCCTTTTTCTTCAGAGTAGACTCCATTTACAATTACCTTCTGTGTCCTGTTGTCCAGCCAATGTTTTACCCAGGCTACCACCCTGGAACCCACTCCCAGGCTGGTTAATTTGACTATTAATCTTTTGTGTGGGACTGTGTCAAATGCCTTGCTAATGTCTAGGTAGGCCATGTCCACAGCCCCTCCCTGGTCTACTACTTTGGTCACCCAGTCAAAGAAATCTATTAGATTCATCTGACATGACCTTCCCGCTGTGAACCCATGCTGCCTTGGGTCCTCTGCCCCACTGGCCTCTAGGTGCTCAACTATTCTTTCCTTCAGAAGTGACTCCATCACTTTCCCTACCGGGGTTTGATCCTTTCATCTGCATCAAACTGCCCAGCAAGAAGCTGAGCAGTGTCTTTGCGCACTGTTGACTGTAGTCAGAAGACAGTTGGTAAATGTGCTGCTGTCCCCTATAATAAACAATTTATTCATAATACTGATGTCAGTCCTTCCCTGCCCAAGGAGCCGGTGATAGCCCCATAGATATTCACTGTACACAGAAGGTGGCTGTTTAATATGCTGCTGTGATCCAAGCCCTTTGATGGCCAAACAACTCTCTGGTACATGTGCTCCACAAACAACTCCCCCCAACCCACAGTTCTTAGAAATGAGGTGGTACAACTTATTTGGAATAGTGATGATAGTTCTTCCCTGCCCAAAGTGTCAGTGATTACCACCATAGTATGTTGACTGTACCACTTCCTGATCCTTCCCCATGCCCTGTCTGCAGAAAAAATACCATCCCACTGCCAAGTATCTTGCCCACCTCCCAATCCTTTCCTGGTGCCCCATCGGTAAAAAAATCACCCTCCCACTGGCAAGTATCCCACCCACCTTCTAAACCTTTCCCATTCCCCATCCATTAAAATAAAAAACCTCCCACTGCCAAGTATTCTGCCAGCCTACCAATCCTTCCCCAGGTACCCCACCAAGTATCCTGCCAACCTCCCAGTCCTTCCCCAGGTACCCCACCAAGTATCCTGCCAACCTACCAATCTTTCTCTATACCACATCCATAGAAAATAGGAAGGCAGGTGGAGCAGCTGAAGGTGGCACTAAGTCAAAAGAGGGATGAATTGGGTGGCAGAATAGGCACATTTAATGTCCCTGCTTTATGCTTTTCGGCATGCTTTTTCTCAGTGAGTGCATGCTATCAAAAGAGAAGTGTTGAGCTAAAAGGGCTTGTAAACACAATTTTATTGCACAAACTGATCTGCATTGTTTAAGTTTTTCTTTGACAGGGCCAGAACAGGGATTGAGAAAATCGTGGTTCTGAGTAGTTGATGGTGGGATTATGCATCAAGAGGGATCAATCAGGAGGAAAGAGAGGGACATGTAAACCTCCTAAAATTGTTTGTGTTTTTTCTGCTGCATGGACGAAGTCCACAGCTGTTTTATAGTTGCTCAGAAAACGAGCATTCGTGGCAATGCTTCCATTTTGGAGTTTCGGACTGATCCTTCTGAAACCCCAAAAACTAGAAGCTGTTTGCCATGGCCACTCAGACAATGTAGGCACAGCGGCACTATTTCTTGTGCTGTCCACCACTTTTGCATTCTAAAACAGAACTGCACATGCATGCGCATCGTGCATGCACAGTTCCATCAGGGTCACCATCTTGTGAATGGCATTTTGCCATTCAACAGAACTAAGCATGCAAGAATGCTGCGCGTGCGTAGTTCCATTAGTACCACCATCTTTGTAATGGCATTTGGTGCCGCACATTTCGTGGTGCAGTTGCAAGCTCACTGCAGCTGCATTTAGCTCTGGACAGAGTTTGTTGTTTTACAGGGCCAAGTCAGAGAATGAGAGAACTGGGGGTGGGAGCAGCTGAAGCTGGGACTAAGCCAAATAAGGGACCATTCAGATACAATCAGGAATCTGGGATACCTGTATACAATTTTGTTAAGGTGTCTAGCCATAATCAGGTTCTTTGTGATAATTAGAGATGCAAATGAGTCACAGACAAGTTGCATATCAGTAATAAAGCTTGTTTATTACACCAAAATGGAATTTACAGCTACCCCCAAGCAGTTATTAATAGAAGACACTGGGAGCCAAACCTAGCTTTCCCCAATACCCTAAGCAGTGAAGAAGGTCTCCAAAGAGAATACACAATACATTACATTATATATTGTGATAATCACTATGGTAACCATTAGTAAGAAACATTATTAGATACATGCGGTAAGCCCTATTGGCCAAAGGTGAGGTGGTTCCACAGCATTATCTAGTCAGCTATACCTTTGGACAATGAGAGTATACATGGTGCATGGAAAATACAGGATGTGGTGTGCTTATACATAAATCCAAATGATGGCAGTGCAGATACGTAATTTCAGATGATGACAAAGTCATAAGTGTCTTGGCTTACTATGTGCAGTTTCCTTGCATAGAGAAAGTAAAGTGAATTACAATTATTATGTATCATGACACTTACTCTTGTATGGTAAGTATCTATGCCCTGTATGTTAGTAGATCATATGCATAGTATGTGTAACATAGAGGTTTGTCTAACGTGTGCAGTGGGATGCCAGTTAGGTTGGTGGGAACTCGCATAACATCCCCCACCCCACCCCCCCCCGTTTCCTTACTGAAAAGGCAATAACACTATGGGAAAGTGGTGAGAACAAACTGTCATTTACAGACCCGATGCATGTGCCTTGTAAAGGAATTCCAGCTGTTCTCGGTGTTGTTTAAGAGTACGCCTTAAGCAACAAAGTGTTAGTATCAAAAAGATTATCAAAAATGCTTGTATAATAACAAAAACTTTTAAAAGCCATTTCTAACCCAGTATTAGAAAGTGTATTATTCAAATCACCATCATTGATAAGAGTGCTAAGGACATTACCAGCTGCGGTGATATTGTTACTGATGTGGATGAAATGTGTATATTTCCTCTCTAACAAGGACTTAAGAGTTAAGGTTAAAGGGTTTATGTGAACATTGAAGTTAGACAAATACTGAGATAGACTAAGCAAATATTCAGGAACACCATCAACAACATCTGGTTCCGCAAAGGGAACAGGAGTAATCACTGTGTGTCCAATAACAGTGGTTTGATGAGGAACAAAACAATAGTTAGGATGTGGTATATTGCAAACCTTTTCACCATACTGTAGGAGAAAGTTTTATGGCTAGTTACAATGCAGTAGTGTCCAACAGAGTTATAAGTCATTGTAACAGTTGGCAAACTCCATTTTTTTAGCTGTACTGGGTAGGTGAAAGATTGATTCGATAGTCTAGTAGTCAGCCGGTGAACCTCTTCAGTGTAAGCCTTGTAGAGATGTCCAGTGTTCTTCAGTGGTGGTGCTAATCATGCTCCAGGGGTATCTGTGTCATTTGCAGTATTGTCCTGGTCCAGTGCGAGGAACCAATCATTGCTGTCAGGTGAGTAGCCACAGACTGGTTTGGTGATGTTGAAAACATCACAATGACACAAATAATGATATTCTTTGCGTGCACAGCAGTCTGTATGAGGTGAAACCTATGCATCCAGGGTTGGATGAAAGGCAAGAAGAGTTGGCAAATCAATGCGTGCTCTGTAGATATCCTCAACAAGGTGCCCAATGGAGTGAACTGTAGCCAGTTTATCAAATAAAGCTGTTGTTGGATCAAAGTGTGGTAATGAGACAGTAAAGGTCACAAACATAGTGTCTAGAATAGTGCATTGTTTAGCAGTGTAACAAGATCGTTTATTTGGATGCCTGGTAATGTATCCTAAGTTTCTAGCAGTAGATATGAGTATGGAAATAGACTGAGACATACACTTTGCAATACAGGATGTAGATTTACAATGTGGGCAATACCATTTTGCAATTCTTCTATCATGAATGATATCTGGAATACGTCCAGTTTCCAGATCACAGAAGAGATTATTGAGGGTGTTTATGACAGAAGAGCCATAAGCAGAGCACAGGAGTTCCTTGGCAATATATTGCTTTTCTGCCTCCTTATTATTCTGAAAAATAAACTGATTTAATTTATGTTTGGTAGCATTAAAACCTTTAGCAATGTCTTTCATGTTGTAAACTATAAAACATTTTTCCTGACTAAGTCCCTCCACACCATGTAACAATGGGGGTAAAATATCATTTTTCATGGCCTTGTGCTATTTTAATGTGTGATTTTTTTAAGGCAGCAATGTCTGCCCTGTTCCAGATGGACATGTCAGAGCCAAAGAGTCTATATCTGGTGCCTGTTATACCAGTGACATCAGCTGTGTCACTCTTCTTCTTAGAAGAATGGGATTTCTTATTTGGAGAATTCAATCTGGATCTAAATAAACCTAGATGTTCTACAGTGTTTATGCCAGCTACTGGGTCTTTTGTACTTGTTTGGTATGCTGCCAGACTATCTAACAACATAGTACTGAAACACTTTGATGTGTTAGTGGTGAAACACATATCAAATTCTGCCATGTTCCAATGTGAGATTGAAAATAACAGGGACATGCATATATTGCAAATTGTTAATAAGAGTACCTGGGACTGAATTTGTAGTGAGGCCACTAAGTGGACCAGGGTCCTGTGGGGGACATTCAGTGAGTTCTGCTTCAGTTGGAGGTACAACAGACAAAAACATAGCAGCAGTGGCCATATAATTGTGTGTATAGAATTCTTTTGCAGAATCTTTGGGGAACCTCTCGAAAAAGGCTGGGTCAGTTAGAGCAGTAAGAGTATATAAACCTGAATGTCGATGAGTAGCTTGGTGAATGGATAAAGTACCATTTGGGGCAATTTTGGTATTGGGCCAACCATGGAAAGTTCCTTTGGACAGGCGGGCCACAGGTAAAGTTTGTACAAACAAATCTGTTTGCCATTCAATTTGTAGGGTAGATTTATCAGGGGCCATAGCTGGGTTAGCATGTAACCATTTCTCAGTAAGTGTCTTGTTTTGGAGAAGTCTAACTTGATAGAACACTGGACTGAGATTGTTGACAATGGGTTAGGGTCCTTCCCTCTTATTGGAGAAGCAGTATATAGGGTGAACAAATCTGAGAATCATTACCTGATCTCCGACTTGCCAATCCACTTCTTGTGCATTTTTGTCAAACCGGATTTTGGATTGTTGTTGGGCCTTACCCATGCAATGTGCAGTGTACAGATGGGTCTTTACATTGTCATCTTTGAGATTGGCCACATACTTGTCTACAGACACTCTGTCTGCAGTGGGGGTGTTCAGGTCAAACAACAGATGTTCAGGCAATCTCATGGTTCTACCAGTCATTACCTTGAAGGGTGTCAGTTGGATGGTGGTTGAAGGAGTACCCCAATTGCCATAAGGAGTAAAGGCAACAGGCAATCTCAATCCTTGGGATTATCCTTAATGAATCTGAAAAGCATTTACTTAATCCATCTGTTGGCTCTTTCTACTTGACCTGAAGATTGAGGGTGGTAGGGGTATGTAGAACTTCTGGTGTCCCCTAGAAGTTCAAGTGCTTCTTTCATCAACTCACCTGTAAAACTGGTTCATTTGTCAGAGTCTACCTTCAGGGGGTAGGCCCCATCTAGAGAAAATCTGTTCCACCAGGGTTTTCAGTCACTTTTATGGTACAAGTCTTAGTGTGAAAAGCTTCAACCCACTTAGAGAAGAGGTCAGTAACCACAAGTGCATACTTGTTTCTGCTGGTATTGGTCAAAGAACCAATAAAATCAATTTGTAAGGCATGCCAAGGGTTAGAATGTTTCTGTGGTAGTAACTTGGCATTACATTTGGTTGGTATTGTGTTATTTTCTGCACAAATCAGACAGTTGTTGATATAGTGCCTGATATATTTGGTGATGCCAGGCCACCAACCAACAGTTTTGAATCTCTGGAGTGTATTTTCTACTCCTTGGTGTCCATCAGTGGGGGTGTCATGAACATTGTGGAGAAATCTGGATCTTAATGCTTGAGGGACCACCTACAGTTTGTAGGACAAGTCCTCTGGTTGTTACCAGATCAGTTTGCCATGTTGTGACAAATGCAAACTACTTATACTGTATGTCTCTTGTATAGACTGTGGGTAGGTAGGTCTTGTTTAGTTTCTTTGTCAAGGAGCCAGGACACATCTTTTAGTTGGGGATCTGCATGTTGTGTCATGGACAAGTCCAATGGCTCAAATGGTTCTTGCTTTCTTTTTGGCAGCTGCTACTTGGACAGCTGCTAGAGCGTTGGGGTGATCTATCATCCACATGTCCCCCTCGAGCACCCTCTTTTGGAAGAGTATATGCTCAGTCATTGAAGGAATAGTAGGGGTCTGTTTTAGAATGAGCTTTAACCTTGTGGATAAAGAGCTTGTGTTTAAAGTGTTAGGTCAGTCCATGACTATAAATCACAAGGGCTTTACATTTCATTGGGGGTTACATCAGAAGATGCAAAGGAGTTCTTCTGCTAGAATATGAAGAATTCAGTAAGGGAGCAACAGACCCAGTGGGAAAGCCACAAAAATGATGGTATCCTTGGTGCCAAGTCATATGAACTCAAGGGTGCAGGCCACAGCAACCAGTTCTGCATACTGTGATGATGTAACACTGCAATGCTTGGAAATTCCAACAGTGTTGCCATTGGGATACATGATGAGCACCCCAATTCCAGCTACCTGTTCTCCTTGGAAATATGAGGCTGAGCCATCTGTAAAGACATGACACAGGGAAGTACCTGCAATGAGCTTTGGAGTAACGGGGAGAAATGGGCCTAGAACAGGCAAGTCAGGGGTTGTAGTGCACAATCATGTGGCTCTCCTTGGTAAGGGAGACCAAGGGCCAGAATGGAAGGCATTTTGGCATTGTGAATATGGATGTCCTGGTCCTGAAGAAGAGACCAGTGAGTCAGTCTGATGTTAGATACTGATCCATCCTTCACTCTGTCTGATAGCAAGAAGGTCGTGGGGGTGAGGTTTGTGTTTATAATGATAGGTGAGTACCCAGTGATAAACAAGAAATGTCTGACAGCCCAGTAGGTAAACAGAAGGTTCCTTTCACAAAGGCTGTATTTCTGTTCTACTGGTGACAACATTTGGGATACATACGCAATAGGTCTCAAAGTACCATTAACTTCTGAGCAAGCACAGAAGACATAGCAATGTCTGAGGTAGCTGATTCCAGATGGAAGGGCAATGCAGGATTTGGGTTCACTAAGGCTGGAGCAGAGGCCAAGGCCTGCTTTAGTGACATCACAGTCTGAGTGTGTATGGGACCCTAAGTCCAAGGGATATGCTTTTCAGAAGCTCATACAAAGGGGCGGTCTTCTGGGCAAAGTCACAAATGAAGTCCCTGGAGTAGCTGACCATTCCCAGGAAACATCAGAGTGTTGCCACACTGGTGGGTAATGGTTAATCTTGTAGGTCTTGGATCTTCTTCCAGACAGGGCTTCTGATTTTTTCTTTTATGCATAAGCCAAGGAAAATGACTTCTGTCTGGCAGAGTTGTGCCTTTGCAGGGTTCCATTTGAGGCCTGCCCTCTGTAGGACGGTTAGTAGTTCATTCAAAAGGTAAAAGTGTTGTTCATTGGTGGCAGTTGCCAAGAATAGGTCATCCACATACTGCAGAATATACTGTGGGGCAGAGAAGCCCTTCAGGGAATCTATCATATGTAGATGGAAGAGGTAGGGGCTGTTGTGGAACCCCTGGGGCAAACAGGTCCATGTGTACTCTCAACCTTCATAGGGGAAGGCAAATTTGTACTGGCTTTTTAGGATCAGTGGCAGTGACCAGAAACCATTGGAGATGTCAAGAGTGCTGAACCACTTATGGTTAGGGGTCAGCAATTTGAGCACATCAGGTGCTGAAGTTTCTTTGGGTGAGCAGCTAAGAGTGACTTGGTTAAGTCTCCTATAGTTAATGGTGAGTCTTCAAGATCCTGTGGGTTTCTTCACAGGCCAAATAGGTGAACTGGCAGTTGAGACATGATTTCTGACTACACCTTGCTTGAGAAGTGACTGAATGGTTTCTCTGAGTGATGGTAGGGCCACAGCAGGAAAAGGGTATTGCCTTTACCTTTCATGTGTTGGGCTGGGATTTCGATCATGGTCTGCATTCTACCACAATCATGCTTATGTGTGGCGAAAGCATCCAAGTGCTTCTGCAGGATGGGGAGGAGTCTTGAAAAACTCATGATTCTGGAATAGAGCAATGTCATATTTCTTGTCATTGTTGGTTATAGCGGCAACCATGTGCAAATCAGAATGCATGACAGTGTGATATTGTCCTCTGATTTGGATTAATAGGATATTAGCCAGATCCACCACACAACTGTGTTGCATAAGAAAATCAATCCCCAAGATGATGGGATGGTCACGCAACACCATTAGCTCAAAGGTATGGTGTGTGTTCATGTTGCCTATAGTCACTGACAGCATTATTAAGTGATATGTAGACAGCTTTGCGCCATCCACACCTGACATATTGGTCCACCATCCGGTAGACCAAGGAGAGTTCTCCGGGTCTTCATCATGTAATACAAGCACAGCTGTGCCTGTATCTAATAGCACTGTCAATTGGCAGTCCCCGACCATGAGCTTAAGACAAGGCCTTTCATTTGTGTCCAATGCCAGCTTGTTCACAATACAGACTTGGGCCTGAAGTTGTCAATCCATAGTGCCAGTAGTAGGGTGTGCCTGGAAGAGTGTCTGGGCCTGTACTTGTCAGGCCTCATCCCTGTGCTGGATGGCTGCCACATAGGGAGTGGTGTCAGGGTTCATGCTTGTTGCAGCTCAGTGTTCTGTAGTTCTGGAATCCCTGTGGCCTGTTGAGACCTGTTAACCTGGGCCTATTGCTGCGAGGACTCGTGCCAGGACTGCATCTGCTATAGAGCGGACCTGGCTGAAGAGGTTCTGAAGATTTTTGTTCTCCTCTGCAATCTCTCTATATGAGGGACCTGATCAATTA
This sequence comes from Neoceratodus forsteri, assembly GCA_016271365.2. NCBI lineage: Eukaryota > Metazoa > Chordata > Ceratodontiformes > Ceratodontidae > Neoceratodus > Neoceratodus forsteri. The sequence goes on from CM057458.1 coordinate 204,843,087, forward strand.
TTCCAATTGCCCGATTGGAATCAGAATTCCAATTGCATTTGTTTCTGTTGTGGTTCCGGTTCCCACCTCCAGACTGGTGATGCTGCCGGTTGTCGGAAAATACGGGCTTCTTTTCTTGGGCCTTGCCTTCCACTGTTTAGTGGGTTGTGGACTTGTCAATAGACTGTACCTCAGCCACTTTTTTCAAACCAGATCCAAGGACTCAGATATAGAGCTGCTCCTTTTTCCGAAGAACATCTACGAAATTGTCCATAATGGGGAAAATTGTTGGTTCTGCCTTTTCATGGACGGGCCAGGAGCATGTTCCAATGGAACAAGTTTTTGTATTCTATGAGGTCAGCATCTGCAACCTCCCCTGCAAGGCGTTTGCCCACATGGTAGGCTAACCACAATCTCTAATGGAATGTCATGGGGCTTTCTTTTGCATTTTGTTTTACAGGGTGAGCTAATATTACCCCAACCACACCTGGGCTGTGTGCTGCAATGAATTCAGCTGCAATTTGATCAAAAGTCATTCTGATGTCTGGGCGGGCTATGTCTGGAAGTTTCCCCCACTGGCAGGGCTCGATAGTCTGTCGGAGGATTTGTACTTGGTAGTCCTCCGCTAGGCTGAGCATTTCACATCTGGAATGCACTTTCTCCCAATGACAACTGAGGTTGTCAGTGGGGCCCATGTGGCCTATGCTGTCAGTGATCTGCTGAACAGAGTGGGCCATCTGTAGGGGATTACTGGGAATGCAATCAGGGGCAAGGGTATCTCATGTGCCATTAAGGTTGGCCTCCGCTGTGGTGCCTGCCACAGTTCAGACAACAGAATCCTGACTAGTGGTCTCTTTCAGCATTTGTTTCATCTGCTCTTTGAAAGTCCATTTGCTTTTTACAGGTTAATCCGAATCACACAAAGCGCTTTCGATAATTTTCTAAATCTCCTGCCTGTCACTTCCTGTCAGAGCGGCAATCAGAGCAGTGTTGGTAGGCCTAGAGAGGGCAGTGGTAGGCCTATGCCTCCCCCCATCATGGGGGTCACCATCTCAGTGTCGCACATGATAATCGTGATCGCATTGATGACGTAGGGACGTGCTGTCATAGCATGGAAACCCACCATCTTGTGGTTGGCGGGGTGAGATTACTGGACAATAGTAAGGGCATGACTGGGCATTGTATTGGGAGATGTCATCATCAGACTCATCATCTCCAGATGACATGAAGTCAAGGGGTGAGTACCTATCCATCGCCCTAACGTGACCAGCCAAAACCTCTCGCTGATGGTGCAGTTTCATCCCCTTGTCTTTACAATCACCATGACTCATTTTTCTGTTCTACACCTTTTACAACTTCTTTCTGCAGCACTCCATATATGGTGCTCAACTCGCAGTTGTCCCTGTGTTCCCTATCCAACTCATCACGTACCTGTTTCAAGTTATCTTGGAGTTTATCCATGTCGTCTCACATTTGATCGTTAGTTTTACTTAACAAATCATTCATTTGTAACACCTGCCTCTTATCCTGTCTCAAACTTACACATTCATCTTTCAGCATACAAAGTTCTCGGTGATTACCTTCACCAGAACAGTGCAAAAGAGTCTCTTTCTCATTTTACAATGACTGAATTTCAGTCTCCAGTTGTTGCTCTTTTCTCAGACTTTCAGATGCCTGCAATCCCATCTCTTTCTTAAGGGATGAGGATTGCAGTTCAAGGGAATGAAATCTCGATTCAGAGGCTTCTAAAGCAGCATAGAGAGCCGTGAAAAACAGCCCTTTATCCTCACGCTTTTTGGCTGTTCACCTCATCTCTGAGTACTGGGTTAAAATCCCCAGCATGGGGTGTTCAGATTGAATTGCATCCAGCACAAAGTCAGTCCATCCTTCATGGGAGGCAAGGAAGTTAGAGACATCTAGTCTCAAGTCTGTGCATATGTTTGATGTTGTGGACATTGTGGTACCAGTCAAAGTTATTGGAGGAAACACAAAATCATTAACCCGTAAGAGGCTGCTGTGGTACGTATCGATCCACAACAGGCAAAACCAGTAGATGGGCAGGCTACTGTACTCACAGTCTTGCAATTCAAAACTGCCATTGGGCATGGTGAGTTGGCATTGACTGAACCCAGTAAGCAGCCAGACTTTGTAAGTTTCTACGGAGGTAAAAGTAACGGGAGACATGATGTGGGAGTGCACACCTACTGTACCCAAAGGGAAGGGAAGTTTTCTTTAAGCAATAAATGAAACTTGCACCATCTAAATCTCCTGCTCATGCTCACCAGTTTGTTAGGGTATCTAGCCATAATCAGGTTCTTGGAGATAATTAGAGATGCAAATGAGTCACAGACAAGTTGCATATCAGTAATAAAGCTTGTTTATTATACCAATAGGGAAATCACAGTTGCCCTTAGCGTTTCTTACCATAAGACGCTGGGAGCCAAGCCTAGCATTCCCCAATACCCCAAGGAGTGAGGAAGGTCTCCAATATATACATTACATACTGCGATAATCACTATGGTAACTATTAGTAAGAAACATTATTAGACACATGAGGTAAGCCCTATTGGCCAAAAGTTAGGTGGCTCCACAGCATTATCTAGTTCTATACAAGATTTGCTAAGTCAGCTATATCTTAGAACAATGAGAGTATACATGATACACGGAAAATACAGGATGTGGTGCAATTACACATAAATCCAAAAGATGGCAGTGCAAACTACATAATATCAGAAGATGACAAAGACATAAGTGTATTGGCTTACTATGTGCAGTTTCCATGCATAGAAAAAGTAAGGTGAATTACAATTATTATGCATCTGTCTATGCCCTATATGTTAGTATAGCATATGCATATTATGTGTAACACAGAGGTTTGTCTAAGGTGTACAGTGGGATGCCAATTAGGTTGTAGGGACCTCTCATAACAGTCCCATCTACCCATATAACAGTGATTAAGTGGAACAGTGTAGGAGTGGAATGGGTGACTGGATTGTTAGATGTCATCAGGCATCTGCAGGAGGAAACAGGGAAGTAGGGGACCCTACTGGACAACTTAGGTAAGGTACCTGGACACTTTCATTGTCACACTCAATGCAGTAAATGGTGGAGGATAAATGGTAGGCCATAAGTGGGAATAGGTGTGACACTCTATCTAGGGCAAGAGTATCAAGGGATTTAAGGAGAGAATGGGGAAAACTAAAAACACCTTATCTAGGGTAAGGGTATAAAGGAATTAAGGAGGGACTAAGGGAAAACTAATAACACCTTATTTATGGGCAAGTAGCAAAGGATTAGGAGAAGCAAAAAAGGAAACAATTAGAAACACCTTTTCTTGGAAAAGGGTACCCAGTTCTTTCAAGTTCAAGAAATCATAGTAATGGGAATGTTGGGAATGGTGCAGTGCAGTGACTGTGAAGCAACAGCTTTCAGAGAGATCTTCTGGAGACTGAGGTGCTGCTCATCTGCATGCAGCTCTCTGAGCTAATGGAGGAGGTCACCAGATGCCAGGTAGAATTGACTAGGATTCAGGGGACCTTTTCCCACCCCCAGAGGCCATCAAGCCTACCATCATTGCCCCAGAGAATTCAAGGGAGGGGGAATGGATGGACTGTGGTGGGCTCCAGGGGGGCAGGAGTGGTGGGATGGGGCACATTCCTCAGCCATTGCCACTACAAAATTAATTTGCTGCTCTGTCAGGATGGAACTGCTGAGAGGTGGCACCCATGGTAGTGGCCAAGTGAAAACAGGAAGACCAGGGGAGGGACTGTAAGAGTAAGGAGGGAGGGAGGAGATGACTGTGAGGAAGGGGACCATGAAAAAGCAGATATCCTGTACACCCAAAAACAGCGTACAGAATGGGAGAAGAGATAGTGATGGTCACCAAATAAGAAAGGGACCTGGGAGCAATAATATCTGATGAACTAAAGGTGGCCAGGCAGTGTGATAAGATGGTCAGTAGGGTCAGTGGGATGTCAGGGTGCATAGAGAGAGGAATCACCAGTAGAAGGAGGGAGGTGGTTTTACCATTGTATAGATTGCTGGTGAGACCCCACCTGGAGTACTGTGTACAGTTCTGGAAATCACAACTCTGGAAGAACATGGACAGAGTGGAGGCTGTTCAGAGGAGGGCAACTAAAATGGTGCAGGATCTGCATCAGTGGCTCTATGAGGAGAGACTAAAGGACCTCAATATACACACACTGGAGGAGAAGAGGGATGAAGGGGATATGACAGAGACCTATAAATACCTGACGGTGTAAATAAGGTACATGAGGGGAGTATTTTTCAGAAACAGAGATGCACAAGAACAGGATGTCATGCAATGAAGCTGGGGGGGGGTAAATTCAGTACAGATGTGAAAAAGTGCTTCCTCATGGAAAGAGTGGTGGATGCCTGGAACAGTTTTCCAGCAGAATTGGTTGGAGCAAAAATAGTAGTGGGATTCAAGAATGCATGGGTACAATAAATATGAAGGAATCTTAGTGGAAATCATGGGGGGTGGTGAGAGTCAGAAATCAAGCAGGGTCTACAGTGAAACTATAGGCAGGGAAAGAAAACAATGGGCAGACTTGGTGGGTTAAGCAGTCCTTATCTGCCATCAAATTCAATGTTTCTAAAAACACTCTTGCACTGACATTATTCCACCCACCTCCCGATTCTTCTCCTGTGCCCCATCCGTAAACCTGTAAAACAAGAAAATGGTCCAGCAATGACTTTTGCCCCCAATGACCCCACCCCAACCCCCCTTTCAGCACCCACCACCCCACACTGCCCCATACACCCCCGCCTCACACTAACCTATCTGGTCCAACACTGCTCCTTCTCAAATGTCCTGCTTCTGAGCTTCACTGGAAAGTGCCTGAAAACAAGGTAAGTTCAATTAATTGCTCTTTAATGTTGTAACAGGGTCCTGTTATGAAGAGAAATATCAAGAATTTACAAGATGCCCCCCCCCATACTTTTCAATTTTCACTCTATCCTGTCTGCTTCTATATTCGTATCTATCCTAATTTTCTTGTCAGGGTGGCCAACCTGGCAATCTTTAAACCTTTCTTTACTGCCCCTGATTATCTTTAAAACAATCTGGCATCCAAATCTTGATAAGCTGAAAAGCAGTCAGCTGAAATTCTAGCTGTGTAAAAAAAAAGATTTACTAGAATTGTTGTCTTAAATAAATGCATGTTTACTTTCTGGCAATTACATTTAAAAGCAAATAGAATCCTGAAGCCTTGCAAGGAAGACAGATAGGGAGCGCCACTTCATCTGTTTTTCCTTGCCAAGGCTGCAGATTTTAATTCAATCTTTAACAAGTGTTTCTTTTCTTTCTGTATTAAAACAAAATGAATGTGTACCTGAATGTCTTGCTTCTCCTGCTGAGGTCCTGCTATAGGGATGGCAGCCTACAAAATGGCTGCTTTATAGTATTCAGGTAATGTGATGTCACAATAGGGAGGGGTTCAGTTCAAGACACACCCTTCTGGAAAGTATATAAACCCTCCACTAGGAGACCTGTTTAGATGGATAGAGAGAGGAGAGTCAGTATTCACTGACCACAGAGCAAGAAGGTTGTGTGTGTGTGTGTGTGTGTGTGTGTGTGTGTGTGTGTGTGTGTGTGTGTGTGTGTGTGTGTGTGTGTGTGTGTGTGTGTGTTTCCACACAAAGTGCTGTACAGATAAAAGGAAAGGAAAAGGCATTCAGGAGTCTGTGGAAAGAAGTATTTCCTGTTTTTGGGTGTGAAGACTAACACCGATTGTTTTCCTTTCTATGAACTTTAAGTTAAGAATATTTTTTTGTTTTGTTTTGTTTTGTTTTTGGAAATAAATTGACAAACGCATACCTTTGAGTTTTTTATGCATCTTAAACCTTTGGTCTGGACATCTGTTATTTCCCACGCTTCTACAAATGTGTTTTGAACTTTCACTCAAAATGTTATTTCTTAATATTTTTACCCCATATTTTCAACACAACCTTCTTTTAACCCCACCTCAAGAACTAGATAGGTGAATGTTTTCAAATCCCTCTACCCCTCCTTAAATGTGTATTCCCCATTGTTCTGCGACATCATGTTTCAGATGGGATTTAAAAAATGTCACCTGTCTTGATTAGGTTCATTTACTGCGTTGTAACAGGGAAAAAAACCAAAACATTTAGAGCAACACAAAAATGCCAACAGTTCAGAAAGCACTGCAGCAGCAAGCTGACAGTGAGGGGAGCACTACACCACAGTAGGACACCCATACAGGAAATCCCCACACACACCAAACTGGACAACTTACCTGGAAAATATACAGAAAATATATAGATTTGTTGGAAGAAAATTGTATTGGGGGGCACTGTACCCACACCCCACCATCAATTAATGTAGTGTACTCAGAGTTGCACATCAAGTGGGTACCAGTGCAACAAATGGACATCAGGCAGTGTATTGCTATGCACTGAATTTATTGTGAGCAACCTGTCCATCAAAGCAAAAAAATCACCACCCGTGCCATTGTGTCCATAATTGCCACAGATCAGTTAGCATGCAACATAATGTCTCTGAAATACATAATGTCCTCATGTTTGTTACAAGTACACAAATGCCAGGTACACTGACATAGAGTTGCAGTTCAAAGTTCATGGCAATTCCTAGTAGACAGTCCTTCAGAGTTCTGATTTCGTATTGCTCCATGATGTACATAATATGCTGGTGACTGTCCCTATACTTCTTCCAAGAGGAACCTGCTATCCTTCCAGACACAAGCTGCTGCATTTTCAGTACATTCATTCATTCTCTGCTCAGAGTGCAGACCATCAAAAAATTTCCAGAGGTTCGGATGAGCAGCCCCTATCAGGGAGCTGAAGGCTCTGTGCCAACCCTCCATGGCATTTATGGTTTGAGGAAGCCCACACCTGGCAGTAGAGAAGCAGTTCTAGAATCTGTCAGAAACAAGGGTCTGCATCTTACACCATGCCGAATCAGCCGTCCCAACCTTATGCCCTCAAAATAATCAATCAACAGAGACAATAGCTCATCATGTGTAAGGAAGAACTGCCAACTACGCACCTCCTCAAAAACATTCACTACATCTCTTGGGGGAACAAAAGCCAGAGCTGGCAGCACCCTTATGTACAGTGTTGACTCCTCATCTGTGTACGGACGCTGTACCTCTGGCATGAGTTGGACCTTGCACCGCAGTGCCTGGCACAGATGAAAGAAGCAGCCACATAGCTGAACCTCAGGAAACACATGCCAAAATACCTTGTATGCCACCATTTCAAAATTCAGCATGATAGACCTCAGTTGCAATGTTGGCTGCAGTTCTCGCAACTTGCAAAATACAGCAGTATATGCCACAGGACTTCTGCTGGACATCAGGGCATAGACAGTGGGTATAACAGTGGCAACCTCAACACCATGAACAGTATATAACTGGCTAAAATGGGGGAGGGACAACACTTGAATGTCCCATCTGCATACCTCTCCCCACACCTGTCCATGTACTGCAAGTTAGCTGATGTGCCAAACAACAGATACTTCTCATCACCAGTCCCAGAACTGTACAGTAAAAACACCTCACCTCTCTCAGTTTGATGATACTCCTCCAGAATAAGTAGCTCAGACAGGGAAGTCAGCTGGGATGGTGGTTGGGAAGCCCCCTTTAGCACATCTGCACACTCCTCTTGAGGTAGTCCACACAAGGATGTCACCTGCCAACTAATGTAGGCAAGGCATTACAGCAGAGCACAACCACTTGCTTGAGGAAAGAAGGGAGAGAGGGGACATGATAGAAACTTTCAAATACCTCAAGGGAATCAACAAAGTCCAAGAGGGTAGCATCTTTCAGAAAAAGAGAAGTGCAAGAACAAGGGGGCACAATTTGAAGATAGAGAGGGGACGGCTCAGAGGTAATGTGAGGAAGTATTTTTTCACAGAGAGGGCTATGGACGCATGGAACAGCCTGCCTGAGGAGGTCGTGGAGTCAAGAACAGTGGGGGAATTCAAGAATGCATGGGACAGACATAAGGCAGTCCTAGTGGGGGGTAGCAGAAAGTAAGCTGTTGGTTAACTTGGATCTGCAGCTTATCTGTTAGGTAGAAAAATGGGCAGACTAGGTGGGCCAAGTGGTCCTTATCTGCTGTCACATTCTATGTTTCTATATTTCTATGTGAAGACTCCAACATAGAGAGGGTTCTTTTTCTTAATAGCAGACTGCACTTTCTGAACAAAAATATCCACCTGATCAGGTACACGGTTATACCATCGACTATGGTAACAATTCCTGCAGCATCTGCATTCCATACACCACGCAGTCTGATATTCTACACATTTCCAATAAATTTTCTCCCCTTGACAACACACTTTGCGGTAAACAAAGTGAGCAGCAAATTCCCTCTGGCACTCTATGAACTCTGCCGATGTACCAGAACACAGACCTCCACCGCAGTACAAACCATGGTGCCATGTAAATCCTGTTACAAAACCTGACCCTTCCACAGCACACATCCTGGATGACAATTAGCACCACCTGCCCAGCTTCCTGAAGCCCTGTAAAAACCAACATACAGAGAACAGCCTGTACCTGTGGAACATACACTCCAGCACACTTAACTGTGCAGATGCAGCCATAAAACATAGCACTCTGGCATCTCAGTTGGACAGATCACAGGTGCTCTACTGCTGGTGCTCATATGCTGGTGATATCAATGTGTTGTCCCTATAACGGTATACCTCAGCTCCAAAGCTGATGCAGCAGGATCCTGGATCTCCACTCTCCCTGGGTGTCTCCAATGCAGACAGTTCCCTCTTCTGAAGATGGTGGCAATGCTGTGCTGCTGCTTGTAAGGGCTCTTCTTTGAGTTGCAATATTTTACTTTTGCCTTCCAAAAATATCTGTTTTTTGAAGGACAGGGGAATTTGACTGTGCTTGGTTAGCCATGGCAAAATGTGCCGGGTATACTGAATTTTTAAATATTTTTTTAATTAGTTAGGTTGCAAAGTGTAAGGCAATAGTATTAGATAGGGTTGGGTGCAGTGACTATGGATAGGAGCCAACTTTTTTGTTTTGGAGATAGAAAAAGCACTAACCTTTTTCTGTGGAGTGTGGAGAAGAGCTCCCGAGAGTTGGTGGTTGAGGAAGAAGTGTTGGAGCAACTTTGAGAGGACTCTTGTTTCCCTAGGGGACCTGGTACAATGAGGGAAATGAGCCAATACCACTAACATGATTTATTTATGGTGTGCAGTGAAGGCCCTCTTGCCTCTTTAATCTTCCTGGAGGATTGTCAGATGAACTAATGCTGTGGTGTAGGGGGACAGTGTGTTGTGGAGTGGGACCCCCTTTTCCAGCTATAGAGACCTTGCTGAATAGTTTGTTGTCATCAGGAGTGGACTTCTTGTTGGCGTGCTAAGCCAGTGGTTCCTTCTGAAGACCTACGCCTGGTTGGATTCTCATGCCCACTCATGGTTGCCATCCTCTTGCAGTTTGTTGGCCACATAACGATCCTCCTGACTGATCTCGGCACTGGTAAGAACAGTGCCAATCCAGACAAGAGCAGGGTTGGGACTTTGCATTGGACTGCAGTGGGTGAGTCTGTATCATTTGTTGTTCCTCCAGACTTTGTTGTTCCCAGCAATAGTGAGAGATTGCCAGGTTGGCAAGATTTCTGATTCTTGCCCTCCTGGGAGAAATCTCCTCAAAAGTGGTAGTCGGACATTTTACTGGTACAGACTATAAGCAGGTTATCTGATCATTTTCCTGCTCCAGTGTCCAGTTGTCTGGCGAGAGCAGACTGTCATAAACTGTTATCCTCAGAGCAATTTGTCCATCAGCACTACTGAACATTTTTTTCAATTTTTCTGCTGATTTTCTGGACTTAACCTGAAATATGGTCTTATTTACTTGTGTTACCACTTATTTTTCCCCTCCTGTTCAGATGTGACTAGTTTTTTGGGTACCCATTCTTTGCGGGGTTGACGTTTTTCTGTGGGGTGGTCGGGGGGGGTTTGTGGGGGTTGGGTGGATTCTTCTTTTCAAATTTAGTAAACTTTACTAAACTTGATTGGAAAGAAGCAAGCAAAAATTAAAGAAAGGGATGAATAATACAGGATATACATGTCCGTAACCAACAAAGTGAGCACTGAACTAATTATCCACAAGCTTGTTATAATTATGAGCAAATATTGTATTCCCAAACCAAAACTCATTCCAATCAAGTCATAAAAGATAACAATCCCCCATCCCACCTCCCACCGCAATCTCCAAAAGAAAAAGAAAAAAAAACACCCCCTCCCTCCCTTCCACCTTCCTCCAGAGACTGAGCTAATCCTAGTAGTGGCAAAAAAGGGAGCAGACAAGACAGGACAGAAGGGGAGCACTGTATTTCTGAAAAAGAAAGGGATACCAAGCTTATATGCATGTCCAGGTGCAACTTGTCCCAGCCTTCCCCAGGGTAGTGAGATGCCAGGAGCCCTAAGTAACCAACTATCCCCCAGCACCAAGAGTCAACAAAGCATAAAGGGGTTTCCATACCTGAGTATATTACTTCTTGGAGTCCAACATACTTGCAATAATACATTCGTCCTGAGGGGCAAAAAGCATTTCCTGATACCATTACACATAAGTTGGGATGGTCTGATCACACCAGTGTTGAAGAATAATTTTCTTGGCACAGGCTTATATTAGAGCAATGTGTGGTTTCTGAATACAAATTAGGACCCCAGCAAAGTCCCTCAAAATGCAGATCTCAGATGTTAATGCCTGGTGAAACCCCAACAAAAGATCCAAACACTGTCTGATATCCTACCAAAAAGGCTTAACCTTTTCACAGGTCCAGAGAATGTGAAGTAATGAACGCCACTCCCTCTGACACCTGGTACATAGGTCTGAAGTTACCCATGTTATAAAGTTTAATCAGGGTGTAAAACACATTGTATAAAATTTGAAACTGCATGAAATGATATCTGTCCCATTTAATGTGTCTATAAATTGTCTTTTAGATGCAGGACCAGTCATGAGGGCCACCCTTGGAGGGAAGTGCCTGATCTCAAGAGTAAAAAAAATGAGGTACCCTCTCAGCAAGAAGCTCCCACAACTGGGCATGATAAAAGGCTATAGCATGAGATGTAGAGGTGACTGAAGTCAAGGGGATCAATTTATCCACATACCCACTAGACCAGACATCATCATCAAAGTGATGAAACAACATGTGCCTGAGTTGGAGATACTTAAAGCACATGGATGAGGGCCAAACCAAATTTCTGTTGTGCCTCAGAAAAGGTGAGGAGCTTGCCAGCATGCACCAGGTGTTTGAAAGATAAAAACTCCAGAGAGGGACGGTACATCCAGGTCAGCACTTTCCCAGCAATTTGTAGGTTAGGGTTCCCCAAAATAGGTGGAGTAATGTCTAGACAGGGTCCAAGTTTAATAAAAAACACAATTGTTCATAAACATGACGAGAATAACTGATAGGAGTTTCTTTTAAAGAGCCAGGAATCTTTTGGAGGTGGGGATGTACAACAGGGCACAAGGGTTCAGGCCTAATTGGGAAAACAGTGAGCACTCAATGTCCAGCCAATGGGGTACTTAAACAGAGTCCGACTCCCCGAAGGCTGGGCAGAACCAGGAAAAATAACAGAAGCAGTGTACGGCCAAATAATAATGGTAAACATTAGGGATATTTAAACCACGAGCTTATCTTGCCCTCATAAGTTTAGCCAGAGCTCTCTGAGGAGGTTTCCCCTACCAGAGAAATTTAAAGAAAATTCTGTTAATTTAGAGAAACCATGACTTGGGCAGAGCTGGGCTAAGCATTACGAGGGGATACAAAAGTCGCTAGAGAACATTTATTTATTTATTTGCTTTTGATGACTGGGTAGGTGCACTAGGCAAGAAACCTGCCTATTTTCAGGAACGACCCGGGAGAATACAATTTACAATTAGTACAGTAAGACAATTTACAATAGTACAGTAAGATAACAAGGAGTACAAAACACAACAATATAGCAAAGGCAAGTGGAGAGTACATGCGGCAAAAACACCATGACATTTATTTATTCAAACGGCCCCACAAAGACAAAAGCAGTAAAGACCAGCAATCTAGGTCAACCTGAATTTGAGTAATAACATGATCCAGATTAAACTGTTTCAGTTTAAGCAGATCAATACTAAGATATGTTCCTAAATATTTCAGTTTGTCCTTAACCCAAAGAAGGCCCAGGTGCTCCACACTAGCACACAGAGCAGCAATATTCAGAGGCATAACCTCTGTTTTTGAACAATTTAGCTTGTAATTGGAAATTACACTGAATTGGGTTATGATATCCAAAATAGCTGGTAATGAAATGGAAGGAGACATAACTTGCAGAAGAATGTCATTTGCATAAATAGATAATTTATAGTATGAGGGGCCTATGGAAATACCATAAACCTGAGGGAACAGATTCATTTTCCTAATCAGTGGCTTGAGGTATAAATGAAATAAAAATGGAGATAAGGGACAACCCTGATGCATTCCTTGCTGCAAGAGGAAAGAGTCAGATGAGACCCCATTACAAAGAATACATGCCAAGAGGCTAGTGTAGAGCACCTTGAGTCAACTGATAAATTCAGAGGGAAAGTCGTATCTTGGGAGCAGGTGGAAAAAGTAGTCCCAGGAGATCCTATCAAAGGCTTTCTCCACATCAGGGGAGGTTAGAACTGATGGAATGGGAGAGTCCCTGGCCACAGAGATAAGATTCAAGAGTTTCCGAAGGTGATCAGTGGACAGTCTCCCCGACACAAATCCCACCTGCTCCCTACTGAGGAGACAGTCCCATACAGAATTTAACCTAGTGGGCAGAATTTTAGTCAAGATTTTTAAATCAACATTGATTAAGGATATGGGTCTATAATCAGTGACTAATGAGTGATCCCGGCCTGGGTTGGGCAGGACCACTATAATAGCAGCCGTAAATAAGAGGTCTGAAAGACTGTGTGAAAAAACATACTGAAACATGTCAAGAAGATGCAGCACTAACAGCTCTTTGAATTTCTTACAGAAATTCAAAGAAAAGCCATCTGGACCAGGAGCTTTTTTGGGACCTAGAGAGGCTATCACCTTGTACACTTCTAGGAGAGTCAAGGGAGCTTTTAGCAGCTCGACCTGAGCCTCTCTCACTAAGGGCAGATCCAGGTCCTGAAGGATGGTATCAAAACAGGAAAGATCAAAAGGATCCAGGGGAGCCGCACACAGAGAATGGTAAAAGGCCTGAAATTGTGAGATTATATCTTTAGGAGAAGTGACAAGGTGGCCAGACACTGTCCAGAGAGATGGAACAATCCTGCCTGCCTTTTGAGTATGCAAGGCGAGGAGCTTTCTAGCCTTTTCTCCTTGATAAAAATACTTGGCTCTGGTATGCAAAAGGAGATGTTCAGTTCTTTCTTCAAGCAGGTCATTATACCGGGCCCGAAGGGCTTCAAGTTGCTCCCAGTCTGGCTGTGGGGAGGAATCAGAGAGCTCCTGCTTGGCCGCCCTAATCTGCGACAGGAGAGAGGAGGTGGCCTGGGATATCTCTCTCTTCCATCTGGTAGCCAGTCATATAATTTCACCTTGAAGGGCGCATTTAAACGAGCCCCAAAGGATGTCGAGCATTAGCATCGTGGGTGAATTGAGAGCAAAAAATTCAGAAATAAAGTGCTGTAACTGGTCAGCCACCTCTGGAAGCATTAATAACTGATTGTTAAAGTGCCAAGTTTAATCTTGTACCAGGGAGGGAGCAAGATTGACCTATAGTATAGCCGTGTGATGGTCAGAGACTACCTTGGCACCATAATGGCTTAGAACAACACCTGGCAGTGCTTCAGTGATCAGTAGGAAAAACTCAATATGTGAAAAGGAGTTATGTGTGATACAGTGAAAGGAATAATCTTTTGTAACTGGGTGTAAAATCTTCCAGGGGTCCTGAAGCCTTAAAGAATCAATAAAATCTCACAGGGCAAGCTGGCTTAGGGTGAGAGCATGACCATGTCTCGAGGTCCTATCCAGTTCATTATCTAGAACCTCATTCCAATCCACAGCAAGTATCATGGGAAGAGAGGCACATTGAGACAATATAGAGATGAGCTGGGGAAAAAAGGAAGGATCTTCCATGTTAGGTCCATAAACCGATCCACAAATCACCTCCAGACTGTTAGGCATATAATATTGATATGCACTTTGTATAAAAAGGTTAGGGATCAATTACTGAAGGATTATTTAGAAATTTATGTAGATTCTAGTCAGGATCTGGTATTCATCCTGCTGCACCCTCAATGTCCAGATGAAGCAATATTGACTGCTAAATTTTTGAGTTCTATAATTAAGAGCAAAAAAAAAGAAATTATAGAATGTTAAATCATAAGTAGAGATGGGCATGACATTATAAGTAATGCTGGAACCATGTTCTAGAACTTTTAATATTTTTAATGTTTCTATAGGAGAGTTATTGTATAGTATATTTTTGTCTTTCTCTGCTGCATACATGTTTAGTCTGTGTAATATTTTTTGTAAATACTGTAAATAATCATGATACTGTTTGTATCCTGGTTGATCAAATAAAGAAATTGAATTGAATTGACCTCCATATGTCCTAATAGAGCTCTCACAAAAATACAGTATATTTGCCTTGAGGGTCGCTCATTTACTGGAGGAGATGGAATGGGACAGACCTGGACACCAGAATGACCACACCTCTTCTTCTAGAGTCTGTTCCTGAGCCAAGCACCTGTCCAACCCAGGGACATCATAACAACGGCACCTGGGCTGGGGGAGGGTGGGTTTCTTGAAGAAAAGCTATGTCAACCTGCAGCTTGAGAAGGTGTAACAATATTTTTGTGTGCTTCATTGGGGACTGGACCCCTTTTATGTTCCAGGAAGAATACCTAAAATTATGGGCCATACATGCTGTAAGATATAGGCAAAGTCGGGAAGATACATCAGCTCCTCTAGAAAGGCCCAAGGATCTGAACATTATGTCAGCCAAACTCCAGAGAAAAACCCCAAGCCCCCAACCCCCTTCCTCAACCCAAACAACCCTCAACAATCCCCATACAGTTAGATGACACACAAAGAACCAGGTTAACAAAATCAGACCAAAGAGTCCCCACCCACCCACTCCGTTCTCCCCAAACAGATACTAGAAATAAAACCAGTAGTAATACCTCCCAAACAAGATCCTCCCACTCCACCCAACCACCCCTCCCCAGACAACACAGAGCAATCCCCATACATTAAAGTCAAAACATGAAATCTTAACAAGGAATCTAAGTCAGAAAAATCCCACCCCACCCTCCCACCCACCACAAAAAGACCAGTAAACCAAACCATAGGAAGTTCCATCCACCCCACCAAATACCCACATCCCACCAATAATATCGACCCCTACCCCCTATCTATCTGGTGCATGAGGCTCCAGCCTAACATAGCCCTGTGCCCCACAACAGCCAGTGCCCCCTCCCCCCACATACTATCTCAAATATAATAAAGCAAACTACCTAACTAAACAAAAAAACTTGACAGACAGCATACAGTCTATACAGTGCACTTGGATTAAAACATGGCTAAGAACAAAAAATTGAACAACAATGTCCTTGAGAACCTTTACAAACACAAATAAATAAATATAAGATCCTCCACAATGCAGGTGATCCCAAATATAATAGAGCCCCAGACCCAGTGCACATGTAGTGGCCTCCCTCTGATTATAAAAAAGAAAAACAGATAGGAAAGTCCACCTACACAATATCCCAAAGGCATAACTCACCAGTACCACTTCCTGCAGCATCCAGTTCTGAAGTCCCAGTGTTAAATCAAGCATGTGCAAGGATCCACTGCAAATTCCGAAACACACCAACACGGGAATATTACCATGCTGACTACCGACAGGATGCTCTCCAAACAGAAGCAAGTTAGTGCGGAACTGAAAAGATGACATGATGTTCCGAGTCCAGACTTAGATAGAAAGAGGACAGTAGTAGGAACCCCAAAACACCCACTGGAATAAGTGCCCATCAGGAGATCACAATGCCAAGGTACAATGATGCTGACGAGAGAGCTTGGGACCACACCGGAAGTACAGACAGTAATCCAGTCAGACAATCCAGAAGAGAACACCAGCACCAGGAAGGGAAGGGCAAGGAGGACATTGATCAATGTTGAACCTTTGAAGAAGAAAGCAGTGAGGGAGTGAAATGGGGGAAGCTGCCCAACGATCAACAGGTCTGGAATGTGTGATGGGGTATCATCGAGGGCAGGCAGAACAGTACAGTCCAGCACTGATAAGGGGTTGAGGTCACCAGGGTTGAAGGGGTGGGACACTCCCATAAAAAAAATTCCCAAAACAGCAGCAAACAGGGGAGCAGGTGTAACAATGCAGGAGGTCCATACCACCAAAGGCAAAATTGGGAAAGTGGAGGAAATAATCCATGGCTCCATGAGTAGCTCAGCATAGAGGCATGAAGATGAATATAGCTAGGTCCAGTCCAGGGATCCAAAATAGCTCACTACAAAGGGAGTAACATTCACTTTTCTCAAACACAGGAACTCACAACAACCATTATGCTCACCCTTTCTTTAAAGAGCTCCGGCAGCTACTGTTTGAGACCCTGAGTTGCAAGTTCCACTGTTTCAAAAGAATGGCAGGAGTTTTGGAGCATCACCTGGAGGTGAGCTGGGTACAACATCCTGAACTTGATCCCCACGGTTATGAGCTTAGCCACCATGATGTGAAAGGCAGCACGTTTCTGGTGGGTCCCAGCTGGGAGGTCCTGGGTTACTCGCAACTTGGTGCCCTCCCACAAGATTTCTTTCAAAAACCTGGTCTTTTGGATTATGTGTTACTTATCCAGAAAATTGAGAAGTTTAAGCATGAAGAGGTAGGGGAGAGCCAGGCAGGGGTTTCAGGCAGAGGGAGTAGTGTGCTGTCTCAGCAATGTACGTAGGGCCATTGGGAGAGGGGCCTGTCACCCACTCAAGGAATTTTTGTGCAAAAAGGATTGGAGTGGTTCCTTCTGCTCCCTCCAGGAGCCCAAAAACAATGAGATTGTTATGGCAGCTTCTCCCCTCTAAGTCCTCCATTTTGACTCAAGTCTGCTAATGCATTGCTGCAAAAAGGTAGTCTCTGAGTCATGACTATCTCTCACTTTTTTCTGTTGAGGAGGTTCTTGCTTCCACATCCCCTATACACCTGCTCAAGTCACCAATGTCAGATCGGAGAGATTTCAGCTCCCCTGTAAGCTCTTTGAGAGTGTCCTTAAAGGCACAATCTCCATCAAAAAATGCTTCGCAGAGGCCCTCATGGGAGTAGTGGAGTGGCCGGAGCCCAAGCCCTGGGCCTTTGGCCACTTAGCATGCTTATCCGGTGTCTGCGGGGATGTATATCGTGGTCCAGCTGGCTTCATCTCGACTTCAGACATCTTTATTGGGATTCATACACAAATCACACAGGATGTTTCAGACGAGTTGTAAAACAGGATCCTCAACCCAAAAAGTGTAGAAAACATGTTTAGAAGGTAGAAATTAACAATATAAAGTGGTATGGAAGGGAGCACTGGAGAAGAGCACCTACTCAGCAGAGAGCATCGTGTGACTCCAAGGGGTGGATTTTAACTGTATAAGTAGTGGGTATGTGGTGTGTGAAGGTGAGTGGTTAGGTTTTCTGTTTATTAGTTGAGTGTATGGGTGTGAGTGGATTTCAGTTATTAGATTAAGCAGTAATAAGCATTGTGCTTTGGAAATCATTGCGGGCAAGGAAATTAGCTTTCTGGGATGTGCAAAGGTCTGGGGCAGGCACAGATAACCTAAGAGCCATTCCAGTTACACGACCTTCAGCCTTTCATCAATCAACCTGCATGGCGCTGTCAGGAGGTCAGAGTTGGAAGACACCAAAATGGTCAGTTGTGGCAGGGCACTGTAGGCACAATGGAGGTGAGCAGCATAGAAGTGGTTAGGTGTAGGAGACGCCCTGGGTTTAGCTGGAACCTGGAGAGAGGCCATACGTGTTTGGTGCCTGTCCCCAGGTAGCCTGTAGGGCTGCAACACCTACCTGTCACCTTAGTGCTGTGCTCTGCAATGCCAGATCAATCAGAAATAAGACTGCAATTATAGCGGACTTGATTTCTACTGTCAATCTGGATTGCATTACAGAGACCTGGGTGGGTGACAATGCTGGGCCAGTTTTGGAAGCAGCCACCCCCTCCCCCAGTATTCTGTAGTGCACTCTTCTAGGGTGGAATGCAGAGGCGGGGGAGTGGCCCTCTGTTTTAGATCCAACCTGGGCTTCACTGTGCACCACATGGAACTACCATTTCCTTCGAATGTGTATCTGTGCATGGGGGTCTGGGTGCAGGTTACAGGATCCTCCTGATTTCCTGCCCCCGCTGGGGTGGTGAGAGAGTTCCTGCAGGAGGTGGCAGATTTCATTGTCAGCAAGGTGTTGGAGGCCCCCAGATATTTGGTGCTGGGGGACTTCAACACATGGACCGACGATGAATCCTCTAGGCTTGGTTCCAACCTCGTCCAGATGATGACATCTCTGGGCCTGTCACAAGAAGTTACTTCCATGACCCATGATGGTGGCCACATGCTGGACCTGGTGTTCTCACTGGGGCTTGAGGTAGGTAACCTCAAGATTGATCAGATCTGTTGATCTAATCATTGCACGGTGAGGTTCTTGGTCAGGGCCCCCCTCAAGATCCCTCCCCCTGTGGAGATGGTCAGCTACTGCCCTTTGAGGGGCTTGTCGCTGGAGGGATTTCTGGCAGTGGCTGACCTATCTAGTGCAGGTGCTGCATGTGCGAAGGGCATGAGTGGGGCAGTTGCCACTTATAATAAGGCGATGTCCAATGCTCTCGATGCCCTTGCATCAGTCGATGTATGGCCCAAATCTCTTCACTTGAGATCTCCATGGTTTGATGGAGAGCTCAAGATGATGAAGATTAAGGGTCAGAAGTTAGAGCAACTTTGGTGGAAGACCAAGCTAGAGGAGGCCAAACTGGCTCTGCGTACTCACTACGGTGAATACTAGGGGGCAATCAACTGTAAGAAGGTAGTGATCCTGTCCCAGGTGATTGCTGCAGTGAAGAACTGACCAACATTGCTGTTTCAGACTGTAGACAGGCTTTTACATCTGTTCTGTCTGCAGCTGAAAAAAAGCTTTTACTGATTCTCTGTGTGAGGAGTTTGTTCGGTTCTTCTCTGATAGGGCGTCCCCTATTTGGTAGGGAATCCCATCAGTGAGCCGGATTACAGCATAGATACATAGATGGACACTGTTGGCAGATAAGGGCCTATGGTCCACCCAGTCTGTCCATTTAAGCTTGTAAGTTCACTTTATGTTTTTCTAGAAGTCTGTTGCCCCTTACCCTGAGCTCCAGAATTTCCTTATATCTATCCCATGCATTCTTAAATCCCATGATTGTTTCAGCCCCAACTACTTCCTCTGGTACAGGCATGCAGTGATCGCCTAGGGCATCGCAGAAGAATGCCACCTGTTTGGGGTGAGTTTTTCAACCAGTAGAAGTGGCCAATGTCATTGAGGTTGTTTCCGGGCTGAAGCACATATATTGTGAACTGGACCTGGTACCAACGTGTTTCTTGATAGGATGTGTTGGTTCTGTTGTCCAGTGTTCTCTGTCAGAGGGGGTCTTTCCGGATTCCTTGAAAGAGACTCTGGTGAGACTGCTTCTGGAAAAACATTTTTAGACCCTGACATCTTGGCGAATTATTGACCAATGTTCAACCATCCATTTCTGGGAAAGATTGTAGAGAAAATTGTGGTGCAACAGCTTGAGGAGCACCTTGTGGCCTTTGACATCTACTAGCTTCTCCAGTCTGGATTTCGTGCTAAGCACAGCACCAAAACAGCGACAGTTCAGGTGCACAATAACCTCCTTAGGGCGAGCAATAGAGGGGAAGGGTCAATTATCATTCTCCTTTATCTCTCCTCAGTATTCAATACGGCAGACCATGTTGTGTTGCTTGACCATCTCAGAGAGTACTGTGGGCTTGCTGGCACTGTCATCTTCTGGTTTGAGTCCTGCCTTGCTAACAGGAGGCAATTGGTAGTGATAGGAAACTTCTCATCCTCCTCGAGTCTCCTGTCCTGTGGAGTACTTCAGGGTTCTGTCTTGTCTCCAGTGTTGTTTGCTGTATACATGCTGCCCCTGGGTGAGCTCATTAGAAAGTACAATATGGGTTTTCATTGCTATGCTGATGATACCCAGTTGTATCTTTCCTTTGCCCCTGGAACATCTGATGCTGTGGATGTGCTTAACAGCTGCTTGGCCAAGATTAATGACTGGATATCCTCTAGCTGGTTGTGACTGAACCCTGATAACATGGAGGTTCTTGTAGTGGAGTTGAACTGAAGGCATGATAGGATTGCCTCTTGCGTGGCAAGTGGTCTCTTCCTGGGGTCTAAGCAGTTGATGGCTTCTTCTAGGGTATGCGATCACAGTGTGTTACTAGATGATGTGCTGATGTTCGAAGTCCCGGTATCGTCTGTTGTCCAGGGTGGTTTCTACCACTTGGGGAACATCACTAGGATCAAATCCCTAGTTCCACCTGAGGACCTCCCTACCCTGGTGCATGCCTTTGTGATGTCCAGGCTTGATTACTGTAATGCACCCTACTTCGGGGTCTCTGGAGATACCTTCTGCTAGCTGCAGCTGCAGCTGGTGCAGAATGCTGCTGCCAGATTGCTGATGGGACTTTCCATGTTCAGTCATGTAAGGCCGGTGCTGTGAGAACTGCACTGGCTGCCAGTCAGGTGGAGGGTTATCTTCAAAGTGGTCTTACTCACTTTTAAGGCCCTGCATGGACTAGGCCCTATCTATCTGACCTCCTAACACCTGCTGCTCCAGTCTGCTCCCTCCATTCCTCCTCTAGGCGCCTCCTAAGCATTCCAAGGACGAGATTAAAAACTGCCAGTGACCAGGCATTTAGTGTTGCTGGCCCCATCCTTTGGAATTCATTACCACCTGCTGTTAGGGAGGCCCCTTCATTAGAGGTTTTCAAGGGCCACCTAAAAATCTTTTTGTTCACCCTGGCCTTCCCAGATATACCGCTTTAGATAATTAGCTATCTGATCCTCTTTTTAAAACTTGCTTCTGTATTTTATCCTGTTTTAATTATATTTTATTAATTTTAATGATATTTATGTATATAATAATAAATAATAATAGTAATAAAATTTATTTGTATGGTGCCTTATCCAAAGCCAAGGCACCTCACATTTAAAAAAAACAATGACAGTATAAAATATAACAAATTTCAATAAAATCATACAGATATCCATAAACTAAAACAAGAGGCTCAGTTAATAAAAGCTTGATGCCATGAATATGTTTTTAATGACTGCTTGAATCCCTCCACAGTTGTGCACTCCCGAATCCGACGGGGTAGAGAATTCCAAAGGATAGGGGCTACAAACTCAAAAGCTCTCACCCCCAAGATTTTAAACATACCCTTGGAATCTCTAGCAACCTCTCGCTGGCTGAGCGGAGTGATCGTTCGGGGTAGTAGGGAACCAGGAGCTCTTTCAGATAGTCTGGGCCCAGTCCGTGTTGGGCTTTAAAAGTCAGCAAACCGACTTTAAAGGTGATCCGTCACTGTACTGGCAGCCAGTGCAGTTTGCGTAGCACCGGTGAAATATGACAGGATCATGAAGATTCCACCAAGAGCCGGGCCACTGCGTTCTGCACCAGCTGCAAGCTATGGATTTCTACCCCAGGAAGCTCTAGGTAGAGGGAGTTGCAATATTCTAAGTGTGAGGAGACAAAGGCGTGGATCAATGTAGGAAAGTCAGAGGATGGAAACAGATGCCTAATCTTGGTGATATTCTTAAAATGGTAAAAGGAAGTTTTGACAACAGCCGACACCTGCGAATGCAAGGTCAGCCCTTCGACAAAAATTACCCCCAGGTTACGTACCTGTTCAGAGGTCGGTAGTGAGACACCACCGAGAAAAATTCCCGAGGGCGAACCTTCCCCCGACGCCCTATCCGATGACCTGGATCCACAACCAACACCTCAGTTTTATCTGAGTTCAACTTTAGCCACTGGAATCCATCCAAGCCTGGCTTTCTTTCAGACAATTAATAAAGGCTGAGACAGCTCCATTCTGGTACCGTCTTTTTTTCTCTTGATTGTTGTATTCAAGGTGCCCAGAGCCTCTGGGAATGGGTGCCCAAGAAATACAACTTGCCTTGCCTTGCCATTATAAGCTTCAATAATAAAAAGACAATGTAGAAAATATGGGGTCAAAATCTCAAAAAACAACACTGCCCCACTTGTTTGCATTGCTTTTGCTGCTTTAAGATGGAAAATAAAAAGCAACTTAAGACCTTTTGGAGTTGGATTTTGCCTGAATTTCTTCCCACTGCAGTGGTAAGTACCTTCATTTCATAGCTCAGTGGTATAATAAAAAGACTATATATTGAACATCTGAGGTCTGATATTCAAAAGATTACCCAGGTGCAAATCTGAGTTTGCCCGCACAAACTGGGTTTTGCACAGATGTGCAATATTGAAAAGCTCTGTTAGTACTGGCAAACAGGGTTTGCACCCGGGCAATATTCAGAGGGGGTTGCAATGTAAATGATGTGGTGGGATCTGAATATTGGCACAGTCCAGTATTCAGAGTATGTGTGCACCACAAGGCCATTTTCCATGGTCCCCTTGAATGGTGCACATACCGCCAACTGAAACACCAACTTACCCCCACGCAACCCTAGCAGTTGGCTGAGAAAGTGTGGTGCCTTCCCCCCACTGACCCCCAACAAGTAGTCCCTGGTGTCTAGTGGTGCCCAACACCCCACCGATTGCCAGCCCTATGTTACAGTATAGCATTTTCTGGCATCTAGTGGCACTGCCCCCGGCAATCGCTTGCCTGATGTTACAATTAGAGATGTTGTGAAGTTAAACGTTGCCTGCAAAATTCATGTGAAGTGCCAACAGTTTGAGCTTCGTGGAATTTGCAGCATTTCGGAAAAGCTCAGAAACTTTGATGCACGCAAAAATTCCATCGACATTCATGTTTTTTTCTGCAAAGTGCAAATTTCATGGGGGAAGCATGAAATTCATGGGCAGATTTTCACTAAATCGCTCTGCAAAATTGGCAAAATCTGCTAATTAACTCGCGGAGTGAATTTCATGGACTTTGCACATCTCTAGTTACAATATAACTTTCCTTGACATCTAGTGGTTCCCACCCCCTGATCGCTGGCCCGATGTTACAATTTTCATGTACCCTGGTGTCTAGTGGTCCCTCCTCCAACCTGCACACATGTCTGGAGTGTAACGTAATATCCCTCGCTATCTAGGGTTCCCTACCCCCTCCCAATGTCGTGCCTGCTATGAGCACTCCAATTCCCTGGTATCCAGTGATCCTGCCCCATCCCAATCCCCTGTATACAGCAGCAACAAACACAGATACTCCTCCCTATCCCAATCCCCTGTATACAGCAGTAAAACTGTGGACCCCCCACCCTATCCCCAATCCCCTTAATAAAGTAGTAAAACCGCGGACCCCCCTCCCTATCCTATATGCCCTGTATATTGCCGTAAAACCATTCCCTGGTGTCTAGCCCACCCCCTACACCTTCTGGCAGTGCTCAACCACCCCACATCCCCCTATCAAGACCCCGAGCTGGCGACCAGCACAGCCCTCTGTTTTCCACCGTGGCAGGCTGCCAACTGAGCTGTCCATGTGAGCATACTGTATTATCAGATATTACAGTATGCATTCAATGACAGCTCAGTTGGTGCCCGCTGTGGTGGATAGTGGAGGGCTGTGCCAGTCACCGGCTCGCGGTCAGGAAAGGGGTGGTGTGGGGTAGCGGGGCACTTTTTCTTGTTATCAGAAACAGTCTAGGGATTGGAGGAGGCAATGGAGAGTGATAAGGGACTGGGGTGTGTGAGGTGTTACTCCTACTTGTAGCATGCTAAACCCTCATAACAGTGACTTGAAATGTTTTGAACAAAGTGTCAAAAAATAAGTGAAATCAAGATAGGCCAAACTGAAG
Organism: Neoceratodus forsteri; assembly: GCA_016271365.2. Lineage (NCBI taxonomy): Eukaryota > Metazoa > Chordata > Ceratodontiformes > Ceratodontidae > Neoceratodus > Neoceratodus forsteri. Next base: position 204,867,085 of record CM057458.1, read on the forward strand.
CCAAACCAAATCTGCAAATTATTAACTACTGTCACCCTCACTGCATATAATGTAAACCTGGTGTGTTAGTGAGAAAATTAATGTAGCATAAATTAACCAAAAAAGTGTAGGGTATGTTGATAAATAAAATGTATGAATTATGACTGATAAATGACTAAATGGTTGTAAATTATTTATGAACATCGCAAAGCTGTGGTGCTGTTGCAAACAATAGTGGTGTGTTAGCTGACTTTGGAAAAGACTTACTTTCTATCCAACCTATTATTTTATGATTCCACAGCATCTACGCTTGCTATAACTGCAGTGGTTATCTTTAGAAGGGTCCATAGGCAGAAACATGGCTCTTCAACATGAAAATAAACATCCACACTTCAAAAACAGTCCTATCAAGTTTTATTAATTTCAAGTTCCAAAACATGTGACATTAGTCTTTAACTTCTAAGCTACCTACGTAAGCAATGACCCTACCCATTCCCCAGAGGAGTGGCATTTACTCTTCAAGAGTTTCCATATTGAATAGCTCACTGGCCCCTTTGCTGCAGGGCTCCTTCCATGTCTAGCTCTAGCTGCAGGGCATTCAGTAAACAGTAAGGTCAATGAATCTGTATGGCTTCAGCAGTTCACTGCTTCTGACTCCAACTGGCATTGTTGCTATGATGTGACAGTGTAGCTTTGTCAAGTATAGTTAGGCACTAAGCAACTGTTTATCTAGGCTTGTATGTACTGCAGTATATTAGAATATCTGTAGCACATTGATTGTTATTTGCAGTTCAACAGTATGTTATTTATTCATTATTTATTTGAAATCATTAATCATTTTGCTGGGTAAGAAACATTGTACCTAGGCATGTTTCCACGTGTGATTGTGGAGGGGATTAAAAAACATAAATCAATCAATAAATAAATATTTAATATTTCTATATCCTTCTCAGATCCTCCAACACTGTGCAACTAGCTATTCCCAGATCACTGTCCAAGTATAGTTCCACGGCCTTCTCCTCCGCAGCTCCTGTACAATGGAAGTCCTTCCTGGCTGCCCTTCACTCCTGTGTCAATAAAAGCACTTTCAAAACACAGCTCCTCTACCTACTTATTGACCAATCTACCTGTACCTTGCCATAATCCTCCCTAGTACCTCTGCCCCCTCTCTGTGCCTTGTCCTTTCTTTCACCCTACTCCCCCTTCTCCCTCGTCTTCCACCAGTCCTGTTTCTTCAGCCCCATCTCCTCCTCCTCCTAGTCTTGTTTCTTCCACCCTGCCCAACACTGTTACTTAACCATCCTTGGCTCCACTGGCTCTTGATTGCTACAATTGTTTGTCTCTCTATGTGATATGTATTGAATGTTTATTGTCTTCTATATACTGTCTCCAATTACTATGCTATGTATTCAATTCGTACTGGTGAAGTGTATAATCCTTTCTTTTACTCAAAATGCTATAGTTGTATTTTTCTGTACTCACTGCATTTGTATTGCATTGTATTGTGTTGTACTATATTGTACTGTATTATACTGTATCTCTCCCAGGTCATACCTGAAAATAGTCAAATGTCTGCCTAGTGTACCCCACCTGGTTAACAAAAGCTAAATAATAATAATAATTATTATACTGTGGTGACCTTAATGGCACACAGTACAGAATTTCAAATGCCATCTCACCAGAGGCATATTATGTGGTAATATTACTTCAAGTGACATGTTTGCTACTCCCGTTAATGTATCCGATCATGGGGTTAATTTTTCTCAAAGCTGCTTTACACTATTGCCAACACCTTTTTTCTGTCTATAATGACCCCTGAGTCCCTTTCACTGGTCAGGGAGTAAACAGTAAATAAACCTAACTGTATGACAAGAGCACATTTCCTTATTGTTATATGAAAAGTACTATATTTTTGATACTTCAAGCTTTATACATCCAGGCTATGTAAGAATCAGATTAAAAAGTTTAGAATTTCAGGCAAAACAAAAACTTCATTTTTGCAAAGTCTCAGAGTTTGAGTTTAGGGCCCCATTTTCAAAAGATTTGGGTGGCGTATCTGAGGATACACTGCTCAAACCTGGAAATGCACCAGCTGTTGGGGGTGTACCCATATTCAAATGGCACAGATGTGTGGCACACCCCCAACAGTGCCAATGCACACAATATTGTGCTGCACCTATGCAAATAAGGGGTCCCCCATGTATATTCCATGAAGCACAATATCGAAAAATTTCAGAAGTGCAAATCTCGTCACAGCAGCAGAGCAGATTTATGCTTCTGAAACCCTGCCATAATTAGTGCACAGACCCAACTGCACGTTAGTAAGGGCAGGGAACCCTGACAGTACAGCTGTCCTTCTCTAGCCCCGATCTTCATAATAATAAATCCATCCTTTTTTTCCCTGGTAGTCTAGTGATTCCCCCTCCCTAGCCCCGATCCATATCTGAATGACAAAGTCCCTGATTGATCCTTGGTGGTCAAGTGGCCACCCACCCCCCACCCCATTAGGCAGTGACCCACCACCCACTCCCCAACCCAACCAGAGCTGGCGACTGGCACAGCCCACCTCACACTGCACCAGCCAGCCATGTCAATCAATGGGTGTGTACTGAATACTGGACATGCTCCTGTACAGTTCAGTCAGTGGCTGGCTGGTGCAGTTGGGGACTTTGTCATTCAGATATGGATCAGGGCTGGAGAGGGGGGAACAACTAGACTACCAGGGAAAACAGGATTTATTATTATGAAGATTGGGGCTGGAGAGGGAGGACCACTTGATTACTGGGGAAGACAGGAATATTGTTAGTTTTATAAACATTGGGGCTGGGGAGGGGGGACCACTAGACTACCAGGGATACCTGAGTGGGGTCTCTATTATTGTACTATAGATTGGGGCTGGGAAGGACTAGCCCAGTGCACTTCACGGCAATGCATGCATGCAGATGAGCCCAGAATGGGCATGTAAATGGCTGTATTGTGCCTTGCATGCCCCATGGGCTCATCTGTATGTTTGAGCTGAATATCACCCATGGGGGCCGTGGCACACACCAGTGTCTACCATGAAGTACCCCTATGGGTGGTCCTCAGCCTGCACCCTGGTTTTGTTGCATGGAACATGGCAGCCTCCTGCTGTGCTTAGTGCATCCAGGGTCCAATATTCAAATAGACTGTGTGGTCTGTTCATATCAGGCATGTTGTTTGAATGTAGCACCAGAGTCAGCTGGCCCACTTTTTTTGTGTGGCACACAGCTAGCCATCTCTGAATAAATCCTTGTCCATGTCCTTAATTTAGGTTACCACAGGAAGATATTGGACATTGTCCACTTGTTCTTCATCATCGTCATCTTCACTGGATCCTATATCTGCTGGTAGAGTGACATCTATTTCATAGAAAGGTCTTGCAGCATCCATGTCCACGAAAACATTTTCTTGGAAAGTAACTTTTTACTTAGTAGAAGATTGCAAAACTGCTATAAACCCTTCCTGGATAAATTCAGCTCTAGTTGTAAAAAAGTACTGTTTCTTTGTGTGGTGAGACAGAAATAAGGGTAACATAGAAACACAGACTTTGATGGCAGATAAGGACCACTTGCCCCACCTATTCTGCTCATTTCCCTACTTGTTGGATAAGCTGCATATCCTAGTTAACCAACAGCCTACTTCTTCCTACCTCCCACCAGAACTGCCTTATGTCTGTCTCATGCATTCTTGAATTCCCCCACTGTTTTTGACCCCACAAGCCCCTCAGGAAGGCCATTTCATACATTCACCACCCTCTCTATGAAAAAAATACTTTCTCACATTGCCCTTGAGCCATCCCCCCTATATCTTCAAATTGTGTCCCTTTGTTCCTGCATATCTTTTTTTTCTGAAAGATGCTACCCTCTTGGACTTTGTTGATTCCCTTGAGGTACTTGAAAGTTTATATCATATCCCCCCCCTCTCTTCTTTCCTCAAGAGTATACATATAAAGCTTATTTTCTCTCTCTTTGTATGGCTTCTGTTGCAGACAGTGTACCATTTTAGTTGCCCTCCTTTGGACTGCCTTCATCCTGTCTATGTCCTTGTGGAGATAGGGCCTCAAGAACTGTGTGTAGTACTCCAGGCCGGGTCTCACCAACTGTCTGTAGAGAGGGATAACAACTTCCTGTTTTCAACTGGTAATGCCTCTCCCTATACACCCCAGTATCCCCCCAGCCATCCTTATTACCTTCTCACATTGCTTGCTTAACTTTAGGTCATCTGATATGACTACCCCCAGGTCCCTTTTCATTTTTGTTTTTGTTAATACCTCCCTCCCCCATTGTGTACTGTTCCCCTGCATTTTTGTTCCCCAGGTGCATTACTTTGCATTTTTGCATTGAATCTAAGCTGCCATACTTTTGACCATTCCCTCCAACCTTGCCAAGCATCTTCTCGTACTTTCCACCCTCCCTTGTGTTTCAGCCCTGTTGCAAATCTTTGTGTCATCTGCAAATAGGCATACTTTTCCTTCCAGTCCCTCTGCAATGTCACTTATAAAGACATTAAAAAGGACCAGACCCAGTACTGAACCTGTGGTACTCCACTAGTAACCCCCCTTTCTTTGGAGTGGACTCTGTTTACTATTACTCTTTGTGTCCTGTTGTCCAACCAATTTTTTACCCAGGCTGGCTAATTTGTTTATTAATCTTTTGTGAAGAACACTGTCAAATGCCTTGCTAAAGTCTAGGTAGGTCATGTCCACAGCCCCTCCCTGGTCTACTACTTTGGTCACCCAGTCAAAGAAATCTATGAGATTTGTCTGTCATGACCTTCCCACTGTGAATCCATGCTGGGTTGGGTCATGTGCCCCACTTGTCTCTAGGTACTCATCAGTTCTTTCTTTCAGAAGTGATTCCATCATTTTCCCTACCACTGAGTTCAAGCTAACAGGTCTGTAGTTTCCTGCATCTGCTTTGCTCCCACTTTTGTGAAGGGGAATCACATCCAGCCTCCTCCAGTCCTTAGGTACCACACCATCCTCCCATGATTTATTTAAAAGGGTAGTCAATGGTGTCACTAGTTCTCCCCCTTAGTTCTTTTAGAATTCTCAAGTGAATCCCGTCAGATTCCATTGCTTTGTCCACATTCAGTTTTAGGACTTCTTTCAGAACCCTTTTTGTCTGTGAAAGAACTGGTATCAACCCCCCTATACAGTTCTTCTATTGATTGGATTAGGTACCTTTCCTCCTCTTCTTTTGTGAATACTGAAGAGAAGTATTCGTTAAGTATCCCTACTCTTTCAATGCCCCTCTCTGCTCACCTACCTTCCCTCCCCTTTATTAAGCCTCACTATCCCTCCTTTGGTCTTTCTTCGCTCCCTAATGTATTTATAAATGGTTTTAACCCCCTTCTTAACCGAGTTGTCTATCTTTTCCTCAGTTTGGGCCTTTGCTATTCTGACTGCCTTCCCAGCTTCCTTCTACTTTATCTGATACAGTTCTCTGTCCTGCTCCTTCTTTCATTTTGATTTGTTTATTCGTTTCACACAAAGGCTTGTTGCCTCTGTGATGGCAGTTTTGATGTATCCTCATTGTTCCTCCACCCCTCCTTCTTGCCTGTTTGCTAGTGCTTTTCTGAGGTACTCACCCATTTTGACAAAGTCAGTCCTCCTAAAGTCCAGTACCCTCACTTTTGTATGGCTTGACTCTGTGGCTGTGTTTATTGTGAACCACACTGTTTGGTGGTCACTTGTTCCCAGATGCCTACCCACTTCTAGATCTGAGATCCTCCCTCTGTCCCCGTTTGAGAGTACCAGGTCTAAGACTGCTCCCTCCTGAGTGGGTTCCAACACTAAATGTCAGAGACATGCCCCCTGTAGGGCATTGAGAATGACCCTGCTCTTGGATGTGGCTGCAGCCAAGGTGCTCCAGTAAACATCTGGCATATTCAGGTCCCCCATCAACAATATCTCCCCTTTTTCTGCCATCCTAAGGATGCCTTCTATCATTTCCTTATCCGTTTCTATCCCCTGAGACAGGGGTCTGTATACAACACCAGTGCAGATTGTGGTGCCATTTCTGATCTCCAGGGTGACCCATAATGCCTCCTCTCCTCCTCTCCCTGTTTACCCTTTAGTTTGTTGCATTGATCCCTTCCCTTACGTAGAGAGCTACTTCTCCTCCTCCTCCTCTTCTACCCTCCCTGCCCATCCTGTAGATAGCGTACCCTGGTATGTTGACATCCCAGTTATGGTTCTCTGTGTACCATGTTTCTGTGACTGCCACAATGGCACTAGGATGATTAGTCACTGGTTGTAATGCCATGGACAAAAACTTGCAGTTTAGAGGTCGCGTGGAGCTTACACTGCCAGATTAAACATCACCAAAAATGTTGCCGAGATGTTAAACAGTGACATATTTTACTATTTTCTGTAACAAACTTGCAGTAACATTGTTTAACTTCAATCTACGGCATACATTTAATGTAAATTAGTCGCAACTTATGTTGGCCCACTTCTGAATTCATATTACCGGGATGGAGATCTAATAAGCTCAGTTGCTACATCACATAATTAATTAGTCTCACCTGTGAGTATTCAATTTAAGGACGCAATGCACTTCATTGGTATTTTACGTCGACTTGGAGTTCATCCAAAGTCAGAAAGGCAAGCCAAAGCTCGCACTTGATAATTACTTATACAAAGGAAAAGGATGGAGCCAAAAATAAGATTATTTGGTGATGCAAGATGCGAAGCTGCAGGGCCAGACTACACACTGTTGGAGAGGCAATTTCTAAGGCTCTGACAGAACACAACCATGCCCCTATACACAGCAAGGTTTCGGTAGATGCAGCTAGAGCAAGCATCAAGCACCATGCGAGAGAGACTGATGATCCAACACGAAATGTTGTGCATCATGGATTGCAGGAGGTGGTTGTTCACCATGCGCACCTTCTACCTTCACAGGATACCTTGAGGAGAGATGTTCATAGACAGAGGCAGCAGTGCAGCACAAATGAGAACTGCAATATTCTGAAGTACGCAAATACTATTAGCAATAAGCCGTTTTTTAAGGGTGAACGAGGACATATTAATTTTTGTAAGTGACAATGACCTTAAATGCCTAGCACAAAATGGTCATTGGTTTTGCGATGGTACCTTTAGTGTTGCACCAAGGGGCGGCGATCAGCTGTATACTGTGCACACATTAGTAAGTGGGGTAAACTGTCCATGAGTGTATGCCCTTCTCTCAGGACACAGTGAGGCTGTCTACCTTAAGTTTTTTAAGCACTTAGAGGTATTAATGGCTGCAAAACTTGATGCACAAAGTATAATGCTAGACTTTGAACTTGCTGCCATAAATGCCTTACAAAAAGATTGTTCCAAATGCACACCTCAGTGGGTGCAATTTTCATCTGGGACAAGCTTTCTGGTGCCATATTCAAAGTGCTGGTTTACAACAGCGGTACATCAAGGAGGAAGAGTTTGCTCTTAATGTTCGCAGCTTACTTGCACTTGCTTTTGTGCCACAAGAGTTTGTAGAGCAATTCTTTGAAATGCTATAAGATGACGACAGCTTCTCAGATCTGGAAGTAATAATCGATTACTTTGAGGACTCATATATTGGAAGACCCTATAGAACAAGAAAAAGTAGACGCCAGCCACGGTACCCAATAGCATTCCAGAATCAATATGACTGTGTTGTTAATGATCTTCCAAGAAGTAATAATGGCCTCGAAGCATGGCACGGAGCTTTCGCAAGAACAGTTACAATAGCCGATCCAACTCGTGCTAGACTGGCTAGAAAATTGAAGCAAGAACAGCACGCTGTTTCTCTTCAGCGAAGGCAACTGGAGCTTGGGCAGGATCCACTGAGGAAGAACAGTAAATATTTGAGACTAAACAAAATATACAAACACGTCTGTGGTGATTTCTCTCACTGTGAACCAAAACAATACCTTGAAGACATTGCCAGTGTCCTCGAAATAAATGTTGTGTGGAGATGTTTTTAATTATTAAAGATTTTATGTTTTTACAACTATTTCCCCAAGCAAAAGTGCTGTACCATCCTAAACCCATGTCAAGCACAAGTACTGTAAATCCAATTCAAGCACAAGCACTGTTGTGTCGCCCTTTTAACGTTTTTAATTAATAAAAGATTTTATGTTTTTTAAAGCAAAACCAGTGTGAAGCACAAGCACAAGTACTGATTCCAATTTCACAAAACTCTCCCATACCTTCCCACTGTGACTCCATGCTGTGAGCATAAGCAGCAGACAACACCAATAAGCTGCATACTGATCTCCCTTTCAAATGCATACAGAGCATACAGATCACATACGTTCACCCGTAAAGCATACAAAAATCTCCCAAACCTTCCCACTGTGAATCCATGCTGAGAGCGTAAGCAGCATACAAAACAAATAGGCATACAAAACAAATAAGCTGCATACTGATCTCCCTTGCAAATGCAAACAGTCTTCCATTTCCCCATACAGAGCATACAGATCGCATACAGATGGGTGACATTAAAAATCTCCTAATTTCAGTCTGTGTCTGTTTCTCCAAGCAGTCCCCCATTTCTGCATACAGAGCATACAGATCGCATACAGATGGGCGACATTTAGTCCGAAACTATATGTGATAAGCGACTTTTTAATCTGACATTAATTTGTCCACTCGGCTTTTTAACTGTGCTATTTTCTCCACAACATTTTGTCCGAGGACAAATCGTCCGCTTTCCGCCACAATATGCAGGCATCCCTCTTCCATCAAGACCACCAGTTCAGGGAGCTTTTTACCTAAACTTTGGGCATTAGTACTCATTACCCTCCATTTCTTGATGGCCTTACCCAGTTTTGCCCCATCCCTGTTCTAACTGCCTTTGCCTTTTTCTCTATTTACCCCTGCCCTTCTTCCTATTGCCTTCTCTATCTTGGTGTTTTACCTCACTAACTACCCTGATTTCTGGGGGGTGGCTAGGTTCTCCCCCACTTCTTTTCTGTGTCTCCCCCCTTGGCTAGTTTAAATGCTTGCCAATGAAGCATTTAAACCTATCACCTAGGATCCTGGTTCCCCTCCTTCACAGAAGCAAACCATCGCACCAGTATAGGCCTGCATCCCTCCAGGTGGAACCCCAGTCCCCAGTGAAGCCAAAATCCTGAGCTCTGCAGCAATTTTTCAACCATTGATTGAATCCCATGGTGTGGAGCACCCTAGCCTTACCCATGTCATAGACAGACAGCACCTCCAAGAAGATTACCCTGCATGCTACTTGTCTAAGGCACCTCCCCAACTCCACAAACTCCTCCTGCACTGCTCTGATCCCTTTCCCAGCCAGGTCATTTGTCCCTAGGTGGACAATGACATCCAGCTCCCTCCCCCGTGCAACTGCTCCAGCAATCCCAAGGATTTGCTCCCTATCCCTTCAAGCCATGGTACTGGGCAGGCATCTTACCTCCCTCTCCCCCCTTCCCAAGTTTGACCCTCCTAACAATGGAGTCCCCCACCAGGAGTTGTTTCCTTCCCCTGTGGGGTCCCATGCCACCCTTCAGTGGGTCTCCTTTGTGGAGGTTCCCAGCATCTTCCTTGGTCTCCACTGTGGGTGCCTCCATAGAGGAACCACACTCTGCCAGAACAGTGTATGAATTGTGGCGAGCTACATCTGGAGGGATTTGCCTCTGTTCCACTACCCTCACCCTCATTGAGCCAATTGTGGTCCAACTGCTCCTCTTTCTTGGCAACCTGTGAGGCAGTGGCAATGGCCCTGGTGGTCCCTGGGTGGGAGAGAAGGTCCCCCAAATCCTGGCCAACTCTGCCTGGAGATGAGCAACCTCTTCCCTCAGCCCAGAGAGGTGCATGCAGATGGGACAACACCACATCCTCCAGAACATCTCTCAGAAGACTGTTGCTCCACAGCCACTGCACTGCGCCACTCCTATCATGTCTTAATTGTGGCCCCTCAGCTGTTGTTTTTTATGCTTACTCTTTCCTCTCTCTGTTTATTTATTATTTATTTTTATTTTGTTTCTTTCTACTTTCCTACTGCCTCCATGCCCTTAAAGCTCCTGCTCTTCCTGTTCTGGGACAGGAAATTCCTGTATTCCACAGTAGACTCCTTACTTGCACAGAGTCAGACCTCCAGCACCTGGGGGTGGGGGGAAGGTGGGGTTGAGAGCTACTCTTTTCCTTCTAGGATGGTGAGTCTTTTGTGCCTCTGTTATCACTTGCTTCCTGCTCCCAAACAGGAAGTTCCTGTTGTCAGTCAAATCCTGTGCCTATAAAAGTAGAACTGGTTAAGGGTGGAGGGGAAGGCAATATAGTCTCAGTAGAGTAGTAAAGTTCTAACAGCATCTCCTTCTTCTTGCTGTTCTCCACCAAATGTTCTTTAGGGCTGTTTTAAATATGAACACCTGGCTTCCTGCTACCTAATCCACTACCCCTAATTCACAGTTCCCTTCTTCACCTTGCTAACTGCACAGATAACAGTTCCCTTCACCGAATTCAGACAAACACATTAACTCTTGCTTGCTTGTTTGTTTTTACCCTAAATTGAAGGTCCCAGTAGTAGAGTTCTAGTTCTTAAGTCCCAGTAGAGTAGAAAAGTTCTAACAGCACATCCTTTCTCTTTCTGTTCTCTGCCAAATGTAGAGATGAATCTTTGAGTTTTCATGTATAAAATCTTTCTTACTTCTGGTACACTAGAGCATTTTATTTCTTTGTATTTTTCTAAATTTATTTTAAGTTTTTCAGGCATTGTAGTAAGAGACAGTTGATAGTAGATGCACTTATACAGTCCACCACTTAGTTACCATAGTACATTACACAATTTATTAGTTCTTGAACACTGATTAACAGCCACCCCTTATGGAACATGTTATGCAAATATTACAATCTGTTTACCTAGAATGCTATCCTAGTTAATGGCCTGCCCTCTACCCTACCCCCAAGCCATATCTGTGTTCTCCAGTCGGTCAGTGCCAGAGTGTGACCAATTCTGGCCCCATTAGGACTTGTTGCCACATTAGATCAAATTGTTCATGGTCCCCCCATTCATATAGCTGTATCTTTTCTAACTTTGTACATTCCATCATGTTATCTATCCAGTGGGTGACTGTGGGTGGATCAACACTGACTGCCCCAGGACTGTGCCAGGATTTTCCTTGCTGTTATGAAAGCTACACTGTGCTAAGAGATCCTTTTGGGCTTGGCTCCAAGGAGAAGCCCCAGTGGGGATTTGAGTAGGCAAGTCACCTGGACCCTTTCCATAGTGATGGGCACCCCTACCTGAAAACCATAATTTTGTAAAAGTACATACAGTATGATATCACATAACTAGAACCAGGTTCAGTCTCTCGTATTTTTTAAAGGGTCTTTTCTAGGTGGTGGTCTAAATAGAGACTACAGTGTAACAGACTTCTCCGGAGAGAAGGCAAGGAATAAAACCCTCTCCACCTCAGACTTTAAATCAACATTTGTGATATTACCAGGGAGGCCAATTAGTCTTAAATTTCTCAAAAGTAAAATGCTCTCTATTTTCTCAAGTTTAGGCATTGTATTCAGCTGTTCATGTACAAAAACATTCACTGCTCCCTCCACAGTTAAGATTTGAGTCATGAGCTTATCAGCATTTTTTTCAATGGATTCCACTCACTCCTCCATCATTCTGAACTTTGTTTCAGTCATTTGGCATCGGGATGAAATTTCATTGACAGCACTCTGCACATTCTGCAGTGAGGCTTTGGTATAATTTGGAAACTTGATGAATATAGCTTGGATAGAAACCAGCATCAGCATCATTTTGTTTGCAATTTGCACCTAATAACTCTTCCTGAAACAACTAGTAGTCAGTTAAGAACAATACAATGTATGTATATGCTTACCCTAGTGAATTCTTAAATCTTTTGTAGATCCAAAAGCAAATGATTTGATACCTTTTGATGGACCAACATAGACGTAACAACAAGAACAAAGTGCTCTAGCTTTTGGACCAACCAGTCCTTCTTCAGAAGCTCATGGCAGTTGTTTAGAAAATACAATACTTATAACAGCTAGATAATACAGAAAAAAACAGAAAAAAATCCCCATTGGTTTAAAATACTCATTTAAAAAAAAAAAAACAGAAGATGATGTCAGAGAAGTTTAACAGTACAATACTGCCTTCAGTCAGAAAGAACCTTGGGTTCAGATGTGCTTGGTGAAACACACATACAAAGAATCCTACTGCATATAAATTTAATTGATATAAGATAACACTGCTGAAGCAGATAACTCCTAAATCAAGCTATGAGTGTCACAGTTAGTATAAGGATGTGATTACTGAAAGGCAACCCCCACCCAGCTTAAAGACAAACTAGGATAGTTATAGGGCTCATGAAATTACAATGTTAGCATTAAAGACAAGAATTACCAGTAAAGTTGTCTTAAAAACATCAGTGCACACTGTGTGATGTGTAAAACCTAGCTGGACATGTCACCCAGCTGTATTCTCAAGCTAAATAAAAGGCCCAAGAAATTTCAAAAACCTCAGGACTATATAAATGATAATTTAAATATAAATTGATAATATTAGTGTCAAACAAAAAACTCTAGTCGAGGAATCTCAAGGAATTCAGACCATGTAGCCTGATATGTACTGATGTCAATATATACTAAGAATGTAGCAACTTGATGTACCACAAGTGTCTAAGGAATCTGAAAAAGAGATAAAAATGTAATTTCTCTCCTCCTCTTCATACAAACAATACAACCTAACCCACCCCACATCACAATAATGTGGGTGGGGGAGATACATAGCTAAAAGGAGATGTTGTCTCTCTCCCTCCCCCATCCTTTTTTCTCTCTCTCTCCCACAGACACACACACTCCCTCTCCTAGTGAACCTATATTAACTTCAGTCACTGCAATTGTTTCCCAAAGGAATACAACTTGTCATGAAATCCTGAGTAAAAGGTCTTATGTCTCATAATATCTACAGAGTAAAAAAGTAACACTATTTAACCGTACTACTATCTGCAAAGTAACATTTCCAAGGATACTAGATAGAACTACCATGAAATAAACCTGCCACCCTCCCCAGGATAAGGTAACTAGAAGTAAATATAAAGTATATGTGTAAGACCAGAGGTCTAACATACCTACATATCCACAAATTACTACAATATTAGCCTAATGTAAAAAGATCTGTGCAGGACCCCCAAGCAAATGAGATCACACACCGCAATATGTACAGAGTTACAAAAATTATATATAACAGTATAAGATAACACTCCTGTATGTACACTAGCAGGCTGGGTAATCTGAATATGGTGCAATGGAATCAATCCCCAGCAAAGATAAAAAGTAAGGAGAAATTAATATTCATTATGTGTGTGAAATAAAAATAGTAACACATTATAACTCCATATCACTAAATAGAGACTTACCTCAATGTGACAGCAAGCCCCACATCTGTTATATCACATACCTCACAACACATACCCACACACATACATACACACACACGCATCCACATCCCACACATGCTGAAGTCCTATAACATGCAGGGACACTGGTTTACCGGGACTGAGAAAGGGCAAATTCCATTTTGCACACTGTAAAAAATGGTACTGTCACCGGTGTCTGCTAAGCCATAATCCGGTTTTACAGGTGTTTGGTTTTATGTACTTTATTTAACAATTTTTAACTCTGCTAACATGCATTTTAGCAGTTTGACCTCCACTATTGCGCATTCTTCCATCCTTGTACCAATTTAAAGTTGTTTTAGGTACAAAATATGATGGCAGCAACAGCACTACAGCCCCCATCCCTGAGGTGTGATGGAAGCAGCAGTAAGGTCCCCATCCCTCTGGTGCGATGGCAGCACCAACAACACTACAGACCCATCCCTCTGGTGTGATGGCAGTAGCAACAACACTGTGTCCCCCCTCCCTCAGGTGTGATGGAAGCAGCAGCACTGTGGTCCCTATCCATTAGGTGTGATGGCAGCAGTACCACATTCCGCATTCCTCAGGTGTGATGGCAGTATCAGCACTATGGCCCCCATCCCTCAGGTGGGACAGCAGCAGTACAACATTCCCCATCCACCAGTGGTTATGGCAGAAGCACTATGGCCCCCCCCGCCTCTCAGGTGTGATGGCAGTAGCAACAATGCAGTCCACATCCTTCAGGGGTGATAGCAGTAGTGACAGCACTATGATCCCCTTTCTTCAACACCCACACCCCACATGCACAAGGTACAAATTACTTAGTCTCTTTGCTTGTTAGAACTCAGATGTGAATTAATCTGAACCACCACCACTACTAAGGTGGACCACATTTGTTTTTTCCTATCGTTTAACTGCCTGAATTGGATTTCTGCCAGTGACACCACTGACCAGGGTTTGGGAATAGGTTTGGGTGCTGGAAGACCGGCCGGGGGTGGGGTGAAGGCTTGAGTGTCCAACAACCACTTGCCTTCTCCTTGGAGGGAGGGTATATTCACAGCTCAGCATTTGCTGGCCCCAGGTGGAGGCTGGAGGCTGGAGGCATGGCAACACATTGGCCCTCATTACAGAAGAGAGCGTGATGGATGTCGGCTTGTGTCTTGACATCATGTGGCCTGTCATGCTCCCACAAAAATGGAAAAACACCTGCTGGCTACTTACAGGATGGCTTCTGGTCCCTCCATAAGCATGACATCCCAGACACATGTGTCTGTTCTGACCTCTGCCATGCCTGGGATATACAGGAAGCTCTTTAGGGTGATTGTCTTCCCTTGTTAGCCTCCCACAGGGATAGGGGCCCACCGATGAAGGGTTAATTTGGGTTACCTGGTAGCATGGCCATAAGGGGCAGTAGATGGTGGGGGGGACTTGGCAGGCCTGAAGGAGTGGATGGCCGGGGGTAGGAGGAATAAAAAAAAAACTGCCTGAATTTCCTTCTTTGAAATAGTGTCTTCACCTAAAAAAAAAATTCACAAGTGATTAGTGGAGGACCTTCTAATGCATCTCGCAAACATGTGGATGCCTTTTTTTCCCTTGGTCTCCATGAAAAGGGTGTCTCTCAGTTTTCATGTCTGAGCTCAGTTGTGAATTGAGCACCACTCTACCCACTAGCATCATACAGCCCCTGGGGTCTTACCTTCCATGTGTCACTGAATGTGCTTTCAAATCCACTGGCCAAGCATAAGTACACTTAAACACATAACATTTGCGTTTTATTAAGGCAGTCTGTCAGAAAACTTTTTGTTGTCACAGAGACTGACACAACAGGTGGGAAAGAAGGTGAAAATGATGAAATGGGCAGACTAGGTGGTCCGTCAAAGTCTATGTTTCTATCCCATTCACCTAAATAAGTAGTAAGGCAGCTTGTGCCTTGTGAACATACTTTCATTCAGACTCACTTTCAATCAAACAACTGAGGATTTTGGATGGCCCTGCTGATTATAAACTTGAATAAACTAGTTGGTAACAGTGATCCTGCGCTTAGCAATCTATATCCTAGATGTTCATATGCAAAAAATACAATAAAAACCTGACTAAAGTCTAAAAACAAGCTTATAAAACACAAAATGTATCTGAACATTTATATTTACCTATACAACATCATTGCAGCCAGAGTACAACTCAGATAAATTACATGGTACCCTGACTACTGTATGATGTAATAAACATACAGTATATTGGTATTTTTTATATATATTTTTTTGTAAACTGGGTAAACCCACCAGGCAAAACTGCCTGTTTTCAGAGGTGACCCAGGAGCACTGTGAAGGTTAAGTGCCTTGCTCAGAGTCACACAGTATGCAAGTGGAGGTTGTGGGAATCAAACCCAAGTCTTCTAAATGTACTCAGTTTGATCAGTGTTTGTTACTCTAACCACTAGGCTATACTATCAGCCATAACACCCATATATAATATTTTAATATATGATTTCAATAATAGTGCACAGTACCTACAGTGCAAATTATGAACATTGAACACTTTGCAACATTTTACTAAAACTGAATTATTTCCCTCTCCATCTGCTTATGTTTTCTTACATCAAAGTGGGTGTATAGTTGACAGAGCACTGTAAATAGCCTGAGGTAGTACTACTGCTTGCAATGCCAGGGACTCGGGATCAGAAGTGAATTCGGGTTGCTAGAGGCCTGGCCAGGGGAGTAGGATTGAGCAGCTGGGGGCCACTCTCCTCCACTGGGAACTGTGGCTTGCAGGTCCTGATGCTTTACTGCCACCTGGGTGGCCACAGGTGGTGGAGCAATGAGGCTGCAGAGCATTTGGGAAGAGATGAAGCTAGCCAGGATCTGGAGTAGCGGTATGTCTCTATGTGCCCTTCTTCCTTGGATACCCTTGAGTGTTGGTGCCCTCAGGGACAGAGACCAGAAAACCAGTAACAATCACCCCACATCAGCTGCTGCTAGAAGGGACCCAGCTGCCCCAGACTTCATAACCAGTTTCCATGAGGGACCCACTGGGCTGCCTGACACATTAAAGGACTGTGGAGGGTGACCTGGGGTCCCTCCCTCCACCTGGGGGTACAACCTAGGCAGGATGGGTGCAGGCTCACAGGGAGCTCCTGAGCATTACCTGGGGTGAAGCTAAGGGATTGCCAGCCTAGGGATCTCTGAAAAGTGGAGACTGATGCTGTGAGAAGGGGGCAGAGAAAGAGAAAATAAAAACATTTAAAAATATGGTGAAATATTAGGGATTCTGTGCAGTGAAATGCAATTTCCGTGAGGCACCGGTACAAGAATTCAAAATCCGCAAACCAAGCAGGATTCCGTGATTTTTACCAGTGTTACCGGTAAAAATTGAAAACCATTGTCCATGATAATATGTCAGTTTGAAGAAGAAAAGGTCTGTGGATGTTAGTTTCTGTACTGTCCCATAAAGCCAAGATCCACGTTCATCCCATCTGCTACCATATTGAGATGTAAAATAAGTTTAATCTCAAAAGCTCGTCTCTGTTGTGTGTTTTTGAGATTTCCTTTTAAGACCATTACTGACATATCTGAGACTGAGTGGTCAGGCTGGGAGAAGTGATGCCCCGCTGGTTTTTCAGTCTTCCTTGCTGTAATAGTATGTCTGTGTGAGTTCATCCTAGTGCGGAGCTGTTGGCGTGTCTCTCCTACATAACCTGTTTGTGGAAATCTCTTGCACTGAATGAAATAAACAACATGTTGTGACATGCAGGTATAACTTCCATGCACCTGGAATTGTCTGTTTTGTGATGTAACCACACAGTCTGAGGTAGAAATGAGCCCACAAGTCTTACAGGGGCATTGATTGCAGGGTCGTGTGACATGGTATTCTGTTCCGGTGAAAGTTTGCTCCTAATAATTAGGCTGGATAAATTTGGTGGTTGTTTAAAAGATAGTAGTGAGAGGTCCTTAAAAATACAATTAAGGGTGTCATCCTCACTAAATATTGGGTGGAGATCTTTAATAATCTTACGCAGACGTTTAAGGTCTGGATGATATGTGACTACCAAGGGTATTCTTTCTGTAGCTGTCTTTCTTTATATTGAAGTAGTTGTTGTCTTGGTACTTGCGTTGCCCGTTCTGTTATCCTGTCAATTTCCCTGGAAGAGTGTCCCTGCTCCATAAGGTGTTTTCAACATAGCCAAATGTATCTCTGTCATCCTCATTTGAACAAATACTTTGACAACGAAGTGCTTGACTGTATATGACAGATTTTTTTGTATGGTTTGGGTGGTTACTTTTCTTGTGCAGGTATCTGTCTGTCTGTTGGCTTTATGTAAATACATATATGTAAGGTTCCATCCTTAATGATGACTGTGGTGTCCAGAAAGTTAACCTTGGTGGTAGAGTACTCCAAGGTAAGCTTTATGGTAGGGTGGAGATTATTAAGTTTGTGATGAAAATCTTTGAGTGCATCTGTGCCTTCCGTCCAAATGATAAACAAATCATCAATGTAACAGAAATAAGCTAGTGGTTTGTGGGGATACTGCCTTAAAAAATCCTCCTCCAAGTCAGCCATAAAGAGGTTAGCATACTGTGGAGCCATTTTGGTGCACATTGCTGTTCCTATAGTTTGAACATAATGTTTACCATTGAAGTTGAAGTTGTTATGTGTCAAAATGAATTCCATAAGTTCCCCCACCACTCCAGGGTTGATGTTTTGTTCCGGTCCTTTCTCATGTATGTATTTAAGGCATGCTGCAATGCCATCTGTGTATGGAATATTAGTGTAGAGGGATGTTACATCCATTGTCACTAAAATGGTATCAGGTGGTAAATCCTTATAAGCAGAAAGTACACGCAAAAAGTGCGTAGTGTCCTGGATATAACTATCTCTTTCCATAACCAGCGGTTTCAAAATGGTCTCTACAAACCCTGAGATCCCCTCAGTCAAGGTACCATTACCAGAGACTATAGGTCTCCCTAGATTGCCAGGTTTATGTATTTTAGGCAGCATGTAGAATGTCCCTGGTCTGGGTTCATCAGGGATGAGATGAGTTAGTTTCTCTCGGACATGGTCAGGAAAAGTTTTAATTAAGTCACATAGTTCATCTTTATATCTTGTAGTGGGGTCACTGTCCAGTTCTCTGTAGTATGTAAGATCTGTTAGCTGTCTATTAGCTTCAGTAATGTAATCCTGTTTAAAATCACCACTGCAGAACCT
This sequence comes from Neoceratodus forsteri, assembly GCA_016271365.2. Lineage (NCBI taxonomy): Eukaryota > Metazoa > Chordata > Ceratodontiformes > Ceratodontidae > Neoceratodus > Neoceratodus forsteri. The sequence continues at coordinate 204,885,652 of CM057458.1, forward strand.
TTATCAGCTTTTTTGATGACAATGTTGTGGTTTGATTTCAGTGTCCCTATAGCTCTCTGTTCCAGTGGAGAGAGGTTATAATGGGTTTGTTTTTGCCTGGTAAGGATCTGACCACTGACTTGTTGGCGGAAACAATTAATATAATTGTCTAGTTTTTATTCGCCCACTTGAGGGGTAAAATCAGATTCCTTTTCTTATCCACTACATTATTGCTGTTTGCACTGTCTTCACTACCAGTAATTTCTTCCTGCATGAAAAAATTCTTTAAGTCTCAATCTATGGAAGTACTCCTCCAGTTCACCACAAAACAGTATGTTATCCAGTGGTTTTGTTGGGCAGAAAGTGAGGCCCTTTGAAAGTACATTTAGTTCTCCAGTAGTCAGTGTGTGGTTGGACAAATTAACAACTGGAAGGTGCCCATCAGTATTGTGTTGTTGTTCAGTGACTCCATTATGTTCTTCATGGCTGTTAGGAAGTATGGTATGTTGACGGGCATCTAATTTCCTATTTTTCATAAGCATGGCTTTTCTTAAGGTCCTTTGGTAGTTAATGTGTATCTCTCGCAAGATGTCCTGAATAGGTTCCCCAGACACCCTTTCTACAGTGGTAACAATTTCAGCAAACTCTTTGTTAAGAACAACTTTTTGGGCATATGACATGCGAATCCTGTGATTTCTCAGTTTCTCAGAGGTCCTATGACAAAGTTGTTCTGCATATGTAGAATTGTTTGCATTTCTTAATGGATTCCAGTTAGTAAGACCTTTACGGATAATGTTTCTCCTCTTGCACTGGGTTAGAAAATAGATGTCACTGTCTAGCCGTGCCAATTTCTTCTTGATGTTATGTAACTGCCATATTCTACGGCAAATTCCGGTATCTTCCATGTTGAAATCTAGATTTACAATACGGCAACTACTAAATCTAGTTTTTAAATCTTTTGTAGTGTGTAGCTTAGTTAACAAATATATCATACTTATATTAAAACTTGTTCTTAATCTCTTAAGATACATAGAAGTTGATGGCAGATAAGGACCGCAAGGCCCATCCAGTCTGCCCATTTCTTTTCTACCTTATAAATGTGCCATCGGCCTTTGCTCTGTCAGTGGTCTATCTATTCATACTCATCTGTATTGCTCCCTTATGCCTATCCCATGCCTGTTTGAAGCCCTGCACTGTATTCACAGCCACCACTTCCTGACGTAGACCGTTCCATACATCCACCACCCTTTCTGTGAAAAAGAATTTCCTCACATTCCCCCTTAATTGGCCTCCCTCTAATCTCATGCTGTGTCGTCTTGTCCTGCTATTTTTTCTTATATTTAAACATGTTAGACTCTTTCACTTTGTTAATTCCCTTAAGGTGTTTGAATATTTCAATCATCACCTCTCTCCCTCCTTTGCTGAAGGGCATACATATTGAGCTCCGTTAATCTGTCCTCATATGTCTTCTGATGCAGTCCCTGCACCATTTTGGTTGCCCTTCTCTGGACTGCCTCAATTTGGTTAATGTCCTTGTGAAGGTGTGGCCTCCAGTACTGCATGCAGTACTCCAGATGCTGCCTAACCAGTGTCTTGTAAAGAGGGATGATTACCTCCCTCTTACAACTTATGATACCCTTACTAATACACCCTAACATCCCCCTAGCCTTACCTACTGCTTTAGAGATCTGCTTGGATGATTTCAGGTCATCGGTGATGATGATGCCCAAGTCTTCTTCTTCCTTTGTGACTGCCAGCAACTCCCCTCCCAGCCTATAGGTGGCTTCAGGGCTTCTCTTCCCTATGTGCATGATCTTGCACTTCTTTGCAGTAAATCCCAGTTGCCATTCTTCTGACCATTTTGCTGGTTTATCCAGATCTCTTCTCATTCTGCCCACCCCTTTTTAAATGTTGGTTGTGAACACAGATATTGCTATAGCTAGATACAGATATAGATATATTATAGGGGCACGATCATGCGCCTATAGTTAGGGTTGAGTAGCATGTTTAATGTTAAACCTCAACTTTGCACTTTAAAAACTTTGCAACCGATCAATGGATTTGCATAAAATTTGCCATGCACTGTCCTGTGGGGTAGATCTCTTGACGTGGCAAGTTTTGTTCTGGTTGGAAATGCAGATTCTGAGATCCGGATAGTGCAAAAGCCTTTAAAGTCACCATTATTTGAAATTTTATTCTCATTGCCTTGCATTCAGACAGTGTGGAATTTTGGTGTGACGTTTTTATGGTAGATACAGCTTGGGTAACAGAACTGCCTTGCATTTGTTTGGTGAAAAATTATTAATCTGTTGCAGTTATTCAATTTCTAAGTTTCCATTATTTTGAATGGGATGATCACTCTCTAGGATAGAGGTATAAAGTTCAACAAAAGATTTGGCCTCTTGAAAAAGGATCCTTTTTTGTGAGGGGCCAATAATTTTTGTAAGCCAAAATTCCTTTTTCATGAGCTGCCATCTTGTTTTCTGTTTTCTCATAGAACAAACTGCAATAACACTGTCCAGGGATGTATTTTACAGACATTCAAACATGTAACTTGCTCGTCAGGAGCTGATGAGTTTCAGTGTGTATTTTTTTACAGCTCCCATGGCCTCTGAATGTTTTTTTTACAACTATTTCAATTCTTTTTCATCACTCACTAAGTTCCTTTTCAGGGATACCTTTTTCATCATCGCAAAAAAAGGAAATCGGCTGGCGAAAAAGGATTTCAAAAAAATCTATATCCCTGGTGTCTAGTGCCCCCCCCCCACCCTCCAATCACTGTCCAATAATTTTATTTTATTCCCAGGTGGGGGCAGAGCAGCAATATGGCTGCAGTGCTGCTCCACTCCAAGCAGCTCCTGCAAATGCTCGCTTTACATTTATAATGCATCTAACTAGTTTTTAACTCTTTTACCCAGGAAGGCACTAAATTAGGCTGCCTTTTTTTACCACGGTAGCAGACATTGTATCAGAAATGGTGGCTGAATATGCTGACCCAGTGTACAGCCCTTGAAGACCTAATCATTGGCATCCAACACTGTTGTTCAGCTTTGTTTTGGCTGCTGACAGACTGCTAGTGAGGCTGTCCTTAAGTCTCAATGAGTGATTGAATGAACAGTAAAAGTGAGTGGCACTGCTGTAGTCTCAGTTTTGGGGTACTGTGGACTTTCATAGGTTCATAGATGTAGTATGAGTTCGAAGGACATGCCCATATACAACTCGTTGCCTAATGGCAATAATCGAATTTCTTTTGCTCCATGTAGTTATCTAATCTCTGTTTAAATTCCACCAGGCTTTTACTTGTGACAACATCTGCTGGTAAAGCATTCCAGATAGTTGACACCCGCTGTGTAAAATAATTTTTTTCTTTTGGTCATTTTATTGACTGTGGTTTTTAACCTTAAGTTATGTGCTCTGGTGTTCAACACTGAAACATTTCTTTCCAGACAAATAGCCTCACACAGGGCTGGATCTTGAAATGCTCTCAATACCAAGCATAGGTCACCCCTTAATGATCTATATTCAAGTGAAAATAGGCCTACATTTTGTAGTCTACTATTATAGACAGTATTGGAGAGGCCTCAAATCTTCTTTGTAAATCTACTCTGCACCTTTTCTATAGTGGTCTTACATCCTAGGGTAGTGGGGGTGCAAAATGGAGCACAGTAGTCGATATGCGACTTAACAGACTTGTGTATACGGGAATCAACACATCTGAATCTCTACTCTTGATATATTTCAATATACAAGAGAGTATGCCATGACATTTCTTAACTATGTTGTTAGTATGAGATGTAAACTTTAGCTCATTAGTTATTGTAATTCCTAAATCCTTCTCTGTTCTTACAGTTTGTAATGTGTTACTTCCCATTATGTAGGTGGCTAACATGTTATTCCTTCCCAGGTGCATCACCTTGCACATAGTAACATTAAAGGACATTTTATTTCTTACTGACCACTCAACAAGATTATCTAAATTAATTTGTAAGGAATTAACTGATGCAGAGTTATTAACAATACAACCAATGTTACAGTCATTGGCATATTTATGTATCCAAGCACCATTATTTACTTGCAAACTGGTAACTAGTATGTTGAACAACAAAAGACCCAAGACAGAGCCTTGGGGGACGCCACTAGTGATTGTTCCCCAATCAGACATATATCCTTTAATGCTCACTTTCTGCATCCTGTTTCTCAGCCAGAAGTCAACCATTTAATGATGTTAGCATGAAAACCATACACTTTAATTCTTCAATTAGAATTCCATGAGGAATGGAATCAAAAGCTTTCTGAAAATCTAAGAAAATAACGTCGGCTGGTAATCCCTGGTCCAATTCCATGCTAATAGGTTTAAAGAAATGCATTAAGTTTTGTTGACAAGATCTTCCCTTAACAAAGCCATATTGAGAAATGTATATAATATTCATATTTTGAAGGTGAGCTACCATTTTATGTTGTAGAATCCTTTCCATTAATTTGCCTAAGCATGAGCTGAGACTAATTGGTCTATAATTATTTATGAGATGTTTACTACCTCCTTTATGAATAGGCACTACAGTTGCTAATCTCCACTCAGATATAACAGTTCCTTCTTGTAATGATACATTAAATAATAATACAAGGATCTCTAAAAGTTCTGTTGCCAATTCTATAATTAAGTTGGCTGGAATCCCATCAGGGCCAGGTGAGGAATTAACTTTGGTAGCCTGTATAGCTAGTTTGACTTCCTCTATAGTAATTATTGGATAAGGAAGATCAGATGATAATTTATCCAGACATGCGTTAACCTTGGTTTTATATACACTCAAAACATAATCATTAAATTCCTTAGCCATGTCAAGTTCTCTGACTAGTGGCACATTATCTTTATCCCTAACTTTCCAGTGCCTCAGAGGCTACTAATTGACTCCTATTATATGTGCTTCCATCAAGGATTTTACACAGGTGTTTCAAAGGGAGCATGCTAAGAAGGAGCACCACAGACTCCCTAAACTCAAACAAATCCCAAAATAGCATGCTCAAACCTTTTGTTACTTCACACTGGAATTCACATTTCTTCTAAGGGGTGCTGCTAGGCTGTGGCAAATAACATATAATCCAAAGATACTAGCACACCCCCCTCCCACATAGCATAGCATATTTAAACTTTCCTTTGCCAAAATTGACTATATTTACTTCAAGCTCCATGTGAGGAGTGGGTGCTCTTAGTTTCAGACTGGAATTCCAATTTGAGTAAGCTAAATCACCAACGTCAAGGTGGGACCCTTTGAGCTGGTATTGCTGACAGAAACCTGGAGGAAGATATGAGAAGATGATATATCTACATACTCAGTAATATTTATTGGAAGATATGCTCTGAAATCCATGTGTTTATAAGCAAGGGCTAAGAAGCTCTGTTTACATTTTGGAGTCCACCATTTTGTAAACAGAGGATAAAAGGCTCCATTTAGACTCCAAATGCACTCTAGGGGTCTTGTAAGTTCTTAGGAAACCTTACTTTTATAGAAACTGACATCATGTCCTTCCTTGTCTTGCTTCTTTGTTCAGGATCTGTTTTTTTTTTTTGAGGACTGAGAATTACAGTCTTCCTCAGAAACTGCCCCGTATACCTAAGAGTGCATAAAAAAAATTCCATCAGGCATAATAGCTTATCATTCAACAGTCTAATAGCTCAGAAACTTAAAAAGGAGTCATATTAAAATGACTGTTTAGAATAAAGTACTACATTTTGTGAAATAAATTCTTTCTAACCCAATTAAGTGCTTTTCACAGGAGTTCAGGTTTCATATAAAGAGGAACGTCACTAAGGACATTTATACTCTCAGTCCAAGCTCCATTGTTCACTGAGGCAGTATGTTTATAAGAATAGCCACTAATGTCACTGCAGGAAGAAGAATGGCTATAAAAAAAACTATACAAAGCATTAGTGCATATCTCATAAATTCAGACTCCTATGTTGAGAGTGTTGAGTCCACTACTTTCAAAATTACAAATGCCACAAACACTTGCTTTGACCATTTAACTTGGTCCATCAGTTCCTGAGTGTAAATGGAGTTTTTGAATCCTTGTTTAAAAATGGATGGCCTCCTAACTGTAACGGAGCTTCTCAACTCCTGCTTAGTTCATCCTCATGCTGAAACATTTTATAAGTTGTTTAAATTCCTATTGCTGTTTTCTTATTCCCTGGTGTCTAGTGGCACCACCAACCCTCCCATTAAAAAAAAAAAAAACTTGAAATAAAGAAAATGGTCCTTCAAAGCTTTTTTAAAAAAAAAGGTCCTTCACCGATCAGCCTCCCACCAAGCACCTACCACCCCACACCCTTTAGTACACCCCCGCACTCTCTCACTCACCTGAACAGGTCCTCCAACTGAAGACACATCTTGCTGCTGGAACCAGCAACTGCAATATGAGAAACTAAGGTAAATGTGGTTCAATGTATTTCAATGGGGGGTTTCAACGTTTATGCATAACTTAGCCATTTTTTGAGATTTTGACCCCAAATTTTCAACATGGCCTTTTGGTGACCCCACCACAGGAACAATATAACTGTCAGTATGTCACTCCTGCCTGAAATGTGATTTTCCAGTCTGTTGGTGAAATCACCTTTTGGGTGGGATTTGACAATTTTCCTGACCTAGTTCATGAGGTGGGGTCAAAAGAAGGCTATGTTGAAAATGTGAGGTCAAATTACGAAAAAAAAATGCTTTATGGCAATTTGTTGCAAGTTTGCTAGGCACGCTTGTAACATTGGAAATTTTAAATATTTTGACACCAATTTTCAGCATAGCCTTCATTTACCCCACCTCATGTATGTCACAGTTGTCATTTTTCAAATCCTGCTCAAAATGTGTTTTTACACCTGTGGCATGGAATGGTGTTGCAGTTGCACAGAATAATGTTTTGGCAGGAATTCAAAAATTTTCTGTTCCAAGTACATGAGGTGGGATAAGAAGATGGTTCCAGGTCCTGTGCTTCCACAGCTACATAAATATTTGCATTTATCTGAAGGACCATGCACTCCCACAGTAGAATAAGGATACTATTATACAATCCCAAAAAGTAAGAAAATAAGTTGCAAAATATGTTGTGAATGCTTCAGTTACAGTCAAAGCAACAAAAGTTGGAAAATGAGGCATTAAGGTTTCCCTTGCACCCCACCCTCCCAAACCAGAGAAGGTGTGGGGTGTGCTTTGGGCTTCTCAAGTCTAATGCTCACTCCATTCTCATATAGTCTACACATCTGACCTTATTTACAAATGGAATGGGTGAGTGTTAGGCTTGAGAAGCCCAAGGCACACTCTGTGCCTACTCTCCTGCCTGGTTTGGGAGGGTATTGTGTTAGAGAAACCCTAATGCCTTATTTCCCAACTATTATCACTTTGACCTTAGCTGGAGCACTAGCAAAGTTTTTTTGCAACTTATATAAATTATAGGGGAGCAGCAGCACCTCTAAAGTTGGAGTTGAATAGTCTGTTCAATGTTAACCCCCTAACTTTGCACATTAATATCTTTGACTCTGACAAAATGAGCTGAAATTTTGTACTCCGCTGTACTGTACTGTGTTGTCAAGGACGCAAGGTCTTTGATCTGTGGAAACTTTTGTGATGGCAGCTTGTGCAGTTTCTGAGATCCACATGTCATTTTTTGTAAATATCTAACTTTTTTCCTATACGTGTTTGTTTTTTTTGCTCTCCCTTACAGCCTGCATGGAATGAAATTTTTATCTCAAACTTGCAGAGGACATATGCCATGTCCTAAGGTAGTGCCTTTGATAGATCTGGTGAAAAAATATTAAAGGATTCCCAAGTATTAAGGCTTTAACATTTAGTGGTTTCTGACCTTTGCATACCCAGTAGGGATTTTGAGATAATGTTCTGTAGTTAAAGTAAAAATTTGATGCCTCAAACATGCATTTTTGATTTCACACCACTTGTTTGGCAGGGCACCAAACATTTTTTGTGCTGTGCGAACCGCCATCTCTTTAATTTGTTCCATGAACTAACAAACGTGGAAAATACATAAAAATGCTGAGATTTTAAAAAATAAACATCAGAATCTAATGTTTTCTTAAAATAAATGGCACAAATACATTTTCTGTGCACCCAAAATGCCGAGTGCCCAGCTTAGCAAGAGGAGTTCTTCCTCCCACATTCTCTGTATGAAAACAGCAGGAATTTCTTGACTTCTGCAGCTGCAGCTGAACTTGTGCTACCCGGCTGCAGTGTGAGCTGTGAGCTCCCCCTACCCTGGTGTTTGGTGGTGCCCTCACACACTCCATCACTGTCCCGTAAACAAATATAAACTTTCCCTGGTGTCTAATGGCACTGCCCATCCACCGATCACTGTCCCCATAAATTAAATAAATATATTTCCTGGTGTCTATAGGCACCCCAACCCACCGATTGTCATCCCCATAAATGAAGTAAATATATTCCCTGGTGTCTAGTGGCACCCCCCACCTGTCAATTGCCACCCCTGTTATCCAACTATATATTCCCTGTTGTCTAGTGGCACCACTCACCCTCCCATTTGAGGCAAAACCCTGAAATATAGAAAATGGTCCCTCAATTTATTATTGTTTTTACAATGCTGTAAAAAAAAAAAAGGAAATGGTCCCTCACCAATCAGCCCTCCCACCCCCACCTCCCACTTAGCACCCACCACCCCACACCTCCTAGAACACCCCCATACACCCTCACTCACCTGAACAGGTCCCAGGTTCAAGATCCATTCTCTGATCGAAGACACATCTTGCTGCTGGATCCGGCAACTGCAATATGAGAAACTAAGGTAAATGAAGTTCAATATATTTCAATGGGGGGTTCAACTTTTATGCACATCTTAGCCATTTTTTTACATTTTGACCCAAAATTTTCAACTTGCCATTTTGGGGACCCTACCTCATGAACAATATTACTGTCATTATGCAACTCCCACCCGAAAGGTGATTTTGCACTCACTTGGTGAATTCACCTTTCTTGTGGGATTTGAAAATGTGTTCTGCCCTTCTTCATGAGGTGGGGTCATAATATGTAACAATGGCAAAGTTATAACCATTCATTGCAATTATGCTACTCATCTCCTAACTTTGGAGATTTAAAATATTTTAACCTTCTTATTACCCCCACCTCATGTATGTCACAGCTGTCATTTTTCAAATCAAAATGTATTTTCACACCTGTGGTGCAGTATGGTGTTGCAGTACCACAGAATTAAGTTTTGGTGGGGATTTGAACAATTTTTGTACCAGGTACATGAGGTGGGGTAAAAAGATGGCTATGCTGACAATTTGATCATTGTTGTCCTATAAATGGAAGCACAGGACCCACAGCTATATACATATATGCATTTACGGAGGGATGGGAGCGCAGGGCCCGGAGGACTGTGCACTCCAAATAAGGATGCAATTATACTATCTCAAAAAGTAAGAAAATAAGTTGCAAAATATGTTGTGAGTGCTTCAGTAAGGAAATAAAATTGCAAAAATCTACATTAGTGCTCTAATTAGGGTTAAAGCAACAGAAGTAGGGAAATGTAGCATTAGGATTTCTAACTCTAATTTACTCATTCTCCCTTACCCTGCACACACAACATTGACAGGCATTGGGGTGCTGGGGTCATCAGCCCTAATGCTCAACCCATTCTCTTAAACTCTACCCATCTCATTTTATTTACTTATGGAATGGGGTGAGCATTAGGGCTGATGAATGATGACCCAAAGGCACACCCCCAATGCATGTTGGTGTGTGCAGAGTGGGGGTGGGGTGTAAGGGTTGGAAATCCTAACATCACATTTCCCTACTTTTTTCACTTTGATCCAAAATAGAGCATTAACAATGTTTTTTTTTTTGCAATATATGTATAGAGAGAGAGAGAGAGAGAGAGAATAATATGTGGGTAGGTGGCTATAATGAGAATTTTACACACTCCTGAGAGGTGGGATGCCATATTAAGGCATCTCACCCTGAGGGTGCCTGTAAAATCCAAGTTTTGACCACCTACCAATGCTTTATTTTGTATAAATGCTGGGGATCATGTTTTTGCCACAGCAATTGTACAAAATAAATGGATTTGTCTATGGAGTCGAGCTGCGGATCATTGGGATTTCAGCACCATCAGTGGCAGGTCCTAAAGTAAAGTAGTGTTTAGATTTTTTTTTTTATTTCACACTGAGAATGAAGATTTTGTGTGCCCAGTGATATTGTTGTTAAAAAAAAGAACTTACTACCGACTGTTTCTGTCAGAGAAGACCACAGCACTGCGAAGTGGGGATGGTGCAGAGATGAGGAATATCACAGTTGGTGCATGCACTGAACTAGGGAAACCAGGCACATGTTCATCATTATAACCAGCTGGTTATAATGACAAAATTATAACCCGGTTTCCCTATGGGAATAAATGAGAGCCAGTTATGATATACATTTTCATTGCAAAAAACTTCTTCAATGCATCAGTTAGGGTTAAAGTGACAAAAGTGGGGAAATGAGATGTTAGGGTTGAGCCCCTAACCCCCCCACCCCCATCCTCCACACACCGACAGATGTCAGGGGGTGCCATGGGATCATGTGGCCCAACTCTCACCCCCCATTCCATGTGTAAACAGGTTGACATGCTACAGTAAAGGAGAATGGGGTGAGAGTTAGGCCACATGACCCCATGGCAAGCCTCAACATCTGTTGGTGTGTGGAGGATGGGTTGGCGCTCAACCCTAACATCTCATTTCCCCATTTTTGTCACTTTAACCCTAACTGATGCATTAATGATGTTTTTTGCAATGAATTTCCTTACTTTTTTAAAAAGTGTAACGTAACTGGTAAGTGGCATGTATTGGTGGGAGCGTGGGTCCCTCGGATCCCATGTCTACCTGTTACCCATTTACAAGATAACAATATGTGTGTGTGGAAGCGTGGGCTCTCCAGGCCCTGCACTCCCACTTACACATAATAATGGAGCCATACAGTAGGCCTATAGGACTGAAAAGGAACTCTTGTAACACTAATTTGCTAATATTTCAGTAACCATACAAGCTATGAAAAAATTCCATTGCAGTTGTAATTATGACTTCAAAACCTTCACACATACTTAGTCTACCTAATGGACTAAGCTGCGGGGAAGCAAAAAATCTGTATCTTGCATAGTTTCTGAGATACGGGCACTGAAAGTTACTGTGGGTGCCGTAATGTTATCCTAAGGGAAAAATCTCAACTTCCTGATGGCATATCTTTTTAACCGATTAACTTTTTTAAACCTAAATAGCATAACTCACATCTCTAGAACATCCCCTTTATACCCTACTAATTTCAAGCCAAAAGATCAAACTGTTTATTTATAGTGCAGTGGCAACGTTTTTAAAATCCTAGTTTGCAAGCTGTCAAAATCCCCATTCATGAGGTCAATCCCCGTTCACGAGCTGTCAAAATACCTATTTGAAAAGAATCCTAGATAGTCAGATTTTGTCCATCTGGTCTGGAAGTCACAAAAGGTGATTTTGTCAGCTCACAAAAGGGGACTGGCACGCGAACGGGGATTTTAAAAGCTCGCGAACGAGGAATTAAAAAAATAATCCCTTTTGTGAGGTGTCAAAATCCCCATTTGCGAGCCAGTCCTCATTTGTGAGAATGGCCATCTGTTTGTGAAATGACGATCAAGGATTTTCTCAGCTCGCAAAAGGGGATCGGCTCATGAACAGGGATTTTGACAGTTCATGAGAGGGGATTTTGTCAGCTGATGAAAGGGGATTCAAAAACCCAATCCCCTTTCTTGAGAAGACAAAATTGTCGTTCGTGAGCTGATCCCCTTTTGTAAGCTTTCAAAATCCCCATTCATGAGCCAATCCTTATTCGTGAGATAGGGTCATCTGGTCCCTAAGTCACGATCAAGGATTTTGCTACCTTGTGAAAGGGGATCGGCTCATGAACAGGGAATTTGGCATCTCGAGAATGAGGATCAGAAGTGAGTAGCGAATGAAGAATTTGCAAATCTAAAATAAATGGCCATTTTTTGGCCAAAACAAAGGAAACCAAAGGCATGGGTTTGTAGAGGGCATCACCCTGAACAAAACCCATGGCTTATTTGTGGAAGGAGTCACCCGGGGTGCAAGCTACAACATTTTGCTTGAGTGAAAAGTGAAAACAAAATGGCGACTCGCAAACAAAGAATTTTTCCTCATGAATGGGGATTTTATAAATTCCCATTAGTGAGCTGACAAAATCCTTGATCATGAGCCCAATCCCCTTTCGCAAAACACATATAAATCTTGGAGTGAACTGAGCATGCTCAGAACTCAAAACTTCAAAATGAAATAACTTTGGAACAGATTAATATTTTTCACCAAACCAAAGCTGGATTATTCTTTGATCAATCCTCTTTTTACCCTGGAAAGTTCAGATCAAAATACCAAATGGTGTTGCCACAGCGTGATGGGCAAAAATCTGAAAAAAAGTGCCAAAAAAAGCATTTTCAGCACTTTGCTACAAAAAAAAGTCCGACCAAAACACAACTTGGCAAATAAAGAGATGTACCAAACGAGAATGAGCATTCCAAATTTTGTGCAAATCTATTGAATGATTGCAAAGTTATTAAGGTGGAAAATTTGGGGTTTAACATTAAACTGCTTACTCAACCCCAACTATAGTGGTGCGACCGTGCCACTATAATATACACACACACAATAATAATAAATTATTTACTTCCAATCAAAAGAAAATATTTTGATTGAAGGTTCCAGTCTAGAGCTGTGACATCCCCAGTCCTGTGGCATACTGTATCCATGACTCTACTATCCTACTGTGGGTACTTCCTTCCCTAATAGAGTTTTGTGAAATGCATATTCCAAGCCTAAATCTTTGATAACAATATTAAACAGGAAAGACACCAACACTTATCCTTAAGGCACTCCAGTTAAGACCTTGCTTCTCTTTGATGCAGTGCCATATGCTTCACTACACTATAACTATCCGTCTTTGCTTCCTGTTTACAAGTTACTATAATTTGGCATCTACCTTAGCATAGTCTCACACTAACTCCATGTTTTTTTTTTTAACTCTGTTTATTCTCCGTACTCATGGGGAACTCTCTCAGGCATCCACCTGTCTCGTTGCTTTACCTCCATGCCTGAAACCCTCCAGCCCCTGGCACCAGCCCAGCGATCGCCCCAGCTCTGAGCCTCCTGAGGTAGGGCTGCCACTTCTGCCAAGGGCACTATATCTACAATTTGGTAGGCCGGACTGAGCTCAGCCCAAGGGTGAAAGGTGGAGTGTGGTGACGAGCGGTGGTGCCATCAATTATCCCCGTGGATGGGGATTTTCTAGCTTTTTGTTGCCCTCTGTGGAGGCGATATACCATGATGTCTGCACACGGCTGCCCTGCTGACATCTGCTGCACTCCCCTTACAACTTGAACTGGTATGCCTGCAGTACCCTCAATATTCTTTGGGGATCACTAGGACACCGAGCTGCCCCTGGAACCTTCCCCGGAGAGAGGAGAGGAGAGCAGTCCTCTGGATGCTAGATCCTCTCCCTCCCCGGCCAGCCCCCAGCTCCCCGAGCTTGTTCCTGAACCCAGGTTTCCAGCGTGGCATGAGGTGTCGCATCCAACACCTCAACCCTCAGCGTCACCAGCCAGCCCACTAACTCCATGTTAACAACAGTTTTACTTTATTTGGGCATGTGGAGTGCTAGAGTGAAGGACATTCTAAGTATTCTCACATTTTTGGGAGGAAACAATATCCCATTTTGCTTGTTTCTTTATGTGTTTACTTTGCATTTATTTGTAGTATAACAATTTATGGAATTTCCCATGGCATAAAGTCTCTAATCTGTGTGGGGGAAAAAAATTTCTGAATGTTTCTTTTACCTATGTTCATGAAATGTGAAAAATGTCATCAAATTCCACATTTTGTGAAGTTTGCCAAAAGCAATATTTTTCCAGCAATTTTTTAATGCCATTTTTTTCTGCATCAATTATATGCAGTACAATGGGAATTCTATAAACTAATGAAAGCACTGTATATACCATACTAATTAAACTACATAACACACCAATTAAATATATATACCTACAGTACGTAAAACCTTATGCTTAGAGGTGGGAGAAGTGCCTAAAATTCTCTATGCATAGTATTTTGCATAGAACCCAAATTTTGTGTAATATTCCACAAAGCAACGTGAATAACTTTGCATCTCAAAGTAACACAAAGTTCCCATTGTTCTCTATTGACATCGCATTACTTCACCTTTTTTTCTTTAAGGTGAATTTTGCAGCGATTCATGGGATGTAAGGTCACATGGGCTCTATATTGTCTTGCACAGCCTCAGTTCAGCGTAATGTGTGTAGTGGAAAGCTGGAGACCATTTGCCGTCAGAGCTCTGAGACTCAAATCATCGAAAAAAACTTTCAAAATGCATTTTTGCCACAAAATATTGTGTCAAAAGTTAATACATTGATTGTAGTAAACCCTTGTGTATTTATATCATCAAGCATTTATTGATTTTGTGTGAATATTGAATGTTAATTTAGTACATTCAGGGCCAGATATTCAAAGCTTCGCGCCGGGCAAAAAACGTTTGTGCAGGTTTAGCGCGGGATTAGCGTGGGTCTGCTATATTCAAAAGACCAAATAGCGCGGGCAAACTGCATTAGCACCAGGCAAAATTATAATGTATGCAAGGGGCAAACTGACATGAATACAGGCGCAATGCTATATTCAGCGGCTAGCGCAGCGCTAAGTGGTTTAGCGCGACCTAGCGTGACACTTAGCGTGGTGCACATTACCACCCAGGAAAAGCTTGTCTTAATCCTGGGCAAGCAGCCTTGCGCGACACTGTGGCTTTGTGTGGTGTTTGCACGGGTTTAGAGCGACCCTAACAGAGAGGATAATGTATGGTCCTCTATCGTTAACCGGTCAGTTAACAGTTGAGAGGTTGCCAGGGCGACCATGCAAACCCCAGAGCCGAGCTGGAGAGGTTTACGTCGCCATGGCAACCTCGAGACGGTTAAAATTGACCGGTTGCCGATAGAGGGACCATACATTATTTTTTATAGTGTATGGTCCCACTATCAAAAATTAAATGGCTTATGTTTTTTAAAAAGTCACCGCCGCGGCCCTTCAGTCCTTCCCCATCGGTTTCCTTTCAGTCGGTTCCCTGTCGAAAAAAAAGTGCGCACATGCGGAGACCACTCGCTGTTGTTAACCTATTGATGTGACGTAGGATCGATAGGTTAACAACATATCTACATCACATCGATAGGTTAACAACCTTAGGAAATGATGATTTCCTAAGGTTAACAGCGTTCTAACATACATTATAAATAAATATGACACATAGATAAAGCCAAACATAGAGGAAGCATGCTGTTAACTGATGGCATCACAATGATGCCATCATCTGCCACCAGTCCCAGCCATGCCAGGCAATAAGTGGTGACCCTGCCACCAGTGGACAGCAAGGCAGTGTGGCCATACAGCACACACCTGCGGACCGCACCGCCATGGACACCAACAAATGCCAGCACACACATGCAGCACTGTGGGCATGGAGGATGTTGAGGGGAGCATGTATGGGTGGTGAGGCTGTGCTACAGACCAGGTGTGGCCACAAGGCTGGGACACATCATGCAGTGTACATGGGCCAGTATTGGGAATACCCCAACACCAGTGTGCCTTTCGGATGATATATCCCCCCCCCGGCCACATACCTCACAGCTGTACAATTGCCATAGCACACAAAGCCAGGAATGTACATGTCACTGTGAGCATCTATGCCACAGGTGCAGCATCTGTGGGTCACACAACAACGTAACAGTAATGTCCAGTGTCAGTAAACATCCGCAGGTTGGGCCTCTCACTGTGTATAGTGCAGTCATCATCACTGCCCTACACACCATAGGCATTGCTGTGTCCACACACTACTGGCCCCCCTTGCTACTGTAGTTGCTGCTGTGCACTGTAGCATGCCCCACAGTGTGACAGCTGCATGCAGCACCACCACCACCTGTACCTATGCTGTTCTGTCCCCTTGGGTACAATATGCTATGCTATGCTGTACTGTTTAAATGTAGCCTGCAGCTATCATCGTGCACTGCCAGACTGACCTACAGGTGGAGCTGTGGTTGGACCTGGTCAGCCCCTGTACTTCCAGACTGACCTACAGGTGGCTCTGTGGGACCCTGCAGTAACGCTGGGCAAACTGCATGCAAATCAGGGTATAATGAGATGCTAATCCGGTTGTTTGCCCAGAGACTACCTAAGTAGGCTCATTTGCATGGCACTTTTGAATATGGCACATTTTAGCTCCGGGCAAACGTGTTAGTGCAGCGCTAACGGTACTGGGGATATTATACAGTTTTGATCACTGTTCTTTCACATCTGCTGCTTCCTGCAGCTGTACTGAGTCCATGCATTTGCTGGCACACACATTGGCCACGTAGTTCGTCTGTACCTGCCCTCATGTTGCTGTGTACTGTGTTGTTGTTGTGGTTTGCACTTCCTGGTTGCTTTATTCAGTGCTTATTCCAGGGCAATGTTTGCCCTGCACTCCCAGCCCAGTTTGCATGGCCTCATTACCATACTATATTCGGAAGCTATTTGCCCTGGGCTATTCCGTTTGAATATAGCTTGCTCTGTGCTCCGGGCTGAGTTTGCCCGCCAGGCAGTGCTAATTTTGCCCTGGGGCAAAGTTTTGATTATCTGGCCCATAGTCTCTATACTGACAGACACTGTGGAAGTGAGCTTCGGGTGAGGGGCAGATCTGTGGTGTAGCTTGTAGAATGAAGATTCACAGTGAGAAAGGCAGTTTTTCCAACTATTGTTGGTTACTGTTTTAGTATTTTTGTGTTCACGTACACACAGTAATACTTCTATTAGGTTTTTAATCAGCTTTTGTTGTTTGTTGTGCTGCTGTGCACTTTTTCAGTCTGTTTAAAAGACTGCATTATAGTTTACTGAAGTGTTAAAGTTTCAGAGCATTACCTTTAGTATATGTGCATGCTTTGAAGTCAGATGCATTTTATTGCGCCACTGTAACAGTAGTACTCTCTATTTCTTAGCCCATCTGAGGTATTTTTTCCTGCTTCTGTCTAGCTACTGCTGTAACCCCCCCCCCGCAAAATAAGGTATTTTTCTTCCACTGTAGGATTTCTGAACACCGGTTAAGGTCTTGTGCATGTGCGGCTATATCTCTTTAATGTCCACTTTCCCTCTGGAAGTCACTGTTTTTTGGCTTCCCATCCACCAATAATGGAATAAATAAAACGTTGTCGTTATTTGTCTGTGGTTAGTCTGTTGAAATTGTTAACACAGTACCACTATCGCATGTTTCCCTATAGTACTGTGATTGAATACTGTTTCTCATTGCATATTACAGCATTTAACCGAAAGGAAAAGACATACAGCAATAAAGAAATGTACCTATTGCAGTATTTTTGGCATTGTGCTGTCTTGTGAATGCTCTTGAATTTGTTAGCAACCCACAAAATTAGAAAAATCAGTTTGCAATAAATGTGTTTCTTTTCTTGGTGACTGTGTAATCTAAAAAAATGCTCACAAAGACACAGTCAAGCAAAGGTGTTTCTGACTGTGGTGTATGAGCCACATAAGTCAGTGGGGCATAAGCTTTGGCTCTGTGGGCAGGGCATTCCATCACATCATGTGGAATAAATAAAAAAAAAGGAAAAATCTTTAAAGGGAAAAAGTACTTGTCAGAGAGGGTAAGGCCAGGCAAGGTCCCTGAATCTGTGTGGGTAGGAGCAGTGACTGCAGCATCACCCTTAGCATAGGTGGTGTGTGAAATAAATTGTGTGTGTGTGTCTGAAATAAAATCTGCCAGCCAGTTGTCAAGTAACAGCAAGTAGCCATGTAGTTAAAAGTTGTGAATTAACACTGGAGGTTTACAACAGGCATGAGGAGGATGACTTTGAATGTTTCAGTAGTGTTCAGAGTACCAGTGGTGTGGTGCATATTATCTCAGTGTGAAAATTGTACTCACATCATGCCACGATCATGAGACAAATTACATTCTTCATCTTCATGATCATGAATCATACCACTTTAACTTTTTTTTGGTCCAACCCTTTTTTTTTTTTTTTTTTTTTTAATCTTCAGTTTCATCATGAATCAGGACTGCAGGACACCCAGTTATCATGTCACATCACTCAAGATCTTTGGTCCAGTGTGATGCTTCTGTTTGTGTTCACATTCTGTAGGACACCCTACTCGAATCTTTGTCCTCACAAGAAGCTGTCCCTATTTAATCTTGTAGATATTATCTTAGTGCGAACATTGTACAGTTCCAGGAAATTCTTCATGACTCACATTATGTTATGATCATGAGTCCTGAGACCTTAGCACAGGTGGTGTGTGAAATAAATTCTGTGGGTGTGTCTGAAATAAAATCTGCCAGCCAGTCATCAAGTAACAGCAAGTAGCCATGTAGGAAAAAGTTGTGAATTAACACCAGAAGTTTACTACAGGCATGAGGAGGATGACTTTGAATGTTCCAGTAGTGTTGAGTACCAGTGGTGTGGTGCATATTATCTCAATGCGAACACTGTACTCACGTCATGTCACAATCATGAGTTAGGAGACAAATCATGTTCTTCATCTTCATGTTCACAAATGACACCACTTTAACTATTTTTTGTCCAACATACCAAGCAGGACAATCACATCTATGTCTGTACCCAGTCACGATGATGGTGATGCTGAATAATGCAGGTGAAGCAGACTGTCCTGGTGGCAGTGTAAAACAGTGTACCATTGAGGTAACTGATGCAGTCATGAAAAAAGAATTTCCAAGTGGATACAACTCCCTCATTGAGGATTGCAAAGGCTGCTTTCCTTTTTTGTTTTGTTTCTCTTGTTTCCCACAGGTGTAAAGTACTTAACAGCAGTAACATACAGGCCAGATGATGGATATAACAAAAGACAGGAACAGCTCCATGGGGTACTGATACTGAATGGGATACTGGAATTAGTTCAGAATAATTTCTTCTGCATCTGTTTGCAGGTAGCATTGAGGTGTTGTGGACTGGCGTTATGTTCCAATCTGAAGACAGATAACAGTTTGAATATAATGAAGACCTGGAAAGAGGACAAAAATAGTAATGACAATTGTTTTCCAAATGACGCATGCACATCCCCACCCAAAAAAAATACTTACCTTTCTTGGATTGACATTGTTCATACAGCGGAAGTCAACAATCAGACATGTGGAACACATGCTCTGCGGCAACAGGGTTTCATCACTACAGTAGTGAATCTGTGTGCTGTGATTCGAGAATGTAAAATAAAAGAACAGTAATGAGAAATGCTTATAATTCACTCACTCACTCACAGCAGTACCCCCACCACCCAGAAAAAATTTAAATTTTACAGTACCACATTAGATGGTGGCACATATGTATGGCTTGTGAATGTGACCATGGCCAACACACCAGTGAAGGGGAAACATTCAATATGTATGATGAAGATGATTCCCTGCAAAGGAACAATACGACAGACTGCTTACAACAAAAACAAGACTGAATACAAATTAAATGGCAGTGTCTCTGAAGAAATATGACAATGACCCATACACTAACTTGCCATTGTTGGTATGAATACACACACATAGGGTGGCATGTTTCAGTCAGCGCAGCAGAAGAATTTTCCAGAACATCAAATTATAGTTCAACCCATGGTCATCTGTGGCTATTATCATTTAGCAACACACTGTACATCAGCAGCAGCAGCAAACAGCAGGACGACAGCAGCAGGTGTCAGCAAGCCATTTTCTCATTTGGGACACTTATGTGGCGTTCTGGCTGCAGGTGCATACTTTTAGCAGTGTGTCAAATACTTGTGACTTTTCTGAACAGTTTCTCATGTGATTATTCTTCATCAGGACTTTTCATGACATTTAAACAGCAGCAGCAGGTGCTAGCAAGCCATTTTCTCACTTGGGACACTTATGCAGAGTTCTGGCTTTAGGTGCATGCTTTTGGCAGTGTGTCAAATATGTTTGACTTTTCTAAAGAGTTTCTCATGATTATTCTTCATCAGACTTTTCATGACATTTAAACAGCAGCAGCAGGTACCAGCAAGCCATTTTCTCACTTGGGGCACTTATGCAGAGTTCTGGCTCTAGGTGCATGCTTTTAGCAGTGTATGAAGAAATACTTGTGACTTTTCTGAACAGTTTCTCATGTGATTATTCTTCATCAGGACACTAATACTACATGCTGAATGATGTAGTAAGATAGCAGTATAAGCAAGCTACATTCACATAAGATAGGAATTTGTTGGGGGGATTGTAATTGTATATGACATTAGGATATTTTGATTGCAGTTGTGGGTGTGCTAAGAAAACTTAACAGTCAACAGTAACAAAAAAGTAATATAGCATGACATCAAGTACAGCAGCAGTGCAATAATCAGGTGACAATGTTTACCTGTACTTTTGTATTCTATTTTCGATTGGTACTTGTCTACTGACTTGTCTATATGATACCCTTCTTTCCACAATTTATGGCTGCTGTACTTTTTTCACATCTGAAATAATAAACAGAGCACTCCTTTTAATCTGGCTTGCAGCCAGTTTTCATCAGTATTCCCACCTGTTTTTCTACATCTGTTATTTACAATTATTTCTATTGTGACTAAAATGAACTAGCATGCAATCTAGCAGGCAGTGGTCCACCACCATGACCTTATGCATCAGTAGGTGTTTGCAAACAGCTGGGTATATTGATGAAAACTAGCCCTGAACAATATTAAAAGGAGCACTACTTTTATTATTTCATATCTTAAAATAGGGAGTAAGAATGCTATAACCTGCAACAGACCATGGGTGTATCGGGTCATTAATGCATGCCCTGGGTGCGTTGTGACTGAGATACAAGGGCTTGCCTGAGTGACTTCAACCAGCCGGGAAATGCATTAATGCTCTGATACACCCATGTGCTGTAGTGGGTTATTGCACTTATAAAACAGGCTAGCTAACTGTAAAAAGCAAAAAATCAAAAGCTTTTTACAGTTAGCATGCTAACTGTTGGTCTACCGGGGCATTAATGAATGGTCAGGTGGCACTTCCTGCCCAATGGCAAGTTGTCATTTCTCCTTTCATTAATGCCTGTTTTATAATGCAGAATCAAAATAATTGTGGAAGGAAGGGTATCATACAAGTCAGTAGACAAGGGACAATTGAAAATAAATAAAACCGTATAGGTCAAAATTGTTACCATATTATTGCACTGCTGCTTTAACACAATACAACAGGAAGAAAACATTAATGTGAAAAAAAATTATATACTTTCTGTGTGTAAAAAGATTACTAAGTAGGAAAAAAAGAAAAGTGCAGGACTTTATTTTTTTGTTTTTTTCCTTTCATAATTTTTTGGGGTGTGTTTTTAATATTTTTGGGGAGGAAGAAAGTGAGGACAAATAAAGCCAGAACACACAATACATGTTAAGAAAAAACAAAAAGTCTACTGGGCCTGGTTCTGAGTCTGATGAATTAAAAATTGAAGCATAGCAATGATTTGCAATTGCTAAACCTCCATTTGGTCCAACTTTTGGCGCATTGTGTCGACAACGTTACCTAGGTGGCTGACCTCACTCCCCAGAACAGCAAGATCATCCTGTGCAGCTGGAATTTCAGAAGGGTCACACTTGCATGCAGCTGCGGGAGTCACCACTTTTTCAACATTCTCCATTCTGCTGCACTCTGGACGCCATGCAGACTGATGCCATGCTGCCACCTCTTGCACTGCACCCTCCACTGCAGGAGCAGTTGCTGCTAGTTCAGCCATCTTGGCCTCCCACTCTTCACAGTGGTGCATAGTCAGGTGTGTTCTCTGGCCATCTGTTCCCAAATGGGTACCCTTGCAACCACAACACACCATCATGCCCCAGATCTTGCATCTCACCACAGTCGGGTCACCTGGCAGTGTGGTGAAAAAATGCCACACTGCCGAGCTACATGGAGGAGCAAGCACAGGTAGTAGGTGGGCCCCAGATTTACTAGGCTGCTCTACAGTTGGGGGGGAGCAAGCTGCTGTTGCTGCTGTTTTTCTTTCTGTTGCTGTTGTTGCTCATTGGCCTGCTGTGGTGGGTCAGTACTAGCCACTGGTGCTGCTTGGCTGGCACCACTAACATACAAAGCAGCAGTTGCTGCTGCTGATGCTTCTGGAACATCACTTCCACTGCCAGTGGAAACAGCATTTTCAGGAAAGGGAGCACTGGATGGGAACAAGTTTCCCACAGTTGTGGCGACTAGTTCTCCTCACACCACCATGCATCCTTGGGCCATGACTCCCAGCAGGAACCCCACCTCTCTCCATTAGGAATCAAAAATTAATAGAAGTATTAAGAAGTAAACAAAAAAGAAAAACAGAGTAACAGAATCAGATACAAAAATCAAAAAAGGCACTAGGATGAAAGAGGTTTAAAATAAGGTCAGGACGATGACAAAAAAAAGGATCAAAAGCACTAAACTTCTCTCAAAACTTCTACTCCACCACATACACAGACACATTAACAGTAGACAGTCAGCTCCATACAGCTCCTCATCTAGCAAGCAGAAGGTCAACGTTAAGCCTGATTCACTTCCTCCCTGCATCATGTGACCTGCAGACAGTTAGACATATGATCTGTGGGCTCTTTCTCACAAACTTCGCCTTCTCAAAATGTAACCCGAAGTTAACGTGACATTCATAATGTGAAGTCCATCACAGGCAAATTTCGACCATTTCATGGAACTTTCGCATAATTATACACAAATTCGAAATTATGCACTTCATGTTAACTTTGCGGGTATAGTAAAACTTGTCTGCATCTCTACTTATGCTACCAAACTAATTACAAGAAATTACCAAAATCAATTAACCAACTAATACAACAATTAATTAGCTGTCCCACTGACATGGAGGGTTGAGGCATTGCGTGCCTTACCTTCTGTCATGCCAGCAACCTGTGTTTTGGAATGAGCATGAGTTATTGAGGGTTTTTGAAGAGGGAAAGGACTGATTTTCCCAGGGACTGCTCTCCTCTCCTGGGGAGGAGTAGCAAGCCAACTTGGCTGCTGACTGCCACCAAGTGAAGGCCTGGTGGTAGTGCAGATAGTGATCATATTGATGGGTAGGGCTGCAGCTCTGCAGGGCATGCAAGCTTCCATGCAGATGTACTGATGTATCGCCATGGCAGGGGTCAAAATGGAGAACAAGGAAACGTGTATGGGGGTTTGCTTAAACCTTGCCTATTCACCCGCAGCCCACCACCCACTCCTCCCCTCAACTTTCGGGGAAGAGACTGGATATGTTGGTTGGGGAAGGATAGCCTTCCCCTTCGTAGCCCCACCCTGGAGGATAATACATGGGAGACATGTCCACCAGACTAAGAGAGGTGAGCAACTGTCATGGGAGGTGGAGATAGGGCTGAGAGAGCCTGCCTGCCTTCCCTAGAGGAAAAATGTTTTATGGCATAAGAAAATATTAACACACTTACCAAACCAATTACATCAATTACCACACCGATGAACAAACACTACTACCAAAATTTTTCTATAAAAACTAAAAATTAATAAAAACTACAGACAAACAGTACCCAGACAATTCACTCCCTGCACACCCTTTCCCTCCTGTCTCTTACCAAAAGATCATGTCCCTAGACATTCTAGTTATTTTCTCAGATGCTATGCCCTCCATGCTGCTGCCATGGAACTTCTTCACAGCTACAGGCCACAAACTCCATGCTGCTCCTGACCACAGATGCCATGTTGCTCACCAGCACCATCTTTATGGCCAACCTACCATGTCAAACTAAAGGATGGAATGCCATAGCCTCTCCTCTTTTTCAGGAGGACACTACGTAATGGAAACACAACATGGACAAAAGACTAAAAACAGAAAAAAAAATCCACTACATTATAGAAAAACTTCTGGGCAAAGAAATGCAAACACAATGCCAAGACATGATGACAAATGTAAACAAAACAAACACAAATCCAATGTACTATAAAAAAGGAAGTATAGCTAAGTATTCTGTAGGGCAAATGAGGTTGATGCCACTTGTTCTCTGGGCTCATGGCATTGTTCCTTCATTAGTTCTGTTGATGGTATATTCCCTCTACACCAGTTTCCTATCATACAGTATACTGGCATGGCCAGTGCAATTTGTATTAAAATATCTCACCAATTAGTTACATTTGCATTTCTCAGTAAGTTGCACAAATCTTGCCGGATTCAGTGCAAAGGCTTGCAGAAGCGGTTTCCTAAGAGCTGCAATCCAGTTTTACATTGCATTGTGACAGAACTGAAGATGCATTCCAGATGACTATCAAAACCATTTTATAAAAATTGTTCTTGAGCTGGTTAAGTGTTGAAAAACAACACATTAATGCACCTGCATTCCCAACTTAAAAAACAAACATGCAAACCAACCTATTGCTGAGACAGTTTAATATGAAATGTACTGTAGTGCAAGTATGTTAGCTCTTGAGTTAGTGTTTGCACCAAAACTGCTGTTTCACAGATGTCAGCTGTCTTAGGATCTAGAATTGTAAAAAAATGGTAACTGGCTTATCTGCCCCAAATGCTAAATGTGTGCTTAATTTCTAAACAATAGACTCACTATTTTGTAAGTTAAACATTTTACAGTATGTAAACACATAAAATCTCCCATTTTATGACTGAAACTTTCAGGCTTATTAGATATGCTGGCCCACAATAGGCCTTTCAATTGTTTCATAATGACAGAAGACCAAATTTGAAAGTTAAAAGTATTTAAAAATCACCAAACCCATATCTATGCAGACCCATGAAAAAATACTGCAGCTGAATAAAACACATTTTTTTTCATTCATGACTGACCTTTTAACTCACTAACAAGTAAAAAAGCACCCAAACCATCATGTTAGCCACCAGCCGCTGTCAGGAAACTGTCCTGAGCATGATCATTTTTTTCATTCATGTTTGCTTTATAAATCAATCATGAATTAAAATTAACTCGCCTTTTTTCTTTTTTCAAACACTGGGTGTCCAATCCCAGTGTCATATACTCCTCTCAAACACCTTCCCAACATGGAAGCCCAATCCAAGTGTCAGGTGCATTTTATTAGTACTATTTTATAACCACTGGATACAAACCCTTGCTTGCTTCCAAGCTCCCCCAAGTTATTAAATAACTGCCCACTCAGGCACCTGTGCCACCTTTTCAACCAACAGCTACCAAAGGAAATATTATACATGCTACTCCCACAGTGGATAACCAGCCTACATCATCAGAAATTCCTCTGGTACACTGTTATAATATTTTTGCATCATCATATTGGGGAATCCAGGAATGTCCTTACAGTTTTATTTATCTTTTTATACTAAGGCTTTCTGGAATGGGGTCCATATTTTTTTCAAATAGATCTTTTTTTACTAACTTTACAATGCCAAAGTTGTTCCATTTATGCTATATCCATCATCATATTATTCAACCAAACATCATATCTTGGTGGTTCAGCATTTTTCCATTTTAACAAAGTGCATTTCTTTGCTACTATTGTTATCAATGTAAGCAATTTTTGTTCCTCTGAATTAAGATATTGATTCACAGGGTACGTTCCCAATAGTGTGACCAATGGAGTCAATTTTACAGATTTTTTAAAAGTCATAGAACATAATTGTTTGATTTCAAACCAAAAATTAGAAAGATATGGACAAGATCTAATCATATGAATTTGTGAGCCAGTAGTATTAGTGCATCTAGGACATTTTATCAGTAACATTATGATTAAACTGATGGAATTTTTTAGGTATGTGATATGTTCTATGGGTGGTATTCATTTTAATTTATTGCATTTTTACTGACTGCACATTATTTAAATATGTGTCAATATTATTTTTCCACATTCCATCTGTAAGGTTCAATCCAAGATCTCTTTCCCATTTGCTCTTAAGTTTAGTTTATTTATTTAATTTTGACCTTCTAATAATTTTCTGATAAACAGCCAATATCAGCTACAGTATTACCCTCTTTGTTAAGCCCAAAAATTTGTAAAAGCATGGGGGAAGGATAATTCTAATTTTGTTTTTGTTTTATTTTAAATTATTTTTCACCTGTCCATATTGAAAAATGTGTGTCTGTGGAATTTTATATTGGTTCTGCAATTGTTTAAATGTCTTTATCTGTTCTCCTTGAATAATATTTCCTATCTGTGTTATTCCTAAATCTTGCCACATCTTCAAACTATTATTTGTTATTGTGGGAGGGAATTTATATTTTTTATGAATAGGAGTACATTCTGTTATTACATAATCTCCTTCAACTTATCCTGAAATTTAAGCTAGCAATGCAGAGCAGTTGAAGTGGTGATTGGAACATATAATAAGGATTTTTATCTTTCATAACTGAATATAATAAAGTCATGAGATGTGAATATATCTGTGCTGAAGTCTCAATTTGGATAGAAATAAGCATTAAATCCTATTTTTCTATCCAGTGCCAAACTTGTATAGCTTGTGTAACTAGATAATAAAGTGCAAAATCTGGTAGAGCTTACCCATCTTTTTCTTAAGGTAAAATTAATGTGCCCCAAGCTATTCTCGCTCTAGAGTATTTCCACAAAAACTTAATTATTAAAGCTTTGAGTCATTTGGAAAACATTTGAGGAACTGGAATCGATAATGTCTGAAATAAAAATAACAGTTTTGGCAGTATCTGCATTTTAACTAAATTTAGTTTACCTATCCGTGTTAGATATAATGGCCTGGATAATCAGAAGGGATGTGCATGGCGCAACACTGTTGTGCCATGCGAAACTCACTAATGCACCCTGGTGCAATATTTAAATGGCGATTGAGCCTGGCACAAATCCCGATGCACCAGAGCGCATCAGTAATGTATGCGGCGCAGGTAGTGGGGTGTGCCCTTGCATACTCCACACATCCCGATATTCAGACCGGGATGCGCTGAGCCCATGCATGTGCAACCCCTACTTGCGCTGCACACAGGTGAGCCAAAAAAAAGGAGTAACAGCTGGCCATCCACAGGTGAGCTGTCGTATTGCAGGGCACAACATGGCAGTTACCACCTGTGGGTGGCCACCCGAGCTCTGGTTGTACCTTCTGGTGGTGCCCCCCATGCCCAATCGCAGGCATATGTACACAAATAAAAGACCTACATCCCTGGTGGTCCAGTGGACCACTTGCAGCCTGATCATGGGCATGTGCTGTAAAAATGTTCATCCTATATCCCTGGTGGTCCAGTGGATCACTTGCAGCCCGATCGTGGGCTTAAGTATTAAAATATACTGTCCAATATCCCTGGTGGTCCAGTGGACCACTTCATGCCTGATCGTGGGCTTAAGTATTAAAATATACCATCCAATATCTCTGGTGGTCCAATGGACTGCTTCACACCCAGTTGCGGGCTTAAGTATTAAAATATACCATCCCTGGTGGTCCTGTGGACTGCTTCATGCCCAATCATGGGCTTAAGTATAAAAAGTAATTGTCCAATATCCCTGGAGATCCAGTGGACTGCTCACGGCCCGATTGCGGGCGTCAGTAGAAAATAATGCCACCCCAAAACAACCCTGGTGGACTAGCGGTAACCCCTTCCCCATCCGCCCACTGAGCCTCACTGCCCTACTTCCCCCTGGTCAGTGGTGGGCGGCAGTTCCCCACCCACTTGCCCCCGGCACCGACTGACACCACTCTGGTGGGGCTTGTACGCCCATTGGTCCACAATGTGAGCTTCATTGGGTGTGCAGCCCGTACCATACTACACAGTCCAAATATGTGAATGGATCCATTCTTGAGTAGCTATAGTGAACCGTGGAAAAAATAGGAGATTTGTTGGTCCCCATGTTTAGCCCAACAGGGGTCTAACAGTCCTAAATCTGTCAAGAAATGATCTATTACAGCTCTGGATGATTGGTGTGAATTGTCCAGCCCCAAGATTGTGTCTATTTGTTGGAGAACTAAATTAAAGTCCCCTCCAATTATATAGGGTGTCTCAAAAGTAGCCTAAGGAAGAAAAAATTCCGAGAAGAATCTAGGATTATTTTCATTCAGTGCATACATTGCTGCTACTGTAAAACTAAGATTATATAGCTGCAAATGTAATATAACAAAGCATCCCTGAGAATCAATATGCTGGTTTAGTACTTGAGGTATATTGTTTTCCTATTAAAAGCTATTATTCCCTCCCTAGAAGTTCTTGTAAACTCAGAGCAGTAGGTTTCCCCCACCTATTTTCAAACCACTGAATGTCTGTTTTGGTTAAATGTGTTTCTTGCAGTAAATTCATATTAATATTTGTTTTCCAAATACTTTATGATTTTTAAACTTTCAATTTGATCCTGTAGACCCTTCACATTGCAGATCACCATTTTGAACAAATTATGCATTAAATGAATATTTATCTTTTTTGTTATTCCTGGATCCTCAATTCCAATTATTTTTAATTTTAAACCAATATTAATAAATCATATAAAGAGCTTGTGGTCTCTATATATATTTTTTTCAAATAGCCCTATCCCCAAGTATCCCCCCCTTAATACTAAAAACATAGCAATACCCCCTTCCCCCTTTTCCCACAATCTCAGACAAGATGGTACTGTCACCATCTCCGTACGCTAGCAGTGGGGTCCTTCTCCGCAGGAGATATAATTTCCATTTTTCCTTTTATAAATATAAAGGAATTCATATTATATTAATATGAGGGATAATACGTGGGAAGAAGTAGGGAGTGTTTGGGAATACTTTTTAAAGCATGGATTATACAGTATGTAAAGTAATTCCCTATCTTACTTCTAGCACCTTCATTATTAACTTAATCTCCCTATATTTAAACTAATAAACTGTTTCGCCAAATACCCTCCAAATTGTTCACATTTCCTTTTTTCTTCTTCCTTCCCATTCCTTGTTCTTTTCAATTCTATTCTTTTCATCTTTAGCTTATATATTTTCTTTTTCTCATGTCTGATTAATGGAATTGTTTGTACAGTGAACAAACCCAGGGGGGTGGTCCTTAGCAGTTGAACTTGAACTTTGCTGTCTCCCCGTTCCTTGGTGTGTTCTTGGTGTGTTTCATAAGAGAGCTTATATGCTTCCATCACATCTTCAGGTGAGTCAAAGGTGTGTAGATGTCCATTAATAACAAAACGAATCTTGGTTGGGTATAACATTGAGAAATGTATATCTTTTTTTATATAACAGTTGTTTCAGAGGACTAAAAAGCCTTCTCTTCTCTGTTGTTTCCATTGACACATTAGGGTATGCATTAAAGTGCAAATTCTCATATGTCAGCCCTTTAGTAGTTCAAGCTTTCTGCAGAATTGCCTCTCTGTCTTGAAATTTTAATATTCTTACAAACACAGTACACAGATAATTTGCATTTACAGCAAATCTTGAACCTGCTGTGTGATCCTGGTCCAAAATAACTTTGTCTTCTAGATATTTTCTATCCAAAACTGCTGTAAGGCTACTACATTTCCAGTTCCTTCGACCCCCTCTGGCACCTTACATAACCTAATATTTGCTCTTCTTGTTCTGTCCTCTTGCTCAGTAATCTTGCAGAGCTTGTAACTGTCTTTCCAAATACAAGATCTTCTTAGGGGCATCTCTTGTACAGTCTTCCACTTAAGAGACTTGGGTCTATAGCACCTCTGTTCTATTGGTTAGATTTTGCAGTTTTGTATTCAATTCTGCTAGTGACCCTGTAACTAGATTTAGGGTGTGTTTTATATCCCCAAGTGCAGTGAGCATTTCATCTTTTATATTGGTGACTGCTGCCAAAAATCTCTTCTTTAAATTGAACACTTGCATTTGCTTCAGTCAAATGTGTATGACTATTCTCTTCCACAGCCTCTTGTGCAGTATAATCTCAGTTAGTGCTTACACGTACCATCACTTTTATTTGATTATTTATAAATAAGACTTTGTTGTTAACTTGTATCGCTGTGTCAGCATTTGGTAATTCAAATACATGGGTCACCTCTAGAATTGGAACGTCGTCTGTACCGTGCATCCCACAAAATTCAGTATGCTATATTTGTTGGGTCTCCACTAATGCCTCCCCCCTCTCTTGCCCTGTTTGCTGGAGTGGCATTTTTAAAAGAAGGTTTCCACCCCATTTTATGTCCTGAGCCCCCTCTTTTTCAGTGTTCTCTCTCTCCCATTGTTTTCCTTGCTTTCTTTATTACTTTGATGTCCTTTTAAATGCTGCAAGCCTCGACTTACCTTAATGTTCTCCCCAATTTCGTTTTGCTTCTGCATTGCACCTTTTGATTTAAAAATTGAGAAAATATTACCTTAGGCATCCTTTTCGGTTAAGGGGCTTACCAACAGTGATATTGGTGCTTGAGAAGGTTCAGCCAGTGTACCTAAATCTGGGAGGCTCGATGAGAATGGTGTGTTCTTTTTTAATGTGGAATGTGTTGCTCCTTTCTTTTCTCTTCACCTTAGGTGTCCATTAGTTCTTTCACCCGCAATACCTGTTTAGTCATACCACTCTAGAATGAGGGGGGTCAAGGCACAGTGTATAAAGTTGCCAACACTAACAGACAGTGACCCGTAAATAAAAAATAAACTAACCGAATGAGCAAGCGGAACAAATATACTGAGCCATCTCCCAAATTCACCCCAGTTCCTACTTTTTTAGCATTCAGAAGGAAGAAGTCAAACTGTTTTGGCTAACTCATATTAGTGTGGTGCCCTGCTGTTGGGAACACCAGGGTTCTTCCACCTGACCAACTTGGAATGCAATATATTCAAACATCTGACGTCAGTGCTTCCTCATGGGTGCCTCCCCCACCTCTCATTATCCACCATAATCTAAGTTAATTCAAAAGTAGCATACACCATGGTCCTCAAAGGTGCTCCAGTTAGCCAGAATACTAACAAAGTTGAAAAAGAACTGGGCACACACCAGGCATACTGTATACAGAAGTAGATATATTGTTTTATTAATGCATGACAGACAATTCGGCTAACACCCCTACATATTGACTCTGGTAATGAGTCTTCCTCAGGATGATGCCTGTGAAAAAAAAATATATTACAAAAAAGGCCTTAACCACTAGTTAGCACCCATGCTACCCTTCCCCCACTGCCACCCCAGGACATAAACTAATTGGTCCCATGGTGGATGGCTAGCACAGCACCCCCCCCACCTTGGAAGGTTGTTGTCTGCCATCCTTCACAGATCTATAAAATCAAAATCTAAAGAAAAACAGACTCACACCCTCACCATCATCTACCACCCATGCTGCCCTCCTCCCCAACCATGTTACCACAAACCCGACCCTCACCCACCCTCCTGACAACCTCCTCTTTCAAACCATGTTAACACAGTAACCCCACCTTCACTTAACTCTTCCTGTAGGCAAATGCAAGTGCACATCCCATGTACCCTAAATTATTATAGTTTGAGCACTGGCTTTAAGTTGGAGAAATCCTCTGTTCAATGGTTGGTGGGTGTACCCCTGAAGAAAGTATGTTTTCAAAAGTTTGCATATATTTTTTAAAGGTATGGGAGCAGTTCTGCCCATGCCCATGAGTGGTCTACAGAGGCACCCCTCACCTCTGCCAGTTGCTGTCTCCTGATTAGGTCCCATGCAGCTGATCACCAGCCTAAATGAGAAATACAGTAAATCCTACAAAATACTAAGCCTGAAAACAAACTACTGTGCATGCACAGGGACTTAACTTAGCAAAAAAGGTTGATTTAGATAAAAATTAGGGATGGGTGGGTCAGTTGTTACCCAGTTCTGATTCCAACTCTGGCCTTTTTCCAAAAGGTTTTGATTTATTCTGATGAATTGTAGACCTATTTTAGTCTATTTGAGTAGGAGAAATGCATCAATATTATTTTTGATTCATCTGTTAAAAATTAAATTTAACCTTTTTTAAAAAAATGTTTGTGTCTGTATTTATGTGTAATTTTTCAAGGTCAGCAAGCAGCCAACAGCAATAAAATAAACTGACTGTTCTTGCCAATCCTGTGTGTCAGCCACCACAAGACGTTCATAAGAAACAGTGGGCTGGATTCACAAAACTCTGGAAAATCCCACAGCTGCAAGAAAAACTCGATGCAAGGGTGCTGACACTTGTGGAACCACAATTTCTCTGGCAGCTATGGTATTCTCAAAAGTGGAACCCATTTATGACTAGCTCCACGATTTACAGCAGCTTGTGGGAGGTGTTGCTGTGAAAATCTCCTCATCTTCTTCAGCTGTTGCGGATGTGAATAGCAACAACTGGAGTTGTGGTGTGGGACTTAGTCCAAGAACATTTGTGAATGCAGCCCAGTGTATGCAGCTCATTTGGGGTTTTGTGGTGAAAGGAGGCAGCGTGTCAAATGTTAGAAAGAATGAAAGAGAGAGATCAATGAATTCAACAGCAGAAAGACAATAGCAAAATGCAGACCTTCATTGAGTCTGGTATGCTTTTTAGTGGGAGTCAGGCAGCAAGAGCAGGATATGTGATGGGACCCCAGCCATAACTCCCACCCTTTTCACTTCAGATTTTTTTTTTTAATTATTTTGCTTGCCTACTTGGTGTTATAGCAAGCAACATGGCACCAAATCATTCCACACACTCCTGCCTGACTGGCCAATTATTTTTATCATTCGTATTTTGTAACTTATGTGGTTGACCTTGCCCCCCCACCTGACATTGCAGTTTTTGAACATATCCTGTAAGGGTCCACAACTTATTTGCAGTAATTGTTTTTCTATAGAGCTGTTTGGCCCTGACCGCCACCTACTCCTGCCATGAAGTTCATCTGTCAGTCTCCCACACTGTTGCCATTTCCCCATTACCAAACTGGCAGGGATCTACACAGTGAGGGACCTGAGGACCGCTGGGGCGGGTGCTTATGGTGGCTGTGCATGTACACACTGTAGGTATTTTTCTTTTGTGTTGCCCTTTTGGTTCCACTCTCCACCCCAGACATCCAGCAATTCACTGCCTGTGTCCTGTTTGTATTTTTAACTTGCTAAATAAATTACACTCCACCTGGGTTCCCAAACTGAATGTGTAAAACACATACAGTGATACATATGATGTCATGTACACCGTGACTTCAGAAAAAGGAATATTTTTCACTTGATCTTTCTGTTACGGTTGCTGACCTTGGTCCTCAGAATTCAAAGAAATAAATCATTAAATTAAATATCATCACCATCA
Source organism: Neoceratodus forsteri (assembly GCA_016271365.2). Taxonomy (NCBI): domain Eukaryota; kingdom Metazoa; phylum Chordata; order Ceratodontiformes; family Ceratodontidae; genus Neoceratodus; species Neoceratodus forsteri. The sequence continues at coordinate 204,918,793 of CM057458.1, forward strand.
TCTTCAAAAACAACCAAGGAAGCACCTGCTGCAGCTGTTCATCATCATCACTATTATGTTCCTGCCACTCTTCACTGAACTGGTAAAAGAGTTTGTTGAGACTGGTGTTTAGGAAGGTAAGGTGCTGTAAATTTTCAGAAGTAAGCCTTGTACAGACATTAGAGACAACATTTCCAGCTGTGCTAAATATACATTTGCAGTAAACACTAGTGGGAGGGCAACTAAAAAGCTTAAAAAAAGACAGTACAGGTCAGATGGTTTTCTTTTCTACTCGGTACTCAAAAGGTCATCAGTAATATTAATAAATGGTTCTCGTAAATAGGCATCCACAATATCAGACAAAGACAAAGAAGGTGTCTCCACAACAGACACAACTGAATTATCAGTTTCCATGAGCTTTGACCAAAAAGTGTGAGAGTCATCTGTGTGCTTTTCAGAATGACATGCCTTTTTCAAGGGCTGTGAAAGAGAACTTTGTGCAGGACTACCCAATATTGATGAAGGAGCACATGGTGGCACCAAACAGAAATTATTGCTGTAACCACCAACAAATGTCACATCATCAGATGCACCATCCATGTCATATGATTCACTTGTATTGTCAAACACAGTTACTTCTTTTCCTGTGCAATTGCTGAAATCAGCATGTCTTTGTATTCAAGATAAGAGTCACCAAGATCTGAAGGAGGCAGCTGTTGCAACTTAAACCGAGGGTAAAGAAAAGTGGAAAGAAGAGCTTTTTGTCTGTCATGATACGGTGAAGTTTTCTGCAATTCTGGAATTGCTGTATCAGTTGGTCCATAAGGGACACACAGATTTGTCTCCATTTTTGGTCAAAACCTCTACGCAGCCTCCTGAATTCCTTGTTCAATAAATTTATGATAGGAATAACCTGGCTTTGAGTAGCATTCTCTTTTTTAATCCGTCGAGTTGCTTCCTCAAATGGAGTCAAGAGCAATGTAAGATGCTTCATGAGGCCCCACTGGAATGAAATTCAGCAAAACACCGTCTGCTATGTTGCACTCCATGGTATATTCACAAACTGCATTTTTTGCATGAGAAGTTTCTCACACGTGAAAAACGCTGAGTTCCATGTTGCTGGAACATCTTGTTTTAGTAGCTGTATTGGCAAGCCATTTCTTTTTTCTGCAGGTCAGCCAAGATACCATGTGATTTTGCAGAGTGAATAAAATGGCCATAGATTTTCTTTGCAGATTCCACTAGTGTTGCTATACTGTTGCCACTGGAAAGGAAAGCTCATACGTATAGATTTAATGAGTGTGCAAAGCATGGAATGTGAGTAAAACTACCATGTTTCAATGCACTAACAATATTGGTACCATTTGTCTGAAACCACACATTCAGTAGTGAGTCCCAGAGGCTCTAACCACTCACTCTGTACATTTTGTTACACAACTCTTCCAAAATATTGTCGGTGGTGTGATGCTTTCCAAACATGCTAACACAAAGAGCTGCCAAGGTGTTTAAAGATGATCATGACACCCAATGTGCTGTGATCCACATATAATCAGTGGTTGGAGAACTCATCTGCATGTCTGTGGTCAGGTGCACAGAACCACATTCATTCTCTTGAAGAGCAAATTTTATTTTACTTTGCATACATTTGTACATTTTAGGAACATCCACAGTCACAAAATATTTGAGGCTTGGTATGCTGTAATATGGAGCAAAATATTTTAAAAGGGCTCTAAAACTGTCATTCTCCACTACAGAAAATGGTTGCAGGCCCTTGGCAATAAATTTAGCTATTAACTGATTAATTTTTGACGTGACTTGATGTGGTCTACTATATATTTTTGTTCAAGCATCGCAGTAATAGTCTGCTGATTAGTTCGTTCAGGGGTGCAAAAACCATGGGATTGCAGTGGTGAAGCTGTAGCTTGTTCAAATACTTTTGTCAATGAAGTCAAACGTGTTTTTTCTGCCGTCTCTCAGTCTCTTCACCATCACTATTATCTGTAGGATTATTTTCATCACAGATGACTGGGACCTAAACGTGAGGGGGTACACTATGCTGCGGAAGGATAGAAAGGAGGGCAGAGGGGGTGGAGTGGCTATGTTCATTAGAGATGACATAGAAATTGCTAGGGTAGAAGAGGCAGAGGGAAACATGGAGGCCTTATGGGTCACCTTATGAACCCCAGCAGGAGGTAAGGTCAAGCTGGGTGTAGTATATAGGCCCCCTGGGATGGGTGATGTTCTGGAGGATGGTTTTCTGGACAACATCATTGCCCAGTGTGGACCAAAAGGGGAAGGAGTGGTGTTGATGGGGGACCTTAATATGTCAGGTACAAACTGGGGAACCATGTCCTCTAAGGTGGCCAAGGAGCAGAGGCTGCTGGACAGCTTCCAGGATGTGTTCTTAACACAGCATGTGATGGAGCCCACAAGGGAGGGGCATGTCCTGGATGTGGTTCTGGTAGATGGGGATCTGGTAAGTGACCTGGCTGTAGAGAATCCCCTGACTGAGAGTGACCACAATACTGTCTGCTTTCAAATGAGCATGGGGGGAAGGGGGGAGAGATCTAGGACTCTGGCAGTGGACTTCAGGGGGCTGACTTTGTGGGCATGGTAAATATTCTCAAGGCTCACTTGAAGGGGATTACATCAATGACAAATGTGGAAAAGAGATGAGAGGTCATAAAACGGGGACTTCATGAGGCAGTCAGGTCCTGCGCTAAGGTGAAACGTAAGGGAGCAAGATCACATAAACCATGCTGGTGGTCCAGTGAGGTTCAGGTAGCAGTCAGGGAAAAGAAGGCGCCCTATAAAAAATATAAAACAACAAGAGGGGATAGGGATAAGGAAATGTACCATCTTGCATCTAGAAAAGTCACTCGGATGGTGAGAGGGGCAAAGTCCAGTAAAGAGCAGCGGCTGGCACAGGGGATACATGGAGGGGAAAAGGGGTTCTTCTGGTACATTGGGAAGAGGAGAAAGACTAAGGGCCATCTCGGCAGATTGAGATCAGAAGGAGGGAGGGTGGAAGAGGCGAGGGACCAGGCAGAGGTATTAAACGAGCACTTCACCTCTGTGTTCACTATGGAGTGGATTGGGATATCTGTAAAGCAAGGCATGACAGGGATAGAAGCGGTAGTGAGTGGGATTGGGGAGCAACAGAAATGGAGCAAGAGGGAGGGAGAGGTACCCCAGGGGTGTCACATCAGGATAAGGATATAAAGGCTAGTAAGGTGGAGGGGATGGATGATGCTATCTCCACCGAAAGGGTGTGGTTAGCCCTCAAGGCCCTAAAGAAAGATAAATCTCCTGGGCCGGATGGCATTCATCCGAGATTACTATGGGAGTAGGTGGACATACTTGCTGCAGGAACTCTTCAGCAGGTCGCTTGAGACAGGGAGGGTACCTAGGGATTGGCGAGAGGCACATGTGGTGCCAATCCATAAAGGGGGGGTCCAGGGAAGTACCAGGTAACTATAGACCCATCAGTTTGACCTCAGTGGTGAGAAAATTAATGGAGAGCATAGTAAAGGAACGATTGGGGGTGTACTTGGAGGAGGTGGGAGGTCTGGATAGTCGGCAATATGGGTTTGTGCCAGGTAAATCATGTCAAACCAATCTTATGGAGTTCTAGGAATGGGTAACATTAGAACTGGACAGGGGAAAGCCTGTGGATGTATTATTCTTGGACTTCAGCAAGGCATTTGACTCTGTCCCCCACAATGGTCAGGTGGAGAAACTGATGGGGTTGGGACTAGGCCCTTTGATGGTCAGATGGATTGAAAACTGGCTAGCTGGATGCACCCAGAGAGCAGTGGTTGGTGGGTAGCTCTCAAACCCTAGAGAGGTTGGTAGTGGGGTACCGCAGGGCTTGGTCCTGGGTCCGATCCTGTTTAATGCATACATATCGGACATCAGGGAGGGTATAGGATGTGAAATGAGTCTCTTCGCAGATGATTCCAAGATGGGAGCAGTAGTTCAGGGGGAAGAGGGGAGGTTGGCCCTGCAAGGGGACCTGGACACCCTGGAAAGCTGGGCTCACACATGGAAATTAAATTTCAATATCACCAAGTGCAAGGTGTTACATCTTGGGCGGAGAAAACCCTAAACACAGATACACCCTGGGAGGGGAGGCGCTGAGGCCTCAATAGGGGAAAAAGACCTAGGGGTCGTGGTGGATGCATGTATGAATAACTCTGAGCAGTGCAGGAGAGCAGCTAGCAAGGCAAACAGGATGTTGGGATGCATCGTGGGGGATCACCTCTAGAACAGGGAAGTGATTCTGCCGCTGTACAATGGACTGGTTAGACCACACCTTGAGTACTGTGTGCAGTACTGGAGACCACACTTGAAGAGGACATACAGCTCCTGGAGAGGTACAGAGGAGGGCAACTAAGATGATACGAGGACTAGGGAATTTGACGTAAGAGGACAGACTTGAGGAGCTCTGTCTGTTTTCATTGGAGGAGAGGAGAGACAGGGGAGACATGATTGAGGTCTTCAAGTACCTCAAGGGAATAAATAGGGTAAACGTGGAGGGTGTCTTTAGACTAAAGCAGGGAGGTATCACCAGAGGGCATGGTTTGAAGTTGGAAGGTGGAAGGGTGAGGGGGGGAAAGAGGAGGTTTTTCACTGAGAGGGTAGTGGACCCTTGGAACCCAGAGGGAAGTGAAGTGTTCAAACAGTCACTATATGGTGTTATTTCAGTGTTACAGTAGCTATGTACACTTCCTGCACACTTCTTTTCCTAATGTAGTCCATCAGTGTTTAATCAGTGCATCTTCAGGTCTCTTTTGGTGTACATGCAGTGTTGATACGGGGTGTGCGAATTATGTTAATTAGCACTGTAATCACACTGCAAAAGTACTGCAATTAGCAGTGTTTTCAACACTGCCTGAAGCAGTGTTGCATTGCTTTTTCAGTGTGTGCGAATTATGTTAATTAGCACTGTACTCACACTGTAAAAGTACTGCAATTAGCAGTGTTTTCAACACTGCCTGAAACAGTGTTGCATTGTTTTTCAGTGCGAATTATGTTAATTAAGATCGTACTCAATAATTCGTAAAGTACTGCAATTAGTAGTGTTTTCAACACTGCTTGAAACAGTGTTGCATTGCTTTTTCAGTGTGTGCGAATTATGTTAATTATCACTGCATCAACACCTGTAGTGCACTTCAGTGTGCAGTGTGATTTTGGTAGCACTCATGTCAGCAGTGTTGTAGTTCTGTTTTAGTGTACTAGGCTGCATTAAAGATGGCGTCGCGTAAAATTCAACAAAACAAAACAGTATTCATCTGCAGTATCTGCAACCTCAGCAGAGGAAGCTTTATTAAGGGTTCCTGAGTAAGAAAGTCGTCTGAATTCCAAAGAAGATGGAGATCTTGGGGCTATGTCTATAGGAGGTACTAAAGTCTGTTACCCCATGTTTGACTCAAAGTCACAAGGAAGGGGGTGGACATTTAGTTAAAAGAATGACCAACAATCGTTCTGGTTTGCAGAAAATGGTATGGGAGCCTCCCTGATATGCAGGTCCTCACCAGTATTTCCAGGTTTATCTTCAAAAGGAGAAGAGAGCCTCTTCGGACTGGGAGCACATGCATGGTGTGGAAAATTATTTTCGGTATCAAGGGGCTGTTCGAGTGAAGTGTGTATGTGTATATGTATATATATATGTGTGTGTGTGAGCGCGCGCGCGTGTCTGTGTGTGTCTCTCTCTCTATAGATATAGATCGATCTATCTATCTATCTATCTATCTATCTATCTATCTATCTATCTAATGGGATTATTAAATCACATTGGACAAACACCATTAGGTGACTGTGCGTATATCGTAGTGCAACCACACACCTGCACTTTTACTCCCCTCCAAAACAATTTTGCCATTTTATAAGATAGATAACCCACTGTGTGGTGTGTGAAAGCGCAATGATATACACACGGCTTAGGTGGTTGATGCGCTCGGCCTGCGGCCTCATGTGCAACAACACACACCAAGGTGTGCGTATATCAGAGCGTGACCGCACACCCTACAATGGGTTATTACACACACACACACACACACACACACACACACACACACAGTACTTGTTGCAAAACAAAAACACTGCATTCTAATGCCTGCATTAATGTAAAGCACACAAAGCAAGAAAATGAAAAACAGGGTTTGAGCCTCACAAGTCTTGGCAAATTGATGGTGTGGTGTTCCCTGGAGTTCCCAACCTTGATGCCCATCCCATACCCCCACCAGCCCATAGTCTCCTTCTAGTTAGACAAGGTACAGTTTCCAACCTATGCCTCCCATAGCAGCCATTCGCACTGTAAAACAAGAACAGCAATGGGCTCACAAAGGATCTGCAGCTCGTTATGAACTATTATATGACAAACAATGTAGGGTAAACAAAAAACAATACTTATCTGATACATATGGTCAGTGTCCTCCTACTCCCAGGCAATGTCCTGTCAGACCTGTAGATATAAAAGGGAAGGTGGGTCAGTATGAAACATAAAACTACTGATCAGCTGAGTCAGTTGGGAAGGCTCTGTAGAGGTTAAAATAAAAAAGCGGGTTGGGGGGAAGATACCAGACCTGTACCACACCATTAACCTGGCTTTTAGAATGGACTAGGTCACTCAGGGATGTCATGGTTGGGGAGAGGAGAGAGGACCTTGCCCGCTGCCCCAGAACTGATCTTTTTTGGGGGCCCGCCATGTTGCCCAGCACATCAACCAACACAGGCAGGATAAAGACAGCAAGGAACAGATATTCAAGGCACAATAAATGCTTCCTGGTGGTGTAGTGGATCCCCCTCCCTTTTCCCAATCTTCCTGTAGAATACAGGAACACAGGTATGTGATGGCAGAAAGGACATCAAAGCCCACCTAGTCTGCCCAGTTCACCTAGATATCCACTAGGCCTTTTCTGTAGTCCCCTGTGCCAGTTGCCCTCTGTGCTTATCCCATGCCCTCGTGAACCCTTCCATCATTTCTCTCAGCAGCCCATTCAGTTGTCCACCACCTCTCAGTGAAGAAGTACTTCCTAATCCTTCCTCAAGCCCCCAACCTGATTTGGAATTTCCAACTACCATCCATTGCAGTATAGCTTACACCGCAGCAGGCCAACTGTGACCATCTCCAGGCAGATATACACAAACACAAACTGTCCCAGAACTCCTGCAGCTGGCAACAGGCAATAGAAGTTCAAATAGCCTGCAGTGTACATTTGAACCTACACAATCTCTTATCAGATGTTTTCCACTTCTGCTCTTCTCAGAGGATAAGTCAGTCTGTGACAGATCTTAGCTCAGGGAGTTCAGTGGGACCAGTAAACCAAAGCTGAGAGCCTATATAAACTCTAACATGCACTGTGGACAATCTCCCAATAAAGAACTCCAGGATCTGCTGTAAATGAGAGCTGTCAGTGCAGAATCCAGCAAAACCAGTCATCATAACCACTACACTACAGCACACAGCAGGCAAATCAAAATGTTTCCCACATGCAAAGTGCACATTGGCATCAGACACACATATGTGGACCCTTGACAAAAGCCAGCCAGTGGATATTGTGATAAGGAGGACAAAACTCTTACATGCAGGTACATCAGGAAGAAAAGGAAGGCAAGATATTGAGGTGTCTGAAAAGAAAGTGGATGGAGGAGGGTAAAAGATGACCACCTAAAAGCAAATACTGAACAAATACTTCTGTTCGGTTTTTAAAAGGAAGGGCAGGAAATGGGCAAGCATTAATAAGGATGGAGATCATAGAAGGACACGAGCTCCTTTGCAAAGAAAGGATCCTCATGAACTGGCAGCAAAAAGCTAGGGCCAGACAGATGCATCCCTGGACACTAGGGGCACCAAGGGAGGTGTTAGTAGGGCCTCGGACTTACCCTCTTCACCCTATCTTTGTAAACTGGTGACATGTGCCAGGATTGGAAGAGCTGATGTGGTCCCACCTTACAAAAGTGTTAACAGGGAGGATGCAGGAATTACATACTGGTGTGACAACAACAGTGGGAAAATGGCCAAATACTGCTGAAGGAAAGAATAGTGGAGCACCCTGGTTGTCAATGATACTATAGGGAAGTGGAAAGACATTTGTTTAACCAGAGTAGCATACTAATCTGGGTATGAATTGATGGCGGAAGGTCACCACAGGTGAGGGGAGCCAAACTGAGGAGGAGCAAAACTCACTGGGATATCTGAAGGGAAGGGATTGTATAGTACAAGGGAAGAAAGGAGGCACGGATCAGCATGATTAGGACTGAGGAGGATGGACTCAGGAGCCAGGGGACCAGGCAGAGGTGCAAATGGTACTTTGCCTTGATATTTACGGAGGAGGCAGGGATCCTCCAGCCCAATGGAAGGAGGAACCAGCAGAGTCAGGGGATCAAAGCTGGGGTACAGGCTGGGCTGGAAGAAGAGGATGGGTGGTTAAATGAGGGGTGGGCTGGAGGAAGGAGAAATCACAATGGAAAAGGGAGAAGGAGGCATCAGAACTCAAAACTGATAGCACCGGGCCAGATTGCTGCATCCGAGATGAAGGAATTGGCGATGAGCTAGCAACACCACTGGCAGCACCTAACACCTCTACTGACAGGACGGGTGCAACCAAACCGGAGGGTACTATGTGCCCATCCACTAATGGGGGTCTAGAGAGAGATGGGGAATTATGGAACATCAGCAGACATCTGTGGTGGCAAGTAATGAGGCATTATCAGGATAGGCTCAGGAGGTAGCTGAAAGGTTGGGGCAACTGGATGACAACATTATGGTTTCATCCCTGGGAGATCGTGTTAGACCAAACCCACAGATTTTTAGATGGACCTTGACCGCATAGACCACAGGATGTTCTATGGATTTCAATAGCATTTGATTAAACCAAAAATGGGCTATTAAAGCTGGGGGGGGAGGACAGTTACTCAGATTGGGGGTGGGGTGAGGGCACTGTCCAAATGGGTAGAAATTGGCTAACAGGGCAAATACAGAGGATAGTAGTGGGTAGTCTCCTCCTCCTCCATGAAGTTTACCAGTGGGGTCCCCAGGTTCGGTGGGGCCACTCTGTTCAACGCCCATGTCTTTGATATGAGGAGGGCAAAAAGTATGATGAGCCCCTTGGCGGATTACTTAAAACTAAGCATTGGCAGACGGAGATGAAGCGAGAGCAGTCAGAGGAACCTGGAGACCCTGAGGATGGTTAAGGGTGGGGACCAGGTTTAATACAGGAAATGTTAAAAGCTGCATCCGAGGGTCAGAAACCGAGCCATGTATACACCAGGGTGTCATACTGCAAGCCACAATGAGTAAAGGGATCTAGGTGGTAGAGCGCAAAATGAACACTAAAAATTGCAGAAGAACTGTGGCCAAAACAAACCAGATACTGCATAGCCAGGGTGATTACGCCAAGAAGGGGAGGTGATCCTCTGTATAATGCCTTGGTCAGGGCCATCAGACCTGCACGGCCCTGAGACCCTCACCAGGGATGACAACACTGCTGGAAGGTCAGAGGAGGCCAACCGGATGCCTCAGGCATGGGAGGAGGCCCTATGAGGAAAGGCTGAAGAGTCACTGTACTCGCTGGAGAGGAAGAGGCAGGGGACATGATAGAGTCTTCAAATAAAAAGGAATAAAAAGAGCGGAGCAAAGATGTCAGACTAAAGAAGGTGGGAAACAACCAAGTGACAAGAGTGGAAGCTAGAGGAGGAAATTACAGGGGATGCAGGAGACCTACTTCATTGAGAAGGTGTGGAGCCCTTGAATGCAATGTCCTGAGTCTGGTGGAGGGCAGTGGAGGGCTTCAAGGGGAGGGAAAGGTTCAAGGTAACTGAAGAGGATGACCTCTGGGGCTGGGTGAGAAGAAAGAACCATTAGGAGGCTGGCTAACGAGCAGACACACAGACCATCCAGCCTATTCTGATGGCTTTAGTATATTAGATATACGGAGGAACTTAGAAGTCATTTGCAGATGATAACGAGATTCAATAGACACCCTAGTAGGGAGGCGAGGCAGTGAGGAGCCTAAAGATTCTGGAGGTGGTCGAAACATGAAACGAAATTTAACAAAAAGTGCACAATAATGCAAATGGGTGTAATAACTACAAACCATTTACACGAAGTCAAAACTCAGCAGGACAGATCTGGGTTATAATTTCAATAACCTGAAGGCGGAGAACCAGGACAGCACAGGTAAGCAAGTGAATGAATGCTGTGCATACGGAGGGTATAAAACAGAAAAGGGAGGTGCTGATGCTTTTAATCGATGGTGAGGCCTCACCAGATATGGTTTAGTTGGGCCACCAAAAAGGATATAAGACAGGATTGAAAGGCCAGACAAGGACAACCAAGATGGTGCACTATGCATAGGCAGCCCTATGAGGAGAGGTGGAGGAATCTCTCTGCCACTGAGACTAGTAGCTTATTCACAAGGAAAATAAGTGCTAGAACTAGGAATCATAAACTAAGATTAGAAAAAGGTTTAGGGGCAAAGCGAGGGGCACTACATCCCGAGAGGTGGTGAAGTCCAGGAACCACTAGAAGAGGTGATGTGCACAACTGGTGAAAGGATTCAGAAAGGGACAGACATCAGAGCTGACCAGTGGGCAGGTGAGTCTCTTCGCAAAGATGATGATTAGGGGTGGGGTAAGGGGCAGACTCGGACAGCCAATGGTCCTTTTGTCACCAGATTTAAGGATTCTACAAAGTTACAAGTAGGGACACCTGTTCCATCAGAGTAGGGAGTCCAGAGTTGGGTGTATCAGTTTGGGGTATTCTGGTAGGACCCGGAAGAAGAACAGAAAGCTGAAGGGACACAACGGTTCGGAGGTGCTAGAGGAGAGAGAATATTAGAATTAAACAAGATACTTATCTGTTGGTAAGCCTGGCCAGACCTGTAAAAGAAAGGAAAAATAGATCAATAAGGAAGTTATAGCAGTAGAGAGACAAAAAATGGTACAAAAATAGCACAGGAGTAAAGGAAGAGAACAGAGAAAAGAAAACAAGGCCAAAGTAGAAACTAGATGGAATAAAAATACAGACGCTAAGAACAGACAGTGGTATTTGGGACTCTGAGAACAAGTCCCCTAGGTGACCGACAGGCAGCCAATAAATTTAGTAGTAGTCAAATGGGCGGTGGAATGATTTAGGCTAGTGGCTATATTATTTAAAAAAGACGCACTGGTTCAGGGTCTTCAGCTGTCCTAGAGGCCAGTGGTTTGAAAGTTATAGCTCTGGTGATATAATGGGTCACTCCCTCATGGACAGTAGCAATTTTTTTATATTATCTTCCCTGGAACCCATGTGGGGGAGGGGGATGTCCTGGCCCCAGACTGTATGTAGCAGGCAGGAGGCTGTTCAGAAAACTGCTGACCAGAAATGCTGCGGCTGTTGATAGAGCAGACAGTTTAGTGCTACTGAACTACTACAGTAATGGCAGGCACTTTCAACTGCCAATCCAGAGGATGGCAACTACAAATAGCGAAGGGTCTAACAGGAAGCCATACAAAGATAGACGAGCTGAATATGTGCCCGTAGAGAAAAGGCCGAGGAGACAGGACAGAAATTTCAAGAACCTCAAGGGAATCAACAACGTCAAAAGAGTAGCATCTTTCAGAAAAGAGACATGCAAGAACAAGGGGCCAAATTTGAAGATAGAGGAGATGGCTCAGGGCAAACATGATGAAGTTTTTTCTCACAGAGAGGGTGAAAACATGGAATGGCCTTCCTAAGGAGGTTGTGGGTCAAAATAGTGGGGACTTCAAAATACATAGGACAGACATGAACAATCTACTGGTGGGTAGGAGAGTCAGCTGTTGGATAACTCGGATCTGCAGCTTATCCACTAGGTGAAATGGGCGACACAGTGGACCAAGCAGTCCTTATCTCCCATCAAGGTCTGTATCTCACTGATTCAGCCCACAGAGCTCAGGCAGCCTGCAACATGTGGGAATGAAGATGGGATATTTTGGGAGGGGAGGAGGAGGCTAGAGCAAATATTTCTCCCCTACCCATCAGCCAAAGTGGCATGTGAAAAGCCCCACGGAAGAGGATCGGAGGGTGGGCAGCCAGCAGTAGGTGGAGGAGCCTTTAGCTGAGCCACATGGTGGCAGACTGTAGAGTGCCCTGAGGGCCAGCAGAAGGGACTGGGAGAGCAAATACAAGATAGGGACCACAAAGAAAAATCACAGGTGCAGCTGAAGGGCAATACCTGAACTTGACTAAAGTAGCTGTGGGTGGGAGGCAAACAGGAAATCAGTGGGCTCCCCGGAAGGACTATAAGCAGCAAGCACTGCATACAATAGAGTCGCACAGCAGCTAATGTCAAAGTACTAAGGGCTAACAAAAGGTTTGGGGAGGTAAAAACATCATAAGGATCCAGGACAGCTCACAATTAAAACACAGAGCACTAAAGAAGAAAAAGCCTGATGGGTTATAAATATTAAGTAAATTATGCTATAAGGAGGACATAAATGGAGTGTGTAAATCCATTTTATCCGAGCATGTACGTGTATACATACAGAATCTTACATTACACATATATTTATTATGGTCATCCTTGATTAATGTGCATGGTGGACTGTGTCACACTACCCCCATCCCTCACCCCTGTTGTTTGGACACTGTTTAGCAGGTATCTTGCATTTAGTTTGTTTCTTCCGCGGTTGACCGTCCCTCAGCCACGCCACCTGCCATTTGGTCATACTTCTCCCCATTCTTCCCACTATCATACAGGGATCATCTGTTTCTGTTTAAGTTTGTTTTTTTTTGCTTTTCTGCCAAACCTTTTTCAACTGGCTGCTCCAAGCTGTCGCACTCCCCTGCATTCTGCTGCCGTGTCCTCACCACACCTCTCGGTATAAAAATCAGAATTTTTTTTTTTTGAAACACTACTTCCTCAAAAACTGATAAGCCCTCACTCTTACTCTTCCACCTGGTTTCCCCACCGCCACAACTGCACCAAGCTCCCAGCACTAGAAACAGTAGATTTTTTCCTTAACTGCTTGCTCAAAACTCCACTGCTGAGTGAGCCCACACCTAGGTCACACTTCTGCTGTGGTTTCAGACCTCATTATAACTGCAACCACAGGCTCCTGTGAAGTCCTTCTCTGTAAACCCTAAATGATACTCTTGTGGCCACTATGGCCCTCCTTCTTCCCTGCTTATTTACTGAGAGTTCTATGTCTATACCACAACATGTTTAGCAACGCCACCACCACATTTCACCCCTGACCTCCACACACTATACGCTGTCACTCAGATCCAGGTGTCTACTACCTTTCAGTGTGAAAGTAGCACCTTACATCCATCTTACCCTCACCAATAGCTCCATCATGTCCCTTGGTCCTTTTCCTATTTGAAGGAGCCCCACAGCACCTGTTCATCTTGTAAGGTACTTGCGGGCTCCATCATGTCCCTCTCTTTCAGGGTTTATGTTGAGATCCCAGTCTCCACAGGGCTTTGCCGCAGCCATGTACAATTTTAGTTACCTTTACACTGCCTACCACCCTAGACTTTCTATGGTGCACCTCAAACCTGGACACAGGACTCTTAGGCCCTGTCCACTACCCTCTGTAATGTTGCAAGTGCCCAAACCGGTACACACAATGGTTTCGATTCACACCTGTAATGTTACAGGAGTTTCATGTCGTTGTTGAAACCACGAGGTGGTTTCAACAGATAGAAAACTAGTACGCTTCAGTAACATTACTGGGCGTAGTGTGGACGCCTGGCACTGGTCTCCCAAGTGCAGCACGAGCTGCATCAGTGGGATGGGCCAGCAACGAGCACCAGCTTCCCAAGTGTGGGCGGTGGTGCAGGTCCTGAAATGGACACCGTGCAGTGTGGGCACTGCGCCCACTCCATGGTTAATGGTTTCCTCTATTCTGAGTCTACAGAGATGCAGTGTGGATTGGGCCTTGGTTGGATCTCACTAATAAGGGATTGCCTTCCACACCACCACCCTCTTCCTGCTGAAGATACCCCTCCTGTATTAGCATTCTTCTAGCCTACCCACTGCTGTCCATGGCTGGCAACTTTAGAGACTTACCGTAAAGGTAACTGATCGGCTCCTGCCATATCCACCCGGTGCCTTGCTGCCAGAGGACCCTAATGAAGTTAATATGTCCCCAAATTTTTAAGCCGTTAAAAGGTTCTGTCCTTCATAAAAAATATACAAACCAGGTCCCAAGAACTTCCGCAGTTTGCTTGCCACCCCAGCTCAGCTCCACACTCTCTAGCAGGATGATGAGATACAGTGAGGCAGCCAGGATGCTCATCTTTATGTAATGGGCGGCGGCTTTGTGATTTTAAATTATTTGTGACCCACTGGCAATGAAATGAGTCAGTCAAGTAACAAGGCCCTTGTTGGTTGAACCCAGGCCCACATTTTATTGCCAGGTAGCCATAGTTTTAAATCACAGAAATGCTGCCACCCATTACATATAATGGAGTGCGCCCACGCCCTTACTGGCATCTCATCATCCCGAAATAGTGAGCAAAGGGGGGCATGCAGAAAAGAAAAAAAAAAAAAAAAAACAGAAAACCTTGGGACCCAGTTTGTATATTTTTATGAGACGAACTTTTAATGGCTTATAAATTTGGGAAATACCAACTTCCTTGGGATCTTCTGGCAGCAAAGGCGCAGATGGGTATAGTGCAGGGCAGTATCTTAACCAAGTCTCTTTAAAGATCATAATAACTCCAAGGTCCCCCCGCAGAGTGATACAATCAGTACCAATCCTATAAAGCAGGTCCTGGTTTCCTATGCCCTAGGTGCACATCCTGCACTTGTCATTGAACCCCAACTGCCCCAATCTTGACCACTTTTGAGTTTCTAAGAGGCATGTGCATGCTCTCTGCTCCCTTCTTAATGCCCACCCTACAAATTTTGGTATTGTCTGCAAAAGGCATTCCTTCTTTGCCAGTTTTTCTGCAATATCGCTTATGAAGACACTGAAGAGGATCTGTGCCAGTACTGAGCTGGGCTGCTCACTGTCCTGTCATGTAATAAGTGCCATTAACCATCACCCTCGACACCTAACCCCACCCCCAACTACTACTCCATTTCCAACTTGCATTTCTGGGCCTTCTGTTCAGCTACCACAACATCACTCATCTGCCAGGACCCATTCCTACAGAATGAATCCAATATGGAGCGGCTGCTGGGTAGTCAGGATCGTTTACATGTTCTTCCATTCCCTGGGACATAAAGCGGCAAGGGTGCACAAACACATGCACAGACATGTGTGGCACAGCACCAGTCACGTTCTTCCCACCCATGGGCTGCTCCCACCTGCACTGCCACTTGTGGTCACTCAGTTGGCAGTACTACAGCTAAGCTGGCTGTCCTCCTTCCCCAGAAGAGAGCCTCTTGTATAACAGTTGATCCTCCTCCTCTCCCCAGAGAGCCACTGATACAAGCTCATTCCTGAACTAAGGTCATCTCCGCCACAAGTCATAGTGCTACTGTTAAGCTGAAGGGCACATATGTTACCAGTTTCTAATTAATTTTACCACTTTGGATCCCTCTTAGGCTGATCAATCTCTCTAGCCTAGCCCCCCCCCAAATAGTCAACCCCCTCCTCTCTGCTAGATCACCCTTCCAGGCACCAGACTATCCTCCATGCAGCTGGACAGCCCTTCCCTAGCCCGGCGCAGCTACATAATGAGCACTGGAGCTAGAGCACCACACAGGCTCTGGGTCAGCCGCTAGCAACCAGCCAGCCACCTCCTACATCTGGCCAGCCTCCAGCTACATGCTATACAACCTCCATGTAGCTGGAGCACCACCCCAAACCTCCACTCTAAACAGACCACATATCAGAAGCTGTCCTCAAGCCCTGGACCAGCAGTCCCCACGTATTCATCAACCTACAGTTAGATCACAGAAGCCTAACCAGCCTCACCATCCAACCACCCACCCTGCAGCTAGACCTCACTTCCAACCTTAACCAGACTCCCACCACCACCAGCTACCCTCCCTGCTGGCTCACTCTTAACCCTGGACTAGCCTCCCCAGCAGACAATCCTCCCTGCAGCTAGACCCCTGGGTTCCATTCCACCCACAGACCAGCCCCCTCCCTCTGCAGGTTGAGTAACCTCCCAGAGCTGGGCAACCTTTCCAAAAGCTGGACACACCCACCATCCAAGCAAAACCTCCACTACCTAGACCCCCCACCCCAATCACCCTTCCTCAACCATGGACCTCATAGTTCAGCGTAGTATTTAAAAAATAGAATTGTGTGACACTAACATATTGCATTTGCAGTGTCAGTGGCTCAACGGCTAGACCACACCTGCCTCGAGGCTGAGAGATCAGAAGGCAGTGGGTTCATTCACATACCAGGCACTTATGTTAATGTCCAATACTGATGCTGTAATTGCAGCATGGGGAGGATGGCTGCACTCCTGAAGCACTTTCTTTCAGATGAGACATTAAGCCCGAAGGTCCCATCTGCCTGTTCTGAGTGGTAGTTCAGGTGGATGTTAAAGATCCCATGGCACTTCTAAAAACAGCAGGGACATTTTCCCAGTGCCCGGCCATATTCCACCACCCCAATTCGGTAAAATACCAACAGCTTAATCTGGTTCAAAGTCAGTTGGCTTTCATCTGTATTCCTCTCCTTCCAGGTCATGCCTGAAAATAGGCAAGAATCTGTCTAGTGCACTTAGCCGGTCAACAAAAACGAAATAAAATAAACATAAAATATAAATTAATGCAGTCTTCAGCAAAAGAAGAAAAAAAATACACTGATCCCCAGATTACAAAAAGGATTAACACGTGCTACTGTTAAATACAAATATTAAACGCAAAAAAACAGTTCCCCCACAAACACACTCAAATATCTGCAGTAAATAATTCTTCCTTTAGGGTAACTCCAGATTTTCTCAAATTAAAAACGTTGTAATCTTTTCTCTATGCATTCTGAATTTGCTCAGTTCCTGCTGTTTCATTCTCCTGTCCCCACCACCAACACTACTTTAAAGTAACTAAATCAGCAAAAATGTCACAAATAAGTAATCTAGAGGCACAATGCATCCTAAACACTTTGGTGGGGGTTGGGGGGGTGATTGAAAATAAAATGTGTATTTCAAAGTTTAGCTAAGAGTTCAGAGAAGAGAAAATGTTTTCAAGACAAAACATTGAAAGTGAAACTTGCACAGCATTTCATTTGGAAAAAAAAAACACCTGAGTGATAATTCTTTTACTGTATTTAACATTTTAGGGAGTTAATAACATGTACTTTTAAAACATAAGCTCTTACCTTAACATGTAAAGCTTAGCTGTAGGAAACCTCAGTTGTTCAAAAATGGAGACCACAGACCACTCGTGCAGTTTCATCAGACTGAACGCAGACAGGAAGAGAGCTGGGAAATGTAGGCCTCTGACTGAGTAGACTTATGGGAGATGAAGTTTAGAATAGACTTTTAATAAAGGGACACTGCCAACTTGTTTTGCACCATATCATTTCCAAGTAAAAACCCACATTTTATGATTGCTTACCTTCTCTAAAATTCATTAGTGCGGCTGGTTGTTTTATCTGTCTCCTTGCTTAGTAGAACTGTAATGCACGGTTATGTACCCAGCCTTGACTGGCTAATTTAAATCCTAAAACTACTCTGTTGACTGTAATCATCATTTATGATTTAGTTGTATTAAAAAAAAATTGTACTTTTAAGAGCATTGCAGATCTATTTCTAATCCTCATTTAGCAATAACTTACTCTTGAACAACTAGTCTGCTGAAATACTTCTTAGAATTTAGTATTCTTAGCGGTTGTATTTTTGAATGATGATTAAAGATTATTAAAAATGACTAAAATTAGTCTTTGAAGGCAAATTAATGAATGCTTTAATACTAAATTTAGTATTTGACTTCAGTGAGGGTTCCCAAGTACAGCCCTTTGGGCCTGTACCTCCCATGACCACTCACATCATGAACACCCCCTGCCCAGATGACCACCCAGCTGGACAACCATATCAACATCCCAATAGACCTCTCCCAAGTTGTGTACCTTGCCTGCAGCTAGTCCACCCTACAAGCCCCAAACCAGCCTCTCCCCATCAACTGTCACCCACCCTGTAGCTGGCTGCTCCAGGCCATCCTTACCCTCAGACACGATCCCCCTGCAGATGGAACCCTCCAGGCCTGCCTCCCCACCTCAGTAGACCACCTCCCTGCAGCTGGACCAACCTCCCAGTCTCCCAAACAAAGCACCTCTCTTAGAGCTGTACCAGCACCCTCTAGATAACAACTCTTTCTGCAGCTAGACAGCCCTACCCATCTTGCCCAGATACCAGTTGCCCATCCACCACTGACCACTCTGTTTGCACATAGAAAACCCTGCCCTGCTAGGTACCCTTTTATAATCCCGCGCTTATTAGTCTGACATGCTGCATCCCACACACAACAACCCAACAGCCCAGCAGCCCAACACACAGTGGCCTGACCTAGGACAGCGCATGATACACTGTCAGGCCAGAGGAGGTTGGGATGCCGTGCGGCTGTTGAGTGGATTTTCCACAAACACATGAAGCACCTGATCCCAACCTATGCCACCCATCCCAGGACCTGAGACACTACTGAACAGCACAGACAATGTGAAAACACCCACCCCCTATGTGGTGCACCCTCCGAGGACACACTGACCTGATCACGGACCCCCTGGTAAGGATGACTGTCTCACCATCTGTGAGACAGGGATGAAACAAATAGCTGTGCATGCCCCAGTGTGTTGACCAGCCATCCCAGGCAGCATGGCGGATTGTCCATGCATCCCTGCATGCATGATTATGTCAGCTGACAGCCAGCCAGCTGGGCATGCATGAAGGAACTGGAATACCATGCCTGTTGGTGGGTGCATGCATGACACTGCAGGCACACAGCAGAGCAGCACAGTGAGAGCATGGATAGCTGCACCAGGAAAATGTCCACAGCAACACCACATGTGGATGCCAGGACACAGAGCAGCATGCCATTGCACCAGCCGTGCAATGTGCACATGTGGCCGTGTCATGCTAGCCCACTATGGGCCTGCAGTAACCACACAGAAAAAAATCTGGAGGTTTTTTGGGGGGGCTGTGCCACAGGAGCCCACTGTGGCATGAAGGCTGCCAGGTGTGTTGTGGGAGGTTCCACAGGGGCCCATTGTGGGAATGCTGTTACCACACAGTTGCACAGCTGGAAGGATTGGTGGGCACTTACACAGCTTCAGACCTGTGCGACATGCGACACACAGTGCAGATGTGGCAGTGTGCAGTGGGCTGCTTGGTGATACCCAGCAGTGTTGTGATGAAACATCACCACCAGGTTGGGGTGCATGCTAAATGTGGAGGTGAAACTTTATTCAATAGTAGGGGGCCACAGTGGCAACCTGGTGGCTGTGTATGATGTGTACTGTGAGTGTACAACTGTCAGGTGCCAAGTCACCATGGAAACCCTACAGAGTGGTGTTGGGTGCCATGCCACAGAGGAACTTCAGCAGCTTGCCCTTGTCCTTGGTTGCTAGTACCATCCTTATCCACTCCTCATAGCTCTTTTTGGGTGGTGTCCATGGCAGTCCACAACAAATTCCTTCCCTGGTGACATAGGTCCATTGCTCTTCCCTGTGGGGTTCTGCTAGCATTGTCATGACCCCTACATGCACCTTCCCGAGCAGGGCATGGAGATGGTGGTGCCAGGTCTCGACATTGCTTTGGGTCCACGGCATACTTTGCTTGTTGAGAGCTGCAACCAACCACAGCTAAGTGGGAACATGGGATCATATCTCGTAGGCACCTTGGTCACCCTACTGTACAACCATATCCTGCCCAGCACGTGTGTCTGCTCGAAACAATAGAAGAGTGTGGTGGCATTGGGCGGAATGATTGACTTCAGGAAGCTGAATGCTACTGGCATGTCCTGTGCCAGGAGATGGGCAAGGACCACGAGTTCATGGATCTTCAGGTTGAAGTCTGTGTCACTTCTGTATTGTGGTGCAAGGCCATAGCTCTGGACCTTTCACCACACAATCTGCCCAAAGTGGAACAGGTGTTCCTTGTTTATGGTTTGTGGGAAATTCCATCTTACAGGCATTGATCACAGCCCGCTCAAAGTCAGTGATGATCGTAGGTGGTTTGAGGGTGCAGGACTGTATACTGGCATATTTATTCAGCTCCTGGAACAAGGTGCAGTAACATTGTAGGCTCTTTGTCATCATCCGTGTATACACCAATGACATAATGAGGTTGTTAGGGCCCATCCCCATGGGTGCATGGATAGTGTACAATGAGTGAACAGGTGTGGCACAGTCTTGAAAGTACCATCCATCATCCAGAAGGGTGCCTGTGCTAGGTCCCTGATGTTGTCCTCTGTGGTGAGTAGAAGGACCTGGTGGGTGGTGCTGCCGGTTATCCTGCTGTACCATGGCCATCCAGTCACCGTCAGTAACTGCTTGGGGATAGTGAGGTCAGCCAGTGTCACTGGTTCTGGTTAGAGGTCCTTCCAGCGGGTCCTGTTCACAATCTGCAACAGGGCCCTCTTGCTTGGCAACTGTTGCCACAGCTCAGTGGTCATTGCAGTTGCTTCACTCTGCAGTAGCTATGCGGAGCTAGCCCACGGTGCTGTGTGCCTTCTACTTGATGCCTGCCAACACCTGTGCTGGTAGAACATCTGTCACCTCCAGAGCATGACTGTGCTCATTCTTTTTCTTTAGGTGGTGCTGGCCATCCTGGAGCAGTGTGATGGCCTGGCCAAGGCAGGACTTGGACTTATGGTGCTGGCAGCACCGTTACACTGTCTCATGCCATCCCAGTGGTGCTGAGGGTTGGGCGCTGGATGCCATACCTTGTGTCACACCAGTGACCCAGGTTCAGGATTGAGCCTGGGCCGTCGGGGGTCGGCAGGGGAGGACTGGGACTGAACATCCACAGACTGCTTTCCCAGTCCTGAGGTGGACTGGGGAATTTCACTGTGCTGTAGCAGCCCCCTGGGGATGCTCAGGGGCACTACTAGTGTCAGTGACACTAGATGGGGAGCACAGCAGATGTTGGTATGTTGCTTCTGGATGTCATTGCACATCCTTGCTACTGGGGCCAATAGAAAGAAAATGGCTGGGCATGACCTTTCAGCTTGATGGCTGTGCTCTGAGCCACCCAGAGGACTTTGGTGGAGTCCTGTTGAGGAGGGTCCGGGACTGTCCTGGCTGGTAGAGGCAGAGGGGGAGCCCTCCAGCAAGATGGCATGATGACCGTCCCTGATCCTCCTGGGTGCAGTTTGAGCTACCCAGCTCTCCAGGTGGGTGGAGCTGGTTGCTGGATGCCCCAAGCTGGAGTGTGTGCCACAGCAGGTAAAAATATGATATGTTAAAAAAACAGTACACTGTCTCATTGCAGGTCCATTCATGGACCAGGAGGAAGCCATTCACATTTAGCTTGGACTTTCCCTTCCTGGATGGTACCACCTCACAGATTGTCCATGTTGTTGGGGTTGCAGTTGAGCACCCTGGCCCCTCCATGGCTTCCACGCTGTCCTCCATTGTGCCAGAGGACTGTGCAACATGACAGGCTTTGGTCCAGCTCAGACATGCGGGTGTGAATGCACTTTGTTTACACATCACACTCCATGGGCCACACCTGTGGCAGTTGCTACTTGTCTGTGGGTGGTTTGTACCAGTACTGTAGTGCCACTGTCTGCCCACAGTCCCAGTGCTTCAAGGCTGTGCTGCGCACCATGGTCACATTCAAGTTGTGTCCACAGTATCCTGTGCCCCTATCAGCTACTGTGCTGCAGTGGGGCTATGCTCCATGGTACACTTCCCTGCTGTCCAGCATGCAGGGATGCAGGGGTCCCTGTGTGTTGTGCACTCTGCCTACAGGTCAGTGTCACCTACCTAAGCTGGCCTTTGCACCCCCCAGCACTGGCATCCGTAGTTCCCATGCATGCCTTCATGAGTCCATGTCTGTCCACTGCCCCATGCATCATTTTCTGATGCCTACCTGTTCTCTATGTGCTCTTCAGCTGTAGTTCCCTGACCTGAGACTTCTCCGGTAAATGATCTATTGTAGCTCTCACTGTGCTCCTTCCTATGGGGCTTGCATTTTCTGCCCCTCTGCCAGTTTATTTGTTAGAGTTTCAGTTCACCTGCTTTGTTTACTCACCACTCTCCCTGCATCTGAAATGGGCCCTACCCACCCAACCACTCTCCCGGCAGTTTAAACCACCCTTTTGGCCCCTGGAGAAACCTTCCCCAAGGAAAGCACTGTCCATGGACCATTTCACAGTTACAAGGAGGGAGGAAGATGCCCCCAGTTGAGTAGGAAGCAACTGCTGGTGGGGGACTTAATTAGGGGGATAGACTTGCGAGCAGGGTGGGATAAAGGAGAGGGAGGTGAAATACCTGAGAGATACTTTGACTTGGAGGGATGAGAGCAGATACAGTGGATCATTAGGCAGCAGGAGATGAGAGGGAGCTAGATGTCATTGTCCACCTGGGGACAAATGACCTAGCAAGGGACTGGGTAGGGGTAGTGCAGGGAAATTTCAGGGATGGGGGAGGGTCCTCAAGCATGCACGGTGGCTTTTGCCAAAAAGTTGCCTATATACATCTTGGGAGAAGATAGGACTCTCCACACGGCTTTCAACAGTTGGTTAAAGGCATGGTGCAGGGTGGGGCTCAGTACTAGGAGTGGGTCTCTTCAGTGTCTTCATAAGTGAAATTGCAGAAGAACTGAATGGGAAGGTAAGTCTTTTTGCAGATGCCACCAAAACCTGTTATAGGGTTGACACTCAGGAGGGTGTGGAGAAAAGGTGCACCCATGCTGGTGTGACAGCCATGTTGCTGATGCCGATTACAGCACAGGCCACATTACTGCACCAGGCATAACGTATCCTGGGAGTTACACCACCAAAGAGCCCTCCTGGGAAACAGTCTCCATTGGGCCCCCTTCCCTAATTATCCTACAGGTCCAGGTTCTTAATTTACCTGTTCTCCAGTCCTACCCCATCCTACAATCACCCCGCAGGTATACAGTAGATTGTTAGCATCCCTGATGTTCAGTGGTTCCCATTTATTTATTTATTCATTCATTTGTTTACCGGTAGGTGCACTGGTCCGAGAACCATTTTCAGGCATGACCTGGGCCATTGAGGATGGCACAGGAATAAAAGCAAGTACAAAGGAGGCTGGCACAAGGCATACAATAGACAGTAATAAAAATATACAGGATATTTATATGAAGATATATATAAACTTGCAGCTCAATGGATACATAACATTTATGACAATAGCAGGCACAGTAGTAGCCAAGTTGAAATACAAATTAGGCATGATCTGAGATGAGTAAAGGAAAAAGTGCATCATGGCAGTGTAGGTATGGACCAAGAAGGAAAAGGAGGGAAGGGAAGTAGAGGCATCATAATAAGTTGGGAGGACAGGAGCAAGTAGTGGAGGACAGAAAGTGAGTTCAAAGGAGAGAGTGGAAGAGTCCTGGAGAGTCAGTGGTGCTAAGTGGAGTGGGCAGGTTGTTCCAAAGGAAAGGGACTGCAGATGAGAATGCATATTTACCCATACGGTGGAGACTAGGGGGCACTCAAGCATGGGACCAGCAGTGAGGCAGAGCTCTAGAACAAACACTTTTGGCCAAAGAAGGTGGAATTGCGGAGAGGTAGCTCAGTTTTGGATGGCCTTATTGACTGTACTGGTCAGGAGGTAGGTCTGTTGGGCTGATGGGGGAAGCCAGCCCAGGGCCTGATAGAGTGAGCAGTGGTGTGTTGAATGAAAGTCCTTGCCCTCTGTATATCCAAAGTCCCCACCATGACCCAGTTAGTTCTTACAGCAAATACTACCCCCTGGTCCCCAGCCTTACTATATATTTGACATCCTTCCACATTTGGCACAGACCACCCTCTCAGCTCCTTGATCAGGCACAAAATGGATGATAGTTCACAATCATGTGCTAACTGTACACAGCTGTTTATACAATAGGCACATGAGAGCAAAACTGGCGTTCTGTCCTCAGTTGGTCACAGAGGTTAGCAGAGTGTCTGTGCCAATTGCCACTGTGGGGAGAGTGCGTAAACATATGGTGGGGGCCATGAATGGTGCGGCTAGGTGGGACTGGGTGGGCAGGTAGTTATTGGCAGTTTCAATGTATGGAATGGACAGCAGCACCACTGAACACCAAGGGAAGTGTGATATTACTGATGGTGGGAGCTCAAAGGGGCAGTGGTAGGAGGCAGAGGTGATACTACCTGGTTTAGGAAGGCAACATCTTTTACAGCCATTTACCAACTGGTCAGAGACTCACTAATTATGTTATTCAAGATATCATTTTGTGATCCTACCCTGTTTTTGGGGTGCAAAGTGTTGTTTGAGAGTCACTTGCCTATTTAGCGATGGCAAATGCTCTTTAAATGTTCTGGTCTATGTGAACAATAACAGTCCATTACCAGTAAGATAAAGACAAGTGAACAAATACAAATATGGAATTGAGAGCTGTTATCCATGAGGTTGATAATGTAATTTATCTTAACAATGTGTTAGAGTACAGAGTATGATGAGATTAATACTGGTACCATTGTGCTACCACATGAGTCTAGGGTTGCTGTGAGAGGTACCAAATACTGAAATGTCAAAATAACGCAGTACCATTGTACTACCAGCATACCAGTATTTGTGGGAGCCGACAAAAATCTCAAAATTCCATGATACCATTGTATTACCAGTGTATGTGTGAGAGACAGAGAAAATGGTAAAAAGTGCCATAGGGATACCATTCTGCCAGTGCACTACCAATGCACAGAGAAAAATCTATATATCACCTACCAATGTGATACCAGAGTACCACTGGGTAGTACTATTGTGGATTTTTTAGCTGACCAAAGTATTGCCATTGCTATACCACTATAATGCCATTGTGACAAATTCAGTAAGGGTAACCAGATTGCTGAGACAATGCAGTGCTAAAGAAGTGTGATAAAAGTATAAAGTGTTGCCAGTACTACTGCAGTGTACAGCAAAAATTTGTGAAGAAAATACAGTGCTAAAGAAGTGTGCATGAAAATCTAAGAATTATTTGCAGTGCTCTTACAGTCTGCATCAAAAAATAAGAAAGATTGAGCAGTACTACTGCAGTGTGCAGCAAAAATTAGTGAAGAAAATACAGTGCTAAAGAAGTGTGCATGAAAATCTAATAATTATTTGCAGTGCTCTTACAGTGTGCATCAAATCATAAGAAAGATTGAGCAGTGGTACAACAGTGTAGCAGAAAGTCAGTGCAGTGTATTAACAGTGCACTGATGAAAAGCAGTGCTTTGTCAGTCTGTACTGAAATAACACTGAAAGAAGTACACTCCACTTCCCTCTGGGAATGCACTGCCTGGCAAGCTGGTTCAGAGATCCACAGTGGAGGGCTTCAAGAGAGGGTGGGACAGACACAGAAAGCAGATGTATCAGATGATGGCCTGGCCCAGAGGGGTGGGGATGGATAATAGGGGTTTCTGGAACACGGGGGGGGGAGGTCCTCGGAGCCCAACTATGGATCTGAGGTTAGAGCAGACTCGATAGGCCGTAAGGCCTAATCTGCTGGCAATCAGTATGTTAGTATGTTAGATATTTGTCCCTTGCTCAGGTCTGCTGCCCAGAAGAGCTACCATGATTATTGTTTTTCCACTACTGATGGTGCTTGCTGAATGTGTTTTTCTTTTTGGGTGGAGAAACGCAGGTGGCATCCTCTACCTCATCAGAATCACATTCTGATTCCTCACCTTCAGAAGAACATAACTGTGATACATCATGATTGTGATGTTGTTCTTGTACATTTACAACCTGTTCTTTATCAGAGGCACTGCTTTCTGATGAAGAAGCATGATATGAGAGAGTGGCATATCATGGAGCGTCATGTCTAGTGATATTAGAAATGCTTTTTCCTTAATCACTGACTTTCTAAGTCTAAGTGTTTTGGCTACTTGTTTTAGTGTTTTACTTTTATCTGATTTTTCTAGCAATGCTGACAGTGCTGCATGACTTTGATCATGGGATTCACCAACATTCTTTTCTTTTTCTGGTCCTGTTGCTTCATCTTTTTCTGATTGTGTTGATTCATCTTTTTCTGGTTGTGTTGCTTCATCTTCATCAACTGTATTAATTACAAGCAGTATAGTGCAGTGTGTTAAGGCTCTGAGCTGCAGATCTGGAGACCTGGGTTTGAATCCCACAGCCACCTAGGTGCATGCTGTGTGATCCTAAGAAAATCACTTAACTTCCTCACGCTTCCAGGTCGCATCTGGAAACAAGCTTCAGCTTAGTGTGCTACTCCTGGTTAAACAGTGTTCCCTTTCCCTAATTATATCTTCAAAAGTGAATTTCCCTTTATTTTCTGAATTTGTTTTAGGGAAATATTTTTATTGTTATGTGTACCAACTTCAGCCATACTGCTGGTGTTGGCCATATGTTCCATTTCCATTGCAGACTCTGATTATGAATCCTTTTTTTGGGTCCAACTTAATTGCTTACTTAGCAGTATTAGTTCGGACACAGAGATGGGCAACACAGAGTCTACACTATGGCAGTATGGCCTAATAGTAGTTCAGGCACAGAGATAGGCAACACAGAGTCTGAGACGTGACCCCCCACTTCACAATCTATATGGCACTATGAGGTAGTAGTAGTTAAGGTATAGAGATGGACAACACAGAGTCTGAGACATGGGTGACACCCTCCTTCAAAATCTGTAGGGCACTAAACCCCCACTCAAAATTACTGAGGCACTATGACCTTTAGACAGAGTCCTCCTGTCCTGTCTGACTATACTGCTCCCCTTAATATAGAAACATAGAAACATAGACTTTGATGGCAGATAAGGACCACTAGGCCCATCTAGTCTGCCTATTTACCTACCTACAGGATAGGCCGTAGATCCTATTTAACCAACAGCCCATATCTTCCTGCCCCCCACAAGAATTGCCTTATGTCTGTCCCATGCATTCTTGAATTCTCCCACAGTTTTAGACTCCACAACTTCCTCAGGAAGGTTGTTCCATGCATCCACTACCCTCTCTGTGAAATAATACTTCCTCACATTGCCCTGAACCACCCTCCTTCTATCTTTAAATTGTGTCCTCTTGTTCTTGCAAGTCTCTTTTCTGAAAGATGCAACCCTCTTGGACTTTGTTGATTCCCTTGAGGTACTTGAAAGTTTCTATCATGTCCCCCTCCCTTCTTTCCTCAAGGGTATACATATTAAGCTCCTTTAGTCTCTCCTCATCGGCTTCTCTTGCAGACCCTGCACCATTTTAGCTGCCCTCCTCTGGACTGCCTCTATCCTGTCTATGTCCCTTGCGGAGATGGGGTCTCCAGAACAGGACACAGTATTCCAGATGGGGTCTCACCAACTGTCTGTACAGAGGATAACAACTTCCTGTTTTCTGCTGCTGCTCTCCCTATACATCCCAGTATACCCCGGCCCTCCCTACTGCCTTCTCACATTGCTTGCTAACTTTAAGGTCATCTGATATGATTACCCCCAGGTCCCTTTCCTGTTTGTTGTTGTTACTACCTTTCCACCCATTGTGTATTCTTCCCTGGGTTCTTGTTTCCCAGGTGCATTATTTTACTTTTTGCATTGAATCCTAGCTGCCATCGTCAGACCATTCCTCCAACCTTGCCAAGTCCCTTTTCATCCTTTCCAGCCTCCTTGTGTATCAACCCTGTTGCAGATCTTTGTGTCATCTGCAAAAGGCATACTTTCCTTCAGTCCCTCTGCAATGCCACTGATGAAGACATTAAAAGGACTGGACCCAATACTGACCCCTCGGTAACCCACTAGTAACGCCCTTTCTTCAGAGTGGACTCCATTTACAATTACCTTCTGTGTCCTGTTGTCCAGCCAATGTTTTACCAGGCTACCACCCTGGGACCCACTCCCAGGCTGGTTAATTTGACTAATAATCTTTTGTGGGACTGTGTCAAATGCCTTGCTAAAATCTAGGTAGGCCATGTCCACAGCCCCTCCCTGGTCTACTACTTTGGTCACCCAGTCAAAGAAATCTATTAGATTAGTCTGACATGACCTTCCAGCTGTGAACCCATGCTGCCTTGGATCCTGTGCTCCACTGACCTCTAGGTACTCAACTATTCTTTCCTTCAGAGTGACTCCATCACTTTCCCTACCAGAGGTCAGACTGACAGGTCTGTAGTTTCCTACCTCTGTCTTGGTCCCACTTTTGTGAAGGGAATCACATCCGCCTTCCTCCAGTCCTCGGGTACCACACCATCCTCCCATGATTTATTAAAAGAGTAGCCAGTGGTTTCACTAGTTCCTTCCTTAATTCTTTTAGAATTCTGGGGTGAATTCCATCAGGACCCATTGCTTTGTCCACCTTCAGTTTAGGAGTTCTTGCAGAACCCTTTCTTCTGTGAAAGGACTGGGATCGACCCCCTATCAAGATTGCTTCTGTTAATTGGATTGGGCACTTCCCCTCCTCTTTTGTGAATACTGAGCAGAAATATTCGTTCAGTATTCCTGCTTTTCACTGTCCCCTCTGCCCACCCACCGTTTATTCTATTCAGCCTCACTATCCTCCCTTTGTCTTTCTCGCTCCTGATGTACCTATAAGGTTTTATCCCCTTCTTAACTGAGTTGGCTATCTTTTCCTCAGTTTGGGCCTTTGCTATTCTGACTTCCTCCCGCTTCTTTCTGCCTTAACTGGTACAGTTCTCTGTCCTGCTCCTTCTGTGTTTCCTTATACTTCTGGAATGCTATCTTTTCTTCCTGACTTTCACAGCCACCTCTCTTGAGAACCATAGTGGCTTTTCTTTCGTTTTGATTTGTTTATTTGCTTCACACAAAGGCTTGTTGCCTCTGTGATGGCAGTTTTGATAATTCCCCATTGTTGCTCCACACCTCCTTCCAGCCTGTTTGCTAGTGCTTTTCTGAGGCACTCTCCCATCTTGCCAAAGTCAGCCCTCCTAAAGGTCCAGTACCCTCACTTTTGTGGCTTGACTCTGTAGCTGAGGTTGCGTGAACCACACTGTTTGATGGTCACTTGTCCCCAGATGGCAACCCACTTCTAGATCAGATCCTCTCACTGCCCCCCGTTTGAAGTCTGAGGTCTAAGATTGCTCCCTCACAGTGAGTTCAAAACTAGCTGTCTAATACCCTGCCACCTGTAGGCGTCAAGAATGGCCCTGCCCTTGGATGTCACTGCAGCAAATGTGCTCCAGTTAACATCTGGCATATTCAGGTCTCCCATCAACAGTATCTCTCCTTTCTCTGCCATTCTAAGAATGCCTTCCATCATATCCTTGTCCATTCCTTCCCCTGACATGGGGTCTGTACCTAACCCTGTGCGGATTGTGGTGCCCTTTCCAGTCTCCAAGGTGACCCACAGTGCCTCCTCTCCTCCCTGTTTACTCTTTTGTTCAGTTGCTTTTATCCCTTCCTTTACATAGAAGGCTACTCCTCCCCTCTTCTCCTGCCTGTCTCTCCTGTAGGTTATGTACCCTGGTATATTAACATCCCAGTCATGGTTCTCTGTGTACCATGTTTCTGTGACTGCTACGATATCCAGGCATCCCTCTTCCATTAAGGCCACCAGCTCAGGGAGCTTGTTGCCCAGACTACGGGCATTGGTACTCATTACCCTCCATTTCCTGATGGCCTTACCCCCTTTTGCCCCATCCCTGTCCTTCTTGCCTTTGTCATATATAAATATATATACATTTTTTTCTGCACTCTGCTGTTGTCTACAGTTGCATATTTTTTGGTCTCTCTCTGTCACTTCTCTCTCTCAGACTAATAAAACATTGGTGTTTTTTTCATTTTTTACTGAGGAGTCTACAATGTCTGCACTCTACTGTTGTCTACTCTGCATTCTGCTGTTGAATTCGTTAGTATCCCTCTCTACTCTCTCTCTTTCAAATGGAAAAAAAAATATTTGAGAACTCTGCTGCAACATCTGCACTCTGCTATCGTCTTCTGTTAAATTCATTGGTTTCTCTTCTCGCCCTCTCTCTCTCTCTAACAAAATTAAAAATGTTTTGTTTCATTTTCGACATTTTTTTGGGGGGGATCTCTCTGCACATACACACATGATTGTCTCCTTTGAATGCAAAGCCCAAATGCATTCAATACACTGTTTCCTAGGGATGTCCTGTTGTGACTGACACACAGGATTGGCTAGAACATCAGTCAGTCACAGAACAGAATCCCTCATTGGTTGGCTCCCTTCAGTGCCCCAGGATTACAAGAGTTGCCTTTGTTAGTTATGTGATGGTCCTGGGACTTGGGAGCATTCATCTGAGATCGGGGAAAAACATTTTTTTTTGTTTCTGTACCCTGCGCTGCCTTTTTCATGCAGCACTGGTGGTGAAAGTGTTATTCCAGACCAGACCGCACTTTCAAACTGGGCTAACTCAGTGATTTGGGATGAGCCATGAAAGGCTTGGTTTTCTCTGTCAGAATAGAGTTCACCCTGTCCTGAGGGAGGGAGGTTCGGAAGTGTGGCAGAGCTGGTTCACCCATCCCTAATAAAAATAAAAAAATAGTTATGTGTAATTAAATAAACAACACCCTCCAAAAATTGTAAGTTTAAAAAACAAACTCTGAATTCAGAGGGACTTAAAAATGTTCCACCTACCCAACATGTCTCTTTCTTTACAAAAGAACCTGCAGAACCCTGCATGAAGCATCCTACTAATCCAGTGCTGGGCCTGATGGTTTGCTGCTTCATATAGGGCATGTAAGGCCCAGTGCAAAGCAAGCTATTGGTCTGGAATTGTGCACAATGGATCTGCTGCTACATGTAGGGCTCACTGGGCCCTGTACAAAGCAAATCATAGTCATAGAAACATAGACTTTGATGGCAGATAAAGACCACTTGGCCCACCCAGTCTGCCCATTTCCCTACCTATTGGATAACCTGCAGATTCTAGTTAACCAACAGCCTACTTCCTGCAACTCCCCACCATAATTGCCTTATGTCTGTCCCATGCATGTTTGAATTCCCCCACCATTTTAGACCCCACAACCTCTCCAGGAAGGCGGTTCAATGTGTTCACCACTCTCTCCGTGAAAAAAAATGTCCTCACATTACCCTTGAGCTGGCCCCCCTCTATCTTTAACTTGTGCTCCCTTGTTCTTACACATCTCTTTTTCTGAAAGATGCTACCCTCCTGGACTTTGTTAATTACCTTGAGGTACTTAAAAGTTTCTACCATATCCCCCCATCCCTCCTCTCATCAAGGGTATACATATTAAGCTCTCTCAGTCTCTCTTCATATGGTTTCTGATGTAGACCCTGCACCATTTTAGTTGCCCTCCTCTGTACTGCTTTCATCCTGTCTATGTCCTTGCATAGATGAGGTCTCCAAAACTGCACGCAGTACTCCAGATGGGGTTTCACCAACTGTCTGTACAGAGGGATAACCACTTCCCTTTTTCTACTTGTTATGCCCCTCCCTATGCATCCCAGTATCCCCCTGGCTCTCCTTACCGACTTCTCATTGCTTACCCACCTTTAGGTCATCTGATATGACGACCCCCAGGTCCCTTTCCATTATTGTTGTTGTTAGTACCTCCCCTGCTATTGTGTACTCTTCTCCTGGATTTTTATTTCCCAGGTGCATTACTTTGCACTTCTTTGCATTGAATCTAAGTTGCCATATGTCTGACCATTCCTCCAACCTTGCCAAGTCCCTTCTCATCCTTTCTACCCCCTTGTGTATTAACTCTGTTACAGATCTTTGTGTCATCTGCAAAGAGGCATACCTTTCCTTCAGACTCTCTGCAATGTCACCCATAAAAAGGCGTTAAAGAGGACTGGACCCAGTACTGAGCCCTAGGGTGGTCCACTAGTACCCCTTTCTTCTGAATGTGTTCCATTCACTATCACCTTCTGTGTCCTGTTGTTAAGCCAGTTAGCTACCCAGGCTACCACCCTGGGACCCACTCCCAGGCTGGCTAACTTGATTATTAATCTTTTTTTGCGGGACTGTGTCAAATGCCTTGCTAAAGTCTAGGCAGGCCATATCCACAGCCCTCTCTGGTCTATTACTTTGGTCACTCAGTCAAAGAAATCGATTAGAGTCATCTGACATGACCTTCCTGCTGTGAATCCATGCTGCTTTGGGTCCTGTGCCCCTGCTGGCCTCTAGGTACTCAACAATTCTTTCTTTCAGAAGTGATTCCATCATTTTCCCCACCACTGAGGTCAAACTAACAGGTCTGTAGTTTCCTGCTTCTGCCTTGCTCCCACTTTTGTGAAGGGGAATCACATCATCCCTCCTCCAGTCCTCAGGTACCACCCCATCCTCCCATGATTTATTAAAAAGTGTGATCAGTGGTGTCACTAGGTCCTCCCTTAGTTCTTTTAGGATTTAAGGGTGAATCCCGTCAGGCCCCATTGCTTTGTCCACCTTGAGTTTTAGGAGTTCTTTCAGAACTCTGTCTTCTGTAAATGGACAGGCGTTAACCCCACTACCCAGAGTGCTTCTATTGTTTGGTTTAGGTAACTCCTCCTCTTCTTCTTTTGTGAATACTGAGCAAAAGTATTCATTCGGCATCTCTGCCTTCTCACTGTCTCCCTCTGCCCACCTCCCCTCTCCTTTATTAATCTTCACTATCCCTCCCTTAACCTTTCTATGCTCTCTAATGTACCTATAAAAGGTTTTATCCCCCTTCTTAACTGAGTTGGCTATCTTTTCCTCAGTTTGGGCCTTTTCTTTTCTGACTGCCTTCCCCATTTCTTTCTGCTTTAATTGATACAGTTCCCTGTCGTGCTCCTTCTGTGATTCATTATACTTTTTGAATGCAGCCTTTTTCTCCTTAACCTTCCCTGACACCTCTTTTGAGAACCATAGTGTTTTTTTTATTCAGCTTTGTTTTCTTTATTTGTTTCACACAAAGGCTTGTTGCCTCCATAATGGCAGTTTTGATTTTTCTCCATTGTTCTTCCAGCCCTCCTTTCAGGCCATTTGCTAATGCATTCCTCAGGTATTCACCCATTATGCCAAAGTCAGCCAAAGTCCAGTATCCTTGTCTTTGTATGGCTTGTCTCCATGGTTGTGTTTATTGTGTCCCTGTACCATGCCCATTAAGGTCTGCTGCTGCACACAGGGCCCATATAGGTCTGCATGAAGAAAATTACTAGAGCTGTGCCATGCATGACAGGTTTGCTACAGTACTTTACACTGGGCCTGCAGGACCCTGCTTGAAGCAAGATGCAGGTCTGGTGCCATGCCCAGTAGGTTTGTTGCTTTGCATAGGACCCAGAAGGAAGAAGCTGTTCAAGTAGATTAAGAACTGGTTTCAGGGCAAGCAGCTGAGGGTCGTAGTTGGGGGAGAGCTCTCAGCACCTAGGGTGGTAACCAGTGGGGTACCACAGGGGTTAGTGCTAGGACCATTCCTATTTAACATATTTATAGCAGACATAGCAAAAGGAATAAGGAGCAAGCTCAACCTCTTTGCAGATGACACTAAGATCTGTGCAGAGGTAGATAGTGAGAAAGGGGATAAGATACTGCAAGAGGCTTTGGAGACACTTGAGTGCTGGATAGCCACATGCCAGCTGGAGTTCTATGCCCAAAAAATGCAAGGTCTCTCACCTGGGGGCTAAAAACCCAAAGAACAGCTACTGGTTAGAGGGAGTTCAGTTGGCCACTTCAGAGGAGGAGAAACATCTGGGAGTGCTGGTGACAGGGGACATGAAACACTTGGCGCAGTGCAGGAAGTCAGCTGCAAAGGTGAAGAGAATGCTGGGAAGCATCACAAGGGGAATCACCTCTAGTAGAACAGAAGTCATTTTGCCCCATACAGGTCCCTAGTGAGGCCGCACTTGGAGTACATTGTGCAGTTTTGGTGCCCATATCTGAAAAGGGACATCAAACTATTGGAAGGGGTCCTGCATAGGTAACTAGAATTATCTTGGGGATGGGGGACAAGACTAGAGATGGGCGAAGTGGCCTCAATTCGCTACGTGGAGCTAGTCGTGGAATGAAGGTGAATTCGCGGAGTGCTCCACAATGCAAAGCGGAGTACTTCTCATTATAATGGGTAACGTGAAGTCCATTAAAAACAATGACTTCACATTACTCCACCTTCCCAAACCACTACTCCACCAATTTTTAAGGCGAAATACATTAAAAACAATGTACTTCGCCTCACTTCACCTTGTTTTTAAGATCCAAAGGTGAATTTTGTAGTGATTCATGGGATTTCAGGTCACATGGGCTCTAGATAGTTCTGTACAGCCTCAGTTCTGGGTAGTGTGTTTAGGAAGCTGTAGGAGACAGTCTGCTCTGACAGCTCTCTGTGATTCAAACCTTCTAAAAGCTGTTAAAACAGCCTTTTTGAGTAATTTTTGTGTTGCTTGCACGCATGTGCAAGAAACACATTGCATCACATTTTTTCACAAGCAGGTTGTGGAGGTGCGGCAGTGTTGTGCCGAATGACAGCAGCCCATTCAGGGGCTGGTCTCTGCCTGGCCAATGGAGAAGCATGCCCTGGATCACCGCAATTAACTAGAAGGTGACTACATCAAAGAAATTGAACTGCTGCAATCAGGTAGTGACCCATCAGTAGGCAATCAGCTGTTCAGTATGCTCCCTGACTGCAGCAGCCAATTACACAGCTCCATAGTGCTGTATTTCTATGGTCACAGGCAACGGCTTCTCCATTGGCCTCACAAAGCCGATGAAAAGCCGACGACCGCCGTTCAGCATGCCTTCCTGGTGAAAAAGCCAACGGGGTAGCCCACTCCCCATCGGCATAATGCCCCCTCCCAATTTCTTATGTGTCGACATGGGTCCCCAATCCCCTGTTGGCATGTCCCTTTCCTCTTCAATTTTGCCAATGGGGAGCCATTCCCCATCAACATAATACTCCCCCCTCCAATTTTTTCTGTGCCGAGGGGGGTGCCCAATCCCCCTTGGCCCTTGTTCTCCCCCAGCACTCCATATGTGCTGATGGGGTGCCTAATCCACCATTGACTACAGCCCCCCCAAGCATTCAGGTGGCACACTGGAGCCCACCCCGTGTGCAAATGCCTCCTGTAAAGAAAAAGTCCCACAATTTTTTTTCTTTTATCCCTGCAAATCAGAAAATGGTCCTAATCGGGTCTGTTGGTTCTCCCTGATCTGCACCCACCCTCTGTGCACCCTGCCTCCCCACCCCCCTCACCCCATACTTACCTCCAGAGCCCGGTGGCGATGATCTTCGGTGGACCGGGAACAAGTCTGCACTCTTCAAAGCTGACCACAAACTGAAGAAATGCCGGTAAGCTGTATAATGGCATAAATATTTTTTTTAAACTTTGATGCTTATCTCGCCCATTTTTGGGAATGTTTTCACCAAATTTTCAACACGGGGTTCTTGGGACCCCACCTCATGAACTCAGTCACTGTCATTTTGTTATTCGGTGCCGAAAGGTGATTTCGTGGTCACTGTGCAAAATCACCTTTTGGGACCAATTAAAGAAATGACAGTGCTACAGTTCATGAGGTTGGCCCCCAAAAACCCTATGTTGAAAATTTGATGGAAAAATTCCCAAAAATTACTGTTTTATGAGTGTGTGTTGCGCAGTTTCTACGCACACTCGTAAGTTCAAGCATTTATAATATTTTCACTCCAGATTTTCAACATTGCCATTTTACCACATCTTCTTATGAACAGTACAGCTGTCATTTTTTACATCTCACCTGAAATGTGTTTTCGCACATGTAGCGCACAATGGCACAGTTGATGTGTGAAATCAATGTTCAGGACAGATTAAGAATATCACAGTGACACTGTAATGAGGTTGGCCCCCAAAAACCCTATGTTGAAAATTTGGTGAAAAAATTCCCCAAAATGACTGTTTAAGAGTGTGTGTTGCGCAGTTTCTATGCACACTCGTAACTTTGAGCATTTTTAATATTTTCACTCCAGATTTTCAGCATTGCCATTTTACCACACCTCTTTATGAACAATACAACTGTCATTTTTCACATATCACCCAAAATGTGTTTTCGGACATGTAACACACAGTGGCATGGTCGGTGTGCGAAATCAATGTTTGGGACAGATTGAGAAAATCACAGTGACACTGTTCATGAGCAGAGGTCTTAAACTGGCTATGTTGAAAATTTGGTGACAAACGTCCATAAAATGACTGTGTTATGAGCGTGTATTGTGCAATTTCCATGCACTGCTAAAACCCGGAAGAGCAAAGATAGCTAAAGTTCCTGACAGGCCGATCGCATTTAGCAAAATCTTCGGTCTTCTACAGGTTAAGCCTGGTCCCATTTCAGTAGCTTGCTTCACAGCACACAGATCGGATTCAGTCCGAACCAATTCTCACTCTAGGCAGGAAACGGCAAGCAGGCCGCAGTTCAGGCCTTCCATGGTTCTCCCACGCAAACTACTGCATAACACGGCTGCTCAAACTATACAAGCTCCTTCTCTCTCTGCTTCCAACTCAAATCTGGCTTGCCAGCAGACAGCTCATGGTATTTCCCCTTGGTCCAAAAGGTTTGACTGGTTGGTCTAGCTGTCAATCACAGTAAGAGCTCCCCTTTTGGTGCAAAAGGCACCAACAGTCCAAAACTACAAGTTCCAACAGGTAATCCATACAGTCCCACTTTAGCAGGCTCCATTTTAGAGTCCTCGTGTACTGATTGGTCCACTTCAGCAGTTCGAGACCAAAATGGCAGAGCTAAGCTGAACAGTCCTTGCTGCAAATAAGGCAGGTTAGCACAAACCACATTATTGTTATTACCCTAAATGGTCACCAACCATTAGTTACATCTTTTAGCAGGGCTCCCTCTGCACAAGTAGAGATGGCAGAAACGGAGCAAGTATTCAGCAGCCTGGGCAGGACTCGGGCAGGGAAACACACAATCCCCACTTTCAATTTCTTATGACTGCAAACAGGCAGCCCTTAAAGAGATGGTATACGGAGGCCACACGGGTACTAGCAGGCAGTACTTTTAGGTGCTAACCACAGGAGAACCAGCCTGGCAACGAGCATTGGGGCAAGCTCATGGAAGACTTTTGGGTGCCCCCATTTGTAGGGGGGGTTACATACAGGCAGGAGTTGCAAGTAGATAGAGAACACTTGGGCAGACTGGATGGGCAGAGCGGTCCTTTTCTGCTGACAAATTCCGTGTTTCTATTGCATCATGTGTTCATTCAGGTGCAGTGTTTATTTAAAGTGGGGCCTACCATACATCCAGATGTAAGGTACAGTAAATTACTGAATTAGATGCAGCCCACCTACAGTACAATAAACAGAACCCCAGTGCTTCAAGAAGCCTTTACTCTTCATAAGGCTGCTTAAAGAGCTGGGGTTCTACTAGCAGTGTCCACACCAGTATGCTGATCTTAAAATCGATGCCACATCTGAATGAGTACTTGATTCTTGCTCACTCCATTTCTTCCCCACTTTGAAAGCTGCTTGTCCTGAGTTAGTTTTAGTCTGACAGCACCTCGCCTGTGTTGGAAGATGACCAATAAGCGGCACTGAAAGATGTCAGACTTCACAGATTGCGAAGGCAGCTGCTCACTCATCATCTTGGCAAGAAGAAGGCTGCAGCTGTGGCCACTGATGACTGTTCGGGTGTGGGGATGGGGGGGACCAAAGGGGACAGACATATGGAGATAAAATCACAGTAAAAATTGTGAGTCCTTCACCAGATTTCCAAAATGCTTACCAGTAAATGAACACTCTATGAACTTTTTCAAATGGCAACACAATTTGGTAAGCCCTCTGTCTGCCGTCTGACACCAGGCATCAACCACCATAAAATTGCCTAAAGAAGGCAGTGTGGTTATGTGGTCACTGAAATACTGGAGATTACAGATTTATAAGAACAAAAGAATATCACACAGAAGCTGGCATGTGTCTATAGCAGCTGTCTCCTGCTTCTCAGTAGTTATACTTATACTCTTGAGGTACTTGAATGTTTTTATCATATCCCCTCTTTCCCTCCGCTCTTCCAGTGAGTACATATTGAGGTCCCTTAATTTCTCCTCATTATTCTTGTGTTGCAAGCTCTGTACCATCTCATTCACCCTTCTTTTGACCATCTCCAACTTGTTAATGTCCTTTCAAAGGTGTGACCTCCAGAACTGCACACACTACTCCATGTGAGGCCTGACCATGGTTTTATTTAATGGCATCACTACCACCCTCCTTATGCTGGTGATACCCTTGCCTATGCACCCCAGCATGTCACTGGCCCTTCCAGCTACCTTACCACTTTGACATTTTCAGGTCACCTGAAATAAGAACCCCCAGGTCCCTTTCCTTCTTTGTGACTGTCAGCAACTCTCTTCCCCCCACCCCATCCTGTAGCTTTCCCCAGGGTTTCTATGTCCGAGTTGCATAATTTTGCACTTTTTTTGAATTAAACTTCAGTTGCCAGTCCTCAGACTATTATTCAAGCTTCCCCAGGTCCCTCCTCATTTTCTCCACCCCCTCTGGGGTATCCACTGTCTTACAGATCTTGGTGTCATCTGCAGACAGGCAGACCTTTCTCTTCAGCCCTTCAGCAATGTCACTAATGAAGACATTGAACAGGACTGGCCCATTGACCAATTCCTGTGGCACCCCACTGGTCACCCTCTATCCCCAGACTGCACCCCCATTTACCACCACTCTGCCTCCTGTCTGTTAGCCAGTCTCTAACCCAGTTTACCACCCTTTCCCCCATGCCCAGCCTACTCAGTTACTTTATCAGCCTGCTATGTGGGACAGTGTCAAAGGCTTTGCTTAAATCAAGGTAAGCGTTGTCCACTGCCCCACCCTGATTTACTTTCTTTGTCACCCAGTCAAAGAGATAAACCAGATTTGCCTGACATGACCATCCCACTATGAATCCATGTTGCCTGTGGTCCTGGGCTCCGATGGCTTCTAGTTGCCCCACTATTCTTTCTTTAAGCAATGTCTCTGTGATCTTCCCTACTACTGAGGTGACTGGCCTATAGTTCCCCACCTCCTCCCTACTGCTGGATTTCTATAGAGGGACCACATGTGCCCATCTCCAATTCTGTGGTACCACCCCTGTGTTGAATGACTCAGTGAACATGGCTGCCAGAGGTACTGTTATCTCCCTTCACAGTTCTCCTACTATCTTTGGGTGTATGCCATCTGGTCCCATCGCTTTGTCCACCTTCAATTTAGTCACTCCCTGCAGGATTCTTCTGCCTGTGAATGGACTATTGTCCACCTGTTCAGGCCTTCCTAACTGCTGTACTGCTGTGGCCCTTGCCCCTCCCCCTCTTCTGTGAATACTAAACAGAAAGACACAGTGGATGTCTTGGGGGGGCACATGACAGTTCTTAGGAATGGTACTATCACTTCCAAATACCAAAACAGCACATATAAGCAAGCAACATTCGGCATTGACAAATGCTTGTTTTTTGCTGAAACTTTAGTTCATCGATTGTAGGAAACACTCTTGTGCTCATATCATTCAGCATCTATTGTTTGTGTATGGATTTTGAATGTTAATGTATAACATGCAGTCTGTGTACTGACAGACAGTGGAAGTGTGCTTTGGGGAAGGGGCGTATCTGTGGTGTAGGTAGATTAACTTGGAGAAAAAGACAGTTCTTTCTGTTTTAGTGATATTTTTCTTGTATAACTGTGTTAATGTACACACAGTAATATTTTCAATAATTCTTGACATTTTTTTGCAGATTGTTGTGGTGCAGCAGTGCATAATTTTAGTTTGTTTAAAATACGTGGTTATATTACTGACACTCTCAGTTTGCTACGCATTACTTAGTGTGTGTGAGAGTATGTGTGTGATACGTGTCATCAAATCAGACACCTTATATTGTGCCACATAGTGATTTCAGCAATGTGAACCTGCTATCCACTGCAGCTGCGTGATTTTTGTGCTTCTTTGTGGTATCTTTCCTGGTACTAGTACTAGTGACTGCTACTGCAGAACACTGCACCCCGCCCGCCTAACCTGCAAAGGTATTCTTTTCCAGATTTGAATTTCTGATGTTGAGCACTGGTTCGGTGTTGTACCTTTGCATCTGCATCTCTTCAGTGTGCAGCACAATCTTAATCTGTCTGTGCATTTGCATCTCTTTAGGGCCCAATCTCAATCTGTAACTTAAGTCACAGTTGTTTCTTTGGCTTCCCTTCAGAGTACTGGACTGGTGTGGTGCATATCTCTGCATGAACATTGTACTCAATAATATGCATTTTTAAGTCAGGGCCATCATGATGAGTCACTCGTGATACAAATCACGTTCTTCATCATCATAGTCACAAATGCAGTCACGATTCATGATCACGTCACGAATCACAAAATTAATTTTTTTACTAGTTAGTTGCTTGGATGTATTGTAATCCTGTTTTGTAGCATCTCCCCATGCTTCACGACCCCACCACTGTACTCATTAATAAGAGGTTTTAAATTGGGGAGTTTTGTGCTACAGGTCATCGGAGAAGTACAGCCATAGGCATTCGCGTTCCCATATAGTTTCATATTGGTTATCTCATACCGAATCACATTCTTCATCATCACTGTCACAAATACAGTCACAAATTATGATTCCTGAATCACGATCATGTCATGAATCACAAAATTAATATTTTTACTAGTTACTTGCATGTATTGTAAGTCTGGTTTGTAGCATCTCTCCAGGCTTCACCCAATCACCACTGTACTCATTAATAAGAGTTTTTAAATTGGGGAGTTTTATGATACAGGCTCAGCTCATCGGGGTAGTACAGCCATAGGCATTCACATTCCTTCCTGTACAGCATGTAAGTTATTACAGTACTGTAAGTAGTGGTGGGCGAAGTGGCCCCAATTCACTCCGTGAAGTGATTCCCGAAGTAATGCGGAATCCGCGAAGTACTCTGCAAACAGCAACGTGAAGCGGAATACTTAGCTTCATAATGAAGACCGCAAAGTCCATTGAAACCAATGACTTTGCATTACTCTGCCTTCCCCAACCCCTTCTCCACCAATTCTAAGGCGAAGTACATTGAAATAAATGTAATTCACCTCACTTTGCCTTGTAATTGAGCTCCAAATGAAATTCTGCAGTGATTCATGGGATTTCAGGTCACGTGGACCCTAGATTGTTCTGCATAGCCTCAGTTCTGGCCTGGATAGTGTGTGTGTAGTGGTAGCTGGAGACAGTTTGCTCTCAGAGCTCTGCGATTCAAAACCTCTAAAAGCTGTTTAAAATGCCTTTTTTGAGTCTTTTTTTTTGCTCAAAATTTAGTACATCGATTGTAGGAAACCCTTCTGTGCTCATATCATTGAGTGTTTATTGTTGTGTGTGGATTTTGAATGTTAATTTAGAACAGTCAGTCTGTGTACTGTGAAGTGTGCTTTAGGGGAGGGGCATATTTGTGGTGTAGGTACAGTAACTGAGAGAAAAAGGCAGTCTTTCTGTTTTGGTTATATTTTTCTTGTATAACTGTGTTAATGTACACACAGTAATATTTTCAGTAATTCTTAAAATTTTTTTGCTGATTGTTGTGGTGCAGCAGTGTAAAATTTGTCTGTTTAAAACATTTGGTTATATTACTAAAGGTTTTCAATTTGCTATGCATTACTTGTGCGATGCATGCAATTAAATCAGACACCTTTTATTTTGTCACAGAGTAATTGCAGCAGTGTGAACCTGCTATCTACTGCACCTGCATGAATTTTTTTTGTACTGCTTTGTGGTATCTTTACTGGTAGTGGATTGTTACTGCAGTGCACTATTCCCCCAACTAGCAAAAGGTATTTCTTTCCAGATTTGGATTTGTGACTTGTGGGCACTGGTTAGGTGTTGTTGTGCCTTTTTGTATGCCTCTCTTGAGTGCGCGGCGCAATCTTAATCTGTCTGTGCATTTGCAGTGCACCATTAATTCTGGGAGATTGCATTTCTTGTTGCGCTCTCATTTCACTTCGTCATCACTGGGGAATTTTCTGGACACAAGACAGTAGCATTTTGGGGATACACATTAACTCTGGTGACTCTGTGTGTGACCACTGGGCACATGACTGAGTGCGCCATTAATTCTGGTAGACTGCATTTCTTGTTTCTCTCTCATTTCACTTCATCAGCACTGGGGAGTTTTCTGGATACAAGACAGTAGCACTTTGGAGATGCACATTAATTCTGGTGACTGTGTGTGTGTGTGGGGTGCTGCTAATATTGTTGTCACTCTGCCTTACTTTGCGTTAAGGTGTAATGACAACATGAAATAATAATCACAAGGTGAAGCCAGCCTTTCCTATGGGGCACTCCATGTAGCGAAGTGCCAATGCAAAGTGCCCACTTTGGGGGCACTTTGCTGGCGGAATTTAAATGTGCTGCATCTCTAGACAAGACTTACGAGGAGAGATTGAGAGAGATCAACGTGTAGAGCCTAGAAGATAGAAGGGACAGAGGGGAAACAATTGAGACAGTCAAGTACCTGAAGGACATAAACACAGTTAACTGAGATGGCTTGTTTAAGTTAAAAGAGGGGAGGGACACCAGGAGACACAGCCTGAAATTGGATGGAGGAAGTTTCAAGAGAGAGAAGAGGTGGCACTATTTCAC
Organism: Neoceratodus forsteri; assembly: GCA_016271365.2. Taxonomy (NCBI): domain Eukaryota; kingdom Metazoa; phylum Chordata; order Ceratodontiformes; family Ceratodontidae; genus Neoceratodus; species Neoceratodus forsteri. The sequence continues at coordinate 204,961,289 of CM057458.1, forward strand.
AGAGAGGGTGGTGGCTGGTTGGAATGGACTGCCAGAAGAAGTAGTGGCACTGCAGATGGTGGGCAGCTTTAAGAGAGGGTAGGATAGGGCCAAAGGGAGGGTCAAAACCATTGGAGAGGGTCAGGGAGAGAGATCAGAAGTGGGGGCACAAAGTTAGAAGGGGGAGCAAGAGGAGATGATCAGCTACAGTTTAACAAGACAGCATGCTGCACACTAGAGTAGACTAGATTGACCAAATGGCCTGTATCTGCTGGCAATTTCGTATGTAGCAGTACCATGCCTGACAGGTCTTCTGCTTCATGTAGGATCAATAGGGCCCTCTCCAAAAAGGAAATAAATTGCAAACAAAACAATGTTACGGTACAGTATCTGTTAGAGTTATCATACACAATCTAGGAAACACAAAAGTTAGTGGAAAATGTCTCTGAAGTTTTGTAGAATCTGTGGTGTGCAGTTCCTTGTATTTGAACAATCACATGATATGGCACTGATCTTATAAGTTGCTTTGCACAGGGCCCTAAGCCTTGTGCAAAGAAAGAGGTGAGTCCTATCTTGCTCTGTGCAGGGTCCTATAGGATCTGTGCATGAGTCTTAGCATTCTTTGAGCAGGGCCCTGTGTTCCCTGCATAAAGCAAGAGATGGAACATAACTTTCTATTTCAGTTTGTGCATGATTTTAATTGAGGCATAACATGCATACAATGGTATTGTCCTGGTTGTGTTTTTGACTGTTTTTCATGTTTCACAGTTTTGAATATTTTGTTTATGTTAGACATAGAGCATTTTTATGACAATGTTTACAATTCCCCAAGTAATTCATGAACCAAAGAAAAATAATTGTTTTTCTATTTTTTTTTGTTGTGACTGTGATTATTTTGATCTTGTGAGGGTTTTTTGGCATATCTTATTAAACACACATTCTATCTTTTATGCATGCACTGAGTTCATCAAGTCTCTCTCAATAATATTTTGATGCAATCACAAACATTTTTGTTTCTATTTAAAACAGTAACTATAATTAAAGAGCTACTAGCCTCAAAATAGAGCAGGAAGAAAATTATAATTTTTAAAAGTAGTCCCTCATTACTTTTTTAATTTTTGAAGTATTTTTCTTTTTCCATTTGCTCATTGGAAGGTTTTCTGCCTAACAGTATTGGATGTGATAAGCTGTTCTTTACCAGGAAGCAGAAATATCTTGTTCTGTTTCTCCCAC